>OX941094.1:12196199-13446199 GCA_954870635.1 Arctium minus | reverse complement strand
CAGAAGTGTTACCCTCTTTTGATGGATCATTGGATCTTTTTGTAGTGGAAGTCTTCTGCCTAGCAGAAGCACTATCCACCCCCTTGGTTTCTTGGCACCAGGGACCTTTGAATGATTGCTCATTCAAAGTTGCCATGGGGAAGGTCTTATGTATGTTACCACTGACCTCCTCTGAGCTAGCAGGAGTAGTGGCAGCCTTCTCTCCCATATGCTCTTCCTCCTACTCAGAGAGCACCTTCTTTGGGTTGGGAGACACCCTTGTGGGTTCCCTGTAGATATTCTCTAAGGGAGAATCCTCCCTTAGAGGGCTTAAAGGCTTAGGGGTCAATGGTACAAGAAGGGAAGGAACCTTCTTTACCTGTTTCCTTTTGTAAGTATGGGTTATTGGTGAAGTTGGTTTATCAAGAAGAGACTGGGAAGTGATGTAGAGTGGGAAGGTTGGGATTGGCTAGCAGTGGGTTGGTCGAATGGGGGCCTTGACCCTGCTGCCATACCTTCATTAGTTTGGGACACCACCATCATTGTAGAGAACAATGGGGTGTCAACTCCTTCTGAGTCCAGAGGGGATCTTTTCATGTTTGAAAAGACCTTACCTTTGGGAATTTTGGGTACATATACCACATCAAAATGAAGTATATCCGTCAATTCATGGTTAATAACTTCTTGGACAAACCTGGGGTACATATAAAATCTCTTTTTACTTCCCAGGTTTGAGACAAGATCATTAAAAATCATTTGTGAAAAATTATACTTTCTGGCAGTGGCTAAGCATACCAAAGCATAAGCAATGGTGCTACTGAACTCACTCCATCCAGTAGTCTTTTTAGATATACAGTGCATAAGAGTATGGACAAAGAAACGCCATTGGGGTGAAAATTTGGCTTTTGAGAACTTGAACACACCCAATGGGCCTCCATACCCCATTCTTGTAAGAGTAGAAAACAGTTCATCATTAGAGATAGAAGTTATACCAGAGGCATCGTCTAGACGCAGACTGATGCGAAGTACCTCTTCAGTAACTGTCAAGGGTTTGTCACACACCCTTGTTTTGATCATTTGCACACCATTCTCAGTAACAATGGTGGCATTTGCCAAGAATTGCCTCTGATGCTCTATGAAGATGGTAGGAGATATAGTGAGAGCATGGGCAATATGGCTGGACTTCAGAAAGTCGACTATCTGGTGAAAACCTTCAGCTTGTTTTGGCTTTTAGAGCATCGCGATTTCATTGTGCTCGTCTATGAATGCCATGGATTCCATTGACCTTGAAGGTTCTTGCCTGAGAACTTGGAACTCGAGAGAGAAAGGGTTTAGAGCGCAAGTGAACAGTATGCAAAGAGTCGTTATGAACTTTTAGGCGGGCAAAGGGTATTTATAGTATTCGGGACATAAGCAGTATTAACCTAGAGCAGTATCAACTGAGAGCAGTATTAACTGAGAGCAGTATTAACTGAGAGCAGTATTAACTGAGAGCAGTATTAACTGAGAGCAGTATTAACTGAGAGCAGTATTAACTGAAAGCAGTATTAACTATGTACTGACAGTATTAACAATACACTGGCAATATTAATAATGCACTGGCAGTATTAACAATACTTACTCTTTTCAACTTATGATGAACTGAGGACTGCTATGAATTCCCTGAAAAGAAAGATTAGGACCACCAAGAATACATAATATACAGGTATTGAACCACTTTTTGAGAAGGAGTTTATTCAGAGTTGATCATTCCCACACTTGTTACCAAGAAAGTGAATCTACCCACATCAAAGGCTTTAGTGAATAGATCAGAAAACTGGTTGTCAGTATGAACCTTTACAACTTGAATAAGTTTCTTTTCATTACAGTCTCTTATGAAGTGATACCTGATTTCAATGTGCTTTATCTTTGAATGCTTGACAGGATTATTCACAATGCTAATAGCACTGCTGTTATCAATAAAAATTGGAGTGTGTAGAAAGGTTACCCCATAGTCCAGCATTTGATTTTGAATCCATAAGACTTGAGAACAGCAACTTGCAGTTGCTATGTACTCTGCCTCTGTTGTAGATGTGGACACTGTGGTTTGTTTCTTGCACTGCCAAGACACTAGTCTTGCACCCAAAAACTGACATCCTCTAGAAGTAGATTTTCTGTCCAAGTTTGCTCCACCTAGATCACTATCTGAGTATGCAAGTAGGTCAAATGATGAGTCATGAGGATACCAAAGTCCCAATCTGGGTTGCCCTTTGAGATATCTGAATATCCTCTTAACAGCTTGATAGTGAGATTGCTTTGGCCTAACTTGGAATCTTGCACATACACAGACTGGAAACATTATATCTGGTCTAGATGTTGTAAGATACATGAGAGAGTCGATCATGGATCTATAGTGATGAACATCCATATCCTCCCCCTCAAGATCTGCTGTTATCTGCTTGTGTGTCTCCATAGGTGTGCTGGCAGGTTTTGAATCTGAGAAACCAAACTTGATTAAAATATCCTGCACATACTTGGACTGACAGATAAAGATTCCATCTGACTTATGTTGAACTTGGAGTCCAAGGAAAAAAGTTAGTTCCCCCATGGAACTCATTTTGAACCTTTGATGCATTAGATCCTCAAACTCCTTGCACATGTTATCTCTTGTAGATCCAAAGATGATATCATCAACATAGATTTGGACCAGCAAGATATCCTTCTTCTTTCTCTTCATGAATAAAGTCTTATCAATGACTCCTCTTTCAAAGCCATTTTCTAAGAGATAGGATGACAGAGTGTCATACCATGCTCTTGGAGCTTGATGCAATCCATAAAGTGCTTTCTTCAATTTGTATACCCTGTCTGGATAGCTTGGGTTTTCAAACCCTGGTGGTTGACAGACATATACTTCTTCTTCAATTGAGCCATAAAGAAATGCACTTTTCACATCCATTTGATAGACTTTGAATTTCATATAAGAAGCATAAGCCAGGAATAATCTAATTGCTTCTATCCTGGCCACAGGTGCAAATACTTCATCATAGTCTATCCCCTCTTCTTGTGTATACCCTTGAGCCACCAGCCTTGCTTTATTCCTTATCACAATTCCTCTTTCATCTCTCTTATTCCTGAAGACCCATTTTGTTCCTATTGCTCTTTGGCCTTTAGGAAGGTCTACCAGATCCCAAACATCTTGCAGCTTGAATTGCAGTAGTTCTTCTTGCATTGCTTCTATCCAACTGGATTCTTTCATAGCATCATGTGCCTTCTTAGGCTCAAGCTGGGATAGAAAGCAAGAAAGCACTGTATGCTGTTGATCTTGCAATTCTTGCAGCCTGCTTTGATTTCTAGTCATCATAGGAGAGGATATATCTCCTATTACCAGTTGTGGAGGATGATTCTTTTGAATTCTGGTGTGATGATTAGTTTCTTCATTAAGTACCACCTCTAGATTTGAGTCATTCAACTCAACTGAGGTGTTTTCAGCAGCTACTTCTGATTCCTTATTGACTTGAGTCTCCTCATCTCTACTCTCTTCTTCACTCTGACTTGGTTCAGTAGATGGTTCATTTTCACAGTCTTCAACAGGATCCACTGTGGGTATGGGAAAGATCACAGATTGAGATAAACTATCTTGAACTTGTGTAGTTCCTGATCCTCCACTCCCTGATCCTGCATAATCATCACTACTGACACCAAAAGAGTTAGTTAGTGAATCAATGTCAAATAGCCACTGAGGACCAGACCCAATTGGATTTGGTGTGTTCTCATTGCATTTGACATTGTCACTTTCTTCAATTATTCTAGAAGAAGAGTTAAAGACTCTGTAAGCCTTACTCTGAGATGAGTAACCAACAAGAAATCCATCATCTGCTTTGCTATCAAACTTACCTAAGTGAGATTTGGTATTGAGAATAGTACAAGGACACCCAAAAGGTTTGAAAAATCCAATAAATGGTTTTCTTTTATTTAAAAGCTCATATGGGGTCTTGTTCTTTGGCTTGACTACTAGAACTCTGTTTTGGACATAACAAGCAGTATTAACTGCTTCAGCCCATAAGGTAATTGGCAATTTTGAATCAGCCAACAGAGATCTAGCAGCCTCTATTAGTGTCCTATTTCTCCTCTCAGCAACTCCATTCTGTTGAGGAGTCCTAGGGGCACTATATTGTCTCTCAATGCCTTTCTCTTCACAAAAGGTGTTTAGATCAAAATTTTTAAATTCAGTCCCATTATCTGATCTAATGACTTTTACTTTTTGATTAGTTTGGTTTTCAATTCTTAGGATAAAGGATTTGATCAGTCCACTTGTCTCATCCTTAGTCCTTAGAAAATATACCCAAGTAAATCTGGAGTAATCATCAACAATAACCAAGCAATAAGATTTCTTGCCTATACTCATAACATTTGTAGGACCAAACAGATCCATATGTAGTAATTGGAGACTAGAAGAAAAAGAATTTAACTCTTTGGTCTTATGAGAAGTTTTATGCTGCTTGCCTTTAAGACAAGCAACACAATGATCATCACATGAAAAGACTTTTGAAAGTAAACCTCTTACAAGGTTGTTTTTAACAAGTTTGTTCATAGTCTTGAAATTCATGTGACACATCCTTCTGTGCCATAGAGAGGATTCATCCACAGAAGCTTTTGAAACAAGACAGTTCAGGGATGAATCACTATCAACATTGTCCATATCTAGACAATAAACATTGTCCTATCTTGGAGTTCTAAGTAGTATCATGCTTTCATCAACTACCTTAAACTCTGGAGCAAGGATCATACACTCTGTGTTAGTAAATAATATGCTATGTTGTTTGTCACAAACCTGTGATAAACTTAACAGGTTGTACTTCAATTGATCAACATAGTAGACATCCTCAAATGTCATCTTACCTTTTGTGACATTACCTTTGCCACTTATTTTACCACCAGTAAGATCATTTCCAAAAGCAACATGTCCTCCATTGATATGCTTGAAATCCTGAAGGCATGACATGTTGCCTGTCATGTGCCTAGAGCAACCACTATCAACATGCCAAATGCTCTTTCCCTTGAGCTGTTGGTTGCCCTGCACATAAGATAAATCAGTTAGTCTGAATTAGGAACCCAAGCCAAAGTGGTCTTGGGTACCCCTTTCTCATCAAAATACTTGCATTCTTTCTTGACAAGATTTTTAAACTTTGACTCCTCATTTCTGGAGTACTTTGTCACAATGATATGCTTGGAAACACATTTGCTAGAAGAAGTACTGGTTTTAGAAGTACTAACTGCATTAGCAGCACTTGCATGCTTAGCAGTACTAACCTTATTAGAAGTAGTAACTGTTTTAGCAGCAGTAACTGTGTTAGCAGTATTCATCTTTGAGGAAGTACTAACAGTATTAGCAGCATTAAAATTTTCAGCAGTACTAACACTGGTAGCAGCAGTAATGCTTCTAGCAGCACTAACTCTGTCAGCAGCACTAACAGTTTTAGTGCTTTTAGGCACCCACATTTTAATACTTTCATTCAAAACCTTTTTCTTCATGGGGCCTTTGTTTTCAACAGGTTTCTTCACCACATGTTTCTTTCCAGCCTTCCTATAACCAACAGGTTTTTGCACAAATCTTTGAAAGTTCATCTGTTGGTTAATAGGGTTAAAGTAACAGTACTTAGCCAAATGGTTTAACTTTCCACATATGAAACAAGGCTTTGGTCTATTGATTTTACTTAGATCAATGCCTTGTTATTGTGCCCATTGGTTGTTCCAGTTTCTTTGATTTCCCCTTGGTTTATCATGTTTTTGGGGCTTAGAAGTATTGCATGCACACTGCTTGCAAGGAATAGGGTTCACAACAGTGGTCTGCTTATAATAAACCTTCTTGTTCTTTCCCTCAGTCTTCTCTATCTCGTTGGACTTGATCCAAAGCTTTCCACATCCCTCATTGGTGATTATGTGGTTTTCTATAGGAATCTCACCACTCACAGTGTTGTCTTTATCCTTGACAGCTTCTTTCTCAGTTTTATCCTTAACAACTACTTCATCTAAGGGATCTATCTCAGTGGCTCCCTTAGGTAGGTCCTTCCTATCCTTTGTTTCTAACAAATTTGAACTAGGAGGGATGTAGTTGTTGTTATAGGGTGGTGGTGTGGTATTGTACCCTATTCCTCTTCTCAGTTTATCATGAATCTGAGATTGTAGTAAAGAATCCATAGCTTTAGAGGCATTGGAAAACTTTTCTACATCTAGCTTGACTTTAGCTAGTTCTACTCTTAGTTTTTCACTCTCTTCTTTGGATCTGGTCAGTTGAAGTTCTAAGTCATTCTTCTCCCACTTCCAGTAGTTTGTGTCATAAGAGTGTTGAAGCTCATTGGCTTGAAAACCCTTAATCTGTTCTTCAAATCTCTCAACTATCCTCACATAATCTTTTATGTCCTTTTCCAATCTCTTAAGGTTATCACTCATGTTCTGATTGTGATCCCTATACCTCTTAACAGTGTTAATGCAATTTTGAGAACAAAGATTGGAAGTTACCTCTGTTGGGAGATCAGACACCTCTGCCATTAGAGCTTGGTTCTGGATGGCTTCTTCAGCTTGATCACTCCAATCAAACCCCATGCCTTGTTGAGAGACAAGGGCTTGTGTAGAGTTTCTGTTATTATTGAAGCTTCCAGATTGAGCTTGTTGATGGTTATTGTTTTGAGGCATTCCACTTCTGCATTCTTTAGCAAAGTGTCCCTTCTGATGGCATTTATATCATTCCACCTTTGACTTGTCAAAACCTGCTCCATCTTCTCTTCTTTGTGAGAAGTTGTTCCTTCCAGTTCTTTTGATGAACTTCTTGACTCTCATAGAGAGCATGGCCATCTGCCATTTAATGTCCATCTCTTCAAGATCATCTGGATGGAGTTGTTCCAAGTCATCATTAATGAGAGAAGAGTTTCCATGACTTGCTAGAAAGGCTTCAAATACAGTTTCAGTGCCTTTCTCTTGAGTTGCTCCATTGGCAGTACTAACTGATTCAGAGTTGGAAGTAGAATTAGTTGATGCTGAAAGGAGTGCAGCATTGTGAACATATCCAGAAGGCCTCTTCTTAGCCTCTACCTCAGATTCAAAAACTCTTAGATCATTATATAGATCATCAAGTTCCTTTTCTTCCAGTTGATCATTCTGTCTGCAAGACACAGTATAAATGGTCCATTCATCACTCAGGGACCTTAGAAACTTTCTGTTCAGATCATCTTGATCAATTTGTACTCCCACTGTAGCAAGTTCACCAATAAGCTTGTTGAACCTGTCAAAAGTTTGAGTCATGGACTCATTCTTGGTTGACATAAAGTTCTCATATTGTTGCTTCAGAATGGCTTTCTGATTTCTCTTGGTACTTTTGGTACCTGAGAATCTCTTCTCTAGAGCATTCCAGAGCATCTCTGCATCAGTGCAGTTACAGAACTGATGTTGATATTCATTGGGGATAGCCAAGAGCAAAGTGCTCAAGGCTTTCATCTCTGTTTGTCTAGCCTTTCTTTCTGCATCAGTTTTTGGTGGAGTTCTCTTTCCATCTGCACCAATCTTACCTGCTTCAGAAGGACCATTCTCTATGATATCTCACATAGAATAGTCAGTGAGGAGTATGTACTGCTTGATTCTGATCTTCCACATATCGAATTCATTGGGTCTGAGCATTGGTACCTTTGAGACCAGAGTACTGTTTGATTCTGCAAAGTTTTCCATGATGAATGAATAGATGTTTCTGAGAGAACAGGCTCTGATACCACTTGTCAGGATCGAATTTTCAACAAGAATGAAGTCTCAGAAACAATATCAAAGAAGTTGCGGAATAACACTTTGATATTCAATGGAACAGTAAACAAACAGTATATAATAAACACTTTGCAAACTTGTATTAAAATCACAAGATTACACACTCAACCTCAATCTTGAAGAACAAGCTCTTTCAAGACGAATTCTACTTCTCTAGAATTAGGAACTATGCCTTGAGGTTGATTCTCTCTTAAAACAAAAACTTAGAATGATAAATCTATATCTAAACTATTCTGTCAAATCTATACATATACTGAACAAAAAAATATAATTACAAATAAATAAAATATCTTCAGTATATCTTCCATGAATATCTTCAGAATATCCTTGTTTATCTTTATCCACGATCTCTTCATCATTATCTTCACATTACCTTATAAGCAGCATTAAGTCTTGGCAGCATTAACTACTAAGCAGCACTAACCACTAGCAGTACTAACTAGCTAAGCAGTACTAACTTTGTTCAAGCAGCACTAACTTTGACTAGCAGTATTAATTCTACTAGCAGTAGTAAAACTCAGCAGTATTAACTTTGGAGTCTTCTAGCAGTACTAATTCTGAACTAGCAGCATTACTCACTTGAGTTATTCTTCAGTTCCCAACAATAATGGTTTCCAGGATTGCCGGAGATGGAGTATCTTGAACACTTTCAGCAGGGGTCGGTTCAGGAGTTGCTACTGTTGTCGGTGCTTCAGTAGTAGCTTGAAAGGTTGGAGGGGGATCACACGAGCTTGATGATTCTGATTCAAAGGCAGTAGAAGGTGCAGAATCAGTAGAGGTTGACTCACTTTATTTGGATGGACCAGTGACTAGTGTCACTTCATGTGCTTAAGCTTCATTCCTGTTACACGGTATAGCAATAGGCTTAGGATTAAAATAGTCATCATAAAAATGCTCAAAAAGTAAATCCAAATCTGAAAGACGCTTGATCTGGATTTACTGGAGATTGTGTAGATCCTGGACATAGTTGTCCAGAAGCTAACACACCGGTTAAAGCGGGTTCTGAATTGAGGTGTTCAGAATCCATATCAGCGGTCTCGTCAAAAGTCACATTCACACTCTCAACGACGGTCTTCGTTCGTTTGTTGTAGACTCTGTAAGCTTGGGCTTGGGATGAGTAGCCAATGAACACTCCTTCGTCCACTTTCGGGCTAAATTTTACGAGATCGTCCTTGTCGTTCAATCGAAGCATGTGCACCCGAATGCATGGAAATACTTGATGTTCAGGATGCGATTGTTGATGACCTCGTATGGTGTCTTGTTGAACCGCTTGTTGATGATAGAACGTTTTTGAGTGTAGCATGCGGTCGCAACTGCCTCAGCCCATAGGTAAATCGGGATCTTGGACTGTGATAACACTGTACACGCAACTTCTACGAGAGTTCGATTTCGGCTCTCTACTACCCCGTTTTGCTGTGGAGTATGAGCAGCTGAGAAGTTGTGGGTGATGCCCACTGAAGTTAGGTACCCGTCAAGTACATGATTCTTGAACTCTGTGTCGTTATCCGTCTTGATGGTCTAAACTGATTGATTGAGATTGACTTGAACGCTCTTCAGATGAGAGACGATCAGTTTGGGAGTTTCATCCTTCGAACGAAATAATTTAACCCACGTGTAGCGAGAAAAGACATCGACCATAACTAGGACATACTTCTTGTGATTGATACTCTGAATGCGCATCAGTCCACACAAATCCATGTGGATGAGTTCAAGGGATCGTGAAGTACTTGGAGCAGCTTTAGGCTTGTGAGAAGCCTTCTTCATCTTACCCATTTAGCACGCGACACACAGGTGATCCTTTTCGAACTTCGGATCTGGCATACCTTTCACGTGTCCGTCGAGCACCAACTTGTTGATGTTCTTGAAGTTTAGGTGCGAGAGTCTCCGATGCCATAACCAATTTTGTTCGGTTGAAGCTTTGGATATCAAAAAAACTTCCTTTTATGCTTTCAGAGAGAGAGGTCAAACGTGTAGAGATTTGTGCGACGCGTTCCAGCAAGTAATTTTTTTCCATCTTCAGTCCAGACGTTGCACCGTTTTTCTTTGAAGTTGACCTCTAGATTCTTGTCGTAGAACTGACCGATGCTGAACAAGTTGTGACCAAGACCTTCAACGTAGGACACTTTCTTGATGGTGAGGTTATCCTTGACCATATCTTCGTATCCCAAAATTGGAGAATAATGATCATTCCCAAAGCGTACATTCCCACAAAATTTCTCGGTGAAGTTCGTGAGAAGCTCCTTTCTTCCGATCCCAAGCTTACAGAGTCGATTTTGGCGCTCTACTTTGAACGATAATTAAATACATGGTTTGGAGCAGCCTGAATCTAAATACCACACATGACCATTCTGCAAAACAAATTAAGTCTTTTTAGGTACCCATTTGTAAATGGGTCCTTTGGGATTAGGGTTTACACCCGTCTTGGATACCCGTTTGGACTTGGGTTTATTTCTGTGATGGGGTGCCTCAGACTTTGAACGATAATTAAATACATGGTAAGAACGAAACCAATCAGATGCAAATCTACGATCAACGAAATCATTCAATCCACAGTTGGAACAACAAACACAATCATGAGACGGTTGAAGTAATTGTTGAATGGAATAAACTTTTAAAGGAAACAATCCATTACGTTCAACCAAAGGTTTAAAATTAAAAGCATCATGACTGTTATTGTTTTTCCTAGAATTCAAAATAGGATTAACTGATTCCGTCTTCTTCTTTTTTTTTTGGTAAAGGAGTATCCCATACCACTTTGGGCGCGGACTAATCTCCTGGAAAACGGGCCTATGGCCCGCGGGCATTCATCCCGTGGCCATAATTCTGCAAGTGGGGCTCGAACCCGGGCAACCGCTATGAAGTCGTGCTCTCCTTAGACTTCTTAGCTACCCACTCGTATTTGACTTCTTTTCTTCGACCAAAAGTATCTGAAATACCGTTAAACTCATTGTCAGAAAATTTGAATTTTGAGGATTATCTCTTGTTAGAGCGACCAGTCTTTTTCTTCTTCTGTGAACGTCTTTTGGATTTAGAATTAGAAAAATTGTTCACAGAAGTGTTTTGAGGGGCAGATGTGGAACATTCACACTTGTAAAATTGTACCAGAGGCTCACAAGTTGAATTCAGAAAATCAACGTGACTTGAAAGTAAAGGATTGAAATCAAATTTGTCTAGCTGACTGTCTGGACACACCTCAGAATTCAGAAAGGCTGAGAATTCCATTTCCTCATCAGAAGGAGCCTTATCACTTGGAGTATTCAGGAAACTGGAAGGATTTGTGCCTTGAAGCGGATCATTAGCGGAATCATTTTGAAAATCAGAATGATGATCCATTTCGAAAAATTGAGGCTATTTTCCTTTGTTTGAAGAAATTGGTGACGAGTCACCCAAAAAGGCTTTACATGAAGAGGTGTCTGAGGGTGGTTAGGAATTTTTCAACAGATTGATTTTCTCAACTTGGAGAATTTCAGGCTTAGCTTGAAGCTCAGCTTTGTGAAGTTGTTCTTTCATCAGATATGCTGCCAAGGCAGACAGTTGTTAATTAAGTTTATTTATCTCTGTCTGAAGATACTCCTTTTCCTCCCTCGGTCCAGTTTCCCTTTTATCGGAATTGAGGCACTCAAGTTTGGATAATAACTCTTGTTTTTTATTTTGAAAAACGAGTTTTTCCTGTGCAGATGACTCTTCTAGCTGAACAATTTTCTTTTCTAAAATCAGAGGTGGAACATAGATTTTGTGTTCCATTGGTTCCTCCTCAGTTTCAACGGTTTTTAAATCAAGTTCAGCCTGAGAATAGTTTTGAAAATAGTCATTTGACATAAAACAGGGTTTTTCGGTGTTGTATGACGCATTCAATGAGTCATAAACAAAAGGAAGTTGCATCGTGAGAGTATTTTTCCTTCTCAATGTTTCTAATTCCGGATCCTCATCAATAAGTGGTTTGGTCCATCTAATTTTGTACTCTGGGTAGGTCTTGTCCAATCCCAAAAATTCGAAAGCATATAACGTGGGAACTTTGGTCAAGGCCTTTTTCAGATAATGTGGGTTATCGTAACTAAGACCCTTCTCTGAATATTTGTATTCTTTAGGTGCATTCAGATGCATCGTTTGTTTAGATTGACCGATTTTGTAAAGTTTCAGTTCGAGATCCTTTAACTGGTCAGTTAACTTTTGATTTTCATTTTTATAAGACACACTTTTACTCACAATATCAATTTTCTCATTTTCTGACATACGAAGCTTGTAAGTAAGATCATCTACTTTGGTCTTTAACTCTTTTGATTCTTTTGAAAGACTATCACACTCTTCCTTTAGATTAGAAATTTGGCACAGGTTGCCAGCAATTTCTATGTTTTGTTTTTCAAGCTTTTTAGACTGTGATGACACAAGAGTTTGCAGAGAGGATATGAGTTGCTCATTTTCTCTCTTGGTTTGCTTGTAGGAGTCTAATTTGTGCACAGTGATTTGCAGCTGATCAATTAAGGCTTTATGGTAAGGAGCACATACCTGACATGGGGAATCACGATCATCATCGTCAGTATCGGACTGTGTTGAGAGTTTGCCCATGAAACACATGTGTGCTTCTGCATCATCTTCTTCTTCATCAGATAGATTAAGCCAGTGATCATCTTCTACCATGAGAGCTTTACCTACTTCCTTTTCTTTGGACAACAACATCTTGGCCTTGTAGTATTCTGAGTTGTGCACGACAGGCTTTCGGCATTCTTTGGCAATGTGACCTAAACGACCACAGTTATAACATTTGATCGGCTCGTCTTTGGCTTTCTCATCATGCTTTTTCTCAGTCTTCTTTCCTTCATCAAAGCGTCTCTTCCCTTCATACTTCTCCTTTTGAGCATGTCGTTTGAGAGTAGTAGTGGAGTATCTTTGATTATTAGATAAAGACTTGTTGAAGAACTTATTTTTCTGGAATGCTTGAGATAAGAACATCACGGCTTCTTTAATCTGAATGTATTCTGGATCCGAATCACTGTCAGGGTCTTCGGGGTCAGAATCACTTTTCACTGGTTCCTTTTCAGGGGTGCGACTGACAGATCGGCTTCTTTTATTTGAGACGAGCGCTAATGGGTCAACCACAGGCTTTTCGTCTTCTTTTTTATTTCCTAACAACTCAAGAACTTCCTCTTTGTCATGTAGATGCATTTCATATATTTCATGCAGAGGAATTCTCTCCAGGCTTTGAATATGACGGATATGAGAGAAAAACGTCCTCCAATCCGGCTGAAGGTTGTTCATGAACTTGATGTTGTTCTCGGTGTTGGTCTTCATGATGTGTCTTTTATGCAGATCATTCAGAAGTTGGTTGAACCGTTCATAGGTTTCCGTGAGCGTCTCGCCTTTTCTTGCTTTGAAGCTATCATATCGGGAAATGCAGTTAGTGATCTTCAGCTGAGTGCTTATTCGGATACCCATCATCATCTTCTCAATCTGGTCCCATATTCTTTCGCAGTGGCCTTGTAGTTGTCGATGCCGGCATATATGTCATTAGGCAGGCTTTGTAGAATGTAGATCTTCGCAAGATTTTCCGCATCATACCGGCTCCTTTCTTGAGGGGTAAACTCACTGAATAATTTCTCGAGATGGCGGCCTTGTCGGCCTTCGTTTTGGTCTCCAGGTAAGACTTTCATCGGCCAGGCTTGTGGCCCCTCTTTCAGACACAACATTATCTCGTCATAGTCGGGTTTTTCTTCGATAAAATTCATGAATCGATCGTGCCATTGTGGGTATTCTCCCCGATAGAGCACCAGAGGGTTTTTGATCCGAACCAATGGCTAGAGAGACCCTCGAATTCATCTTTTAAATGCACTATAGTGATCGTGAGACAAAATATTTGATCCAAAATAAACGAGACAAGGACTTGTCATCGGTAGACAAGGACTCGGACGACAAGGACTCGGGCGACCACAAGGACCCGGGCGACGAACCCGGAATAAGTCCGAGAAAATGAGGTCCGGGAATGCAAGAACCCAGGAGACAACCAGGGAGATAGGACCCCGGGCGATAACAATCCGGTCGAAAGGGACAACCCGGGCGACTTCAACCCGGGAGCTAGGTAAGGGACCAGGGTATAATGACCCGGGCGCAGGGTAAACCGGGAACACTGGGTCCGGGAGAGGTAAGTCCGAACGATTAACCCAGATCTTTTGTTCTTCGACAAAAACGGTGATCGAACCAGATACCAATAAGATAATTAACCAGATCGATAAATTTTAAACAGATTACTCAACTATCAAACTTAAATACCTCAAATTGATTCAAGATAACAAGCAATTAGAAGATTTAATGACAACCCATTACCCAGATTAGATGTGACCAGAAGATTACCCAGAAACCGAACACAAAAAAAAAATTGAACCCAGATTTTATCTCAGAAATCGAAATCAAAGATTTTTAGAAATCGAGAATAACAAACCCAGATTTGAACTTTAGATGAATTTAAACGAACACACAACTACAGATTCAGACCACACAATAAACTCTAAGGAAAACAGAACTCAAACTTGAAGAATCATGAATAAGAACACAATATGCATACGACCAATATGAAAAAAAATCGATTAACCAAATTATGCGATTAAAGGGTTTTAGACAAACCTTTTTGGATCAAAGGTCTTGTCTCTTCGATTTGATACCAATTGTAGATCCCAAAACAATGCGATTTATCAGCAATAATAATCAATGATGAACAATGATTAAACCACAACAACTAGTCATATGATTAGATTCAACAATAAAGGGTTTAGGTTTACAGAGAGAATTTCTGATCAGCTAATGTAAACCTTAATGACTAACTTCTAACAATAACTTTCTTAACCTAAAACTATGTTAAACCACACTTTAAATATGATGCATATAAGGCTAATGGGCTTTGAGGCCTAATTACAAAACAACTTTCAAATAAATACATTTCAATCCCTGAACTTCTATTTAACAAACAAATTGCCCTAACAGAGGGGATTGAGGTGGGGTTTCGTTGATGGTAAAGGAGATTAGATTTTCTATTTTAGCAGTGTCTTCAACTCTGTGTTATATCTCTGATGCAGAAGGAAGATGAGCCTGAGCATTCCTGTAGACATACTCCTCAACATCAACTATCTCATCTTCTTTTGCTTTTTCCATATTAGCGGCTTCGTCTTCAACTATGACTCAAATGCATCTCTCATGACTATAGTTGGCCTTTCAGGTGATGAGAATGCGTATTCAGAGCTGGAGAAGTCAATTAATTGCTCATCTTCTTCTTCTTCATCTAGAGCACCTATAGTTTCTGGAGTAGCATTTACTACCTGGATTATAGGTGCATCTGAAGTTGATGGTGCTAGAAATACCATAGGTAATGGAGACTTCAAGATTGTCTAATTATCTTCAGCAGAGGTGGAGTGCCTCTCTGGTTCACTCTCTTGTACTCCTTTATCTTTGTTGGTGGAAGGAGATGGAGCAGAGTCACTGGCTTTCACAGCTTCAAATGATTTTCCTTGTGTTGTCCCTTGCATCTCCCCTTTTAATTATCAGAGGCTCCATCATCATCAGAGCCTTCTGAGTCATCAAAGCTTGGATTCTTGGCTTCCCTACTGCAAGTGTCGTCAATGATGAATCTCTTCCGTCTGTACTTTGGGGATTTTGGCTCAACGAAACCTTTGCCTTTGATGTCGATCGCAGCCTTCTTGATTGATTCAATGGCCTCTGAAGCAGCTTGAAGAATATCACAGACCTGCTCTTCAACATGAAACTTATAGACATCAAGTGTAGCCTGAACCTTTTTTTGTGCGACCATGGAGATTTTGGAGGAGTAGGTCAACATGCGGATCATAATCCCTTCTTTAAATGATGCGAGATCACTTTTGGTGACAACGTCTTCAGCAGTTCTGGGAGGTGAAGGTGGAAGCTCTGAAACTAGTGCTTGATGTAGTAGTGAGGTACTAATAGTTGACTTGATCAGTTCAGAGATAACAACCATTTTCTCTAAAGAAAGTGATAACGATTGTTTGGCCACTATCTCTGTTCTGAGATCATGAACTTCAGACTGCAACTTCTCTGTATTTGAAGTGGATTGGGTGGTTGATGCAGTCATGGATTCTTTCAGATTTTGCACTTCCCTCTGAAGCTCTGAAAGAGATGCAGTGCTGGAAGATTGGGTTCTGAGGTCGGCAACCTGTGCTTTGAGTGCAGCAATCTCCAATGAGGAAACAGTGCTCTGTTCCCATATCTGTCTTTCCATCCCCTGAATCTTATTGGTAGATTTGAGGAGTTGGATCTTCAGAGTGGAGACCTTTGCCTTTAGTTTTTCATTTTCAAAGACAAGGGCAGAGGTCTCTAAGCCGTCAATCCATTGAAGTTTATGCTCTTTCATGGATCCTTTGATCTCTTCACTAAATCTTTCGAACTTTGACTTAGTGAGAAGATTAGAGATGGGTAACTTGGCCACAACACATGTTGCCAATTTTTCCTCGAGTTCAGAAGAGACTTCTTTCAGAGATGGTTTGAGGTTGTCTCTAGAAGGACTTACACTCTGTCCTTGACGGTCTGGAAAATCGTCTCTGAGTGTTATGTTCATCTCCAGATCCTCCTCCTCAGATTCAGAGGATAGGAAATTGAAAACACCCAGATCTATTAGGTAATTGACATTGATTTCATTGATCTTGAATGATTTACATGAAATTGAAGCTTTCTCTCTCTAAAATCTCTCTAACTTTCTCCTTCTACAAATATAACAATGAAAGCTTCCTTAACCAAATGCTTAACCCCTAAGCAAACTAATATCAAACTCCTAATTACAAACATATTCAAATACAAAGTAAACTACTTTGACATTTTAAACAAAACAACATTGACTTTTGACAACTTTGACTTTCTTTGACTTTTTTACTTACATTGACTTTACAAGACTTTTACAATTAAATCTTGAATAGAATAAATGCACTAACAATCTCCCCCTTTGGATTCAAGATTTAAAAATTTGACAATAGTCTTCAGCTCTTGATTCTTCAAAAATTTAACTTTGACAGCTTTGAACTTTGAAGCTTTGGCAATCTTCAAACATTTGGCTTTTGAAGAATCTTCAGATAAGCTTGAAAAGTCTTTCACATTGTCTTTGAAAAGTCATTCACTTTTGCTTTGAAAAGTCATCAAGTCTTGAACATTAAATCTTTGAAACTTTAATCTTTGCAACTTTAAACTTTGAGGAATCTTTCAATGCTTGTATCTTCATCTCTTTGATCTATGAACTGTCTGTATTTGAACAACGAATCATCTCAAATCATCTCGGAACATCTTTATCATGTTATCTCGAACTTCTTGACTTTGACAAATCTTCTGTCTTTGTAAATTGAAACTTTCAAAATATCTCCCCCTTTTTGATGATTGTGAGCATCATGATCATTAAAATTCTTTTCAATTTCATCACCATCTTTGAATAATAATCTCCCCCTTTGTGAAAAACTAACAATCTCTGCTCTTTGATCTGAGTATCCGTCAATTTCATGAGAGTATTCATCTGAATCTTTTCAAATTCAGACAAATTAAACATTGTAACCCTGAATCAACAAATGATACAGTTAGTATGTCTGTAAGTAGCACGGAGCCACTTTGTACAACAGATGTACATTGGAAATGAGCTTTTTGATGTTCACTCCCCCAGGGCTTCCATTCGATCATTGAAAAATCACAAAAGAATTTTCTATGAATGTTATGACAAGAAAACTCATTCCTTGTGTATACGTGAAAGTGTAGAAATGATTGAAGCTACTTAAGCTTTTTCAGGCTCAATATATGTAAACTGTTGAGAGAACAACAAGTTATTGATCCAAACTCTCTCAGTGATTTGATAACGACCCTTTTCTATACTTAGTGAAAATTACGTTTTAATATGTATTAGTGTTTCACCATCAGCGATCAGACTGAGTCTGTTCAGTTATCGCTGATAGTCTTCTTATAAATATCTAGTATGTATTAGTGTTTCACTATCAGTGATCAAACTGATCCTGTTCAGTATCACTGATAGTTTCTGATTTCGAAGGGTCTCTGAAAACCCTATCTGTTCCCTCGCTCTTCTCAAGGATCTCATGTGCCTATGGTGTACTCTCTCTCCTGCTGCTGAAACAATCATAGCGATCATCTGCAAAGAATCTTTAGAGCGAAGGCAAAAAGGAGAAGAAATACCTGAGTACTTGATCAATCCTCCTAAACCCTCTTTAGATAGCTGATAGATTAGTTTCTTTTCTTGTAATCTATTAGTTTAACTTACAGTAGTTAGTACATCACTTGTACTTGTAATTTTCATTCCTTGTAATTCTTTTCTTGGATTAATGAGAATTTCAGTGAAGTACTTAACTCTATCAGTACTGTAAAAGATCCCTCAAAATAGTAATTGGGACATGTATGTTATGAGTCCTGATTATTCCATCATTTTGAACTATAAAGTAATTTTCTTCAGTTACTTTGTCATTATCAAATAGGGGGAGATTGTTGATCCAAACTCTCTCAGTGATTTGATAACGACCCTTTTCTATACTTAGTGAAAATTACGTTTTAATATGTATAAGTGTTTCACCATCAACGATCAGACTTAGTCTGTTCAGTTATCGCTGATAGTCTTCTTATAAATATCTAGTATGTATTAGTGTTTCACTATCAGTGATCAAACTGATGTAAACAGTAACGTAATCCCTGAAGACAAGTCTCGCGTTAACAGATGTTCATAGCTGAATCGAAGACGAAGCTGCTGAACAAAGACAAGTCTACTAGTGACCTGATGCGGATATCAGTGAAGCAAAGACGAATCTACTTATACGCGAAGGAATATGAGGAAAAGCTTCAGCGATTGCTGAAATCTTGATATCTCTGAAGAAAGAGATACTCAGCGATCGAATGATCACTTGGCTTATGTCTCAAGTTTCCTTTTGTCTCTCCTTGCACAACTTAGTACGATATGTCAGAACGGACATGTCTCTGCCACAATTCGTACAACACCTCTGTCATCTACACTGTTCATTGTCCGGCCGAAAGCATGTCTCCCAAAAGTCAGACTACCAAAGTCTATCAGTGAACGCCACGTGTAAAGTGCCCTGCCATGCATTTAATGCATAGGGTATAAATAGGAAGATCACCCCTTCATCTGAAGTGTGCTCAATTCTTTATCCCCATATATAAACCCTTGTTTTCTATATCTTTTAATCCCCCATTCTCTGAATTTCTTGTGCAACCATCTTAGTGTTTCTTAAGTTTGTTTAGATTGAGTCTGTCTTAATCTTATTCCGCAACAAACTTGTAAATTGTATTTGATTCATCAATAAACAATTTATTAAACCTTAAATTCTTGTGTTTGTATTCAACCCCCCCTTCTACAAACTTGTTAAGCACCTTAGGGACCAACAAGTGGTATCAGAGAAGTTTGTTTAATCTAATAAACAAGATCTTGCTTTATTCTCTTCTTTGCTGTTCTATATGGCACTTAACACAAACACAAACTACTATGATAATGGTTCACTTTCTAAACCTCCTCGATTTAGCAGAGATAACTTTTCTCTATGGAAAAATCGAATGATGCTATTTCTTGAAGGTGCGGATCCTACTATACCTGAATATATAGAAAATGGACCCTATGAACCTGTTAGAAATATAGTTGTTGTTCCTGCTACTGCCACCACTGAAGATGTCCCTGAACGATATGTCATTAAGGAAATAAGACAGTGGAGTGATGATGATAAAAAGAAGGTAGGAATAGATGCAAGAGCAAAGACCATTATTTCAATGGCTCTGCCTGATGAAGTTTTCCATTCCATCATGCATCTGAAAACTTCTAAAGAAATGTGGGAAACCATATGTGTTCAATATGAAGTCACCACTAAAATCCAAGAAACTCGTAAGATTAACTTGGTAAGACAGTATGAAAGTTTCATTACTGGTAAGAATGAATCTCTCTCTGACGTTCATCAGCGGTTTAACTGCTTAATCATTGACCTAAGAACTGTTGGTAGGACCTATTCTAATTCTGAGGTCCTAACAAAATTCTTAAAATGTCTTCCGGAAAGTTGGGACAATTATTCAATATGTCTTAAGCTTACAAAAGACTTAAATTCTCTTTCTCTCGGCACTCTATATGGAATATTGCTCAACTATGAGCAATCGAATCTCCTGAAGAAGAATCTTGTAAAAGATTCTAAAGACTCCAAAAGCACTCCTGTTGCTTTAGTCTCTTCAGAGATAATTCCATCTCAGCGATCTACTCTCACCATCAGTGAGTTAGATTCTGAATCTGAGGATCTATCAGACCCTGATCTTTCAGAGTTTGATGAGTCCTTAGCACTCTTGACAAACTCTTTTAAGAGATTTGCAAGAAAGAGCAACTTCCGAAGAAGTAAGCCTCTCTCTCTTACTGAAAAGCCAAAATCAACACCTGTTGATAAGGCTACTGCTACTTGCTATAACTGTGAAAAGATTGGACACTTCGCTAGTGAGTGCAGGTCGAAAAAGGTCTTCAAAACTTCTACCTCAAGAAGATCCAGTGATGACAAAAACCTAAAGCTAAAGAACAATTATCAAAAGCTGAAAAGCTATAAGCGAAAAGGTAAAGGTCTCATCGCTGAAGAACATGACTGGGCTGAATCAGAAGAATCAAGTTCTGATGAAGAAGTCGCAAATCTTTGCCTCATGGCCAAGATTAAATAAGAAGTAGAAGAACCATCTGAACCTTCTATGAGCTACATATCATCTCAGGTATCTATCTCCACAAATCCCTCTCTGCCTGAAGCTGAGAGAAGTCGCGCTGTTGATGTGCTGACGATTGACCTCTATAATGCTCTCAACGACAAAACTCAAGCTGAGAATAAAAATGTTCATTTAACTCAAGAGCTAGAGAAATGTCATGAAAAGATCAGAGAACTAAATCTTTTAGAAGAAAAGTTGAAAGATCAAGTCATTATAAATGAAATCATCAGCATTGAACGCGAACAAGCCATTGCTGCTCTAAAAGCAGAAAAGGCTCATGTTGAAAAATGGTGCAAATCATCAACAAAGATCTCTGAGATAATAAATGCTCAAACTCCTGAAAGTGATAGAACTGGTCTTGGCTTCTGGACACCTCAGGATAAGCCTAAAGAAGAAAGTTCCTCGCTTAAGTTTGGAACGTTTGTCACTTCTTTCTTTGACACTTCTTATAATCAATTCTATCCCTGTTCTTCTTCTAATTCTATCACTGAGGATGAAGAAGAAGAAGAAGAAGAAGAGTCCCTGCAACATCATGGAAGGCCCTCTAGACCATCTCACTGGTCAGAGGAAGAGAGAAAGAAAAGAACAGAGATGATCTTCATCTGGAGAGTCAACGACGAAAGGTCCCCTCTAAATCATCAGATCTGGAGTTCCTGACTGAAGATAAAATTTAAGAATCCGTCAGGGCTGAGAAGCTGATTGCTGACTGTCAAAGAGATGCCTCTCTGGCTCTCAAAATCCAGTCTTCTCAAGTCAAAGACAAGAAGCTGAAAAGCAAACCAGTAGAAGTTCAGGCAGCTCTTTTGAAAGAGATTGAAAAGGAACGCTCCAAAGATAAAGCGGTCAGCGATAATTCTATCGATTGGTGCAAACACAAAATCGACTATCGCTCTGACCCACTTAAGATCGTAGCGGTTGCTATCTCTGGAAGAAAGAAGAAGGATAAAATCTCCGTCACCATGGAGATTACCAGAGAGAATGGAAGCTGCAAGGCTATGTTCATTTCAAAGCTGGAAGATCTTGGCTACATGGAGTGGCTTGAGTTCAAAGATGCGCTGAAGAAATCAAAGTCTACATACAGAGGCTATGTTGAAAGGGTAAATGATGCCCTCATCAATAGAGTCGCTGCTATACTAAAAGTGCCATCCACTCTTCCTCCAAAGTCCAAGCAAATCAAGAGAAATCCTATCTCCTCCTCATCTGATAATGTCGCAGTGATCAGGAATGAAACCTCCATCAAATTCTCAAGAGAATCTCTGTTCGGTCCTCCTCCTGATCTTTCAGTTCTGGATCTATCTCTGCCTCCTGGCGGACCATATGCTGCGGGACAAGTACTCAAAGAACCTTTTGGAATCTTCTTCAGAGATGACGAGGAACAGCTCAGATTTCGAAGGGTCTCTGAAAACCCTATCTGTTCCCTCGCTCTTCTCAAGGATCTCATGTGCCTATGGTGTACTCTCTCTCCTGCTGCTGAAACAATCATAGCGATCATCTGCAAAGAATCTTTAGAGCGAAGGCAAAAAGGAGAAGAAATACCTGAGTACTTGATCAATCCTCCTAAACCCTCTTTAGATAGCTGATAGATTAGTTTCTTTTCTTGTAATCTATTAGTTTAACTTACAGTAGTTAGTACATCACTTGTACTTGTAATTTTCATTCCTTGTAATTCTTTTCTTGGATTAATGAGAATTTCAGTGAAGTACTTAACTCTATCAGTACTGTAAAAGATCCCTCAAAATAGTAATTGGGACATGTATGTTATGAGTCCTGATTATTCCATCATTTTGAACTATAAAGTAATTTTCTTCAGTTACTTTGTCATTATCAAATAGGGGGAGATTGTTGATCCAAACTCTCTCAGTGATTTGATAACGACCCTTTTCTATACTTAGTGAAAATTACGTTTTAATATGTATAAGTGTTTCACCATCAACGATCAGACTGAGTCTGTTCAGTTATCGCTGATAGTCTTCTTATAAATATCTAGTATGTATTAGTGTTTCACTATCAGTGATCAAACTGATGTAAACAGTAACGTAATCCCTGAAGACAAGTCTCGCGTTAACAGATGTTCATAGCTGAATCGAAGACGAAGCTGCTGAACAAAGACAAGTCTACTAGTGACCTGATGCGGATATCAGTGAAGCAAAGACGAATCTACTTATACGCGAAGGAATATGAGGAAAAGCTTCAGCGATTGCTGAAATCTTGATATCTCTGAAGAAAGAGATACTCAGCGATCGAATGATCACTTGGCTTATGTCTCAAGTTTCCTTTTGTCTCTCCTTGCACAACTTAGTACGATATGTCAGAACGGACATGTCTCTGCCACAATTCGTACAACACCTCTGTCATCTACACTGTTCATTGTCCGGCCGAAAGCATGTCTCCCAAAAGTCAGACTACCAAAGTCTATCAGTGAACGCCACGTGTAAAGTGCCCTGCCATGCATTTAATGCATAGGGTATAAATAGGAAGATCACCCCTTCATCTGAAGTGTGCTCAATTCTTTATCCCCATATATAAACCCTTGTTTTCTATATCTTTTAATCCCCCATTCTCTGAATTTCTTGTGCAACCATCTTAGTGTTTCTTAAGTTTGTTTAGATTGAGTCTGTCTTAATCTTATTCCGCAACAAACTTGTAAATTGTATTTGATTCATCAATAAACAATTTATTAAACCTTAAATTCTTGTGTTTGTATTCAACCCCCCCTTCTACAAACTTGTTAAGCACCTTAGGGACCAACAAGTGGTATCAGAGAAGTTTGTTTAATCTAATAAACAAGATCTTGCTTTATTCTCTTCTTTGCTGTTCTATATGGCACTTAACACAAACACAAACTACTATGATAATGGTTCACTTTCTAAACCTCCTCGATTTAGCAGAGATAACTTTTCTCTATGGAAAAATCGAATGATGCTATTTCTTGAAGGTGCGGATCCTACTATACCTGAATATATAGAAAATGGACCCTATGAACCTGTTAGAAATATAGTTGTTGTTCCTGCTACTGCCACCACTGAAGATGTCCCTGAACGATATGTCATTAAGGAAATAAGACAGTGGAGTGATGATGATAAAAAGAAGGTAGGAATAGATGCAAGAGCAAAGACCATTATTTCAATGGCTCTGCCTGATGAAGTTTTCCATTCCATCATGCATCTGAAAACTTCTAAAGAAATGTGGGAAACCATATGTGTTCAATATGAAGGCACCACTAAAATCCAAGAAACTCGTAAGATTAACTTGGTAAGACAGTATGAAAGTTTCATTACTGGTAAGAATGAATCTCTCTCTGACGTTCATCAGCGGTTTAACTGCTTAATCATTGACCTAAGAACTGTTGGTAGGACCTATTCTAATTCTGAGGTCCTAACAAAATTCTTAAAATGTCTTCCGGAAAGTTGGGACAATTATTCAATATGTCTTAAGCTTACAAAAGACTTAAATTCTCTTTCTCTCGGCACTCTATATGGAATATTGCTCAACTATGAGCAATCGAATCTCCTGAAGAAGAATCTTGTAAAAGATTCTAAAGACTCCAAAAGCACTCCTGTTGCTTTAGTCTCTTCAGAGATAATTCCATCTCAGCGATCTACTCTCACCATCAGTGAGTTAGATTCTGAATCTGAGGATCTATCAGACCCTGATCTTTCAGAGTTTGATGAGTCCTTAGCACTCTTGACAAACTCTTTTAAGAGATTTGCAAGAAAGAGCAACTTCCGAAGAAGTAAGCCTCTCTCTCTTACTGAAAAGCCAAAATCAACACCTGTTGATAAGGCTACTGCTACTTGCTATAACTGTGAAAAGATTGGACACTTCGCTAGTGAGTGCAGGTCGAAAAAGGTCTTCAAAACTTCTACCTCAAGAAGATCCAGTGATGACAAAAACCTAAAGCTAAAGAACAAATATCAAAAGCTGAAAAGCTATAAGCGAAAAGGTAAAGGTCTCATCGCTGAAGAACATGACTGGGCTGAATCAGAAGAATCAAGTTCTGATGAAGAAGTCGCAAATCTTTGCCTCATGGCCAAGATTAAATAAGAAGTAGAAGAACCATCTGAACCTTCTATGAGCTACATATCATCTCAGGTATCTATCTCCACAAATCCCTCTCTGCCTGAAGCTGAGAGAAGTCGCGCTGTTGATGTGCTGACGATTGACCTCTATAATGCTCTCAACGACAAAACTCAAGCTGAGAATAAAAATGTTCATTTAACTCAAGAGCTAGAGAAATGTCATGAAAAGATCAGAGAACTAAATCTTTTAGAAGAAAAGTTGAAAGATCAAGTCATTATAAATGAAATCATCAGCATTGAACGCGAACAAGCCATCGCTGCTCTAAAAGCAGAAAAGGCTCATGTTGAAAAATGGTGCAAATCATCAACAAAGATCTCTGAGATAATAAATGCTCAAACTCCTGAAAGTGATAGAACTGGTCTTGGCTTCTGGACACCTCAGGATAAGCCTAAAGAAGAAAGTTCCTCGCTTAAGTTTGGAACGTTTGTCACTTCTTTCTTTGACACTTCTTATAATCAATTCTATCCCTGTTCTTCTTCTAATTCTATCACTGAGGATGAAGAAGAAGAAGAAGAAGAAGAGTCCCTGCAACATCATGGAAGGCCCTCTAGACCATCTCACTGGTCAGAGGAAGAGAGAAAGAAAAGAACAGAGATGATCTTCATCTGGAGAGTCAACGACGAAAGGTCCCCTCTAAATCATCAGATCTGGAGTTCCTGACTGAAGATAAAATTTAAGAATCCGTCAGGGCTGAGAAGCTGATTGCTGACTGTCAAAGAGATGCCTCTCTGGCTCTCAAAATCCAGTCTTCTCAAGTCAAAGACAAGAAGCTGAAAAGCAAACCAGTAGAAGTTCAGGCAGCTCTTTTGAAAGAGATTGAAAAGGAACGCTCCAAAGATAAAGCGGTCAGCGATAATTCTATCGATTGGTGCAAACACAAAATCGACTATCGCTCTGACCCACTTAAGATCGTAGCGGTTGCTATCTCTGGAAGAAAGAAGAAGGATAAAATCTCCGTCACCATGGAGATTACCAGAGAGAATGGAAGCTGCAAGGCTATGTTCATTTCAAAGCTGGAAGATCTTGGCTACATGGAGTGGCTTGAGTTCAAAGATGCGCTGAAGAAATCAAAGTCTACATACAGAGGCTATGTTGAAAGGGTAAATGATGCCCTCATCAATAGAGTCGCTGCTATACTAAAAGTGCCATCCACTCTTCCTCCAAAGTCCAAGCAAATCAAGAGAAATCCTATCTCCTCCTCATCTGATAATGTCGCAGTGATCAGGAATGAAACCTCCATCAAATTCTCAAGAGAATCTCTGTTCGGTCCTCCTCCTGATCTTTCAGTTCTGGATCTATCTCTGCCTCCTGGCGGACCATATGCTGCGGGAAAAGTACTCAAAGAACCTTTTGGAATCTTCTTCAGAGATGACGAGGAACAGCTCAGATTTCGAAGGGTCTCTGAAATCCCTATCTGTTCCCTCGCTCTTCTCAAGGATCTCATGTGCCTATGGTGTACTCTCTCTCCTGCTGCTGAAACAATCATAGCGATCATCTGCAAAGAATCTTTAGAGCGAAGGCAAAAAGGAGAAGAAATACCTGAGTACTTGATCAATCCTCCTAAACCCTCTTTAGATAGCTGATAGATTAGTTTCTTTTCTTGTAATCTATTAGTTTAACTTACAGTAGTTAGTACATCACTTGTACTTGTAATTTTCATTCCTTGTAATTCTTTTCTTGGATTAATGAGAATTTCAGTGAAGTACTTAACTCTATCAGTACTGTAAAAGATCCCTCAAAATAGTAATTGGGACATGTATGTTATGAGTCCTGATTATTCCATCATTTTGAACTATAAAGTAATTTTCTTCAGTTACTTTGTCATTATCAAATAGGGGGAGATTGTTGATCCAAACTCTCTCAGTGATTTGATAACGACCCTTTTCTATACTTAGTGAAAATTACGTTTTAATATGTATAAGTGTTTCACCAACAACGATCAGACTGAGTCTGTTCAGTTATCGCTGATAGTCTTCTTATAAATATCTAGTATGTATTAGTGTTTCACTATCAGTGATCAAACTGATGTAAACAGTAACGTAATCCCTGAAGACAAGTCTCGCGTTAACAGATGTTCATAGCTGAATCGAAGACGAAGCTGCTGAACAAAGACAAGTCTACTAGTGACCTGATGCGGATATCAGTGAAGCAAAGACGAATCTACTTATACGCGAAGGAACATAAGGAAAAGCTTCAGCGATCGCTGAACTCTTGATATCTCTGAAGAAAGAGATACTCAGCGATCGAATGATCACTTGGCTTATGTCTCAAGTTTCCTTTTGTCTCTCCTTGCACAACTTAGTACGATATATCAGAACGGACATGTCTCTGCCACAATTCGTACAACACCTGTTCGATCTACACTGTTCATTGTCCGGCCGAAAGCATGTCTCCCAAAAGTCAGACTACCAAAGCCTATCAGTGAACGCCACGTGTAAAGTGCCCTGCCATGCATTTAATGCATAGGGTATAAATAGGAAGATCACCCCTTCATCTGAAGTGTGCTCAATCCTTGAACCCCATATAGAAACCCTTGTTTTCTATATCTCTTAATCCCCCATTCTCTGAATTTCTTGTGCAACCATCTTAGTGTTTCTTAAGTTTGTTTAGATTGAGTTTGTCTTAATCTTATTCCGCAACAAACTTGTAAATTGTATTTGATTCATCAATAAACAATTTATTAAACCTTAAATTCATGTGTTTGTATTCAACCCCCCCCCCCTTCTACAAACTTGTTAATCACCTTAGGGACCAACACAAGTATTACACAGACTCAATGTGCATGAAAGAAGTTCGAAGGTAGGGCAACTTTCCTTCTATTTCAATATCTAAATCTTCCGAGTGAAGACCAGATAGCATATGTGATGCGTCCCCAAGAAAATATGAAACATTTCTTTGTCGGGAAAGAAATGAGTGGCTAGTGGGGTAATTGCAAGAGTTGGCATGGGCTCACTGCCTGTTTCAATGATGGTCACCAAAGAATGTGAACCAATCAGTAGATGTGGCTGCCCGACTCAGAAAGTGGTTGGTGCAGAGTTTTGATATTCTTTTAACTCTGATCTCACACCCTCTTTCTTTTAAACATTTAAGCTTACTTCTAACCAAGCTCTCATTTACATTTTTTTCGCTCCACACACTGATAAAAACTCAATCAAATGAGTTATCTCCCCCACTCTTTGATTTAAAACCCCTCACCCTTCAATCACTCTAGGATTACTTCCGGGGTAGGAAACACTGGTTAACGTGAATCCATGGAAGTTATGTTTAAGCTCTCACACTGATCCCATGTAAGTCCTAAAAAGAATGGTTGCTCAACAATTTAACTTGAATAGATAAGCACATGATAACATTGTCAAAATGTATGCTCATTAAAAGATATGGATGATAATTGAGTGTTTCAAATTTGAAGATCTCTCAAAACAATGAAATTGAATGAATGAAATGAAGTCAAGAGAATTGTTTTGAGAATCTGACAATGTATTAATCAGATCAAATATCACGAATATGGACATGAAATGGTCGGTATATCAAAGAACTTGATAGTTTGTTTATATGAACGAATATAAACAATTTCACAATGAACGTACAAAGATTGAAATGATGATTGATGCTCAACAACATTGAATTACAAACGGGAGTATTACCATCGAAAAGTTCTTTCCTTTAGAGACATGGTAATAACAATTTCAAATGAAGTACTGAACCGGTGTGTGTAAATACTTGACAGTATATAGACAATATAATACACAATGATTGATCTTTGGAAACACACGGTCAGTTAAACATTAACGTTCAACAATGAAAAATAATTAAAACCACACTTCAAAATTCATGAAATCTTTTGAGAATAGAGAAGTGGTTTGAACATTTAAGAAATCGTTTTTCATGCTTGAAAGTTGTTCTTCTTTCAAACAATCAGAGATTAAGATCAAAAGATACTTATATTTAAGCTCCCCCTCAAATCATGATAGAATGATTTATATTCTTATAAGCTCCCCCTGGATATTTGCATGATATCCTTATCCTTTAACATTAAAGAACGAGTCCTAAGTTGTGTTACTTAGAAGTCATAGTCCTTTAACATTGAAGTGCGGTCTTGAACTGAATTATTCAAGAGCCACTATCTTGCTCCCCCCATACATGTGGTACCTGCAAAACAGATTTAACAGGTTTTGGTACCCACTGGTATTTGGGTCCTGGTAGATTAGATTTAGGAATACACTTCTCATTAGATTTAAATATTTTAAAATCAGAATTCTGAGAAGTTATTCTGTAAGATCCGTACCAGTTATAAGCAGATTCTCTTTGAACAAAGTCATTCTCTCCACAGTAAGAACAACAAATTTTCTTCTGAGCAACCCTGATCAAATGATTAGTAGAATAAAATATATCAGGTGTACCAAAAGATTTACCTTTATGTGCACTATTCTTCTTGGCATTAGTTGTGTATGTGAATGATTTGTCATTCTTCTTCTCATCATGATAACTCTTCACTCTCCAAACCATCTGTCCTTTCTTTGAATACTTTCCAAGAGATTTTACATAAAAGTTTGTTGGACTATCAACAGATTTGTCATAAAACAGATTAGATAGACGTATCTAATTTGATTTGACAATGTTTGGTTTGACACTGTTCTTTTTGAAAACATTTTTCTCATGAATGGAACTTGAAGTTGTTTGAAAGAACAGACTGATTTGGTTGAATTATCAACAGGTGATTGATTAATCACATCAGCTGAAATTTTAACATTTGCAGCTTCAAAGTCCTTTATCTTTTTGGATAAAATGTTTCTTTCAGCAGTAAGTGTGTCAAACTTTTTTTGCAAATCAGATTTTACCAACTTTTCTTTTTGAAAATCTGAAGTTAGAACAGTTATCTTTGATGTGAGCTTAGATATTTCGTTTTCAAAGATTTTGCGTTCTTGGTCAAATTCTTTTTCTGAGTTCTTGGTTTTCTAAGAAATTTCCTTGAAAATCCCAACATTTCTCTTTTCAGATTTCTTCTTTTCAATCTCAAAAGACTTCTTCTTTTCTTGAAACATTTCCTTTTCCTTTTCAAGCAAGCCTAGTAAAATAGAGATTTGTTTGGGAAGTTCAATTACTTTTGTTGGTCCCTATGGTGCTTAACAAGTTTGTAGAAGGGGGGGTTGAATACAAACACAAGATTTAAAGTTTAATAAATTGTTTATTGATAAATCAAATACAATTTACAAGTTTGTTGCGGAATAAGATTAAGACAGACTCAATCTAAACAAACTCAAGAAACACTAAGATGGTTGCACAAGAAATTCAGAGAATGGGGGATTAAGAGATATAGAAAACAAGGGTTTCTATATGGGGTTAAAGAATTGAGCACACTTCAGATGAAGGGGTGATCTTCCTATTTATACCCTATGCATTAAATGCATGGTTGGGCACTTTACACGTGGCGTTCACTGATTGGCTTTGGGAGTCTGACTTTTGGGAGACATGCTTTCGGCCGGGCAATGAACAGTGTAGTTGACAGAGGTGTTGTACGAATTGTGGCAGAGACATGTCCGTTCTGACATATCGTACTAAGTTGTGCAAGGAGAGACAAAAAGAAACTTGAGACATAAGCTAAGTGATCATTCGATCGCTGAGTATCTCTTTCTTCAGAGATATCAAGAGTTCAGCGATCGCTAAAGCTTTTCCTTATGTTCCTTCGCGTATAAGTAGATTCGTCTTTGCTTCACTGATATCCGCATCAGGTCACTAGTAGACTTGTCTTTGTTCAGCAGCTTCGTCTTCGATTCAGCTATGAACATTTGTTGATGCGATACTTGTCTTCAGGGATTACGTTACTGTTTACATCAGAAACTATCAGCGATACTGAACAGACTCATTTTCATCACTGATAGTGAAACACTAATACATACTAGATGTTTATAAGAAGACTATCAGCGATACTGAACAGACTCAGTCTGATCGTTGATGATGAAACACTAATACATATTAAACGTAATTTTCACTAAGTATAGAAAAGGGTCGTTATCAAATCACTAAGAGAGTTTGGATCAATAATCTCCCCCTATTTGATAATGACAAAGTAACTGAAGAAAATTATTTTATAATTCAAAATGATGGAATAATCAGGACTCATAACATACATGTCCCAATTACTATTTTGAGGGATCTTTTACAGTACTGATAGAGTTAAGTACTTCACTGAAATTCTCATTAATCCAAGAAAAGAATTACAAGGAATGAAAATTACAAGTACAAGTGATGTACTAACTACTGTAAGTTAAACTAATAGATTACAAGAAAATAAACTAATCTATCATCTATCTAAAGAGAGTTTAGGAGGATTGATCAAATACTCAGGTATTTCTTCTCTTTTTTGCCTTCGCTCTAAATATTCTTTACAGATGATCGCTATGATTGGCTCAGCAGCAGGAGAGAGAGTACACCATAGGCACATGAGATCCTTGAGAAGAGCGAGGGGACAGATAGGGATTTCAGAGACCCTTTGAAACCTGAACTGTTCCTCGTCATCTCTGAAGAAGATTCCAAAAGGTTCTTCAAGAACTTGTCCCGCAGTATATGGTCCACCAGGAGGCAGAGAGAGATCCAGAACTGAAAGATCAGGAGGAGGACCGAACAGAGCTTCTCTTGAGAATTTGATGGAGGTTTCATTCCTGATCACTGCGACATTATCAGATGAGGAAGAGATAGGATTTCTCTTGATTTGCTTGGACTTTGGAGGAAGAGTAGATGGCACCTTTAGTATAGCAGCGACTCTGTTGATGAGAGCATCATTTACCTTTTCAACATAGCCTCTGTATGTAGACTTTGATTTCTTCAGCGCATCTTTGAACTCAAGCCACTCCATATAGCCAAGGTCTTCCAGCTTTGAAATGAACATAGCTTTGCAGCTTCCATCCTCTCTGGTAATCTCCATGGTGACAGAGAGTTTATCCTTCTTCTTTCTTCCAGAGATAGCAACCGCTACGATCTTCATTGGGTCAGAGCGATAGTCAATTTTGTGCTTGCACCAATCGACAGAATTATCGCTGACCGCTTTTTCTTTGGAGCGTTCCTCTTCAATTTCTTTCAAAAGAGCTGCCTGGACTTCCACTGGTTTGCTTTTTAGCTTCTTGTCTTTGACTTGAGAAGACTGAATTTTGAGAGCCAGAGAGGCATCTCTTTAACAGTCAGCGATCAGCTTCTCAGCCCTGACGGATTCTTCAATTTCATCTTCAGTCAGGAACTCCAGATCTGATGATTAAGAGGGGATCTTTCTTCGTTGACCCTCCAGATGAGAGATCATCTCTATTCTTTTCTTTCTTTCCTCCTCTGACCAGTTAGATGATCTCGAGGGCCTTCCATGATGTTGCAAGAACTCTTCTTCTTCTTCAACCTCTTCATCAATCTCTCTGATAAAGATTGGGATTATTTGGTCATCAACTTCAGCAGCTGGGATTATTTGGAGCTCTTTACCCTCAAACAGGGGAGAGAACTGTCTGGTCAGAAAAAGAAAAAGGTTAGATTTATATTTAGGGAAGGAGAGAGATAAAGGCTGGAAAGAAACAGGGGTGGGATTTTTATAGAAGGAAAAAGGAACAAGAGTAAGGCATACCTGAGAAGGATTCTCCTCAGGTAGTGAAATCATCTTCAGGGTTCCCTCAGCAGTTGCACCTTTGCTTTGGGAAAGGGTTCCTGAAGGTGTTTCTTGACTCCCCCCTACTTTGATAACTTCTTTCAAAGCTATCGCTGAAGAAGTGACGGCTGAAGAACACCATAGAGATTGATCTTCATCGTCATCATCATCATCTTGATGAGAATCATCCTCTTGATCTTCAAGATCAAGATCTTCATCATCGTCTTCTTCCTTCTCTTCATCATCTACTAGATCAGCGATGGTGGGAGGGGCTTTGTCAGCAGCTATCTCCCCCTCAACCTGAGAGGGAGTTTCCTTCAGTTGTTCAGCAGCATCAGCTTCTTTCTCCTTATTTTCTTCAGATGCTTTATCCCCCTCTTTGTCATTATCACGAAGGGAGAGACCTTGGGAAGGAGTAGAGGTCTCAGCGGTGGACAACTTCTAGACTTCAGCTTCAAGTCCTTTGAGTCGATCTTCAAGTACAGGGATGTTGGACGTAGCTTGATGAATAAACTCCACAGCTACGTCTAGAGCGGTTCTATCGTCTTCTGTAAATGAAGGAGCAGAAGTTGGAGCTGGTTCCTTCAGGCGGGAAAGGATCTTCTGAAGAAGGACTTCACAGGCATCAACCTTTGTAGACAGAGCTGTAAACTGTTGTTTTGAGTCTTCTTTGACTTTGTCAATCGCTTCTTGGAGAGTAGCGAGTTGAGAAACGTCAGCTTTGGAGGCGCAGGTGGCAGTCAGCGTCTTCAGTGCTTCACCAGCTGATTGAACAGCGTTGGTGGTGTTGTTGAGAGAGGCAGTCATAGAGTCCACCTTGGCACTCAGATTTTTGACATTGGTGTCAACAGTCGTCAAACTAGGACCTGAAATATAAGTTAGTTTTTGAGAAACAGGCTTATATGGTGAGTTGGGAGAAGTGTTTGAGGTTATAGGGATACCTGAGTTATCAAACATTTCGTAGAATTGTAAAGATTCCTCAAAAGATTGATGTTCAGGTCCTATGGGTCCAAACTGTGAAGTAGAGATAGATGGAGGGTTAGAGATCAAAGAAATAGAAGGACTAGAGATGGGGATAGAAGATGTAGGGATAGGGGTAGTTACCTCAGGTTGTTGAATTGAGATCGTAGGTTGCATCACTGTTGTTGTGACAGCAACCGAGATCGCTGGCACGGTTGAAGTGGTTGTAGCTGAGGATGTGGAGGAGAGACCCACGAAAGCATACAAGGAAGTTTGTAGAGAAACATCCTTAGGGATAGAGCTAGAAATAGCTTTCTCCTTGGTCACCTTGGCCTTCTTCGAAGGACCAAGGGAGCCAGTTGATTGTCGTTTGGAAGGGGTAGCGGCAGGGATAGCAGAAGAAGGAACCTCCTGTGTGGCCTGAAGTAGAAGAAGTGAGGAGAGAGAGTCGGGAGCGAAGTTCAGAGATACTTACCTCGTTGGGGAGCGGCTTGACTTCCAGAGATCGCTGACCCACTTTCGGAAAAGATGCATCCGAGTTGGTGGGGTAAGTGGTAGGGTTGAGGAACTTTAGGTACGCGCAGATAAAGCATACGTAGGGAACTTTGGGATCCCTCTCGGTCTTCTCTATCTTTGACTTCAGGTCGTCAAAGATAGTTGTTGCGTAGTCGAAGTTGCGTCCAGCTATCACTGAGTAAGCCATCTGGACCTGAACCTTGCTGGCTTGGTCCAGTGACCCACTCTTCCCACTCATACACTGGATGAAGTGTGAGAAGATGTAGTTTAGCTGGGAAGGCATCAGTGCCTTCTTCACAAGAGTCAGCTTCTTGTTTGGAATTGTTGTCCTTGGTTTGGGTTCCCAAGCATATTCCATTGCATCCAGGAATTGGATGAGTTCAGCGTCAGTTGGCAAGGGTTCGAATCCATTTCTGGGTTTGTCGGGAAAACGCAGTGCTTTCCTCAGGCCTAGGGCAGTCATCATCCCTGAGCCAAGTTGAGTGCTGAATGAGATAGCAGAAACCTGTTCACCCTTTTTGTTGGTGATTGAGGTTTCATCAGTAGTAAACCAGAATTGCTGGAGAAGAGCTTTGGAGGGTGTGGGATCCACAGTGATAGCATAAGCAATGCAGGATTGCTTTAGGAATGTTGCAGCTTCCTTCAGGTGTGGATACTTGACACCGTCGAAATCGATACGAGCGAGATGATTGTTCTTTGGAAGCTCCGATTCAGTGATGGCGAACTTGACATTCTTAGAGGAGACAAGTGCAGATTGAGCCATTCTGTTGATCTTTGAAGAAGATGATGCAAATGCTTGAGAGAGTATTCTTGCTTTGAAAGTTTTTCCAGAAAGCGTAAAAATAATAAGAATGGAAAAACATTCCTTTTATACGTGTGAGAGAGGAGAGAGAATGTGAAAGTCGGGAAAGCAAATGCTCATCATGACATGGACACGTCCCACGATGTTGATTGGATAGAAGAGCAACGGATGAACGTGTCAGAAAAAGGCATGTCGTGGATTGTCGGTTCAAATGACGTCATAGAAGAGAGAGACTGTTCATTTGTCCGTTTTGAAATTATCGCTGAAGAAAAGTCAGCGATAGGTTTTCTTTTTTAAATTATCCCTGATGGTAAAGATAGGGATAGATTTTCTTTTAAGAGGATCACTGACTAGAAATATCAGTGATAAATTTATTTTTCAAAAAGCTTTTAATCAATTGAAGAAAGTTTCAGTGATTAAAGTTTATATTTTGAAAATATCTTAACTGAATGAAGATTCAGTTGTAGGTATTGAGAAAAACATACCTGAGAGTCAGAATGTTTAGCAGAGAATGATAAAAGGGGAACTTATGATTACTGACACAATGCATGAACGCTGAAGATTTATTCTTCGAGATTCAGCATTCCAAGCTCACTGATGAGAAAGTTGAACCTTGTCTCATCAAGAGGTTTGGTGAATAAATCAGCAAGCTGAAAGTCAGTAGGGATAAAGTGAAGTTCAATATCAACATTTATCACATGATCTCTGATAAAGTGATATCTAATCTCTATGTGTTTCGTCTTTGAATGTAGCACTGGATTATTTGCTATAGCGATAGCACTAGTGCTGTCGCAATAGATAGGAATCTTTGATAGCTGAAGGTCATAATCTAATAGTTGATTTCTCATCCATAAGATCTGAGAACAAAAGCTTCCAGCGGCTACGTATTCAGCTTCAGCTGTGGAAGTGGACACTGAGTTTTGCTTTTTGCTTGTCCAACTTACCAGCTTTCCTCCCAAGAGTTGACATCCACCGGTGGTACTCTTTCTGTCAAGTTTACAGCCTACAAAATCACTATCAGAATAACCAGTTAGATCGAACCCTGAGTCTTTGGGATACCAAAGACCGAGGTTAGGAGTTCCCTTCAGATATCTGAAGATTCTCTTAACAAAGATTAGATGGGATTCCTTGGGTTCAGATTGATAGCGTCCACATAAACAAGTAGAGTACATGATGTCAGGTCGGCTCGCTATAAGATACAGCAGGGAGCCTATCATTCCTCTATAGGCAGTGACATTAACATGTTTTCCAGAAGGATCTTTGTTAAGTGTCAGGGGTGGTGCCATAGGAGTTTTCATAGCTGAAGTTTGAGTAAGATCAAACTTCTTCAGCATATCTTTAACATACTTACCTTGGCTGATAAAAGTACCTTTGTCAGATTGTTTAATCTGAAGACCAAGAAAATATGTCAGCTCACCCATCATACTCATCTTATATTTTGTCTTCATTCTTTCAGCGAAGCGAGTACATAGAGATGGGTTAGTAGAACCAAATATAATGTCATCGACATATATTTGTACAAGAATTATATGACCTTTTATCTTTCTGAAAAATAACGAATTATCAATTTTGCCACGTTCAAAATTTTCAGAGATAAGAAATGATGAGAGAGTGTCATACCAAGCACGAGGGGCTTGTTTAAGACCATAGAGAGCCTTATCCAATTTATAAACATAATTTGGATACTTAGGGTCATAGAACCCTGGAGGTTGTTCTACATAGACTTCTTCATTCAGCTTTCCATTTAGGAACGCTGATTTTACATCCATTTGATAAACGATGAAATCTTTATAGACTGCATAAGCTAAGAATAGTCGAATTGCTTCGAGTCTATCCACAGGGGCAAAGGTTTCATCATAGTCTATACCTTTCTCTTGTCTGTATCCCTGAGCAACAAGTCGAGCCTTGTTGCGGGTTACAGTTCCATGTTCATCTAACTTGTTTCTAAACACCCATTTGGTGCCTATAACAGTTTTATCAGATGGTCTAGGAACGAGATTCCAAACTTTGTTTCGAGAGAATTCAGTCAGCTCTTCTTGCATAGCTCTCACCCAGTTTGGATCTCTGAGGGCATCATCAGTCTTCTTGGGTTCTATTAAAGAGAGAAAGTTGACGAAGAGACATATATTACCTGAGTTTCGTCGTGTCTGAATACCTGCAACTGGATCACCGAGAATTTGATCTATTGGGTGATCTCTGGTCCATCGCTGAGCAGGAGCATGATCGCTCAACTCAGAGGTTGGATAAACAATTGGGATGTTTACTGATGAGGACGTTTGAGGTTCATCAGCAATTAACTGTTGAGTAGTGGACAGAAGGTTATTATCAGAGAGGTTTTCAGACAGAGGTAGATCTAATGGTAGCAAGGTGTTTAGAGGTTCAGCTGAAACCCATGAGTTGGATTCAGCGCTAAGATGTATAATGTTTGGATCATCATCAGTGACTGGAGGATCTGAATGTTGATGGTTTGAGAAGAAGGGTTCAGTTTCTCTGTAGTGAGAGAACATCCAAGCATTTAATTCTTCATTGTCAGTGATTGGTTTAGAGTTCGCTGAGCGAGTTTCATCAAATGTGACATGAATTGTTTCTTCCACATATTGTCTTCTTTTGTTGAAAACTCTGTAGGCTTTGGATATGGAGGAATATCCTAGAAATATTCCATCATCAGCTTTTGGGTCGAACTTCCCAAGTTGATCTCTGTTGTTTAAGATATAACACTGACAACCAAAGATATGAAGAAAACTGATAGAAGGCTTTCTTTCATGAAAAAGTTCATAAGTTGTCTTCCCAAATCACTTTACTATCAGCGATCTGTTTTGAGTAAAACATCTAGTGTTTACAGCTTCTGCCCAAAATTGAGTAGGGAGATGAGAATCGTTGAGCATTGATCTAGCAGCTTCAATGATCGTTCTGTTTCTTCTTTCAGCGACTCCGTTTTGCTGAGGTGTTCTTACTGAAGAGAAGTTATGAGAAATTCCCTTGTTCTTAAAGAAATTGTTCAGGGAACTGTTTTTAAATTCAGTTCCATGATCACTTCTTATTGAACGAACAGTAAGATTATTCAGCACTTCCATCTTTTTAACAAAAGATATTAGTTCTTCTGGAGTATCACTCTTACAGCGAAGAAAGATAACCCAGGTATAACGAGAGAATTCATCTACAATGACAAGCGTATATTTCTTTCCAGCTATTGATTGGATGTTGACAGGGCCGAACAGATCCATATGCAAGAGCTGAAGAGGACTTGTCACTGACGAAACTTGTTTAGACTTGAAACTAGCTTTTGTTTGTTTTCCTTTTTCACATGTTGAGCAGAGAGATTCTTTAGCATATGAGTGCTGAGGAAGACCAGAAACCAGTTCCTTAGATGAGAGAGAATTCAGGGTTTTGAAGTTTAGATGAGAGAGCCTTTTATGCCATAGCCAGTTGACATCAGAAGAGGCCTTAGAGAGAAAACATAAGTTTTCAGTGATAGTAGAGTCCATATCTATTACATAGACATTTTCTCTGATATTACCACTGAGAGCAAGTTTTCCTTTCTCATCCACCACTGAACATGCTTTCTTAGAAAAGCGAACCTTGTAGTCTTTATCACATAGCTGACTGATGCTCAGAAGGTTATGCTTCAGTCCATCTACATAAGCGACTCTTCGAAAGGTAGTTGTCCCATTGTTGAGGACACCAAACCCTCGGGTATATCCTTTTCCATTTCCACCGAAGGTCACAGAGGGACCTTTCTCTTCCTTGTATTCAGTGAGCAGGTCTTTTTGTCCAGTCATATGACGAGAACATCCACTATCGAGATACCAGATGCCCTTTGATCCCTGCACACATAAGAAAGATTAAGCGTTGTTTGGTACCCACTTTTCAATGGGTCCTTTAGAGTTAGTGGATAAGGAGGTTTCAGCAGTCTTCGCAGCAGATGAAGATTCAGCTTCAGAGGTGATCTTCACTTTGGTTAATTTCTTAACCTTCGTGGTATACTTTACCTTGGTCGATTTTTCAACTTTGGTGACCTTCTCAGCTTTAGAGGCATTTTTCTTCACTTTAGCTGTTTTAACAGCTTTAGTGGCAGTTGGACATTTGCTCGCAATATGGTCAGTAAAACCACATTGATAACATTTTCTGTATTTGAAAATGGTTTTAGGACCAGTAGAAGGTGTTGCAAGTTTAAGATGAGCAGGGTCAGGTCCGAGAAGACTTTTCTCATGAGATCTGGGAGGAATTTTCATTTCTTCAGATCTCGTGGATTTAAGATCAATCTTTACCTTTGGAGGACAGAGATCAAAGATTTCTATCATAGAGCTAGAGGATTGATTAGCTGAAGATTTAGAAGGAACTTTCAGCTTTGCTTTCCTGGTAGCCTTCTGAGGAAGGAGAATGGACTTTCCTTTATCCGCAGACTTAGTGTCTTTGGATTTTTCCTCAGGGATAGAATTTGAAGAAGAACAGGGATAGAATTGATTATAAGAAGTGTCAAAGAAAGAGGTGACAAAAGTTCCAAACTTAAGCGAGGAACTTTCTTCTTTAGGATCATCCTGAGGTGTCCAAAAACCAAGACCAGTTTTATCACTCTCAGGAGTTTGAGCATTTATTATCTCATAGATCTTTGTTGATGATTTGCACCATTTTTCAACATGAGCCTTTTCTGCTTTTAGAACAGCAATGGCTTGTTCGCGTTCAATGCTGATGATTTCATTTATAATGACTTGATCTTTCAACTTTTCTTCTAAAAGATTTAGTTCCCTGATCTTTTCATGACATTTCTCTAGCTCTTGAGTTAAATGAACATTTTTATTCTCAGCTTGAGTTTTGTCGTTTAGAGCATTATAAAGGTCAATCGTCAGCACATCAACAGCGCGACTTCTCTTCAGCTTCAGGCAGAGAGGGATTAGTAGAGATAGATACATGAGATGATATGTAGCTTATAGAAGGTTCAGATGGTTCTTCTACTTATTCTTTAATCTCAGCCATGAGGCAAAGTTTAGCGACTTCTTCTTCATCAGAACTTGATTCTTCTGATTCAGCCCAGTCATGTTCTTCAGCGATGAGACCTTTACCTTTTCGCTTGTAGCTTTTCAGCTTTTGATATTTATACTTCAGCTTTAGGTATTTGTCGTCACTGGATCTTCTTGAGGTATAAGGTTTGAAGACCTTTTTAGACCTGCACTCACTAGCAAAGTGTCCAATCTTTTCACAGTTATAGCAAGTAGCAGTAGCCTTATCCACAGGCATTGATTTTGGCTTTTCAATAAGAGAGAGAGGCTTAGTTCTTCGGAAGTTGCTCTTTCTTGCAAATCTCTTAAAAGAGTTTGTCAAGAGTGCTAAGGACTCATCAAACTCTGAAAGATCAGGGTCTGATAGATCCTCAATTTCAGAATCTAACTCAGTGATGGTGAGAGTAGATCGCTGAGATGGAATTATCTCTGAAGAGACTAAAGCAACAGGAGTGCTTTTAGAGTCTTTAGAATCTTTTACAAGATTTTTCTTCAGAAGATTCGATTGCTCATAGTTGAGCAATATTCCATATAGAGTGCTGAGAGAAAGAGAATTTAAGTCTTTTGTAAGCTTAAGACATATTGAATAACTGTCCCAGCTTTCAGGAAGACATTCTAAGAATTTTGTTAGGACCTCACAATTAGAATAGGTCCTACCAACAGTTCTTAGGTCAATGATTAAGCAGTTAAACCGCTGATGAACGTCAGAGAGAGATTCATTCTTACCAGCGATGAAACTTTCATACTGTCTTACCAAGTTAATCTTACGAGTTTCTTGGATTTCAGTGGTGCCTTCATATTGAACACATATGGTTTCCCACATTTCTTTAGAAGTTTTCAGATGCATGATGGAATGGAAAACTTCATCAAGCAGAGCCATTGAAATAATGGTCTTTGCTCTTGCATCTATTCCTACCTTCTTTTTATCTTCATCACTCCACTGTCTTATTTCCTTAACGACATATCGTTCAGGGACAGCTTCAGTGGTGGCAGTAGCAAGAACAGCAACTATAATTCTAACAGGTTCATAGGGTCCATTTTCTATATATTCAGGTATAGTAGGATCCGCACCTTCAAGAAATAGCATCATTCGATTTTTCCATAGAGAAAAGTTATCTCTGCTAAATCGAGGAGGTTTAGAAAGTGAACCATTATCGTAGTAGTTTGTGTTTGTGTTAAGTGCCATTTAGAACAGCAAAGAAAAGAATAAAGCAAGATTTTTTTATTAGATTAAACAAACCGCTCTGATACCATTTGTTCGTCCCTATGGTACTTAACAAGTTTGTAGAAGGGGGGGTTGAATACAAACACAAGATTTAAAGTTTAATAAATTGTTTATTGATAAATCAAATACAATTTACAAGTTTGTTGCGGAATAAGATTAAGACAGACTCAATCTAAACAAACTTAAGAAACACTAAGATGGTTGCACAAGAAATTCAGAGAATGGGGGATTAAGAGATATAGAAAACAAGGGTTTCTATATGGGGTTAAAGAATTGAGCACACTTCAGATGAAGGGGTGATCTTCCTATTTATACCCTATGCATTAAATGCATGGCAGGGAACTTTACACGTGGCGTTCACTGATTGGCTTTGGGAGTCTGACTTTTGGGAGACATGCTTTCGGCTGGTCAATGAACAGTGTAGTTGACAGAGGTGTTGTACGAATTGTGGCAGAGACATGTCCGTGGGTTTCCAGGACAGCTTACGCGAACCGTGGGTTTCCAGGACAGCTTATGCTTTCCTTCAACTCTTTTTTTTGGTAACCGTGGGTTTCCAGGACAGCTTACGCGAACCGTCTAATCCTTGGGCGACCACGAATGCCTTGGAGTCATCGCAGGTGAACCTCCATGGCCACAAGGGCTTTGGCAGCGCCTGTATTTGAACCCTGGGTAGAAGAGATTTTCCACTACATCCCCCAAAGGCTTTACCAGTGCGCCACAATCCTAGTGGTTAAAAAAAATAACTCAAGTGTCATCCCCCAAAGGCTTTTCCTTCAACTCTTTTTATAACTCCAGAGAGGTTTTTGGTTATAGACACATGTCTATACAATCAAGACATATTGGAATTCTGGGTTTTTCTTTTGGAATAGGAACAGGGATGTTCAAAATTCCAGAACCAATAGTCTGAGTTGTTTTATGATTTACCTTCTTTGGTGTATAGAAAATTTGTTCATCTATCTCTGTGTCAGATTCAGAATCAGAATCAAGAAAGTCTTTCTTAACCTTGTCAGAGATGACTATCTCTGAAGTTTTCATAGGATTTTTAGGTCTTGAGACTTTGATTATCCTTTTCTTGTATGATTCTTTGATAAAATCAGATATGACATTTTCTTTGTAATTCTTCTAATGTCATCTTCAATGGTAGTTCTGATCCATTCATCTGTTTTAGGAGAGTATAGAGGTGCATCTGGATTCAGTAAGCTCTGAGGTTTTATTTCAGAGGTACTAGCTTCAGAGACCTCTGGTTCTTTAGTGATGAATGAGTCAAATCTAAAGATTTCTTTGGGATCATGGCTCTGAGAATTTGTAAACTTAACCTCTGAAGTTTCTTTTTCTTTCTTCAAGATAGGTTTTGAAACTGTTTTTACTTCAGAGTATGAGGTATTTTTAAAGTTTAGAGCTCTGATTTTTTATCCTTCTAAGGTTTTTGTCCTTTTGAAAATGTTAGAATTGTTTAGAGATGAAAAGTCAAGCTTCTGGACCTTTCCAATACAGAAAGTGGAAGAAAGTGAAGTTTTCTTCAATCCAGTGAATGAATCCAATTCATTGAATCCCAGTCCTTGAGTATCCATAAGAGAATTGATTTTAATGTGCACATCTTGTGCATCTAGATAACTCTTGATCTGAAGTTCCTTTCTTTCTAGAGATTGATGTAAGGTTTCTCTTTCCTTTCGAAAGAAATTAGTTAAGGCAACAGATTTGAGCCTTTCATACTCATATTTTCTCACTTCTTCTTCTTATGCCTTTAAAACATTTTCAAGTTTTTTGAATTTCTCAGAAAAAGATTTTTCCTTTTGTCTCTGAGCTTTTTCAAGTTCAGATTTTTCAACAAAAATTTCTTTCTTTTCTGACTCAAGAAAATCCTTTTCTCTTTTATAAAAGCTTAGATCTTTTGTCGTTTGCTTTCTCTTTTCTTTTTCTTCAAAGAGCTTTTGCTTTAAACTGTAAAACTCATCTGCTAATTTAAGAACATCTATTTCTAGTTCACCTTCAGAGGTGGATGAAGAATTTACCTTTTAGAGCAGTTCTCTGATGATCCATCAGTCTGATCACCATCTGCAATGGTCATACCACAGAGGTTGGTAGGCTCTTCTTCTCCATCACTTATAGATTCTGACAACTAGTCTTCCATTTCTGCAACAAGTACCCTTTCTATGACATTGTATTTATACTTGTTTTTGTAGTAGTCTTGATCTTTGATAAGTCTACCTCTGCAGTTTGCAGAAAAATGGCCTGATTTTCCACATCTGAAACATCTTCCATCATTTTGGTTTGGTGGAAGAGCAGCAACTGCTTCTGTCTTCTAAACTTGTGGTTGGGTCTGGAAGTACCTCTGAGGTTGAGGATACTTTAGTTGAAATGGTTGATGAGTTCTTGATTGTTGAGCAGCTTCATGATTGATGAAACGAACACCCTTTTGATCACTATGCAGAGTGGATCTGGGCTCTTGTTGATAATCAGTTTTCTGAAATCTTCTTTCTGGATTTTCTCTTCTTTCTGGATTTTCTCTTCTTTCTTCATCATCTCTCCTCCCTTCAAAGAATTTCTTGCCAAACTTCTTGTTGAATTGATGAGTAATCAAGGCAAGAGATTTGGCAAAAGCATTAATGTCTTCATCTGAGTCTGAGTCTGAATGGTCATTTTCTTCAGCTATTATGGCCTTTTTAGATTTTCTTTTTGACTTTTCTCTAGAGTTCTTTGGTTCTTCATTATGAGTTTCTTTTGACTCACCTTTTTGTTTTGAAATGAAGGTAAGTGGTCCACCTAAAGAGGTTTTTGATTTTTGTTTAACAACTTCTTTTTCCTGAGCAACAAGAGTGCCATAAATATCAATAAATGACCATGATTCAAGATTTTGATTGGCTTGTATTTACATGGACAGTTGTAACCATTCTTCATTTAAGCTTTTAAGGAAAAGAACATTGTTTTCTTCTTTTGTCCTCATAACTCCAAACTTTTTGCATTTATTGATGAGGATGTTGAATCTTGAGTATGTTTGGTGCAAGGTTTCTTAAGATAGTGCATGAAAGTCATGGTACTCATTAATGCAAAGATTTCTTCTGTTTTTCTGAGTTTATAAGCCACCTTCAAGTTGGTTTAACAACTGATCCCATAACTCTTTTGCAGTTACACAAGAATCAAGTTCTTGAAAGACATCATTGGGAATGGCCATAATTAGTAATCTAACAGCTTTGGAGTCATTTTCCAGTTTCTTCATCAGTGAAGTTTGAAGTTTTATTTTCATAGTATGCAGGTATTTCATCAGTATCTGTTGTTGCTGTAACTCTTGGTACCAACACCATTGGTTGGTGAGGTCCATCATTCACTAATCTTAAAAGATCCATGTCCATACCATCCAAGAAATTTACCATACTTATTTTCCATTGGGGATATTCATCCCTTAGAAGTGTAGGAAGTTTGGTTAATGATCCAGCTGTATAAATGGCACTTATACTGGAATTTGCCATTGTGAAGAAAAGATGAAAATTTGAAGAACTGATGCGATCTTTTATCAAAAAGTGAGACTGTGAGTTACTTTCAAACCTGGAGCATATGGATTTCTTTTAAATAAACCAAGGTTTATATGAACATGCACAGATTTTGAAAGCTTGAATCAGTAAGATGTAATTCTATCCAAGTATGCAGATATGATCTTTCTTTGTTTAGAAAACAAAGGAGGCTCTGATACCAATTGTTGGATCCCAGATTTAATCTTATAACAATGATATAAACAATAAGAACAATAAGAACAACTGAAGCAATATAGTTTAAATATCAAAGCAGATTCAGTATCACAGTTCAACAATAATATGTATAAATCATACTAGATCTTCCTTTGAATACTTTCCAATATATTAAAGATAAAGCCAGATACAAGATATATGAAAAGCACACATTTGTCAATGGAGTGATGGTCCTATTTATAAGAGCATAAAGTGAACAATGTACTATCCTGACATAAGAAGCATGCTTGAACAGTGTATTACCTAAAAGGTAAGCTCAAGACATGCTTGAAAAGTGACCTACTCTAAAAAGTAAATCTTATCACTAATGACGTGTCATCTATTCTTCTGTCAACACTTGTAGAATTCTTCAGCTTGAACTTCAGAGAGAGTGTCTTCAGAGCTCTGACATAGACCTCTGAGGAAGCTATCTCTGATCTTTTCTCGGCTGAAGAGTCTATCTCTGAACTGACTTCAGAGGTAGACTTGGCTTTCTTGGCAGCAGTCTCTGATTGTCTTTAGAGGAAGACTTGGGATATTTTCAATACTTTTACTTTAGTGAATTGGGGCTAACATGAACAAAAACATTAACATATATGAAACAATATCTTAAATCATAGGTTTTGATGAAAAAAAATCATGTAAAAAATATTTTTATATCGGTTCTCAAGGGTTTGTAACATATTTTTGGTTCTCATTTGATTATCGGCCTATATATATATATATATATATATAATATTTAATCTATTGATGTATGTTATTTCGGATTTTCAGACGGGTCGGGTGGCCAACGATCAAACCCAATCTGAACCAGATATCCTCCCAAATGTCGGGTTTCGAATTATCGGATTTCGGGGTATTTGGGTTTTGCAAAAACACCTTATTTTCGTTTCGGATTCGGTTTCAGATTTCGGACTATTCGGGTTTTGCACACCCCTAGCTTGGAGGCTTGGATGATGAGAAGACATGTTTAAGGTTTTGGTTTTTAACAAATGGTATATTAGTCAAAATATTGATGTTCTACTTAGTTCCAGGGGGTGGAGTGGGATAATTAAGTGTGTCTCATGCTTGTTCCACTTAGTTCTAGCGTGTCCCACATATGATCACGCCAAACATGGGACAAGTCTGTTTTGTTCTGTCATGTTCCACCTTGTTCTACGTATCAAACGCACCCCAAACGTCGCCTATATCTCCATCAAATAGGTTTTTGATTTCCAGATCTGATCATCGCACATATCTCCACCAAATGGAATGGAACTAGGGGTGCTTATGGGTTGGATTGGTCAGGTTGAAGGCACTTGAACAACCCAAACCTAACATTTGCAGTTTGAAAAATCTAAACCCAGCCCAATCAAAAGTGCAACCCAACGTAACCCAAACCGTGTGGGTTGGGTTGGTCGGGCTAGTCACGTTGAAACTTTGATACATCATTTTACAATCTAACTAAGTGATTGTGTTTAAATAAACTTAAATCAAATTGGAAATATAAAAACAAGGCTAACAAGAGAAGAGAAGAGTACCTCTTGACTCTTGATTCTATCGATGTTGAAGATTTTTGAAGACTTTAAGGTTAGATTTGTGCGATTTCAATCGGTGTGGTCTCATGGACAGAAACTAGGGCTAATATAGTAAAACTTGTGGAGAGAAAGAAGTCTAAAACCATTTAAAAAGTAAAAGCGTACTAGTTTAGTCGGGTTATCGGGTTGGTCGGGTTACTTCATGCCTAACCCGCTTCCAACCCAATAGATGCGGTTTGGGAAAATTTTGTATCGATTATGTATCGGGTTACCTCGGTTTGAGTTTTTTTTTTACGATTTTTCGGGATGGGTTGGCCGGGTTGGTCGGGTTGTTCGGAAATTTGAGCACCCCTATAAATGGAACTCAAGTAATCGATTCCTAGATTTTATCTTCGGAATCTCCCCACCAACTCAACTACGGTCGGAGTCGTCGTTGTCGACAATCGTCTCCCTCAACAACACGAAAATTCGCCATTGGAAGACCACATCTGCGATTTCGACAACGGATTCAACAACGATAGAGCAACAATTGAAATAGTCAATGATCGAGCGGTTGATTTTGATAATCATAGGTTCAGGGGAAGACGACTTTTTGAAGAATCGAAGATGGATTCAGGTGACGGTGAGTGTTTAGATGTGGTCGGAGAACATGAAGTTAGTACAGGGTTTTCTTACAAGGGGACTGAAAACAAATGACGAAAACTACAACTAACTTCCCGGTCGTTCTTGTATGAGTTCACTACGGAAGAAAGAAAGGGGTTGTGACGGAGGCGGTGAAACACACGACAACAACGACAACAGTATGGTAATTACAGTAGTATCACATGTGGTATCACATGTGGCATCACAATGTAACACAATGTATTTTGATTGTATCATAATGGTAATCACAATGTTCATAGAGTGTATCTCAATGACAATCACAGTGTATCACAATGTATCTTTTTTTAACAATGTCCCTTCTTTTTAGGCATCACATTGTGTATCCGCCGAAATAAGGTTCACCAAAGCCAACTGCTGGTGGTCGGACATAGCAGAAAGGAGAGATAAAAATATTAAATACCTAAAATGCCCTTTAAATTAAATTTTAGTAAAAATTACCAAAATTTAATAATTTCTTAAATTATCCTTTAATATATGGCTCACATTGGATCTCACAATTATCACAAACAACCCAATTCTCCCTTGGAAAGCCCCATATATATATATATATATATATATATATATATATATATATATATATATATATAGTCGTAGCTTAAGATGAGAAATGCTAGTGTGTGAGAAATAGAGAAGTAATCATAATCGGATTTGACTGGTCAAATATTGCGTATTTGACTGGTCAAGAATTGCGGCTTTGACTTGTCAAAACTAGCGGCTATTTCAAAAATAGGACAGTTTCGTAATTTTTACAAATACGTGGGACGAGTTCATATATGAACCTGTATGATTCACATATGATCTATATGTTCATATGTGAACCAGTATAATTCACATATGAACTCTTTTAACTGATTCATATATTAACCTTTGTGATTCACATATGAACTAATTAACTGATTCTCATATGAATTAATTAACTGATTCACATATGAACGTATAGTTCATATGTGAATCAAATAGGTTCACATATGAACTCGTCCCACGTATTTTACGAAACTACCTCTCTATCTTCTACAGACCACCCAAGGAATTATCTACTGTTTCACGGTCAAAGTCGCAAATGTTGACCAGATGAAATGATAGGATCATTTATCTATTTCTCACATACTTAACATTTCTCATTTGAACCTATCCATATACATATATGTATATATATATATATATACACTACTTTATAAAGGAGATTTTACAAAAGTCTTAAAGTCTTAAAGACAACCTTTTGAGCATAAAGTACAACTTCTCAATGCTTTAGGAAGTCCAATATGACGCTTCATTCTCCCGGTTTACTTCTCCAAAGCGACTCTTCCACAAAATAAGCGATTGCTTCTCCTCCTAAGATGACGATTTCTCTCCTGGTTTACTCCTCGCTGCTCTCCCACTTGCCGACCGTCGACTAGGGCCCATTTCTGCCGCCGCCTGGTACTGTTGTCGCTCACTCCGATTGGTTTTATGCTGATCGATGGTTTTGAACCTAATTCTGTGTATGCAGTTGTTGCCATCGATCTGAAACCATTAGTCCCTTCACTGTAAACACTTTCATTACCCCCCCCCATCCCACAAAAAAAACAAAATGGAATCATTATTAGCACAAACCCCTAACTTAATTGTTCTTTAATCGTTATTTTTTGTTTTCGTACTATGTTTTACTTCTAATGTCTTCATTTTTCATCAAGGAAAGATCTTACATAGAAGTTCTATGGGTATGCCATGTGAAGAAAAGGTATTGGAGACCAACCATCGATTTTTTTTTTTGGTTTTTTATATAACCATTTGTCATTAGTAGCATGGACTTTGAGTCGTTGTTGTTGCACGAAACTATGGCCCTGTTGTTTTGGTCACAAAAGGCTACTTTTTGATTTAGATTGTGCTGACATGATGATGGATTTATTGTTTGCAGCTGGTTGCTATCTTGGGGATAAATGAAGACTTGTGGTTAGATAACATACTCACTCTTCTACTTTCAACTTTATGCTCCTCAATTCATGGATTGTTGTTGATGAAACATGTTGCTATTAGATTGACTTTTGAATTCCTTTGTTTTAGGTATCGAATATGTGCAAAATAGGTCATTTAACTTGAAACAATGTTGCAGATTCTATTTGGTTTTGCAGGAAAGTGAGATTTTTTTCAAACTAACAATTACTTTTTTTCAAACTATGTTCTTTGTTTTGCTTTATTGATGTTGATAACTCTGTTGATGATGGGTTCCAAAAGAGAGAGGTTCTTTGACATTGAATGATCAAGTAGGTTACATTTTTTTCTTTCCCTTTTTCCAATTTCTGTTGTTTTTGCTCCATTGACACTGAAGTTAAGTGAAAAGGCATAACCTCTTTAAAAAAATTTATTAGAAAAATGTTTTGGTCTCTACTCTTTTTGTTGTAGGAGGATGACAAAATTGTTGAGTTGGTGAGAAGATATGGGCCAACAAAATGGTCTCTCATAGCGAAGTCTATGCCTAGTCGTATTGGGAAACAACGTCGAGAAAGGTATTATGATGATTCATTGCTTATATTAATGTTTTGATTACAATTTCAACGTCCAAGACTCAAACTTGGGTTCGTAGAATCTCTTATCGAAACTGTTGATTGCATATTGATACATCGAGATTAATTGTAATATCGATATTGCGACTGATAATTCTTGCAGGGATTGGTTATAGATTCTCTGGTGATATGTATTGTATGAGAGGTGAGAGGACTCTGTTTCTTAATAGGATTATAAGTCTACCTTGTCGCAATATTAGATTATTGAGTTATAATTTATGCTTACGCATGCGTTCATTACTTAATTAGTCCGATTTGGCTTTGGGTATGTTCAGATCCACATGAACATGCCTACTTTGATTCAAACCATTGTAATGCCTTTGGCTTTGGGTATGTTTCAGATCCACATGAGGCTTTTAAGAAAAAAATAACTACACAAAGTTGACTCTTTTTGAATGTGGGATTATCTAATTGAAAGGTTTTGTGGTTGGTGTCGTATTTATAGAGTTTGTGAAGAAACGATCCAGTAGCAAGCAGTGAGTAGGGTGATATTGAGCTTGGAGATGCAATGCCGGTGAGTGGATGTATCTGTCTACTTATGTTTACACACCATAATGTGTTTGATATAATGCCTAAGTGAAAGTCAAGATAAGGTCTTGCTAACTCCTTTATGAAAATCATACAGGCTGCAAATATGAGTTATGTCAGAGTGATCTTTCTCTGCAAATTAAGGTTCTCTATTTTATCTACACAAATTCGTCTTACGATTAGTTTAGTTTTTCCCTCGCTTTGTTTATACGCCTTCTTTTGTACACTTATATGTGGTTCTTGAATCCAATTCATTACACTAAATAAATTTTCCTTTTGGGTTTATGTTAGTCGTTTTATAATGTATACTTATATTTGGTTCTTGAATCCACTTCAAACTTTACTTTTTGTATTAGTAAGGCACAATTTTTTATTTAGATGACAACCTTTGATTATTGTGCAAGTTGTTTCCTCCTTAACGTTGATTTTTCCCCAAGGTAACTTGGTTTTTTTCTTGGGCAAATTGTTTCCTCCTCAACTTTGATTTTTCCCCAAGGTAACTTGATTTTTTTCTTGGGCAAATTGTTTCCTCCTCAACTTTGATTTTTGCCCAAAGTAACTTGGTTTTTTTCTTGGGCAAACTGTTTCCTTCTCCTTTCCTTTGAAACGAATCTTTGGATGGATATTTTGAACTTTTCAATTGGCAAACTATTTCCTTAACTCAATTGGTCAAACAGTATTATCAATATATTCTAACATGTTCAGTGTGTTTATGGGATTATCTATTTAACTTTATGGGATTATCTTGTCTAAACTTCAAGTCCAAGTTAATGTCATGAGTGAAAGACTTAACAAAGTTTTTCACATAAGTCTAAAATTTGGAAGGTGAATTGTAACATAAAAGTGTACTTGCCAAAGTTTGCTCTTGAAGATGATTAGGATGGAATAGAAGTTGATTTTAATGTTGAGTGTTGTTGTCTGAAGGTCCCACATTGATGTATGAAGCCATTATGCTCTCATAGGAGGTTGCTCGGTAACAAGGTTGCGACGATGCACATTGGCTAACTTATTTGATCTATACGAACATCATTGTGTAGACATTTGATATTTTTTTAAGTTATAACTTTATCTACTATTGTTATTTTTGTTAATTGGAAGGATGAGATGTGTTGATTTTAACAATTAATGCCGAGTAATTTAAATGCATTGTCATATATGATAATTTATATATTTTTGTATTTCATATTTGTTTTTGTATTGTAAAATATATATTTTTGTAGTTTATATTTGCGAAGTGATATACTAAACCAATTTCTTCTTTCCTTGAAAAGTTTAAATAATGTCTCTTATGAGATTTGAAGCCATATACCCACTCCAATATAATCAGCACATCCCCATTTTAAAATCAAGTTTTCAATCTTTATTTATTGTAGGATTTCATATTATTCCATGTTAAGTATGGGCCTTGATTATTTTTTGAGTTTAGATGGAAGTTAGGGCTGTTCACCCACTAAGTGCTTAAAGGTGAATGTCAGCGCTCTCACTTATCTTAATAGGTAAGATTTTAATCTATTAAAATAGTATCGTATGCAACAATTATCCGATAAACGTTAAGTGGGTAATAGTCGTCACCTTCACTTACCAGGTAAGACTCTTGGTCCTTACCATTGTTATTACGGGGTAAGATTTTCGATCTTACTAGGTAAGCGTTTGATAAACAACCCTAAGTTTTTTTTTATCAATTAGATTATTATTCAAAATACTACCAAACAACCATTTATTCATCGTCTACCAAACATTCCCTAAGCCATTATGTACAAATTTGTTTTCTCTATTTACAATAAATCATTACATCCCACCGCATTGTACGAATACACAACTAGTATATATATATTATTTTACCGTGTATGATCTTAGTGGATCTTATTTTATCAAATATATAGACTAATTATTATTCACTGGTTAATATTTTCGGTTTTTGCTCCATTTAATTACTTACATAACATAAAAAAATAATTTCTTTGTTGGAATAATATTATTTTAAGGCATCTAAAACAATAACATTTATAGAAATTTGTATTTGAATACATCTTCTACAAGAATGCACTATTCGACCAAAATAAAAATAATAATAATAATAATATATTTTCTACTTTGCCATATCTAATTATAATATGTTTTTATTCTTAAAAAAAATCACGGAGTAGAGAGGGAAAAATCCTAGATTGGATCGATCCATTATGTATTTATGTGAGAGCAAAATAAAGAATATAATATATTATCTCATTAAGACGGATCAATCCAATATCATGGGGTGTGCATCGGTCGGGTCGGGTCGGGTCGGATATCCAAAACCCAAACCCGATCGGATATTCGGGTGGTGGGGGAAGACCCGACATCCGGCCGATTAGAGTTCGGGTTGTTCGGGTTCGGGGGAGTTCGGGTTCGGGTAGTTCGGGTCGGATATTCGGGTAGTGGGCCTCAATGGTTTTTCTTTTTGACCTAATTTCTCAAACTACAAATTATAAATTGTCAATATATAACTTTAAAGTTTAAACTAAAAGTCTACAACTACAAATAAAAAGTTTAAAGTTTAAACTACAAACTAAAACATTAAACTACAAATTAAAAACTACAAATACAAATTACAAATTAGAATTATCTATACTATATTATAAAAGAGACATAAAAAACTCTTAATTACAATATCTTAAGCACAAAATACAATTAATTAAAGTCAATTACTTAATTTACAACTTCATAATGCTTTGGTACAATTTATTCAAGCACAGTATCTCACAACAAATTTAGTTAGAGATAACGATTATTTATACTAGATATTTCTATAATTTTAATCACATATAATAATATATTATATAACTTTATTTATTACGATAACGAAAAGTAAATAAGTTGTTTTAAATTGTTAACTTTAGAAATAATATTATTTTCAAATTGTTGGGATGTTGATATATTAGAAATAATACTTAAATTATAACATATTCCATAAATATTTTAAAATAATATAATATGATCATACATATATCTATACTATATTACTAGAATCGTACTCGCGCAATGCAACGAGATACATCACGATTTTAATGTTTCATTTTATTTATGCATTAGGTACCACTTATTAATGCATATTACTTAAAATCCAAAAGTACAAATTGATTAAACATAAGTACAACTTATAAAAGCTCAATGTTTGAATTCGTGTAATTAACTGCAGATAGACACTTATATTTATTTTATAAAATATCTAAAATTTTTAACTATTGATATAACTAACCGATAAATATAAGAAAATTCGAGATAAAACACCTTATTTTTATTTTTTATTGAAGTATGTTATCTTTTTAATTTTAAATATAAAATATCTTAAATATAGTTATCATTTAAATTAAACATTTTTTGACCCGTAACAAAATTTTTTATTATTATTTTTTTATAAAAAACCATAATTAAACTAAACTAAAATATATTTTTGTTTTAAATCTAGGTTTCTCAAAAAGTATGAATAATGATCGAGGGTTCGAGTTCTAGATTTCAAAAACTCGTTGCATTGTGAGGGTACATTTCTAGTATAAATATAAAATAAAAATGTTTTTTTTTTAATTTTAAAAAAAATTCGGATATTTCGGACGGGTCAGGTGGGGGCTATGGATACCCAACCCGATCCATTATACCCGTACTATTTTTCGGGTTCGGGTGGTCGGGTGATCGGGTAACGAGTTTTCGGGTAGTTCGGGTGGTCAGGTCGGTCGGATTTTTCGGGTCGGTTGGGTTATGCTCACCCCTACCAATATCCTAGTCTCTCCGTTATTTTGGTCTGTTAAACACATCACATGGGGAAAATCTCCAAACCCAGCTTGACCGAAGATGGGGACAAGGCACGGCTGCTGGAGGTCGGACATAGCAGAGAGGAGAAATAAAAAAATTAAATACCTAAAATGCTCTTTAAACTAAATTTTAGTTAAAATTACTAAAATTAATAATTTACTAAATTAACCTTTAATAAGTGACTCACATTGGATCTCACAGTTATCACAAACAACCCATATATATATATATATATATAGGGTGCGTTTCTTTTGCAAACCAAACAATTTGTACAAACTATGCAAACCATTATATTAGGAAACAATAGATATATTTATGGATAATGATTATGATTCATTAATAATGATTGTGATATATATGGAAAATGTTAAATTTATTCATTATAATCATGATTTTAAATTAGGAAATGTTAAGTTTATTCATTATAATCATGATTTTAAATTAGGAAACATAATAAAATCATATATTCATTAGACTTGATGAACGGCTAAGATTGGTTTGCATAGTTTGTACAAATTGCTTGGTTTGCAAAAATAACGCACCATATATATATATATATATATATATATATATATATATATATATATATAACCATAGGTTCAAATGAAAAATGCAAAATGTGTGAGAAATAGAAAAGTAATCTTAGTCATTCATACGGTCAAGATCGGATTTGACTGGTCAAATATTGCGTATTTGGCTAGTCAAGAATTGCGTCTTTGACTGGTCAAAAGTTGCGGCTATTCCAAAAATAGAAGGACAGTTTCGTAATTTTTACAAATACGTGAGACGAGTTCATATATGAATCTGTATGATTCACATATGATCTATATGTTCATTTGTGAACCAATGTAATTCACATATGAACTATTTTAAATGATTTATAGATGAACTAATTAACTGATTCACATATGAACTAATTTGGTTTATATGTTGAACTAATTAACAAATTCATATATGAATCTTTGTGATTCACTTATGAACAAATTAATTGACTCACATATGAACTAATTAACTGATTCACATATGAACGTATAGTTCATATGTGAATCACTTATGAACTCGTCCCACGTATTTTACGAAATTACCCTCTATTTACTACAGACCACGCAAAGATTTATCCGGTGCTTCACAGTCAAAGCCGCAAATGCTGACCGGATGAAGGATTAGACTAATTTCCTTAGTTTTCACATATTTAGCATTTCTCATTTGAACCTCTCCCTATTTATATATAGGGGAAAGATCAAATGCAAACCAAGTCATTTGTAAAAACCGTACAAACCGTCGATTTCATTGTTTAATTTAATAAATTTGTTTCATGACAGTGCTTAATATGATAAAACTGTTTCATATAATTCTTCTATTGCTGAAATCGTTTCATATATTAGTTATTTCATGTAAAAATGAGAAATACATGAAACAATTTCATTTTTACATAGAAACAAAAATATATGAAACAATTTCATCTAGAAAAGAATTACATAAAACAATTTCATCATCTTAAACACTTTGATGAAAGAATTTCATTAAATTAAACAATGAAATCGACGGTTTTTATGGTTCGTACAAAGGACTTGGTTTGCAAAATAAACCATCAATATATATATATATATATATATATATATATATATATATATATATATATATAGAGAGAGAGAGAGAGAGAGAGAGAGAGAGTGAGAGTGAGGTGGTTTCATTTTCAAACCACATTAATTCTGCAAACTTTGCAAACCCATCTCCACCATTGATTTCATTGATCAACGGTTGAAAATAATTATGAGTTGTTTATGTTAAGAAAAAAAACAATTAATACACCCTACCTAAATTAGAGTTAAAAGGAGTAAAATAGTCAAAAGATATTTTTGAATATTTATTATCATTTTTCAGTTTTTTTTTAATTTTCGATAACAATTAATGGTATGTAATATTTTTATAACAATTTGAATATTTATTTTCTATTTAGATATTTCCATAATATTTTTTTCTTCTATTTTTAATGTTTCATACTAGTGTTTCATGATTTCATGGTTTCATGAATGAAAGAACTTGTGATTTTATGTTTCATACTCGTGTTTCATGATTTCATGGTTTTATGAATGAAAGAATTTGTGATTTCATTGTTATGATTTCATGTTTCATTAATGTTTCCTAAATGAAACAGGTGAAACATATTTTATCAAGTTTGTTAATGATTTTATGTTTTTTTAATGTTTCCCAAATGAACAGGTGAAACATATTTCATCAATAACAAATGTTTCATTCTGTGAAACAAAATCATAGAAATCATGAACATGTTACCTTCATTGCTCCGATTGGTTACTTTTTTTACCACCCAATGGAAAAACCATGTAAATATATACCACCAACAAAAAATTAACGTATATTATCTTAAAAATAATTCAAATCATTAAAATATTGGATATTGATTTTGCATAGAATTAAACATGATCAAAATAATTCTCCTTCAAATGACTTAGAAACGGATATTTATTTTAATTAATAAAAAAATTGTTTCACATTATTACCATATATATCACGGATAACATTGATTTGTGAATATTATGATAAGAATAAAATACTACAATAAATAAGATGAATAATTACCATATACATATATAGGGAAGGAATCAATTGGAAACCAATATTAAATTGGAAACTTTGAAAACCGATTCTAACCAATCATTGATTTTTTTTTTTTTTAGTTGATAAAGTTATTTTAGTTTTTTACATAATTTCATAATATATATGGTAAGTGTTATTATTATTATAATATTAATTATTTAATTTTAATGTATTTTATATATGGTAATATTAATCCTTTATTAATTTAAATAAGAAACAATTAATTTAGGTAAACACAAATTGATTCATACGCAGGCTACAAATCAAATTATTTTTTTTGATTCTTATGAATCAGTGATTGATTCATCCAATGATTGAAAATTGATATTCATATGAAATCTTCAATATTACCTCTAGGCACAAAATATTGATATAGTGAAACATAATGGATTTGATATAGTGAAACAAAATATTAATATAATGAAACCTGATAAAACATAAAATGTTAATATAGTGAAATCTGATGAAACATATTTGATATAGTGAAACATAATGGAAAGGTAATGAAACAAAATATTAATATAGTGAAACCTGATATAGTGAAACAAAATATTAATATAGTGAAACAAAATATTAATATAATGAAACTTGATGAAACATATTTGATATAGTGAAACATAATGGAAAGGTAATGAAACAATAATGGTAATGAAACTTATTTGGGTTTTTACATACTGCATATTGATGAACAGGTAATAAAAACGTAGTCTTGATATGCTCTCTCTCTTTTTTTTTAAAGAAAATATACGTTTTTCTATATTTAAGCATATTTCATCTTTGTTGCCAAATTTGAAACACAAAATAAAAAAAACACATTTACCCTTTTGACATATTATTATTATCTTTTATTAATAAATTAATTAATTTATTACCATATATAATTCAAATGAATCTTGACCATTGATTAAAAAGATCAATAGTTGAATTTTGTTTTCAAAGTTTCCAATGAAATTTGGTTTCCAATTGAAACCACCCCTACATAGGCAAGTTCAAACGAGAAGGTGGTCAATTTACGAGAAGGCGAGAAGGAATATGGGCTACATAATTTATTAATTGAAAAATACCATAAATAAAAATCAATAAAAAAATTAGGATAATTACAATTTTGAATTGGATAAATCCTTAACAATCTCATTATATTTTTTACATTTATTTATTTTTTAATTTTAATAAATTTATAATTTTTTTTATCAAATTTATATAATTTTTTTTTAGATACACGTTTGATAAAAAAAATCATAATTTTCATCAAATATCATATGTGATATCCACAATTAATTCATTATCTATTTCACAATTTTTTCTCTATTTTTTGGATTTACGTTTTGAATCACATTTGATTAACTTCGTTTAACATATGATCTATTATTATGTATTACATATGATCCTACTAGGTAAATTTTTGTACATATCACATATGATAATATATATCTGAATATAAGTGACGCATAATCACTTTTGATAATATTTACATCACAAAAAGATCTATAAATATAAATATACATAATCACATATGATTAATTAAAATATATACAATTATCACATGTGATAATATAATATGTGGTATGTATAAATATTCATATAGTGATATCACATTTGATATCTGGTCAAAATAGTGATTTTTTTATTAAAAGTATATTTAGAAAAAAAAATTAATAAAAAAATTATGAAATAATTGAAATTAAAAAATAAATAAATCTAAAAGATATAATGAGAATTATTTTGGTCTGATAAATACATCACATGGGGTAAATCTCCGAACCCAGTTTGACCGAAGATGGGGACAAGGCACGAATGTGGAATGGGTATACCCATCGAACCCCGCACGTGGACACGACCTGAAACCGTCACATTGTATAGCATATATAGTAAATTATATATATATACATATACACGAATGATCGTGTGTGAAAACAGGAGGCATGGTGAGAACTGTAAGAGATTTGGACCTTGATCACTTTTAATTAATGTTGGTCATGGTCAGATGAAGTCGCACAATTAACCTATGAATCTTAGAAATGTATTTGCAATTAATTTTCAATTAGGATTGATCCAAGGGTGAAGATCCCTTCTTACCTTCTACACGATAATCACTATTCTCATCGGAAACTCTCTCTCTCTCTCTCTCTCTATATATATATATATATATATATATATATATATATGAGCCTAATCATATGAGACCCTATTAGATTGTGGTAACTATGAGATCCAATCTCATCCATCCATCTAATATTATTTTATTTTTTATTTATTAATAATGAAGGATATTTTGGTCATTTGATAAATTAAATAATATTAAAAACAAAATTGTAACTGAAAAAATCAATCATTTATAAATTAAATATATTGTTTCCTAAAATTTCTCAACCAACTATTTATGAGATATTTTGTTTACTTTTTGATTTGGTCGTATGGAATTTTAAATTATGCATCCTTTCCATCGTTCACATTGTAACACGATGTTAATCACAGTGTAACACAATAGTAATCACAGTGTAACACGATGTTAATCACAGTGTAACACAATGTTCTTTGAGTGCATCACAATAGTAATTACAGTGTAACACGATGTTAATCACAGTGTAACACAATGTTCTTTGAGTGCATCACAATAGTAATCATAGTGTAACACAATGCTAATCACAGTGTAACACAATATACTTTGAATGTATCACATTGGTAATCACAGTGTAACACACTGTATTTTTGGTATTCATCGGGATAAAGTTTGATTGAATGATAAGTTTCAATATTTTGAGATAATCTTATCTGATTTCATTCCAAAATTATCGGACCCACCTAAATTAGATCACAATGAATTATAAAGTTTTTTGACAATTTTGCCCTTTTTACCTATTTTAATGACCTAAAATTGTGTTTTTAATTAATATATCTCTTATTTATTTTAAACCATTGATTACTAAGATTGATGGATGAGATTGGATCTCATGGTTACCACAAAATACTAGGGTCTCCCATGAAAGGCCCCCTATATATATGTATATATAGGATCCACTTCTTTTGTTAACCAAACAATTAGTGTTAACTTTGTTAATCGGGACATTTTCATCTTTTTCATATATTAATACCACATTCCTTATATATCTCATTTATTTAATTGTTACATTACTTAATTATCATACCTTAAATATCTGATCCTTCAATTATTTATCATATTCCTTAATTACATATTTATTAAATATTAAGAAATATCATTTAAATTTTCTTTATTTTATTGTTTCATATATGAACTTGTTTAAGTTTTCTTAATTATCTCATTCACATTATGGTTTCACCTATGAACTTTAGTAAAAATAAGTTGGAACAACCAAATTTCATACACGAAACAAAAATTATTGTTTCACCTATGACCTTTCTAACAAAAATAATTGTTTTACCGATGAACTTTCTAACAAAAATAATTGTTTATTACGTATGAAAAAAAATAACTGTTTCATCTATGAACTTTAAACTAAAAATCATTGTTTTACCTATAAATTTTAAACAAAAATCTTTGTTTTAGTAATGAATCTTCTGGTTTCATCTATGAACTTAGATTATTTTGTTTTTATTATGAACTTTAAATAAAAATCATTGTCTCAGTTTCTGGTTTTATCTTTAAACAAAAATAATTTAAATATTATTATTGATTATCTTCCTAAAATAAAAAAAATCATGATTATATTTAAAATTAAAAAATATTTAAACATTATTATTGATTATTTTTCAAAAATATAAAATGATTATATTCCAAAAATATAAAAAAATTTATTCCAAAAAATCATTTCTTTTAATTTATTTTCTTTTTATCATATTATAATCTCTTATTTAATCACAAACGTTGATTAAAAAAATGAAAAACTCAGATCGGTTAACAAAATTAATACTTTTTATTTGGTTAACAAATGAATGTGCCTAATATATATATATATATATATATATATATATAGACATGGGATCACGTGAGACCAACCTGTTTTCGTGAGACCCGTGAGACCAAGAATTTACACTTGAACCTTCACAGTAAACGCTGTGAAGGTTCGGATTTTTTTTACCTTCACAGTGTTTTGCTGTTAAGTTTCAAGTGTATATTCTTGGTCTCACCGGTCTCACGGAAACAGGTTGGTCTCACGTGAAACCAACCCTATATATATATATACATGGGGTTAAATCAAGTGAGAACCATAAAAAGATAGAGAACTATAAGAACTAATCTCAACCACAATAAAGATTAATCAATAGTGAGAGTTGGAAGGTAACATTTTGAATATATGGTGTCATTTACATACAAAAATAACTCTTAAAAGAGTATAAAAGTAAATCTTTTCATTTTCTATCTCTTATTAAAATTATATAATTTAAATTAAATACCGCATCTTTTTTAAATCAAAATTATATTAATTACAATAAAATTTTAAATCAAAAAATTTATATAAATAGCAAACATTGTAGTTTTTTTAATTTGACACGAGTATCATTACATTTTTTTTACATTCTAGTTAATAATTGCAATTTCAAATGAAACAATAAAAATGATTTAATCCGTATTTGTGAAACAACATTTTAGTATTCCACATCACATTTTATGTCATTTTGATTTCTTTTCACATTGAGAAAACTGGTACATTGTTTCACCATGTGAAAGTGCACTACAATGTTTCACATTAACAACATTGTGTTATTTCACAATATTTTTTATTTTTTTTGTACGACAACTTGGGCTATGCCCACACGCACCCGCGGTATCCGGGGATCCAATTGGGCAGCACCGACTAATCTACGGTGACCCGGCCCAGCCAAATCGACTGGACCCGCCCAGGTACGACTAAGCCCGGTCAAGACCGAACCCGCATACCCATAGACTGGTATGCCCGTTAACCTGGACCCGAACCGACCCGAAGGCCGACCTAAGGTCTGGGTATCGCCGAAGTGCATCCCCCATGATTCGAACCCTGGTAGATAGGCATACCATGCACTATCCCCCCAGGGCCATACCATACAATATGAAACAACACTTTCGTGTTTCACATCACATTTCACGTCAACTTTTGTTTTGTTTTGTTTTGTTTTCAAATTGTGAAACAACACTACATTGTTTCACCTTGTGAAAAAAAAAATATTTTTCTTTAGCAACATTATATTATATCACAATATGAAAGAATACTACATTGTTTCACATTATCAACATTATGTTGTTTCACAATATAAAACAACATTTTAGTGTTTCACTTCACATTTCACGTCAGCTTTTGTTTTTAAAATTGTGAAATAACACTGCATTGTTTTACCTTATGAAACAACATTTTATTGTTTCACGTTAGTGACATTATATTGTTTCACAATATGAAAGAACATTTAGTGTTTCACTTTCACATCACATTTTACATCAACTATGTTTTGTTTTCACAATCTCAACACTAAAATTGTTTAACTTTAACAACATTGTATTATTCATTGTGTGAAATAAAATTTTGGTGTTTCCATGATGTTTTAATTACATTATCTTTATTTTAATATATTTTCTTTTCTCATGTGATGTCTTAAAATAGTTAAATATATTTTATAAAGATATATTTTTTCTATACGTTACCATTAAATAATATATATGTGAGAAAGTAAGCGAGTAAAAATTAAATTAATAATACAACCAACTAATAAAATATAAAAATTTATTATCAATTAATGAAAATTAAAATATCTTATTATTACATATAAATTAAATCGCATAAGATTGAATAAAAATAAAATAATAATTGATTCTAAATTCTGATATCTATAAAAAAGGGAAGTGAAAATAATCAAGAAAAGAAAAATTACTATCATGTACTTTCTTAATTATAAATGGAACATTAATTAAGGTTGTTAGATTGGAGTGGTTAGATGGTTGAGATTGGTTCTTAAAAATGACGGTAATCAAATGAGAACCTCAAAAATGTTGAGGACTGTGAGGATTAATCTCAATCATCCAAGGGATTTAATCAACGGTCATTAAAAAGGGTGGCATTTTTCTAATATTAGTGAAAGACATGTCTAATCTCATGTCTAGTTTAGAAAATTGAGGACAAACTTGTAATTTCATCTTTCGAAACCCACGTGATCCATTTTCATCTCCATCAATGATTTCAAAACCATATTAGCAATAACCTGAATAGAAAACCCTAACCCTAACGGTTCCAAATCCCCATTAAAATCGATCGAGTTTCTTGACAAGGTAAGAGACTTGAGTTTTGCACATGTCGTCGTCAAGGGGGAAGCATCGAAAAACGAGCCATAAATCCTATTTTCAGCCAAATCAATGGCGGTGAGAGCTCGACTAAACTGAGATCTCAAAATCCAACTGAAAGAACCAGTAATATTACAGTTCTTAGCCATAAACGCTTCAAGATCGATACATATAGTGTGTCTTCTGGTAGCACTTCAGGAGTCCAAGAAAACGGTGGGTTAAATCGGTTGCAAAATGGGCCTAGAGGGATTAATGTGTTTGCAAAATTTTGGCAAGAGACTAATAGTAGGATGAGGAGGTTGCAGGATCCTGGTTCACCATTGTCGACTAGCCCTGGATCGAAGTTAATCATCCCACCAAAAGTCTCTAATTTAAAGAAGTTCTTGAGCGATAGTCCGTTATCGTCACCGAGAACGATGGCTTCCCTGAATAGAAGCAAGAATAGAGAGAGAAACAAGATAAAAGCAAATCTACGAAAATTATCATGAGCTTTCATCATCTTCAGGTTATTGTTTCGAATTAGGTGTTTTTGATTTTCAGAAGATTAACAATTAGTGATCAACTTCCATCATTCCAATTTGCAGCAGCTTAGAATTTAGAGAGAGAGAGAGAGAGAGAGAGAGAAAGTGGGATTGGGTTATCTGTAACAGTGTTAAAGGAAATGAGGAGAATGCTGCAACAGTGGTGTTTTTTACTTCTCAAAATTGTGTTGGATTTCATGGAATGAAATAACATATAAACTAAAATTGTCTTTGGTTTCATAAGGTGAAATAACATTATAGACGGAAACTGGGTTTGATTTCATGAGGTGAAATAGATTACTGATGAAAATTGTAATTGATTTCATGTGGTGAAATAACATTTATATGAACATTATGTTTGGATTTCATAAGATGAAACATCATATTTATGAAATTTCTGTTTTTATTTCATGAGGTGAAATAGTATGTGTTTCATCTGGTGAATCCCTCTTACAAAATGACGATTATGCTCTTTTCATATGGTGAAACAACTTTTAATTAAAACGATAGGATCAAAACCAAATTACGGCTTAGATCAGTTCTCATGGTTCTCAACCTATTTTTGGTTCTCACATGATTTAACCCCTGTATATATTGTTATCCTACGTATGATGATTTTATGATCTTTTATCTATATATAGGATAATTACTATTCATGGTTTAATTAATTTAACTTTTTATAGAAAAAATATAATGTGAATGCATCTAAGAGAGAAAGACATGAAAATTTATAATAATTTGTATTTGATGATATCTTCTAAAAAATGTAGTTTTCGACCAAAATTTGAAAAAAAAAACTATAATGTTTTCTAATTTCCCATATCTACATATGTATAATATATTTTTTATTTTTTCAAAAAAAGAAAAAAAGAGAAATCATCACGGAAATAGACGGGGAAAATCCCTAATTCTTTTATGGAACGAGGATGGGAATTCAATCATATTTCCTAGCAGGTACGAGGCAAGGGATTAGATCAAGGTACATGATGGGAATTCTGGTATGTGCTATTCGAGAGCGTTGGTATCACTAATCTTCATCACAAATTCTATGCTATTTTTGAAGCAAATAAATTTATCACTCATTGTAAGTGAATAGTTAGTATATTTTTTCAACATAAAAATTCCCACATCGATATGTAAAACATATTTGCTATGTTTTGCTGTCATAAATAGACCCTATAACTACATGTAACCTTCGAAAATTTTAGGTGTGTAGAATTATCAATGTTTGCTTTTGAGCTTATGATGGTTTTATTCGTAAACCACAAAAACCTATTCATCCACTTTCGAGCAGGTGTTGGTTTTAGAACAAAACTACACCAAAACCTAATTTAGGTTATGTGGATATGGTTATGTGTGTGGTTTCAAATAAATCCATCACGAGCAAATACACATATGTTGATACTAATGTAGGTATTCACGTATCTACTCCAAATTTGTTCCATTTACGTTTATTTATAGCTTTTTTTTCGGTATTATTATCTTCTTCCTTTTAATATCTATTATTTTGGGTCTACTTTTTTCTTTTCGATTTCATGTCGCTTTATAGAAATTAAGCTCAAGTTTTTGCTTCTTCTTATGCTAGCTTATCGTTTGTCCTAACAAGAAGGATTGGAATCCATTTTTTTTCAAACAATCTTTCTATCTATACATTATAGATAGACTTTAGAGACTATAATGTTTGAAAGGAAGAATAACTTGATGTTGCATTTGGTTGCTTCTTTAGAAACTTTCTGAGCCTTACATTCCATCTTTTTGGAATCAAATCATGAACTTCTGAGTCAAATGTTTCTTCGATAATCTTCCTTTTCCGTCGTGTATCGAATTTTCTTTTAGATCATGTTTTTAATCATCAAGAAGTGGGAAGATCGGAGAAAGAAGAAAAGAGGCTACATATGACATAGAAATTGATGGTATGATTCGGAAAAGTATGGATTGTAAGGCTCGAAAGCCTCTAAAGAAGCAATCCGATGGAAGATCATGTTTTTCGTTCTTCTAAGTTGATCAATCTTGTACTCGTGTAGTCCTATCTGTATTTTTTTTTTTTGTATTGATTTCATTTACTTTTCGTTTGTAGTGTGTAACTCAATGTCAAAACCATAAAAGTGAAAAACGAATGTAAGAAAATATTGTGTTATATGAATTAGATTGTTCTCGTATTCTTAGTGGGTCATTTTTGCCGAGCATGATGCAAGTAGTAGATGATACAAACTTAACAACGACTAATTATTCCATTAGTTTGCAAGAAAACTCTTATTCAATGTATAAAAGGATCGTTCAACCGATCGAAACAAAATGTGTATGCTTGAAAGGTTTTGATGTTCATATGTTGTTTTGTTTTAAATTAGATCTCAATTTCGATATTTCAACAATTAATTCAACGATTTAAAAAATATTGTGTAAAGTTAATCTACTCCAATCTCGATCCATTCATATGATCCAACAAAAGGAAGAAGATGTCACAAACAATCCAATATATTATCCTAGTAAGACGGATCAATCCACATTCCATCATCAGTATAATTAAATATTAAAGTGAAATAAATTGTTGATCTCTTTGTAACACATCCTTTTTGGAGTTTTTTTTCTTCATAAAATGCATAAAACATATTTCATAAGTCCCTACATTTAACACCGATACTTTTGGTCTGTTAAATGAATCACATGGGGGAAAATCTCCAAACCCAGATTGACATATGGGGATAAGGTGGGGATTCCATGACTTTAGAAATTGGAGGCGGGAATTGGGATAGCCCTCGAGTTCCTGCCCCCATACAACGCCTAGACCCGTCACATTGTGTAGTATATACTATAAATAATATATGCTTGTGTGTATATATTTTTTTTGGGAAAGGTGTCCTAGGCTATGCCTAGACTAATCCCTTGGCAAATTATGACTGTAAGACACCCGCCCTGTGGTCACAATTGTTGTGTACGACTGGATTCGAACCCTGGCTAAATGGGATATTTCACCACATCCCCCAGGACCTTAATCAGTACGCCACAACCCTTGTGGTTTGCTTGTGTGTATATTGATATGCATATATATATATATATATATATTGTTATCCAACCGTATGATGATTTTATGATCTTATTTTACCTGTGACTTAATATTTTCAATTATTGCACCTTTTATTAACATTCATAAAATAAAATTATTTTTTTATGGGAAAAATATTATTTCAAGGCATCTAAAAGATAAGTCATCATGGCAGTAGACGGGGGAAAATCCCTTGATTCCCTGATGGGGATAGAATGAGGACTTAATGTCCTTATTGGGTATGGGGCAAGGGATCAGAGTTCAAGATGGAAATTCATGTCTGATACTTCTTGACCGTATTGGCACCTCTGATCTTTGATCACCAAATCTATCCTATTTTTGAAGCAGATAAATTTATTACTCGTTGAAGAGTTGGTATAGTTTTTCAACGTAGAAATTCCCTCATCGATTGGTAAAACATCTTTGTTATTACTTTGCTTTCATAAATAGATCCCATTACTACATGTAAACCATTAGTGTGTAGAACTATCATTGTGTGCTTTTGAGGTCGTGATGGTTTTATTCGTAAGCCACACAAACCTACTCATCCACTTACGAGTGGCTATTCATTTTTGACCAAAACCACATCAAACATGATTCAGGTTATGTTGCTTAGGGGTTGTTTGGCAATTGCTGAATGATTTAGTACAAAATGATTAAGTGGTCAGAATGATTAAGAGGCTCATATGATATAGTGCAAAATGAAATATGGTTGTTTGTTAATTGTTCAAAATGAAATCAGGGTTCTGAATGGTTAAGGGAGGGTCAAGATACAAAATCATTCAGAGTGTTTTAGAACTATTAAGAGGCAAACCTTTTTTTTTTGCCAAACAAGATTTATCTCTTAGCGATTCAGAGGTTGTCTCTTAATGGAACCATTAAGAGGTAAACAAACAGTCCCTTAGTGGATTTGGTTATGTGTATGGTTCAGATAAATCCATCACGAGCTAATACATATCTGTTGATACAAATGTAGATATTCATGTATATACTATATATTTGTTCCATTTATGTTTATTTATAGTTTTTTCCGGTATTATTATCTTTTTCCTTTTAATACTATTCTGTTCGGTTTATTTTTACTTTTATTTCTTGTCGATTTATTATAATTAAGCTCCAAATTTTCTTCTTCTTGTGCTTGCTTATCATTCGTCCCTAACAAGATTGGATCGGAATCCATTTTTTTTTTCAAATTTAGAGTCTTTCTATCTATAATACTTGAAAGCAAGAATAACTTGATGTTGCATCTGGTTGCTTCTTTAGAGACTTTATGAGCCTTACATTCCATGTTTTTGGAATCAAATCATGAACTTCTGAGTCAAATGTTTCTTCGATAATTATCCTTTTCTGTAGTGTACCCAATTTTGTTTTAGATCATGTTTTCAATTGTCAAGAAGTAAAAAGATTGGATGCAAAATTGATGGTATGATTCTAAAAGGTATGGATTGTAAGGCTCGAAAGCCTCTAAAGAAGCAATCTGATGGAAGATCACTTTTTTCTTTTTTTTTAAGTTGATCAATCCCGTATTCTTGTATTTCTATCCATATTTTTCTTTGTGTTGATTTCTTTTACTTTTTGTTTGTAATGTGGAAAAAGAATGTAAAAAAATATTGTGTTATATGAATAGATTGTTCTCATATTCTTAATGGACCATTTTTTACGAGTTTGATGCATGTAAGGATACAAACTTAATAACTAATATTTCCATTAATTTGCAAGAAATCTTATATTCAATGTGCAAAACGGTCTTTCAATAGAACGAAACAAAATGTGTATGCATGAAACGTTTTGATGTTCATGTGTTGTTTTATTTTAAATTAGATCTCATTTTCTATATTTCAATAGTTAATTCCACAATTTAAAAAATATCCGACCAATTTTGATCCAATAAAATAAAACTGATGTCACAAACAATCCAATATATCATCCCAGTTAGACGGATCAATCCATGTTCCATCATCACTGTAATTAAGTATTAGAGTGAAATAAACAGTGGATCTCTAGGTTACACATACTTTTTTGGATTTGGTCCATAAAATGCATAAAGTTCATCGGTGAGTCTTATTTTTCTTTTCACATAATTGATATGTCCCTAAATGTAACTCCCAAAATTTTGGTAAGTTAAGACTCGATGAATTACCTATGATTCTTCTGTTTTGTTTGTCGTGTTAAGCTTACTTTTTTTTAGTGATCTAACCTCAAAGTCTCAATGTTTGATACGTGAAAATTTGGTCTTGGGATGTTCTGGGTAACATTGACTGGGATAGTGCCATAGGGCACTATTGCATGTCATAGTCGCGGGGGCATGCAGGTCTTGGTACACTGTCGGCGTTTATGCCAGTGAGAGTGACGTCAGGGCACTGTCGCCAGTCACAATCACGGTTAAGGGAGAATCCTCAGTACAATGCTGGTGAGAGTGTCGACAAGAATGCCATTTTGGCATAATCGTTGGGCATAATCGCCCGACTCTGTTCGGGTATAAAAACTCATGTAGTTCGACTTTTCTTCCATTCTTTCCTTGAGATCAGTTAGGGAAGCATTTTAGAAGACCCTAGGGAGCAATTATTAGTCTTTCAAACCCTCCCTTAATTTATTTCAACTTAAGGTTTGTTGAGCTAATTTATTGAGCATTAAAGATCCATTGGAGACCATCCGTGGCGTTTATGCCAGCGAGAGTAACACAAGGGCACTAATTTCCGTCACAATTGCGGTCGGGGGAGACGCCTCGGTACAATGTTGGCGAGAGTGCCGACAAGAATTCCGTTTTGGCATAATCGCCCGATTATGTATGGGTATAAAAACTCATGTAGTCCGACTTTTCTCCCATTATTTCCTTGAGATCAGTTAGGGCAGCGTTTTGAAAGACCTTGGGGAGAGTTTTTTAGTCCTTTAAACCTTCCCTTCATTTATTTCAACTTAGGGTTTGTTGAGCTCATTTATTGAGCATTAAAGATCCTTTGGAGACCATTCATTGAGAAGATTCAAGCCTCGGTCAAGTCTACAACTCATCATCTCCTACATTCTAGGGTTGCAAAGTTTTCTAGGTTTTCTTCTAAAAACCTAAGTGATGAGTTTAAAATTATTTATAAAAACTAGATACATGTGAAATTTGTGTTTTCCTCATTATCTCATGTTTTGTTTGGTCATACCTATCTCATTTGTAAAAAATTTCATATTTGTATACTTTGAAGGTCATTGAGTTTGTTGGTGTAAACCACTATTATTGGTATCTTGATTAACATTTTATATTTAAAGCATGTTGGGAAGGTTTTATGGAACCCCATTGGTATCTTGACCCTTTTCATACGTATATGTATATTTTGAAGTTATTGACCTAACTTGAGAATTTTGCCTAATAAGAGGTAATTTACTACTTAATTATTTATCGTTCATGGTCTTGTGCTTTTATATTCATAATGTGAAGCCTTAAAACTTGAGAATATGTATATGGGGTTATATGCCTCTTTGACCAATTTGAAGGTTTTGGATTATTATGCATAAGCTTATTCATGGTGAATATAATGGTTGCACCACAAGCTTACATTCATTGATATTATGTACATTTTTCTTGGAGTAAATGTGTACTTATGGTATTTTGTAATCTGGATGAACCATCAAGTAGGCACTAGGATGATATTTTCTTGGGTGCTACCTTGGAGGTATTTACCTAAATCTCCGTCATTCGTGGTAATGCTTTGGAGGTAGTCCTCAATGTGACTGGCCTTGTGGTGTTACTCATGGGAGTAGACACTAAGGGGTATCGATTCTTGAGGTGAAACTTGATTTGGTGTTATGGGTCTCCCCCATTGATTCCAAATGATGAACTAAATAATTATGTGGATACCTCTTAATTGTTAAATGTGTATGTATATATATATATATATATATATTATCTGTTCAAACTCACTAGGATTTTTGGCCTAACACTTGTTTGGTGTCGACGTGTATCTCAAGTTCTAGTGGCGTGGTTCCTAAGAAGGCCTAGCTGGGTTAGAGTGATCTTGGGGAATTTACCTTTTAGGACACCATTCTTTTGAAGAACAATATTTTGAAGTAAAGATGACACCCTTTTGTAATCTTATTTCTAGATAGGAATTAGATTAATAGGTTGTTATCTCTTACAATTAAATTGTAAATTATAATTAAACAGGTGTGCATTGTTTCCCCTTTTTAGGAGAGCTCATTGTCTTGACAATATATTTATCACTTTTTCATTTTATGGAAATTTTTGTTTATCCAAATTTTTGAGGTGTTATAAGTTGGTATCAGAGGTTTAGTTTAGGTGAACTAGGTGTTAGTCTTAAAATGTCTAGACTTAAACCGTGGACTTTAGTGGTAAATTGTTAACTTTGGTACAATCCATAGGTGGGGAGAGTATTAGCAAATACAAAAATACACTGATTGAAAGTTGTGATGATGACGACAAGAATCCTTATGTATGATATGTTCAAAATTTCACATGCCCCATGTTATTATAAATATATTGTTACGTAAGTGTGCTTGAAATTGTTATTATGATAATTGATGATTTTAGTCGTACGTTTGAAACTGTTAATCTTTCATAGAATTAACCGATATGATCTTTATCATGTGTGACAGTTCATAATGGTAAACACCAGAAGCCGAGTGGTAGTTCAAGACGAGGGAAATGAAGCAAGTGTGACCGCTCGCGAAGCACCTAGACAAGGGGTTCAAACGGACAACCCACCTATTCCTCCAATTCGTACGATGTTGAGGGATGTCATTGATGTGGTGTCGCGGGTCAATATAGAGACCGAAGAACCGGTGACACAAGAAATGGGTCCTTAATCCGTAATGATAGCCAACATTCTACAAATGATGAACTCTGCCATGGATAGGCGCGATGAAAGGTTCATGAAGATGCTAGAGGACCGGAACGCTAGCAACCGTAGGCATGAGAGGGTTGCAAAAAACGCTTTGAATGGTTCGGGAAGTGTAGCAAATGTTGTCAGCACAGAAGAGCAAGTGACGGATGTCAAAAGAAGGAGAGAGAAGGGTTACTCATAAAAAACTTTCATATGTAGCAAGCCACCGGAGTTTTTCGGGACTACAAACCAGTTGCTTGTAAGAACTGGATCAGGGAGATAGAGATGACATTCAAGGCCAGTTAGTGTGATAACTCTCAAAGGATCAAGTTTGCATCTAAAATGTTTAGGGGTGAGGCATTGAGTTGGTGGAACCTCACCCGTACAGCTCTCACTCCGGGGGTTTTGGCCAAACTTTAGTGGGAAACTTTCAAGAAGAAGGTGATAGACAAGTACTGCAATGACCGAGATCTGGATAGGATTGAAGAGGAGTTCAGAAACCTGAAAAAAGGAAACCAGACTATTGTCGATTATTTAAGGAAATTTGTTGAAAAACTGAGTTTGGTGGAGCATCTAGCCACCAACGAGAAGAGGAAGATAAAATCTTACTAGAGGGGACTACCAGCAGAGATGAAAACGACAGTGAGGAACGCCAAAGTGACTACATTGCAAGAACAAATAGAAGAATCCCTATTAGTGGAAGACGACATTGCCTAAGGAAGGGAAGAGAGAGGACAAGCAGGAGAGAAGAGAAAGTGGGAAGGGCCACCCGGACCCACTCGTCAATTTAAATCATTTTATGGAGGGAGAAATGTGGACTCCTGTCACGAGGCTAGGTGGTGCCATAAGTGCAAGAGTAAGCACTATGGCTCGTGAAACCCAAGGTCTTACTCGACCCCGTCTGAATGTTTTAAATGTGAGAAGAAGGACCATGTTAGCTGGGATTGCCCCCATTAGAGGAACGATATGTTTGAAGTGTCGTGAACCAGGGCACGTGAATAGAGAATGCCCAAAGCTCATGGGGGAAATTGGGGAGGTTCAAGCGGATCTACGCCAAGGAAAGAGAATCTACCGAAGGCACCAAGCTGAGCCTTCCAGATGACCGCCGTTGAGGCAAGAGAGACCACTGATGTGGTATCTGGTACGTTCCTAGTAAACTCTTGCCTGCACGTATACTGTTTGATTCGGGTGCCAATTGCTCCTTCGTGTCGAGTTCTTTTGCAAACAATTTGACACTCCCACTAATACTCTATCTGAGACCCAAGTAGTGGAAGTAGCTAACGGGGAGTAAGTGTTTATTCGGTAATGTTATGATAGTTGCACTTTGGAGATAGATTGGAAATCCTTTGAGGTGAACTTGTTACCTATGGCCATAGGGGGCTTGATGTAGTAATAGGTATGGATTTGTTGGTTAGGAATAATGTTGACATCTTTTGCTCTAAAAAGATGATTAGAATACCATTGGCGAGTGGTGGTATGGTAACCATTTATGGATAGAAAAGAAATAGAACTACTTCGATCATCTTGATCCTTAAAGCACGTAAGTTCCTATCTAAGGAATACGCTTCGTATTTGGCCTATATAGTGGATGCAAAGTTGGAGAATATAAAGATTGAGGATGTGGAGGTGGTACGAGACTACCCAGATGTCTTTCCAGAAGATCTACCTGGTTTATCGTCGGAATGTCATGTAGAGTTCCATATCGACCTTACTCTAGGAGCGGCTCTGCTTGCTTGTGCTACTTATCGGCTAAAACCGCCGGAAATGCAAGAGATGATGGCGTTACTATAAGAGATAATGGAGAAAGGATTTATAAGACCGAGTTCTTCGTCGTGGGGAGCTCCGGTATTGTTCATAAAGAAGAATGATGGGTCCATGCGGATGTGTATAGACTACCGAGAGTTAAACAAGGTCACGGTGAAGAACAAGTATCTACTTCTCCGAATCGACGACCTCTTCGATTAATTACAAGGCGTGAGATGCTTCTCCAATATTGATCTACTGTCTGGACACAATCAAGTAAGAGTGAAGAAATATGACATTCCGAGGATGGCCTTCCGGACGAGATATGGACATTACGAGTTCTTGGTGATGCCATTTGGTTTGACGAATGCTTCGGCCGTGTTCATGGATTTGATGAGTCGAGTGTGACATTCTTTCTTAGGAAAATCAGTGATAGTCTTCGTCGATGACTTCTTGGTCTACTCAAGGAATGAGGCTGAACATGGACGACGTTTATGAGAAGTGCTAGAAGTCTTTCGAAAGGAGAAATTCTTCGCTAAATTCTCAAAGTGTGAATTTTGGCTACATGAAGTTCAAATCTTGGGTCACGTAGTATCGAAGGATGGAGTGAAGGTGGATCCGACGAAGATTGAGGCGATGATGAATTGGGAACTTCCAACGAGTCCATCAAAGATTAGAAGTTTCTTGGGATTATCCGGTTACTACCAAAGATTTATCCAAGACTTCTCAAAGATCGCTTCACCACTCATGACCTTGACAAGGAAGAATGTCACGTTTATGTGGTCCAAGACTCAAGATAGAGTTTTAGGACTCTTCAAAAGAAATTGTGTGATGCACCAATACTATCCGTGCCCGAGGGGTCGGAGGACTTCGTAGTGTATAGTGATGCCTCAAAGATGGGTCTTGGATGCGTGTTGATGCAGAGAGGAAAGGTGATAGCATATGCATCCAATCAACTCAAAGATCATGAGGAGAATTATCCCATACATGACTTAGAATTGGCAACGGTCGTATTCGCATCGAAATTATGGAGACACTACCTCTATGAGACGAAGTGTACCCTTTTCACCGATCACAAAAGCTTGAAGAACATATTTGTTGAGTCAGAATTGTATTCAAGATTAAATGAGGGTCTTTTGTGTAAAAGTTTGTAGAGTGTGGGTGTTTACTTTTTTAATTGAATTGGAAAGTGTTAGTCCAAGATTTCAAGCAATTCAATCAAGATCAACGATATTTTGACAATTAAGATCAAGTTCTAGAGAGAGAGAGAGTAGAGAGAGAAAGTGTTTTAGTCGTATATCTCTTTAGCATAATGAATACAATGAACACTTACAATACTGAAACTCTCATACTACATTCACTCCTCACAAACACTCACAAGCTTATATATAGTCAAATACCATATTCACTAAAAGTAAACAACATTGACTTATCTACATTGACTTTGATTGACTTACAAGACTTTGACTTTTCTACATTAAATATTGGATACAACAATACACTAACAATCTCCCCTTTCGTATTCAAGACTTAAAAAAAAATTTGACATTAATCTTCAACTCTTGATTCTTCAAAACTTTTTCTTAGACGACTTTAAACTTTGAAGCTCTGACAATCTTTGAATTTTCAGCTCTTGAAGAATCTTGAAAAGTCTTTCACTTTGTCTTTGAAAAGTCATCAAGTCTTGAACAAAAATTTGAAACTTTTGAAACTTCTTTGAACTTTGAGAAATCTTTGATCTTTGAGGAAACTTTCAATACTTGTATCTTCATCTCTATGATCTCTGAACTGTCTTTGGAAAACACACTTTCTTGATTCATCTTTGAAACATTTTCTTCATAATCCTTTTTTGAATTTCCCCTTTTTGATGAGATTCTTGATCAAAACTTTCATCTGTCTTGAAACTCTAGATATATCTCCCCCATTTTGATAAACTTTCATCAGGCTTGATTATATCAACTTCAAATATTCAACTGACTTGAAAATTCCAAATTATCTCCACCTTTTTGATGAATTGTGAGCAGTAAAATCATCAAAACCTTTTCAAATCATCACTGTCTTTGAATATTAATCTCCCCCTTTTTGATAAAATGACAGTATCTGCCCTTTTGATCTCTGTATCCGTCAATTCATGAAATGTATATATCCGAATCTTTTCAAATTCAGATATAATAAGAATTGTAATCCCGAATCAACAAATGATACAGTTAGAATGACTGTAAGTAGCACAAAGCCACTTTGTACAACAAATGTACATTGGAAAGGAGTTTTTGTGATGTTCACTCCCCCAGGGCTTCCATTCAATCATCAAAAAACCACAAAGAAATTTTATATGAATGTTATGACAAGAAAACATATTCCTTGTGTGTACGTGAAAGTGTATGAATAATTGAAGCTACTCAAGCTTTTTCAGGCTCAAAATGTGTAAACTGTTGAGGCAACAACATGTATTACACGGACTCAATGTGCATGAAAGAGGTGCGAAGGTGGGGAAACTTTACTTCTTTTTCAATATCTAAATCTTCTGAGTGAAGATCAGATAGCAGATATGATGCATCCCCAAGAAAATTGAAACATTTATTTGTCGAGAAAGAAGCGAGTGATTGGTGGGGTAATTGCAAGAGTTGGCATGGGCTCACTGCCTTTTTCAATGATGGTCACCAAAGAAAGTGAACCAATCAGATTATATGGCTGCCCGGCTCAAAAAGTGGTTGGTGCAGAGTTTTGATATTCTTTTAACTCTGATCTTACACCCTCTTTCTTTTTATCATTTAAGCTCACTGCTTTACATTTTCCCGCCCCACACACTGAGAAAAAATCAATCGGATGAGTTATCTATCTCCCCCACTCTTTGATTTATGACCCCTCACCCCTCAATCATTCCAGGATAACTTCTGGGGTAGGAAACACTGGTTAACGTGAATCCATGGAAGTTCTGTTTAAGCTCTCACACTAATCCCATGTATTTTTGTCCTAAAAATAATAGTTGCTCAACAATTTATCTTGAACAGTTAAGCACATGATATCATTGTCATAGGGGCTGTTTGTTATTGAATTAATTGACTTAATGACCTATATAGCTTATTCGGTAAGCCATATAAATGTGTTTGGTTGTGGCTTATTTGGAAACCAAAATGCTTATTCGCTAAGCTCTTCCACTTTTCTTGTATCCATTAAGCTCTCATATTTCCCATCCTACCCTTCTCTCTTCCTCTTCTCTCACAACTATAACCCTCATCAACCATTCCTTTCCCCCGTCCAGACCCTCATCTTCTTCTCCCCCATCTCCTTGTCGAGAGACCACCACCAACAACCTCATATCCCTGTCGAGAGACCACCACCAACAGTCCCCTACACCACCACCAACAGCTCCCATCTCCCTATCGAGAGACCACCACCAACAGCCTCATATCCCTGTCGAGAGACCACCACCCACATCTCCCTACACCACTACCAATAGATCCCATCTCCCTGTTGAGAGACCACCACCAACAACCCCTATCTCGCCGTCGACAGACCCATCTCGCCACAACCCCTTCTCTCTTCCCCATCTCTCACAACCATAATCCTTAGTATTCTTTTTTATTTTTCAGTTCCAGCCATGGAAACTTCTTTAGGGTTGGGAATCAAGCCTCTTTATGTGATTTTAGAGTATAATTTGGTAGGGTTGATGAAATTACAAATGTTTATAAATGATGGGGATTTGATTTTGATGTTCTAGATTTTTCTTTTGATATTTTAATGGAAATGTGATTTTGATACAAGTTGATCTGGTACCTAACTTGTAAAAATTGGTTTTCATTATTGATTTTTGTATATATGGCAGAAAGTTTTTGAAGAAGATGAGGGGTAAAATAGTCATTTCTGACATTCAGATACTTTATTCAACACAACAAACAAAAAATAAGTTATCTTAATCTACACAGACAGATTAATCCATAAAGTCACCTTTATCCATACAGAACTTAATGGAAAACCAACCAAACAACCCCATAGAAATGTATGCTCATCAAGAATATGAACGAAATTTGAGCATTTGAACAATGAAGATCTTTCAAAACAAGGAAATTGACTAAATGAAATGAAATCAAGAGAATTGTTTTGAGAATCTAACAATGTATCAACCAGATCAAATATCATGAGTATGAACATGAAATGGTTGGGGTATCAAAGAATTTGATAGTTTGTTTATATGAACGAATATAAACAATTTAGAAATGAACGCTCAAGTTGAAATGATGAATGATGCTCAACAACAGTGAAATACAAACGGGAGTATTACCATCGAAAAATTGTTTCTTTATGAGACATGGTAATAACAAAATCAATATGAAGTACTGAACCGGTGTGTGTGAATACTTGACAGTATATAGACAAGATAATACACAAGTATTGATCTTTGGAAACACACGGTCAGTTAAACATTAAAGCACTAGTATGAAAAACATTTGAAAATCACACTTCTAAATTCATGAAATCTTTTGAGAACCAGAAGTGGTTTGAACATTTCAGAAAATATTTTTCATGTTCAAAAGTTGTTCTTCTTTCAAACAATCAGAGATCTAAATCAGAAGATACTTACATTTAAGCTCCCCCGCAAATCATGATAGAATGAGTTAGATTTATAAGATCCCCCTTGATATTTGCATGATATCCTTATCTGAACAAACTTTTCTTTGAAGTATGGGTTCTAAACTGTTATGTTTAGAAGCCATAATTCTTTGACATTAAAGATCTGTTAGGACATAAAATGTCCAAATATAAAAAGTTTTGTAAAGGGTCTACTATTAATCTTTGTATTGGGTTTTAGTTTGTATTTGGGCTTAAACTTTGTAAATGGGCTTGGGTTTAATGTAGAACAAGTGTGAGTTGGGGCGAGGTATAAATAGATTAGTTCTTGTAATTTTTAGTCAGTTTATTTCATTTTACAAAATGTAGCTGTTTGAGAGAGTGAGCGTGTTCTAGAGAGAGAAACTCTTTCTCTCTCTAGGTTTGTGTTTGTTCTTTGAATTCAATGTGAATAAAACACCTCCTTCCCAATATCATCTTGTTTCTATCTTTTGATCATGAATTGTTGATTAGATTGTGGACTTACATGTGGTATCAGAGCCAAATCGAAGAAAAAAATTTCTTTGATACGATCAATTTTTCAACAGTTTCATGATATTCAACCCAAAAACTTTTGTATCAGCGATTTATGGATTTAATGTTGTGAGTTTGGAGCTTAATTTGTGATCTAATTGCACAAAATCGATTCGATGTTGATTGATATACATATTGGAGTCGATTACAATTATCAGATTTGTAGATTTTAGAAAATTGTTTGATCGGACTGTGTTCTTATCGATTTCAAAAATTGGATCGAATTAGTGAGATTTGATTGGTTTTTATTGCAAAGGATTGATTGTTTTGTGTTTGTAAACATTATTTGATTGGATTGAAATTATGTGGCCGACGATGGTTTGAAATTGTGTGGCCGGCGGTGGGTTTATAGTTCAATTGGTCGGTCGATGGAGCAAATTTGATTGGCTATCAAAACTTAGTGGATCGGTGGATACAAATGAGTTTGGGCTTAATTTGACCCATTTTTTGATTAGGCCGCATACAATCAAACTTTGAGCTTAAGTGTCAAATTCTTGACAAGTTTTTATGTCGTCCGAATTTTTGGAGATTAATTTGAGGATTTTATTTTGCAATTCTCGAGAACCGATTATTGTTTCGAAGAGTGTATATTTCAGATTTATTTGCGCTTTGATCGAGTGATCCGTGATATAGATTCTTCAAGGATTATTTTTGTATCTGTTCCGGAAATTTTCTCGTTTGTTTTTTCTCGACGGTTGCTTATCATAGTGTGATCCATCTTATTTTTTTTTCAACAATCTGTTCACGAGGTTTTCGCTGAATGCATATGTGGCATCATTCCAACTTTCAGAATGTCACATATCTCTGCGCAACTGACTCAGATTCACAGAGCTCATGGTTATCAAGATTTTCAGACATTACGTGTTTGGATTCAGTCTTCGATTGGATTGGATTACCAGCTTGAGTATCTGCAATCATCATTCTGAAGTTTTCTTGACGATGTTAGACCTTTGAGTGCTTTTAATCATTTTTCTGACCCGATCAATCAGAATTGTGAGTGCTTTCAATCATTGTTCTGATGCTTTGGTTGTGATCCAGAATCTTGAGTGCCTATAATCATCCGGTTGATTTTGTGAAGATTGGAGGTCCGGGTCTACTCATACAGTGTTCTGGAAAGTAGTATGGAATTGAGCATCTTTCTTCAGTTGCTGAACAGTTGTTGATTGGTTCTTCTTCCCTTGCCTAGTAGTGTTTGCTACCAGTTGCTTCCTCCTATGAGCTCATCAGTATAAGTTCTTAAGCAGAACTCCAATTCAACTCATGTTTCAAAGACAGACCCGGTGTTATAAACTGAAGATGCACTCTAGTTGTCATGCAAACTCACGCATTTCTTTCTTGTGGGCGTAACAAATGTGTTGAGTTTTTAGAGATAAAAGTTGTATTTAGTGCATTCAGTCAAGGTTATTGCGCACACTGGATCTGGTATTAAAGTTGAAACTTTGAAGGATGAGAGCTTCATTCAAGGGGGAGCCTGAGCTATTTTGAAGTTATGCAACACTAAAGTTTTTCAAAGAAATCAAGGGGGAGAAGAGATGGTGCTTCAAAGATGATGATTCCTTTACAAAACTTTAGGGGGAGATTATTAGGACATAAAATGTCCAAATATAGAATGTTTTGTAAAGGGTCTACTATTAATCTTTGTATTGGGTTTTAGTTTGTATTTGGGTTTAAACTTTGTAAATGGGCTTGGGCTTAATGTAGAACAAGTGTGAGTTGGGGGAGGTATAAATAGATTAGTTCTTGTAATTTTTAGTCAGTTTATTTCATTTTACAAAATGTAGCTGTTTGAGAGAGTGAGCGTGTTCTCTCTCTAGGTTTGTGTTTGTTCTTTGAATTCAATGTGAATAAAACACCTCCTTCCCAATCTCATCTTGTTTCTATCTTTTGATCATGAATTGTTGATTAGATTGTGGACTTACAAGATCGGGTCTTGATCTGTTGTAATCAGAAGCCAAATTCTCTAACATTGAAGAACGGGTTCTGATCTGATATAATCAGAAACCATAATTCTTTCACATTGAAGAACGAATCCTGAGCTGATTTACTCAGAAGTCGTTAATCTTGCTCCCCCAAAACCCGTGGTACCTGCAAAACAGATTTGACAGGTTTTGGTACTGTTATGTCAGATTTTATAGTAATCATTGTATTTATAGGCTTGGTCTAATACTGTGTTTAGAGTGATTTTAGGTTCTGTATTAGCCAAGGGTATTTAAGTCGCTTATGGCTTTGTGTCTTGTAAGAAAATCACACATATTCAATATTGAGATCACATTTGCGCCTTCAACTCTCTCTCTACTTTCTATCACTAGATTTAGAATGATCTTGCATTGTCAATTGGTATCAGAGCCTAATCTGAATCTGAGAGGATTGAGAGAAACGTTTTTTGATTCTGAATTTGTGATTAAATCAGAAAATTTGATCGATTTTCTTGATTTTTTTCAAGAAAATCTCATTTTTTGGTTTTTCATCAAATTCGATCTGGTTTTTGAACGAATTTTCTTGTAAATTGGTTCGTTGGATCCGTTTTCTATAGTAGATCATCTTTATTTCACATCAATTTCCAAGAAAATCAGAATTTGAAGTTCGATTTTGAGGTTTTATCGAGTTTTTGTGCTGTTCGAAAAACGTACTGTGTGATTTCAAGATTTTAAAATTTTGTGGTTTTTAATCGAATTGTTTGATTCAAAGTTGTTAGAAAGTAGTTTTCGAACATATTTGTGAAAGAAAATTTCATTACATTCAGTTCAGTAATCGATTTTAGAAGAATTATGAGTTTTTCATCGTTTTTGCGCCAGATCTGATATTTGCGCTAGTTCATCTCAGGTTTGCGCCAGTTCTACAGGAGTTTGCGTCAGTTCATCCAGATTTGTGCTAGATTCATCGAGTTTTGCGCCAGTTCATCCTCGTCTTTGAGCTAGTTTCTTCTGATTTGATCTAGTTCTCGCCATCTACATTTCACGAGAAGTTCAGTTCAGTACGCAATTTACCTTTGCGCTACCATCATCTCACGCAAAGAAAAGTTTGCGTCAACAACGTATCGTGCAAGTTAAATTTTGCGCCATCTCTTACTCGCGCAAGTTACTTTTGCGCCACCTTCTGCTCAAGCAAAGAAAGGTTCTCATCAACATCATCTCGCGTAAAGTCTATTTTGCGTCATCTTCATCTTGCGCAAAGATCAGTTTACGCCACCTTCGTGTAACGCAAAACCCAGTTTGTGCCAGTCACTATTTGCTGTTCAAGCTCCAACCACCACAACTTCTTCAAGTTCATTTAAAAGAGGTGTGTTGTCTAGAGCACAAGCTGTTGTACCTGTTTCTGAACCAATTGTTCGTCCAAGCTTATTACAAATAGGTCCAGTTTTGTCAAGGCAGCAAAGGCATCAGAGTTTAAAAGATGCTGAGAAGAATTTTTTTTTAGTCAAGAAGTTTTGCTAAGTCGCTTAGATGGTTTGTGTTGATTTAGAAGATGAATATTGAAGACCATAGCGCCAATGATTACTAAGGGGGAGATTGTTAAGTCAGATTTTATAGTAATCATTGTATTTATAGGTTTGATCTAATACTGTGTTTAGAATGCTTTTAGGTTCTGTATTAGCCAAGGGTATTTAAGTCCCTTGTGGCTTTGTGTCTTGTAAGAAACTCACGCATATTCAATATTGAGATCACATTTGCGCCTTCAACTCTCTATCTACTTTCTCTCACTAGATTTAGAACGATCTTGCATTGTCAGGTACCCACTTGTATTTGGGTCCTGGTTGGTTAGATTTAGGAATCCACTTCTCATTTGATTTAAAACTTTTAAGTTTACTTTTCTGAGAAGTAATTCTGTAAGTTCCATACTAGTGATGTGCAGATTCTCTTTGAACAAAATCATTTTCTCCACAGTAAGAACAACAAATTTTCTTTTGAGCAATCCTGATCAAATGATTAGCAAAATAAAACATATCAGGTTTACCAAAAGATTTACCTTTATGTGCATTGTTCTTCTTGGATTTTGATGTGGATGCGAATGATTTGTCATTCTTATTTTCATCAGGAGAACCTTTCACTCTCCAAACCATCTGTCCTTTCTTAGAAGAATTCTTCTCAAGAGATTTTAGATAAGAGCTTGCTGAACTATCAACAGATTTGTCATAAAACAAATTAGATGGACGAATTTGATTTGATTTGACAATGTTTGATTTGACACTGCTCTTTTTGAAAACATTTTCATGAATGAAACTTGAAGCAGTTTTGAAAGAACAAATTGATTCCGTTGAATTGTCATAAGGTGATTGATTAATCACGTCTGCAGAAATCTTTTCTGACAATTCATCATTTGCAACTTCCAAGTCCTTTATCTTTTTAGATAAAATGTTCTTTTCCTCAAAAAGTGTGTAAAACTTCTTTTTCAAATCAGATCTTGCCATCTGTTCTTTTTGAATGTCTGATGATAGAACATATATCTTTGACGTGAGCATAGAAATTTCACTTTCAAAGATTTGACGTTCTTGCTCAAAATCTTTTTCTAAGTTCTTGTTTTTTCTCATAAATTTCTTTGAAAATCCCAACATTTTTCTTTTCAAACCTTTTCTTTTCAACATGAAAAGACTTCTTCTTCTCTTGAAAGATTTGTCTTTCCTTTTCAAGTGAGTGGTTGCTTGTTTACCTCTTAATGGTTCCATTAAGTGGCAACCTCTGAATCGTTAAGAGGTAAATCTTGTTTGGCAAAAAAAATGTCTGCCTCTTAATGGTTCCAAAACCCTCTAAATGATTTTGTATCCTGACCCTCCCTTAACCATTAAGAGTCCCGATTTCATTTTGAACAATTAAAAACAATCGTATTTCATTTTGCACTATATCATAAGAGTCTCTTAATCATTCTGACCACTTAATCATTCTGCACTAAACCATTCAACAACTGCCAAACAACCCCTATGTCTTGTAATGTAGAGATCTGTTTGGGAAGTTCAATTGTTTTATCTTCAAGAACTTTTCTCTCTTTTGCAAAAGTATCACTTTCAGTTATTACAATCTTTTCAAATTCTGATACTTGCTTCGAGAGTTTTAAACATCTTTGCTCCAAATCCTTTTTCTCTTGAAAAACTTTCTTAGAAAGATCAGACAGCTTTTGAGTGTAGATTTTCTCCAGATCACCTTTGATTGTATCTGCATTGAGATTTTTCATTAGATCAACATTTTTAGATTCAAGTGCAGATATCTTCTCTTCAAAAGCCTTAAACTTGCTATGTAGATCAACTAATTCAACTTTCAGCTCTGATGATTTATTTTCAGTTGTCTTTAGTTGGCTTTGAAGATTGGTTATTTCTCTCTCTTTCTCTTTAATTTCTTTCTCTCAAAACTTGATAGTACCTGAAAAATCAGATTTAGAATTATTAATACATTTTGCACATTCAGAAGTTTTTTCAGAATTTAAAAATTTAGCTTTAAACTCCTGAATCTGATTTAGAAGCTTTGAATTCTGAATCTTCATTTTATCCTGTTCAGCTTCTATAGCAGGTATTTCAGGCTTGTACAATATAGCACAATCTCTCCCTGATAATACAGTAGACATCTTGAATAGCATGCTTGAAATGATCGTCCAAAATATTCAGAAACAAACTTGACTTGAAAGTCAAACATGAAAAACTCTGAAAAAATTTCTAAGTCACAAACTCGTAAAACACTGTAGCAGAAACTTCAGTTCGCACAAAAAGCACAAACTCGCAGATCACTGTAGGCACTATTTCACGCAGATAGTTGTATGTGCGTTCCTGGTTCGTGCAAATCAAAGAATCCACGTTTAAGGTTCTCGCAGATAGGGACGTGCGCGTTTAGAGTTCACGCAAATAGAGTCGTACGTGTTCTTGGTTCTCGCAAATCAAGGCGTGCGTGTTTTGAAGATAAACTTCTCGCAATGCGTTTGTGCGTTCCAATACTTGAAAATTTTTGAACTTTTAACTTCTCGCAAAACCATAGAACTCGCAGATCAAAGCATTAAAAATCAAGAACTCGCAACCAGGCTTGTGCGAGTTTCCACTTCTCGCAGATTGGTTTATGCGCGATTTGTTCAAGAACTCGCAGAAAACATGCAAAGACATAAAAAATTCATTATGCGCGTTCTTCACTCCTTGTACGTTCTTTGATATGTGTGTTCTTCAAATGATACTTGCGCGATCTTTGAATCTTGCGTGTTCTTGAGAGTTGAACACGGATTTTGATCAAAACATTAACCACCTGCAATCAAAGCGTGAAAATGCATAGGGATGGTTGAAATGTTAATTGGAACACTTTTCTAATACAACTTTTAGGCTAAAAACAATAAAATTACTAAGAATCGATTCAAACAATGTTCAAAAAAATTTAAAACCGAAACCCACAAAAATCCAAAATTGGATACGAATTATTGTAAATTTTAAGTTGAAATCTAAACAAGAAAGTTTCAAAAACACAAAATGATCACTAAGGAACCATTTTCTTGCAACAAAATCGACTGAGCACGAGAAATTCGATTCAACAGTGTATTTCCAGAAACGATCTGCGTGTTCTTCGTGAAATCAAAAAATTCGATCAAATCAATGCATTATGAATAAATTGGTCTGCTCTGATACCAAATGTTAGTTCAAGATTTAAAGCAATTCAATCAAGATCAACTATATTTTGACAATTAAGACCAAGTTCTAGAGAGAGAGTAGGGAGAGAAAGTGTCTTAAGCGTATATCTCTTTAGCACAATGAATACAATGAACTCTTACAATACTGAAACTCTCATACTACATTCACTCCTCACAAACACTCACAAGCTTATACATGGTCAAAGACCATATTCACTAAAAGTAAACAACATTGACTTATCTACATTAACTTTGATTGACTTACAAGACTTTGACTTTTCTACATTAAATATTGGATACAACAATACACTAACAGAAAGTCAAGTGGATCATGTTGGCCATATAAATAGGTGGTCTATGTGTTTGTTAAAAGTAGAGTGACACGCGCATAACAGAGATAGATTACAACAAAACACACACACAAAGAGCTTACAGAGAGATTGCAAGAAACAGGTATATGAGTTTATGGAGAATGTGTAATCGTTGATAAATCAATAAACAAACTTTCCTACATTGATTCTGTGAATATATTGAGTTAGAATCTGGAACAACAATTGGTATCAGAGCTTAATTCGATCAAAATCAACAAAAATTGGACTTCGCACGCTGAGTTTCTGGGTTTCGATTGATTTGTGAATTTTAGTTTGCATTTGTGTGAATTGGTGTTAGTATGATGTTCGATTAGCATCATAGAATCATTTTGTGTAGATTAAAATCACAATTGCACTGTAATTTTGCATTCAATTTGGATTTTTGGATTTTTTGGTTTCACGAGTTCTACGCACTGTTCAATCATGGATCTATATGTTTTAGTCAATTTTCTGAAATTCCTTGTTCGTAATTGGTCCTAATAGTGATCGTGAACAAATTGACAAAGAAACAGATCAAAATATGAAGATTTAATAGGGTTTCGATTGATTTTGAAGGAATTTTCATCGGAAAATTGAAGAACTCGCATAATTCCTGAAGAACTCGCATGATCTGAACTTTTCGCACGAAGAACTCGTATAGTGAAGGATTTCACATAGCATTTATTTTTGAAAATTACAAGTATGGAATTCTCATAAGAGTGTTGTATGAAATGCACAAAATTCGCATGTAGTCTTATACGAGAAGTTGAAGAATTCGCATATCTCTATCATACGAAAAGTTGGTGGAAAATAATTTAAAAGTTCAGAATTCGCATAGGCCTGTTATACGGAAAGTGGAGAATTCGCATAAGGACACATATGAATTTCTCTGAATTCGCATAAGTATTTCATACGAATTCTTCAACTTTTCGCAAAGAAAATCAAGAAATTTTTTCTTAGTGTTGAATTCGTATCTCCCTGTCATACGAAAAGTTCATGCGAAAAGCTTAAAGTTAATAATTTTGGTTAAGTCAAGAATTCGCTTATAGTCATGTGCGTATTGTTCAGAATTCGCATATAGCGTCGTGCGAATTCGTCAGATTTCCCTTATAGCGACGTGCGAATTTCATGGAATTCGTATATCAAGTCATGCGAATTGTCTCTTATGTGCGAATTGTGATCTAGTGGTGTGCGAATTCCTCACTTTCTGCGAATTCTAGTCTTCTTTTTTGTGTGCAAATTGTTTTTAAAACTCAGTGGTGGGAGGATTCTTACCTTAGAAATTTTTGGAAATTTTTCTGAAAATTTTTTAGTGTTTAAATTGTTGATTATCTTTCGAACTAACGATCATTTCTAGCTCATTTTCAACAGATTTCAAGATGCCTTACATTGACTAGAAAGGAAATACTGTCTTGACAAAAAGAGATTGTGCTATCGCTTATATGCCAGAGATTCCGGCCCTTGAAGCTGAAAATAAGAATCTGAAAATTCAGAATTCATCTCTTCTTGATCAGATCAATAAATTCAAAGAAAATTCTACATTTTTAGAGAAAAAAATTATTTTCTCAGATGGAATTTCTAATTCTAAAATTAATTTTGCAGAAATCATTGAGTCAAAAGAAAAGGAGATTTCAAATCTTCAAACCAAACTGAAGAAGCCTGAATGTCTTAATGCAAATTCTACATGGTCAAAGAAGGAAAGTTGCCCCACCTTCGACCCTTTCTCATGCATATTGAGTCTATGTAATATCTGTTGATGTCTCAATGGTTTACATACTTTGAGCCTGTTAAAACTTTAATTGCTTTAATCATTGCTACACTTGCACGAGCACAAAAGGAGTAAGTTTTCTTGTCATAACATTAACAGAAAATTCCTTTGTGGTTTTTCAATGAATGAATGGAAACCCTAGGGGAGTGAACATCAAAAAGCTCATTTCCAATGTGGATCCGTTACACATAGTGGCTCTATGCTACTGACAAGCATATTAACTATTTCATATGTTGATTCAGGGTTACCACTCATAATTTGTCTGAATTTGAAAAGATTCGGATAAATACTTGTATGAATTGACGGCAAAATTTTCACATCAGATCAGACGGAGTTTATATATTCTTTGTCGGAGATTGTTTATATGTTTCCAAAAGAGGGAGAATATATGTATTTCTCATGAAGACTGTGCTTACATTGCTATTTGGGGGAGATATTTCACAGATGGAGCTGAAATTGATAATGTTTTGATGATTCTGATTCTCAAAATTCATCAAAAAGGGGAGAGTTTTCAATGATCAATTTCAAAGAGAAAGCAAAGTCAAGTAAGAGTGATAAAGGGGAAGAAAATAAAGTCAAATTGTTGATTATTCAAAAGGAAGAAAAGTTTGTCGAAGAGATGGAGATCTAAGTCAAGATAAAGTCAAAGCAAAGTCTGATGATTATCAAGTTGACGAAATTATCTGAAATTTCATATTTGTAACCAAAGGCGGAGATTGAAGAAAGTGCTAAAGATTTGAAGTTTTCAAAAGATTGCAAAGATTGTCAAAACTATCCAAGAAAGTTAAAGTTGTTCAAGATTCAAAGCTGAAAGAGATTTGAAAAGCTGAAGATTTTTCAAGTGAAAGAAGACCTGAAGATTATTGTCAATTTTTTTTAATCTTGAATCCAAAGGGGGAGAATGTTTAGTCAGAATTGTATTCAAGATTAAATAAGGTTATTTTGTGTAAAAGTTTGTAAAGTGTGGGTGTTTACTTTTTCATTGTATTGTGAAGTCAAATGGGTCATGTTGACCATATAAATAGGTGGTCTAAGTGTTTGTTAAAAGTAGAGTGACATGCGCATAACAGAGATAGATTACACCTTACAAAACACACACACATAGAGAGCTTACAGAGAGATTGCAAGGAAATGGTATATGAGTTTATGGAGATTGTGTAATCGTTGATAAATCAATAAAAAAGTTTCCTACATTGATTGTGTGAATATATTGAGTTAGAATCTGGAACAACAATATTTGATCAAAAGGAGCTCAACATGCTTCCAAGGAGGTTGATAGAATTGTTACAGGACTAAGATTGTGAATTGCTTTCCATCCCGACAAAGCCAATGTTGTAGCGGATGCATTTAGCCGAAAAAGATAAAGTGGCGGTGTCAAGTTGTCTCTCACTAGGATCGAAGTGGTATCAAGTCTAGTGGAAAACCTCAAGGCGTGCCAAGCTGAGGCACTCCTCGAAGAGAATCTAAGGGTTGAAGTTATGGTGAAGTAGCGCGAACTACTAACGGAAGATAGTCGTGGTCTCAAACATTTCCATGGTCGAATCTGGGTACCAAAGTTGGGAGGAAACCAAAATTTACTTCTAGAGGATGCTCACAAGTCTAAATATTCCATTCATCCCAGTAGCACGAAAATTTATAGGGATTTTAATTTGAACTATTTGTGGCCAGTAATGAAGCTCGATGTAGTGGGTTATGTGGAGAAGTGTATCACTTGCCTTAAAGTTAAGACAGAAAACCAAAAGCCTTACAAAAGTTTACAATCTTTGTCGATCCCAGAGTGGAAATGAGAGAATATCACAATGGACTTCGTGACGAAGCTACCGAAGATGTTGCGGGGTCATGATACAATTTGGGTGGTAGTGGACCGACTAGCTAAAAGCGCACACTTTCTAGCAATGCAGGAGACATTGCCAATGGACAAACTTTCAAACTCTACATCAATGAAGTAGTATCAAGGCACGATGTACCTCTATCCATCGTCTCGGATAGAGATAGTTGGTTTACTTCTAAGTTTTGGGACGACCTACAGAAAGGGTTGGGCACAAAGATTATGTTAAGCACGACCTATCACTCTCAAACAGATGGTCAAAGCGAAAGGACTATCCAAACTATCGAAGATATGTTGAGGTCGTGTTTTATAGATTTTGTAGGAAATTGGGACTCGCACCTACCCTTAGTGGAATTTGCATATAATAATAGTTATCACTCTAGCATCGGGATGGAACTTTTCGAAATGCTTTATGGTCAAACGTCTAGGAACCCGGTGTGTTGGATTGAAGCGGGAGAGAAACAATTCGGCGGACCAGAATTTGTACAAGACACGGAGGATAAATTAAAGAATATTCATGAACACTTGAAGGCGTCCCAAGACCGGCAAAAGAGTTACGCGGATAAGAAGCGAAGGTCGATTGGATTCCATGTAGGAGACCAAGTTAGGTTGAAAGTGTCTCTATGGAAGGGAATCATCCGATTTGGAAAGCGTGGGAAACTTAGTCCCTGTTTCCTTAGACCCTTCCTAATTTTAGAATGAGTTGGACTCCAAAAGTACACGTTAGACTTACTACCGGAAATGGATGGGATTCATCCCACCTTTCACGTTTATTACCTACGCAAGTGTCTAGCCCAACAAGAGAGTGTCATTCCTTTGTCGGAGATTCAAGTGGATAATGGCAACCGATGTGTGGAAGAACCGGAAGCCATTTTGAAGAAGAAATCCAAGAAACTTCGCCACAAGGATGTGACCATGGTTAAATTCCAATGGAAATACCATCGAGGGGTGAATGTCACGTGGTAAGCCGAAGAAGACATGAAGAGGCGATACCCGCAGTTGTTCGTGTAAGACGAGATTTCGAGGACGAAATCTTTTCTTGGATGGGGAGGATTGTAACACCCAAAATTTTGGTAAGTTATGTTGGTCCCGAAGGTGTTATACAAGTTTGTAAAAGGGGAGGGGGGTTAAATACAAACTCAAATCTTAAGTTTAGTAATTGTTTATTGATAAATCAAATTACAATTTACAGTTTGTTGGGGAATAAGATTAAAGAAGACTTAGTCTAAACAAACTTGAGAAATACCAAGTATGGTTGCACAAGAATATAGGGAAAGGAAGGTTGAGGAGATTATACAAAACAAGAGTTTTTATAAGGTGCACTAAGAGAAAAAAGATAGTAAGAAACCCTTCAAGATGAAGGATGAACCTCCTATTTCTACCCTATTCATTTAATGCATGGCAGAGGTACTTTACGCGTGTCAACATCTGGTTGGGTGCATGCTTTTGACTTTTAGCGACATGCTCCGGGTCGTATGGTGAACATTGTAGTCTTCAGAGTTGTTGTACGGTTCTGGACAAAAGCATGTATCTTCTGACAATTCGTACTATTTGTGCAAAGGATAAAACAAACGAACCTTGGAGTGTAAGATTCATGATCAGTGATCGCTGATGAAGTCTTTTATTAATGAGCTTTGATAAAAGTCATATATCCTTGAAGCTTTCCTTTTTGGTTTGTCGCGTGTGTGAACTTGTCTTGGTTTGAGTGATATTCGTATCAGATCATAAGTAGACTTGTCACTTGTTCATCAACTTTGTCTTTGATGTCATCAATGAATGTCTATGTCACGAAACTTATCTTCAGGGATTACATTAAGCAAATACATCAGGGATCATCAATGATACTGAACAAACTCAGTATAACATCGTTGATAGTGAAACACTAATACATACAGATGTTAAATGTATGTATTAAAGATCATTAATACATGTACCAATTAAGCAATGAGAGAGTTTGGATCATCAATCTTCTCCTTTTTGATGGTGACAAAGCAACATAAGAAAATTTCTTAAGTTCAAAATATAAGAATAAATAGGACTCATAAAATACATGTACCAATTACTATTTTGAGGGATCTTTTCTAGTACTGATGGAGTACAGTACTTCACTGAAAATTTTCATTGATTCGTAAAAGGATTACATAGGGATTATGAAAATTTATGAATACAAGTGAAAAACTATACAAGTACTATAAGTATATAGCTAATAGATTACAAGAAAAAAGGCTAATCTATCAGCTATGTTGGTTCTTCCTTAACTAGGAATTCTTCTTCAACAATCATATGATGTTGGGAACTGAAGATTTGTCTAAGTGATTACTACTGACAGGCTTTCAAGATTACTACTGCTAGTAGAATTAATACTACTTAAAGAGTTAGTGCTGCTACTTGAATAGTTAGTAATGGTTGGAGAGTTAGTACTGCTACTAGTTAGTACTGCTGATTGGTTAATGCTGCTGAAGATGGTTAGTACTGCTGAAGATTAATACTGCTCAGAGTATTAATGCTGTTATGATTTAATACTGCTTATGTGATAATCAAGATACGTGCAGATCAAGGTTTGAAGATAATCATGGAAGGTTGAAGATAATTATGGAAGAATATACTGAAGATCTTTTATGTTTTGTAATTATCTTTTATTTTCAGTATATGTATAGGATTATTCAGAATAGTTTGTGAGACGAGAATTCTAAGTTTTTGTTCTGAGAGAGAATTAACCTCAAGGTTTGCAATCCTAATTCTAGAGAAGTAGAATTCGTCTTGGTGAGCCTGTTCATCAAGATTGAGGTTTTGTGTGAAAGCTTGTAACTTTAATCATTCAATAAAGTTTACAAGTTGTGATTTATTCTTTACTGTTACATTGATCTTTTGAATATTAAAGTGTTTTTCCGCAACTTCTTTAATATTGTTTCTGAGTTTAATTATTCTTGTTAAGAATCAGATCCTGACAAGTGGTATCAGAGCCTAATATTCTCAGAAACCTTCATTTATCATGGACAACACAGTTGAATCAACCAGTACTCTTGTTTCAAAGGTTCCCATGCTCAAACCTAAAGAGTTTGACATGTGGAAAATTAGGATCAAGTAGTACATCCTCCTTACAGACTTTTCTATGTGGGACATTGTTGAGAATGGTCCCTCTGCTGAAGGTAAAATTAGACAAGATGGAAGAAGACCACCTCCAAAAACTGATGCTGAGAAGAAAGTGAGACAATTGGAGATGAAAGCCTTAAGCACCCTGCTTTTGGCCATCCCTAATGAGTATCAACATCAATTTCATCACTGCACTGATGCTCAGATTCTATGGAATGCTTTAGAGAAGAGATTTGTTGGCACCAAGAGCACTAAGAGGAATCAAAGGGATATTCTCAAGCAGCAATATGAGAATTTTACATCTTCAAAGAATGAGTCTATGACTCAAAGTTTTGATAGATTCAATAAATTAATTGGTGAGTTGGCTACTGTTGGAGTTCAGATGGAACAAGATGATGTCAACCGAAAGTTCCTCAGATCTCTTGGAGATGAATGGACCATGTACACTGTCTCATTTAGATAGAATGACATGTTGGAAGAAAAGGAAGTCGATGATCTGTATAATGATCTGAGAGTGTTTGAATCTAAGGTGGAAGAAAAGAAGAAGCCTACAGAATATGTTCACAATGTTGCACTCCTATCAGCATCAACTGATTCTACTACTAACCCTGAATCAGTTAATGCTGCCAGTGGAGTAAATCAGGAAAAATGCAATGAATCTGTTTTTGAAGCCTTTCTTTCCAGCCATGGTAACTCTTCTTTAATCAATGATGACTTGGAACAGCTTCATCCTGATGATCTTGAAGAGATGGATATTAAATGGCAGATGGCCATGCTTTCTCTGAGGGTGAAGAAGTTCATCAAGAGGACTGGGAGGAACAACTTCTCTCAAAGAAGAGAAGATGGAGCAGGCTTTGATAAGTCAAAGGTGGAGTGCTACAAGTGTGATATGAAGGGACACTTTGCCAGGGAATGCAGAAGTGGAATGTCTCAAAACAACCACCAACAAGCTCAGACTGGAAGCTTCAACCAGAACAGAAACTCAGCTCAAGCTCTTGTTTCTCAACAAGGAATGGGGTTTGACTGGAGTGATCAAGCAGAAGAGGCCATTCAAAATCAAGCTCTCATGGCAGAGGTATCAGATCTCCCAACTGAGGTAATTTCTAATCTCTGTTCTCAAACTTGCATAGACACTGTGAAAAGGTACAGGGATCACAACCAGAGTATGAGTGATGACCTCAAGAGGTTAGAAAAGGATAGAAAAGACTATGTGAAAATTGTTGAAAGGTTTGAGGAACAAATTAAAGGTTTCAAAGCCAATGAACTTCAACACACATATGATACAAATTACTGGAAGTGGGAGAAAAATGATTTAGAAATCAACTGACAAAGTCTAGAGAGGAGAATGAAAAGTTGAGAGGAGAGCTAGCCAAGGTTAAGCTGGATGTTGAAAAGTTTTCATATGCTTTTAAAGCCATGGATTCAATGCTAAAGGTCCAAATCCATGATAAGCTTAAACCAGGAATTGGGTACAATACCACACCACCACCATACAACAACAAGTACATCCCTCCTAAATCAGACTTGCTAGAGACCAAGGATAGGAAGGACTTGCATGAGGGAGCCACTAAGGTAGATCCTTTAGATGAAGTAGTTGTTGAGGACAAGACTGAGAAAGAAGCTGGTAAAAGTAAGGATAACACTGTGAGTGGTGAGATTCCCTTAGAAAATAACATTCTTACCAATGAGGGTGGTGGAAGGGATTGGGTCAAATCTAATGGTGTAGAGAAGACTGAGGGAAAGTCTAAAAAGGTCCATTACAAGCAGACTACAGCTGTGAATCCTGTTCCTTGCAAACAGTGTGTAGGTAACAAATATGAACCCCTAAAACATGATAAAAAGAGGGGAAATAAAAGAAATTGGAATAATCAGTGGGCTCAGAAACAAGGAGTTGATCTGAGTAGAATCATCAGACCAAAACCTTGTTTCATATGTGGCAAATTGAACCATCTTGCCAAGCACTGTTATTTTAATCCTATGAACCAAAGGATAAATTTTCAAAGATCTGTGCAAAAACCCTTTGGTTATAGGAAGAATGAAAGGAACCATGTGGCTAAGAAACATGTTAAATCTAAAAGCCACATAAAGAAAAAGACTGTAAAAGAGAGTGTCAAGATGTGGGTTCCCAAAAGCACTAAAACTGTTAGTACTGCTACCACAAAGAGTGCTGCTAATAAAAATAGTGCTGCTAGAAGCAATACTGCTGCTATCAATGTTAGTACCGCTGAGAGTATTAGTACTTCTAAAACTAACATTGTTAGTACTTCTTCAGATGTTAATACTGCTAACTCTGTTAGTGCTTCTAACAAGGTTAGTACTGCTAAACCTGTTAGTGCTGCTAACTCTGTTAGTACTTCTAAAATTAGTACTGCTTCTAGTGTGTGTGCTTCTAGACCAATCATCTTGACAAAGTACTCCAGTAAAGAGTATTCTAATTTTAAAAATCTCATCAAAAAGGAGTGTAAGTACTTTGATGAGAAAGGGAGGCCTAAGACCACTTTGGCTTGGGTTCCCAGTCAATACTAATTGATTTATCTTATGTGCAGGGCAACCAACAGCTCAAGGGAAACAAAGCATTTGGCATGTTGATAGTGGTTGCTCTAGGCACATGATAGGGAACATGGATTACCTCAAGAATTTCAAGAAAATTGATGGAGGGCATGTTGCCTTTGGTAATACTCCAGATGGAGGTAAGATTAGTGGTAAGGGAGATGTAACAAATGGTAAGATGACCTTCGATGATGTTTTCTATGTTGAGCAGTTAAGGTACAACCTGTTAAGTGTATCACAGGTTTGTGACAAAAAGCATAGTATATTATTCACTGATTCAGAATGCATTATCCTTGCTCCTGGATTCAAGGTAGTTGATGAAAAGATGATACTACTAAGAACTCCTAGAAAGGATAATGTCTATTATTTGGATATGGAAAATGTTTCAAATGATTCATCCCTAAACTGTCTTGATTCAAAAGCCTCTTTGGATGAATCATCACTTTGGCACAGAAGGATGTGCCACATGAACTTTAAAACAATGAATAAACTTGTTAAAAACAACCTTGTAAGAGGTCTGCCTTCAAAAGTCTTTTCATGTGATGATCATTGTGTTGCTTGTCTCAAAGGCAAACAACACAAAACTTCTCATAAGTCCAAAGAGTTGAACACAATTTCTTCTTCTCTTCAGTTGTTGCATATGGATCTGTTTGGTCCTACAAATGTCATTAGTATAGGTAAGAAATCATACTGCTTAGTTATTGTTGATGATTACTCTAGATTTACTTGGGTATATTTTCTAAGGACTAAGGATGAGACAAGTGGACTGATCAAATACTTTATTCTAAGAATTGAAAACCAAACAAATCAAAAGGTAAAAGTCATTAGGTCAGATAATGGTACTGAATTTAAAAATATTGGCCTAAATACCTTTTGTGAGGAAAAAGGAATTGTGAGGCAATATAGTGCTCCTAGGACTCCACAACAAAATGGTGTTGCTGAGAGAAGGAATAGGACACTGATTGAGGCTGCTAGTTCTCTGTTAGCTGATTCAAAACTTCCAATTACTTTCTGGGCTGAAGCAGTAAATATTGCTTGCTATGTCCAAAACAGAGCTCTTGTAGTCAAGCCTAAGAACAAGACACCATATGAGCTTTTTAATAAAAGAAAACCATTTATTGGATTTTTTAAACCTTTTGGTTGTCCTTGTACCATTCTCAATACCAAAACTCACTTAGGAAAGTTTGATAGCAATGTAGATGATGGTTTCCTTGTTGGTTACTCATCTCAGAGTAAGGCCTACAGAGTGTTTAATTCTTCTTCTAGAATAATTGAGTAAAGTGACAATGTCAAATGCAATGAGAACACACCAAATCCTATTGGTTCAGGTCCTCAGTGGTTATTTGACATTGATTCACTAACTAACTCTTTGGGTTTCAGTAGTGATGATCATGCAGGATCAGGAAGTAGAGGATTAGGGGATGAACAAGTACAAGATATTATTCCTCAGTCTGTGATATTTCCCATACCTACAATGGACCCTGTTGAAATCTGTGAAAAGGAGACTGTTACTGAACCAAGTCAGAGTGAAGAAGAAAGAAGAGATGAAGAGAATTTAGAGCATGAAGAGCCAGAAGTAGCTGATGAGATCCCCTCAGTTGACTTAAATGACTCTAATTTAGAAGTGGGAATTAATGAAGAACCTAGTCTTCAGACAAGAACTCAGAAGAATCATCCTCCTGAACTGGTAATAGGAGACATCTCTTCTCCTATGATGACTAGGAATCAAAGCAGACTTCAAGATTTGCAGGATCAACAACATACTGTACTCTCTTGCTTTCTATCTCAGATTGAGCCTAAGAAGGCTTATGATGCAATGAAAGATTCAAGTTGGATAGAAGCCATGAAAGAAGAGTTGCTACAGTTTAAATTGCAAGATGTTTGGGACTTGGTCGACCTTTCAAAAGGTCATAGAGCAATTGGCACCAAGTGGATTTTCAGAAATAAAAAGGATGAGAGAGGAATAGTAATCAGGAACAAAGCAAGGCTAGTGGCACAAGGGTACACTCAGAAAGAAGGCATAGACTATGAGGAAGTTTTTGCTCCAGTGGCACGGGTAGAGGCAATTAGGCTGTTTCTAGCCTATGCCTTATATATGAAGTTCAAGGTATATCAGATGGATGTGAAGAGTGCCTTTCTATATGGAACAATTGATGAGGAAGTATATGTCTGTCAGCCCCCTGGATTTGAGAATCCATCATATACTGACAGAGTATACAAACTTAAGAAAGCACTCTATGGTTTACATCAAGCCCCAAGAGCATGGTATGGTACTCTGTCTACCTATCTCTTGGAAAATGGGTTTGAAAGGGGAATGATTGACAAGACCCTTTTCATTAAAAGAAGTAAGAAGGACACCCTACTTGTTCAGATCTATGTGGATGACATCATATTTGGATCCACAAAAGATCAGATGTGTAGAGACTTTGAAGAGTTGATGCACAAGAGCTTCAAAATGAGTTCAATGGGTGAACTCACCTTCTTCCTTGGGCTTCAAGTGAAACAGCAGAAAGATAGGATTTTCATAAGTCAATCAAAGTATGTGAAAGACATCCTAGATAAGTATGGTTTATCAGACTCAAAGCCAACAAGCACACCAATGGAAACACACAAACAGATCACTGCTGATCTTGAGGGGGAAGATGTTGATGTCCATCTTTATAGATCAATGATTGGATCTCTCATGTATCTCACAGCCTCAAGACCAGATATCATGTTTCCAGTGTGTGTGTGTGCCAGATTCTAAGTCAAGACAAAGCAGTCACATCTTCAAGCTGTTAAGAGGATTTTCAGATACTTCAGAGGGCAACCTAGATTAGGTCTTTGGTATCCTTATGAATCCACTTTTGATTTGATTGCATATTCAGACAGTGACTTGGGTGGTGCTAATATGGATAGAAAGTCTACTTCATGAGGATGTCAACTTTTGGGTGCAAGACTAGTATCTTGGCAGTGTAAGAAGCAAACCACATTGTCCTTATCCACAACAGAAGCTGAGTACATTGCTGCTGCAAGTTGCTGCTCTCAGGTTCTATGGATTCAAAATCAAATGCTGGACTATGGGGTAACCTTTCTTCACACTCCAATCTTCATTGACAATAGCAGTGCTATTAGCATTGTTAAAAATCCAGTCAAGCACTCCAAAACAAAGCACATTGAAATCAGGTATCACTTTATTCGAGTCTGCAATGAAAAGAAGCTTATTCAAGTTGCTAAAGTTCATACTGATAATTAGTTTGCTGATCTATTCAGTAAAGCTTTTGATGTGGGTAGATTCACTTTCTTGGTCACAAGTGTGGGCATGATCAACTCTGAATGAGCTCATGTTTAATAAGTGATTGTATACTTGTTATTTGTTTATTTTGTTTGGTGATACTAATCATCTTTCTCAGGAAGTTTATTGCCTTGCTCAGATTAACACAAGCTTAAAAAGTGTAAGTATTGTTAATAATGCCAGTGCAGTTTTAATGCTGCCAGTGCAAAGTTAATACTGCTAGTTAGTTGATACTGCTAGTTAGTTAATACTGCTAGTTAGTTAATACTGCTAGTTAGTTAATACTGCTTTCAGTTAATACCGCTTTCAGTTAATACTACTTTTAGTTAATATTTCTTTCAGTTAATAATGCTCTTAGTTAGTACTGCTTTAACTGAAAATAGGGTTAATACTGCTTCTGTCCCGAATCATATAAATACCCTCTTTTCCCGCCTAAAAGCTCACAACGACTCTTTGAATACTGTTCATCTTCTTTCTAACTCTTTTCTCACAAGCAACCAGTGTGTTTCAGTCAAGAAACCTCAAGACCGATGGAATCCATGGCGTTTATTGATGAACACAATGAGATCGCAATGCTTCAAAAGCCGAAGCAGGCTGATGGATTCCATCAAATAGTTGATTTTCTCAAGACCAGTCATATAGCGTATGCTCTTACTGTGTCACCACCAATCTTCATCGAGCACCAGAAGCAATTTTGGGCCAATGCCACCGCTGTTACTGAAAACGGTGTGCAGTTTATCAAGACAAGGGTGTGTGACAAACCCTTGATAGTCACTGAAGAGGTCATTCGCATCAGTCTATGTCTAGATGATGCCTCAGGTATTACCTCTATCCCTAATGAGGACTTGTTTTCCAATCTCACTAGAATGGGGTATGAAGGCCAACAGGGTGTTTTCAAATTTTACAAAGCTAATTTTTCTCCCCAATGGCGTTTCTTTGTTCATACCCTTATGCACTGTATTTCTAGAAAAACTACTGGATGGAGTCAGTTCAGCAGTACCATTGCTTTTGCTTTGGTCTGCTTGTCCACTGCCAGAAAGTATAATTTCTCCAAAATGATTTTAAATGACCTTGTGTCAAACTTGGATAATAAAAAGAGTTTCTATAGGTATCCAAGATTTGTCCAGGCAGTTATCACCACTGAATTGACGGATATACCTCAGTTCAATGAGGTATATGTACCTAAAATCCCTAAGGGCAAGGTCTTTTCAAATATGAAAAGATCTGCCAAGGACTCGGAAGGAGTTGACACCCCATTGTTCTCTACAATGATGGTGGTGTCCCACAACCAAGAAGGTATGGCATCAGGGTCAAGGCCCTCACTAGACCATCCCACTGATAGCCAAACCCAACCTTCAACCACTATATCACTTCCTCAGTCCCTTGTTCTTAAGCCAACACCAGTTTTAACCAAAACGTATACTAAGAGAAAGGTACACAAGGCTCCTTCCCTTGTTGTACCTCCTACAAACCTAGAACCTCAAAGCCCTCTAATGGAGCATTCTCCATTAGAGAATATCTATAGGGAAACCACTGGGGTGTCTCCCAACCCCAAGGAGGTGCTCACTAAGGAGATGTATGAGCATGTGAGGAGAAGGCTGCCACTACTCCTGCTAGCACAGAGGAGGATAGTGGTAACATCACTAAGACCTTCCTCATGGCAACTTTGGGTGAGCAATCATCCAAAGGTCCCGGGTGCCAAGAAACCAAGGGAATAGGTGGTGCTTCAGCCTGGCTGGAGATCCCTATTAAACATTCCAATGATCCCTCAAAAGGGGGTAACACTCTTGGAGAAGGTGAGGATAGATATGACTACCACGAATTGATTTCGGCCATGTCCAAAATGGCAACTGAACTGGATGCTCAAAAGAAGGTTGTCAATGAACTCAAGAAGGTCATCATCAACCAGCAAGAAGAAATCAGCACATTAAAGCAGTTGGTTAAGAAAGTGATTCAAAAGAATAAGAAGCAAAGATTTGTACTCAGAAGAAGGAACCCAGTGGATGATGCTCCCAAAAAGGGGGAGTCAGAAGCTGAGGTCAACAGGGAGTTTGATGCTGAGAATAAGGGGGAGATACATGGAGTTGAGGGGGAGTTTGATGAACAAGTAGTAGAAACAGAAAAAGCAGCAATAACAGAGAAAGCAACAGAAACAGTTAATGCTGCTGAAATAAATGAAGCACCAGAAATTGTTCAAGAGGTACTAACTGACCTCATTAGCAGAAATTTGGAAGAAATTGAGATAGCTGAAGCACTAATAAAAGCTAAACATGATACTCCTAAGGTCACTTCAAAGGCCAAAGGAATTGTCATCAAAGACAATGCTGAGGTTATCAAGAAATCCAGTGTTGATAAGCTAACAAGCAAGGGCAAAGGCAAAAAGAAGATAGTGGAATCTGACCAACCACTTAAAAGCAAAAGTTGATTGAGTCAGATGAAGATTTGGCTAAGAAAATTCAAGCAGAACTTGAGCAAGCAGAAACAGTTCAAGTGGAGAAAGATAGGGAGATGGCAAGAGCTCTAGCTGCAGAGCTTAATGAAGTTTATCAAAAGAGTTTGGCAACAGAGATGGCACAGAAGAGATCTGCAATTCCAAAGAAGACTGCAATGATCAAATTGGGTGCAAGAAGAGGCAACCTTCAAAGTCCTACCTTGGTACTCAAGAGAGAAAGAAGATGATCACTTTTCTCAAAGGTGCTGTGGGAGTCAAAAAGGAGATGTTCACAAAAATGTCATTTGATCAAATCAAAGGGTTGTATGATGCAGAGATGACTAAGCTTCAAGGAAATGACAAAGCCAGAGTTGAAGTGGAAAAGAGGATGAAAGAGAGTAATGATTTTTTAATACAAAAACCCTTTCCTGATGATCAAGAATCACCAAGGAAGGAAGCTACTCTAGGTGAAAGTTTGAGGACTCTGAAAAGAACTAAAATGATGGCTAGAAGGAAATCTGCTAAGAAACCTAGAGTGGATGAGAAAGAAGCTGAGAAAGAACAGAAGGTAGCTGAAGAAGAAGGGGCACCTAAGTCTGATGAAAAGAAAGCTCAATCTCAGGAAGAACCATCCAGTACTTCTGATGTGAGTATGTACATGGTGGTGATGGAGAAAGTGCCTGAGCCTATAACTGCTGAACCAGTTGGTGTCAAGCCTCCTGAGATTATTCACTGGGATACCATGGAAGTAGATGGAAAGGAGTATATCAGGCTGAAGAGGAAAGATGACAAATTTGAAGTGTATCCTACTTGGGCCAAGATTGTAAGAGTATGCTCCAGATCTGACTTAGAGGAAATGTTTGAGGTGGGGATGAAACTATATGCTGATAAGCTGAAAGCTCCAGGGATACCTGTTACAAAACTTGTGATGGAATATCTATGCATGTTGTTCAAGCCAGAGGAAGTTCAGCATGTTATCAGAAATGTTTTCAAAACCATCAACAACTGGACTCTGTATGAAAGAAGTGGAGTATATGCACTGGCTATGGATACAAGTCACATTGAATACTTCCTAGTGGATAGAGTTTACAACCATAGCAGGTTAAAGCTGCATGCTATGTTGAAGAAAAAGCTTGGTTGTGCACCAGATTCTGCAATGGCAAGATACTTAATTCAGAGAACTATTAATCAAAGTTTGGGGTTGAATCCTGATATGGGATTATGAGCAATGGAGTTTTGGGAGCATCTGAAGAACTTTACTTCTCTTCTCTAAAAGTCAAGTTAGGGGGAGATTGTTGGGAACTGAAGATTTGTCTAAGTGATTACTACTGCTAGTAGAATTAATACTGCTTAAAGAGTTAGTGCTACTACTTGAATAGTTAGTACTGCTTGGAGAGTTAGTACTGCTAGTAGTTAGTACTGCTGATTGGTTAATGCTGCTGAAGATGGTTAGTACTGCTGAAGATTAATACTGCTCAGAGTATTAATGCTGTTATGATTTAATACTGCTTATGTGATAATCAAGATACGTGCAGATCAAGGTTTGAAGATAATCATGGAAGGTTGAAGATAATTATGGAAGAATATACTGAAGATATTTTATGTTTTGTAATTATCTTTTATTTTTAGTATATGTATAGGATTATTCAGAATAGTTTGTGAGACGAGAATTCTAAGTTTTTGTTCTGAGAGAGAATTAACCTCAAGGTTTCCAATCCTAATTCTAGAGAAGTAGAATTCGTCTTGGTGAGCCTGTTCATCAAGATTGAGGTTTTGTGTGAAAGCTTGTAACTTTAATCATTCAATAAAGTTTACAAGTTGTGATTTAATCTTTACTGTTACATTGATCTTTTGAATATTAAAGTGTTTTTCCGCAACTTCTTTAATATTGTTTCTGAGTTTAATTATTCTTGTTAAGAATCAGATCCTGACATATGATCAGGTATCTTTTCTCCTCTCTATCTTCTAATGGATGCCTTCTTTCGAATAAGAGATTTGATGAGAGTCCCTGATGTTGAGTTATCACACCAGAGATAAAGAAGATCCTTAATATGAGCAAGATGAATCTTTGAGACTCTTTGAAATCTGAGAAGGTTGCTCCCCCTCAGATGTAGAGCAGATCTTCAGTTTTCTAGTGGTAGATACCCCCTTTTGCTTACCCTGGGAAGATTGCTTTGGAGTCTTCTAAGATCTCCCCCCTGATTCATTTATGACGACACCTTTGAGATGGGGAACGGTGATGGGATTTGTTTTGAACCAAAGAGCTGATTCGTCATCTTCATCGTCATCATCATCAGCGCCCCTAGAGTCCTGCTTATCTTCGAGCTTTAGATCTTCATCATCATCCTCATTCTCCTCGTCTTCCTCTTCTTCTTCATCATTGAGAACATTTTAAGAGGCCTTTATTGGTATCCTCTCCTTTAGCATGAGGGAGGTATTCATCTTCCACCTCTGTATCCTTCTCCCCCTCTTTGTCATCATCACAATTTATCATCATCACTAGGGGGAGAGAGCACCTTATCAGTAGTAGCCTTGGCAGAAAGAGCATCAACTTCGAAGCTCTTCACCCTGGCTTCGAGGCCAGGGATGACTTTCGTTGCTTTAAAGATGAAGTCTGTAGCCAAATGCAAGGCCTCATGATCCGAATCAGTGAAGGTAGGAGCAGGAAATGGTGCCCTCAGGATGTTCAACACATCAGCTAGCAACTGATTTGTGGTGTCAGCTTTAGTGCTGAGGTTGTTGACAGAAGCAGTGAGTGAGTTGACGTTGCCGCTGATGATTTGTAGCGCTGAGGTGTTTTGAGAAACATCCTACTTAATCCTGTAAACCTCCTCGGTAAGTGCTGAGAGTTGAGTATTGTTAGCTTTGGAGGAAAGGGAGGTAGAGATTTCTTTGAGCGACTCGTCGACAGTGTTCACGACGTTGGTGTTGTTGTCAGGAGTGGTGGAGAGAGATTCCACTCGATCACTGAACTCTTTGAGATTGGTGTTGAGGGTGGCCAAAGTAGGACCTGTAAGAAAAGAAGATGTTTGAACAAATAAATTCCCAGGCTTATTTATGAGGGAAGAAGTGGATATGAGATGTGGTGTACCTTATGATGTGGAGAACAAGTCAAAATGACTATGCCTTCCTTAAAATTCCATGTCCCGCTCGAGAGGAGTCTGGGACACTGGTTGTGTGTCCCAAATTCAACAAGTAATCAAGATGAACAATCAATTTAATTTCAATATGTCATTTGTATTGATTGATCTTCACAGTTACAACTTTCCTCTCTACTTCCTCTCACTAGAATAATTCTCCAAAGTATACAGTATGATCTATTCTACCAATTCCAAAAACAAAAAGTATTTATACCTACTAAAAATATAAACAACTAAACAACTAACAAAACTAACAATTTGACTTTTAACTTTGACTTTCACTTAAGCTCCTTTTGACTTTGACTTTCTTCATGTAGATTTGACATGGAGATTTGACCTTCATTTAATGATCTCGAATACAACACAATATGCTCTAACATTCTCCCCCTTTGGATTCAAGATCATATTTTAAACAAAGTTTAGTCACAATGAACATTCTCCCCCTTTTAACTTCGATAAACATTCTTCTCATTTGTATTGATTATCTGAGGTAGTCGAGATCATTCTTCAATTGAATTTCAGCTTTAACGAACATTGTGAAAACAATCTCCCTCTTTGTGATCAAATTTTATCTTTAACATTCTCCCCCGAAATCTTTAACAAACCTCATCATCTTCAGCAAAGAAATTATCTGCAACTTTAGCAAACTTTTCTCTTTCAAACAATCTTCAAAGAATATTTCTGTAAACTTCAACAAAACTTCAGAAATCCTTGAATCAACGAATTCTGAACTGTCTGTCATTCTTTGAATTTGTTTTATCTTTCACTTAATGCTCTCAGAAATTTCTGTTTCATTCTTCAATTTCTCCCCATAAACTTGAAACTGAATCTCCATATTGTCTTTTTCTTGATACTTTCTCCCACAAGCTGCATTTTCATTCTATACTTTCTTAGAACTTGCTTTTTCAATCATTATTTCTCCCCCTTTTTGATGATTGCGAGCATCAACAACATCAAAACTTTGCATGAAAAAACACCCTTCATTCTTTCCACCTTGCAAACAAATGACCATCTTATCTATCCAACTGATATATGTAACATCTGTCAATGATTCCAAATCTTTTCAAATTCAGAATTGAGTGGTAACACTGAACCAACAAATGAAACAGTTAACATGCATGTAAGTAGCACGAAGCCACTTAGTACAACGGATGTACTGTATAACGATTTTTAGTGATGTTCACTCCCTAGGTCTTCCATTCAATCATCGGAAAACACAAGGTAATTCAATGAACTTTCTGACAGAAAAACGAATTTTCTGTGTGTATGTGCTTGTGTATGAGAGAATTTAAGCATTTTGTGCTTTATCAAGCTCAAATTGTGTACACTGTTGAAACACAACAATTTTTCCATGACTCAATGTGCATGATCGAAGTGCGAAGGTGGAGCAAACTTCCTTCTATTTCAATATCCAAATCTTCCGAGTGAATCTCAGATAGCATATGTGCTGTATCCCCATGAAAATATGAAACATTTCCTTGTCAAGAAAGAAATGAGTGGCTGATGGGGTTTAAGCAAGAGTTTACATGGGCCCACTTCCTGTTTCAATGATGTTCACGAAAGAATGTGTGAAACAATCAGTAATGTGGCTGCCCGACTCAGAAAGTGGTTTCTGCAGAGTTGTAATATTCTTTTAACTCTGTTCTCACACCCTCTTTCTTTTTATCATTTTGCTCACTTCTAACCAAACTTTCTTTTCCATTTTACCTCTCATCTCAATGAGAAAAACTTAACCCTTTGAGTTATCTCCCCTACTCTTTGATATTGACTCCTCGCCTCTCAATCACTCAGGATAACTTCTTGGGTGGGAAACACTGGTTATCGTGAATCCATATAAGTCTTTGAAGCTCGCACATTGATCCCATGAAAATATTGTCCTAAAAGAATGTGATGCTCAACAGTTTATCTTGAACATGTAAAGCTCAGTAAAATGAAGTACAATGTCAGATAGATGTATGCCCAACAAAAATATTATCATGATGATTTGAGCATTTTGAACTTTGAAGATTTCTCACAACAAGGATATTGAATGAGTGAAATGAATTCGAAAGACTTGTTTGAGAATTTGACAATGTATCGGAAAGATCAAATATGATTGATAAACATGAAAAGCTTAGATCATGAAAGAATTGTAATGTGTCTATATGAACAAATATAGACTGTCCTGAAAGAATTGCTTAGTTTTGAATGAATTGATGCTCAACAACTGTGAAATTCAAACGGGGTTTATTACCATCGAAAATTGTTTCAATTTGAGACATGGTAATAACAAAATCAATGAAAAATACTAAACCAGTGTGTATGAATACTTGACAGTATATGGAAAAGATAATACACAAGTATTTATCTTTGGAAACACACGGTTGGTTAAAGAATAAAGCTCATAAAATGAAAACATTTGAAATCACACTTCTAGAATTCATAAAATATTTTTGAGAATCGAGAAGTGGTTTGAACGTTTAGAAACATGTTTTCATGCTTGAAAGTCGTCCATCTTTCAAACATTATAAGATTAAGGTTAGAAAAATCCTTACGCACGGCTTAAATCTCGTGAATCAGCCTCAAATCAAGATTGATTGAAATCTTGTAAGCTCCTCCTCAAAAACTGCACAAAGTCAAAAGATCGTCAAAATATCAAATTCTTATTGAAAGAAAAAACATTGAAAATAAAACATCGAAGAACGAGTCCTGATTTGATTTGGTCAGAAGTCAACATTCTTACTCCCCCTGAAAATATGCATTCATAAAAATATGTCAGTACAAAACATATTGCAATTACTCTAACTCATTCTAACTCCCCCTTGAAATATGATCATCTCATCGTAGTACTCACTCCTCCTGAAATCATGAACAAAGCTTCAATGTAGATATCATTCAGATTAAAAATAAAGACATGAAGAAAAAATTATAAACCAAGCTGTACAAATCAAGTACGGATTTTATAAAAACCATGTTTTAAGATGCGTCATGCCTAATTTTGAAATCTTTCATCTAATGGCTTAGTGAAAAGGTCAGCAAGCTAATAATCCGTGTTTACAAAGTACAACTCCATTCTACCTTTTTCCACATGGTCTTTGATAAAGTGATATCTCACATAAATGTGCTTTGTTTTAGTATGTTGGACAATATTAGCAGATATAGCGATTGCGCTCTTCGAATCACTATATATCGGAATCTTGTTAAATTGGAATCCATAGTCTCGAAGATGTATCCGCATCCACAACACTTGAGAATATCAGCTGGCAGCAGTTACGTATTTTGCTTCCGCTATTGAAGTGGATACACAAAGTTATTTCTTCGATGCCCAGCTAACGAGCTTGTCTTCCAAAAATTGTATTTGACCTGATGTATTCTTCTAGTATAACATGCAACCTGCATGATCTGCATCTGAATATGCTGTAAGTTTGAATCCTGTATCTTTAGGATACCATAGACCAAGATCTGCGATGCCCTTCAGATATCTAAAAATTCTTTTGACAGCCGAAAGATGAGACTCTTTCGGCTTGGCCTGATATCTAGCACACAAACATGTTGAGAACATAATATCAGGTCGACTGACCATCAAGTACATTAAAGAACCAATCATACCTCGATAGGTCTTTTAATCTACAGGTTTCCCATTTAGGTCAGCTTCGATCTTAGTCCCTAGTGCCATTGGGGTGCTAATAAGTGTAGAATTTTCCTTTTTAAATTTCTTTAAAATGTCACAAATGTACTTAGCTTGATTTGTAAAAATCCCCGTGGAAAATTGTCTAATTTGTAATCCGAGAAATAAATTCATCTCTTCCATCATACTCATATGAAAACGTGACACCATTAAGGCAGAAAAATTCTTACAGTACTTAGCGTTTGTTGACCCAAAAATTATGTCATCAACATAAATTTGAATGAGAAGAATATCGCCTTTTTCTTTCTTGATGAAAAAGAGTAGTGTCGATCTTACCTTTTGAAAACCCTGACTTGACTAGAAACTTTTAAAGGATATGGTACCAGGCGCGATGAGCTTGTTTTAATCCATAAAGGTCTTTGTCTAAGATGTAGACATGATCTGGCTTCTCTACACTGATAAACCCTTCTGGTTGAGATACAAATACCTCTTCTTTGAGTATGCCATTCAAAAAGGCCGTTTTCACATCCATCTGATAGACTGTAAAGTTCTTGTGTGCATCATACGTGAGAAACATTCGAATTGCTTCGATGCATGCAAATGGAGCATATGTATCATTATAATTAATACCTTCCTCTTGCCGGTATCCTTTAACTACAAGTCGAGCTTTGTTTCTGACAGCTACACCATCTTCATCTTTCTTGTTTTTAATACCCATTTAGTGCCAATGATTGTCTTTCCTTCAGGTCTCGACACGAGTCGTCATACTTTTAGTGCTTCGAACTGATTGAGTTCTTTTTTAATGGCTGGTATCCAATAAGGATCTTAAAGAGATTCTGATACGCGATTTGGCTCTATCTTTCTCAAGAAAGAATCAAACAAGAACTCGTTTGCTGTTGCAGACCTAGTTTGCACCAGTTTCGAAGGATCTCCGATAATTTGATGTACCGGGTGCTCTTTGGTCCACTTGTTAACGTGAGGAAGCGGAACATAAGTAGATTGATCATGTTGATAATCTAAATAACCTTCACTTAGGAGTTCAGTTGAAGAGATAGGTCCAGAAGTGTGAGTTGGTTGAACACTTGTAGTCTGTTGAATAGGAAATTCCACATACCTAACTGATTGTGCAACTTCTGTATGTTCAGTATTTGTTGTATCTTCAATTGATGGAATTTCTGATGAAATATCTTGCAGAACTGGTGTAGTATGTTCAGTTGAAATATCTGAAGTGATCGAATGATGTGTGCATGAATCTTCAGCACTGTCAATCACAACAGGTTTAGATACTTTAGTACCAAGATATTCATCATAAAAATGTTCAAATAAAAGATCTAATTCAATTAAATGAGATGTTGAAGTATATGCTTTGTCAGGAGTTGAAACACTAGAACCAGGTTCTGAACTGATTTGTCCAGAACCTAAGACTCCTGTAAGTACGGGTTCTGAAATGTGTTCTCCAGAAGCCACTTCCATTGCTTCATCAAAATTGACGTTACCACTCTCCACCACAGTCTTTCATTTCTTCTGATAAACTCTATAAGACACAGATGAGTGAGAATAGCCAATAAAAATGCCTTCTTCAGCTTTTAGACTGAACTTATTCAAGTTCTCCTTGTCGTTAAGCACATAACACCTGCATCCAAAAATATGGAAATGTTTAATGCTAGGTGTTCTATTATTTATAAGAGCGTAGGGAATTTTACCGAAGCGACGATGAATGATCGAACAAATTTGCGTATAACATCCAGTCGTGACAACCTCAGCCCACAAAAATAGAGGTAAGTCAGATTGGCTAAGCATCATACGTGCAACCTCAACTAGAGTATGATTTCTTCTTTCAACTACCCCATTCTGTTCAGGCGTTTTGGCAGGAGAATACTGATGTGTTATCCCGACCAATTTGAGATAATCTTCCACGGTTTTGTTTTAAAGTTTTGTGCCATTGTCTGTTTTGATTAGTTTCACTGTCCTTTGCATGTTTACTTGGACACTCTTTAGGAACGAGATGATGACATTGGGAGTCTCATCTTTTGACCTTAAGAATTTTACCTAAGTATATCGTGAGTAATCATCCACTATCACCAAGACGTATCGCTTGCCATTTATACTCTCAGTACGCATTGGACCACATAAGTCCATGTGCAATAACTCCAAGGGATCACTTGTATTCGGTTCAGGATTATGCTTATTCTTAGAGCACAAATTTGTTGGATTCAAGATCATAAAGATTTGAAGACGATTTGAAGACCAAAAGTCAAGAAGTCAAGAGTTGAAAGTCAACTCTCAATGAAAGTCAAAGTTGTTTTATAATAAAGTCAAAGTCAAATCCTTTGTATTTTATTTTCCTTGTATTTTAGTTGTTGGTATAAATAGTAGTGTTAGTTGTTTTTGTTAGTAAGATGTAACTAGAGAGAAGTAACTAGAGAACGTATCTGAGAGAGAATTGTAGAGAGAGAGAAAGTCGTTTAGAGAGAGAAAGTGAAAACAAAGTTTGTAATATGTGAATTTGAGAATTTGAATCAAACAGGTATATTAGTTAAATCTTGTTTGTTGATTTGATTGCAATTAGAAACTTGATTTCAGGACACACAATTGGTATCAGAGCAGATTAGAATTCAGAAAATAGATCGAATTTGGAGAATTTTTTTTTCGAACGAGAAAATTTCTGTTTGATTTCTATTTTTCTTGTTCTTGCACAATTAAATCAAGAATTTGATTTGATTGTGTGCGGTTTATTAATAGGATCAAGTTTCGTTTAGACCACATAGGAAAATTCCTAATCTAGATTGATCACTGTAATTGCACTTGAACACTGTATTTTTCGATTGTTTTTGTAAATTTAGTATTGTAATTGTGTTTAGTATGGCTTCGTGAATAAATTGTACAAGTTTTAGATTCAGAAATCAAGAGTTACTTGATTTTTGATCGATCAGACTAAGAACACAAAAGAAAACCCAAGAACACGCAAGATCTGTGAAACGTGCAAGCTTCATCTGGAAGAACGCGCAAGCCGAAGGATATTGGTTTTGGCCAGAAACGCGCAGAGGGTTATCTACGAGTTCGTGAAATGCGCAATTTGAAGTCTGCGAGTTTGAAAATCTTCGAAATTTTTCTAAGTATTGAAACGCGCAAGTAGGCATTTGTGAGTTCAGGAAACGCGCACGCCTCTATCTGTGAGTTCCAGCGAAACAGTATTCTGCGAGTTTATTCGATTTGCGAGTTCTTAAAACACGCAACCCTTTGTTTGCGAGTTTCCCAAATGCGCATGTCTCAGCCTGCGTGTTTCTCAGTGAATAGTGATATGCGAGTTTCAAGTTTGCTTTAGTGATCTGCGAGTTTCCATACTTAGAATATTTTCCCCCGTGCTAAGTCTGCGGAGGGGGGAACAAAAGTTCTGATTGTGATCTACTGTTTCTGAATTTCTAACGATCATTTTTCAAGTTCTTTTTGTAACAGATATTCAAGATGGGATATTTTTCTGATGATAATGAAACGAAGATTGAAAAGCTCAAATTAGAGAACAAAAATCTTGCTTCATCTGTTAAGGTCTACTCAAAGAGGTCAAAACGATATAATGATGAAAGGAAAATACTGAGAGAAGAAGTTAGTGCATTAAAGACAATTAATGAAGATCTTCTGAAACAGACTTCTGGCTGAATGATGAGAAAATACTGAGTTTGGAAGATGAGAACACAAAGCTGACAAGAAAAATCTTTGACTTGGAAGATCAGATTATCCAAATTCATAAAGCATCTGTTGAAAGTTATGAGGAGAAGATTAAAAGTCTGGAGGATGCTAATGTTGAGCTTTGAAAGAAAATATCTGATTTGGAACAAATGATGGTCAAAGATAAAGATGTTTTTGAAAGTGACAAGAAAGAATTTGCAAAGAAATTCTCAGATTTTTCCAGAAAGAGTTGTAAAGAAAAGAAAGCAGTTGAGCTGAAATGTATCAAGCTTTCTCAGCAAGTTTCTGATTTTGAGAAAGTAATAATCTTGGAAAGAGAAAAGTTTGCAAAAGAGAAAAAGGCAATTGAACAGAAGAACGTTGGATTTTTCAAAGAAATATCCGGTCAGAGAAACAATGCTGAGAAGGGTTTTGAAGAAGAAAGAACCATGTTTGAGTCTGAGATTAGAAAGCTTACTGTCAAGTTATCTGAACTGTCTGAGTTTGCATTGAAAGAGCAGAAAACGAAGTCTGAATTCGAGATGAAGATTGATCTACTCGTCAAAGAAAGAGACAGTTACTCTTCAAAGGTAAAAGAGCTTGAAGATATCATTTCCAAGGTGGTGGTGACTGAGCACACGACTCCAGAGTCACAATTCCACACACCTAGAGATGATCCAGCTGATTCTGGATGTTCATTCAAGACAGCTGCAAGCTCATATCAGAAACATGTTTCTTCAAAGAGGTCAGTTATATCTTCTAATCAGATTCTTAGTACTAACCTTTTCTATGATAGAAATATAGATGGTTCAGGTGCACATAGAAGAAGAAGAAGATATCAAGAAGAGAAGTTGGTTTGGAAGGTGAAACCACTTGATGATGAGAAGAAAGTTGAGATGAAAGGAAATAATTCATGTGTACATACACATAAATCCAAGAAGAACAATGCACGTAAAGGTAAATCTGATCATATATACACGAGAAATCAATTAATCAGGTTATCAGGTAAAAAAAATTATTGTTCTTATTGTGATACACAGGATCATGTTCATAAAGCAAGTGATCATTACTGGTATGGTTCTTACTCAGTTACTCCCATTCGAACTGCAACTAACATATATGGAACCAAATTCCAGTGGGTACCAAAACCAAAGACTGATTCTGTGTTGTAGGCACCTACTGTCAATGGGGAGTAGGAGAACCTAGGCTTCTATGTAAATCAGCTTAGGACCCGTACTTCAATGAAGTTTGACTTCTAAACACAACAGTTTAGGACTCCCTCTTCAATGATGAAAAAGAAATGCTACTCCCGGGCTGATAAGAGATTGTACTCAGATACTCAAATGAGGAAATCAACCTTCAAGGGGGAGTACATAAGTTTTTTTGGAAATATGTATTTGGAAGATATGACGAACTACACTTCAGGAGGAGTTGTAGATCTCTATCATGTGCCTTTTACTGACAAATTTCAGATGCATATTTTCAGGGGGAGTAAAGAATCATGACTTCTGATTACTCAAATCAGAACTCGTACTGTTAACTGTTTTACTGCTTTGTGTCTTTTACACTTGAATAAATTTGTCTTTGACTGGACTTTGAGATTTGTGCAGAATGAGAGAAGTTAACACGATCATATCTTAATGACTACAGCTGACTTTATGAGAATTAAGATTGAGCGAAATGGTAAATTTCTTATCTTAATCTCAAATGTATCTGAAAGAAGGACAACTTTCAGATATAGAAAACATGTTCTTAAATGTATCTTCAGCAAAGAAATTATCTGCAACTTTAGCAAACTTTTCTCTTTCAAACAATCTTCAAAGAATATTTCTGTAAACTTCAACAAAACTTCAGAAATCCTTGAATCAACGAATTCTGAACTGTCTGTCATTCTTTGAATTTGTTTTATCTTTCACTTAATGCTCTCAGAAATTTCTGTTTCATTCTTCAATTTCTCCCCATAAACTTGAAACTGAATCTCCATATTGTCTTTTTCTTGATACTTTCTCCCACAAGCTGCATTTTCATTCTATACTTTCTTAGAACTTGCTTTTTCAATCATTATTTCTCCCCCTTTTTGATGATTGCGAGCATCAACAACATCAAAACTTTGCATGAAAAAACACCCTTCATTCTTTCCACCTTGCAAACAAATGACCATCTTATCTATCCAACTGATATATGTAACATCTGTCAATGATTCCAAATCTTTTCAAATTCAGAATTGAGTGGTAACACTGAACCAACAAATGAAACAGTTAACATGCATGTAAGTAGCACGAAGCCACTTAGTACAACGGATGTACTGTATAACGATTTTTAGTGATGTTCACTCCCTAGGTCTTCCATTCAATCATCGGAAAACACAAGGTAATTCAATGAACTTTCTGACAGAAAAACGAATTTTCTGTGTGTATGTGCTTGTGTATGAGAGAATTTAAGCATTTTGTGCTTTATCAAGCTCAAATTGTGTACACTGTTGAAACACAACAATTTTTCCATGACTCAATGTGCATGATCGAAGTGCGAAGGTGGAGCAAACTTCCTTCTATTTCAATATCCAAATCTTCCGAGTGAATCTCAGATAGCATATGTGCTGTATCCCCATGAAAATATGAAACATTTCCTTGTCAAGAAAGAAATGAGTGGCTGATGGGGTTTAAGCAAGAGTTTACATGGGCCCACTTCCTGTTTCAATGATGTTCACGAAAGAATGTGTGAAACAATCAGTAATGTGGCTGCCCGACTCAGAAAGTGGTTTCTGCAGAGTTGTAATATTCTTTTAACTCTGTTCTCACACCCTCTTTCTTTTTATCATTTTGCTCACTTCTAACCAAACTTTCTTTTCCATTTTACCTCTCATCTCAATGAGAAAAACTTAACCCTTTGAGTTATCTCCCCTACTCTTTGATATTGACTCCTCGCCTCTCAATCACTCAGGATAACTTCTTGGGTGGGAAACACTGGTTATCGTGAATCCATATAAGTCTTTGAAGCTCGCACATTGATCCCATGAAAATATTGTCCTAAAAGAATGTGATGCTCAACAGTTTATCTTGAACATGTAAAGCTCAGTAAAATGAAGTACAATGTCAGATAGATGTATGCCCAACAAAAATATTATCATGATGATTTGAGCATTTTGAACTTTGAAGATTTCTCACAACAAGGATATTGAATGAGTGAAATGAATTCGAAAGACTTGTTTGAGAATTTGACAATGTATCGGAAAGATCAAATATGATTGATAAACATGAAAAGCTTAGATCATGAAAGAATTGTAATGTGTCTATATGAACAAATATAGACTGTCCTGAAAGAATTGCTTAGTTTTGAATGAATTGATGCTCAACAACTGTGAAATTCAAACGGGGTTTATTACCATCGAAAATTGTTTCAATTTGAGACATGGTAATAACAAAATCAATGAAAAATACTAAACCAGTGTGTATGAATACTTGACAGTATATGGAAAAGATAATACACAAGTATTTATCTTTGGAAACACACGGTTGGTTAAAGAATAAAGCTCATAAAATGAAAACATTTGAAATCACACTTCTAGAATTCATAAAATATTTTTGAGAATCGAGAAGTGGTTTGAACGTTTAGAAACATGTTTTCATGCTTGAAAGTCGTCCATCTTTCAAACATTATAAGATTAAGGTTAGAAAAATCCTTACGCACGGCTTAAATCTCGTGAATCAGCCTCAAATCAAGATTGATTGAAATCTTGTAAGCTCCTCCTCAAAAACTGCACAAAGTCAAAAGATCGTCAAAATATCAAATTCTTATTGAAAGAAAAAACATTGAAAATAAAACATCGAAGAACGAGTCCTGATTTGATTTGGTCAGAAGTCAACATTCTTACTCCCCCTGAAAATATGCATTCATAAAAATATGTCAGTACAAAACATATTGCAATTACTCTAACTCATTCTAACTCCCCCTTGAAATATGATCATCTCATCGTAGTACTCACTCCTCCTGAAATCATGAACAAAGCTTCAATGTAGATATCATTCAGATTAAAAATAAAGACATGAAGAAAAAATTATAAACCAAGCTGTACAAATCAAGTACGGATTTTATAAAAACCATGTTTTAAGATGCGTCATGCCTAATTTTGAAATCTTTCATCTAATGGCTTAGTGAAAAGGTCAGCAAGCTAATAATCCGTGTTTACAAAGTACAACTCCATTCTACCTTTTTCCACATGGTCTTTGATAAAGTGATATCTCACATAAATGTGCTTTGTTTTAGTATGTTGGACAATATTAGCAGATATAGCGATTGCGCTCTTCGAATCACTATATATCGGAATCTTGTTAAATTGGAATCCATAGTCTCGAAGATGTATCCGCATCCACAACACTTGAGAATATCAGCTGGCAGCAGTTACGTATTTTGCTTCCGCTATTGAAGTGGATACACAAAGTTATTTCTTCGATGCCCAGCTAACGAGCTTGTCTTCCAAAAATTGTATTTGACCTGATGTATTCTTCTAGTATAACATGCAACCTGCATGATCTGCATCTGAATATGCTGTAAGTTTGAATCCTGTATCTTTAGGATACCATAGACCAAGATCTGCGATGCCCTTCAGATATCTAAAAATTCTTTTGACAGCCGAAAGATGAGACTCTTTCGGCTTGGCCTGATATCTAGCACACAAACATGTTGAGAACATAATATCAGGTCGACTGACCATCAAGTACATTAAAGAACCAATCATACCTCGATAGGTCTTTTAATCTACAGGTTTCCCATTTAGGTCAGCTTCGATCTTAGTCCCTAGTGCCATTGGGGTGCTAATAAGTGTAGAATTTTCCTTTTTAAATTTCTTTAAAATGTCACAAATGTACTTAGCTTGATTTGTAAAAATCCCCGTGGAAAATTGTCTAATTTGTAATCCGAGAAATAAATTCATCTCTTCCATCATACTCATATGAAAACGTGACACCATTAAGGCAGAAAAATTCTTACAGTACTTAGCGTTTGTTGACCCAAAAATTATGTCATCAACATAAATTTGAATGAGAAGAATATCGCCTTTTTCTTTCTTGATGAAAAAGAGTAGTGTCGATCTTACCTTTTGAAAACCCTGACTTGACTAGAAACTTTTAAAGGATATGGTACCAGGCGCGATGAGCTTGTTTTAATCCATAAAGGTCTTTGTCTAAGATGTAGACATGATCTGGCTTCTCTACACTGATAAACCCTTCTGGTTGAGATACAAATACCTCTTCTTTGAGTATGCCATTCAAAAAGGCCGTTTTCACATCCATCTGATAGACTGTAAAGTTCTTGTGTGCATCATACGTGAGAAACATTCGAATTGCTTCGATGCATGCAAATGGAGCATATGTATCATTATAATTAATACCTTCCTCTTGCCGGTATCCTTTAACTACAAGTCGAGCTTTGTTTCTGACAGCTACACCATCTTCATCTTTCTTGTTTTTAATACCCATTTAGTGCCAATGATTGTCTTTCCTTCAGGTCTCGACACGAGTCGTCATACTTTTAGTGCTTCGAACTGATTGAGTTCTTTTTTAATGGCTGGTATCCAATAAGGATCTTAAAGAGATTCTGATACGCGATTTGGCTCTATCTTTCTCAAGAAAGAATCAAACAAGAACTCGTTTGCTGTTGCAGACCTAGTTTGCACCAGTTTCGAAGGATCTCCGATAATTTGATGTACCGGGTGCTCTTTGGTCCACTTGTTAACGTGAGGAAGCGGAACATAAGTAGATTGATCATGTTGATAATCTAAATAACCTTCACTTAGGAGTTCAGTTGAAGAGATAGGTCCAGAAGTGTGAGTTGGTTGAACACTTGTAGTCTGTTGAATAGGAAATTCCACATACCTAACTGATTGTGCAACTTCTGTATGTTCAGTATTTGTTGTATCTTCAATTGATGGAATTTCTGATGAAATATCTTGCAGAACTGGTGTAGTATGTTCAGTTGAAATATCTGAAGTGATCGAATGATGTGTGCATGAATCTTCAGCACTGTCAATCACAACAGGTTTAGATACTTTAGTACCAAGATATTCATCATAAAAATGTTCAAATAAAAGATCTAATTCAATTAAATGAGATGTTGAAGTATATGCTTTGTCAGGAGTTGAAACACTAGAACCAGGTTCTGAACTGATTTGTCCAGAACCTAAGACTCCTGTAAGTACGGGTTCTGAAATGTGTTCTCCAGAAGCCACTTCCATTGCTTCATCAAAATTGACGTTACCACTCTCCACCACAGTCTTTCATTTCTTCTGATAAACTCTATAAGACACAGATGAGTGAGAATAGCCAATAAAAATGCCTTCTTCAGCTTTTAGACTGAACTTATTCAAGTTCTCCTTGTCGTTAAGCACATAACACCTGCATCCAAAAATATGGAAATGTTTAATGCTAGGTGTTCTATTATTTATAAGAGCGTAGGGAATTTTACCGAAGCGACGATGAATGATCGAACAAATTTGCGTATAACATCCAGTCGTGACAACCTCAGCCCACAAAAATAGAGGTAAGTCAGATTGGCTAAGCATCATACGTGCAACCTCAACTAGAGTATGATTTCTTCTTTCAACTACCCCATTCTGTTCAGGCGTTTTGGCAGGAGAATACTGATGTGTTATCCCGACCAATTTGAGATAATCTTCCACGGTTTTGTTTTAAAGTTTTGTGCCATTGTCTGTTTTGATTAGTTTCACTGTCCTTTGCATGTTTACTTGGACACTCTTTAGGAACGAGATGATGACATTGGGAGTCTCATCTTTTGACCTTAAGAATTTTACCTAAGTATATCGTGAGTAATCATCCACTATCACCAAGACGTATCGCTTGCCATTTATACTCTCAGTACGCATTGGACCACATAAGTCCATGTGCAATAACTCCAAGGGATCACTTGTATTCGGTTCAGGATTATGCTTATTCTTAGAGCACAAATTTGTTGGATTCAAGATCATAAAGATTTGAAGACGATTTGAAGACCAAAAGTCAAGAAGTCAAGAGTTGAAAGTCAACTCTCAATGAAAGTCAAAGTTGTTTTATAATAAAGTCAAAGTCAAATCCTTTGTATTTTATTTTCCTTGTATTTTAGTTGTTGGTATAAATAGTAGTGTTAGTTGTTTTTGTTAGTAAGATGTAACTAGAGAGAAGTAACTAGAGAACGTATCTGAGAGAGAATTGTAGAGAGAGAGAAAGTCGTTTAGAGAGAGAAAGTGAAAACAAAGTTTGTAATATGTGAATTTGAGAATTTGAATCAAACAGGTATATTAGTTAAATCTTGTTTGTTGATTTGATTGCAATTAGAAACTTGATTTCAGGACACACAATTGGTATCAGAGCAGATTAGAATTCAGAAAATAGATCGAATTTGGAGAATTTTTTTTTCGAACGAGAAAATTTCTGTTTGATTTCTATTTTTCTTGTTCTTGCACAATTAAATCAAGAATTTGATTTGATTGTGTGCGGTTTATTAATAGGATCAAGTTTCGTTTAGACCACATAGGAAAATTCCTAATCTAGATTGATCACTGTAATTGCACTTGAACACTGTATTTTTCGATTGTTTTTGTAAATTTAGTATTGTAATTGTGTTTAGTATGGCTTCGTGAATAAATTGTACAAGTTTTAGATTCAGAAATCAAGAGTTACTTGATTTTTGATCGATCAGACTAAGAACACAAAAGAAAACCCAAGAACACGCAAGATCTGTGAAACGTGCAAGCTTCATCTGGAAGAACGCGCAAGCCGAAGGATATTGGTTTTGGCCAGAAACGCGCAGAGGGTTATCTACGAGTTCGTGAAATGCGCAATTTGAAGTCTGCGAGTTTGAAAATCTTCGAAATTTTTCTAAGTATTGAAACGCGCAAGTAGGCATTTGTGAGTTCAGGAAACGCGCACGCCTCTATCTGTGAGTTCCAGCGAAACAGTATTCTGCGAGTTTATTCGATTTGCGAGTTCTTAAAACACGCAACCCTTTGTTTGCGAGTTTCCCAAATGCGCATGTCTCAGCCTGCGTGTTTCTCAGTGAATAGTGATATGCGAGTTTCAAGTTTGCTTTAGTGATCTGCGAGTTTCCATACTTAGAATATTTTCCCCCGTGCTAAGTCTGCGGAGGGGGGAACAAAAGTTCTGATTGTGATCTACTGTTTCTGAATTTCTAACGATCATTTTTCAAGTTCTTTTTGTAACAGATATTCAAGATGGGATATTTTTCTGATGATAATGAAACGAAGATTGAAAAGCTCAAATTAGAGAACAAAAATCTTGCTTCATCTGTTAAGGTCTACTCAAAGAGGTCAAAACGATATAATGATGAAAGGAAAATACTGAGAGAAGAAGTTAGTGCATTAAAGACAATTAATGAAGATCTTCTGAAACAGACTTCTGGCTGAATGATGAGAAAATACTGAGTTTGGAAGATGAGAACACAAAGCTGACAAGAAAAATCTTTGACTTGGAAGATCAGATTATCCAAATTCATAAAGCATCTGTTGAAAGTTATGAGGAGAAGATTAAAAGTCTGGAGGATGCTAATGTTGAGCTTTGAAAGAAAATATCTGATTTGGAACAAATGATGGTCAAAGATAAAGATGTTTTTGAAAGTGACAAGAAAGAATTTGCAAAGAAATTCTCAGATTTTTCCAGAAAGAGTTGTAAAGAAAAGAAAGCAGTTGAGCTGAAATGTATCAAGCTTTCTCAGCAAGTTTCTGATTTTGAGAAAGTAATAATCTTGGAAAGAGAAAAGTTTGCAAAAGAGAAAAAGGCAATTGAACAGAAGAACGTTGGATTTTTCAAAGAAATATCCGGTCAGAGAAACAATGCTGAGAAGGGTTTTGAAGAAGAAAGAACCATGTTTGAGTCTGAGATTAGAAAGCTTACTGTCAAGTTATCTGAACTGTCTGAGTTTGCATTGAAAGAGCAGAAAACGAAGTCTGAATTCGAGATGAAGATTGATCTACTCGTCAAAGAAAGAGACAGTTACTCTTCAAAGGTAAAAGAGCTTGAAGATATCATTTCCAAGGTGGTGGTGACTGAGCACACGACTCCAGAGTCACAATTCCACACACCTAGAGATGATCCAGCTGATTCTGGATGTTCATTCAAGACAGCTGCAAGCTCATATCAGAAACATGTTTCTTCAAAGAGGTCAGTTATATCTTCTAATCAGATTCTTAGTACTAACCTTTTCTATGATAGAAATATAGATGGTTCAGGTGCACATAGAAGAAGAAGAAGATATCAAGAAGAGAAGTTGGTTTGGAAGGTGAAACCACTTGATGATGAGAAGAAAGTTGAGATGAAAGGAAATAATTCATGTGTACATACACATAAATCCAAGAAGAACAATGCACGTAAAGGTAAATCTGATCATATATACACGAGAAATCAATTAATCAGGTTATCAGGTAAAAAAAATTATTGTTCTTATTGTGATACACAGGATCATGTTCATAAAGCAAGTGATCATTACTGGTATGGTTCTTACTCAGTTACTCCCATTCGAACTGCAACTAACATATATGGAACCAAATTCCAGTGGGTACCAAAACCAAAGACTGATTCTGTGTTGTAGGCACCTACTGTCAATGGGGAGTAGGAGAACCTAGGCTTCTATGTAAATCAGCTTAGGACCCGTACTTCAATGAAGTTTGACTTCTAAACACAACAGTTTAGGACTCCCTCTTCAATGATGAAAAAGAAATGCTACTCCCGGGCTGATAAGAGATTGTACTCAGATACTCAAATGAGGAAATCAACCTTCAAGGGGGAGTACATAAGTTTTTTTGGAAATATGTATTTGGAAGATATGACGAACTACACTTCAGGAGGAGTTGTAGATCTCTATCATGTGCCTTTTACTGACAAATTTCAGATGCATATTTTCAGGGGGAGTAAAGAATCATGACTTCTGATTACTCAAATCAGAACTCGTACTGTTAACTGTTTTACTGCTTTGTGTCTTTTACACTTGAATAAATTTGTCTTTGACTGGACTTTGAGATTTGTGCAGAATGAGAGAAGTTAACACGATCATATCTTAATGACTACAGCTGACTTTATGAGAATTAAGATTGAGCGAAATGGTAAATTTCTTATCTTAATCTCAAATGTATCTGAAAGAAGGACAACTTTCAGATATAGAAAACATGTTCTTAAATGTTCAAACCACTTCCCGATTCTTAAACAGATTTCATGAATTGGAAGTGTGATTTTAAATGTTTTTATTTTATTTTGTACTTAACTAATAAACAAACCGTGTGTTTCCAAAGATAATTACTTGCGTATTGTCTTTTCTGTATACTGTCAAGTATTCACACACACTGGTTTGACTTGTTGTTCAAATATGTTCTTGCCATGTCTCAAATTTGAAACATATGTTTCGATGGTAAGACACCCCGCTTGTATTTCAAAGAATTTTTTAGCGTAATTTTATTTCGAAACGTCATTTCAAGAATGTCTGTATTTTGATTCATATAGACAATATCCATTATTCTTGACCATCAACTTTAATTGTTATATCATTCATTTCTGATCATTTTCATACAATGTCAGATTTTCAAACAAGTCTTTTGCATTCATATTCATTCATTCAATTTACTTATTTGTAAATACTTCAATGTTTCAAATGCTCAAATCTTCATGATTATATTGTGAGCACACATACTTCTGACATTTGTAATTGTGCTTTAACTGTTCAAGTTAAACCATATTGAGCAACTTTTGCTTTATAGGAATATGGGTTCTTTGTTCTAGGACATAAATGAAACTTCTATGGATTCACGATTACTAATGTCCCCTACCCAAGAAGTTACTCCATAGTGATTGAGTGTGAGGAGTCTAAAAGAAATGAGAGTGGGATGTGTGACAAGGTAAAATGGAAATGAGAGTTTGGTTAGCTGTGATCTTAAATGATAAAAAGAAAGAGGGTGAGAGATCAGAGTAAAAGAATATCAAACTCTGCACCAACTATTTTCTGAGCCGGTCAGCCACATTACTAATGTTTCACATTTCTTTGTGAACATTATTGAAACAGGCAACTAGCCCATGCCAACTCTTGATTAAACCCCACCAACTACTCATTTTCTTCTCAAAAAGAAAATGTTTCATATTTTATGGGGACGCAACACATAATCTATCTGATTTTCATTTGGAAAATCTGGATATTGAAACAGAAGGAAGTCTGCCCCACCTTCGCACTTCAATCATGCACATTGAGTCTGTGTTTCTACTACTGTTGTCTCAGTGGTTTACACAATTTTAAGCCTTTATAAGCATATGATGACTTAATTCTTTCTACACATGCACGAACACACATTTGTTTTCTTGTCATAACATTCATAGAAATTTCCTTTGTGGTGTTTCGATGATTGGATGGAAGCCCTGGGGGAGTGAACATCAAAAAGCTCCTTTCCAATGTGTATTCATTACACACAGTGACTTAGTGTTACTGACAGGCGCATTAGCTGATTCATTTGTTGATTTAGGTGTTACATTCCTATTTTGTCTAGATTTGAAAAGATCTGGATGAATACGTTGTTCGAATTCTCATCGAATCAGAGGCTCTTTGACAGATCAGTGGTCAGAACAGTTAACGACATTTCTTGAAGAAGTTTTGATGATATTGATGCTCTAATCATCAAAAAGGGGAAGAAGAGTTAAAGAAATGTTTTTGAGTCAGCAATGTTAAAGCTGAGAGAAAATATTCAAGATTGATTGAAAGTTGAAAGGCTTTGAAGATTTTGCTGATATTTGGTTTGTGAAAGAGGTTTTATAACCTTGTGAGAGAATCAGTTTTTGAGAAAAGATTGTTGAAAGTTTTTGAAGAGATAGAGCTTATCAGAGAAGGGGAGAATGTAAATATTTCATAATAATAGGGGGAGCATGTGAGTTGATTGAGAAAATCATTTTTGTATCAAAGGGGGAGTTATTTCAAATTGAGCTTAAAGAGAGAAGATCACATTGCTAAATCTTTTAGTAATGATCTTGATCCAAAAGGGGAGAATGTTAGAGCACAGATTGTTTGGATTCAAGATCATAAAGATTTGAAGACCATTTGAAGACCAAAAGTCAAGAAGTCAAGAGTTGAAAGTCAACTCTCAGTGAAAGTCAAAGTTGTTTTATAATAAAGTCAAAGTCAAATCCTTTGTATTTTATTTTCCTTGTATTTTAGTTGTTGGTATAAATAGTAGTGTTAGTTGTTTTTGTTAGTAAGATGTAACTAGGGAGAAGTAACTAGAGAACGTATCTGAGAGAGAATTGTAGAGAGAGAGAAAGTCGTTTAGAGAGAGAAAGTGAAAACAAAGTTTGTAATCTGTGAATTTGAGAATTTGAATCAAACATGTATATTAGTTAAATCTTGTTTGTTGATTTGATTGCAATTAGAAACTTGATTCCAGGACACACACTTATGCAAAACTCTTTTCATCCTCCCTTTCTCACACGCATCACATTGATGTTCTTTCTCATATTTAAGCTCATGTAAGCCTTTCACCAAATTTCCCTTCACCAACTTGTTGATGTATCTGAAGTTGAGGTGAGACAGCTGTCTATGCCACAACTAACTTTGTTGCATAGAGGCTTTCAACAGTAGATACACAACATTATTAGGCTTCATATTGGATAGATTACTTGTGTAGAAGTTTGAATTTCGAGAGCCGACCAAGAGTTCTTTCCTGTCTTCAGCCGAATGCAACATCTCTTGGCCTTGAAATTCACCTCCAAGTCTTAGTCGCAAAACTGTCCGATGATAAATAAGTTGTGTCCTAAACCTTCAACATAACTCACCTTCTTTATCGTGACATTCTCTTAAACCACATCTCCATAACCAAGTATCGGTGAAAAATGGTCATTTCCAAACCGCACATTGCCACAAAATTTCTCTGTATAATAAGATAAAATTTCTTTCCTCCCGGTCATATGGTTGGAATAGCCCGAATCCAAGTACCACATATGACGGGTCCTTTATGGTTTAGGTACCCACTTGTAAATGGGTCCTTTCTGGTTAGTCTCAGTTTTTGGCACCCAATGAAATTTGGGTCCTATTTTCTTTCTAAAAACATTTAATCTATTAGAATGATATATATGATAAGAACCAAACCAATTATCAGAAAATTGACGAGTAACAAAATCATTTCGGCCACAAGTGGAACACTGAATTGTAGAAAGAGATAATTGAATCAATTGCTTTATTATATAAACCATGCATGGAAGTACAAGTTTTGATTTATTCGAAGAAAATTGACCAATTACATCACTATTTTTATCAGTTTTCCTATTACAATCCGAAAGTGAAAATGATTTTGTCGACTCTTCATCTTTCTTTGGTCTCCATTCAAGCTTCACCTCAGATTAAATCTCATAACTGAAACATAAGATTTATGCTTGTTAGAACGATGAGAATTCAGAGTTTTCTTTTTCTTAGACTTAGCACTGTTGTTCCGTTTCTATGAGTGCTTCTTCTTCTTACCTTTAGCATAATTGTGGATCCTAGAACAGTGAAATAATAATAACAATCAATGATTAACAGTAAAAAACAAGGATTGAATCACAAAACCTGGTCATATGATTAGATTGATCAATAAAGGATATAAGCGATTACAAAGAATTTTCTTGATACGTGTGTGTAAACCTAAATGACCGTTAACCTAGAAATTAGGTTAAACTAACAATTTATGCTTAGGCCCTAAACATTAAGACCCAAGGCCCAACACAAACAAACAAATCCTAATTACAAAATAAGGAAATCACAATTTGCACCCCCAACTTCTATTCAACATAAAATACCCCCTAACAATCTCCCCCTTTGAATTGAAGTTCAAATTGTTGCCAGTTCCGAACATATCTCTTTCTGAGTCTAAAGCTGATCTCGAAGGTTCTCAGTAAAGCTCTGTATTCTAGCATTTCTTCTATCTCACCCAAAGCTTTGAGAACAAGGTGTCTGTAATACTGATCCAAGGACTGGACCCCTTTGTCATCTTGATCAATGAAGTGTCTCAACTTATCGTGAAGCAAAATCAGTGTATCGTCGCAGTATCGGGCAATCTGACTGAATCGAATGAAACGTAGTTCACCTTTACCGTTCGAGTATGTCATGCCGAATTCTGGATAGTTCATCACTGTATAGGTAGGTACATTCTGAACTTTGATGTGGATTGAGCAGGTTGATCTTGGCTTGACTGCTTTCTAGACCGATCTGGAAATCTTCAACACTTGCAACCTTCATGGCACACTTCATATAGCTCTTAACAACTTCTAGCGCATCAGCAATTTCTGTCGACCGAATGGTTCGGGACTTCATGTCTCGTAGCAAAAACAGGAGATCTGACAGTTCTAGATTCGGAAAATCGACTTTGGAGAAATACCATTTGTTGCCATTTTCTCAAGTCACAATGAAGCACGGAAACCTAACTTTCACAAGGCAGTCAAATGAGATCTGATCGACGGATTTAACTATGGACTTTGTCTTCACATGAAAGCTCAACATTCTTTTACATTTTCGCATGTGAATATATTCCTCTCGCTTCTTTTTGTCTGTCATCAACTGAAGACCATACACGGCAACCTGATCGTATTCAACTAATTTTTGGGTGAAAATCTTCTTTTAGGATTCTTCTAGAAATGGAACCAAGATCATTACCCTTTTCCATTTAAGAGGTGGATCATGTCGAATGCTGACTGTTTCACGAACTGGGGTGTGTGGAGGAGATCAGATGGGATGATCTGTCTGAGTTTGGACCGGATGATCTGTCAGATAGGTAAGTAAGGGTACACAAGCAGAAGAATGCTCGGCTGAAAGATGATCTTGAACCACGTGCTCAAACAAGCTATTTTAGTCTTCTTGTTGCAAGTACTCTTCATATTCGAAAGTGCACAATTCATCGTTTGATCAATTTTTTAGAATGCATCAACAATAATAGCACAGTTATCCTGATCATCTGATGAACCTCTGTCACAATACTCGGGATTTTCAACCGTTGGATTAGCCTCGTACATGACAATTTCCATACCCTGGTCCTGAGCCTGACCCTGTCCTTCGTTCTGTGTATCTGTACCCATGTCTGTCAGTCCCTCAACTGAAACCACTGCCTGTGTTGACTCGAGCTCAGATATGCGATGACACTTCTCCCCTTCATGGTGATCAATATCATATTAGTCATCATGCCTGCGCTTGAGCCCCTCTACTTGACATCTGCAGGTTGTCTCCAAAGAAGTAACCCTGTCAGTAAGTGTAGCTAGATATTGCTGCACAGAATGAAGGATGGCATTTACGTTCTGAAAAGTATCAGGTGATATATTGGGTGGGGGTGGGGGTGTAGGTGGTGATACTTGGGAACGGGGGAGGGATATTAGATCGGCATCTCGTGAAGGCTCAATTTAGGATTGTGATAATAATTTGGCTAGAAGCATGGATTTGAGGTCATCGATGGAATAGTCAGTAGGTGGGGGTGGTAGTGGTAGTGTTTCAGGATCAGTCATCGGAGTTTTTCCTTTTATCAACCGTTTCAAAGCATCCACCTGTTCTTGCATTTCAGCCCTTATGTAATATTGGACAGCCTTTAGGGCGCCGTCCAGAAAATCCCTTGAGACGAACTCTGGTAAGCTAATACCTGGGTCACGTAGACTTCCAGTTGTGGTAACGACTGTTGAAGTCGTATCGCCTACGATCACAGCTGGCGTGATGATAGATGTGGTAGGACTTCCATCCAATCCTCGTAAACCACCCAAAGGTAGAGTTACTATGGGTGTTCTGGCTGGGTCACTAAGACGTCCAACGATAGCTGATAATGGTGACGGTGTCCTAGCCAAGGGAATTATATCTGTAAGTGGCTCTAAACTCAATTGTGCACTAAAAGACGTCGAGAACTAGGGCAGCTATCCTCTTGTTTCAAAACTGGAACTCTCCAAGTGAGAGACAGGTAGAATATGTGTTGAGTCTCCATGAGAAAGTGAAACCGACATCTGTTGAGAGATGTTGGAGTGGCTATGGGGAGGGGTGCAATTGCGTCTCTAGGTCCACGATGGCTTATTCAATACCCTGTCTCAACACATGAGACTGGGTAGCAGATGTGGCTACCTGAATGACACTCGGCTGGGGAAGGTCAACCTGAGATGATTGCCTTATCACACGTACATGCTCACAATCATTTTTTATTTTCCTCTCTCTCTCTCTATATGAATATTCTCATTTTCAACTTAATCTTCCTCCGCACTCCTTATTTCTCCAGAAGAGGTTTGGGAAAGATATGTATACGTAGGTGCAGATTTGGTGTGGGAAGATGATCATTTACCTTCGGATTCAGCGCCAGTGGTGGAGGAGGATTGGGTACCATCGGTCTCAGTTGCGGTGTCAGAAGATGACTGAGTGGCGACGATTTTGGTCGTTGGGGTATCTGTGATGACTGGTACGTCATGTAGTGTGGTTACCACCTCTAGAATCTGAGGGTCTGCCTGTGGTGGTGTAGATAGTTGGCGTGAAGACTATCCTCGCTTTGTGGCATAGTACCGCTCGCTTCATTTCCCCTCACCAAAATTTCCCTCGCCACACCCTGTCCGGGAGCCCCAACTCTCCGGACTCTCCCACCTCTCGTGCGTAGACCCTCACGTCTCTCAGGTCATGCTCCCTAGGGAGGTCATTATGGTGCTGGATGGACCATAGGAACAACTATGTCGAGTGTGCCTATAATCTATCACACTCGGTGTCATTGGACTAGCATAAGCTAGTATACCATCATGAATTCACCTGGGTACAACTTTAGCGATTTCGAGTCTACTCTGAAGTCTATGAGTAGGGTTGTGAAGGCATACTGGATGTGAGGGTCGACGAGCAATCGTGGGATAAATCTCCATGTAGCTTCGGATAAGTATCTAGAGAAACCTTATAAAAGGTATGACATTCCGTCGTCTATTTGCTGCATTGTCTCGTACCTTCTGATCTAGCTAGTAGCAAAGAATGTTAGCATAGTCGACGTGGCGGTGGAAGGAAACACCACGAAAGAGCCGCAAAAAGTTGGCACTGCTTTGATCGATGCCTTTGGTGATGGCAGATAAACACCTATTGAGTATAGTGAAGAGCATGTACCATAGTGGCGTTAAGTGCCGACAATTGAACGAAGACGAGACTTATTATGTCCCAAATTATCAAGTTCTAAATGTAATTCAATCTCAAAACATGATGATACGAATTTACTCAACCTGTTATTGATTTCCAATTCAATCAGATTTCGTATACACTTCTCTCTGTCACTTTCTCTCTCTACAAGATACAGTCTGCGTACACAATCTGAATTCCAACTTCTAATCACAAGCTTGTAACAACTAACTAGTCGTATGTCTATTAAAGCAAAGACACGCGCTTACAAAACACAATTAAAACAAATACAAAATACAAGACTTTGACTTTGACTTTATTACAAAGATAGACTTTGACTTTCTTGCTTGAGAGTTGACTTTGGCTTTGACTTGCTTGACTTTGATCTTCAGTCTTCATGATCTTGTATCCAACAAATATATGCTCTAACAATCTCCCCCTTTGGATCAAGATCATCTCTAAAAAGATTTTGCAATTCATTCTCCCTCTTTTTGTTGCAATGTTGAACTTTAAGAATTTATCTCTCCTTGTAAATTTCTTGTCAACTCAGATCATCTTCAGAAAGAAATATAAGCATTGAAATACAGTCTCCCCTTTTATGCTCAAAACAATCTCCCTTTCTTGAAAATTTTGTCTTCAAAAACTTTTGTAATCTCTCCAAAGCCTGTCTTTAAGAACAATAACATTCTCCCCCAGGATTGTGAAATCTCTTTCAGACATCGGAAAGAAATTATCTTCAGACTTAGCTCAGTTTGCTTTAGCAAATTATCTTCAAAGAAACTTTCAGTAAAATTCTGCTCACATTCTGAAATCTTTGAACTTTCTCTTCAGCTTTCAACAAATTTCCTCAAATTAACTGTCTTGACATAAATTTCTTGATCACTTCAAACATTTCTTGAACCTTTCCCCCTTTTTGATGATTGGAACTTTGAAATCATCAAAACTTTACACAAGAATTGTCATTGATCTGTCTTGACCACTAATCTTTTATACTGAGCCTCTGATTATCTATCGATCCAAAAAGATATTCATCTGAATCTTTGCAAATTCAGACAAAATATGAGTGTAACACCTGAATCAACAAATGAATCAGTTAAAATGTCTATCAGTAACACAAAGTCACTGTGTGTAACGAATACACATTGGAAGGGAGATTTTTGATGTTCACTCCCCCAGGTCTTCCATCCAATCATCGAATAACACAAGTTTATTCTATGAACGTTTTGACAGAAAAATGAATTTTTTGTATGCTCGTGCTTGTGTATGAAAGAATTAAGCACAAATGATTGCTTTTTATAGGCTCAAAATTATGTAAACCATTGAGACAACATGGGTTTATTGTGTGAGCTTAACTAAACTTCTATACATTTTTTAGAATACATATATATGATAGCAAAGTTAAACCATTTTGAGCAATATGTTCTTTTAGGAAAACAACATGGGTTTATTGTGTGAGCTTAACTAAACTTCTATGGATTCACGTTAACCAGTGTTTCCTACCCAAGAAGTTAATCCTTGAGTGATCGAAGAGTGTGAGGAGTCAAAATAACTGAGTGTGGGTTGTGTGATGAGGTAAAATGTGAAATGAGAGTTTGGTTAGAAGCGAGCTTAATGTTTAAAAGAAAGAGGGTGTGAGAACAGAGTAAAATAATATCAAACTCTGCACCAATTTTTTTTCTGAGCCGGACAACCACATTGATGGTGTTTCACAATTCTTTGGTGAACATCATTGAAACAGGCAACTAGCCCATGCCAACTCTTGATAAAAAACCCACCAGCTACTCATTTTCTTCTCCAAAAGAAGATGTTTCATATTTCAAGGGGACGCAACATATAATCTATCTAGTTTTCATTTGGAAAATCTGGATATTGAAAAAAAAGGAAGTCTGCCCCACCTTCGCACTTTGATCATGCACAATCGAGTATGTGTTATACTGTTGTTGTCTCAATGGTTTACACAATTTTGAGCCTATAAAAAGCAATCATTTGTGCTTAATTCTTTCATACACAAGCACGAGCACACAGAAAATTCGTTTTTCTGTCAAAACGTTCATAGAATAAACTTGTGTTATTCGATGATTGGATGGAAGACCTGGGGGAGGGAACATCAAAAATCTCCCTTCCAATGTGTATTCGTTACAAGTAACTTGAATGAATGAAATGAATACAAGAAACTTGTTTGAAAATCTGACATTGTATGAAAAAGAACAAAATAGAATGATTTAGCAATTAAGGCTTAGGTCAACAAAAATTGGATATTGTCTATACGAAACAAAATATAGACACTCTTGAAAGAAATGTTTTGAAATGAAATCAACGCTCAAAATTTTGAATATCGAGCGGGGTGTATCACCATCGAAATTTTTTGTTCAATTTGAGACATGGTGATAACATAGTCAACAAAAAAATTAAACCGGTGTGTGTAAATACTTGACAATATATGGTAAAGATAATACACAAGTATTAATCTTCGGAAACACACGGTTTATAAACAATAAAGCACATATAACATGAAAACATTTAAAATCACACTTCTATATTCATGAAATCTTTTTAAGAATCAGAAGTGGTTTGAAGATTTAAGAACGTGTTTTCATATCCGAAAGTTGTCCTTCTTTCAGACACGTATGAGATTAAGATTAGAAATAAACCTCTTGTTCAGTCTTAAATCTCATGAAATCAGCTCTATGTCATATTAGATATGATCATTTAAGATTTCTCTCAATATCTGCAACAGTCAAAAAGTATGTCAAAGTACAGAGATTTATTCACAAAAATTGTATTGAAAAGTAAATGACATAAAGCTATAAAACGTTTAAAGTACGAGTTCTGATCAGATGTAATCAGAAATCATGTAGTCCCCCCTGAAATATTGCATTTACAATATTTAATTATCAGGAAAAATATGTACTCCCCTTGAAGGTTGAACTTCTCATTTAAGTATCGGAGTAAAATCTGATATTAGCACGGGAGTAGTGTAACACCCTCAAAATCTGTAAATAGCGACCGATTAAAAAATTTCTAAATACACCAATAAATGAATCATTTACAACCACAAATTTAAATTCAACTACAATACACATATTCCATCTTATATATAGACTATAAAGGACGGGTGCTACCAATACCCATGCATAGTCACTATCTCCCTACTGCGGAAGACTTCACCGAATACTTACTTTCGGATCTAGCTAAGGCTCTACTCTTCACGGAAATGCTAGAACCAACTCCCAACCTTGAAACCTGATGCACATGCCGACAAATAAAAAGGGTTAGGCTTAACGCCTAGTGAGCTCAAGAGTTTTAACATGAATGAATATATCTTTAAAGGAAAGAATGCAGTTTAAAGCAAGGTCTTTCGAAATAGTATACATCAAAATAGAAACGACACAATTTCCCATAATATGCACTTTTAAAGACAAAGCTCCCAAACACACATTTCTTGTATGAGGATGCAACCCGTAACTCACCCAAAGCGGGGTCATAGGTCGATACTCAAATGTGCTAAAATGTAAGTAATACTTCATATCCCAAAACACCCAAAACTCGGGTGGGGCATAATACTCGACCCTTAAATAACGGAAAACAACCCATAAAATATGACACGCCATTAAAACATGAAACTGAAGCTTAATACTCACGTGACCATAAAATGGGATGAAATCCAAGTATTAAAGCATGGACAATTAAATATCCAAAATACAGCGGACCGACAACGGGGGATACCCGTATCCGTTGAGAGTGGAGGAATACAAAAGTATGCCACTCAGCAACGTTGATCGTATGACACTTCACGACACGCTAGCCCAAGTGCCCCTACGACTCCTTGACAAGTTTCACCCAAGAGACAGCTGACCTTAGCGAATACCACCGAAATCATCGTCAAAGGGTTGGCCCACGGGGGATACAACAAAGGCATTGCCCCACGTGGCGAAGGCCCCAAACGCCCATCAGAGGACTCCCCACAGTCATAATAGCTCAACCGGGCTCAACCCTCCTAGTGCCTACTTGCAAAGACAAGGTCGTAAACCATGAGTCCCGGAGTCCAACCCCGTACCACCCAATTGACCATCAAATAAGTCTGACTTATGTGCCTATGGATCCAATGCAACACAGTCTAAAGTTACACGACTACTCATGAATGACTACAACACTCGAATCTGTAACTATCGATAATATGCAATAAAATGCAATAAGATGTACATCACAAATTGGACTCTACATCGAGCCATTAAAACCGGACAAATGCCCTCAAGACTCTTTTAAGCCAATACCGAGCTAAAATGCTCAAAATCCATTTGACCAATAATTACCGGTCCCCCAAATAATGAAATGTCTTTAAACAACGTTTACGAAGACACATACCCCAAAGACGAGATTAACCCAAAACTCGACGCATAATGTGACCAAAGGTTTTCCAAAGGGTTTATGAATGCCAATACACCTAAATGCATATAACACGAAATAGAGTTCTTTTGTACAAATTCGTCAAAGATGCATAACTCATAAAATAGACCCTCTTTATACAAAGTCACCAAGAATACGTAATTCATGTTATTTAGTTGTTGAAACGTTCAAAACCCAATATATGCATTTTAAAAGATTAACACAACTCAAGGATATGAAAACTCATCAAAATACTCACACTTTGACAGATAACCAAGTAAAACATATTTTACTTCACAATACTCAAAACTTATCAGCAGTTAACCATTTCATGTAAAACACTTTAAAATAAACATTTTGGCATGTACACCGTTTTCACAAATCAACTTGAACTCACCTAGCTAGATTTAGTCTAAATCTAGGTTTCACCCAACGAGCTCTTTTGAAGGCCACTTGAATCTTCAAGCCGAGGACTTCCAAAACCTAGGTCCAAACATACCACACCACTTAGAAACTTTCCCCAAACATTAATTACTAAAATCCTCAAAGAGATCAAAACCCTAGTTTCCCAAAACCAACAAATCCGAGATTTGAGAAATCAAACACTAAGAAACCATCAATGGAGCATTTATTACTTATTTCAAGAAAGCTTACCATTCTAGGTGATGAGACTTTCCGAAGACACCCATTCCAACTCTTCAACCCGAGTTCCCACACGTTGGACTTGATGAGGAAGATGAAGATGGAGGTTTTGTAGTTCAAGATCCCACTAGTTAGATGATAAAGAATCATGTGGTTCAAAGGGGGAACCCTCAAAATGGGTTAGGGTTCGACTTTGAGGTTTGGGAGAGAAAAAGGGGAGAAGATATAAGTGAGAAATAAGGAGAATGGTGAAAATTCGGATATTTAGAGGACCAGACGCCGCGCGCGACCTTGCCACGCGATAGTGACATTGTAACTATCGCGAGTGCATTATCGTGGAGAATGTACCACGGGTGGTACACCCCCGGCGATTGTGCTATACGATAGTGACACATGTCACTATCGCGAGTCACAATCGCGCCACTAATACCGAGGCCAGAAAAAGGTCAAAACTCGAGATTCTCGCATGGGTCGACTCAAGGTTCGAAAGCACAACATTTCCCACCCAAAAATATAGGCGAAAGGCGGAGAGATTGCCAACGAAGGGCGGAAACTTACTTAAGAAAAACTGGGTGTTACAATCCTCCCAACCTTAGAATGATTTTGTCCTCGAAATCTAGATTCCCATGAAACCTTGCCCGCAGAAGGATTTCCATTAACCCTTCCTCCAGCACCACTGTGATGCCCCTTGCACTAATACATGCCAACCGGCCCTCATGGGCACAATACACTCATGACCGAGCGAACACTGAACTCACCAAAGTAACCTTTACCCACAAGATTACGGTTGTCTCCCAACCTTAGAATGACAATCACTACCTCTAGGGTAGTTTGTGACCTCAACATTTCACCAATCAAAATTCCTTCGGATCATCACGGTTCCGAACCCAATATCAAAGATCATAACTAAACTTCCAAAATCCTAAGATTTCAACTGATCCATTCCTAATGCTGATAAAGTTGACCTCCTAAGGCGCACCAATGCGTCCTTCAGACTACTAGTTAACCCCGGTTAGGTTAACACTTAACTCTGCTCCAACCCCAACCTCACAATAATCCTCTAATACAACCTTTATCACCATGGAAAAGCTTATACACATCGGTACTTAATCATCAACATCTAACCTTCCATTAAATTTCATCACTGAAGGATCAATATTTCCCACAATCCAGCCGGGATACATCCCAAACATTCCCAGATCCATTGACTCCAAGGAAACAAGTCAACGCCTAGGACTAAACGGTGACCTAGAAAACGTGGACATCCCGCCTAAGATTTCATTCCAGATGGATGGTCGCACTAGGGTTGACACCTAACGGAGTGCTAAAATTCCCATTTCTTACATTTCTAACAAACGGACCATAAGAATTTCCTTTGATCGCGGAACCCACTAAGACGATACACCATCAACATATATCATGATGTCACACCGACGAGCAATCCACCAAATCGAAATCAATTTAAGCGCAAATAATCACCTAAGACCTTATCCCGCAAGATTACCGAAGTATGAAGTCACTCCTTTAAATACCTGGGGAGACTCAAATCTACTATTACCATTATACATGCATGTACCAATTCAAAACTGAAACCCACAATTCAAGTCTGACCGAAAGTCGGATCATCCGACGCTTCAAATCCCAAGGACTCCATTAGTCCTAATTACAACTTCTTTCACTACAGTGTTTAAATCTATATGCCTAATGAGTTCAAGGTTTGCAACTAACATGCCGATTTTAACTTTCATAAAACTTTTAAATATGTAAGCTTTATAAAGATAATTGGTTGTGCAGTAAAATCCACTACCGATTACTCGATAGTTGACAATTAGTCACCGACGCTACACATATAAAACTATTTCCAAATTTCTTTTGATCGAAGTTTACGTAAATAAAACAGTAGCAAAAGGTGTGTAGCAAAATTCACACTATAAACATGAAAATAAACTCCGGTACCCCAAACACGTGAAATAAATGTTTGTACAGCTCCAAGAGAGAACTTCACAACTTTTAACTTTTAACTTTTCCTTCTTTAACCAAAAACGTTAAGGCATAAAATTTTCAACAATTCTCTTATGCATCAGTTTATTCCCCAAAACTTTGTAGAATGATGGGAACGTAAATAAACTTTCAAATCGAGTTTAAAGCCTTGAGCCGCACCGATAAAACACATTCGACCAAGGTGGTAACTACAACGACATACAATCCGAAAATTCATTTCATGCATTGCAGAAAATTTATAACAGGAAGGTCAACAATTGAAGCACGTTTAGATTAAAAGTTTAATGTGCGATAACATAAATATTTCACATATTTACTCACGCGAATGAAAAATCAGATTCAACCTAAAGGTATGCACTTATACCACGTGAAACTCAAGATGCAATCATGCGACATTAAGATTTTCAAGGTGCCTCTTACGGTTGCAAAAATGTAGGTGTAAGACTCGCGTGAGACAAAGTATTAAACAAAACTCGTAAATTAATGCCCACAATAAATCAAGTCTACATGTTCCAAAATTTCTTTTTATTACGTGGTTCGAATGGTCATAAAATAAAACACCCCAACTAAACTTTCATAAACTCATTGACGGTAAAATCAAGTGGTGTTAAAATCTCTACTTCCCAACATAAAAGCGTAAAACGACTATGAGTCAAAAAAGTCAAAACTCTAAAACCACCGCGTAAGATAAAGTGACCATTTTCCACAAACTCTCATTAGAGGCGACACCCAAAAGCTCGTAAATTATACGCCATAAAATTAAAATCCACGCATCTCAAATTACACCCACAAACTCAAAAAGGTTGTAGAACTATACCCCGTAAAATTAAACACGACTCGTACAGACTAAAATTTCCCAGAAAATTCCGACTCGAGAACAGTGGGACAACTCTTCCTTTTAAACTTTAACATACGTGGAGGAGATCCAATGTGAAGGTTAAAAATTCTACAGTTACTTGGCCAATACCACATATGGCATTAAAACACCGATCTTAATATGTCCAAAGATAGCGTTAAACACAAAACAGGGATGAGGAGATTTTTCCATAAAAATTGCAATAACTTGCAACAAAACAATTTCCATATGTGCTTAAGCTCACGGTTTAAAATCTGATGAGTGCTAATGTTTTACCAAGACTTCAAAGTATAACACACTTTATGCTTCGAATACATGAGAAACAATTGATGCAAACTTATTTTAGAAATAAATTTCGTGCATGAATTTGGTCGGCACTCAGCATCTTAGGACTACACTCCTCCATTTTCCCGACATAGTATCGTCATCCGGATGCATCCAACATCTTAGAGCAACAATCCAACAAATTGGTTAACTTACAATTTTCCTCGAAACAGAATCGGGTTGTCGAACCGATAGTTCTACTCCAACCAAAAACTCTGACCCAAGATGGTCAACTTAATGCATTCATCACACTTACCTATCACTCCCAAGTGACATTGCTATAAACATCAACCTTTCCTTAGATCACTTGCTTAGAAACTTTCTCACTACCCCAACGGTCATCCCACCAAGGTAGTTCAAGTATACCCATGTAGCATGTAGATTCACCATAACACTTGTCAGGTGTCATTATGAACGTACAGTACATAGTCATGCTTGCATCCCTCGACAAGTTTCCCGTTTCTAGCGACTCGATCTATCCTCAAAGTATCTTTTCTTAGGGTACCTAATGTGCAACTTCACTTACAATGACTTATAAGAACTCTAGTTTGAGTCTAGGCATCCAAAGATTAATACCTAATTCTCTCAAACTTAAGCTCTGATAACAACTTGTAACACCCTCAAAATCTGTAAATAGCGACCGATTAAAATTTTTCTAAATACACCAATAAATGAATCATTTATAACCACAAATTTAGATTCAACTACAATACACATATTCCATCTTATATATAGACTATAAAGGACGAGTGCTACCAATACCCATGCATAGTCACTATCTCCCTACTGCGGAAGACTTCACCGAATACTTACTTTCGGATCTAGCTAAGGCTCTACTCTTCACGTAATTGCTAGAACCAACTCCCAACCTTGAAACCTGATGTACATGCCGACAAATAAAAAGGGTTAGGATTAACGCCTAGTGAGCTCAAGAGTTTAAACATGAATGAATATATCTATAAAGGAAAGAATGCAGTTTAAAGCAAGGTCTTTCGAAATATTATATATCAAAATAGAAACGACACAATTTCCCATAATATGCACTTTTAAAGACAAAGCACCCAAACACACATTTCTTGTAAGATGATGCAACCCGTAACTCACCCAAAGCGGGGTCATAGTTCGATACTCAAATGTGCTAAAATGTAAGTAATACTTCATATCCCAAAACACCCAAAACTCGGGTGGGGCATAATACTCGACCCTTAAATAACGGAAAACAACCCATAAAATATGATACGCCATTAAAACATGAAACTGAAGCATAGTACTTACGTGACCATAAAATGGGATGAAATCCAAGTATTAAAGCATGGACAATTAAATATCCAAAATACAGCGGGCCGACAACGGGGGATACCCGTATCCGTTGAGAGCGGAGGAACACAAAAGTATGCCACTCAGCAACGTTGATCGTATGACACTTCACGACACGCTAGCTCAAGTGCCCCTACGACTCCTTGAAAAGTTTCACCCAAGAGACATTTGAGCTTAGCGAATAACACCGAAATCATCGCCAAAGGCTCGGCCCACGGGGGATACAACAAAGGCATTGCCCCACGTGGCGAAGGCCCCAAACGCCCATCAGAGGACTCCCCACAGTCATAATAGCTCAACCGGGCTCAGCCCTCCTAGTGCCTACTTGCAAAGACAGGGTCGTAAACCATGAGTCCCGGAGTCCAACCCCGTACCACCCAATTGACCATCAAATAAGACTGACTTATGTGCCTATGGATCCAATGCAACACAATCTAAAGTTACACGACTACTCATGAATGACTACAACACTCGAATCTGTAACTATCGATAATATGCAATAAAATGCAATAAGATGTACATCACAAATTGGACTCTACATCGAGCCATTAAAACCGGAAAAATGCCCTCAAGACTCTTTTAAGCCAATACCGAGCTAAAATGCTCAAAATCCATTTGACCAATAATTACCGGTCCCCCAAATAATGAAATGTCTTTAAACAACGTTTACGAAGACACATACCCCAAAGACGAGATTAACTCAAAACTCGACGCATAATGTGACCAAAGGTTTTCCAAAGGGTTTATGAATGCCAATACACCTACATGCATATAACACGAAATAGACTTCTTTTGTACAAATTCGTCAAAAGATGCATAACTCATAAAATAGACCTTCTTTATACAAAGTCACCAATAATACGTAATTCATGTTATTTAGTTGTTGAAACGTTCAAAACCCAATATATGCATTTTAAAAGATTAACACAACTCAAGGATATGAAAACTCATCTTTGACAGATAACCAAGTAAAACATATTTTACTTCACAATAGTCAAAACTTATCAGCAGTTAACCATTTCATGTAAAATACTTTAAAATAAATATTTTGGCATGTACACCGTTTTCACAAATCAACTTGAACTCACCTAGCTAGATTTAGGCTAAATCTAGGTTTCACCCAACGAGCTCTTTTGAAGGCCACTTGAATCTTCAAGCCGAGGACTTCCAAAACCTAGATCCAAACATGCCACACCACTTAGAAACACTCCCCAAACATTAATTACTAAAATCCTCAAAGAGATCAAAACCCTAGTTTCCCAAAACCAAAAAATCCGAGATTTGAGAAATCAAACACTAAGAAACCATCAATGGAGCATTTATTACTTATTTCAAGAAAGCTTACCATTCTAGGTGATGAGACTTTCCGAAGACACCCATTCCAACTCTTCAACCCGAGTTCCCACACGTTGGACTTGATGAGGAAGATGAAGATGGAGGTTTTGTGGTTCAAGATCCCACTACTTAGATGATGAAGAATCATGTGGTTCAAGGGGGAAAAGCCTCAAAATGGGTTAGGGTTCAACTTTGAGGTTTGGGAGAGAAAAAGGGGAGAAGATAGAAGTGAGAAATAAGGAGAATGGTGAAAATTCGGACATTTAGAGGACCAGACGCCGCGCGCGACCTTGCCACGCGATAGTGACATTATCACTATCGCGAGTGCACTATCGCGGAGAATGTACCGTGGTTGGTACACCCCCGGCGATTGTGCCATGCGATAGTGACACATGTCACTATCGCGAGTCACAATTGCGCCACTCGTACCGAGGCCAGAAAAAGGTCAAAACTCGAGATTCTCGCATGGGTCGACACAAGGTTCGAAAGCACAACATTTCCCACCCAAAAAGATAGGCGAAAGGCGGAGAGATTGCCAACGAAGGGCGGAAACTTACTTACGAAAAACAGGTGTTACAAGTAGCATCTCTTTTGATCATTGAAGAGCAAGTCCTAAATTGTTGTGTTTAGAAGTCAAACTCTTTATCATTGAAGTACGGGTCCTGAACTGTAGTATTTAGAAGCCTTGGTTCTCTTACTCCCCCTTAACTTGAGGTGCCTGCAAGACAAATTCATCTTTCAGATTTGGTACCCACTGGTATTTGGGTCCATATTTGTGAGTTGCAGTTCTATTAGGAGTAATAGAATAAGAACCATACCAGTAATGATCACTAGTTTTATGAACAAAATCATATGTACGACAATAAGAACAATAATTTTTCTTTTTACACAACCTGATTAATTGATCTCTCGAGTAAACTAGATCAGGTTTACCTTTTCGCACATTGTTCTTCTTGTCTTTTGGTGCATGTACAAATGATTTCTTACCTTTCTTTTCTTCATTCTTCTCATCATCAACTGGTTTCACTTTCCGGACCATCTTTTCTTCTTCATACTTTATTCTTATCTTATTTTTAATGTATCTGAACCATCTACATTTCTATCAAAGAAAATGTTAGTAGTATGAATCTGATCATATGAATTAACTGACCTTTTGAAGAAACAGTTCTTTGATGTGAGTTTGTGGCCGTCTTTTTAGAATCAACTAAATCATCTCTAGGTGTGTGGATTATTGACTCTGGAGTCTTTTGCTCAGTCACCAACACCTTAGAAACAATTTTTCAAGCTCTTTTATCTTTGACGATAAACTATCCTTTTCTTTGATGTGCAGGCCAATCTCTTTCTGGAATTCAGACTTCGTTTCCTGATCTTTCAAAGCACAAGTTGATAGTTCAGATAGCTTGTCATTAAGCTTCCTTATCTCTGCCTCAAAAATGTTCCTTTCTTCTTCAAAGTCCTTCTCAGCATTCGTTCTCTGACCAGATATTTCTTTGAATATTCCAACATTCTTCTATTCAATGGCCTTTTTCTCTTTCGCAAATTTGTCTCTTTCCATTATGATTACTTTCTCAAAATTAGTCACTTCTTGAGAAAACTTGGAACATTTAAGCTCAACAGTTTTCTTCTTTTTAAAACTTTTTCTTGAAAACTCTAAGAACTTCTTTGCAAACTCTTTCTTTTCTTTATCAAAAACATCTCTGTCTTTGGCCATCTTTAGCTCCAGATCTGAAATCTTCTTATTCAGGTCTTCATTAGCATACCCCAAATCCTTAACTTTCTCCTCATACCTATCAACATAATATGCTTCTGGATTTGAACAATTTGAGCTTCCATATCTGAAATCTTTTTCTTCAGCTCAGTATTCTCGACTTCCAAACTCAGTACCTTTTCTTCATTCAACCTAGAAGTCTGTTTCAGAAGATCTTCATTTATTGTCCTTAAGGCACTGACTTCTTCTCTCAGTATCCGTTTTACATCATGATACCTCTTTGATCTCTTTGAATAGTAGTCAACTGATTAAGCGAGACTTTTGTTCTCTATTCTGAGCTTGGAAATCTTTTCTTCATCATCAGAAAAACTCATCTTGAATTACACTTGCAAAAATAAGAACTTGAAAATGATCGTTAGTCCAAGTGAAATCACAAAATACAGAAAAACTTAGAAAGAATTTCAGAAATTAAATTTCCAAAAAGCTACCAAGTATGGAATTTGCACACTAGACTGAAACACAAAGAATTCGCACACAAGCACAAACTAATCAAGAATTCACACACTAAATACACTAACTACAAAATTCGCACACAAGCCAAACTTTCAGAATTCGCATACAAGAAAAATTCAGAATTCACATGAACTTTTCGCATGAGCTTTTCGCACATCAGAGACATACGAAATCTGTACTTGAAAAATATACAATCTTGAGTAATTCGCATACACTCTTATGCGAATTCAAAGAATTCTTATAACTCACAGATGCGAAATCCTTACTTTTCGCACGACAATCAGATGCGAATTATATCCTTAAACTTTTTTAAGAAAACTTTTCGTATATCAAGCTTATGCGAATTCTAACTTTTCGCATATAGCCTTGTACGAAATCTGGGAAATCCTTATCACACACATATGAGAATTCTATACATTTTGTATAACACACATATGCGAATTCTACACTTGTGAGAATTTTCAGACAATACAATTATTTGAAATCCAACGATCTGCGAGTTCTAGACGCGAATTCTTGAGATTCAATGCGAGTTCTTCAGGATATGCGAGTTCTTTATGTGTCTATGTGAGTTCTTGAGATCATGATGAAAAACCACTCTGTTTGGCTCAAAATTCCATCAATTCTTCGATTTTCGATCTGTAACTATGACAATATGGTCCCTAACACTATTCAAACCTATTACAACCAATGAATTTCAAAGAAATTCATTTCATTTAAAAATACAATTTGTGATTGAAAACTGCTTAGAACTCGTGAACTTTCGTATGAATAAAATTCCAAAATTTATGAAAATTACATTGCAAGATTCAAATCAACCTATACAAGATTTGTCTATTTACTTATACGAACACAATTGACTCGATTACAAATCCAAAAACTCAGAAAAATTTGAAATTCGATCTAAACTCAGAAAACACAGTGCGACTCCATTTCTTGATTGATTTCAACTTGAATCTGCTCTGATACCAATTATTATGTCCCAAATTATCAAGTTCTAAATGTATTTCAATCACAAAACAAGATGATACGAATTTACTCAACTTGTTATTGATTTCCATTTCAATCAGATTTCGTATACACTTCTCTCTCTCACTTTCTCTCTCTACAAGATACAGTATGCGTACACAATCTGACTTCCAACTTCTAATCACAAGCTTCTAACAACTAACTAGTCATATGTCTATTAAAGCAAAGACACACGCTTAAAAAACACAATTAAAACAAATACAAAATACAAGACTTTGACTTTGACTTTATTACAAAGATAGAATTTGACTTTGTTGCTTGAGAGTTGACTTTGACCTTCAGTCTTCATGATTTTATACCCAACAAATATATACTCTAACAAGACTGGTAGATCAGCCGCATATCCCAATGAGTGGATATTTGTGCACAACATGGCCTCAGAGACAATCGGATCGAAAATGTCTCAACCTGGTATGGATTTGGCGGTTGGAAGGCGAAAGATATGATGAAAAAGTTCCTGCGTGATCACGATGTGTGTGTTGTCTATTCGGGACTTAAGACGGAATCTACCCTCTTCACCTATGTGGGTGAGAGATCTCCAGAACTGTTGGAGAGATAGCTGAGTGACGTTAGCTGTTGCGGTGAGAGCATATGAGAGAGGGTGGTCTCAGAGAATCTCAACGACCACCTGGTGTTGGCATTGGCGTGTTGTAAAGTTCCAGGTGGAAGTTGTTGGGAGTGAGTGGGAGGAACCGATCCAGATGAATCAGCGCGTTGTCAGCGACGGGATCAATTCCTTGTGTAGGATTCTAAGCCATTGTACCCGTGAACTGAAAGAAGTGAGCTTTGAGGGTACAATAAATAACCATAAAGATCTCGTGTGAACTAAATGTTAGAACTTGGTTTCAGATTGAAATCCAAGTTAAATAGAAACCTTTGATAAGCAACATCTCACTCAACCAAGTGAAAACTTTGCAGCAACCAATCCCGAAAAATATTCCATTTAAAAAAAACTCATCCATCGAAGCAAAAAGAAGCAGTGTAAACACAAACCAATGGTCCTGGGAGTCAGAGTCGTGAGTACCGGGAGTCAGGGCCGTGTGGACCGAGAGTCGGTACGTGGCCCGTACTTTACAACCATGGCCCGGGAGACGATCCGCTAGAGCCGGGAGACGGCTAGTCCTGGAAGTCGGGTATGTTAGAGTTAAATTGTATTCAATATTAAAAGGAGGGTCTGAATTGTAATTGTTGTAAAGTGTAAGGTTTGTGTTGTAAAGTCAACCTTTGTTGATTTAGTACATATATGTTTGCCTTTGTAATATTAGGTTATGGATTCCTTGATATTGTCATATACGTTTGAGATAGTTTCTAGAGAGAGAAACTGTTTGTAGAGAGAGAAAGTCAAGAATCAATGAAATAAACTTGTGATTCATGAATGAAATCTGTTTGTGTGGGACTATCATTTGGTATCATAGCTTGGGAGGAAAGATTTGTGCATTGATTTGTATCAATTTTGTACAGATCTGAAATCAGGGAAGTTTTCATGAATTTTTTTTTGTGATCTGTTTTCTAAATTTTTCACTGATTTTGTTGATTTCATGATGGTTTGATAAAAATGTGTATGTTTTGATTTCGTTTTTGAGAATAGAATCATTCTTGTTGACTATTGTTCAAAGATTTCATTAAATTGTGATTCAATTTGAATTTTATTTTTTTAAAATTTTATGTGTTCTTAAAAGTTCACTGTGAAAATTTTAAAGATTGTTTTTGAGTTCTAATGTCGATTTAATCAAATTTGTTCTAGATTCGTTTCTAAAAACATGTCATAGACATAATTCGATCAATGATTTCAAGTTTTAATCATAAAATGCAGGTTTTGAAAATTTTCAAATTCTTGGTGTTCTTGAGATGTTCTTGAGGTTTTTTGTGAAAATCTGAAATTTTGATGAGAAAAAGTTATGAAATGTTTCGAAAATATGTTTTTGTAGGCATTTGATCCATAATTTTCACAGTTTAATATGTGTTTCCATTTAGAATTTGTTTTGCAGGTGACATTTTGAAATTGAAGAGGCACTTTCAATTTGCATGAGATTTTTCACATCATATAACAGCTTCTTCGCATCTATGTGGCATTCTGGATAAATTGATGAGAAGTTTTTTTATAAAACATAAAGTTGTTGATTCTCGATAAGATGCTATAATATCCAGAACTGTTAATCTACTGGAATGAAGAACACGTATGGTGAAAACGAAGAACACACATCTTGAACATGAAGAACTCACATCAACATCAAGAACTCGCATGGTTTTCTCAGAATTCGTATGATGCTATCTGATTAAGGAATTCACATGAAGCTTTTCTGTCAAAGAATTCGCATACTACACTGTAGAAACAGAATTCACATGCTACACTGACGCAGCGTAGGTTTGCGGAAGGATCGACAAGCGTCTAAACCCTTTAACGGTTGAGAATTACGATGCGTAAAACTCAAAATTAAGAGAAAACTCTCTAAAAAGCTAAACTTTTATTAATTGATAATTTGATTGAATTGATTAACAATAAAACCTAGCTACCCTATTTATAGCTAAACTAACTAGCAAATAACTATGGAAATTAGAACATCCTAATTATAAACTAACTAGGAAGCTATTTAAATAACTAATAAAAGGAAACTAAATAATCCTAAATTATTATCTAAGATATTAAAACTAATCCTAAAAAAGATAATTAATAAAGATAATTCAAAAAGGAATTTAAAGATAAAGTAAATTATAAATTAAAGACTTCCAATTGATTAAGGATGCATGGTCACGTGAGTTGGAAAATTTCTTTGGAACACCAACAGTGTGTTTCGCGGGTATTGTAGCGGCTTAGGACACATCAAACTCGCATGGAAGGGAAACAAGCCGCATGACACTGTTATGGTTTTCGATCCGTTCTTTAATTTCCGTCACAATCTTTTTTATACTCGGTGCTTTATATTTGCCTCTTTTTCGATACCAAATTCCGAGCCTCTTTCGAGCTCGTTTTTCTATTCGATCTCGATTTCCCATTTTCCAATTATTATTAAAAATCCTTATTAACACTCGAATTCTCTCTGTATCACTGAACAAAGGAATTCGTATATCACTGTTCACATCAAGAATTCGCCTGATACGAAAAGTTAACTTCTCGCATGTTGCCATATACGAATTCCTCATTGATCATACGAATTGCTTCTTATACGAATTCCAGACTTAGTTTTTTCAGAGGCTTGAAAGAATTCGCATCGATACGAATTCCTATGATAGATTGTTTTTTGAATTATTCCGATCGAAGTTCTTGAAGTGGGTCTCTGTATCGTTCGTTTTTGATCGATTTTATTGGTGCTAATATGTTCCTTTGGTCATAAGGAGTTAAGAACAACTTTCAGATTAATTTTTGGTCCATAATCGAGTGAGATATCTGCATCTGAAAGTTCGTCGGAGTTCTTGCCGGAAAACCGGGTTTCGCCGGAGTTCAAATTCACCGGAGTTTTGAACATTGTTTTCGATGTATTAGCTTATAATCTTGTTTTTTACTTGATCTACATTGTTTTTCAGGTGTTTACAAGCTTTAAAAGCTCGAAAAATGCTCGCAGGAAAAGCTATCTCGCCGGAAATCTTCACCTCGTGATATCGATTTTATTTCATTGCATGATCGAAAATTTCTTGTGGGAATCGATTGAGGATCGAACAAGGATTATTTTGCAACAAACATTGTGTATTTTGATCAAGAAGCGAATGAGATATATGAACTTGAAGTTACCTGTTTGAAGGTTGAGGATGATGAACAGTACTAACAAGTTCTGTTAGTTGACCGTTAAATCTGTTACAAATTTGGTCCTTGTTCCGTTAGTTAGTTAATTTTTCTTACATTTCAGTCCATTTCCGTTAGTACCGAGTTAGGTCCGTTAACTAGTTTGTAGAATTGTCATTTTTGGTCCTTGTAGTTAGTATTGTTAGATTTTTTTTGTTATTTTTCTTACATTTTTAGTCCTTTTTAGTCCTTTTTGTTAAAATTGTTAGTTTTGTTAAATAGTTTTCATTTCTAGCAAATGAACAGTATATTTTTGTTATTTTTTTTGTTATTAGGGGTTTTGACATATTTGGTCCTTCAAGTTGTAACTTTTAGAATCTGTCATTTTTAGCCCCTATAGTTGATAGTTTGTTATTTTGTCATTTTTAGTCCTTCTTGTTTGTAAGTTTAGTGTTTTTATACTTTTAGTCCCTATACTTTATATTTTTGCGTTTTGGTCGTTTTAATTCTCGTTTTTTGTCAAATCTTAGTATTTTCACTTTTAGTCCTCGTTTTTCGTATTAGTTTAATATTTTGTCGGTTTTAGTCCCTATTTTCGTATTTTCTTATATTTTACTCATTTTTCATTCATTTTTAGTATTTTTTTGTTGATTTTTCATCTTTGTCGTGTTTAGTCCCTGTTTTTCATTTCTTTTTTATTTTTAGTCCGTTTTGTGTCAGTTTTTGCCGTTTTTACTGTTTCTGAGCATAAATGATATATTTTTCATATTTTTTTTGCAGGTTTAGACATCAAAGCCAAATTTTTCCGCGCTGACTTTTTGGAATTAATTTTTGGAAGACAAATTCTTAATTTGTTTTTTAGATTTTAATTTTTTGAACATCTTTCTGATTTTAATTGTTGCATTCATATTTTCAAACGTGTGCACAAAATTGTACTTCTAATCGAAGTTTTCTTTTGACGATCATATTTTTTTACAGATTTCAAGATGCCTTACACTGACGAGAAGGGAAATGCTATCTTGACAAAAAGAGATTGTGCTATCGCTTATATGTCAGAGATTCCAGCCCTTGAAGCTGAAAATAAGAATCTGAAAATTCAGAATTCATCTATTCTTGTTGAGTCTAAATATTGTGTCCAAGTTTTAATAGGAAAGTCAACATTGTCTAAGTCAAAGCATGTTTAGTTTCCTTAGCCTTTAAGGCTTTGTAATAGTTACGTAGTATATATAGGTTTATCCTTTGTAATCTTGTAACAACGTCTAGAGCATTGTATTGTAATATTCAGATTTGTGAGTAATGCAAGATCTACTTTCTCTCTCTAGTTCTTGATCTTTATTGTCTAAATCTTGAGTAATTGCTTGATGTAATTGGGATTTTATTGATTAACAATTGGTATCAGAGCTGAACCAAACTTTTCAGGAAAGATTTGATCATGATTTGAATTGAAATCTGTGTTTTGGATCGAAAATTTGAATTTTTCGAAAGTTTTTCAAGAAAACAAGTTTGGGTACTGTTCATCCGAATTTCATGTGAAAAATCGTTTTTGATGCAAGAAAATGAATTCGTTGGGTTCGGTTTGTATTGGTGATTGATTCTTGTTTAAATTACATTTCGTATTTTGTTCAAAATCAATTCCAATTTTCGATTTTTGAAAATTTCTTGAACTCAAGTTAGGTCTCTGTTCTTGATCATATGTGTGCAAATTGTTGTTTTCAATCTGAATTTGTTAGTATTTTTGTGTTTCGTACTGTTTGTTGATAATTCTAACAAGTTCTTGAGATCAAATGTGTAGGTTTGAATCAAATTGAGAAAGTAACAGCCAGGAACACGACTTTGCGCAAGTTCATTGGTTTGCGCAAGTTTCATTTGGTTTGCGCAAGTTTCATCTGGTTTGCGCAAGATTCATAATCTCTTGCGTGAGATTATCCGAGATTTAAGAAGAAAGTTTAGTTTGCGTATCAAGGCAAATACGCAAAGTCTCTCTTGCACATCAAGGCAAATACGCAAAGTCTCATTTGCGCATCCTTCAGCATACGCAAAGTCCACCTTGCGCATCAAGCCCAATACGCAAACCTTAGTTTGCGCATCACTCAGTTCACACGAAGCTTATCTCACTTTGCGCATCTTGCCCAATACGCAAAACATACTTTGCGTATCACACTTGTTCCGAAATCTATAATTTGCGTATCAAGCGTGACCATTCTTTGCGCATCTCATTGCTTCCGAAAAGATTGGTTTGCGCATCACGCTGCTTTCGAGAAACTCTACTTTGCGCAAGTCCAAGTGTTGTTAAAGTTTTAATATTTTAAAAAAAAAATTCAATTCAATCTGATATTTGATTTTCTGATATATAGTTTGGAACGGTCATTCACATCAAGCTGATTACTTTTTCAATATGTCAATTTTGTACAAGCCTGATATATCTGTAATAGAAGCTGAACGAAGGACTCTGCAATTTAAAAATTCAGAGTATCTCAGAAGGATTCAGGAGTTGGAACTTAAATTGTTCAATTGTGTTAAAACTCCTGAATGTATAAATTTTACTAAAACTAGATCTAATTTTGCAGGTATTCTCTATGAAAAGGAGAAAGAGATAAAAGAAAAAGAAAGAGAGATTGTGAATCTTCAAAGCCAAATGAAGACATCTGAACAGAAATCACCTGAGCTACAAGCAGAATCAGTTGAACTTCAAAACAAGTTGAAGGCTTTCAAAGAAAATATATCTGTATTGGAATATGAGAATACTGATCTTAAAAAGAATATATCTGGCTTGGATCAACAGCTTGCTGATAATAAAGCTGATTTTGAAAAAGAAAAGAAAAGCTTTTCAAAGAAATTATCAGATTTCTCCAAGAAATGTTTTGAAGAGAAAAAGATAGTGGAGCTTAAATGCTTAAAACTTTCTCAACAAATCTCTGATTTTGAGAAAGTATTGATTTTGGAAAGAGAGAAGTTTGAGAAAGAAAAGAAGGCCATAGAACAAAAGAATGTAGGATTATTCAAAGAACTATCAGGACAGAGAAATGATTCAGAAAAAGGATTTGAAGAAGAAAGATCCATATTTGAGTCTGAAATCAAAAGGCTAACTTCCAAGTTATCTAAACTGTTTGCTACTGCGTTGAAAGAGCAGAAGACGAAGTCTGAGTTCTCAAAGAAGATTGACCAACTTGTGAAAGAAAGAGACAACTTTGCTTCAAAGATCAAAGAACTTGAAAAAGTCTGCTTCAAGTTCAAATCAGAAATCTGTCTATTCACAAAGGTCAGTTAAATCCTTTAATCAGATTCGTCGATCTAACATTTTCTTTGATGAATATATAGATGGTTCAGATACATATCCACAAGATCAATTACCTAGGTTTTCAGGTACTAAACATTATTGTTCTTACTGCTGTACACATGATCATATCCACAAGACCAGTGATCATTTATGGTATGGTTCTTACTCTGTTTCCCCCACACGAACTGCAACTAACATTTCTGGACCCAAATACCAGTGGGTACCAAAGAAGAAAAATGATTATGTGTTGTAGGCACCTCAAGCCAAGGGGGAGTAATAAATATTATGGTTTTTGAACACAACAGTTCAAAACCCGGACTTCAAAGCTGAAAGATTATGGCTTTTGAACACAATAGTTCAAAACCCGGACTTCAAAGCTGAAAGATAATGGCTTCTAAGCACATCAACTAAGGACCCGTACTTCAACGGAGTTTGACTTCTAAACACAACAGTTTAGGACTCGGACCTCAGCGATCATAAAGACCTTACTCCTATGTTTCTGCATCCGATGGATACTGATGGTCTCCATCCCAAGTGAATTGATCTGATCTCTATCCTATACTTTTTCACTGCTAGATTTTTCTGATATTTATGGTCTAACAATTCAAAAGGGAGTGTTTGATCTCTATCCTGTTTTATCTGACATATTTCAGATGCCTAATTTAAGGGGGAGTAAAGGTGATGACTTGTGATTACTGCAGATCAGAACTCATACTATAAAATGTTTTACTGCTTTCTGTCTTTTATTTTTGAATAAATGTTGTGAATAAAGTGGCTTCTGATCACATGACAGACCAGGACCCGTTTTTCAATGATCAAAGAAGGATATTGTGCTAATATCCAGGGGGAGCTTAAAAGACATAAATCATTATATCATGTTTTGAGGGGGAGATGAAAAGGTAAAAATTCTTCTGATCTAGATCTCTGATTGTTTGAAAGAAGGACAACTTTCGAACATGAAATACAATTTCTGAAATGTTCAAACCACTTCTTATTCTTAAAAGATTTCATGAATTTAGAAGTGTGCTTTTAAATGTTTTTCATTTTTGAGCTTAATGTTTAACTGACCGTGTGTTTCCAAAGATCAATACTTGTGTATTATCTTGTCCATATACTGTCAAGTATTCACACACACCGATTCAGTATTTCCTTTGAATTTGTTATTACCATGTATCATATCGAACATATTTTTCCGATGGTAATACCCCCGTTTGCTTTCAAAGTTGTTGAGCATCATTCATCTTTTACATATTTGTGCTTTCATTGATAAATTGTTTATATTTGTTCATATAAACAAATTTCCAATTCTTTGATACCCTAACCATTTGATTTGATCTGTTTAATTCATTGTCAGATTCTCAAAACAATTCTCTTGACTTCATTTCATTCATTCAATATTCTTGTTTTGAGAAATCTTCAAAGTTCAAATGCTCAAATTTCATTTCTGATTTTTGATGAGCATACATACACTGACATATGATTTCTTGTGATTTACATGTCAAGAAAATCATTGACCAGCATGTACTTTTAGGAACATGGGATTCAGTGTGAGTGCTTAATAGATCTTCCATGGATTCACGATAACCAGTGTTTACTACCCCAGAAGAAATTCTTTGAGTGATTGAGGGGAGAGGGGTCTAAAAGAATTGAGTGTGGGAGTGATTTGAGGTAAAATGGAAATGAGAGATTGGTTAGATGTGAGCTTATATGTTTAAAAGAAAGAGGGTGTGAGATCAGAGTTAAAAGAATATCAGATTTCTGAGTCGGGCAACCACATTACTAATTGGTTCACATTTCTTTGGTGACCATCATTGAAATAGGCAAATAGCCCATGCCATCTCTTGCATACAACCCCACTAGCTACTCATTCTTTTCTTAAAAAGAGAATGTTTCACATTTTCTGGGGAAGCAACACATAATCTATTGGTTCTTCTCTTGGAAGATACTGATATTGAAAAAGAAGGAAAGTTGCCCCACCTTCGACCCTTTCTCATGCACATTGAGTCCATGTACAATCAATGCTGTCTCAGTGATTTACATACTTCGAGCCTTATGAAACACAATCATTGTGCTAATTCTTTCAAACTCAAGCATAAGCAGACAGAGAATTTGTTTTTTTATCAGAACATTCATAGAATTACCTTGTGTTTTTCAATGATTGAATGGAAGTCCTGGGGAGTCATCATCAATCCAACTCCTTATATTGTACATTCGTTGTACACAGTGACTCCGTGTTACTGACAGGTACTTCTAACTGTTTCATTTGTTGATTCAGGGTTACCACGTTTATTATGTCTGAATTTGAAAAGATTCGGATATATATCTTTCATGAATTGACGTCTCTCAGATCAAATCGCGCCAACTGTCAAAGGGGAGATTGTTTTTTTTATCATAAAGGGGGAAATCAAAGTCTGTGCTGAAATTGAAGAAATTTTAATGATTATGATGCTCTCAATCATCAAAAAGGGGGAGAATTATTCAAAGATCAATTTCAATGTTCAAGTTCAATGTTTAAGTCAGAAATTCAAATTGCTTCCGCTGTTTTAAAGTTCAAAGTCTGATGAAGAATTTCTGAAAGTTCAAAATGCTTCCGCTGATGATTCAAAGTCAAATCTATCTGAAGAAGATTATTCAAAGTTAAATCAAGATGATTCAAGAAAGTTTGTTCTTTCAAAGATGGTCAAGAGATCAAAAGAGATGAAGATACAGAATCAAGTTGTGTCAAAGAATTTTCAGAAGTTTCAATGTTTGTTTTAGAGTTGTTAAAGTGTTTCAGAAGTTTCAAGAAATCTGTTTCCTATTCAAGACTTGTTGACTTTTAAAGCTTAAAAAAGAGAAAAAGACTTACCAAGATTCTTCAAGAGCTGAAAGATTAAATATTTTGAAAGCTTCAAAGAGACAAAAGCTGAAGAATCAAGAGCTGAAGATCTATATCAAATTTTTATTAAATTTTGAATACAAAGGGGGAGATTGTTAAGTCTAAATATTGTATCCAAGATTTAATAGGAAAGTCAATGATGTGAAAGTTAACATTGTCTAAGTCAAAGCATGTTTAGTTTCCTTAGCCTTTAAGGCTTTGTAATAGTTAGGTAGTATATATAGGTTTGTCCTTTGTAATCTATTAACAACGTCTAGAGCATTGTATTGTAATATTCAGATTTGTGAGTAATGCAAGATCTACTTTCTCTCTCTAGACTTTCTCTCTCTAGTTCTTGATCTTTATTGTCTAAATCTTGAGTAATTGCTTGATGTAATTGGGATTTTATTGATTAACACTTCTTGATCAAATTAATAAACTAAAAGAAAACTCCAGAGTTTTTAAGAAAGATTTTATTTTCTCAGATTGCATTTCTAATTCTAAAATTGATTTGGCAGGGATAATTGAATCAAAAGAAAAGCAAATTTCAAATCTTCAATCCAAGTTGAAGAAGTTTGAAGGACTTAATGCAAATTCTACATGGATAAAGAAAGAGTTGATGCAAAAAGATATTGATGATCTCAGAAGAAGAACAAATATTGTTGAAGAAACTTGTGATGGGCTGAGAAAGATAAATTCACAAATATTCTCTAAAAGAGACAAGTTGAGAGATAAAGTCTTTAGTCTTGAGGTTGAGATAAACATGATGAAAGAGAAAGCAAACCAAGAGAAAGAGATCACAAGAACTCAAGAGGAGATAAAGAAGATTGAAAGAAAAAGAAATGATTTGGAAAGAGTTAATACTGAGCTGAAAAAGAAGATTTTGGAATTGGAGTCTAAAATTGTCAAATTTAAACAAGATGACTCAGTCAAGAAGTTTGAAAAGGAAAAAGAAGAATTTGAGAAAGAAAGAAGAGGATTTGCTCAGAAATTTTATGATTTTTCAAGAAAAGCGTTTGAAGAAAAGAAAGTTGTGGAACTCAAATGTGTTAAACTTTCTCAATAAGTGTTAGATTTTGAGAAAGTGATCATTATGGAAAGAGATAAGTTCGAGAAAGAGAAGAAGTTCACAGAAAAGAAGAATGTCGGATTATTCAAAGAAATATTTGATCAAAGGAAAAATGTTGAAAAGGATTTTGAAGAGGAAAGGAAAGTGTTTGAGGCTGAAATACAGAAGTTGACAAGAAAATTATCTGAACTATCAGCAACTACACTAAACAAACAGAAGACGAAGTCTGAATTACAGAAGAAGATTGATATATTATCTGAAGAAAGAAACAGTTTGTCCAACAAAATTACAGAACTTGAAGGAATCACTTTCAAGGATGAATTGAGAGCACAAAGAAGTCGAGATACAATTGCTTAATCACCCATGAATGATTCAGCTGCATCAGAATGTTCATTCAAATCAGTTGCAAGTTCAATTTTTGCAAATGTTTCTAACAAGCCTTTATTTGTTGATTCAGATGATATTGTGTCAAAGAAAGAATATCAGATTCGTCATACTAATATTTTCTATGTCAAATCTCATGATGGTTCAGGTACTATCAGAAGGAATAAGTCTCAATAGAAAATGGTTTGGAGAAGGAAAGATGAGAAAGATGATTCAAAGTCATTTGTTCCGACACCTCAAGTGAACAAAAAGAACAATGCTCTGAAAGGTAAATCTCTTGGTAAGTTTGATTCTTCATATTCTGTAAATCATTTAATCAGACTTGCACAAAAAGAATCTTTGTTGTTCTTACTATGGAACCAATGATTTTATTAATAAATATTATGCTCATAATTGGTATGGAACTTACAGAATCACTTCTCAGCAAAATGAACTTAAAAGATTTAAATCTAATGAGAAGTGGATTCCAAAATCTAACCATTCTGGACCCAAATACCAGTAGGTACCAAAAGCTAAATCTGTGTTGTAGGCACATAAAGACTAAGGGGAGAAAGAACAATGATTTCTAAATACATCAATTTAGGACTCGTACTTTAATGTCAAAGAACTATGGTTTCTAAACACTACAATTAAAAACCCGTATCTAAAAGATCAAAGTAGACTTCTGAATACAACAGTTCAGAACTTGTACTTAAACGAATGTTGGTTTATGATTTCACCAGATCAGAACCCAATCTTCAATGTTTAAGATGTTTGGCTTTTGAACAAAGCAGTTCAAGACCCGGTCTTCAATGATAAAGATGGGGAATTTGACTTTTGAATTTACTTCAATCCTATTAATTCAACACTCGGTTTAATGATTAAGGATTAAGGATTATGCAAATGTTAAGGAGGAGCTTACTTGTTTTATATTTTCTACTGATATATTTTCTTATTTTTCAGGAGGAGATTAAAAGATAAATTCATTGTTACATTTAGAAGGATTTACTATTCTCACTAGAGAATATGTACAAATGGCTTCTAGATAATTCAGTTCAGAACCCGTTCTCAAAAGTTTTTCTTTAAAATGATGCTTAATAGATAACATCTTTCTAAGAAGTTTTTACTGTTGATTCGAGGGGGAGTTTATGAAATTTTAATTGTTATATCTTTAAGGGGGAGAAGAGAAAAGTTAATTACACTTTCATTGTCATATTTTTTTAATGCGTTGACTTTTTACAGATACGTAGGGGGAGTATCTGAGGATTTTGTCAAGGATGCTTACAAGATAATATTCATTTTAGGGGGAGTTGAGTTTTCTATACTACAGGTATATTTTTCTGAATCTCAATCTCTACCATACTTTGAAAGAAGAACAACTTTCGATTGTGAAAAATGATTTCTTAAATGTTCAAACCACTTCCTATTTTTAAAATATTTTCATGAATTGAGAAGTGTGCTTTTAAATATTTTTTTTGATACTTTCATGATTATCTAACCGTGTTTCCAAAAGATCAATACTTGTGTATTATCTTGTCTATATACTATCAAGTATTCTTACACACATCGATTCAGGATGTTATTATTGACTTTGTTATTACCATGTCTCAAAAGATAAATCTTTCGATGGTAATACTCCCGTTTGAATTCATTGTTGTTTGAGATCAGACGTCATTTCTACTTTAAATGTGCTTTCATTGTTAAATTGTTTATATCCTGTTCATATAAACAAATGTCCGTTCTTTGATACCCCATTACATTTTTCTTCATGATATTTGACTTGATTAAATCATTGTCAGATTCTCAAAACCATGAAATTGAATGATCATAAACGTTCAAAGTTTTGAGAGATCTTAAATGTTCAAATTGCTCAAATTTAATTATTTTCTTTAATGAGCATACATTTTCTGACAAGTGATTTCTTGTGCTTATTTGTCAAGTTAATTGTTGAGCAACACATTCTTTTAGGGAAAAATACATGGGATTCAGTGTGAGTGCTTAAATCACTTCCATAGATTCATGTTAACCAGTGTTTCCTACCCCAGAAGTAATCCTTGAGTGATTGAGGGGAGTGGGGTCAAAAGATTGAGAGTGGGTGTGTGCTGAGGTAAAATGGAAAAGAGAGATTGGTTAGATGTGAACGTAAATGATTAAAAGAAAGAGGGTGAGAGATCAGAGTAAAAGAATATCAAACTCTACACCAAACTTTTTCTGAGTCGGGCAACCGCATAATCTGTTGGTTCACACTTATTTGTGACCTTCATTGAAAAAGACACTTAGCCCATGCCAACTCTTGCATATAACGCCACCAACTACTCATTCTTTTCTTAACAAAAGAATGTTTCATATTTTAAAGGGGAAGCAACACATAATCTATTGGATCTTCATTTGGAATATGCTGATATTGTGTTAATGCACATATTGGTTGGATACAAGATCATGAAGACTGAAGGTCAAAGTTCAAGCAAGTCAAAGCTCAAGTCAACTCTCAAGCAGAAAGTCAAAGTCTTTTGTAATAAAGTCAAAGTCAAAGTTGTAATAGTGTTTAGGTGTTTAAGTGTTTCTGCTTTGTACGTGTTTGTAATAGTGTGTGTGTATAGTGTTCCGAGAGTTTCTGTCCTGTGTATAAATAGGGATATGACCCTATATTGTGCGTGGAACATTGTGTAATATCTTAGAGAGAGTTGTACGCATACTGAGTGTTAGAGAGAGAAAGTCTGAGAGCTCATACTATATCGATTTCAAAGTGTTAAATGAAAATGGAATTTATTGAAATTGTGATTGTCATCTGATTTACACTCATTTCTGGGATAATAATTGGTATCAGAGCCTACAAAATTCAGAAAAACAAGGATCGAATTTGAAGATATTTGGATCGACGGTTCAATAAATCACAAGACGATATGTGACATTCTGATTTCGGGATTTCATAGTGTTTTGGGCTAGAATTTGATTGTTCTAAATTCGTTCTGATATCTAGAACATCTTTTGTTTGTAAGTCGAAGTACAATTCACATTAGAATCGTGTGAATTTTGATTTTTCTTGATTTCTTGTTCGAAATAGTTTTACGGACTGTGATAGATCAAAATTGTATTGTTTTGTGTTTGATTTGGAAATTCAATTGTTGTAATCTGTTCGAGATCTATTTTTGAGCAACTCTGCAAAGTTTCAAGCCAATTGGAGAAGTATTTGATCGAAATTAGAGAAAATACTTGAGTTTTTTGTTTGAAAAACTCAAGAACTCGCAAGATCCAACGAACTCACTAAGGAAGAACACGCATATCAAGAACTCGCAAAGTCGTTGAAGAACACGCATAAGGGTAGAATTCGTGAAAATATGAAGAACTCGTATGTAGTTTTGTGCGAGAAGTAGGAACTCGCAAGAGGCTTTGTGCGAGTTCTTACTGTTCATTCTCTTCATTGTGCACGAAAAAGAGTCTGCGATAAGTTAATTGTTTGCGTGTTTCCATTTTGCACGAAGTAGTTTTGTCAAAAAAATTCTAAGTCCAAAACTCGCAGGAGTTCTACGAGAAGTATTCTTGCGCGTTTGCAGTTAGCGCCTTTTAAATTTTGAAATTTTTTTCTATGTCCTGAACTCGCAAGCCTTTGCGAGAAGCACTAGAACTCGCACATAGTAGTGTGGGAGAACCTAGAACTCGCATAAAGCATCGTGCACGAATCTTGGTTCACACATATTAGTTGTGCGCGAAGCACAAACTCGCACCACTCTGTGTGCGAGAAGTGAGTTTTTCTTACCTTGTTTTGTGCGCAAAGTGTTTCTCTTTCTTTGGTATGTGCGTTTTACACTTAGAAAAATTTTCTGATTTTTCTGAAATTTTACTGAGTTTGATTTTTGTAGATCCAGTTTTTATATCTGAATTTTGACGATCATAAAGCAGTGTAAAAGAATGATGACTTCCAAAGACGTTGTTGATGCTTTATAGTTTAGATCATTTTATTTATTTTGTGTTGTCTTTTGTTAGTATTTTGCTTGTATCTTGGTTGACCTATAAATAGGGTCTTCCTCTTTGTTTTGAGAAAAAGTTGTAGCACGATCAAGAGAGAGTCTAGAGAGAGAAATACTTTATATCTTACATGTGACATCAATTCACTTGTGATTTCCCTTCATTGATTCTCATTGTTCTTAGATTGAATTGTGTTTGTGATTTGATGGGACAATTTCATTTGGTATCAGAGTAGGCCACGGGTTCGAATCCCATTGAGTGCATTTAAATGCCAAAGGCATGTTGTGCAGCCATTGACTTCTAGCAAAGATCTTGTTACTGCCGGCAGATGTTGGGGGGGGGGGGGATTGTTGGATCATTGACCAGCATCTTCCTAAATCGAAATGTGGCGCTGGCTGCTACGCTATAAGAAAATAAAGTTGCGTCTTCTCCATTAACAATTGCTTTTGGCGTAGTGGTAAGCGCTTGATCCTAACATGTGGTATCAAAGCAAACAAGAAGGAGCAGATTCAGATCAATTTGAAGGATTCTTGTTTTTTTTAAAAGTCGATTGATAGTTACTGTTTGATCTTCGATTTTCTTGTTTTTGCAAAATTAAATCAAGAATTTGATTTGATTGTGTGCGTATTATCACTAGGATCAAATTTATTTCAGATCACTTAGGCTAATTTCACTTCTAGATTGATCAATTTGATCAAAATGTTGTTTTCTTGAAACTTGAAAGTCGAGTACTGTATTACACGTGATCACTGTAATTTTCAATTGTTTTTGTAATTTCAGTGTTGTAATAGTGCTTGGTATTGATTCGTGAAGAAATTGTGCAAGTTTCAGAATCATAAATCAAGAATTACTTGATTTTTGATTGATCAGGCCAAGAACACGCAAAGAAACCCAAGAACACGCAAGATCTACAAAACGCGCAACCTTCATCGGAAGAACGCGCAAACGAAAAAAACTTGATTTTGATCGGAAAAGCGCAAAGTGCTATTTGTGAGTTCTAGAAACGCGCAAATTGAAGTTTGCGTGTTTATTCATCTATCTGCGAGTTTGAATTGTTTTTCATATTTTTTCTAAATGTTTAAACCCGCACATCTTGCGAGTTTGAAAACTTGAAAAATATTCTGTTTTGAAACACGCAATCCTTGCGAGTTTCCTTCTGCGAGTTTAGCTTGCGAATTTGGTAAAACACGCAAGTAGGCTTCTGCGAATTCTCCAAACGTGCAAGACTCATCTTGCGGGTTTCTCAGTGAACAGTTATCTGCGTGTTTATGCGTCTGCGAGTTTCAAGCCTTCGGTAGTGATCTGCGAGTTTCTGTACTTGGTTAATTTTTGCCAGTTATTTCAAATTTGACCAGTTTTGGATTTTACACACCGGGTGTAATCTGCATTTCTTGAACGATCTGTTCAAATAACATTCTTGCTACAATCATGTCTAGAGATCTTCTCAGTATGGGTTCGAAGTCCAAGCCTCCGGTTCTTCAAGCGGACGAATACTCTCAGTGGAGAAAGCGGTGATCAACTTTCTCAACAATCAAGATAAATCCTTGATGACTTCTATTCTGGATGGACCTCACTTTCCTCATGTCACCTCAGCAAGGATTCCTGAAACTGAAACCACACCAGAAATTCCTGAAAGAAAAGTTGCCAAAAATCCAATCCAATATAATGAAAATGATAAGACATTGGTTGAAAGAGATGCTAATGCACTGACCTTCCTGATCATGGCAATTCCAAACGACATATTCAACCGAGTTGACAGTCGTGTTTCAGCGAAGGATATCTGGGATGAGTTGGAAAAACATTTTCTCGGATCGACCAAGTCTCAAAAGAATCTTCAGCCTGAATGGGAAGTCTACACAGTCTAGATGCAGATTAACAAAGATATGGATGAATAAAAGTTGCATGATTTGTTTTCTGCCTTAAACCAACATGAAGATGTGGTTAAGAAGCAAGCTGCTGAGACAAAGGAACTGAGTCAGTTAAAGTAAAAGCATAAGAAAGTGGAAGATTCTCTAGATTTATTGACACAGAATCCCGGAATGATTTTCAAAGCAACTTCTTGATCAAGCAAACCAGTCAAGGCTAAAGCTATGGTATCAAAGATTGTTGATTCTTCTGATAGTTCTGGTGAAGAGGCTGAGGAAGCTGAACCTGAAGCAGTAGATGAGATTACTGCATTCGCAGAGAAAATGGCTTTGTTAACCACAAACTTTCACAAGAAGTTTGCAAAGAAGAAATTCTACAACAAACCCAAGCATGACAGTTACAAGTCAGGAAAGTTTAAAGGTAAGCTGTTAATAGAGAAGGAAAGGAAGGAAGAGAAGACAGAGGGAAAGAAGGAAGAAAAAGGGAAAGAGAAGTCAGACAAGTGCTTCAGTTGTGGAAAGTCGGATCATTTTGCAAAAGATTGTCCGGAGAAAAGGATAAAGAACTACGAATACTACAAGAAGAAAGCTCACCTTGCCAAGGCTGTTGAAAAAGGGCAAGCTGTGAAAGCAGAAGATGAAATCTGGTTCTACTACTCCGATGACGAAGAAAGTGATGTTAAAGCAAACCTGACTGAGGTCCACTACAACCTCATGGCTCACTTACAAGAAGATTCTGATACTGAGGTAAAATCTATTTCTGATGAATCTGACTCTTCTGAAAACGAAGAGTTGATGAACTTGATGTCCCAATTAACTTAAATGAATACTGAATTTTTGAAACTAAAAGATAAACTTGAAGAACAAAAATTCATCATACAGGGACATCAAGATCAAGTGTTGTTATATAAAACATTATCAGAAGATAAAGAAGAAGAGAAAAATGTTTTAAAAATGGACAAGATAAAGCTTCAAAATGAAATATCTGATTTGCAAAAAGAAATTGTGACTCTTAAAGATCAAAAACTTGACTTAACTCTTCAGTATGAACTTGTTATGAAACACAGAATTGAGGCATATACCAGAATACAAGAGTTAGAAGATTTAAATCTGAAAAGAGGTCAAACTGAACAGACTCTAAAAATTTTAACAACCAGTCAAAAGGAAAACAAATTTTATAAGGCCAAGCCTGGTCTAGGTCTTTCAGATGTGGATGTTCTGAAGAAGGCACCAGAAAAACTTTACAATTTAAACAACAAAGATTTGGAGCCTATTGTTTTTGTCCCACATATCCTTGAGACGTTTGTTAAAACAGAGACTACTTCAGATACATCAACTAAAATAGAAACATAAACCATTATTGAAGAAAACTCTGAAAATGAGATGAAGTATGAATCTCAAGGTCTCAAAAATGTTTATTTCAAATACGACGAATTAAATTCTTCTTATGAAAATAAAAAGAAAACATTTGTTGAATTTGAAAATCCCTTTCCAAAAGAAAATGAGACTCATACTACATCCATCTTTTCTGATTCATCTGAAATAATAGTTACATGTCCTATTATAGTGGATGGAAATGAAACGTCTCAAACTTTAAATAAATCTGTTTCAGAAATGAATTCCAAGAGTTTTGATCTTGAATATCTAGCAACTTTAAACAAAATTTCTGTTCTTGAAAAGGAAATTTCAGATTTACAAAATCAAAAAGATAATCTTGAAAAGAAATCTTTCCAATAAAAGAAAGATCTTGAGCTTAGATGTATGAAACTATCAAAGCAAGTCTCTGAATTTGAAAAGATTTTGATAACAGAAAGAGACACATTTGACCAACAACGTCAAATCTTTGAAAGTGAAATATGCAAGCTTGTCAAAGATCTATCTGTTCTATCGTCAGATATTATGAAAGAAAAATTAATTAATTCTGACTTGAAAATGAAAGTTGATATATCCAATTCTAACTCTTCTAAGCTTGTAAATGACAAGATTCATTCTGAAGAACCTGTTTCATCTGAAGGGGAATGTTCAAATTCTGGTTTGAGTAACATGACTTCTAATTGTGTCTCAGATTGCTTATTGAAGAAAAGTGTGTGCAAAGACAAGCAGAAGGTGGAAGAGAATCTGAATACTTCTCATGACAGTACATGTAATAGAGTAGCCTCAGCTTGTAATAAATGTCAACAAAGTGCTAATAAATCAAAATTTCTTTCAAAGATTGATTTGTTGACACAAGCTTCTACTAGATTGCAATGTTCATTATGTTATGAAAGTTCATTCTCTCTTAAACCTAAATCTTCAAAGAAAAGAAGAAATGTCCAGATGAAAAACATTAAATCTTCTACTTCATCTTCTGATAAACTAAAAGCTGAAGTTTATACTGTAAAGACTAAAAATCACAAAGTTTAGTTAAAGAAAGTTGCTGAATTACAATACGTGCAAAGATAGATTCCTAAAGACATACTTAATGCACAAATTGTAAAAAGGAAAATTCAAAAGATAAGCATGCTACTAACCAGAAAGGACCCATTCTTATATGGGTACCTAAATTGAAGTAATTGTTATTGTAGGCTTGTCATGTGTGGATCATAGACTCATGAGCTTCAAGACACATGACAGCTTACAAACACCTGTTGCACGACTATGTAGAACATTATGCATGTTAGTGTATATATGTGTATAAGGCCCAGGCCCAGGCCCATGTGTGTATAAGGCCCAGGCCTATATAGTCTCGGTATAAATACCTTGTATCTTCTAGTCTAGGTTAAATTTTCTTATTATAATTTTAGTCGTATTGTACGTTTATTCTCTCAATCAATATATCGAAGTCTCAAGCCTTCAACATATTCATCGTCTCTTTCAATCATCATCATATTCTAACATGGTATCAAAGTTGTAGGTTTGTTTTCACCATCACCGTCATCATCGTTTCTTTCAATCATCGCCGTCTCGCTTCCCTTTCTGTCTCTCGTCGCCTTCGAATCGTACGGGTACATATCACCGTCTTGCCGCCCTCTCTGTCTCTCGTCGCCTTCGAACCGAAACCCTAGCCGCAGACCGGAAGAACTCCGGTCGTAAAACATCATACCAGTCGTAAAACATCATTGTTGGGAACTGAAGAATTCATTAAGTATGGTTAATGCTGCTGGTTCAAAGTTACTACTGCTAGAAGACTTAAAGGTTAATACTGCTGAGTGTTACTACTGCTAGTACTATTAATACTGCTAGTCATAGTTAGTGCTGCTTGAACAAAGTTAGTACTGCTTAGCTAGTTAGTACTGCTAGTAGTTAATACTGCTTTCAGTTAATACTGCTAGTGGTTAATACTGCTTTCAGTTAATACTTCTAGTGGTTAATACTGCTTTCAGTTAATACTGCTAGTGGTTAATACTGCTTTCAGTTAATACTGCTAGTGGTTAATACTGCTTTCAGTTAATACTGCTAGTAGTTAATACTGCTAGTTAGTTAATACTGCTAGTAGTTAATACTGCTCTAGGTTAATACTGCTTATATTCCGAATACTATAAATACTCTTTGCCCGCCTAAAAGTTCATAACGACTCTTTGCATACTGTTCTCTTGCGCTCAAAACCTTTTCTCTCTCAAGTTCGAAGTTTTCAGGCAAGCTTTTCACTAAGATCAATGGCATCCATGACTTTCATCGACGAGCACAACGAGATTGCGATGCTACAAAAGCCAAAGCAAGCTGCAGGATTTCATCAGATTGTGGATTTCCTCAAGTCAAGCCACATTGCTCATGCTCTTATTGTATCCCCTACAATCTATATTGAGCATCAAAGGCAGTTCTGGGCCAATGCAACCATTGTTGTTGAGAATGGTGTGCAGATGATCAAGACAAGAATCTGTGATCAATCACTAACGGTTACTGAAGAGGTTATTCGCATTAGTCTACGTCTAGACGATGCCTCTGGTATAACCTCTATCCCAAACGATGAACTGTTTTCAAATCTTACAAGAATGGGGTATGGAGGCCCATTGGGAGTTTTCAAATTCTCTAAAGCAAAATTTTCACCCCAATGGCGTTTCTTTGTCCATACTCTTATGCATTGTATCTCCAAAAAGACTACTGGATGGAGTGAGTTCAGCAGCACTATTGCTTATGCTTTAGTGTGCTTGGCCACTGCCAGAAAGTATAATTTTTCTAAAATGATTTTCAGTGATCTTGTCTCAAACATGGGAAACAAAAAGAGCTTCTTTATGTATCCCAGGTTTGTTCAAGAAGTTATTACTCATGAATTGACGGATATACCTCAACCTGTTGGGGTATATGTACCTAAACCCCCCAAAGGCAAGGTTTTCTCAAATATGAGAAGATCTGCTGGGGACTCTGAAGGAGTTGACACCCCATTGTTCTCTACAATGATGGTGGTGTCCCAAACCAATGAAGGTATGGCAGCAGGGTCAAGGCCCCTATTAGACCAACCCACTGCTAGCCAGGCCCAACCTTCCCTCTCAAAATCAATTCCCCAGTCCCTTCTTGAAAAACCAACCTCTCCTATCACCCAAACTTACAAGAGAAAACAGGTAAAGAAGGCTCCTTCCCTTCTTGTACCATTACCCACTAAGCCTATAAGCCCTCTAAGGGAGAATTCTCCCCTAGAGAATATCCAAAGGGAAACCACAAGGGTGTCTCCCAACCCAAAGGAGGTGCTCTCTGAGGAGGAGGTAGAGCATATGGGTGATGAGGCTGCCACTACTCCTGCTAGCACAGAGGAGGAAAGTGGTAACATCAATAAGACCTCCCCCATGGCAACTTTGAATGAGCAATCATTTGAAGGTCCCTGGTGCCAAGAAACCACAGGGGTGGATAGTGCTTCTGCAAGGCAGAAGACTTCCACTAATAAAAGATCCAATGATCCTTCAAAGGAGGGTAACACTTCTGGAGAGGGTGAGGACAGATATACGTACTATGAATTGATGGAAACAATGGGGAACATCAATCAAGATGTTCTCAAACAAGGCAAAGAAATTGAAGAAATGAAGCTAGTCATTCTGTCACAACAAGTACAGATTGCTAAGCTGAAGAGGATGGTGGTTAGTCTGGTACAAAGGAAGAAGAGAAAGCAATTCCAACTAAGGAGAAGGAAGTCTGAAAATGATGCTCCCAAAAAGGGGGAGATCAACATGGAAGAAGTCACAAGAAAGGGGGAGATTGATAGAGAAAAACTTGATGTTGAGGGGGAGCAGGAAGCAGAAACACAAACAGACTCAGTGCCAAAAGAATCAAAAGAAGCAGCAGAAACAGTTACTACTGCTGACATTAATAAAGCAGCAGAAACTGTGAAAGAAGTTTTAACAGATCTTGAGATTGCAGAAACCTTACTAAAAGCCAAGAATGATACTCCCAAGGTCACTTCAAAGACCAAAGGTGTGATCATAAAAGAACAAGGTGAAGTGATCAAGAAAGATAACAGTAAAAAGGCAATGAGCAAAGACAAAGGAAAAGCAAAGATGGTAGAATCTGATCAACCAATCAAAAAGCAAAGGTTGGTTGAATCAGATGAAGCCCTAGCTAAAAAGATGCATGAGGATTTTGAAAAAGAAGAAAGAGTTCAGATGCAAAAGGACAAGGAAATGGCAAAAGCTCTAGCTGCTGAACTGAATGAAGCTTATCAACAGAGTATGGCAACTGAAATTGCACAGAAGAAAGCTGCAAGTATGAAGAAATCAGTAGTGAAAACAGCTGCAAAGAAGAGAAAACCCTCAAAGACATTCCTAGGTACCCAAGAGAGAAACAAGATGATTATATTTCTTAAAGGTGCTGTAGGAGTCAAAAAGGAGATGTTCTCCAAAATGTCTTTTGAGAAGATCAAAGAGCTCTATGATTCAGAGATGTTAAAGCTTCAGGGAAATAAAACTGCTAGGGTGGAGATGGAGAAGAGGATAAAAGAAAGTAATGATTTTGATTGTCAAAAGCCATTTCCAGATGAGCAAGAAACACCTCCTAAGAAAGAGTCCACTCTGGGAGAAAGTCTAAGAACTTTAAAGAGAACAAAAATGATGGCAAGGAGAAAGCCAATCAAGAAGCCTAAAGTATCTGAAGAAGAGGCTAAGAAGGTTGCTGAAGAAGAAGGGGCACCTGAGTCATCTAAACAGACAGAGCCAGCTAACACTGATGATGTAAATTTGTATATGGTAGTGATGGACAAAGTGCCTGAACCAATTTCAGCAGAACCTGTAGGAGTTAAGCCTCCTGAGGTCATTCTCTGGGATACATTGACAGTGGATGGAAAGGAATACATAAGACTGAAAAGAAAGGATGAAAAGTATGAAGTGTTCAACACATGGGAAAAAATTGTCAGAACATGCTCTAGATCAGATCTTGAAGAAATGTTTGAGATAGGAATGAAGTTGTATGCAGATATTCTAAAGGCTCCAGGAATTTCAATTACAAAACTGGTAATGGAGTATCTGTGTATGATGTTCAAACCTGAAGAAGTAAAGCATATGATCAAGGATGTATTCAAGTCGGTCAACAGTTGGACTCTATATGAAATTAGTGGAGTATATACAGTGACTTTGGATTTAAATTATACTGAATACTTCCTAGTGGATAGAGTGTATAATCATAGCAGATTAAAGCTACATGCCATGCTGAAGAAAAAGTTAAGGTGTGTTCTAGATTCAGAAATGGCTAAATACTTGATTCAAAGAACCATCAATCAGAGTTTGGGATTGGATGCAAACACTGGAATTTAGGCCATGATAGAGTTTTGGGAGCATCTTGAAGATTAATTCTGAAGAACTTGACTTCTCTTCCTAAAAGTCAAGTTAGGGGGAGATTGTTGGGAACTGAAGAATTCATTAAGTATGGTTAATGCTGCTGGTTCAAAGTTACAACTGCTAGAAGACTTAAAGGTTAATACTGCTGAGTGTTACTACTGCTAGTACTATTAATACTGCTAGTCATAGTTAGTGCTGCTTGAACAAAGTTAGTACTGCTTAGCTAGTTAGTACTGCTAGTAGTTAATGCTGCTTAGTAGTTAATGCTGCTAGAAGAAGTTAATGCTGCTGATCATGGTTAGTGCTGCTAAAGAGATTCGGATGGAAAGAATGACAGCTGGATAATCTGAAGATTATGGAAGCTTAGAGATATACATGGAAGATATACTGAAGATATTTTATTTATTGTAATTATCTTTGTATTCAGTATATATAGTGTATAGTTAAGAATAATGAGTTAACTTTTGTTTTTCATTCTTTTAGAGAGAAAATCAACCTCAAGGCATAGATTCTAATTCTAGAGAAGTAGATTTCGTATTGGTAAGCCTGTTCGTCAATATTGAGGTTGAGTGTGTAATCTTGTAACTTCAACGAATTCAATACAACTTTACAGTTTGTTCTTCATATTTACTGTGTTGATTTCATTGAATATCAAAGTGTTATTCCGCAAACTTCTTTGATATTGTTTCTGAGAATTAATTCTTGTTGAGAATTCGATCCTGGCAATCATACCAGTCGTAAAACATCATACCGGTCGACGTACCAGTCCACTTCATATCGGTCCACTACACACCGGTCACTACACAAAACATCATACCGGTCGTAAAACATCATACCGGTTCACTCATACCGGTCAACGTACCGGTCCAATTCATACCGATCCACTACACACCGGTCACTACACACCGATCCACTCATACCGGTCGAGGTCTATTCCAACTCCGGTTGATACCGGTCGAGAATACCGGTCAAGCAAGACATCCATCAAGCCTTCAACAAAGTCTGGCCTATTTCTCGTCACATTCATGGCTGCCAATCTTAGTCACTCAAATCCCATTTCGGTTATTTTCAATGGTAGCAACTACATCCTATGGCATCATCATATGACAATTCTACTAAAATCCCATGGGATTTACACCTATGTTATTGGTGCATCCAAACTTCAAGTTCAGGCAGCAACTGAGAATGTTGTTGATTTTGGCAAACGCATGAATGAGTGGGACATCGATAATGCTCGTATTCTGGGTTTCATTAATGCCTCCACTACTTCTGAGATCAACCAACAGTTTCTTGGCTATGTCACCGCCAAAAGTCTCTGGGATTTTCTCGCCAAGCGGTACACGTCATCGGGCCTATCTCATCAGTATCAACTGTGGACTACCTTTCAGAACAAACGTCAGCTTCCTGATCAATCCGTAAACTCTTATATCTCTGAAATGCAGTCTCTCAGAGATCATATAAGTCTTGGAGCACCACAAATTTTTGATGAGACAGCTCAACAGTTCACAGCGTACTTCAACCAGCTACATTTGATCACCATTCTGATGGGTCTTACCGATAAATTTGAGAATGTTTGTGCTTCTCTTCTTCATAGGCAACCCCTACCCACTCTTGAAGAAGCCATATCAGAATTGTTAAGTGAAGAAACTCGTCTTCACATGTGCTCACCGATGCCCGCTACTGATAGCGTTCTCTACACGTCTCATCCCAAGTCCAAAAGTTAATGGACCAACAACCACCATTCCAAATCTATGGGAAAGACGAACACATCTGAGTGTGCCATTTGCCATTCTACTGCTCATCTTCTCCTTGATTGTCCTATTCGCAAGTGCCGTAGGTGTAGCATCACTCATCTGCGCCATTATGAGTCTGACTGCCCTAAGAACTCAAAGTATACTGGCCCTCAGAACCAGACTCACGTTGTTGCTGGGTCTACTATCCCTGATAACGAGGTTTCTTTAGTCTCCTCACCTAATCTAATGGAACTGATGCGTCGCAATCAGGAACTCATGGAGCAGATCATGTTTGGTGCTATGGGTATAAATTCTCCACACTCAGCTGCATCAGGTAACTTATGGCTTTTTGACTCTGGGTGTTGCAATCATATAACACCCTGCACTGATGGTTTTGTTTCTAAGAAACCACCTAAGTATTTTATGTCAGTACGAACTGCTGACCACACTGGCTTACCGGTATCTTTTAGTGGAAATGTCTCCACTCCAATTACCGGATGTTCTAAATGTTCCGAAACTATCTCTGAGCTTAGTTTCAATTACGCAGCTTCTCGAATCTAATTTGATCATTTTATTTAATTCTTCTGGTTGTGTTGTACAGGATCCAAAGACCAAGCAGATCCTTAGACTCGGCCGTAAAGTTGGACGGATGATTGAAGTGGTCTACCTTCGTCTTCCATTACCGTCTTCAAGTCTTGTTGCCTCAGTTTCCAGCACTTCTTCCTTTGATTTGTGATATGCCCGACTAGGTCACTTGTTTCTAGCCAGAATAAAATCATTAGCTAATTTAGGGGTGTTAGGAAATTGTGTATCAACTGACAATATTTCTTTTTTATCATGCAAACTTGGCAAACATCATGCTTTATCTTTTGAAACGAATGAGTTTAATTCTACTTCTTCTTTTGATCTTATTCATTCTGATGTATGGGGACCAACACCACATCCATCCATGTGGGGTGCTCGATATTTTGTTATTTTTATTGATGTTCATACACGTTTCACATGGATATATCTCATGAAACATCGTTCGGAACTACCTAAAATTTATATTATGTTTGCTCGGATGATTCACACCCAATTCTCAAAATCTATAAAGATTCTTAGAGCTGATAATGCTATGGAATACAAAGAGTCCTCTCTTCTCTCCTTTCTTCAATCTCAGGGGACTCTCTCTCAGTACTCCTGTCCCGGCACATCTCGTCAAAATGGTCGTGCCGAACGCAAACACCATCACATTCTGGATACAGTTCACACTCTTCTCATTTCTGCTAAATGTCTAGAACGTTTTTGGGGTGAAGCTGCTTTCACTGCAGTTTATACTATCAATCATCATCCTACTCCCATCCTTAATAATAAGTCTCCTTATGAGGCTCTTCATGAGGTCACCCCTGCCTATGAACTTCTAAAAGTTTAGGGTAGTACTTGTTTTGTTCAGTTACAATCTCATGAACATACCAAACTTGAACCTCGCTCCAGACTTTGCTGCTTCCTTGGATATGGTATTGAGCACAAGGGTTATCGCTGTTGGGATCCTATCTCCCAGCGTCTTCGTATATCTCATCACGTTACCTTCTAGGAATATGTTCCTTTTTCTTCTATATCCAAGTTTCGTGAGTCCCTACCTTCACCGCTCCGTTCTTTACTGATGCTTCCGTCTCATTGGACTCACTCCAATCTGACATCATATCGTCTCCGCCTATTGTTGAAACATCTTCTGACTCTGCCTCTCCTTCAGAGTTTCCTGCCCCTACACCACCTGCATCTCATAGTTTTCCTGATCAACATCAATCATCTGCTCCATCCGCACAACCAACATCTGAGCTTCCTGCTGAATATTTGGCTCCTGGAACGTCTCAATCTCTGAATGTTAGACGATCAGATCGGGTAAGACAAGTTCCTTCTCATCTCCGTGATTATCATGTTTATGCTACTCTGTTATCCAATCACGAACCTACTTCCTACAAGGAAGCCTCCTCTAATCTTGATTGTCAGAAAGCTATGGATGAGGAACTTCAGGCTCTTGACAAAGCTCACACATGGGACTCTGTTCCTCTTCCACCGGGCAAGTCACCCATTGGTTCCAAATGGGTTTTCAAAATCAAGACAAAATCTGATGGCTCTATTGATAGGTACAAAGCTCGCCTGGTGGCAAAGAGCTTCAATCAAGAGTACAACATTGATTATGAGGAGACATTTGCACCAGTTGCTCGAGTCACCTCTGTTCGCAGTCTCCTAGCCATCGCAACTACAAAACAATGGCCTCTCTTTCAGATGGATGTTAAGAATGCCTTCTTGAAAGGTGACTTATCTGAGGAAGTCTACATGACACCTCCTCCAGGCGTTCGACTTCCACAAGGTCATGTTTGTCATCTTCGGAAGGCTCTTTATGGACTCAAGCAAACTCCGCGAGCTTGGTTTGAGAAGTTCAGTTCCACAGTCATCTCTCTGGGTTTCTCACCCAACAACTATGATTCAGGACTGTTTACTCGGACCACTGAGGCTGGCACAATCTTACTTCTTTTGTATGTGGATGATATGATTATTACTGGCAGTGACTCTACAGGCATAGCTAATCTCAAGACATCTCTCTGCTCCTGTTTTGAGATGAAGGATCTTGGATCTTTACACTATATTCTTAGTCTTGAGGTGCTCCCAGAGCCATCGGGAATTTATATTTGTCAAGCCAAATACACCTCAGATCTCTTGTCAAAAGTTGGGATTACTGACAACAAAACTGTATCCACTCCTCTTGAGCACAACCTTCATTTCGCTCCGAATGCTGGACCTCCTCTGCGTGATCCTACTTTATATCGACAGTTAGTGGGGTCACTTGTCTACCTGACAGTGACTCGACCTGACATTGCCTATGCTGTTCATACCGTCAGTCAGTTCATGTCTGCACCCTGTTCTGATCACTATGCTGCTGTCCTGCGCATCCTTCGATATTTAAAAGGGACCATGTTTCACGGTCTTCATTTTACATCCACATCATCATTGACTTTGAGAGGCTTTTCTGATGCTGATTGGGACAGTGACATGACTGATCGTCGCTCCACTACCAGCTACTGTTTCTTTCTTGGATACTTACTCATATCTTGGCGGAGCAAGAAACAATCTCTCACAGCTCGATCCAGTACTGAAGTTGAGTATCGAGCACTAGCTGACACGAATCAAGAACTTGTGTGGTTACGTTGGCTACTCTCTAACATGGGGGCTCCTCAACATTCTCCAACTCCATTCTGGTGTGACAACAACAGTGCGATTCAAATTTCTCACAATGATGTCCTTCACGAGCGAACGAAACATATTGAAATTGACTGTCACTTTGTTCGTCAGCACGTGACTCGTAAGACTATCCAACTTCTTTCTATTTCAACTATTGATCAACCGACCGACATTTTCACTAAAGCTCATCTACCAGGACGGTTTCGTGATCTAGTTTCCAAACTCCATCTGGCTCATTCTTCTCCCGATTGAGTTTGAGGGGGGATGTTAGTGTATATATGTGTATAAGGCCCAGGCCCATGTGTGTATAAGGCCCAGGCCCATGTGTGTATAAGGCCTAGGCCCATATAGTCTCGGTATAAATACCTTGTATCTTATAGTCTAGGTTAACTTTTCTTATTATCATTTTAGTCATATTGTACGTTTATTCTCTCAATCAATATATCGAAGTCTCAAGCCTTCAGCATATTCATCGTCTCTTTCAATCATCATCATATTCTAACAATGCAGGAACAGTTAACTTCGGGAATAAGATGAATGGTTATGTCAGAGGATACGGTGTTCTCAAGAATAGGATGATCTCTATCTCTAAAGTTTTGTATGTTGAGGGGTTAGAGTACAACTTGTTTTCCATCAGTCAATTCACCGAGAATAAGTGTAAAGTTGAATTTAATGAAGACTTCTGTTATATCAAGGATAAGTCAGGCATAGAGTTAATCAAAGGATAAAGAATGGGATTACTGTATGGTGTTCACTTTCCAACCCTACAAGCTTCAAAACCTGTATGCCTTATTTCAAAAGCTTCAGTAGATGAAAGATGGTTATGGCATCGTCGGTTTTCTCATCAACATTTCAGAGACTTGAACAAGTTGAGGACTCAGAATCTTGTCACTGGGCTTCTAGAGCTGAAAATAGAACAAGACTCTTTCTTCTACATGTCAGAAAGGCAAGATGAAAAGAAGTTCTCACAAGTTGAAGATGTTATCAAACTGTTCAAGGTGCTTAGAGCTTATTCACGTGGATTTGTGCGGTCCGATGAGAACTCAGTCAATCAACGGCAAAAAGTATATGCTAGTCATGGTTGATGAATACTCCAGATATACGCGGCTAGAGTTCTTAAGACAAAAGTCGGATGCTCCAGATCTCATCATTAAATTTATAAAGAAAATACAAGTTCGTCTTCAAAGTCAAGTGCAACAACTCAAAAGTGATAATGCCACTGAATTCAAGAACTCAACTCTTCAATCATATTTGGATTCAGTTGGTATTTCACACAACTTCTCAGCTGCAATGACACCACAACAAAACGGTGTTGTAGAAAGGAAGAACAAAACTTTGGTAATAGCTACAAGAACGATGCTTGCATATTCTAGTCTACCGCATTTTCTTTGGGATGAAGCAGTAGCAAACGCATGTTTCACACAAAACAGGACAATTATTAATAAGCGATTAAATAAAACTGCTTATGAAATTATTAATTGTCATAAACCAACTGTTAAATTATTTCGTGTGTTTGGATGCAGGTGCTATGTGCTGAATGATAGAGAAATTCTAGCCAAATTCCAAGAGAAAGCTGATGAGGTAATCTTTATTGGATACTCGCTAACCTTCAAAGCATATCGAGTTTACAACACAAGAACGAGATTAGTGATTGAAAGCATCGATGTGTCCTTTGATGAAACAAAGACAATAACTTCTGAACAAAGCAATTCAGAACTTGGATCTAGTGATAAAGCTTCCACATCAACCAGTGTGGAACCTGCTTCAAAACAGACTGAACTTTCTAAATCCTTAACTGAATCTGATTTAGATTTCCTGTTTTATGATGCTTTTGATGATTTTCAGAAAGAACAAGTTCAAAATGATATACCTACTACTGATACATCTACCACCACTACAGATATATCAGGACCCTCTGAAGATAACGGTGAAGCTTCTACAAGTCAAGTTCAGGATGTTTCAGACAACACAACTTCATCTACAAATGAAGATGTTTCATCTACATCAATCACATCTGAAGAGAATGTGTTGGAAACTCCTACTGAAGAAGCTATTCCATTGCAAAGCACATCAAGTCCAATCTTATCTATTTCAGAAGAACCAGAAGTACAAATCACTTCTACTTCTGAAGAACCAACAATACAAGATGAGTTTGATTCTTCTAACAATCAAACAGAAGTTGATGTTTTACCAAGCTCTCACAAATGGACAAGAAACCATCCTCCAGAAAACATTATTGGTGACCCGTCTGCTAGAGTGTCTACCAGATCTGCTTTTCCACCAGCAATAGCCAATTTCTGCATGATTGCAAGTTTTCTGAGCAACATTGAACCCAAGAAGCCATCTGAAGCTTTAAAGGATCCAGATTGGATAAATGCAATGCAAGATGAGCTAAATGAGTTCAAAAGGAACAAGGTGTGGAGATTGATACCGAGACCTAAAGACAAATCCATTGTTGGCACAAAATGGGTCTTCCGAAACAAAAAGGATGAGGTTGGAATTAATGTGAGGAACAAAGCACGACTAGTGGCAAAAGGTTACAATCAACAAGAAGGAATTGATTATGACGAAACCTATGCACCCGTTGCTCGGATTGAATCCATAAGGATCTTTCTTGCTTATGCGGCTCACAAGAACATCAAAGTCTATCAAATGGACGTGAAGTCTGCTTTTCTCAACGACATTCTTCATGAAGAAGTATACGTGATTCAACATGAAGGGTTCGTGGATCCGAAGTTCCCAGATCATGTCTATTTTCTTGACAAGGCACTCTATGGATTAAAACAAGCGCCAAGAGCATGGTATGAAACTCTATCAGTCTATCTAACCGAGTCTGGTTTTCGGAAAGGTACAATCGAAACTAATTTATTTCTTAAAAAGAAAGGTAAGGATCTCATACTTGTACAAATTTATGTTGACGACATTATTTTTGGCTCTACTTCACAAGAATTATGCGTAGAATTTGAAAATATTATGAAAAAGCGTTTTCAAATGTCAATGATGGGTGAATTAACATTTTTCTTAGGCCTGCAAGTCAAACAAACCCCGGAATGGATTTTTATAAATCAGGCAAAATATATTAGAGACATGTTGAAGAAATTTGACAGGAACTCTACTTCACCTATGAAGACTCCCATGCAATCTGGAAGTTTGTTGGATGTTGATATCTCTGGAAAATCAGTAGACCAACATACCTATAGAAGCATGATTGGATCTTTTCTTTATTTGACAGCAGGTAGGCCAGATATAATGTTTGCAACATGCTTTTGTGCAAGGTATCAGTCTAATCCTAAAGAGTCACATTTTTTTGCTGTGAAAAGAATCTTAAGGTATCTCAAAGGCACACCAAATATGGGCCTTTTGTATCCAAAAGATTCTAAGTTTGAACTAATAACATATACAGATGCAGACCATGCAGGAAACAAATTAGACAGAAAAAGCACATCAGGAGCATGTCACTACTTAGGAGACAAGCTGGTCAGTTGGTCGTCAAAGAAACAAAATTGTGTATCCACATCTACAGCTCAAGTGGAATATGTTGCGGCAGCAAGCTGCTGCTCACAGGTTCTGTGGATGAGAACCCAACTGAGAGATTATGGATATACATTTCATAAGGTACGAATCTACTGTGATTCCAAGAGTGCAATAGCAATCACATCAAATCCAATGCAACACTAAAAGACGAAGCACATAGATATCAAGTATCACTTTATTAAAGACCATGTTGAAAAAGGTGATGTAGAAATGCATTTTGTTTCAACTGACTTTGAGATTGCTGATTTGTTTACTAAACCTCTTGATGAAAAGAGATTTACTTTTCTAGTCAACAAACTTGGCATGTTGAACCTTAATGAATAGTTACATCATTCTTTATAATTTTGAGGGGGAGCATTTCTTTACTTTTGGCATGCTTATGTAATTCATTGACTCAATTTCAAGATATTATTAACAAACATGGACTCATGTTCAATGAGTACCAAAGGTTTATTTGTTTTACAGGTTTGCATATTGGACTATGACTTCTGATCAAATTAGATCAGGACTCGTACTCCAAAAAGATTTGAGCTTAAATGCAAAAATCAAGGGGGAGAAAATTAAGACATGTGCACACTTCGAGGGGGAGCTTAATGAAAAAGTTTGTAAGTGTGTGTGTGTGTGTTTGAGAGATCAGAAAAGTTTTCACGAGAAAAATAATGTTTTTGTGCTAAAAAGTTACTTTTTAGAAAGTTACTATTTTGGGAAAGTCAAAGTTTCTATTTTTAGAAAGATTTTATTTCTGGAAACTTTTCTTAAAATATTTTAAGTGTGGAAATGCGCAGACTACTGTTTTATCTACAAAACGCGCATCTCAAGCCGTGCGAGTTCTTGAAACACGCAAGACATGATCTTCGAGTTTCATAAATACGCAAATCATTGTCTGCGAGTTTCAGAGACGCGCAAAATGAGGCTTGCGAGTTTGGCCAGTTTCATTCTTCTGTTTGCGATTTTCATGGTTTTTACTCCTTAGGCTTGCGTGTTTCACAATTTTTCACTTAAATTGATCCTTAAGTGAAAAACACACACATATTTGTCAGTTTTTGAGACAAATACCACTTTCCTTGATCTGAGAGAAGAAAAATTCAAATTGTGCGTTGCTTGAGAGTTTGTCCGGTTTGAAAGTTCTAGGGCTTTGCGAGTTTCATTACTTGCGCGTTCTATGACTTGCGCGTTTCTTCGAGTATATATACATCCGACACTGCCACTTCTCTCATTATCAGTCTTTGCAAGTTCCAGTACTTAGAGTTTTTCTCTCGATTCTCTTTGCGACTTTTCGATCTTTCAAGCATCATCATCATCATCGATTCTCAGTGTAGGTGTTCATCATCGATTCTCAGATTCTTGACAAATTTTTTTTAGGGTTTTTCACGTCTGAGTTCATAATGACTGTTCATATGACCTGTTGATAAATCAGATTCGAAAATTAAAGCTGAAACTAGTATCGACTGGATGATATGAATAGTTATTTATCTTGTGTGATGAGTTTTCTTTTATTTTTCATCTGAAGTTGTAATTTGCTTATCGCAACTTACTGTGCTTTCATTGCAAAATCCCAAAGTACATTGTTTTGTACTTCAAATTGGTTTTCTGAAAATAAGTTTTTGATTTATACTGACATATTGGATTTTATCCAATCATTTTAAACTTCTCAGGTATTCCAATGGCAAACATTCACAGTGGTGATCCTACAATTCAGATGGATGAACATGATCCAAGTATCTCACGGGAGATGCCTATGCCTTCCTCCCGATCCCATGTTCAATCTGAAATTGGTCCAGATCCAGATCTTTAGTTGATCAATCCATAATATTATCTTCCATTGTCACCAAACAATCATCATGTGGTCTTTGACAACCTCATGGTCAAGCCACTGATAAAGGAGATTCTGAAGAACCACCCAATCTGCACTGCCTTAACTACTACTACTACTGTGCCATTGATTTACTTACAACAAGCTTGGAAAACCATTGAGCATGTTGTGGAAGTCCAAAGGAAGTATTTCACAATCCGAATTGACAACTTCACATCCGAGCTGACCTATCAGAGACTAAGACTGATTCTTGATCTTCCATTGCCAGACTCAAGAGAAGGAAGGAATTCTTCTGATCCTTATCCAAGAAATCAAGAAGTGTTTAATGGTATTCTTTCCTTATGATATGTTGGGAGCCTCACAAAGATCAGTGAATTTAAAAATTCAAATCTACCTCCATTTTATTACCAGTTCTTTTCTGTGATCAACAAGTGTTTGACTTCAAGGCACTCTGGGCATGACAACACTAACATGCATACTTTGAGGTTGTTCCATGCTATCATCTATGATTTGCATGTTGATTATGTCGTAGCTATCTGGACTGAGCTCTATGAGAAGGTTATGAGCAAGAGGCATTCAAGAAAGCCAAACTATGTGCCTTATTAGAGGTTTCTACAACTTATTGTCCGAAGCATGCTGAGATCCAACAGAGAGATTCCAAAAAGACTGAATCATGGGATTGCACCTGAAAATGAAATGAAACATCTTCAAAAGCAGAAGCAATCCTTTGCTTTTGAGATGCCAGTACCTGCTGCACTGCTTGCTTATGCCGATCAGACCGTTCCGTGTGTTAGGAAATATAGGCAGTCCATGGGAATGCCAGAGCCGGTAATCCTTACCCAGGACTTAGGGCCAGTTAGACGAGAGGAGTTGGTGAGAGTTCAAACTACTACGGGGGTAGTTGAACGGGTAAGTGAGCAGAGGGAAAATTTAGAGAGGGGTTCTGGAGTGGGTCAGACTTCTGTACTGGAGGGTGTGGGAACACAGGCACAATCTGCCACACGTTTAGTGATTTCCACATCTCAACCTGAGACAACTATCATTCATCAATCGGGCTCTCAGGAAGAGAATCCCAATGAAAGTCAGAAATCTGAAATAACTTTATCGGTCAGACAAGCAAGCTTATCTAGTACTTCAGTACCATCAGCAACTTCAGAACATGATGCTGAAAATCAAGGAAATGATCATGATGATGATGATCAGGATGACATCTTGGGTCACAACTTTGGATTCTTGGAAAATGTTTCTCTACACCATAGTCTTCGTTCTGTTGCAAGAGAACTTGATTTGGAAGGTGTTGACTCAACAATTATGAACGTTGTGTCTGTTTATGGAGATATAAGCCGGATGAGGGAGTATTAGTTGAAAATTCAGAAAATGTGAGGACTAGAGAGGTTGAAAGAAAAAAAACATGGTGAGCATGAGTTCATCCAAACCTACCATTCCAAAAGGGCAGCCACATCCACTACCTCGCCGCATTTTTTGCGAGCAGGATGTATTGAAACAGACATTAGTTGCCCATCAATGCAATTGCACACCCCTGCCACCCATTCTGCTGTCTCTCAACAGACAATACTCTCAACTTCTCACGGGGTTTTAGCACATAATCTACCTAATCATCATTTAGAAGGTTCAGTTATTGAAAATAGAGATATGTTGCCCCCGATCTCACTTCCTTCGTGCACACAATCGAGTCTAGCACCTTTTACTATTTCAACTTCCTTGGTTAGGACACAAATATCTGCTAACGTCGGGAGTCTTAGTGCCCCGATCGGAACAACCGTAGTAGCTCCGCAATCTGGACTACAAGGATTGGTTGGAGGTCCTGTCATTGCTAACACTATGCCAGCTTTGATCACATGCCACACTGTTGCATCTACAACAGTTGTGTCAACGGCAAGCTTGAGTAGCCCCGGTGTTATATTACCTGAAATTGTTTCAAGGGAATTTCTCAATGATGCCCTAAAGGTCGTTGAAAACTCTTTGATATAGAAATTTCAGTCGGAGCTGAGCAAAGTAACAGAAAGGTGTGAGGAGGAGATTGGAAAAGTGATGAAGTTTTTGAAAGGGAAAAATCCAGTAGTTGAGGAGCCTGTGCAACCACTTCCACCACCATCAGTTCCACAACCACCACCGGTCCAATCAGTTTCTGAGCTAAAGTCTTTACTTTTGGCTCAATTGTTATCAGATGCTCCAGTAGATCAGACAAAAGCAGATCTTATTGGATTACTGAGGCAACAATCCCAACCAGTTGTTTCTCAAGTTCCAGTAGATTATGTTACTCAATCTCAGTTCACACAGTTCAAAGACTTAGTGGAGAAGCACCTACAAGATCTCACCAAAGCAGTACAACTTTCATGCAAAGCTACATCTGAAGCAGTTTCTAAGAAAAGACATGATCGTGATTCTGATCAAGATCATGAGGGGGAGATGAGCAAGAGACAGAAAACTGTTGAAGATGTTGACATTATTACTGTTGAGAATCAGGGGACTGAAGTGGCTGAAACTACTCAAGGAGATCACTCGTATAAAGATCAGTCGGATCAGGATCAGTTGAGTGAGGATGCTCCACAAGTTGAAATGGAGTTGATGATTTATGATTACACGGAATCAACGGTTGAAAATCCTGCGATTGCTACTGTTCAAGAGATTATGGAAATGTTGGGGGTCACGTCGGAATCAACGGTTGAAAAGCCTGCGGTTGCTGCCAAATACGACAGTTACTGGAATGTCAAACTAGAAGGGATGGATGTTATTGACCACAACATTCAGAGTGATGGGCCAGACCCTGAAAATACAGTCACTGTTGAAGAGATTGTACAGAATGCAATTGCTCAGGGAAATCTGGATTAGAATGAAAATTTACTGGATGACTTATTTGGAGACAACATATATGGAAACTTTGATGACCTTGATAATGAAGTTGAAGAAATTGTAGATCTTGATCAAACTTTTCCTGTTCAACAAGTAGAAGTTGTGGAGGTTGCTCAAAATGTCAATACAGTTAATTATGCTCCACCAACATATAGATTGTTTGACAAAGATGAGATTTTAACTGCCATTCCAATAGTCTCTCCTACCAGAAACTTTTCTGTCCTATAAAATATTGATACTTCTGAACCAAGGGTTGCTCTACCTGTACAGAAAGACTTTGAATCTGAAGAACAAGCTGAACAACCTAAGCAAAAGAAGGTTGACATGCCCAAGTCTTCCAAGAAGTCTAAGAGATCAAGTATTCCTACTTCAAAGATAAGCCAAAGGATCTTGAAGAAGAAAGTCTTATCATTGTTGACATCCAAGACTTTAGAAATCAACTGTATAGAGAAAAGAAGCAAAGGGAAAAGGAAGAAAGACAGTTGATTAGAGAAGCAAAAGCTGAACTCAGAAAAGAAGAAGAAAAGGAAGAAGAAGCCAGAGCCAAAGCTAATGCACTTCCTTACATCTTGAATCCTGACAGTCCAAAGATACTCAGTGCCGCTGAAGCTTCTAAAAAGCTTAAGCCAAATCCAGTATTTGTTACTCCGATGGAAGTGGAAGAATACTCAAAGGCTCATGGTCCAGAAATTGAATCTATGCAAGCAGAAGAGTTCAACACTTATGAATTCAGTGAAATAGGAAAGATTACCTTCAAAGGAGATGTTTGTGTTGGTTTTGTTCCTTATACAGATTATGATGTTGAGGGGGATTCTTTGAAGTTCATTGAGATTATCATAAGATCTCTCAAAGTGCCATTGCTTGAAGAAACAACCAAGATCTTTATTTCCTCTCTACAACCATCTGATGAAGCAAAATTCTATGGCGTTGGAGACAGAGACAAGATTTATCAGACCAACTACATCAGGTTCATGAAAACTCAGAACAATCTTTCACCATATGTTAAAAGAGAAGAGATTTTGCAGATTCAACAAGTTTACATGTACAAGATTCCAAGCGTCCACTATCCAAAGTTCACTGTGCAAAGCAAAGATATGAAGATCAGTACCTTCACAGAAGATGATTTTGATAATTTGAACTTCTTAGATATCATGTTTATTGTGAATGAGTTCAGAGATAGAAAGAGAGAAAGAGGACACAAACTATTGCTTATTCTCTGGATGCAATCAAGAGATTCATGACAAGGAGTGTTTATAATGCCTACACGTTTGATTTCCATCTTGGCATTGAAACAAATCAAAACAGAGTGAACCTGCTAGCACCAAACTTCAACCATCCAAAGGTCAGAGTTCTAGAGCCTTTTCAGCTTTCAAGATATCCAGAATTAGGTGTAATGTATGTGAACACCAAGACTCACAAGAAACAATTCATGAGAGCTTCCAAATTGGCAAAGTATTCAGATGGTACACTGAAGTATGTTCGGAAAGTGCTTGAAGATAAGTTGTTCCTATCAGAGCAAGAAAGATTCAGAAAGAATGAAGCTCTTAGATCAGTTGAGTCTGTAAACACGGAAACTATGCTTGAATAGATCAACAAGAAGATTGAGTTCAGAGAGCATATCAGAAGGTTTGAAGCGCACCTTGGAATCAGAAGAATTTGCTTCAGAAGATGGGACCAGAACAAAATTTTCAAATGATCTAAAAGGGGGAGATTGTTGATGCTTTATAGTTTAGATCATTTTATTTCTTTTGTGTTGTCTTTTGTTAGTATTTTGCTTGTATCTTGGTTGACCTATAAATAGGGTCTTCCTCTTTGTTTTGAGAAAAAGTTGTAGCACGATCAAGAGAGAGTCTAGAGAGAGAAATACTTTGTATCTTACATGTGACATCAATACACTTGTGATTTCCCTCCATTGATTCTCATTGTTCTTAGATTGAATTGTGTTTGTGATTTGATAGGACAATTTCAGATGCGCTCTCGATCGGTACAGATGTTAAGCCTCCAGTTCTATTCAAAGGGGAGTACGAACAATGGCAGGACAGGTTCCTTGATTTCGTAGACAGACATGCAAACGGAGACAACATTCTACTATCAATCACAAAAGGTCCTATGAAAACTCCCACTGTTGAAATTCCTGATGAGAATAATGAATCATCTGATGATGGAGGTGAGGATAGAGTTAAGAGGACAAAGACTGTTCCTAATGACATATCTCAGTTTACTAATGAGTAAAAGAGCAGGTACAAAGCTGACAAACAAGCCAGATCACTACTCCTACAGAGCATTCCGAATGAGATATATATCAAGATTGACAGCTACAAAGCTACTGCCAAATCAATGTGGGATCAACTTCAAAAAATGATGATGGGATCGAAGGTCGGGAATCAAATGAAAGTAGCAAACTGCATAAACTGCTATGAGGAATTCAAGGCAAAAGAAAATGAGAGTCTTGAAGATACTTATGAAAGATTTGTGCTACTTCTAAATGAGCTTTCAAAGAATAAAGTAAGGAAGGAGAAAATTGAAAACAACGTCAAATTCCTCAACATTCTCCAACCCGAATGAAAGAAACACACCAGGAGAATGAAGCAAATCAAAGACCTGAATGATATCCCACGTCATGAGGTTTATGAGACTTTGCGGTAGAATGAGGAAGAAGTTGAAGAGAAAATGAGTGAAAAGAAAAGGAAAGCTTAGAAGGTTACATATCCCATTGCTTTAGTAACTGATCAAAAGGAGAAGGAGAAGAAAGAAAAGAAGAAGAAGAAGAAAATAGTTCTCCCAAGTTCAGATGATTCCGCTGTTTCAAATTCTGATGATGGAGAGAATCTCAAGCAAGCTATGTTGCTATTGACCCGTGCCTTTCAGAAGAAATTTTACAAGAAATTGGGGTCAAACTCACAAAGATACTCTTCTTCTGGATTAAAGAATCACGAACATAGGGAAATAATTGAAGGTAGGAGATTCGAGGAGAAGAGATTTGGAGATAGAAAGCCCGAAAAGAAGAAGAGATATGTGAATGATTATGGTAGTGCTGAGAAAAAGAGTGAAGAGTTGATAAAGTGCTACAACTGCGGAAAGATTGGTCATTTCTCCAAGGACTACCGAAAGCCTACCGTCAGGAATTCAGACTACTCTAAGCAGAAGATGTTGCTTGCAAAACAGAAAGAAGCGGGAAAGGCATTAATGGTTGAGGACGAGTTCTGGTTGGACCATTCTGATGAAGAGGAAAAGGAAGAAACAACACATATGTGCTTGATGGGCAGAGAGGTGAAAGATGATGAATCTGATGAAGAGACATCCGATGAGGTACTAAACATGTCTAAATCTGATTTCTTAACCAAAATGGAAGCCATGATGATCGAACTTCAAGATATTCAATCTAAATTGAAAAAGGAAAAGAGCAGAATTGCAAAGAAGAATCAAAAGATTTTTGAACTCAACAAGGAACTTGTTGGGAACAAAGATCTGATTGATTCTCTAAACAAATCTGCTTCTGATTTTAAACTGCAAAAAGATTGTTTTGAAAGTAAGATTTCTGAATTTGTTACTAAACTTTCTAAGTCTGATATTGAAAAGAATGAATGTGTTCTAAAAGCTTATAAATTCCAGGTTGAGAACAAGAACTTAGAGAAAAAGGTAAATGGTTTGGAAGTAAAACTATATGCACGAGGACAAACAGATCAAACCATTTTCTTAAATACACCCAATGAGGAGGCTGATTTTAAAGAGAAGTGGGGACTCGGTTATGATAACCCTACTACTTAAAGAAAGCCATCAGAAAACAGCCAGCATTATATAACTTTGATTTTCTATTTACGGCTGGTAAATATCATCATTTAAAACCCAAATTTGTTACCAAGTCATCTGATGTGGTTGAGGCAAAAGAAGATGAGAAAAGAAAGAATTCAAAGAAAATGCAACTACCATTCTGCTATCAAAAGCTGAATGATAGTTATCTTTCTGAAAAACGAAAGTTTATTTCAAACGATTATTTTGCTAGCTATTCTAATACTGAGATGGAGGCAAAACCGATTAAAGCTAAAATTTATGTCCCTCCACTCATTCTAGAAAGCAAAATAGTTGATCTTGAAAATGCTTTATTAGATGAAAGAATCTTGGTTGATTTAGAACAAAATGTGCTTTCTACTGTATTAAAGAACAATGTTTTCAAAACCGAATTCAATGAGTGTTCAACATCTTCTAAGGCACCTCAAACTTCAGAAGTTGATTTTGATGACTTATTTGCATCTGCAAATGATTTTCTAAATTTTGATGAAGGGTGTGTTGATGAAAGTATTGATTTGTTTGACTTTAATGCTAAACTTCCAGATCATTCTACTTTGTCATTAACTCTGAAGCTTTACCAAGTATATATGAAGTTGGTGAATCATCGACTAAGGTTGGTGAATCAGTTTCTGTGAGTACTGATTACTATGAGAAAGGTAAGAAGCAAAGGAAACGACGCTCACAGAAATGGATCAACACTGGTAAGCATAAGAAAAGTAAAACTCAGGCATCTAATTTTCCTAACAGATCTAAATCTTGTGTTTCAGATGTGAAAAAGAAAAGGTCGGAAGGTCGAACTGAATGGTGACCAAAACAGAATATTGATGAGAGTTCAGAATCATCTTCTGATATGTATTGTAATAGATAGACTAGTAGTGTTTCTGATGTAGTTGGTACAGTTGCTTCTACCAAACAAAATCTTGTAATTCCTTACAAGAGTTCTACAATAAAGCAATTACTCCAATTATCTCGGTCTACTACTAAGTCATCTACTTATAGACGGAATGATTTTGTTTCTCACCGATATTCTGATGATTGTTTGGTACTTATCATGTCTATTCCTATAAGCCACATGTTTCAAAGATTTTTCAAAAGTTCAGAGGATCCATATATAAATGGATGCCAAAATCTTGTACTAATCCGATAGGACCCACTTTAAAATAGGTACCTAAAGTTATTGTTCCCTGATTTCTCTTATGTAGACCCGTCATATGTGGTACTTGGATTCTGTTTGCTCCAAGCATATGACCGGGCAAAAGGATTTATTGTCTAATTATACAGAGAAATACTGTGGGAATGTGAGATTCGACAACGATCAGTTTTCACCGATTTTAGGCTACGGTGACGTGATTAATGACAACGTGACGATTACGAAGGTGAGTTATGTGGAAGGTTTAGGACATAACCTGTTCAGCATTGGACAGTTCTGTGACAAAGATTTAGAGATAAGTTTTAAGGCTAAGAGATGTTCTGTACGTACTGAAGATGGTAAGGAACTCTTGGTCGGGACGAGAAAGTCTAACCTCTACACGATCAATCTGTCAAACGTCCAGACGGACAATGAGGTTTGTCTACTATCAAAAGCCTCGCTGCAACAAAGCTGGTTATGGCACCAAAGGCTTTCTCACCTAAATTTTTGTTACATCAACAAACTGGTCACGGGAAAATTGGTAAAAGAACTTCCTGAGCTTAAATATGAAAAAGAACATCTGTGCGCAGCATGCGAGAAAGGAAAATCTGAAGACAGCCGCTCACAAGCCAAAGCCTGAACAAAGTATAAGTTCTCCACTTGAGTTGCTGCATATGGATCTCTGCGGTCCTATGCGTACGCAAAGCATTAACGACAAGAAATACGTGTTAGTTATTGTGGACGATTACTCGTGGTACACATGGGTGAAATTTATGAGATCAAAAGATGAGACGCCCGAAGTCATCATCACTTTTCTAAAAGCAAACCAATTGAATCTGCAAAAACCACTCAAGCTTCTTAGAACATATAATGGCACAGAGTTTAAGAACAAAACTGTAGAAGATTATCTTGAATCGGTCGGGATAACACATCAATTCTCTGCTGCCAGAACGCCAGAACAGAACGGAGTAGTAGAATGACGAAATAGAACGCTAGTCGAGGCCGCTCGTATTATGCTGAGTCAATATGATCTTCCTCTGTTTCTTTAGGCCGAAGCTGTATCGACTGCTTGCTACACACAGAATCGGTCCATAATACATCGTCGGTTCGGAAAAACTCCATATGCTTTAATAAATAACCGTACACCTAACATTAAACACTTTCATATTTTTGGTTGCAGGTGCTTCGTGCTGAATGACAGAGAGAGCTTGAACAAGTTCGGACCAAAGGCTGACGAAGGCATCTTCATTGGATATTATCAAACATCTGCTGCCTACCGGGTGTACCTAAAGAAGTCCAAGACAATAATCGAAAGCGTAAACATGACATTTGACGAGGAGTTGGCTTCTGAACAAAGCAGTTCAGAACCCGTACTTACAGGAGTATTAGCTTATGGACAAATCAGTCCAAAACCTATGGTTAATATTATTGATTATGATAAAGCATCTACTTCTACATCTCATTTATCAGATTTAGATTTATTGTTTGAATTCTTTTATGATGAGTTTCTTGGATCTAAATTGCCTAAATCTGTTGTGGTTGATAGATCAGAAGATTCAACGAATCATCATCCAACCATTTCAGATGTATCTACTAAACTAGTTCCCCAGGTTCAGCAAGAAACTTCAGTTCAGACAATTACTCCTTCAGTTAAAGTTATACCTAAAAATGTCAAGACAAAAGTTGTTGACTCAGTTGGTTGTACTGTGACGTCTACTCAAATGCCAGAAATAGTTGTCCCAACTGAAACTTCTGCACCAAATACTTCAACTGAACAACTCCTTGAACAAGAAAAATACAGTGGATACTTAGATGAAAATCATGATCAATCTATATAAAATCCACTCCCTCATGAACACAAGTGGACCAAAGAACACCCGATAAGCCAGATCATTGGAGATACATCAAAACCGGTGCAAACTAGGTATGCGACATTAAACATGTGTATGCATGACTCATTTCCAAGTTCTAAAAAATGCGCCTTCGCGCCGCTATGGCGCGCCATGGCGTCGAGGCGTGGCCTTGCCGCCACGTTTTACCCCTTGGCATCGAGCTCGTTATGGCGTGCCATGGCCCTCCATGGCCCATTATGGCGTTACGCCTTGGCATTGAGATAAGGCGTCGAGCTCGTTATGGCTCGCCATGTCGCGTTATGGCGTTACAACTTTGAATTTGTGTACATCGAAATTCGATTGGAATTTACCCATTAGTATCGATTATAGCTTACAATTTTTTTTTGTTTTTCGTTTTATATGACTTTAAATTGTTAATAACTCGTTCATTATTATTCAAGACACCGATAAAAACACACACATACACATATATACTTATAAATTATATATACAGATTTGCCGCCTTAAGCCACGCCTTGGAAAACGCCATGGCCTTGCCATAACTCGTAAGGCTTGAGGCTTTACCTCGCCGCTACGCCATGCCTCACGCCATTTAGAACCTTGCTTATTTCTGAGTAAGATAGAGCCAACACGCGTATCATAAGCTCTAGCTGACTCGGATTGGGCGACTGCGATGCAAGAGGAGCTGAATCAATTCGAGGCATTAAAAGTCTGGAGACTAGTACCTATACCTGAAGGTAAATCAATAATTGGTACAAAATGGGTATTCAAAAATAAAAAGGACGAAGATGGTATATTAATCAGAAACAAAGCAAGACTTGTCGCTAACGGATACCGGTAAGAGGAAGGAATTGACTACGACGAGACTTACACCCCAGTGGCACGCATCAAAGCGATCAAAATGTTTCTTGCATATGTTGCCCACAAGAACTTCACCGTCTACCAAATGAACGTGAAGACAGCCTTTCTCAACGGCATATTAAAGGAGGAAGTCTACGTCTGACAGCCTGAAGGCTTTGTCAATCAAGAGAAACTGAATCATGTCTACATTCTCCACAATGCACTTTACGGTCTGAAACAAGCGCCTCGAGACTGGTATGAAGTATTATCTAAATTCCTTGTCAAGTCGGGCTTCTCCAAAGGTAAGATCGATACTACTTTGTTCATCAAATAGGAAAAAGCCGATATCATATTAATTCAGATTTATGTCGATGATATTATATTTGGCTCAACAAATCCAAAATACTGTAAGAATTTTTCTAACATCATGGTGTCAAGATTTCAGATGAGTATGATGGGAGAGATGAACTTCTTTCTCGGATTACAAGTCAAACAATTTTCAACAGGGATATTTATTAATCAATCCAAGTACATTTTCGATATTCTTAGAAAATTTAAAATGGAAAATTGTACACCTATTGGAACCCCGATGGCACCAGGAACTAAGATTGATACTGATCCTTTGGGAAAAGCTGTCGATGTTAGAACCTACAGCGGTATGATTGGTTCTTTGATGTATTTAACTGATAGTAGGACAGATATAATATTTTCTACTTGTCTATGTGTTCGATATCAGGTTAATCCAAAAGAATCCCATTTGTCTGCGGTCAAAAGGATCTTTAGATATCTGACGGGCACTGCAAATCTTGGTCTGTGGTATCCTAAGGATACTAGTTTTGAACTGACAACCTACTCAGATGCAGATCATGCAAGTTGTATGTTGGACAGGAAAAGTACATCGGGGCACATACAATTCCTAGGTGATAAACTCGTAAGTTGGGCATCGAAGAAACAACTATGTGTCTCCACATCAACAGCTGAAGCAGAATATGTCGCTGCGGCGAGTTGCTTTTTTTTTTTGGAAGCTATAGCGGCATCGAACCAACGAACGACTACCACGAACTCACGCACACACGCACGCATGCCTCCCCGGCGGTATCGGGCATCCACGGGCAACCCACTAATCCGCCGCTGTCCCGGCCCAGCTTATGCTGAATCTAGAGCCCAACCACAATCTAAGACTGGGTTGGGGGGGCAGCCCAGTCAACGATTGGACTGGCCCAAGGACTGGGTACTCCTTATGCCCTCAAATTGACTCCTCTTGGATTCGAACATGGGTAGGTTGGGATACCATCCACAACCCCCCCTAGGATGTTACCGCCCTTGGGGAAACCAACTGAGCTAGACATGTTGCGACGAGTTGCTGTTCTCAAGTGTCGTGGATGAGGACGCAACTACGAGATTATGTCATCAAATTTGACAAGATCCCGATATACTGTGACTCTAAGAGCGCCATTGCAATATCAACAAATCATGTGCAACATACAAAGACCAAACACATTGATGTTAGATATCACTTCATCAAAGACAATGTGGAAAAAGGCACAATTGAACTTTATTTTGTAAGCACTGATTACTAACTTGCAGATTTATTTACCAAGCCTCTCGACGAAAAGAGATATAATTTTCTCGTTTCAAAACTTGGTATGTTAAATCTCAAGACATAATCAGTGATTACCTACTAAAGTTTAGTTATTGTTATTTTTCTTTATTTCTTTATTTTTAATCTCAAAGATATCTGCACTTAAGGTATGTTCATGATTTCAGGGGGAGTGAGAGGAGAATTTAAGATGATCTACATTCATTTGAGGGGGAGTTCATATTTCTGCTTATGCTTATCACTGATAAATTTTTCTGATGCATAATTGCTGGGGGAGTAAGAGATATGAAGTAGTGCATATGACTTCTGATTACTTTAGATCAGAACTCGTACATTCAAAGTTTTACTGTTTTATGTTATTTAATTTTCAATAAATGTTGTGAATAAAGCTTTGCATTTTGACGACTTTGTGACTTGTTGCAGAATTAAGAGATAGATTGAATGATCATATATGATATGATTTTGAGCTGACTTGATGAGATTTAACACTGGGCGAAAGATTTATTTCTAATCTTCATCTCATACGTATCTGAAAGAAGGACAACTTTCAGGTATGAAAACATGTTATTAAATGTTCAAACCTCTTCTGATTCTTAAATGATTTCATTAATATAGAAGTGTGATTTTAAATGTTTTCATGTTACTTGTGCTTAAATGTCAATAAACCATGTGTTTCCAAAGATAAATACTTGTGTATTATCTTTTCCATATACTGTCAAGTATTCACACACACTGGTTTAATATTTTGTTGAATATGTTCTTACCATGTCTCATAATTGAAACAAAATTTCGATGGTAAGACACCCCGTTTGAACTTCAATGTTTTGAGCGTGTTTTCATTTCAAAACATTTCTTTCAAGAATGTCTATATTTTGTTTCGTATAGACAATACCCAATTTTTGTTGACCTAAGCCTTAATTGATAAATCATTCAGAGATTCTGATCTTTTTCATACAATGTCAGATTTTCAAACAAGTTTATTGTATTCATTTCATTGATTCAATTATCTTGTTTGAAAAGTTTTCAATGTTTAAAATGCTCAAATCTTCATGATTATATCCGTGAGTATACAGACATCTGACTTGTATATATTTTGTACTTTAACTGAAAAGTTAAACAATTTGAGCAATATGTTCTTTTAGGACAATACATGGGTTCATTGTGTAAGGACTTAATTGAAACTTCTATGGATTCACGTTAACCAGTGTTTCCTACCCAAGAAGTTAATCCTTGAGTGATTGAATGTGTGAGGAGTCAATATATCTGAGTTTGGGTTGAGTGATGAGGTAAAATGTAAATGAGAGTTTGGTTAGAAGTGAGCTCAATGATTAAAAAGAAAGAGGGTGTGAGAACAGAGTAAAAGAATATCAAACTCTGCACCAAATTTTTCTGAGTCGGGCAGCCACATTACTAGTGTTTCACAATTCTTCGTGAACATTATTGAAACAGGCAACTAGCTCATGCCAACTCTTAATAAAAACTCCACCAACTACTCATTTTCTTCTCAACAAGAAAATGTTTCAATATTTCAAGGGGACGTAGCACATAATCTGTCTAGTTTTCATTTGGTAAATCTGGATATTGAAAACGAAGGAAGTCTGCCCCACCTTCGCACTTCGATCATGCACAATTGTTGTCTCAATGGTTTACACAATTTTTGAGCCTTATAAAAAGCAATCATCACTGCATAATTCTGTCAAACACTTGCACGAGCACACAAGGAATATGTTTTCTCGTCATAACGTTCATAGAAATTCTTTTGTGGTGTTTCGATGATTGAATGAAAGACCTGGGGGAGTGAACATCAAAAAGCTCATTTCCAATGTGTATTCGTTACACACAGTGACTTCGTGTTACTGACAGGCAATTCTAACTTATTCATTTGTTGATTCAGGTGTTACACTCATCATTTGTCTGAATTTGCAAAGATTCGGATGAATATCTTTTTGGATCGATAGATGGTCAGAGGCTCAGTATGAAAGATCAGTGGTTAGATCAGATCAAAGACATTTCTTGTAAAAAGTTTTATGATTTCATGCTTCATTCATCAAAAATGGGGAGAGCGAATCAAGAAATGTTATAGATACGGGAGAGGATCAAAAAACATGTGAAGTGATTAAGAAAGTTTTGTCAAGGTTTGTGAATTGTTGTAGATTGTTGGAAGTTGAAAAGAGAAAGAGTTCAAAGATTTCTGAAAGCAAGCAGAATTTTACTGAAATTTTCTTCCAAGATATTATGCTAAAGCAATTCGAGCTAAACCTGAAGATAATTTCTTTCAAATGTCTGAAAGAGGTTTTACAACCTTGGGGGAGAATCTTACTTTGTTTGAAGACAGACTTTGGGGAGAATACAGAAATTTTTGAAGACATTTTTATCAATCAGAAGGGGGGATTGCTATTTAAATACTTGTGTTGATTTATGAAGATTCTCTAAGTTAACAAGAAGTCTACAAAGGAGGAGATTAGAGTTAAAGATCAACTGAAAGGGGGAGATTGTACAAATTGAGTCAAAGAGGGAGATTGTATTGCAAAATCTTTTAGAGATGATCTTGAATCCAAAGGGGGAAATTGTTAGTGCACATATTGGTTGGATGCAAGATCATGAAGACTGAAGGTCAAAGTTCAAGCAAGTCAAAGCTCAAGTCAACTCTCAAGAAGAAAGTCAAAGTCTTTTGTAATAAAGTCAAAGTTGTAATAGTGTTTAGGTGTTTATTTGTTTCTGCATTGTGTGTGTTTGTAATAGTGTGTGTGTATAGTGTTATGAGAGTTTATGTCATGTGTATAAATAGGGATATGACCCTATATTGTGCGTGGAACATTGTGTAATATCTTAGAGAGAGTTGTACGCATACTGAGTGTTAGAGAGAGAAAGTCTGAGAGCTCATACTGTATCGATTTCAAAGTGTTAAATGAAAATGGATTTGATTGAGATTGTGATTGTCATCTGATTTACACTCATTTCTGGGATAGTATATTGAAAAAGAAGGAAAGTTGCCCCACCTTTGACCCTTTCTCATGCACATTGAGTCTGTGTATAACTATGGTTGTCTCAATGGTTTACATAAGTTTGAGCGTTATTAAAAGAAATCATTATGCTTAATTCTTTCATACTCAAGAACGTACACACAAAAAATTTATTTTTCTGTCAGAACGTTCATAGATTAACCTTGTGTTTTTCGATGATTGAATGGAAGTCCTGGGGAATGACATCACCCAAGCTCCTTATAAAGTACATTCGTTGTACTCAGTAACTTTGTGTTAATGACAGGAATTTTAACTATTTCATTCGTTGATTCAGGGTTATCATTCCAAATTTGTCTGAATTTGAAAAGATTCGGATGAATATATTCATGAATTGACGGCAGAATCATTATATCAGATCAGATTGGGGAGATTGAATATTTTCCTACTTGGGGAGATTGTTCATGAAGACTGTGCTTAAATTGTTATTTGGGGGAGATACTTCAAAGACAGAACTGACTATGAAATGTTTTGATGATTCTGATTCTCAAAATTCATCAAAAAGGGGGAGATAGTTTGAGATTTCAAAGTCAGAACAATTTCAAAGCGAAAGTCAAGAAAGATGTGATAAAGGGAAAGAAATAAAGCCAAGAAATGTTTCAAAGTGATAATTCAGGAGAATGTTGCAAGTCTGAAGATGTTCATGCTTCAAAGTTTACCAGTTGTAATCAAAGGTGAAGATTGTTAAAGTTGAAAGGAAATTCAAAGAGGGAGATTCACTGAAAGAGCTATCAAAGAATAATCAAATTGACAAAGAATTGATGGTGTCAAAGCTGTGAAAGATTATTTGTTCAAGATTTTTCTAAGAAAAGAAGACCTGAAGATTATTGCCAAAAAAATTTTAATCTTGAATCCAAAGGGGGAGATTGTTAGAGTTAAATTGTATTCAAGATTAAAAGGAGGGTCTGAATTGTAATTGTTGTAAAGTGTAAGGTTTGTGTTGTAAAGTTAACCTTTGTTGATTTAGTATATATAGGTTTGCCTTTGTAATATTAGGTTAAGGATTCCTTGATATTTTCATATATGTTTGAGAGAGTTTCTAGAGAGAGAAACTGTTTGTAGAGAGAGAAAGTCAAGAATCAATGAAATAAACTTGTGATTCATGAATGGAATATGTTTGTGTGGGACTATCAGGTTAAGTCCCGGAAGTGGCAAGGACTCGGGGAGACGGGTAACCACGTACTGGGATACGATATTTCTCGAGAAAGGGGAGGAGTCATGAAACAGTGAAACCGCGTATACCAGGAGTCGGTACGCGGCCCGGGAGACATCAAAGTCGAGAGTCGGTCAGAGATTTCCAAAAAATTTGCAATTGTGGACGATTTGGGAGATGTCCCGGTACTCGACAGAAGTTTCAAACCCAGTAAACAACAAACCCAACCCGGGTACCGGAAGTCTTAAACCCGGTAGAATCGGGACTACTACACTAGAGGAATCATCATAGAAGTCTAACTCAAACTAAACCAAAATCAAACAATCATTCAATCGAACCAAAATCGTACCCATATTCAATCAAAGAAAAAATTACCAACTTATACCTAAACCAAACCTTATCGTTATTATCCGTGAAATAAACCAAATTGAATCAACAAGATCATAGAACCTTAGGAGGGTCGATGGCGGTGATTAGTCAACAGGTAACCAATATAAAACTTAGAACGAACAGATATCCCCGGTAAGCGATGGCGCTAGTCAAAACCGAATCCGGGAGGGCCACAAACCAGCCCCTATGGTACAATGATCGAGGGTCAAAGGGGGGGGGGGGATGGGCGATTACCGCTGGCGGCGACTGAGTTAAGGCGAGAAGAGGGCTCGTCGTCGGCCACAATGGCGGCGACCAAACTCTAATCGACCAGGGGGGGTTGCGATCAAACTTAAAAGAATAAGAGTTAGAAGATTTACCTGGATCGAACGATTCATGTCGTGAGAGATGGAGAGATTGAAACCGGGAGAGAGAAAGCGAGAGAGAGATATTGAGGGTGACTGAGAGAGAGAGAGAACGATGAAGGGGGAGAGAGATAGTATAGGAGAAGCCCAGGGTTGAATGAAGTCAGTCGTCCAGGACTTGGGTTAAATACCGCCTAGGGCGGTTCCCATTTCCTGGATAGGGCGCGACTCGGTTCTAATAGGTTTCCGGTTTCGGGGTTAAACCAAGATTAAAAAAACTTAATTTATATATATATATATATATATATATATTATGTTTTTCCAGTTGAGGTTAATCAAAAAAGGAAAACGTCTCTCCCCCTTGACTTGTGCTTTTGCCAAGACTTTGACATACTGAAACACATAACACGAGAAAACTTACTTGCTCCCCCTCAAAGTAAGAACACAAAAAAACTTACAAATGTCCACACGGTGTGACTCCCCTAAACACATGAACGAACGATTAACCACAGCTGAAACGACGAACCTTAAGTAATATAAATTAACTAATCGAAATTAAAGCACGACACAACGAAACGAGACATGGAAATCAAATAAACGAACGGAATCTAACTTATTAATACAAAAGTTTGAAACTTAAACAGAATTGGTCGAGTAAGATGCAATAACCAAGGAGTGATAACTTGAGCATCAAGAGAGAAGTCATTGGAGCATTAAGTTACAATCATTTGTTATTGAATGGAACCCGTATAGGTCTGTAAAATGCGTCAAACTTTCAGATTGAGCATACCTAGATTGGACACTAGATTTTGTAAGCGTTTTTCATCCAAGGCATTGATAAATATGTCTGCTATATGATGTTCTATATTAACAAAATAGAGTTTGATTGTACCTCTTTCGACATTATCTTTGATGAAATGATAGCGAACGTCTATGTGTTTCGTGTTAGTGTGTTGGAAGAGATTGCTTGATATGGAAATAGCGCTCTTTGAGTCATAGTAAATGGGGATCTTTGAGTAGTTGAATTTGTAGTCTTTGTGTTGGGTACACATCCAAATCACATGTGAGAAGAAACTTGCGGCGACTACATACTCTGCCTCAATGATTGAGGTTGAGACACGTTTTTGCTTCTTCGACGTCCACCTGACTAGTCAATCTCCCATGAACTGGACGTGTCCCGATGTAAGTCGTCAACTCAAAAACTGTTTCTTTCGGGTACCACAAGGCAAGATCAGCAGTACTTTTTAAGTAACGAAGTATTTTTTTTTACTACAATTAAATGAGACTCTTTTGGTTTTGACTGAAATCTTGCACATAAGAATGTCGAAAACATAATGTCTGGCCTACTAGCTGTCAAGTACATCATGTTGAGTTAGAATTGTATTCAAGATTAAATGAGGGTCTTTTGTGTAAATGTTTGTAAAGTCTAAGTGTTTGAGTTGTAAAGTCAACATGTGTTGACTAGGTATAAATAGTTTGTGTCTTTGTAATTGTTTGTAGATGAGATAGTAGGACACACAATATGACACACAAAAGAACACACACACTTAAGAGCTTACTGTAAGTATGCAACAAATAGGTATATGGCTCTATGGAGGTTGTGTAATTGTTGATCATTCAATAAAGGAACATTTCTACATTGATTGTGTGTTGATCTTGAGTTAGAATCTGGAACAACAATTGGTATCAGAGCTTAATTCGATCAAAATCAACAAGAAAATGGAGTCGCACTTTGAGTTCATGTCCTTCGATTGATTCTTGGATTATAGACTGTTTTTGGTTAAGTTTTTTACTCTATTTATTCGACTACCATCATAGAACGGAATTGTATAGACAAAATTCACAATTGCACTGAAGTTTAGCACTCAATTTGAATTTTTGGTCTAACGAGTCCATGCACTGTTCATTCATGGATTTTTGATTTTGAATCAATTTTATTGTAATTCTTTGATTGAAATTGGTTCTAACACTAATCGAGACTGAATTGGAGAAGTTTCAGACCTCAATTCAAAGATTTGTTGGACTTTTGGATTGATTAAAGTGTTTTTGGACCAAAAATCTAAGAACTTACAAGATTCAAACTTTTTGTACGAAGAACTCGTATAGTTGAAAGAATTCGCTTAGTTGAAAGAATTCGCATATAGCCTCATATGAGAAGTTGAAGAATTCGCATATCTCTCATACGAAAAGTTGGTGGAAAATAATCTCAAAGGATATAATTCGCATAAGCCTTTATACGAAAAGTGTAGAATTCGCATAATGAGGCATAACGAATTTCTCAGAATTCGCATAAACATTTCAAGGATTCGCATATAGTTTTGTGCGAATTGTTCAGAATTCGCATACAACGTCGTGTGAATTCCTCAGATTTCGCATATAACGACTTGCGAATTTCGTAGATTTCGTATACCAAGTCATGCGAATTGCTTCTTATGTGCGAATTGTGACTTAGTGGTGTGCGAATTCCTCAATTTCTGCGAATTCTAGTGTTCTTTTTGGTGTGCGAATTGTTTTTAAAACTCAGTGGTGTGAGAATTCTTACCTTAGAAATTTTTGGAAATTTTTTTTTCTGAAAAATTTTAAGTGTTTTACTTGTTGATTATTATTTGAACTAACGATCATTTCTAGCTCATTTTCAACAGATTTCAAGATGCCTTATATTGACGAGAAATGAAATATTGTTTTGACAAAAAGAGATTGTGTTATCGCTTATATGCCAGAGATTTCAACCCTTGAAGCTGAAAATAAGAATCTGAAAATTCATAATTCATCTCTTCTTGATCAGATCAATAAATTGAAAGAGAATTCTACAGTTTTAGAGAAAAGTTTTATTTGCCCAGATTGCATTTCTAATTCTAAGATAAATTTTGCAGAATTAATTGAAGAAAAAGAGAAATAGATTTCCAATCATCAAATAAAACTGAAGAAATCTAAAGAGGAATCTAGAATTTTGAAAGCCAGTAGTACAAACAATACTTGGTCAAAGAAAGAATTAATGCAAAAAGAGCTTGATGATATCAGAAGAAGAGCAAATATTGCTAGAGAAACATGTGATGGACTGAAAAAGATAAACTCACAAATTTTCTCTAAAAGAGACAAATTGAGAGACAAAGTGTTCAGTCTTTAGGTTAAGATAAATATGTTAAAAGAGAAAGCCTCACAAGAGAAAGAAAATTCAAGAAATCAAGAGGAAATGAAGAAGAATGAAAGAAAAAGAAAGGATTTGGAAAGAGATAATACTGAGCTTCAAAAGAAGATTACTGAACTGAAAGAACAAATATCTCAAGATGAAAAGAAGTTCAAGAAAGAAAGAGAAGAGTTTGAAAGAGAAAGAAAAGCTTTTGCACAAAAGTTTTCTGACTTGTCAAGGAAATCTTTTGAAGACAAGAAGATAGGTGAACTAAAATGTGCTAAACTTTCTCAACAAGTGTCAGACTTTGAGAAAGTAGTCATCATGGAAAGAGATAAGTTTGAGAAAGAGAAGAAGAAAGTTGAACAAAAGAATGTTGGAGTCTTCAAAGAAATATTTGATAAGAGAATATCTGTGGAGAAAGATTTTGAGGAAGAAAGAAAAGTTTTTGAGACTGAGATAAACAAGCTGACAAGAAAACTATCTGAGATATCATCAACTGTTATGAAGGAGAAAAATGCAATTGCACAAGAAGTTTGATCTACTTTCAAATTAAAGAAATAGTTTATATTCAAAGATCAAAGAACTTGAAGAGATTATGTTCAAGGTGAAGTTGACTGAGCAAAAGACGCCAGAATCAATTGTTCAATCACCGAGAGATGATCTAGCTGATTTAGAATGTTCATAAAAAAGAACTTCAAGTTCACATTTTGTGAATGTTTCTAATAATCCTTTGTTTGATTCAGATGATAATCATACTTCAACATAAAGATCAGATTCGTCCTTCTAACCTTTTCTTTGATAAACTTGTCGATGGTTCAGGTAAACATAAAAGGACAAATGACAAAGAAAAGTGGATTTGGAGAGTGAAAGGATCCTCAGAGGAGAAGAAGGAACATAAATCATTTGTGCATGCATCCAATGCTAAAAGGAACAATGCTCCTAAAGGTATAACTTTTGGCAAACCTGATCTTGTTTATACTGTTAATCAATTGATCAGGTTACCACAGAAGAAAATTAATTGTTCTTACTGTGGTATAAATGATTTTGTTAGCAAAAATTATGTGAATTAGTGGTATGGTTCTTACTACATCTCTCCAAATATAACTACAACTAACAAACCCGGACCCAAATACCAGTGGGTACCAAAAGCTAAATATGTGTTGCAAGCACCTAAAGACTAAGGGGAGAAAGATGAATGGCTTCTAAACAATACAATTTAGAACCCGTATTTAAAAGATCAAAGAACAATGTCTTCTAAACACTATAGTTTAGAACCTGTATCTAAAAGATCAAAGTAGACTTCTGAATACAATAGTTCAAAACTAATACATCAACGAATGTTGGTTTATGATTACACCAGATCAGAACCTGATCTTCAATGTTTAAGAATAATGGCTTTTGAACAAAGCAGTTCAAGACCCGGTCTTCAATGATAAAGATGAACAGTTACTATTCTCACCGGAGAATACGTGACGATGGCTTCAGGATATTTCTGATTAGAACCCGGACTTTAAGGATTTTCTTCTTAAGGATGCTGATAAGATATATTTTTTAAGAAGTTTTTACTGTTTGTTTAAGGGGGAGTTTTTTAAAGATTTTCACTGTCATATTTTTTATGGGGGAGATAGAAGAAAAGAGAAATGTTGTTAATTGTTATATTCATAATGTTCTCTGCCAATAGTTTGACTTTTTACAGATATCGAGGGGGAGTATCTGAATTTTTATCAAAGGATGCTTAAATTATAATATTCATTTTAGGGGGAGTTAAGATTTCTATACGGAAGGTATATTTTTCTGAATCTTAAACTCTATCATATTTTGAAAGATGAACGACTTTCGGATGTGAAAAATGGTTTCTTAAATGTTCAAACCACTTCTTATTCTTAAAATGTTTTCCTGAATTGAGAAGTGTCATTTTAAATGTTTTTCATATCGATACTTTGATGTTTATCTGACCGTGTGTTTCTCAATGATAAATACTTGTGTATTATTTTGTCTATATACTGCCAAGTATTCTTACACACATCGGTTCAATACTTTTATTGACTTTGTTATTACCATGTCTCAAAAGATAAATCTTTCGATGGTAATACTCCCGTTTGAATTCTCAATTGTTTGAAATCAGACGTCATTTCTTATTAATTTTGCTTTCATTGTCAAATTGTTTATATTTTGTTCATATAAACAAATATTCTTTCTTTGATATCCCAAAAAATTTTCTTCATGATATTTGATCAAAATGAACCATTGTCAGATTCTCAAAACACTTCGCTTGAATTCGTTTCATTCATTTAATTTCATTGTTTTGAGAGATCTTAAATGTTCTACATGCTCAAATTTCATTCTTATTATGAGTGACTATACATTTTCTGATAAGGATATCTTGTGCCTATCTTTCAACATAACTGTTGAGCAACATATTCTTTTTTGGACAAAATACATTGGATTCAGTGTGAGTGCTTATAAGACTTCCATAGATTCATGTTAACCAGTGTTTCCTACCCCGAAAGTAATCCTTGGTTGATTAAGGGAAGAGGGGTCAAAAGATTTGAGAGTGGGTGTGTGTTGAGGTAAAATGGAAAAGAGAGATTGGTTAGAAGTAAGCTCAAAAGATTAAAAGAAAGAGGGTAAGAGAACAGAGTAAAATAATATCAAATTTTGCACCAAACTTTTTCTCAGCCGGGCAGCCACATTATCTGTTGTTTCACAATTCTTCGTGAACTTCATTGAAAAAGGCAACTAGCCCATGCTAACTCTTGCCTAAAACCCCACCAGCTACTCATTCCTTTCTCAACAAAATAATGTTTCATATTTTAAAGGGGAAGCAACAAATTATCTATCCGATCTTCATTCGGATGATTCGGATATTGAAAAAGAAGGAAATTTGACCCACTTTTGACCCTTTCTCATGCACATTAAGTCTATGTAATATCTGTTGTTGTCTCAATAGTTTACATACTTTGAGCCGGTTTAAGCTTTAAATGTTTCAATCATTGCTACACTTTCACGAGCACACAAGGAATATGTTTTCTTGTCTTAACATTCATATAAAATTCCTTTGTGGTTTTTCAATGATTGAATGGAAACCCTGGGGGAGTGAACATCAAAAAGATCCTTTCCAATGTGTATCCGTTACACACAGTGGCTCTGTGCTACTAACAGGCAGATTAACTATTTCATATGTTGATTCAGGGTTACCACTCCTAATTGACGGCAGATTGATAACATCAGATCAGACCAAGTTTATATTCTCGTTGAGGGAGATTGTGTATTTTTCCAAACAGGGAGAAAATATGTGTTTCTCATGAAGACTTTGCTTACATTGCTATTTGGGGGAGATATTTCAAAGCCAGAACTGAAATTGATAATGTTTTGATAATTCTGATTCTCAAAATTCATCAAAAAGGGGGAGAGTTTTCAATGATAAATTTCAAAGAGAAAGCAAAGTCAAGTAAGATTCATAAGGGGGAAGAAATAAAAGTCAGATTGTTGTTTATTCAAAAGAAAGAAAAGTTTGTCAAGAAGATAAAGTCAAAGTAAAGTCTGATGACGAGATTATCTGAAATTGCATATTTGAAATCAAATGGGGAGAAAGAAGAAAGTGTCAAAGTTTTGAAGATTTTAAAGATTTGAAGATTTTAAAGTTTGTAAAGAATGTCAAAGCTACTCAAGATTTGAAGCTGATGGAGATTCTCTGTTGAAGATTTTTCAAGTGAAAGAATATCTGAAGATTATTGTCAAAAAAATTTATCTTGAATCCAAAGGGGGAGAATGTTGAGTCAGAATTGTATTCAAGATTAAATGAGGGTCTTTTGTGTAAATGTTTGTAAAGTCTAATTGTTTGAGTTGTAAAGTCAACATGTGTTGACTAGGTATAAATAGTTTGTGTCTTTGTAATTGTTTGTAGTTGAGATAGTAGGATACACAATATGTCACACAAAAGAACACACGCGCGCTTAATCTGTGAGATTGCACCTTAGAACACACACACTTAAGAACTTACTGTAAGTACGCAACAAATAGGTATATGGCTCTATGAAGGTTATATAATTGTTGAACATTCAATAAAGGAACATTTCTACATTGATTGTGTGTTGATCTTGAGTTAGAATCTGGAACAATACATTAGAGAACCTATCATTCCCCTATAGTTCCTAGCATCCACATCCTTTCCGTTAGGATCGTAGTGTAGCTTAGTTCTTGTAGACATGGGTATTTTCATGGGTGTAAATTTTTCCATCTGGTATTTCCGAAGAATATCCCATATGTACTTAGATTGATTTATGAAGATTCCTGTTGATAATTGTTTAACTTGAAGACCCAAAAAAACGTTCATCTGACCCATCATGCTCATTTGAAAATGTTTACCCATTAGGACTGAAAAGTTATGACAATACTTGGGGTTTGTTAAGCCAAAGATTATATCACCAACATAAATTTGTACAAGAATGATATCATGCTTTTCCTTTTTGATAAATAGAGTAGTATCGATCTTACCTTTGAAAAATCCAGCTTTAATTAAAAAGGATGATAATGCATCATACCAGGCTCGTGGTGCTTGCTTGAGACCATACAAGGCCTTGTCAAGAATGTAGACGTGATGTGGTTTGTCAGAACTCATGAAGCCTTGTGGCTTGCGACACATAAACTTCTTCCTTGAGAATGTCGTTGAGAAACGCGGTCTTCACATCCATTTGAAATACTACGAAATTCTTGTGAGCGGCATAGGCAAGGAACATTCGAATGGCTTCAATGCGGGAAACCGATGTAAATGTCTCATCATAGTCGATTCCTTCCTACTGGCGATATCCTTTCGCTAACAGACGTGCCATGTTGCAGACCACAATTCCATCTTCGTCCTTCTTATTCTTGAAAACCGACTTCGTCCTAATCACCGTCTTGTTCTTTGATCTGGGAACAAGTCACCACACATTGAGGCTTACGAATTGATTAACCTCCTCTTGCATGGCTATTACCCAGTATGGATCATTTAATGCTTCGGAGATGGTTGAGGGTTCGATGAGGTTAAGGAATGAGGAGAAGAAGCAGTCATTTGTTTTAGCGGATCTAGTATGAACAGATACGATGGGGTCACCAATGATTTGATGTAGCGGGTGAGCTCGTGTCCACTTGGTGGTATGTGGGAGAGGTTGATATGTCTGTTGAGAAGTGTCGAGTGACGACGACCTGTGAAGTGGAAGATCTGGTGCTGAGTGGAAGTCCTGTGTCATTCGAGTAGCGGATGATGACTCAGTAATATATGTGTTAGGAACGGTTTCCAGGATTGCCGGAGATGAAGCTTCTAGAGCAACTTCAGCAGGCATAGAAGTAGCTACTATTGTCGGTGCTTCTAGAAGAGCTTCAACCGTCGGTGAGGGGTCGCTCGAGCTTGGCATCTCAGATTCGGTGATAGGTGGACTTGCAGCGTCAAATGAAGTGAATTCAGTCGAAATCGAAGGACCAGTAAGAGTTGTGACGTCCTGTGCTTTAGCTGCTGCAATCCTGTTACATGTGCGATAATTAGAAGTAGGATTAAAAAATTCATCGTAAAAATGCTCAAAAAGTAAATCCAAATCTGATAGATGGGCGTGTGACGTAGATGCTTGATTTGAATTTACTCGAGTTTGTGTAGATTCTTGACGAAGTTGTCCAGAAGCTAGCACACCAGTTAGTGCGGGTTCTAAACTGAGGTGTTTAGAAGCCATGTCAGCAGTCTCGTCAAAAGTCACATTCATACCCTCAATGACGGTCTTCATTCGTTTCTTGTAGACTCTGTAGGCTTGGGCTTGAGATTAGTAGCCTATGAACACTCCTTCGTCCGTCTTTGGGTTGAACTTGTGGAGCCCGTCTTTGTCGTTCAATTCACTACACGTGCACCCGAATGTATGGAAGTACTTTATATTTGATACACGGTTGTTGATGACCTCGTATGGCGTCTTGTTGAACTACTTGTTAATGATAGAATGATTTTGAGTGTAGCATGCGGTTGCAACTGCCTCTGTCCATAAGAAAAATGGGAGCTTGGACTTTGATAACATGGTGTGTGCGGCTTCAACGAGAGTTCGGTTGCGTCTCTCTACTACCCCGTTTTGTTGAGGAGTACGAGCAGTAGAGAAGTTGTGGGTGATGCCTACTGAATCAAGATAGCCGTCAAGTAGTTGATTTTTGAACTCTGTGCCATCAAGTAGTTGATTTTTGAACTCTGATGGTCTGGACTTATTGATTGAGATTGACTTAAACACTATTCAGATGTGAGATGATCAGTTCGGGGGTCTAATCCTTGGATCGAAGAAATTTAACCCTTGTGTAACGTGAAAAGTTGTCGACCATGACCAAAACGTACTTCTTGTGGTTGATGCTTTGAACACGTATTGGTCCATACACTTCCATGTAGATGAGTTCAAGGGACTATGAAGACTTGGAGCGGCCTTAGGCTTGTGTGAAGCCTTCTTCATCTTACCTATCTCACATGCAACACATAGGTGATCCTTTTCGAACTTGAGATCTGGCATGCCTTTCACATAGTCAGCAATGCCATAGTCAGCTTTGTTCAGTTGAAGGTTTAGGCATCAAACAAACTTCCTTTTCTGCTTTCAGAGAAGAGAGATTAATCGTGTAGAGGTTAGGGCATCGTGTCCCAGCTAGCAGTTCTCTTCCATCTTCAGTTCAGACACTGCACCGTTTGGCTTTGAAGTTGACCTCCAGATTCTTGTCGCAGAATTGACTGATCGTGAACAAGTTGTGACCAAGACCTCCGACTAAAGTCACCTTCTTGATGGTAAGATTGTCCTGAACAATGTCTCTGTATCCCATGATTGGAGAGTAGTGATCATTACCAAAGCGCACATTCCTACTGAATTTCTCGGTGAAATTTGTGAGAAGCTCCTTTCTTCAGGTCATGTGCTTGGAGCAGCCTGAATCTAAATACCACACATAACTTCTCTGCAAAACAAGTTAAGTCTTTTTAGGTACCCATTCGTGGTACATCAAATTTAGAACGATAATTAGATAAATGATATAAACCAAACCAATCAAGTGCATATCTAAGATCAACAAAATTTGAAAGGAAACAATCCATTTTGTTCAACCACAACATTATAATTTAAAACATCATGACTGTTATTGTTTTTTCTAGAATTCAATAACTGATTCCGTCTTTGTTGTGCTATCCTTAGACTTCTTAACTATCCACACGTATTTGACTTCTTTCCTTCATCAAATCGTCTCTTACCATCATACTTCTCCTTATGATCAGTCGCTTGTGAGGAGTAGTGGAGTACCTCAGATTGTTTGATGATGGATTTTTGAAGAACTTCTTTTTCTGAAAGGCTTGACATAGGAACAACACGACTTCCTTGATCTGAGAATATTATGGATCCGAATCACCGTCAGTGTCTTCCGGTTCAGAATCACTCTTCACTGGTTCCTTTTTAGAGGCGCGATTGAAAGGTCGATCTCTTTTGTGTGAGACAAGTGCTAAGGGATCAACCACAGGCTTTTCATCTTTCTTTTGACTTCCCATCAATTCGAGAACTTCATCTTCATCTTGTAGAAGCATTTCAAATAGTTCGTGTAGGGGAACATTCTCTAGGATATGATTATGACGGATATGTGAGGCAAACGTCTTCCATTCTGGCTGGAGGTTGTTCATGAACTTGATGTTGTTCTCGGTGTTAGACTTCCTGATGTTGTTTTTATGCCGCTCGTTCAGAAGTTGGTTGAACCTTTCGTATGTTTCAGTTAGCTTATCGCCTTTTCTCACGGTGAAGTTGTCATATCGGGTAATGCAGCTAGTGATCTTCAACTGATTGCCTATTTGTCTACCCATCATCGTTTTTTCAATCTGGTCCCACTTACTTTCGCAGTAGCCTTGTAGCCGTCGATGCTTGCGTATATATCGTTAGGCAAGCTTTGGAGAATGTATGTTTTTGCGAGTTGATCCCCATCATACAATTTCTTTTCTTGAGGCATCATCTAAGAGACTATCTTTAGGACCCGATGAGCTGGTACACCTTCAGCCTTATTGGCAGGTACTTTAGACATGGCAATAGGAGGTGGTCCTTCTGTCAGGGACTTAATTATCTCGGGATAGCCTTCCTTAGATTCAATGAAGTTCATGAACCTATTGTGCCATTGCTGATATTCTCCCCGATAAAGCATTGGAAGTTTTTTTCAGAACCAATGGCTAAAGCGTCTCTAGAATTCAACTTTGATGCACTGTTGTGATTGTAATACAATGTATTTGATCCGAAAAGGTAGTCTTAATAAAATGACTGAAAAAGACTGAAATTTAACTGTAGTAGAATCTACAATCTGGACCTACGAGATGCAAGGTATCGGGAAAGGCAAGGTACCGCGAAAGCAAAGTACCGGGAAAGGCAAAGTACATGGAAAGGAAAAAAATACCAGGAAAGCGAGGTACCGAGAAACCCAGGGGTACCGGGAAAGTGAGGTACCGGGAAACCCAGGGGTACCGGGAAAGCGATGTACCGGGAAACCCAAGGGGTACTGGGAAAGTGATGTACCGGGAAACTTGAAAGAGCCCGGAAATGATCCGGGTTTTGAAGGATTTATGGGTTCTTCGAGTTCTTCGATAAAGTCGACGACAAACCCAGAATTCGACAAAACAACCCTTTTCTTAATGAAAAATTAATCAACAATTAAGTTTTGAAAACACAACCTTAGATCGATTTTAACATTGATTTTGCTGAAACTCAAAAGCAACACTTGAATTGTAGAGCACAGAAAATTACAAAAATAAACCTAATGTCGACAATAACAAGAACAATCAGTAACGATAAAATAAAGGGTTTTTCTGGATAAACCTTTTGAATCAGGAATATTGTCTCTTTGCTCTGATACCAATTGTAGATCCTGGATCCCACAACAGTGCAATAATAATAACAATCAATGATTAATAGTAAAGAACAACGATTGAAGCACAAAACCTGGTCATATGATTAGATTGATCAATAAAGGGTATAAGTGATTACAAAGGATTTTCTTGATACGTGCATGTAAACCTAAATGACCATTAAGCTAGAAATTAGGTTAAACTAACAATTTATACTTAGGCCTTAAACCTTAAGGACTATGGCCCAACACAAACAAACAAAGCCCAATTACAAAATAAGAAAATTACATTTGCACCCCCAACTTCTATTCAACATAAAATACATCCTAACAATAATAAGCACTTACAGGAACTGTGTCGTCAACTTTAGTTGACGGTTCACCAACTTCGAATACACTTGGTAACTCTTGAGAATTAACATCAAAGTACAGTATGATCTGGAAGTTTTGCATTGAAATCAAACTTCTCTACACACTCATCAAAACATTCCTCTGAATTTAGAAAATTAACTTCATCATCAAACAGATCCTCATCATCTAAGATTGAGAAGTTTTGGAAGATTTTGGATACATGAAATCATAAATTCTTTTAAACATTGTTTTTAATATGGAGTTTGTTCAAAATTTGATGGTTTTGGATTACAAAAGATATTACCCATAAATGTTTTGCAAGAGGAAGCATCATCATCATTAGAACTGTTTTCACAAGCTCTTTCTGACTCTGAATTGTCATCTTCTTTAAACTCAGATTTTAAATCAGTGTTTAACAAAATTGTTGAAAACATAATTTCTTCTAAATCAAGCAAAATTCTTTCTTCTACTAGGGTATTCTCAAGCTCAGAAACTTTAATTTCTAAGATGAGTGGAGGTACATAAAGTTTTCCTTCAACAGGTTTAGCCTCCATTTCCTTAGTAGATTAATTTGAAAATAATCATTTGAAAGAAACTTTGGTTGTTCAGTAAGATAACTATCATCCAGTTTGTCATAATAGAATGGTAGTTGTGTTTTTGATGTGTCTTTTCTTTTTAAATCTTCCTTTGCTTCATCGTCTTCAGATAACATGGTCCATCTGACTTTTAACTTGGGGTGTTTGTCAGCCAATTGTAAAAAATCAAAATTATAAAGAGCAGACTATCTTGAAATTCCTTTTTTCATGTAATGTGGGTAATCATACCCAATACCCAGTTATCTTTAAAACATTTAAAATCATTAAGTTTGTTTAGATGAATGGTTTGGTCAGTTTGGCCTCTAGCATAAAGCTTGGCTTCCAAACCACTAATCTTTCCAATCAAAGATTTGTTTTCAAATTTCATTTCTTTATATTTACAAATAAACTCTTTCTTCTCAAGTTCACACAAGTTGAACCTAGATTTTGCTTCAGATATTTGATTTTCAAGAAAAGTCTTTTGTTTTCCAAAACTACTGACATAATTGTTCAAAGAATCAATCAACATTTTCTTCCCAGCAATATCTTTGTTGATATTAAATATTGTTTGACGCTTTTTCGCAACAACGCATTTTTCCTTTTTAAGTTTTAATTGAAGATCGTGAAGCTCACCCATCATGGATTCCATCTTTTTAAGAAAACGAAATTCAGAAAGATCAGTTACCTCATCAGATGTTTCATTATCGGATTCATCATAAGTTACTTGCTTGCCCATTAGACACATGTGAGCAACTTCATCTCTTTCTCCTTCTGAATCTATTAGATCAAGCCAATGATCATCCTTAGCCATCAATGCCTTTCCAGCCTCTTTCTGTTTTGCAAGTAACATTTGTTCTTGTAGCAATCTATGTTGAGAACCTTTGGCTTTCTACAGTCTTTGGCAAAGTAACCGATCTTGCCGCAATTGTAGCACTTCAGTGGCTCATCAATTTCTTCTCGTCATATTTGTTCACATACTTATTCTCTTCAGGCTTTCTTTCTCAAATCTCTTACCCTCAAATATATTCCTTCCTTCTACTCTCTCCTTATGCTCATAGTTTCTAAACCCAGATGAGTATCTTTGGCTGTTTGACCCTGGTTTTTTGTAGTATTTCTTCTGGAATGCTCGGATCAAAATAATCATAGCTTGCTTCAAGATCTCACCATTATCTGAATATGAGTTAGCACTATCACTTTCATCAGTATCTGAAACTACAACCTTCTTCTTCTTTTTATCTTTCTTTTTCTCTTCCTCTCAACAACCAAGGCTACTGAATCAACAACCGGCTTCTCAGACTTTTTATTTTCTTGTCTCATTTCTTCAACCTCTTCCTCAATTTGCCTTAAGGTTTCATACACCTCATGTAAAGGAATCTCATTGAGATCCTTAAGCTATTTCATCTGCCTTGTATGTTTCTTCCATTCAGGTTGTAAGACGCTTAGAAACTTGACGTTGTTCTTAATTTACTTCTTCTTCACTTTATTCTATGTCAGCTCATTAAGAAATGAAACAAATCTGTCATAAGTATCTTCTAGGATTTTTCCTTCTTTAGCCATGAATTCCTCATAGTTGTTAACACAATATGCCACTTTCATCTAGTTCCCAATCTTGGAGCCCATCATCATCTTTTCGAGTTGATCCCACATTTTCTTTGTTGTAGCTTTATAGTTGTCTATCTTGATATAGATTTCATTCGGGATATTTTGTAAGAGTAGGGATCTGACTTGCTTATCTGCCTTATATATTTTCTTCTTCTCAACTGTGTAGTTGGAAATGTCAACATGTACTCTCTTAGTCTTTGGCTCTCTAGGTTCAGTTTAATCACCACTATCTAAGGAATCATCATCTGGTACAACTGTAGTAACTGGCTTCATCACACCCTCATCAATAGATTGTTTGATGTATTCACCATTGTCATGTTGGTCAATGAAATTGTGACATCTGTCCATTAACCAGAATTTTAAGGTTAGCCATCTTTGACCTATTAGGATCTAATCATAAAGTTAAATTCTTTAGTATTTAACTCGATTGGTTAGATTAGAATTTTACCCGAAAAATTTCAGTAGTCGCGTAGAATACCTGGTTTGGACTGATAACTTACCATTACATCTCAGAAATGCCAGAAATTTATGTTGGAAGTCTAAAATACATAAAATAATAGGATTTCATTATTTTTAAAATAAAATATATTTATTAATTTATAATATTCATTTTTAACCTAAACTGAGAATTGAGAGTTACAGTTCTCAAACTTATCTGATTTTTTAACCAAGATTGCATCATTATTATAATTTTTTTTTAAATCAAAAATTTATGTTGGTGAGCCATGGCCACTTGGCCGAAATTTAAGACTTCTCTCTCTATTATATTTTTTTTAAAAAACCAAATTAGAGGAGTTATCTCTTTTTCAAAATTATAATCAACCCTTCATCTCCCTCTCTCTCCTCTCTTCTTCCCAAAACCGGCCACCACCACCACCATTGTCCCCATCTATTTTCAGAAAATTATCAAGGAGAAAATAAGAGTTTAACACTCTATTACATCAACAATTCAAGTTTTCATCTCTTTTTGTGAAGGTAATCATCTTAATATTCTCATTTTTCAAGTTTATTATCAAAATTTTATATGTTCTTCATCATATCTTGTAATGGTTGCATAACCTTGTTTTTTTGGAAGTGAAATGGGATGCATTTGGTAGATTATACCATTGCAAAGTAAAACCATTGCATGATCATCCAATAAAAATTGGGGATTGAGTGTAATCTTTGAGATTTTTACCAAAAATTCAATCTTGTGAAGTGTGGTATTATTACCCACGAAATTTTGATGATCTTAAATTTAAATTTATGTGTTTGCATCAATTTTGAGTATAAAGAAACTCTTAGGATGAGATTATTCAAATCTCATATGAATAAGAGCCTTTAAGTGGTGAAATATCACTTATTTAGTGATTTTGATGCCATGCATGGGATTGGATGAGCACTTTAGTTGCTATGAATTCATGATGCATATTTGTGTTATTAGAATCATTGCATAGTGATTTAGGATGTGAGGTCATGAGTTATTAATGAAAACCATGCCAAATGATCATCATAATATGTTATTACATGATTCATTTTGTCAAACAGCTTGCTGTCAAGGATTTTACATCCACTTTCAAGCTTTATAAATCTGTACTTACTCCTTAAAAACTTGGGCTTTTTGTTACCAAACTTTAATTTAAGATGTTAGTTATTCAAAGAATCAAGAATCACTCAAAATTATGGAGTTTTGATCATTCATTTGCATTTTAGAAGAAAGTAGTGCAATCTGTCCAGAAATGACAGATTGGTACACTCAACTTCCAAAGGCCATAACTCTTTCATAATTCTTCCAAATTGAGTGAATCATTTTCCATATGTTAAGTTTTTGAGTTATCTTTACAGTCATATATGGATCTTTGTGTAATTCTGAGCTTTGGTATCCCAAATATAAGTTGCAAGTGAAGTGTGTCATTGATCTGAAAATCAGTAACATTCTGTTTTGTAGAATTTAGTTGAGGTATCAAAACACCTCTCCAAATCATGAAATTTTGCAGATTAGTTCTAAACTCAGTATATTAATTCCTATAAAAATTTGATTATTTTTGGTATTTGGGAAGTATTATTTTGAAGCTCATTTTGTGAACACAAATTCTGGACAGCAAGTGTTGAATCCAGAAAGTTGATCTTAAAGACTTAAAGGTTTATGTTTTGGTGTTCATTTTTGGTATTTCAATTATAAATTTCTATTTTAGACAACTATATAAACATAAAGGCATATATCGATATGTAGAAATGGTTAAGTTAGGATTATAGATGGTTATTGACATTGTGGTATTCCTTTATGCAAATTACTCTATAGGGATAAAGGTTCCGGGCTAGAGAATTGCATTGACTTATTCCTTAAGTATCATCATCATCCAAGGTGAGTATTCACAGCCCCACTTTTATCGTTTAATTGATTTTGGGGTGGAAAGCATGTTTAAATTGCGTATTTAAAGATTCATGAGAATGGTTTTAAAGTATTGCGAATTGGCAAGTTATAAGGCTTTGTTAAAAGCGTTTGGAATTATAAGCTATATGATATGTATGCTCTTGATGTGTTGAGTTTCTAAAAATTAAGACCCCGTAAGCACTACTATTAACCCAAAGAAAATTGGGCCTATAGTATTAGTGGATAGCGCTATTTGGTGTGACAAGCCCACCTTATGCTGACGAGCAGGGGTGCACTATACTAGAGAAGTTGACTATCCATGTGGCATAGACCACCTCTGAGTTAGTCAACGGGGGCGTTGAAATTGGTCAGGGACGGATTAGTAGTGGCTCAACGTAATATTATCTTTGCATACACTTATCATAAAGAAATTAAATTGTGGTACTCATGAATCAAAGAATTGAAGTTTGGATTATACGTATGTTTTACAAATGACAACTTGCATATAAAATGGTTTTGTGCATATTTAAAAACCTGTGAACTCACCAACTCTCGTAGTTGACCCTTTTTATTTGAACATGCTTTTCAGGGAACAAGAAGGTTACGGGAAATGATTAATATTTTAGAATCATGTTACCGCGTGTTTTTAATACTTAATAAGTGATCTTGTAAACAAGCTTTTGGAAGTATTGAGTTGTTTATTTTGAGAACTTGATGTAATTTTTGGTTGAAATGTATAGTGGTATTTTATCATTTCCTAGTGCTATGTTTATCGAACTGTCATATTCCGTGTTTCCGCTTTAGCGGGGTGTGACAGACTTGGTATCAGAGCCATAGGTTGTAGAGAATACCGGTTTTTGGCTATAAAACCATACACTATAACCACTATTTTCCAAAATTATTTTCACAAACAAATTTTGAATTTGAGCACACTACTAGTATAACTAAGACGAGTGTCGGCTTAGCATATTACAATTAGGCAAAACTTGATCACCTATGTCTAATTTGGTATGCATAAGAAGGGACTTGAAGTGGTTATATTATGAGTTGCTAAATATAGAAACTTTTTGTTCCAAAAATAAAAAAAAAGCATGGTTAATATGTGAGTTCGCATAAGAATTTTGTGATTTCAACATTTGTTTTAGCATTCAAATGGTTTAAAATATTTTCTGTTTGATAGTTAATATTTTGAAATTATAAAGTTGATGATTATGACAAAGTTCTAATTGCAATTATTAGTATTATTGTATGATTAAAATGTATATTATCATTGTATATTACGTCGAATGCATGATTTAATTATTAGATGGGTATTGTTAATGCGCGACGCATAGATAGATTGCCGGTTTAGGCAAATAATTAAATTCCTGTCTGTACCTTAGAATTGGCTGAAAAGGAGTTCAGCATAGATCTGATTCCAATTAAATTAGGAAGTTTCGACATAGTAGTGGGTATGGATTGGTTATCTAAAAACCGAGCAGAAATTTGTTGTTCTGAAAAGATACTTCGAATCCCACTACCAGAAGGAGGAATGCATCTAGTTCATGGAGAAAAGTCAAGGAGAGGCTTAAAAATAGTATCGTGTATGAAGATGCGGAAATATCTAAGGAAGGAAGGTGTTGCTTATCTGGCGCATGCAGTTGATAAGGAGATAAAAGGGAAGCACATTCAGGACATCCCAATAGTCCGAGATTTTCCGGAAGTATTTCCCGATGAATTACCCGGATTACCTCCACCAAGACAAGTTGAGTTTCGCATTGATCTAATTCCTGGAGCTGCACCAGTAGCAAAATCTCCGTATCGTTTAGCACCATTGGAAATGAAAGAATTGTCCGAGCAACTTCAAGAACTTCTCGACAAAGGATTTATCAGACCAAGTTCTTCGCCATGGGGAGCCTCAGTGCTCTTTGTCAAAAAGAAAGACGAAACCTTTCGAATGTGTATCGACTATAGAGAGATTAATAAACTAACTCTCAAGAATCGATATCCACTTCCTCGAATCGATGACCTATTTGATCAGTTGCAAGGAGCTATGTATTTCTCAAAGATCGATCTTCGATCCGGTTATCATCAGATGAGAGTTCGCGAAGAAGATATTCCCAAAACAGCATTCAGAACTCGATATGGACATTACGAGTTTTTAGTTATACCTTTCGGATTGACAAACGCACCGGCAGTATTTATGAACCTGATGAACAGAGTTTGCTGACCGTATTTAGACAAGTTTGTAATAGTGTTCATTGACGACATACTCATCTACTCCCGAAGCAAAGAAGATCATGAGTATCATCTGAAGCTGATGCTCGAATTACTCAAGGACCAGAAATTTATGCCAAATTTTCCAAATGCGAATTTTGGATTCGTGAGGTACATTTTCTTGGTCATGTAGTCAATCAAAAGGGAATTCAAGCTGATCCAGCAAAGGTGGAAGCCATTAAAAAGTGGGAAATTCCGAAGACACCCACGGAGATTCGTCAATTTCTTGGTTTATCGAGATATTATCGGCGATTTATTGCTTATTTTTCCAAAATTGCGCAACCTTTAACAACATTAACTCGAAAGGATGAAAAGTTTATTTGGGGAGATAAACAGGAAGAAGCTTTTCAGATACTCAAGAAAAAGCTTTGCAATGCTCCAGTCTTAGCGTTGCCTGAGGGTACTGACAACTTTGTGGTATATTGCGATGCATCACGCCAAGGATTGGGGAGTGTATTAATGCAAAAGGATAAAGTCATCGTATATGCTTCTAGACTGCTAAAAGTTCATGAGAGAAATTATACTACTCATGATTTGGAGTTGGGAGCTGTAATATTCGCACTGAAGATCTGGAGACATTATCTTTACGCGACTAAATGTACAATCTTTATTGATCACAAAAGTCTTCAACACATCTGTTGGGAACTGAAGAATTCATCAAGTATGGTTAATGCTGCTAGTTGAAGTTAATGCTGCTGGAACAAAGTTAATGCTGCTCTTCAAGATTAGTACTGCTGGAGTTACTACTGCTAAGAGATTAATACTGTTGAGCATGGTTAGTACTGCTGAACTTAGCACTGCTCAGAGTATTAATGCTGCTTATGATTAGTACTGCTTATGAGATGGAGATCTGTATGGAAAGGATGACAGCTGGATAAACTGAAGATATTCATGGAAGCTTAGAGATAATGATGGAAGATATTCTGGAGATATTGTATAAATTGTAATTATCTTTTATCTTCAGTATATATATTGTATTGTTTAGAATAGTGAGATAACTTTTGATATTATTATTCATTCTAAGTTTTAGCTCTAGAGAGAAAAATCAACCTGAAGGCATAGTTCCTAATTCTAGAGAAGTAGAATTCGTCTTGAAAGAGTTTGTTCTTCAAGATTGAGGTTGAGTGTGTAATCTTGTGATTTTAATCATTCAATACAAGTTTACAAGTTGTTAATTGTATACACTGTTTGTTTACTGTTACATTGAATATCAAAGTGTTATTCCGCAACTTCTTTGATATTAGTTTCTGAGAATTTATTCTTGTTGAGAATTCGATCCTGACAAGTGGTATCAGAGCTAGTTCTCTCAGAAACAACTATTCTTTCATCATGGAAAACTTTGCAGAATCAAACAGTACTCTGGTCTCTAAGGTCCCAATGCTCAAACCCAGTGAGTTTGACATGTGGAAGATCAGAATCAGGCAATACATTCTTCTCACTGACTACTCAATGTGGGATATCATTGAGAATGGTCCTTCTGAAGCAGGAAGGATTGGACCAGATGGGAAAAGACCTCCACCAAAGACAGATGGTGAGAGGAAGATCAGACAGACAGAGATGAAGGCCTTGAGCACTCTGCTCTTGGCCATCCCAAATGAATATCAGCATCAATTTTGCAACTGCACTGATGCTCAGATTCTCTGGAATGCTCTAGAGAAAAGATTTGCTGGAACTAAAAGCATCAAAAGAAATCAAAGAGGTGTTCTAAAGCAGCAGTATGAAAACTTCACTTCTTCAAAGAATGAGTCTATGACTCAAATTTTTGATAGGTTCAACAAGCTCATTGGTGAACTGGCTACTGTAGGGGTGAAGATGGAGCAAGATGATATCAACAGGAAGTTCCTCAGATCTCTTGGGGATGAATGAACTATGTACACTGTCTCATATAGAGAGAGTGACAATCTGGAAGAGAAGGAACTTGATGATCTATATAATGATCTAAGAGTTTTTGAAACTGAGGTAGAAACCAAGAAGAAGCCCACTGGGTATATCCACAATGCTGCACTTCTATCAGCATCTACTGATACTACTGCCAACCCTGAAGCAGTTAGTGTTGTCAGTGGAATAAATTCAGAAAAAGGCACTGAAACTGTTTTTGAAGCCTTTTTGTCCAGTCACAGCAACAATTCATTGATTAATGATGATCTGGAACAACTTCACCCTGATGACCTGGAGGAGATGGACATTAAATGGCAGATGGCCATGTTATCTATGAGGGTGAAGAAGTTTATTAAAAGAACAGGGAGAAACAACTTCTCTCAAAGAAGAGAAGATGGAGCTGGGTTTGACAAGACAAAAGTGGAATGTTATAAGTGCCACATGAAGGGACACTTTGCTAGAGAGTGCAGAAGTGGTGTGCCAAATAACAACCACCAACAAGCTCAGAATGGAGGCTAAAATCAAAACAAGAACCCTGCTCAAGCCCTTGTTTCTCAACAAGTAATGGGGTTTGATTGGAGTGACCAAGCTGAGGAAGCCATTCAGAATCAAGCTCTTATGGCAGAGGTGTCTGATCCCCCCTCTGAGGTAATTTCTAATCTTTGTACTCAATCTTGCATAGACACTGTCAAAAGGTACAGGGATCACAACCAAAACATGTGTGATGACCTCAAAAGATTAGAGAAGGACAGAAGAGATTATGTGTTGATAGTTGAGAGGTTTGAAGAACAAATCAAAGGCTTTCAAGCCAATGAGCTTCAACATTCTTATGACACAAACTATTGGAAGTGGGAAAAGAATGAGTTAGAGGCCAAACTGTCTAAGTCCATAGAAGAGAATGATAGGTTGAAAGAAGAACTATCTAAGGTTAAGCTTGACATAGAAAAGTTTTCATATGCTTCAAAAGCAATGGATTCTCTTCTAAAGACTCAGATTCATGATAAGATGAAGCCTGGTATTGGATACAATAACACTCCCCCTCCTTACAACAACAACTATATCCCTCCTACTTCAGACTTGTTAGAGATCAAGGAGAAAAAGGACTTGTCTGAGGAAGCCTTTAAGATAGATCCTTTGGATGAGGTAGTTGTTAAGGATATGACTGAGAAAGAAGTCAATGAGAATAGGAATAATGCTGTGAGTAAAGAGATACCCTTAGAAAACAACATTGTTACCAATGAGGGAGGTGGAAGGATCTAGGTCAAGTCTAAGGAGATAGAGAAGACCAAAGGAAAGGATAACAAGGTCCATTACAAACAAACCACTGTTGTGAATCCTGGACCTTGTAAACAGTGTGCTTGCAACAAATCTGAGAGCTTAAATTCTGGTATAAAAAGAGGTAACCAAAGAAACTGGAATAATCAATGGGCTTAGAAACAAGGAGTTGATCTGAATAAAATAATCAGACCAAAACCTTGTTTCATATGTGGTAAGTTAAACCATTTGGCTAAGCATTGTTTCTTTAACCCTATTAACCAACAGATGAACTTTCAAAGATTTGTGCAAAAACCTGTTGGTTATAGGAAGGCTGGAAAGAAACATGTGGTTAAGAAATCTGTTAAAACCAAAGGCCCCATGAGGAAAAAGTTTTTAAAAGAAAGTATTAAAATGTGGGTGCCTAGAAGCACTAAAACTGTTAGTACTGCTAACAGGGATAGTGCTGTTGGAAGCATTACTGCTGCTACCAGTGTTAGTACTACTGAAAATATTAATGCTGCTAATACTGTTAGTACCTCTTCAAAGGTTAATACTGCTAACACAGTTACTACTTCTAACAAGGTTAGTACTGCTAAGCATGCAAGTGCTGCTAAGGCAGTTAGTACTTCTAAAACCAGTACTGCTTCTAGCAAATGTGTTTCCAAACCCATCATTGTGACAAAGTACTCCAGAAATGAGGAGTCAAAGTTTAAAAATCTTGTCAAGAAAGAATGTAAATATTTTGATGAGAAAGTGGTACCCAAGACCACTTTGGCTTGGGTTCCTAACTCATACTAAATGATTTATCTTATGTGCAGGGCAACCAACAACTCAAGGGGAAGAGCATATGGCATGTTGATAGTGGTTGCTCTAGGCACATGACAGGTAACATGTCATGCCTTCAGGATTTCAAACATATCAATGGAGGACATGTTGCATTTGGAGATAATCTTACAGGTGGTAAAATAAGTGGAAAAGGTAATGTTACAAAAGGTAAGATGACATTTGAGGATGTCTACTATGTTGATCAGCTAAAATACAACCTGTTAAGTGTATCACAGGTTTGTGACAAACAACATAGCATATTATTTACTAATACATAATGTATGATCCTTCCTCCAGGGTTCAAGGTAGTTGATGAAAGCATGATACTACTTAGAACTCCAAGAAAGGACAATGTTTATTGTCTTGACATGGAAAATGTTTCAAGTGATTCATCCCTAAACTGTCTTGTTTCAAAAGCTTCTGTAGATGAATCCTCTCTATGGCACAGAAGGATGTGTCACATGAACTTTAAGACTATGAACAAACTTGTTAAAAACAACCTTGTAAGAGGTCTACCATCAAAAGTCTTTTCATGTGATGATCATTGTGTTGCTTGTCTTAAAGGCAAACAGCACAAAACTTCTCATAAGACCAAAGAGTTAAATACAATTTCTTCTTGCCTCCAGTTATTACATATGGATCTGTTTGGCCCTACAAATGTGATGAGCATAGGGAAGAAATCATACTGCTTAGTTATTGTTGATGATTACTCTAGATTTACTTGGGTATATTTTCTAAGGACTAAGGATGAGACAAGTGGACTGATCAAATCCTTTATTCTAAGAATTGAAAACCAGACTAATCAAAAAGTAAAAGTCATTAGATCAGATAATGGGACTGAATTTAAAAATCTTGATCTAAACACCTTTTGTGAAAAAAAGGAATTGAGAGACAATATAGTGCCCCTAGGACTCCTCAACAGAATGGAGTTGCTTAGAGAAGAAATAGGACACTAATAGAGACTGCTAGATCTCTGTTGGCTGATTCAAAACTGCCAATTACCTTCTGGGCTGAAGCAGTTAATACTGCCTGTTATGTCCAAAACAGAGTTCTAGTGGTCAAGCCAAAGAACAAGACCCCATATGAGCTTTTAAATAAAAGAAAACCATTTATTGGATTTTTCAAACCTTTTGGGTGTCCTTGTACAATTCTCAATACCAAATCTCACTTAGGTAAGTTTGATAGCAAAGCAGATGATGGATTTCTTGTTGGTTACTCATCTCATTGAAGAAAGTGACAATGTCAAATGCAATGAGAACACACCAAATCCTATTGAGTCTGGTCCTCAGTGGCTGTTTGACATTGATTCACTGACTAACTCTTTTGGTTTCAGTAGTGATGATTATGCAGGTTCAGGGAGTGGAGGATCAGGGACTACACAAGTTCAAGACAGCATATCTCAATTTGTGATCTTTCCCATACCTACAGTGGATCCTGTTGAAGACTGTGAAAAGGAGCCATCTACTGAACCAAATCAGAGTGAAGAAGAAAGAAGAGCTGAGGAGAGTGAAGAAAATAAAGAACCTGAAGTAGCTGCTGAAATCACCTCAGTTGAGTTAAATGACTCAAATCTAGAGGTTGGACTCAATGAAGAGTCTAGTCATCACAGCAGAACTCAAAAGAATCATCCTCCTCAGTTGATAATAGGAGATATCTCTTCTCCTATGATGACTAGAAATCAAAGCAGGCTGCAAGAGATGCAAGACCAACAACATACAATGCTTTCTTGCTTTCTATCCCAGCTTGAGCCTAAGAAGGCACATGATGCTATGAAAGAGTCCAGTTGGATAGAAGCCATGCAAGAAGATCTACTGCAATTCAAGATGCAAGATGTTTGGGATCTGGTAGACCTTCCTAAAGGCCAAAGAGCAATAGGCACAAAATGGGTCTTCAGGAATAAGAGAGATGAAAGAGGCATAGTAATAAGGAATAAAGCAAGGTTGGTGGCTCAAGGGTATACACAAGAAGAAGGAATAGATTATGAAGAAGTATTTGCACCTGTGGCTAGGATAGAAGCAATTAGATTATTCCTGGATTATGCTTCTTATATGAAATTCAAAGTTTATCAAATGGATGTAAAAAGTGCATTTCTATATGGCTCAATTGAAGAAGAAGTATATGTCTGTCAACCACCAGGGTTTGAAAACCCAAGCTATCCAGACAGGGTATACAAATTGAAGAAAGCACTTTATGGACTGCATCAAGCTCCAAGAGCATGGTATGACACTCTGTCATCCTATCTCTTGGAAAATTACTTTGAAAGAGGAGTCATTGATAAGACTCTGTTCATCAAGAGAAAGAAGAAGGATATCTTGCTGGTCCAAATCTATGTGGATGATATTATCTTTGGATCCACAAGAGACAACATGTGCAAGGAGTTTGAGGAACTAATGCATCAAAGGTTCAAAATGAGTTCCATGGGTGAACTTACTTTCTTCCTTGGACTCCAAGTTCAGCAGAAGTCAGATGGAATCTTTATCTGTCAGTCCAAGTATGTGCAGGACATTCTAACCAAGTTTGGTTTCTCAGATTCAAAACCTGCCAGCACACCTATGGAGACACACAAGCAGATAACAGCAGATCTTGAGGGGGAGGATATGGATGTTCATCATTATAGATCCATGATTGGCTCTCTCATGTATCTTACAGCCTCTAGGCCAGACATAATGTTTCCAGTCTGTGTATGTGCAAGATTCCAAGTTAGGCCAAAATAATCACACTATCAAGCGGTTAAGAGTATATTCAGATATCTCAAAGGGTAACACAGATTGGGACTTTGGTATCCTCATGACTCATCATTTGACCTACTTGCATACTCAGACAGTGATCTAGGTGGAGCAAACTTGGACAGAAAATCTACTTCTGGAGGATGCCAGTTTTTGGGTGCAAGACTAGTGTCATGGCAGTGCAAGAAACAAACCACAGTGTCCACATCTACAACAGAGGCAGAGTACATAGCAGCTGCAAGTTGCTGTTCTCAAATGCTGGACTATGGGGTAACCTTTCTACACACTCCAATTTTTATTGATAATAGCAGTGCTATTAGCATTGTTAATAATCTTGTCAAGCACTCAAAGACAAAGCACATTGAAATTAGGTACCACTTTATAAGAGACTGCAATGAAAAGAAACTTATTCAAGTTGTAAAAGTTCATACTGCTAACCAGTTTGCTGATCTATTCACCAAAGCATTTGATGTGGGTAGATTCACTTTCTTGGTAACAGAGAAATGAACTTCTCACAAATAACTATAACCGAGAAGTAAACTTCTCGCAGATCGAAGAACAAGAGTAGTAACAACCCGTATATCGCTGGATGCGAATTCTAGACTTGTCGTATATCAAATGACCTATACAGTAAATTGTCGCAAGATTAGGTGTGCACCAAGTTAGTTGTCGTAAACAATGACGTACGAGTTCTTGACTTGTCGTACGTAGAAACTTGAGAGATCTGAGCTTGACGTATACTTAGCTTTGTGAGTTCTTTACTTAGAATGTTAACAAAAACAATGAAACCCTTCTACACCTTGCGAGTTCTTCAGCTTGTAGTAAGGCACTTTCTGCGAGTTCTTCAGATGAACTTGCGAGTTCTATGGATCTTACGAGTTCTTCACTTTGTCGAGCCTGCACCCACTTTTTCGATCACAAATCCTTCAATTCTTCAATTTCAACCACGAAACTTTGCAGATTTACTCACGATGTGATTCTGAACACAATTCTAATACATCATATTGACTGAAAACAACTAGAAATCCAATCTTGATCTAAAACATAGACTTTGCAACTTTTGACCAAAAACTTCAACAAAAACCAAAATTCACATATATTTGTTGTGAATTAGGCTATGCAACACAAATATGAATTCAACTATTACTAAAATCGAATGCAATAGAATCAATTTCCAAGCAAAAACATCACTAATTCACTGAAATCGATTCTTGACAGTTGCTTCTACGAGTTCTTCAAGAATGGTGACAAAATCTACAAATTTTGATCATGATTTCTGATTTCTATCTGCTTTGATGCCAATTGTGTGTCCCAAATTCAGCAAGTAATCAATATGAACAATCAATTTAATCTCAATATGTCATATGTATTGATTGATCTTCACAGTTACAACTTTCTCTCTTTACTTTCTCTCACTAGAATAATTCTCCAAAGTATACAGTATGATCTATTCTACCAATTCCAAAAACAAAAAGTATTTATACCTACTACATATACAAAGAACAAAACAACTAACAAAACTAAAAATTTGACTCTTAACTTTGACTTTCACTTAAGCTCCTTTTGACTTTGACTTTCTTCATGTAGATTCACTGTAGTGTTGGTGAAGACCAAAGTATGTGAGGAAGTGACGATGGTAGAGAATACTACAGTGGGGGCACTGGTGTTGCCCGAAGCCACCTCAACAGGGCTTAGAGGCACTGAGAGTGATTGGGTATCTACCAACTTAGAGTTAGTGTTCGGAGGCACTGAAGCGGTCTTGGCGGCAGTGGTGGAGGAGCGTTCCACGAAGGACTCTAGGGATGTATGTAAAGAGACAGTCCCTGATGTAGGTAGATCTAGTTGCTGCTGAGGGGATGGCTCCTTAACTCTCTTGGCCTTCTTAGATTTTCCAAGGGGAGTTGTAGATTGTTTCCTTTTAGAGGGGGTAGTAGCAGCTTGGGTAGCCTTGGAAGGTTGTCCCGAAGGCGTATTTGCTGAAAGAGAAGAAGTGGAGGAGAGGCGACGTTTGAGTTCAAGTAAACTTACCTTGTTATCAAATCATTCCACATCAAAGATGCGAACCCGTAGTTTCGGGAGTTGATAATCACCCTCGTTTGGGTAGAGATCCTGCAAGAAGTGCTGAAAAATGGCTAAGATAAACCTGACATAGGGAACCTTGACTTCCCTCTCAGGCTTCTCCATTTTGACCATTAAGTCATCAAAGATCATTGCAGCAAAGTTTATGTTTCGGCCAACGATGATGCTGTAGCCCATTTATAGCTGGACCATGTTGGATTGGCCCAATGATCCAGTCTTACCACTCATAGACTGGATGATGTGGGACCTGGGCTTCATCTCCCGTTCGTATTCCATGTGGTCAAGGAATGCTCTTAGTTCTTAGTCAGTAGGCAGGGCATCTAAAGGCCTGGAGGGAAGGCGCAAGTTCTGACGTATTCCATTAGGGGTGATGTTGCCTTCCCCGTACTATATCTGGAAAGATATCATAGTAAGTTTGTTTCCAGATTTCAGGGTCTTCTCAGTTCATTCAGCAGTGTACCTAAACTACTGAAGTAAGTGTGTGTGAGCAGGCGGTGAAACAGTCAGGGCATAGGCTATCGGAGAGGCCTTCAATGCTAAGGCCACATCAGCAAGGTGCAAGGATGGTTTCTTGCTTGGAAAGGGGAGAAGGGCCAAATGGTTGTTGCCAGTGAATTGCACAACACTAAGCTCGAATTTGACATTCTTTGACTTGACAAGAGTAACCTGAGATTCAATTTCTAAAACTGAGTTTTTGGGACATAGTTTTTAAGTTCTTTAGAGTGCTCTGGTTTGCCTTGAGTATTCTTTCCTTGAAAGTATTTGTGTGCGTAAAAGAGAAAAATATGAACAAATGATTGTTTATATAAGTGTGAGTGAGGAGAGAGAAAAATTATGAGCGGGAAAAGTTACTCATCATGACACGGACACATCCTACGAAGTTGAATGGTCAAGAAGTGTAATGGACGAACGTGTAAGAAAAAATGCGTGCTATGGGTTATCGTCTAGGATGACGTCATAAAAACTGTCTTTTCATTTTTCAAAGATATCTCTGATATAAAATCAGTGATGAATTTTTTTAGACGAATCACTGATGAAACGTTTCAGTGATAAAGTTTATTATCAAAAAGATTTTAATCACTTGAAGAAAGTCAGTGATTAAGTTTTCAGAATTTTGAAGATGTCTTACTGAATAAATCTTCAGTGAAGAAGGTTAGGAGTCATACCTGAACATCAGAGAAAATTTACTCAGATAGAATTTTATGGCTGACATAATGCATGATCACTTAAGAATTTTTCATCAAGGTTCAGCATTCCAAACTCGCTAATGAGAAAGTTGAATTTTATCTCATCAAGAGGTTTGGTAAAAAGATCAGCTAACTGATAGTCAGTTGGAATAAAATGAAGTTTCATGTCTCCATTCATCACATGATCTTTGATCTCGATGTGTTTAGTCTTTGAGTGTAGCACATGATTATTTGCTATAGCGATGGCACTAGTGTTGTCGCAATAGATAAGGATTTTTTATAGTTGAAGGTCATAGTCTAATAGTTGAATTCTCATCCATAAGACTTGAGAACAACAACTACCAACATCTATGTATTCAGCTTCAGCGGTGGAGGTGGACACTGAGTTTTGCTTCTTACTGGTCCAACTTACCAGCTTTCCACCTAGTAGCTGACAGCCTCCTATGGTTCTTTTTCTATCCAGTTTGCAACCTGCAAAATCACTATCTGAATTGGGAGTTAGATTGAATACTGAGTCTTTGGGATACCAAAGACCGAGGTTAGGAGTTCCCTTCAAGTATCTGAAAATTCACTTGACATCGATCAGATGGGATTCCTTGGGTTTTGATTGATATCGTGCATAAAGACAAGTAGAATACATGATATCTGGTCGACTCGTTGTAAGATAGAAAAGGGAGTCGATCATTCCTCTATAGGCAGTGACATTAGCAAGTTTTCCGGCTGGATCCTTGTTTAATGTCAGCGGAGGTGCCATAGTAGTTTTCATTGTTGATGTTTGAGTGAGATCAAACTTTTTCAGCATATCTTTAACATACTTACCCTGATGAATAAATGTACCTTTATCAGATTGTTTGATCTGAAGTCCAAGGAAGTAAGTTAGTTCACCCATCATACTCGTTTTATATTCTTTCTTCATTCTTTCAGTGAATTGAGTACATAGAGATGTGTTAGTAGAACCAAATATAATGTCATCAACATATATTTGAACAAGAATAATGTGACCTTTAATCTTTCTGAAAAATAAAGTACAATCAATTTTTCCACGTTTAAATTTTTCAAAGATTAGAAAAGAGGATAGAGTATCATACCAAGCACGAGGGGCTTGTTTTAACACGTAGAGAGCCTTATCCAACTTATATACATAATTTGGATGTTTAGGGTCAGAGAACCCTAGGGTTGTTCAACATAGACTTTCTTGCTCAGCTTTCCATTTAGGAATGCTGACTTGACATCCATTTGATGTACTTTGAAGTTTTTGTGAATTGCATATGATAAGAATAATCGAATTGCTTCGAGCCTGGCCACAGGGGCAAAGGTTACATCATAGTCTATGTCTTCCTCTTGTCTGTATCCCTGAGCAACAAGCCTAGATTTGTTGTGGGTCAGAGTCCAATTTTCATCTAATTTGTTCCGCTACACCTATTTGGTGCCTACAACAGTCTTCTCAGATGGTCGGGAAACGATATTCCAAACTTTATTTCTTTCAAACTCAGCCAGCTCTTCTTGCATAACGCTGACCCAGTTTGGATCTCTGAGGGCATCATCGGTCTTCATAGGCTCGAGGAGAGAAAGAAAGTTTACAAAAAGACAGATGTTACCTGAACTTCGCCGAGTCTGAATATTTGCGTATGGATCACCAAGTATTTGATCAATTGTGTGAGTTTTAGTCCATCTTTGATCGGGGCTTGAGCATCCATGTTTGATGAAGTATTATAAATGGGAACATTGGTTGAGGATGAGGCTTCAGCTAGGTGTTCATCAGCTATCAGATGCTGAGGTTCAGAGTGAACATCATTCACTGAGAGTTCTTTAGAGATGAGAGGGGACTCAGATATGAGAGGGGATTCAGATATGAGTGGTTCATAGGGTGGTAAAGTGTTTAAGGCAACAACTGAAACCCAAGAAGTGGATTCAGTTTTAGGTTGAATAATGACTGGATCATCATCAGCATCCAGAGGGTTTAAATGATGATGTGTGTTGAAGAAGGGTTTGGCTTCTCCATAGTGAGAAAACATCCATACATTCAGTTCATCGTTGTCAACGATAGGCTTTGAATTCGCTGAACGGGATTCGTTAAAAGTGATATGAATGGTTTCTTCAACTGTTTGTCTTCTTTGGTTGAAGACTCTGTATGCTTTGGATACTAAAGAATATCCAAGAAAAATTCCATCATCAGCTTTTGGATCAAATTTTCCTAGGTTATCTCTGTTGTTTAAGATGAAGCACTGACAACCAAAGATATGAAGAAATCTGATAGAAGGCTTTCTCCCATGGAAAAGTTCATAGGCAGTTTTGTTTAATCTTTTGACAATCAACGACTTATTTTGAGTGAAACATGCAGTATTGACAATTTCTACCCATAATTGAGTTGGAAGATGAGATTTGTTGAGCATACATCGAGCAACTTCAATGATCGTTATGTTTCTTCTTTCAGCGACTCCGTTTTGCTGAGGAGTCCTCACAACTGAGAAATTGTGAGATATTCCCTTGCTTTCAAAGAAGTTATCAAGAGAACTGTTTTTGTGAATTTAATTACATGATCACTCCTTATTGAGCGAACCGTCATATTATTCAAAAACACCATTTTTCTGACAAATGAAATAAGTTCATCGAGGGTGTCACTCTTGGAACGAAGAAACATTACCCATGTATAGCGAGAATATTCATCTACTATGATGAAAGTGTATTTCTTTCCAGCTTTGGATTGTATGTTGATAGGGCTAAATAAATCCATATGCAGGAGGTGAAGAGGACTTGTCACTGACGACACTTGTTTTGATTTAAAACTAGCTTTAGTTTGTTTTCCCTTTTCACAAGTTGAGCAAAGAGATTCCTTAGCATAAAAGTGTTGAGGTAAACCGGAGACTAGTTCCTTTGATGATAGAGTGTTCAGCATTATGAATTTAAGATAAGAGAGCCTCTTATGCCATAGCTCGTTGACATCTGATGAGGCTTTGGACATAAAATAGATGTTCTCAGTGATTATCGAGTCCATGTTTATAACATAAACATTTTCCAAACGATAACCTCAAAGAGCAAGTTTCCCATTTTTAACTAGAACAGAACATGCTTTCTTAGTAAAACATACTTTGAAGTCTTTGTCACATAGCTGACTGATGCTGAGGAGATTATGCTTCATTCCATCTACATAATCGACTCTTTGGAAGATAGTTGTAACATTATTGAGTACACCAAACCCTCTAGTATAGCCTTTTCTGTTTCCACCAAAGGTTACAGTGGGACCATTCTCTTCCTTGTAATCAACGAGCAGGTTCCTTTGACTAGTCATGTGTTGAGAGCATCCGCTATCAAGATACCAGATGCCCCTCGAGTCTTGCATGCAAAAGGAAGATTGATTTTTTATTGGTACCCACTTGGCAGGTTTATCCGCTGTGGTGACCTTCTTTGCCTTGGTGGCATTATGACATTTACTGGCAATGTGGTCAGTAAGTCCACAGTGGTAGCATTTTCTATATCTGAAGGTAGTTTTAAGAACATGAGCATTTGAACTTGAAAACTTTAGATGAGTTGGGCCAACTCCAAGAAATGCCCATTGCATTGGATTTCAGAGGAATTCTCAGTTCTTCAAATTTCTTAGGCAAAATGTTAATCTTCAGAGCCAGAGAGTTGATTAATCGAAGGTTTGGAAGGAACCTTCTTTAGCTTTGCTACATTACTAGCCTTCTAAGGATGATGGGAGAAAATTTTCCCTATATCAGGTAGTTTAGAACTTTTTGATAAATCCTAGGGGATAGGAACATAAGAGGAAGAAGAGCCCTGAGATGAGGAAATGTCAGGAATATAAGAGACAAACATTTCAAACTTAAGAATAGAGAAATCTATACTAGATTCATCCTTCTCAGATTTATAACCAAGCCCTGTTTTATCATGAACAAGGATTTGAGCACTTATGATCTCAGTGATCTTAGTTGAAGACTTGCGCCATCCTTCAACTGTAGTTTTCTCATACTTGAGGGCAGCGATAACTTGTTCACGTTCAATGCTAATAATTTCATTTACAATGAACTGATATTTTAAACTTTCCTCTAAATGAGTTAGTTCTTGGATCTTTATATGACATTTCTTAAGATGCTCTATTAAATCAATATTTTTGTTTTCAGCTTGAGTTTTGTCATTTAGTGCATTGTACAAATCGATTTTCAGCACATGAATAGCGCGACGTCTCTCAGCTTCAGTAAGAGTTGGATCAGTGGAGATTGATACCTGAGAGATGATAGTGCTTGTGGATGCTTTAGTGGGTTCTCTCACTTCTTCTTCTATCTCGGCCATTAGACAGAGATTCGTCGTTTCTTCTTCATCAGAACTTGATTCTTCTGATTCAGCCGAGTCATGTTCTTCAACTATCAGACCTTTACCTTTTCGCTTAAAGCCTTTCAGCTTCTGATATGTCTCTTTCAACTTTAGGCAGTTGTCATCACTAGATTTTCGGAATGAAGAAGGTTTGGAGACTTTATTTAACCTGCACTCGTTGGCAAAATGTCCAAACTTTTCTCAGTTATAGCAAGTAGAAGTTTCCTTATCAACAGGTGTTGACTTAGGCTTGTCAGCTATAGAGAGAGGTTTATTTCTTCTGAAATTGCTCTTTCTGGAAAATCTCTTAAAAAAGTTTGTCAAGAGTGCCCATGATTCATCAAACTCTGAAAGGTCAGTGTCTGATGGATCCTCTGAGTCAGAGTCTAACTCAGTGATAGTGAGAGTAGAGGATCACTGAGTAGGGATTATCTCTGAATAGACTAAAGCAACAGGTGTGCGTTTGGATTCTTTGTAATCTTTAACAAGATTCTTTTTCAGTTGACTTGATTGCTCATAATTGAGCAATATCTCATATAAGGTACTAAGAGAGAGAGATGATTTAAGTCTTTTGTTAGCTTGAGACACATTGAATAACCGTCCTAGCTATCAAGAAGACATTCCAAGAATTTAGTAAGAACCTCAGAGTTAGAGTAGGTCCTACCAACAGTCCTTAGATCAATGATTAAGCAATTAAATCGCTGGTGTACATCACATAAAGATTCCTTCTTACCACAAATGAAACTTTCATACTGTCTTACCAGGTTTATCTTTCTTGTTTTTTTGTATCTCAGTGGTACCTTCATATTGAACACAGATTGTGTCCCACATGGCTTTAAAGGTTTTAAGATGCATGATGGGATGGAAAGCTTCATAAAGTAAAGCCATAGAGATAATGGTTTTAGCTTTATCATCAAGCCCAACTTTCTTTTTGTCCTCATCACTCTACTGCCTTATTTCTTTGGCAGCTTCCCTTTCAGGAATAGCTTCAATGGTTGCAATGGCAGGGACTGCAACAATTATGACAAATGGTACATAAGGTCCATTTGCAACATATTCAGGTATAGTGGGGTCTACATCTTCAAAAAATAGCATCATTCGATATTTCCAGAGAGCAAAGTTGTCTCTGCTGAATCGAGGAGGTTTAGCAAGAGAGCCATTATCATAATAATTTGATTTTGTGTTCACTTCCATTTTAGAGAATAACAAGGAAGAGATTTTAAGCAACATCTTATTTATGGACTAAACAACCTGCTCTGATACCACTTGTTGGTCCCGAAGGTGTTATACAAGTTTGTATAACACCTTCGGGACCAACAAGTGGTATCAGAGCAGGTTGTTTATTCCATAAACAAGATCTTGCTTTAACTCTCTTCCTTGTTATTCTTTAAAATGCAGTGAACACAAATTTTTTAGTTTAATAAATTATTTATTGATAAAGATTAAGATTAAGGAAGACTTAATCTAAACAAACTTGAGAAACACCAAGTATGGTTGCACAAGAATAGATGGAAAGGATGGTTGAGGAAATTATAGAAAACAAGAGTTTCTATAATGTGCACTATGAGAAAAGAGATATTAAGCATCCTTCCAAAATGAAGGATGAAACTCCTATTTATACCCTATGAATTTAATGCATGGCAGAGGTACTTTACATGTGTCAGCATCTGGTTAGGTACATGCTTCTGACTTTTAGTGACATGCTCCGGGCTGTATGGTAAACAGTGTAGTCTTCAGAGTTGTTGTACGATTCTGGACAAAAGCATGTATCTTCTGACAATTCGTACTATTTGTGCAAAGAATAAGACAAAATAACCTTGGAGTGTAAGCTTCATGATCGGTGATCGCTGATGAAGTCTTTTAATAATGAGCTTTGATAAAAGTCAGCTATCGCTGAAGCTATCCTTCTTGGTTTGTCGCGTGTGTGGACTTGTTTTGGTTTCAGTGATATCTGCATCAGATCATGAGTAGACTTGTCACTTGTTTATCAGCTTTGTCTTTGATGTCAGCAATGAACGTATTTGTCATGAAACTTGTCTTCAGGGATTACATTCAACAAATACATCAGAGATCATTAGTGATACTGAAAAGACTCAGTATGTCATCGCTAATAGTGAAACACTAATACATACAGATGTTAATTTTTATTTTCACTAAGTAATTCTAAGAACCATCATCAAATCACTGAGAGAGTTTGGATCAACAAGTTAAGACTCAATGACTTACCTAAGATTCTTCTGTTTTAGTTGTCGTGTTAAGCTTACTCTTATTAGCGATCTAACTCGAAGTCTCAATGTTTAATACATGAAATTTTGGTCTCGGGATGTTTTGGACGACATTGACAGCGACAGGACCATAGAGCACTATCGCATGTCATAGTCGTGGGAGCCATGAAGGTCTCGGTACACCCCTAGTGTTTATGCCAGTGAGAGTGACACAAGGGCATTGTCGCCCATCACAATCGCAGTCGGGGGAGAAGCCTGGGTCAATGTTGGCGAGAGTGTCGATAAGAACGCCATTTTGGCATGATCGCCCGACTCTGTCTAGGAATAAAAACTCATGTAGTCTGACTTTTCTCCCATTATTTCCTTGAGATCAGTTAGGGCAGTGTTTTGGAAGACCTTGGGGAGATTTTTTTTAGTCCTTTAAACCCTCCTTTCATTTATTTCAACTTAGGGTTTGTTGAGCTCATTTATTGAGCATTAAAGATCCTTTAGAGATCATCCATTGAGAAGATTCAAGCATAGGTCAAGTCTACAACTCATCCTCTCCTACATTCTAGGGTTGCAAAGTTTTCTAGGTTTTCTTCTAAAACCGTAAATGTTGAGTTTAAAATGTTTTGTAAAAACTAGATACATGTCTAAATGTGTTTTCCTCATTATCTCATGTTTTGTTTGGTCATATCTCTCTCATTTGTTAAAATGCTCATATTTGTATACTTTGAATGTCATTGAGTTTGTTGGTGTAAACCACTATTCTTGGTATCTTGATAAACATGTTTTTATGTTTAAAAGTATGTTGGAAAGGTTTTATGGAACCCCATTGGTATCTTGACCCTTTTCATACATATATGCATATTTTGAAGTTATTGACCTAACTTGAATTTGGCCTAATAAGAGGTAATTTAGTACTTACATATTTATCGTTCATGGTCTTGTGCTTTTATATACATAATTTGTAGCCTTAACACTTGAGAATATGTATGGGGTTATATGCCTCTTTAACCAATTTGAAGGTCTTGGATTATTATGCATAAGCTTCTTCATGTTGAATATATTGCTTGGACCACAAACTTACATTAATTGATATTGTGTAGATTTTGCTTGGAGTAAATGTGTACTATGGTGTTCGATAATTCAGATGAACTACCAAGTAGGCACTAGGATGATATAGTCTTGGGTACCACCTTGGAGGTATGCACCTAGATGTCCTCCATTCAGTGTAATGCCTTGGAGGTAGCCCTCAATGTAATGGGCCTTGTGGTGTTACTCGTAAGAGTAGATACTAAGGTGTATCGACTCTTGAGGTGAAACTTGATTTGTGTTATAGGTCTCCCCCATTGATTCCAAATGATAAACTATATAATTATGTGGATGACTCTTAACTGTTACATGTCAATATATATATTATATGTTCAAACTCACTAGGCTTTTTGGCCTAAAACTTGTTCGGTGTCGACGTGTATCTCAGGTGACGTGGTCGCTAAGAAGGCCTATCCTGGTTAGAGTGAGCTTGGCCAATTTATCTTTTGGGACACCATTCTATTGTAGAACATTATTTTGAAGTAAAGATGATACCCTTTTGTAATCTTATTTCAGATAGGAGTTAGATTAATAGGTTGTTATCTTTTACCGTTTAATTGCAAATTGTAATTAAACAGGTGTGCCTCGTTTCCCCTTTTTGGGAGAGCTCATTGTCTTGACAATATATATACCACTTTTCTGTTTAATGGAAATTTTTGTTTATCCCAATTTTTAGGGTGTTACACTAAACTTAACACCGTCACTTTTGGTATGTTAAATGCAGTAAATGAGGGCAAATCCTTGAACCCAGTTTGACCGCCGGGGGGGGGGGGGGGACGTGGGGATTCAATGAATTTAGAAACTAGGATGGAGTTGGGAATGGGGATACCCCTCGAGTCCCCGCACCCATACAGGGATTGAACCCGTCACATTGGATAGTATATATTGTAAATAATATATGTGTGTGTATATTTATATGCACATTTGTATACATATAGGACAGTGATACAATGAGAACTATAAAACGATTGAGAACCTTGACTTATCTAAGCCCTAATTTGGTTTTTATCCTATTATTTTAATTGAAAGTTGTTTTTAATTAGGAAAAGGGCATAATCGTCATTTTGGTAACAAAGATTCACTGGATGAAACACATACTTACCATGTTATTTTCACCTCATGAAATAAAACACAATTTTCATAAATATGTTATTCACCTGATGAAAATCAAACAAAATTTTAACCTATAATCTATTTTACCCCATGAAATCGAACACAATTTTCGTGCACGTGTTATTTCAGCTAATGAAATCAAACACAATTTTCGTCTACATGTTATTTCACCTCATTAAATCAAACACAATTTTCGTCTACATGTTATTTCACCTCATGAAATCAGACACAATCTTCACCGTTTTCATGTCATCAAGGTTGTACCTGGCGTTGTTGGCCTTTCTCGGCCACAACTCCAACCCTTCTGCGCCTGTCAGCGACGTCTTTCCATCTTTCATGCATAGACTTCTCATCATAAACTTGAACGCATAAATCATTGTAATCCAAATAATCTTCAATAATATAAAATTTTCTCATCGATTCTTAATTACTCTGTTAAATGAAATTAGGGGTTCGATCGTTGGCGTATTTTCATGATCATCACTAGATCGGAGTGCAGGACGATGAAGCGGTTGACATCGAGTTTAATTTTTCTCCAATAACGACAGTCATGATAGTCGATGACTAAAAGACTGCAGAATCTTGGGTGTTTGATCATGAGAGGATCATAGAGGATGGTTCGAGCTACATCTATTACAATTGAACGTTCAAGACCTTTCAAGAGGCGGTGGAAGACGGTGGATCCATAGGGTTGAGGGGATGATGAAGTTAGGGTGGGCGAACGTAGCCCATTTGTTGGATTTAAAAACCCTAACATGCCCTTCAATTTTCAAATTAGATGTGAGATTAGACATGATTTCACAAATACAAAAAATGGCACAATGTTAATGGCATTTGATTAAAACTCTTGGATGATTGAGATTAGTCCTTATGGTCCTCAACCGTTTTTTGGTGCTGACATGATTTAACCCCTATATATATACATTATTATCCTACCTTATGATGATTTTATGATCTTACTTTATATATAGTTTAATATTTTCAAGTATTATACCTTTTAATTAAATTCATAAAATAACTTAGCTTAAATGTCTATTGTAGAGAGAGACATGGGGTCATGAGCCGAGTTATTCTAGGTGTTTGAGTTGATCCACTGCTCGAACAGAAAGGTCACTTAGGGTTCGTCTGACCCACAGTGTTCGTTTACCCCAGAGCAGCTAGAGCATCGGTAATCTTTCTAAAACCATTACTTTGTTTTATAAAACTATTTGATAGATTTAAGGTAATATATTTTAATGAACGTAGTGATGATATTAGTTTGAGCTACCACTATTGGGCAGACGTTAGGCTATGGATAAGTAGATAGGTTGGATATGTGATTTACAGTCATTATGCTGATGAAATGTCTCTAGATATAAGCTCACCCATTTTTATTTTGGTAAACCATAGGCGCAGTTTCAAGAGCTTATGGATGAGGCACATGCTAGCCAGGATCCTTACACCCCTCCTCCTGATGAGTCATCTCTTTGGGAGTTGAGCGTGGGGGGATGGATGAAGAGCCGTCTTTTGGGTTCGGGACCTCCTAGGATCCCCATTATGCTATGACTGTTGATTGTAATAGCAACACCGGGAGATCATCCGTGACCGGATCGGCAGCGGAGGTATATATTAGTTTTATTGTCATGTATCATGTCGTTACTTTTTATTGCCAACAAATATTGATTTTTGTCAAATATTGAATATTTATTGGTAGTTTAGTTAAGAGAGAAAAAGGCAAGGATAGAGGAGGAGATGAAGGAGTCAAAACTGTGGGAGGAACGATATTTGGCCCAGTTGAAAACCGAAAGGAAGCGTAACACTTATCTAGAGGCCTAACAGGTGAGACATGCTACCAAGTTAGCTGAGCAGGTCATTTTGTCGCAACAGTTTACTGCTTTTATGCGGCAGCAGGGATACATTTCCACCCTCGGGGCCGCCCGACAGTCCCGATCCTCCCCCTAGTAGATAGTGTATCTGTCCTATTGTATTTTTATTTGAATTGCATGAATTTAGAATTTTAAATTGTATAAATTGGTAGATTTGAATTTGTTAGGCTATTTTGGTTTGTTATTTTAATCTATGGACATGTTTTGTATTAATATACTAGAAATACTGATTTTTCATTTGATTTTTTTTCAAATTAAAAAAAATAAGCATGTTTCGTTGCTAATAGTGTCTGTCGCTAATGGTATCAACCACTAATCCGTCCCTGAATTACTTCATTAATCCGTCGTTGATTGCATCTCCTACGACCCATTTCCCCATGGACTATCAGCAACATAATTCACTATTAGGGTTGAATTTTGTAGTGTTCCACCAAGATTAGTGCTAGTTTTATCCTCCACATTCCATCATCCTTGGTTTTCTTTCATCCTCTTGTACTATATATGTGTGTTCTTTATGAAATAGAATACAAGTTTTAAGTTTATTTTCCATATCTTCTTTTCTTATTCTCCCATCCTTGTTTGAGAGTTTATAATTCTCTTCCTAGATATTCAATTTCAAATATATATATATATAGAGAGAGAGAGAGAGAGAAAAGAAAGAAAGGATCAAACGAGAACGCTAACTATTTAACAAAACGCGAGGCCAACAAATCATGTGCAAAATCATATATGATTAGGTATTAATGGCAAAAAAATGGACGCGAGCGACTTTGGCCGAGACTTAAGTCGCCCGCAATCATATATGATTTTGTATGTGAATCACATATGATTTTTTATGTGATTCGATGTTCTTGTATTTTCTTCAATAGATATTGTTCTCGTATGAACTCATCTCTCTCTCTCTCTCTCTCTCTCTCTCTATATATATATATATATATATATATATATATATATATAGGGGAGCCTTATTTTAAGTACCCAATATATTGTGATAACCTTGACAACTAGTGCATCATGTGTTGTTTCATATGATTTTTTACATCTAAGACTAGCATTTAGAATATTGATTAACATATATTTGTTTCAGAATGTGATCCTTTTTAGTATGTTTGTGAAACAAAAGTTACACCTAAAAAAGTTTCACATTTTTAATAATAAATGACTATTTATTAAAAATATTAATTTTGGCAAGCATCCCTTAATTTTCACAAAATTTAAAGTAGTTTTTTTTTTTTTTGTAAATCTCTCTCTCCTCTCTCCGGCCAAACTTTCTTGACGTACACCTTTGTGATACTGAAGAACATGTAAATAGTAAGGCACAAACCGACTCTGATACACACGATGATACCACTGTGTTCTCAGATATGGGTTGAGACCAGATCGGATTTGGGTTTTCTAGCCAACACACATATCTACAACAATATATTTATGGATAAAAAAATATATTAAGCATATTTGACGTAAAGCATTTGTATTTTTTTGCAGTAAATGGTATTTGGATGCTGCAAAACATCTACATCAATGTACAGATACAAGACGACTTATTTTTGGAGGCTAAAAAGTGGCCTTAATTTTCCCTTTAAGTTGTAAACAATCTTGGTTGGAAACTTAAACAACTTGAAAATTGTGTATAGTACTTTGGTCGGCTATGGCTTGCATTAGAGGCGGCCACTATTGAATGTTTTGAGGGTGAAGAGAGAGAAGACAGAGAAAACAAAATCGATACAAGTCAATTTAGTTGAGAAATTTATGAAAATTTGACTAACAAAAAATAATTGCTAAAAATATTGAATTTTAATTATTAAAATTATTAACACACACATTATTAATTAAATATCAAAATTTTAATATCAAAATTGATTGGGTGAGGACTTGAGGTTGGATCTCACAATTATCACAAACTACTTTGGTTAGACCCATATATATTTATATATATATATATATATATATAGCCTCATTCACTTGCTAACCACGACTTTGGTGCTAACCGTGCTACCCAATCTGGACCATTGGTTATTTAGATCAATGGTTCACAATTAATTAGAATTTTAATTATAATAAAATATAAAAAACGGTTTATAAAAATAAAATGCATGTATACACAGGGGTATTTCGGTCAAAATACATTTCCTTTTAATTTGGTAACATACGCCTACCAAATCAAAATCCCAAATAATTAGGGATTTTATCCCACAAAGTCGATTTATCCATTAATCTTATTCGCTTGCAGGATTCAACAAACATCCTGCAAAAATTGTTTATACAAAAAATTGTTGATTAATTTCTTCATGAAAACGAAAGTGTGAGATGAAATTGTTGCAGACTTACTTCCATGGAACATCACCAACTAAGTGAACTAACATCAAATCACCTTCTTTATCTTCATATGTTGGAACGTATTCCAAACCGTTCACAGGATCCATCAGCTTCCTCCCGTTCAATACATTTCCTATTTATAGTGTTTCGATTCATTGCTCTCACGTTGATCATCACCTAGCTCCGACGGCTCTGCATCTTACGGTATGTTTAAAAAAAATAAGAACATATGCAATTTTTGTGAATGATTTTTTCTTTACCTCATTCTTCAAAACCTTTTCTAAAATGAAGAAGAAAAGGAGGGAGAAGGTCAAATTCTCCAAATTTGAAGAACTCTTAAAATATAATTATCTAGAAAAGAGAAGTGATTTTCTATAATTATTTAGAACAGTGAATCGTTGATGGTGGAATTCCAGTGGAAGCTTCAAATATAGAGAAATGATTTTCTATAATTATTTAGAACAATATATGCAGTCTGTGCATATATGTATATGCAACCTGTGTGCATATATGTTGTGCATATATGCAGTCTGTGCATATATACAGTTCGATGTAAATGGTATATTCATATATGCAGTTCGATGTAAATGGTATATTCATATATGCAGCATGTGCATATATGCAGTCTGTGCATATATGCAATTCGATGTAAATGCATAGGAAATAGTATATTCATGTATTCACAGTTCGATGTAAATGGTTGTGGATTAAGAAAGATGTGATTTGCTAAAAATAAGGTAAAAGATAACTTCCAAATTAATCACATGCAAATCAAAGTTTAATTTTAAATTATTACATTTAATATTTAGATAACTACCATATTAAAAAACTCCTTGAAATATGGAAACATTTTAAATGGCCGAAAATTATAAAATTCCCATAATACCCTTGGCGATTTAATAACATTGATCGAATTACATAAACTCTAGAAAGCTTTTGATTGGTCGAAAATTGGTTAACACGGTTAGCACCAATGTCGTGGTTAGCAAATGAATGGGACCTTATATATATATATATACTACATTAATAAGCATTTAGACAAAATGTCTTAATTACAAGTCCCTAAGCATGATGTACAACAATTTTATGCATAAAATTTGAAAAACTCTTAAATACAAGATTCAATGCATGATGTACAACTTTTTAATGCATTCCTTTAATATGATTTTTTCTTCTAACTCTTTTCACAAACACACCCATGTACGATACCATACCCTGTACGTGCCCATACCTAGACTACCCAGCCCCAACCATGCTTTCTGACCTTCTCTCCTTAGCACCAGGGCCGGCCAGTGGGGCGACGACCCAGGGAATCACAATCTCTATGGGCATCATAATCTCAGCCCAAGTTTATAGGTACCTTCATTTAAGCCTGAAAAAATAATTGTTACTTTATTATGTCTAAGCCCAAGGCCTGCTTCAAGGAACGAATGATGCTCTCAGTCTCCTTCTCGCTCCTATTTGCTCTCGCTCTCGCTCAACGCAAACGTAACAACACTCTCTGCTCTCCCTCTAGCTATCGATCGACTGTCAATGCTCTCACTCTCTGCGTCTCGTTTTGATTCTAAACTGCAATCCTCACGAGTCATGACCTCATCGTCTCTTCTTCGATTCTGCAACCCGTTGTGCTTCTGTAGTTCTCAGTCTCACCGATTGTTGGTCTTCCCCTCTGCGGGTCTGCCTACTGCCCTCTCGAGTCTCTCAGTCTCACATTTTGTCGATCTACATATAACAAATTGAGGTAAAATTTATAGTGTTTTAGATTTTGTATTTCTAAATTCTGATTTAGGTTTTACCTTTTTGGTGTTTATATAAGCTTATTAGGTTTATAAGTTTATTGTTTACTGTTTGTTTTTTAGATTTCAAATTTAGGGTTTTTTAATCTATTTGTTTACTATTTTATGTTTAAAGTTTTATTATTGTTCTAGTTGTTTAAATCAATGATTTAAGTCATCCATGTCTTGAAGTTTTACGTCATTAAATCATTGATTTAAGTTATTTTTACTAATTCTTGTTTTGGTAAAATGCCCAATTTGTGGAAGATTTAAAAGAAACTATTCTTGTGGCAAAGGTATAGTGTTTTCGATAATGAATATATATATATATGAATATCAAGGAAGACATTCTACAAATTGAGTATGAATACCAAGGAGGCAATCTACAAATTGAATATTTGAATTGGGTTTTACAATCAAGAAGTAGCTAATATGTTTTGAATTTGCTGTATCCAGAACATTGGCCATATGCTTGTGTAATTATTATACAAATGATGATAAAACAAGCTACATCTTATTATGGAGATGCAAAGGGAAATTGAAAAGACTTGGAAGAAAATTGTAAGTTTCTTTTGCTAATTTTTTATGCCATTTTGATGCATTTAGTTGACTTATACTTGTGCTTCTTCAATTCATATGGAAATAGGATTGTATGGCTACAAATTCTTCGATTGAAATAATTGCACGAGTATAAGTTAGGGGCACTGTTTTAGCTTTCCGCCATAGGCATCCGAAATCTCAGGACCGGCCCTGCTTGGCATGATCATTTAGAGTAAAGGGAAATGCAATCAACTTGATTTGATCTATAGTTATTCACGGGGGACTCATGCATGGGCAGACAACATGCAACTCCTTCAAATGCTTATGTCGATCTTCATGCTCTAGACCATGAAAATTAGGAAGTAAGTGAATTAAGCAAGATAATTCAAATTTTACCTCTAGTGTGGGGTATTGGATCCAAAGTGGTTGTTGATTGATGTCCTATGCGGCTAGCTGCCTTTGAGATCTTTCAACCATGATTGGTTCTTCCAAAGAATCACCGGATGAGTTGGTGAGCTCGAGGGTATCATCTAATTCTGTAGAGAAAGGTGACGATACTTGTTTTTTAAATTTAGCTTCCTTCCTCAATCTCTTGGTTGTTTTCTCGATCTCGGGATCGTATTCAAGATCATCCGTTTCCTATGCATAAAACAAGAATTATATTAAAAAGCAGGGATGATTTAATGTAGAGATTAAAACTACCACTTATTTAATAGTAAATAAAGATGCAGGATAAACTCAACGATGAGAAAATATCCAGCAATCAAGCTTATATCGGAATCAAATCAACCAGTTGATCATTGACATAAAAGATTTATTCAAAGCATTCCAAATTGGTTAAAGTTATTGGTACGACACAATAATTTGTTTCTCCATAATTTTTTTGGATAGCCATGAGACGCTCATAAACCACTTCTCTAATTGATAAACAATCCTAAAAATATTCTTAGGTGTTGAGTATCAACAACATTATATTTGAGAGAAGCTACCAATTCTAGTCAACAAGATGTACGACAAATTATTTAGACTAGGTTATCTATCCCCAAAACATGAACTTTCAACTTTCATATTTACTTGCTACTAATACCAAAATTTTCAAACAATTACGGACCATTAAATTCCAATTAACAACTTATCGCTTGATGATTGAAGAACGGGCCTTGTCATACAATCAATCAACCAACAATATAAATGAAGATTAGAAGATAGATAACGTAGAAATTTTTTTAATTTCAAAGTGAAGAACAAAAATCTCATAAACCAACTTGAATCAAAAACCTAAATAACCTTAGGTTTTAGCAATTCATTAGTTTACAAGAACATAGAGTGAATTAAAGAAGAAAACATGATGAATCTTTACGTTCTTGATGATCCCCTCAAGCTACGACCTATATCTCTATTATCTCTTCCTCCCTCTAGACCTGGATGGGCCTCTTTTTTTGAAGAAGATATGCACGTATCTCTTTTTCAATTAGGAAAGATCTCCTCTTTTGAATGAATTTTGGGTCTCCTCTTGAAAATAAATGGCAGTTAGGCTTGAAAATTGGGCTTTAAGTAAAAGCCCGTTCACCTTTGGAACACCTTGCTGAATAAAAGATTTGGACATAATATATCTTTTGATAAGACGTTGGCACGCCTTGTTCACTTTTTGTTGTTGGCACGCATTTGGGAGGACTCCTATGGGAAATGTTTAGATTACCGACTTCAACAATATTTTACTCAAAAACCCATTGTTATGCGTATTTCACAAAATGAGTATCTTAGTCGTAAGTCACAATTAAAACATGTCATAAAATCAGAAAATACTTGGGTTGTTATGCAACTATCGACATGTTTTGACTAAAGAAGGAAAGGTTTAATTAGCACATGCACAACTTTGAAGTGTCTTGAAAGCAGAAGGCTTCTTTAGAAATTTCAATAGAAAGAACATGGTCGTTGCTTGCTTAATCGTATATAAATTTATAAGAACATACAATATTCACGACCGGACTATGACAAGGAGACTACATTCACCGATGGAGAAGAAAAAAAAGGAATTAGGGGATTTGATGGTCAATAATGGGGTGTGTATGACATAAATTTTTTGACTGATTTCTATAATGATATTACTAGACAAATGGTTTTTACCGAAAAAATTACCGATGAATTTGAAAATTATCAATTACGAGAATTAAATTAAAATATTCATCGGTGATCCTTAGGTAATAATATAGGAGTCTTTAAAAAACTAAAATATCCATCGTTGATTACCGATGATTTTCAAATAGATTTCAAAATTATCAAAAAATAAAATAAAATATTTTCTAGTCATCCTTAGGTAATTACCGTTCCACTTAATATTTTATTATAATTTTTGTTTTATTAACTTGGAATTCTTAGAAAAATAAATAGTAAAATTAAAGTATTTGCGGGTTGATTCTTAGGTAATTACCATCCGATATTTCAATTTTTATTTGATATAGGGTACATGTATCAAATGTACAATTTTTGAGTTTATTAAAAACAATTTGACTAATGGATTACCGACTTCCGTGTCGATAATCCATTGTAACACTACAAAACGGTTCAAAGACGTTTGATGCTTAGCAACAAAATGGAAGCTAAACCCTTTTACCCAATAACAAATTATAGCATATTTTCATCGGATATTTATAAAGTCGTACTTTAATGCATATCCAAACATAAACAAATCCTACTAACGTTTACCATCAACTCCAACATTTTTAATTGTCAGGATCTTAATTCTAAACAAGAATAAACACTCAGAAACAATATCAAAGGAGTTTGCGGAATAACACTTTGATATTCAATAATGAATGGAACACAGTAAATCAGAATAAGAACTTGCAAACTTTATTGAATGATTATAAAATTACAAGATTCAACACACAACCTCAATATTGATGAACATGTTCACCAATACGAATTCTACTTCTCTAGAATTAGGATTACAAACCTTGAGGTTGATTCTCTCTATCAAAACAAAAACTCAGAATGCTAAAGTTATAAAAGTTCCTTTTTTATCAATTCTAAACTATTCTATATATACTAAAGATAAAAGATAATTACAAATAATAAAAGATCTTCAAAATAATCTTCTATCTTTATCTTCAAGCTTTCCTTAATCTTCAAAATTGATCTGCACGAATCTTGATTATCTCATAAGCAGCACTAAGTCTTCAGCAGTATTAATACTTTGAGCAGTATTAACATTTCAGCAGTACTAACTACTAGCAGTACTAAAATTGCTTAGCAGTAGTAATCTCCTCTAGCAGTATTAACCTTGACTTAGCAGCATTAATCTTGTTCAGCAGCATTAACTTCAGAAGTAGTAACCAAGTTCTTCTAGCAGTATTAACTTTACTTGTGAAATTCTGAATTTCCTAAGAATCTCCCCCTAACTTGACTTTTAAGAAGAGAAGTCAAGTTCTTTAGATAATCTTCAAGATGCTCCCAAAACTTCATCATGTCTTATACTCCTGTATTTGCATCCAACCCCAAACTCTGATTTATAGTTCTTTGGATCAGATACTTAGCCATTTCTGAATTTGAAACACAACCTAGCTTCTTCTTCAGCATAGCATGAAGCTTCAGTCTGCTGTGATTGTACACTCTATCCACTAGGAAGTACTCTATGTGATTTAAGTCCATAGTTAGTGCACATACTCCACTAGTTTCATATAGAGTCCATTTGTTGACAGTTTTGAACACATTTCTGATGACATGCTCCACTTCTTCAGGCTTGAACATCATACACAGATACTCCATCACTAATTTTGTAAGTGAAATCTCTGGAGCTTTCAGTTGATCTGCATACAACTTCATTCCTATCTCAAACATTTCTTCAAGATCTGACCTGGAGCATGTTCTTACAATCTTTGCCCAAGTATTGTGTACTTCATACTTTTCATCCTTCCTCTTGAGCCTGATGTACTCTTTACCATCAACCTTCAGTGTATCCCAGAAGATGACTTCAGGAGGCTTCACACCAACAGGTTCAGCTGAAATTGGTTTAGGCACTTTGTCCATCACTACCATGTATAGATTTACATCATCAGACCTTGTTGATTTTGTCTGTTCAGATGACTTAGGTGCCTCTTCTACTTTAGCAACCTTCTCAACTTCTTCTTCAGCTATTCTGGGCTTCTTGGATAATTTTCTTCTTGCCACCATCTTGGTTCTTTTTAGAGTCCTTAGACTTTCACCAAGAGTTGCTTCTTTCTTCGGTGGTGTTTCTTGCTCATCTGGAAAAAGGTTTTTCTATCATGAAATCATTGCTTTCTTTCATTATCTTCTCCATCTCCACCCTTGCAGTTTCATTCCCTTGAAGCTTGAGCATTTCTGAATCATACAACTCTTTAATCTGTTCAAATGGCATTGTTGAGAACATCTCCTTTCTGACTCCTACAGTCCCTTTGAGAAATATAATCATCTTGTTTCTCTCTTGGATACCAAGATAAGTCTTTGAGGGTTGTCTCTTCTTTCCAGCCTTCTTGACCATCACAGATTTCTTAAGAGTTGCAGCTTTCTTCTGAGCCATTTCAGTTGCCAGGCTTTGTTGATAGGCTTCATTCAGTTCTGCAGTTAAAGCCTTTGCCATCTCCCTATCTTTGTCTACTTGAACCCTCTCTTCTTGCTCAAGATCAACTTGCATCTTCCTGGCCAAAGCTTCATCTGACTCAACCAACTTTTGCTTTTTGATTGGTTGATCAGATTCCACTAGCTTAGCTTTACCTTTATCTTTGCTCATCACCTTCTCAATGCTTGATTTCTTTACAGCCTCACCTCTTTCTTTGATGACAACTCCTTTGGCCTTTGAGGTGACCTTGGGAGTATCATGCTTGGCTTTGATTAGAGTTTCAGCAATTTCAAGATCTGTTAGTACCTCTTGTACTATTTATGCTGCTTCTTTCAGATCAGCAGTATTAACAATTTCTGCTGCTTGGCTTGTCTCATCAGCATTAACTGTTACTGCTTCTTGTTCTGTTACTGCTTCTTTCTCTTTTTCTGCTGCTTGTACAAACTCAGTTTCCACAGCTTGTTGCTCCCCCTCAACATCCACTTTCTCTTGCTCCCCCTTATCTTTGGCATCAGCTTCTGACTCCCCCTTTTTGGGAGCATCAGTCACTGGTTTCCTTCTTCTTAGCACAAATTGTTTCTTCTTCTTTTGTAGAATCAATTTCTTCACCATTTGCTTCAAGTTGACAATCTGTTCTTGTTGAGACAGAACTATCAGTTTCAGCTCTTTTATTTCTTTGCCCTGTTTGATCACATCCATGTTGATGTTTCCCATGGTTTCCATCAATTCAAAATAGTTATATATGTCCTCACCTTCTCCAGAAGTATTACCCTCTTTTGAAGGATCATGGGATCTTTTTGTAGTAGAGGTCTTCTGCCTAGCAGAAGCACCTGCTACCCCCTTGGGTTCTTGGCACCAGGGACCTTTGAATGATTGCTCATTCAAAGTTGCCATGGGGAAGGTCTTATTTATGTTACCACTGACCTCCTCTGTGCTAGCAGGAGTAGTGGCAGCCTTAGCACTCATATGCTCATTCATCTCCTTGTTGAGCACCTCCTTGGGGTTGGGAGACACCCCTGTGGTTTCCCTGTTGATATTCTGTAATGGAGAATTCTCCATTAGAGGGCTTATAGGCTCTGTGGGTGAAGGTACAAGAAGGGAAGGAGCCTTATGTACCTTTTTCCTTATATAAGTTTGGGTTATTGGAGAAATTGGCTTTTGAACAAGAGACTGAGGGATTGCTATGGAGGGTGAAGGTTGGGATTGGCTAGCAGTGGGATGGTCTAATGAGGGCCTTGACCCTGCTGCCATACCTTCTTCAGTGTGGGACACCACCATCATTGTAGAGAACAATGGGGTGTCAAATCCTTCCGAGTCCAATGGAGATCTTTTCATGTTTGAAAAGACCTTACCTTTGGGGATTTTTGGTACATATACCTCATCAAAGTGAGGCATATCCGTCAATTCATGGGTTATAACTTCCTGAACAAACCTGGGGTACATGTAAAAACTCTTTTTGCTTCCCAAGTTTGATACAAGATCACTGAAAATCATTCGTGAAAAATTGTACTTTCGGGCAGTGGCCAAGCAGACCAAAGCATAAGCAATGGTACTGGTAAACTCACTCCATCCAGTAGTCTTTTTAGAAATACAGTGCATTAAGGTATGAACAAGAAAACGCCATTGGGTATAAAATTTTGCTTTTGAGAATTTGAAACCACCCAATTGGCCTCCATACCCCATTCTTGACAAATTAGAGAACAAGTCCTCATTTGGAATAGAAGTAATACCTGCAGCATCGCCTAGACGTAGACAAATGCGTATCACCTCTTCAGTAATGGACAAGGGTTTGTCACACACCTTTGTCTTCATTATCTGCACACCATTCTCTGTCACTACAGTTGCATTCGCCCAGAATTGTCTTTGATGCTCTATGTATATTGTTGGTGACACAGTGAGAGCATAGGCAATGTGGCTGGACTTGAGAAAATCCACAATCTGGTGGAATCCAGCAGCTTGTTTCGGCTTCTGTAGCATCGCAATCTCGTTGTGCTCATCAATGAAAGCCATGGATGCCATTGAAGCTTGAGTATGTTGGACTGAAACACTTGTTCTTGAGAGAAAAAGGGTTAGAGAGCAGATGAATAGAAATCAAAGAGTCGTTATGGACTTTTGGGCGGGCAAACAGGGTATTTATACGATTCGGGACATAAGCAGTATTAACACCTAGCAGTATTAACTAACTAGTAGTATTAACTGAGAGCAGTATTAACCACTAGCAGTATTAACTAACTAGCAGTATTAACTGAGAGCAGTATTAACCACTATCAGTATTAACTAACTAGCAGTATTAACTGAGAGTAGTATTAACCACTAGCAGTATTAACTGTGCACTGGCAGTATTAAAACTGCAATGGCCGCATTAACTATACTTACACTGTTTGAAGCTTGAGGTACTCTGTGCAAGGTAATAACTTCCTAAAAAAGATGTTAGTAGCACCAAAGAATAAACCAATAACAGGTATGAAAACACTTTTTAAACCAAATGAGCTTATTCAGAGTTGATCATGCCCACACTTGTGACCAAGAAAGTGAATCTACCCACATCAAAAGCTTTAGTGAATAGATCAGCAAACTGGTTGTCAGTATGAACTTTAGCAACTTGAATTAGCTTCTTTTCATTACAATCTCTGATAAAGTGATACCTGATCTCAATGTGCTTAGTTTTGGAGTGCTTGACTGGATTGTTAACAATGCTTATAGCACTGCTATTGTCAATGAAGATTGGAGTGTGAAGAAAGGTTACCCCATAGTCCAACATCTGATTTTGAATCCATAGAACCTGAGAGCAGCAGCTTGCAGCAACAATATACTCAGCTTCTGTTGTTGATAAGGACACTGTGGTTTGTTTCTTACACTGCCAGGATACTAGTCTTGCACCCAAAAGTTGACATCCACCTGAAGTAGACTTTCTGTCCATGTTAGCACCTCCCAAGTCACTATCTGAATAATCAATCAAGTCAAAGTTGTATTCATATGGATACCAAAGACCTAGTCTAGGTTGCCCTCTTAAGTATCTGAAAATCCTTTTAACAGCTTGAAGATGTGATTGCTTTGGATTGACTTGGAATCTGGCACACAAACACACTGGAAACATGATGTCTGGTCTTGAGGCTGTGAGATACATGAGTGATCCAATCATTGATCTATATAGATGGACATCCACATCCTCCCCCTTAATATCAGCAGTGATCTGTTTATGAGTCTCCATAGGTGTGCTTGCTGGCTTTGAGTCTGTTAGACCATATTTGTCCAGGATGTCTTTCACATATTTTGATTGGCTTATGAAGATCCCATCTTTCTTCTGTCTCACTTGAAGCCCAATGAAGAAGGTAAGTTTACCCATTGAACTCATTTTAAAGCTCTTGTGCATCAACTTTTCAAAGTCTCTACACATCTGATCTTTTGTGAATCCAAAGATGATATCATCCACATAAATTTGAACCAATAGGATGTCCTTCTTACTTCTTTTAATGAATAGGGTCTTGTCAATAATTCCTCTTTCAAACCCATTCTCTAAGAGATAGGTAGACAGTGTATCATACCATGCTCTTGGGGCTTGATGCAGACCATAAAGTGCTTTCTTCAGTTTGTATACTCTGTATGGATATGATGGATTTTCAAATCCAGGGGGCTGACAGATATATACTTCTTCATCAATTGTACCATACAGAAAGGCACTCTTCACATCCATTTGGTATACCTTGAACTTCATGTATGAGGCATAGGCTAGAAATAGCCTAATTGCTTCTACCTTTGCCACTGGAGCAAACACTTCTTCATAGTCAATGCCTTCTTCTTGAGTGTACCCTTGTGCCACCAGCCTTGCTTTGTTTCTTATCACAATGCCTCTCTCATCCTTTTTGTTCCTGAAAATCCACTTGGTGCCAATAGCTCTATGACCTTTTGGAAGGTCCACCAAGTCCCAAACTTCTTGTAATTTGAACTGCAGTAACTCTTCTTGCATAACTTCCATCCAACTGGAATCTTTCATTGCCTCAAAAACCTTCTTAGGCTCAATTTGAGATAGAAAGCATGAGAGTACTGTGTGTTGCTGATCCTGCAGTTCTTGAAGTCTGCTTTGATTCCTTGTTATCATAGGAGAAGAGATGTCTCCTATGACCAGCTCTGGAGGATGATTCTTTTGAGTTCTAGTCTAATGACTAGGTTCTTCATTGATTCCCACATCCAGATTGGAATCATTGAAGTCAGCTGAGGGGATCTCATCAGCTGCTTCTGGCTCATCATGCACATGATTCTCCTCATCTCTTCCTTCTTCTTCACTCTGAATTGGTTCAGCAGCAGTCTCTTTTTCACATACATCAACAGGCTCTATTATAGGTATGGGAAAGATCACAGACTGAGGAATAATGTCTTGTACTTATGTTTGTTCATCCCCTGATCCTCCACTTCCTGAACCTGTATGATAATCACTACTGAAACCCAAAGAGTTAGTTAGTGAATCAATGTCAAATAACCACTAAGGACCAGATCCAATAGGATTTGGTGTGTTCTCATTGCACTTGACATTGTCACTTTCCTCAATTATTCTAGAAGAAGTATTAAAAACTCTATAAGCCTTGCTCTGAGATGAGTAACCAACAAGAAAACCATCATCTGCCTTGCTATCAAACTTTCCTAAGTGAGTTTTGGTATTGAGTATGGTACAAGGACACCCAAAAGGTTTGAAAAATCCTATAAAAGGTTTTCTGTTATTTAAAAGCTCATAAGGTGTCTTGTTTTTAGGCTTGACTACTAGAACTCTGTTTTGGACATAGCAAGCAGTATTAACTGCTTCAGCCCAGAAAGTAATTGGAAGTTTTGAATCTGCCAACAGAGATCTAGCAGCTTCAATCAGTGTCCTATTCCTTCTCTCAGCAACACCATTTTGTTGTGGAGTCCTAGGAGCACTGTATTGCCTCTCAATTCCTTTTTCCTCACAAAAGGTGTTTAGGTCATGATTTTTAAATTCAGTACCATTGTCTGACCTAATGACTTTTACCTTTTGATTAGTTTGGTTTTCAATTCTTAGAATAAAGGATTTGATCAGTCCACTTGTCTCATCCTTAGTCCTTAGAAAATATACCCAAGTAAATCTAGAGTAATCATCAACAATAACTAGGCAGTATGATTTCTTACCAATACTCATAACATTTGTAGGACCAAACAGATCCATATGCAACAACTGAAGAGAATTAGAGATTGTGTTCAACTCTTTGGACTTATGAGAAGTTTTGTGTTGTTTGCCTTTGAGACAGGCAACACAATGATCATCACATGAAAAGACTTTGGAAGGTAAACCTCTTACAAGGTTGTTTTTAACAAGTTTATTCATTGTTTTAAAGTTCATGTGACACATCCTTCTGTGCCAAAGTGATGATTCATCCAAAGAAGCTTTTGAAACAAGACAGTTTAGGGATGAATCAGTTGACACACTTTCCATATCTAAGCAATATACATTATCCTTTCTGGGTGTTCTTAGTAGTATCATCTTCTCATCAACTACCTTGAATCCAGGAGCAAGGATAATGCATTCAGAATCTGTAAATAATATACTATGTTGCTTGTCACAAACCTGTGATACACTTAACAGGTTGTACCTTAACTGATCAACATAGAATACATCTTCAAAGGTCATTTTACCTTTGGATACATCCCCCTTACCACTTATCTTACCTCCATCTGGAGTATTACCAAAGGCAACATGTCCACCATCAATTTTCTTGAAATTCTTGAGGCATGACATGTTCCCTATCATGTGCCTAGAGCAACCACTATCAACATGCCAGATGCTCTTCCCCTTGAGCTGTTGGTTGCCCTGCACATAAGATTAAACAATTAGTATTGATTGGGGACCCAAGCCAAAGTGGTCTTGGGTCTCCCTTTCTCATCAAAGTATTTACATTCCTTTTTGATGAGGTTTTTAAACTCAGAGCACTCTTTATTAGAGTACTTTGTCAATATGATTGGCTTAGCAGCACAAACACTAGAAGCAGTACTAACTTTGGAAGCACTAACAGAGTTAGCAGTACTAACAGGTTGAGCAGTACTAACCTTATTAGCAGCACTAACAGAGTTAGCAGTATTAACTTTTGAAGAAGTACTAACAATGTCAGCAGTATTAACATTGTTAGCAGTAGTATTACTTCTAGCAGCACTATCATTGTCAGCAGCATTATTTGTGGTAGCCGTACTAACATTTTTAGTGCTTTTAGGAACCCACATATTGACACTTTCTTTAACAGACTTTTTCTTCATGTGGCTTTTAGATTTAACAGATTTCTTAGCCATTTTCAAACTTCCTATAACCAAAGGGTTTTTCCATGGATCTTTGAAAATTCATCCTTTGATTCATAGGATTGAAATAACAGACTTTGGCAAGATGATTCATTTTGCCACAGATAAAACAAGGTTTTGGTCTATTGATTTTACTCAAATTAACCCTTGTTTTTGTGCCCACTGATTATTCCAGTTTCTTTGATTTCCCCTCTTTTTATCATGTTTTTGGGGCTCAGTCTTCTTACATGCACACTGTTTGCAAGGACCTGGATTCACAACTGTGGTTTGTTTGTAATGGACCTTACCAGACTTTCTCTCTGTCTTCTCTATGTCCTTGGATTTGATCCAAGCCCTTCCACAGTCCTCATTGGTGATAATATTATTCTCTTCAGGAATCTCACCACTCACCTTGTTCTCCTTACTCTTTCCAGCCTCTTTTTCAGTTTTATCCTCAACAACTACCTCATCTAAGGGATCTATCTCAGTGGCTCCCTCAGGCAAGTCCTTCCTGTCCTTGGTCTCTAGCAGGTCTGAAGTAGGAGGAATGTAGTTGTTGTTGTATGGTGGTGGTGTGGTATGATACCCTATTCCTGGCTTAAGCTTATCATGGATTTGAACTTTTAGAATTGAATCCATGGTTTTAGAAGCATATGAATACTTCTCAATGTCAAGCTTAGCTTTCTCATACTCACTTTTTATCTTCTCACACTCCTCTTCTTTCTTTTTAAGCTTAAACTCATACTGATCTTTCTCCCACTTCCAGTAATTTGTGTCATACATGTGTTGAAGCTCATTGGCTTGGAAACCTTTAATCTGTTCCTCAAACCTCTCAACAATTCTCACATAGTCTTTTATATCTTTCCCTAACCTCTTAAGGTCATCACTCATCTTCTGGTTGTGATCCCTGTACCTTTTAACAGTTTCAATACAGGTTTTAGAGCAAAGATTAGAAATTACCTCTGTGGGGATTTCTGTGCTTGAAGAGTCTGAAACTCTAGCCATTGATGATTTTTGATTTCAAGAAAGAATGATGATTGAAGGTTTCTGAGAGTACTAGCTCTGATACCACTTGTCAGGATCTTAATTCTAAACAAGAATAAACACTCAGAAACAATATCAAAGGAGTTTGCGGAATAACACTTTGATATTCAATAATGAATGGAACACATTAAATCAGAATAAGAACTTGCAAACTTTATTGAATGATTATAAAGTTACAAGATTCAACACACAACCTCAATATTGATGAACAGGCTCACCAATACGAATTCTACTTCTCTAGAATTAGGATTACAAACCTTGAGGTTGATTCTCTCTATCAAAACAAAAACTCAGAATGCTAAAGTTATAAAAGTTCCTTTTTTATCAATTCTAAACTATTCTATATATACTGAAGATAAAAGATAATTACAAATAATAAAAGATCTTCAAAATAATCTCCTATCTTTATCTTCAAGCTTTCCTTAATCTTCAAACTTGATCTGCACGAATCTTGATTATCTCATAAGCAGCACTAAGTCTTCAGCAGTATTAATACTTTGAGCAGTATTAACATTTCAGCAGTACTAACTACTAGCAGTACTAAAATTGCTTAGCAGTAGTAATCTCCTCTAGCAGTATTAACCTTGACTTAGCAGCATTAATCTTGTTCAGCAGCATTAACTTCAGAAGTAGTAATCTTCAGAAGTAGTAACCAAGTTCTTCTAGCAGTATTAACTTTACTTGTGAAATTCTGAATTTCACAACATTAATCAACCCATAATAGTAAAAATAAGCCTTGATATGCTTACAATTCGTTCCCTCGTTTTCCATTTTCACATCTTGCAAGCCGAGATCTTCTCCACATTTCATGTTTATTTACCCGAAGAATGCAGAGCCGGGTGAAATACATGGCTTTAATATATACAATTTGATGCCATAAAACATATTTTCATACATCATAACTTTTGCATGTAATGTGCGGCCCATCTCAAGAAAGTGTGTGCCCACTGCCAAGTGACAAATGCTTACGGCTTCCAGAGCACCATCCATTGTTCCATCAAGGAACCTTACTCTTACGCATATTTGTAATCAACCAATCAACATTAACATACAATGCACATAACCACATTTTCAAGCTTTTCATAAAAAAACATGAATTAAACCACAATATCTTGCATCCTCATAAAACATGTAAAAATCCATATAATCACCTTAGCTTTGAAGTTCTCAACAATGACATTTGGATTGCCTCTTGTCGTGCTTGCAATATCTTGCTATGGGGATTCCAACTATGGCTTTGGAATTCACTTCTATTTGCTAAAAGTGAGGCTATTTACATTCAAACTTATTTAACAAACATGCTCTCATTTGGTGGGATGGGTTGAGAGACAAAGATGAGGATGGAAGTAAGTGATGAAGATGAAGAAATAGATGAGGGTATTTATAGAGAGGGAGACACAATCACATTCCACCATGTGGCATATCTTCCTTCCTTAGGAAGTATTTTATTATGCCACCATTTACAATTTATTGCATGAGAAGAGATACTTGTATGAAACTAGTTTATTCATCACTTATCCACCAATCATTCTTTAACATCCATCTTTTACACCAATCAAATCCCAACACATCTTTGTTATACTTTCTTTGACATATTACCCTTAGTTGTTTCTAGCCAATTGGTGAAGTATTCATCATTTATCACTTCAAATGCCACCATATCACACCATTATTGGTTCCAACAATCACATATTGACATTTCTTAATTACGAAGGAACACATGTCTAATTTTTTCCACATAATCTCTGTTGTGTAATTATTTATCTTGCTATATTTAATACTTAATGCTCATTATTAATCCAATCGACCTTTATTTGATTCATCACATACTCAATAAAAAGTAGGTATATCATCGCCCTAAAGATATGATGATCATTTGCTAACTCTATCATCGGTGACTTAACACTAAATACACTTAACAATCGACAACGTTGATTTTTAAACCTCAAATCTCTGGCTCCTAAATTTGGTTGTTGCATCCATCCCTCGGAAATCCATTGGTAAAAGACTCCTTCATAAATTCATCAGTAAAATGCGTACTCGGAAATATGTAGGTAAATATTTTCTCTTAGTGATCCATTTCTGATCCGTTGATAATCCGTCGATGAAATCTTTACCCATGAAACATTGACTAATAGACTATTATCGACGGATTTTTTAACTTTTGTGATTTTTTGTCAGTAAAAGGTCTTCAGAATTGTAGTGTGAATTCACAAATTATTTATTATCAAATGTGTAAATCAAAAATTATAATCAAGTTACGATGTTGAGTTGTTGTAAGTACGGTTAAAGCTATTAAGTATTTTATGATGAAATCATTAAATATATATTATATATGACATGTTTAATAATTCATATTTTTTTTAACGACAACAAAATGTATATATACCAACCAAAATAGAGTATTACACCAAAAGAAACAAAGAACACAAAGATCAAGGCCAGACCCATCAAATCCACACACCGAACCACAACTGAGACACCCCTAAAACAATACCGAACACCTTGAACAAAACAAAAGAAATAACATAATGCGAGCAGCAACTAACACCGAAGTTGCTGTAGACTTGCTTGCAAATACACAGCTTTGCACCTTTCCTGGACCGTAAACGAGGTGGCCAACTACAGTAGTTGGAACACACCACCCTACAACATCGACATCAAATCTGCCAGCACCAGCTAATGATAGATCGTCAACAAGGTTTGCGAGCTGCAAACATCGAGGTTGACAAGCATCGTCGAGCTAACCACCGTTAGACGAAAGAAGATTAAATAGCATCTTTTAAGCCCCCTCTTGACAACCGGAAAGTCCCGAACAACAGGAAAGTCTCGAACAACAACCGAAAAAACACCCGAAAACCCAATTGAGATCCTCTCTACCGCCTCTCTCTTGACCCGTGCAACCTCTCTTGTCCCGTGCACCCTCTCTTTAGGGATCAAACCGCTGATAAGTTGCCTCCTTTTGGCCGCCGAATTACTCCACGATCATATGATCCACTGCCTGACCCTGTTCACCAGACATCCTTCACTCCGCTACCCATCACCTGCTACTCCCGAGCTCCCATATACAACCGAGCTACTTGCTGAAACCGACGCCAATAGCTGTTGGATCTTAACACCTTACTCGACCTGAACACATATCTACAAACCCCCTCCAACCGTCACCGACCTTACTCTCTCACCGGTCCTCCTTTATACCCAAGTCTACTGTCCCAATCCAGCAGGATCCGTGAACCACATAGCCCATTCGAAATATAAATCCTTGTCCCTACTTGTCACCCATTCGAATGCCTTGACTTGGAATTCGAAGAATGACTCCGTTACGTCTCCTCTAATCTTTTCAAATACCATCTTGTTTTGGTTTGCCCACACTAAATAAAGAAAGCACCAAACCACCGCCGTCTATCTTCTCGATCCTCTACCATCGCTATCCAATTGATCACTCACCCCAATTACATCGTTCATGGAATTTACCGCTTCCATATCTACCTTCTACCATCTTCCGAAAAGCCGCCACAAATTCTTGACTATTTCTTTCTCACATCTTGGGCAGAGATAAGAATCCAAATCGATACCCATTTTCTCCAACACCGCCCGTGAAGGTATCCGACCTAGCCTTGCTTTCCACACAAATTTTCTAATCTTCTTCGGGACCGCTTTTATCCAAGATGTTACCGTTGCGTTTCCTTCCTCCAAAGTTCACTTCTCCTCTATTAACTCCCTTATTTTCTTTACAGAAAACCCGCCTTGAGGGTCTAACCTCCATGTCCTACTATCCTTAGTCCCTCCATTTGGAATATGAGCAGCAATTTCATTCCGAAGAGCCTTCCACTCTCCAAGTTCCCGTCCCCTTGAATCTCTTCTCCATCCCCATTTCCAAACCTATTCCTCACCTCGACGCTCTCCTCTATCCGCCACCACTACCCCTTTGTCCTCTTCTAGTTGGTATAGACGATTAAAGCTCTCCTTTAGCCTCCCACTTGTAGTCCACCTATCCTCCCAAAATCTAATGTTCGCACCATCCCCCACCTTTTTTCCGAAGGAATCCAAAAACCGAATCCCGACTTTTTCTATATCCCTCCCCACCTTAATTATATTTGCCCAAGTCGTATCCCCCCCGGTCCCCTTGTTACACCTTCCATTAACCCCTCGTCCCATCCATATATACTCTTAATTACCTTAACCCATAAAGCACCCGGTTCATTGTGAAACCTCCACCACCTTTTCCCAAGCAATCCCCAATTTGCTTCTTTAAGCCCCCCAATATTTAACCCTCCCCTCCCAAACGAACTCAATACTTTTTCCCATTTTACCCACGCACGCACTTTCCTCCCTAGATCATCCTCACCGACTCCCCCCCCCAAAAAAAAAAATTCGACTCCTCACACTCTCCAATTCTCTCAACACTCCTATCGGGGTACGAAACAATGAAAAAAATATAATGAAACATAACCGAGAACCGATCTAACCAGCGTCCATCTTCCTCCAAATGAGATCCATCTTGCTTTCTAATCCGCTAGCTTACATATCATCTTTTCTATTACCACTTTCCAATGGGAAAGTCTTCTCATAGATACACCTACCGGAAGCCCAAGGTATACAAAAGGCAAAAAATCATAGCCACACCCCAACCCCTTGCCAAATCTTTAACTTCCCCGATCGGAACACCCACACCAAATAATTTACTTTTGCTCACGTTCATTTTTAACCCTGAAACCAAAGCACTTCAAAACTTTCATTAGGTTTATAATATTTGACGAACTCCATTCCCCAAAGAAAATGGCATCATCCGCGTATTGGAGGTGCGATATTACTTCTTTTTTATTTTTTAATCATTCCGAATTGTAATCTAAAGCATTTATCAAATAGTTATCTTTTTTCAGCGTTTATCTAGACAGAGAGTTGAAACGGCAATTTTTGTCATTAAGATTGTTTATTATGGATAAACTAGGTAATTTTACCGCGCTTCGCACGGTCGTTGTTAATTGATGAAGGAAAACATCGATAAGTTTGAATTCAATATAAAATGTTAAAAGGTATCACAATAATTATGATTACAATTTTGTGTTTGAATGTTTTATTTCGTTCGAATGAAGAGAGTTTAAACATATTGGTTGCAAAAAAAACGAATATGTAGCATTAAAAAAGTTAAGGTCGTGATGGAGTAGTCGATTTAAGAGATTATCCGATGAGGAGTTTAGATTTTAGGTTTCTTTACGCATACACTATTAAAATGTGAAATAATAGAGAATACATTCGATAGATGTAGAACTAATAATCTTGTTTTTAGTTGTTTTATTATAAAAATAAAGAGTTGTGTAATATATTGTTTGTGAAAAATAAAAGTATAATTTATAAATAGCATATATATGTCAATTCAGTATATTATTGGGTAAGAGAGTCGAATATTATATTCTATAATGAAAAATCCAATAAAATTGTGACATGGAAAGTGGTTATATTAGGAAATTATCAAATATGTAATAGAATATAAATAATTAACTGTTTACAAAAACAATATGCAATCTTCAATATGAAAATAACAAAATTGTCAATCCGAGATATCTAGACCTACTTCAAAATCTATATTTTGTGGAAATTGGAGGTAATAATTCAAATTCATACCATTTGACAACCAAAAAAAATTCCATGGTGAAGGTGGTATCACATCCGCTAGGAGGGCGGGGGGTCTTCAAGGTCATCAAAACGTATACGATAGCGAACCTGAAAACACAAAACAAAATAAATTCAGAGTGTATAGTTGGTTGTGTGGCGGTATATACGGTTTCTGCTTATTAAGAAGAGGCAGAACTACATCATAATCCATCTCATGTATACATGGTTTCTATTAACTTTTTTAACTTTAAAAACCAAATCAACGGTAAGTGAAAATGTGTTTTCTTGAAAATATCAAATTTTAAAATCTTCAAATCTTGAAAATATCAAGAACCGAGAATCTTACCCAGTGGTTGCCATGGCAAAGACCGATAGTCTTACCTAATAAAAAAGGGTGATGACTTTTACACGGTTACCGGGTAAATTATTGCATACGATGCCGTTTTTATGGACTAAAATCTTACTTGTGAAAATGTCAAATCTTACCGGTACTAAGTGCTTACGGGGTAAGTGTTTGGGTAAACGGCCCCAAGATGTAACATAATAAAGTTGTTTCTATTAAATTTAAAGCCATTTCATTGTTTTTCTGGATCATGATTGAAAATATTTTTGGTAGCAACTTGGCCAAGATAACAAAAACTAATATGCGATGGAAGTCACATGGTACAAATTGTAAGACGACATTTCACAACCATTTCAGTAATTCAGCAAAATATCCTACTCAATCATTATAATCTCCAACAAAGTCATTGTGTGGGGAAAAATTGAGAATGCTTATACAAGCTATTAGCAAATGCATAAGAACTTGAAACCATATGCAACACTGAAATAAGCAGTTTGCATTTTATTTTTTTATCCAAAGTAAACAATCAGTTTAAGATGCACTTACCAGAGCCACATGTCAGTTGGATAACTCCTAAATGGTGTTTGTTGTGCCTGTAACAATGGCGAAATACATCATAACTCTCAAAGGATGATTATAAATGGGTGTAATTCAGCAATTCTGTCCGATTTATATGAGATAGTTCTAAGAGGTTTTTTAAATACATAGATAAACAAAACAAAACAAACCAACCAATCTTCTTACCAAAGAAAAGCAAATAAAATTTTATTCACCATTTTAAATGCATTTAATTTGAATATATTGGTATTTATATAACAAACATCTACTTATAATCAGAAATGAACCTGGAGGGAGATCTACAGGAAGGTACTCGTATTTCACGGAGAGATTCAAACAAAGATCATAAAAAGTAGATTAAGTGATAAAGATCATAAAAAGATGGGAGATTTTGCAAAAGAAATTGGCACCATATATATGCTGCTATCATTACTTCCATGTTTATGAGGTTGTGTTTGGCATTCAACAACAAACTTTTTAAGCCTCTGCAATGCTTGACTCTCCCTTCCAACAAGTGAAGCATTTGCAGGTTCTTTAGCTTAAACAATAGTTAGGGTTTTTTTATCAACCACTTACCCAGGTAGGCGCTTACCGGTAAAATTCTACACTATTACTTACTTACCAGGTAAGATTTTGGTCCACCAAAACGGTATTGTATGCAACAATTTTTCCGATAAGCGCTAATTGTGGTAAGAGTCTTCGCCATCACTTATTTGTCACTCTCACTTACCGAGTAATCTCTTCGGTCCTTGTTATCATTCTTACGGTTAAGATTTCATACCTTTGTCATGTTCATTCGACAATGTAAAGTGCCTATGTAAGCGCGGTAAGTGTTTCGTAAACAACCCCTAAACCTCTTATTATCATAAGTTAATCAAGCCAATATTAATTTTGACAAACCCCATTTCATGCTTTAATGAAGCTAATTAGTCATAAACTGAAATATTCATTACAACATAAATAACATTACAATGGAAATTGATCAAAGTGATACCTGGGCCGTGGTAGCAGTAAGGTTAATACCCAAATCAACCAAAGTGCTTGGGCAGAAATATTTCATCTCCACTCCTTCATCTTTCAATTTTCTATTGATCTTCTTTTCACCCTTAACCTCATCATGACTTCTCTATGTGCATACACAACCTCTGCCCTAACTTCATTCACTAATTCGGATAAAACCGTTTCAGGTTTTCCTATACGGACTATAAGGTCCGACCCTCCCACATGCAGATTCTTTCTCAAACTGTATAAATAGACTTAGCACTTAGCACTACAACACTACAACTCATTCAGAAATTTTATCAAACACTTTGAGTGCTTAAATATGAAATTATCCAATATGTACCAAAAACAAAAGCTCCAAAGCGAATCCTTATAGTATCCAATTACCCCATTAAGTAAACATAATATTCTCGAATTATAAGGTTTATTTTGTAAACGATAATAATACATCAATCAATAAGCATTAATGAATATGGAAATTAGAATCATACCAATGCCATGACTAAAGATTTTATCTAAAGCGTCCAGGAGATCACCGAAAATCTGTACGAATTCAACACCAAATAATGTCAATTGAAGAAGTTTCAAATGGGATCAACGCTAAAACAGATTCGATCATCACAGATGAAGACTTTATTTTTACAGAATCCATATGTATGGATTGAACACCAAAAAAGAAGGGGTTTGATAGCAAAATAAATCAGTTGGTGTTGTAGTGCTAAGTGCTGAGTCGAGTTATACAATTTGAGAAAGAATCTTCATGTGCATACACAACCTTTGCCCCAACTTCCTAGACTATAAGGTCCGACCCTCTTGCCTGAAACTTCTTTCTCAAATTTGAAACTGATTCAATCAAGAAGGATGGCCGGTAAGGACCGGTTTTATCAAACCTGGATCACATCCACCTTGAAAATGATTCCTTCAAGTTTTGTGATTTTTTCTTACAAACTGTTTCTTTCTTTAGACAATGTATCAAGCTTCTTCTGTAATTCAGACTTCGTCTTTTGTTCTTTGAATGCAGTTGTTGATAGTTCAGATAACTTCTTTGAATGCTTGGTAATCTTTGTCTCAAAAACCTTCCTTTCTTCTTCAAAATCTTTTTCAACACTTTTTCTTTTATCAGATATTTCTCTGAATAATCCAACATTCTTCTTTTCTGTTAACTTCTTCTCTTTCTCAAACTTATCTCTTTCCATAATGATGACTTTCTCAAAATCCAACACTTGTTGAGAAAGTTTTGTACATTTGAGTTCTACCGCCTTCTTTTCTTCAAATGATTTTCTTGAAAAATCAGAAAACTTTTGTGCGAAAGCTTATCTTTGTTTTTCAAATTCTTTTGTTTCTTTCTTAACCATCTTTACACCTTGAGAAAACTGTTCTTTCAATTCTATAATCTTTCTTCGAAGTTCAGCATTTTCCTTTTCAATTTTGTTTATCTTCTCTTGAACTCATGTGTTTTCTTTCTCTTGTGAGGCTTTCTCTTTCAACATGTTTATCTCAACCTCAAGACTAAACACTTTATCTCTTAACTGGTTTCGTTCAGAAAAGATTTTTGAGTTTATCTTTTTCAGTACATCACATGTTTCTCCAGCAATATTTGCTCTTCTTCTGAGATCATCAATCACTTTTTGCATTAATTCTTTATTTGACCATGTATTGTTTGTACTACTGGCTTTCAAAATTCTTGATTTCTCTTCAGATTTCTTCAGTTTTATTTGAAGATTGAAAATCTCTTTCTCTTTTTCTTCAATTAATTCTGCAAAATTGATCTTAGAATCAGAAGTACATTTTGAACATTCAAAATTATTCTTTAAAACATAAGAATTTTCTTTTAATTTCTTAATCTTATCAAGAGGAGACAAATTTTGAATATTTAATTTCTCATTTTCAGCTTCCAGTGTAGGTATTTCTGGAAAATACGCAATAGCACAGTCTCTCTTGGTTAAGATAATATTTCCCTTCTCATCAGTATACGACATCTTGAGATTTGTAAAAGATGTGATCGCCAAGAGAAAATCTTAAATGAATCTTCGGTAATATCCCGCCAATCCCAAGAAGCTTCGGATCTCGAAGGGACTCTTAGGTGGTTTCCAATTCATCATGGCTTCTATCTTTGCGGGATCCACCTTCACACGTCCCTTGCAACTGCGTGCCCCAAGAATTGCACATCTTTCAACCAAAATTCTTATTTGGAGAATTTTGCATATAATTTCTCCTTCCTCAACACTTCGAAAAACTTCACGAAGGTGTTGCACGTGATCGGATTCATCCATGGAGTAGATTAGGATATCATCAATGAACACGATTACCGACTTATCAAGAAACGGTCTGCACACTCGGTTCATCAAGTCCATGAACACCACTAGGCGTTCGTTAAGCAGAAGGGCATCACCAAGAATTCGTAGTGCCCGTAGCGCGTCCTGAACGCGGTCTTTGGGATGTCGTCATCCTTGACTTTCACTTGATGGTAGCTCGAACGTAGATCGATCTTCGAAAAACATCCCGCTCCTTGAAGTTGGTCAAATAAATCATTGATCCTAGGGAGTGGGTACTTATTCTTCACGATCACCTTCTTCAACTCCCTATAATCTATGCACATCCGCATGGTACCATCTTTCTTCTTCACGAACAAGACCGGTACTCCTCAAGGTGACGAGCTCGGTCTCACGAAGCCCTTCTCTAGAAGGTCTTGTAGTTTTCCTATCATCTCTTTCATCTCTGACGGGGCCAAACGATACAGAGCTCTAGCTATCGGAGCCGCTCCAGGTGCTAAATCAATCTTGAATTCTACTTGGCGATCGGGTGGTAATCCAGGCAGGTCATCCGGGAATATGTCGGGGAATTTATTTACCACCTTCACATCTTCAAGCCTTTTCTTCTCGAGTTTGACATCTATAATGTACGCCAGGAAAGATGGGAATCCTTTCGATAAGCATTTATGTGCTTTAACCATGCTGATAATCTCTACCTCGCCCTTTCGTCTTGAGCTGTACACGGTTACCGTCTCATCATTCGAAACTGGGATTCGAACCATCTTCTTTGCACAAAGAATCTCGGCATGATTATTCGCTAACCAATCAATTCCTATGACGACATCAAATCCTCCAATAACCATTGTCATTAAATCAACCGGGAATTCTTTTCCTTCAATTTCCAACTTGCAACCTCTAAGAATCTCTCGAACCACTACTTGGTCATTGTCCGCTAGTTCTATTACTAAGGCATCCTCTAAGCTACTAATGGGTATGGATAACTTTTGACAGAAAGAACTCGACACAAACGAAAAACTTGCACCGGAATCAAACAATATACGTGTAGGTACGGAGTTTAGGAGAAACGTACCCGACACTACATCTGCCGAATCCTTCGCCTCCTCTGTGGTCATCTGAAAATCTCTTCCCGTCGCTCTTGGAGGGTCCATCTTCTTCCCCCCCCCCCCCCCCCCCGCTACCCCCGGTCTTCAATTTCGAGCACTCACTTTTGACATGGCCTGGTACCCTGCATTCAAAACAAATATGTCCCCTAATCGGACAGTCCCTGAAATTGTGGCCCGACTTGCCACACTTGAAGTAGGGTTCAGAACCCGAATTACACAGACCGAAGTGTTTGCTCCGACACTTGGAGCAATATGAGACCTCTCGTTTAGGACCGGTCCCTCGTTGATTTTAGTTGAACTGCCACAACCTCTTGGAGGGTAATGAACTTCCCTCCCATCTTCTCTTCTGACCCCACTTTGTTTAAACCGTAAGAATCTTCCACCAATTGGGCTTCCTCGATCGCCTCCCGAAGGATAGAGGCCTTGGACACCCGTACCATGTTCATCATTTCTCTCGGAAAACCTTTGATGTAGGCCTTGATCTTCTCTTTCTCAGTCGGGAGCAGATGTCCCACCAAACCCAGCTTTTCCATAAATAACTTGTTGTATTCTTTCACTGACAAATTTCCTTTCTTCAAACTCCGAAATTCGTCGATGATCCGATCCATTGCCCTTTATTTGCTATACTCCTCAAGCACTTTCCTTTTGAAAGTTTCCCAATCCAATTTTTCTAATACTGAAGCCTCCAAAGACATAGAGTAGATGTTCCACCATATAAGGGCCGCCCCTCGCAACATTTGAGAGTCGTAAGTTGCTTTCTGGCCCTCTCCACACCCACTTGTTCGGAAGGCTTGCTCCATTTTCCGGATCCAATTCATGCAGATTATTGGATCATCATTTCCCTTAAACTCGGGTGGCTTGCAGCTCAAAAAAGTTTTGAAAGAGAAAGTTTTAGTCAATTTCCTTGCTTCTAAAGTTGCTACTCCATCTGTGGGAATTCTGTCTCCAGTACCCCCTAGATCCCACCGCAACCACGTTTTCTGCAACTGTCTCGTGTCCGCGGTTGTTAGTATCTCTGTCTTCAAGTAGCTTCAAAAACACTTCTTGTTGTTGGGCCATAGCCGTGTTCATGGCTTGCATCATTCGATCCATCATTCTCGACTCTGGATTTACCTCTTCCATTATCGGCTCGGATGTGGCTATGTTGCGTCAGGGTATATGCTCAGACCCTCCGCCCAAAACGTTATGCTGGGGTGGGGCAATTAAGCTGTTGTCACCCTTGGTTGATCGGCCGTGGATGTTGTCGCATTATGACCATCCGACCTATTACGAGTGTTTACCATTTACGTTGTGTTCTCGAAACTCATTTAACGAAGGAAAGGAAAGGAAAGGGAGGGAAATGAGAGGAAATTGAAAAAAAACTCGTGTTCTCGAAACTTTTTTAGGAGAGAAAGGAAAGGAAACGGAAGGAAAGAATTGATAATTTCCTCCCAAACCTTTCCTCCCAAATGCGGGAGGAAAGGAAAGGAAAAAAATTAAAACTATTTAAAAAAAATTACTGAAATTATTAAAATTACAAAACTACCTAATATTTCATTATAAAAGAATATATTTTTACAAGGGTATATTTGTAAAATTGACATCTTTTCTTTCCTTTCTCTCCTGTTCAAGAAGAACCTGGTTAACCTATTGAACAAGTAACCGGTAAAATTTTGTATGACATGGTAATAATTAACTTACTTAAAAATTAGTAGGTGGAATATATTTTGCCACATCATTATTAAAAATAAAACATATTTTGCCACGTCATTATTATAAATAAAACAATAACAAATTAAGAAATTGAATCGCCTCCTCCCACTCTCGGTTTTCATCCATCGACTACTTCCTGACTTCATCCCTTGTCCCTCCCTTTGTCGCAACCCTAATCCTCTTTGATTCTGCATTCATTGTCACCGTTTTCTCCGGCTCCGGCAGGCGCTGCCCACTTCTGGCAGTCGCTTCCCTTATGGCAAGCATTTAATCAGGTGTTAATCAATCTTCATCAGGTGTTAAACAGGTTTGTAATCATATAGTTATTGCTTTGTCTTCATCGTTATTGATTTGTCTTCATCGATGCTCAGTTCATATCTCTTTTATCGGTTCAGCGTTGCTCAGTTTGTAAAGTCTTCTGGATGTTGTTTTCATATCTCTTTTATCGGTTCATCATTAGGCTATCACTTAAAATTCACCGTAATACTATCGTAAACTATATATTGCTTTTATCGGTTCATCGCCATCACTTTGACTTAACCGTAATACTATCGTAAACTATAATGCTTTTACATTGCCATCACTTTGACTTCACCATAAAACTATCGTAAACTATATATTGCTTTTTTCGGTTCATCGCCATCACTTTGACTTCACCGTAATACTATCGTAAACTATAATGCTTTTACATTGCCATCACTTTGACTTCACCGTAATACTATCGTAAACTATCTATTGCTTTTATCGGTTCATCACCATCACTTTGACTTAAGTATTACGGAAACTATATATTGCTTTTATTGGTTCATCACCATCACTTTGACTTCACCGTAATACTATCGTAAACTATATATTTCTTTTATCGGTTCATCACCATCACTTTGACTTCACCGTAATACTATCGTAAACTATATATTGATTTTATCGGTTCATCGCCATCACTTTGACTTCACCGTAATACTATCGTAATCTATATTGCTTTTACATCGCCATCACTTTGACTTCACTGTAATACTATCGTAAACTATATTGCTTTTATCTGTTCATATACTTCATTCACGAAGATCATGAAGATCCATATACTTCATTCACGAAGATCCAACTAAGTTTGTGCCTCCCTTGTTCTCAATATTAAAGTTCACTAACACATACCATCACAAGATCAACGCTTTGAACGGGATCAAACTTTGGCCGAAGACAGATTTTGCCAAACTTTTGCTGCCAAAGTCTAGACGCATGCCTGGTAGGCCTACAATAGCCGGAAGGAAAGATGCAAGTGAAGAAGGTAGTCACAGTAGAAGAAATGCATACGACCATGAAGTTGTAGTGAAATCAGGGAGAAAGATGACTTGCAGAAATTGTTTGGAGGTAGGACACAATTATAGGAGTTGTAAAAAAAAAGATGCACCAATTCGACCAAAAAATCCAGTTGGTAGACTAAGAAAAAATAATATAGAGGAGGATCTGGTTATTGGAAGCAACATAAGAGGTACGAGTTCACCGGATACAATTATAGGAGTAAGTATATAATATTTGGGATTTATATTGTGTTTGAATATATATATATATATATATATATATATATATATATATATATATATCGAATATTGTAGCTAAAAATATGTTTATTTTGCAGAGTTCATAGGTTAGTTTTGAGGCGGGTATACCAACTCCTGGTGATGCACCAATTCCTGATTAAGTTCGATCAGTTCCACAGTTTGAAGTTGATGGTTAAGTTTAACAAGGATGATTCAAGGAAGATTTTCAACTATTTCTTTTTGTAACAATGTTTGGTTATCGGCTTTATTATAATCTTGATGATTTGAACGTTGTGAACTTTTATTTTGATTTGATTTGCCAAAGTTGATTTAAACTTTAAAATTGATATGGATTGGTTAAGCTGGATATAAAAATCTTCAATTTGATGTTTAAATTAATTTTTAATGCTTTAATTAATTTTTATTGCATTAATTTTAGTTTGATATTTGATTTTTTTTTTGAAAAAACGAGATTGCAAATCGTCATTTATTTTTTAAAAAACAAATGTTAGTCAATTTTGTATAATTAGTTTTTAATTATTTTTTATTTTATAATATGAAGTGGAGTTTTAGTTTTCAAACAAAAAAAAATTATGTGTCATGTCAGCATTTTAGATTTATATTTATAATTATAATAATGACGTGGAATCCTAGTTGGTAAAAGTTTTAGATGATGTCATTATTAGCAGGTCAATAGGTTAACCAGACCCTTAAATAAACATAAAGTTTGATACAAACCCCTAAAGGATGATTTGAAAGTTGGTTTCCCAAAATATGAATCAGGTGAAAGTTGGTTCCATTTTCATGCAATTTTCCCTTTACAATAAAGAAATCAGTGAAACTGAACTCAACAACCTACTAATCTAGATCAACTAATTCTAATTTACGAACGAGTGTCGGCATTTCACTTCCAAAAGTATACCATTACTATATCAATTGTACGCCTCTATAACCTTCCAAAAATGTTATTGTCCCTCAACGACTCTTCACTCAAGCCCGATGAATCCCACCGCTGGAATGACTTGTTATATATGTCCTTTTAAGAAAAAGTGTTAGACTAAATCCTAGTGAGATCAAACATTTACATTGGGAAAATCAGTAATTTCAAATGAAACAATTTAAGAAACATCTGTGAAATCAATATAGCTAAACCTTAACATTAATACAAATACTTCTTGGGTTGACGGCGGAGGCCCGCTTAATTACTAACACAAGTGACGGAACACAAAAGTAAGTCACTTGACATGTTAGTAAAACCAAACACATAATAAAGTACACGCAATGGATATTAGGCTCGATGGCTTTAAACGTACACCCACGAAAAGTCAACTTCAACCACAGAGGGTCCTTACGTTGAGATCATCACCCAATACCGTGTACTAGCACATAAGACATATACCCCATCCGATGCATAAGCGTGCCTTGATGTGGAAAACTAGCATTCCATCATCGGATCAAAAGATATAAATATATGTAGGTTCATGATGCCCAAATTCAACCAAATAATCCATTCAATGCCCACAAAACTAATCATTAACTTCCAACAGTTAAAATACCACCATAAATACAAAAACCATGAGTCCATATAGTTACTCCCAAAAATTCCAAGAACTTCCATCCTAATTCTTTAAATAATACTTCCATACACCAAATCATTTTACCCAAATTCTCATTCAATAATACATATCCATATTTCAAAAACCTAGTCTTGATTTCAATGTATTTAATCACGAGGTTATAGAAAACATGTTTCTCATGTGTAAAATCCACAATTAGATCAAAATGTAAGCTTCTTGACCTTAAAATCATACTCTTCAACATAAACCCCCATAGTCTCTAAAGTTAGGTTTTTGGTGAAAACTCACCCAATCAAGTAAATCAAAAATGGAGATGTTTGGAAGGTTAAAACTTTCATTTTAATATTTATAAAGTTTATAAAAGAGAATGAACTCACCTTGTAGGGTTGTAGCTTTAAAACCCTAAAACCCAAGAACTTAGAGAGATGAGATTGAGATCCTTGAGGAGCCTTGATTAAAGCAAAAAAAATGTTCAAAGGCACCTAAGAAGTCATAAATGATTAAGGGTTTAGAGTGGATGGAGGTCACTAATGGAGAGAGGGTGAAGAGGGGAGACTTACCGACCCTTAATTTTCTTGATAGAAAACCCAGCCCAAAGAACCTTAAATGTGAATAATGGAGTAAATGTGGGTTTAGGGGCCGATTTATTCTATTTATCGGCTCACTTTACGTGCGCGCAAGTGCTCATGCTGTTTCACTCGTGCGGTGAGCCTCGCGGAGCACTGGAGCCGCGATTGGGTAGAGTCTCGCGTGGATGGTCGCGTTGTTCCACCCGCGCGATGAGTCGCGCCAAGCACTGTTGGACACCTCTCCCTCCTCTTGCCAACTATCTTACTTACAACAGATAATACTTGAATTCTGGGAGTTACAAGACTGATTGAACATTTAAATGAAACTGATATAAAAAATAGAAATCTAGCAAATAAGCATGTCCCAAACGATTACAATTACAAACCATCAAAAACTAAGTAGACTAATGTTGGAATGGAAGGATTTAGCCGCATATGGCTACACCTTAGTTACCAAATGCAAGAATCATAAAATTTACCTAAACACGAGTAGAGATCGAATGAGAGTTATTGCTTGCAAATAGTACCATCTCCCTATAATATCCAAAAACTCGATCGACCCTCTCATGGTAGTTTTAATCGAGCTTTTATACCTCTTGAAGAGATGAAACGTCGCATTTTCGAACTAGAACAGGTCTAGTCCTATTTTATCCATCACAGGAGACCCTAGGTGCGACTTTTGTCATACTCTACGCCGCCCATAACCACCAAATTGAAATAGTAGGTAGGGCGAGTTCTCCGACGGTTTTAGGCACATATGGAGTCGCGTGAGGGTTTGGATCGTAATCAAAACAATGTCTTCGGCGGTATATCCGGCGACTTTGGCTGCCAAGAAAGTAGTCCGCTCTTCAATATGCTAGGTGAGTTTGTGAGCTTCTTTGTTGCTTGCGATGAGGAGTCCAACAAGGTAGAAAAGGCCCAAAACTTGGACTTTTGCTTTTCTTTGGACTGAACTTTACAAATTAAAACAAATGGCTACGTTAACACATTTTAGTCACAAAATGATAAAAATAAAAGGGGTTTTATTGCGATTTGCGACAAGAAAACATAGCTATCAGCCACATACGTGGTGGAAAGAAAACTGTAACTACATCAAGGATCCACTCAAAGCGAGGAATTGAAAATGTCTAATTTGAGCCCCTAAACTATGAAAATTGTTCGTCTAAAATCATGTTGATACAAGATATGGTATTGCGTTTTGCTCAAAATGTTGGTTCCACTTACAAAGTGCTTTTGTTGGCAAAATGGACAAATTTGACTTCTTGACCAGACCAACCTAAGGTTTTACGGGCCTTTCAGGGTCTTTGGGCATCACCTATGCTTTTCAATAAAGTAAAAAGGGCACTCTAGCTTTTCATATTCAAATCATCCAAATTTTATTTTTTGATAACAAAATCTTCCGGCCATTTTTGCTTTAAGAGATGTTTGATATCTTGCCTCAGTCTCTAGATTGACGATCTTGGTTTATCTCCTTTCCAATTATTGCATCTCCCCTGGGGTTTTCACCTTTTCGCTCTCCTCCACCCTCCATTAATTAGTCCCTTTGTTCATTAGCTTCCTTGTTAGACCTGTCTAGTGATAAACTAAACCAATTCCATCCTTCAAGCAAAATTTCAAACCGGAGTTTCTATTTGTTGATTTGGTTAATTATAGACTCCAACAGAGAAGAGCTCGAGACACCGCAGGATTTTAATTTAATTTTTTGAGAATTGGGTTCATAAAAATGTTGATAGCATGGCATCATCTCTTGGCCTCCATCTTCCCCTTGCATAATCCTTCTCCTAAAGAAATTATTTTGAGTAACTTGGTACAAAGAAAGGACCTTACTAAGCTGTCTGGGGTGGTGATCAGTTCCCCATAACTAGGTTATGTGCATCAATCTGTAGAAGGAGCAACAACTTAACAAGTCACGAGTTGTTTATTTACTTCTTGGATTTGCTATTTGTTCCTTATATGTTGTGGGTTTGCTGGACTTTTGCTTTGTTTTTTGCAGCCATTTCCTACTTTTCTTTTTCTTTTTTTTTGTTAACCATAGGTGTCTCGGTCAGTTTGTACGCACCTCGATTAATCCCATGAGCCCCTGGAAAAAACGGCCATAAAAATTTTGGTGACATCTGAGGAGGATCCCGAAAGGCCCAAAGTCTATTTTCCTTTCACCTTTGCTTGTGACCGTTGGTTTATATTATTTTTCCTGAGGTCTTATTAGGTAATTGCTTGTGACGGTTTTATTTCTTTTCTTCTTTTGCACACAACTAGTGACCTTTTTTTTATAGATTGCCTTTATAAAAATCAAAAGCAAATTGGACTTGATAACAGAGGTTTGGCAAGATAGAGGTGTGACATCTAGAATAGGAATTTCGACGACTTGGGACCATAAGATTGGAATGACATTGTGTCAAATTAAGCATGGTAGGGATGAATGGCTCGTCGGTAGCGGCTACGCACTATAAAACCTATTCACATTAAAGAAGAAATGGACAACAATTATGATGGTCGAACTAGGTAGGTCGAGGATCCTCACCCTTATCCTTTTTTCAACTCAACGATGGCATAAAGTCCTATCGAAACAGATCACTAGCAAGGTGGAAAACCAAGTGAACCGGTATATGCCACGTATATTCAATGATATAAGAAGTTATTCTAGCACATGTCCCCTACATTCTCTATTAGGTCGATCACCTAAAAACCAATGCAAGCTCCAAATTACTCCATAATACTAAAAGAAAAAAAACAGTATCAAAACAAAGGAAATCAATAATGATACAAACAGCATGAGATGAGTCAACATGAAAGGGCCTTCAAGAGTGATTGACTACTAGACTTTACAGACATGTCAAATGATTCTATCCCTCCAATGGTACCATAAAGTAAGAGACTTTGATTTAAAGATAATAATAGCATAAAACAAGAACCCCTAATTATTTAGTCTTAATTAGACATTCAAGCAACAAGGCAAAGTACATGCGAAAACTTAGAAACCCTAGCTAGCTATTTATATCTCAGCCCTTCCACTTTTTCTTAATAAGGTGAAACACCCACATTGGCTGTGGTCAGAAATCCATCTTTCATGAGTAGATCCTCTCCTTCCTGCATAATTACAACCACAAAGATACACACAATGAAGAACAAGAACTTGTTAGAGAAAAAGCTAATCTAAGGCTAGAAAGGTTTACACTTTTCTCAGTTTCTCACTAATACAGATGAACACATGAGAAACATAACCACATGTTTGAATATGAAAAAAGATTAAAGTAGGACCAATTAAGATAGATATGTTTGAGAAAGAGTTGATGAACACAATTCCAGGGTAAAAAAAGATTACCTGTTGGCATACACTGGGTTTCTTCACGGGTTGATCAGGCATAAGTCCGAAGTGGATGTGAGGAAAATGGGCCCACTTAAAAAAACAATTTAAAACATAACAAATTAGGGGAAAAAAAAGGAAACCCTAGTTCATAATTAGAAACCTTAGGTAGCGTTTCCTTGTATTTAGGCTAGAAAATAATGATTAATTTAATCTTACATTCTTTGCAGCTGCACTGAAGGCCTCTCTGTGGCTGATATCCGGGTTTCCTGCTTTGATACGTTGGATCTCTTCCCTGTAATTTATACATTTAACTCTTGAAAATTTTAAACTACACTTGTTCAAAGGTCTATGCAATCCATATACCTTCTTATTGACATTTAGTTACTCAAAATGTTAGTCCAAAAGGTTTCATCTGTTTTATGTGTTTGAATAAAAAAGCTCATCTTTATAACAATATTTTTTTTGAGGGAGCATTTAAAATAAATTAGAAAAACATATATATAATTTTTACTTTTAATGTTCAAGATGCTATCTTTTTTGCTTCAAAATAGATTCAACATTTTCCATTAAAGCGTTTCTGCTTTACACATTTTATATGGTTTAAAGATTACATAAACCTTGTAAACATTAATTATTTTAATTAGGGTTTAGTGATTGTGGATAACGTGTCAATAGATAATTTTTACTTGTAAACTTTATTGAAGATCCAATATATTAAGGGTTTGCAATTTTCATAAACCATGAAGAGTACGTAACATCTATAAATTATAGAGTTAACATTGGTCTTATATCAAAGATCAATATAACAAATAAAGAGGGAGAGTACATTGATAGAAGCTCAGATTTTGTTACCATTTACATAGTACAAGTAATTCATTCAATAAAATTGTACTCTGCTGTCTAACGTAGTACATTTTTAACTTAAAAATTCAAACTATAGTACTTTGAAATTTCAGATTTGACGTTTGTTTTTGTTTTTTACATTTTGAATATGTTTATCTTATGTTCTTTGCTACGGAATGTTTATCTCATGTCTTCTCACAAAACAGTAGTTTTTTAGATATAAATTGAAATATAAAATCATTTAACGATCGTCAAGAATTTAGCATATAAATGATGTTCTAACAAATATCATGAGCTTGAATTTTTTTTTCCTTGCCTTGTTGATAAATTATAATATGTATCTATATATATATCCGTTTAAACTTTTTCGAATTTACTACTTAAACATCTAAATTATTTTGGTAAGATCCCCGACCCAGTACCCACATATTCTCTTATTTGTTGTATAAGGGTATATTTTTATGCATAAAGATAGGGGTGTACATAAAATCGTCAACCCGCGAAACCCGACCAACCCAATCCGCTCCCAACCCAACTAAACTCAACCCGCGAGACCGCAAAACCGTCAAACCGCTAATTAGAAGGGTTGAAATTGGGTTAGGAAAACTCAACCCAACCCAAACCGCCAACCCGCCGCTATTTTTTTTTTATAAAATTATATTATATATATATATATATGTATATATATATGCAGTTTATTCACAACCCAAATTAACTTTAAGACTTATGGATTATAATTTATAATTGGATGATTGTAATTAGAGCTGTAGACGAACCAAACGTTCAGTAAACCGTTCGTGAACCGTTTGGCGGAAAGTTCGTTTATGTTCGTTAATTTAATAAATGAACTAACATGAACACATTTTTTTATTCGTTTAGTTAAATGAATTAACATGAACAATGGTCTCGTTCGTTCATTTATGTTCGTTCGTTTGCATTCGTTTATGTTTATTTACGTTTTTTTATGTTCGTTTACGTTTGTTTTTTATATAAATATATTTATATATTGTGACATTAAGCATCTTAACGAACATAAACGAACACGAACAAACACATTTTCTTAATGAATGAACATGAACACAAAAAATTTCATTTTTTTAAGTATATAATATTTATATACGGCAAAATGCAACAAATAAATTCACACAGCCTCCTCACCATTGGTGAGGTTCGAACCTCTGACCTCCTAGGAAGTCAAAGGCTCTTTTATTGCTAGGCCAAAGGCCCTTTGGTCTAAAAAAAATTCATTCGTTTACCGTTTGTGTTCGTTCATTTGTTCGGTTAAGTTAAACGAACGAACACGAAAAACCCTAATTGTAATAACTAATAACGTTGTTGAGAATAATTTTAGTATTATTTATCGTAATTCAATCGGCAAATTTATGTGTATTACTAACCCGCCAACCCAACTCAAACCGCCATAACCCGCAAGGGTTGGGTTGGGTTAGGTTATATTTTTGAATGGGTTGGGTTGGGTTGAGATTTTCCAAACCGCCATAATTGGGTTGGGTTGTAAAAATGTCCCAACCCTCCCAACCCAACCCGCGTACACCCCTACATAAAGATATCTCATTACAAATATTTTTTTTGATAAAAGTTCAAACAAATAAATAAAACTTACTTGATGAATCTGTTGTAAGCAGAAGGCACTCTTTGGCGCTTCTCTGGAGCTGCAAATAGAAGACAAACACAGCGACAAAATAAACAGACATTACATTGCAATCGTTTCATTGCTGACTATTTTAGACTTCTCCCTCCTCTCCCTCCCCTACTCTCTCTCTCTCTCTCTTTCTCTCTCTCTCCTATCATAACATCATCATTATCTTTATCTATCAAAGAACTGTGACCATTTTATTTACAGTGGTGGATACACTTTCTGATTTTGGCACACATGCGAACGAAAAACAAAGAATTATGACATAATTATTTTTAACTGGGAGAAGATTAAAAAAAGGCACAAAATATTGTAAAAAGCAAATTAATAAAGGTAAAATAATAGGCCATTTTTTTAGGTAGATCATGAGTGCGTTTATGTGTGTGTGCGACGGATAGAATGTGTGAACCTTTTGTTTTGAATAAGTAAGTTAGGGTTTCCTCCATGATCAGTAATGTGACTCAATGTAAAGTTGCTGATGTAAAGTTGCCTTTTTGGTTGTACAAAAATAACAAAGAAGAAGAGAGAAAGGCATGAAATAAAATCTAGAGAAAGAGAGTTTTTCTTCTTACCCAAAACAATAGTCTTAAGACCCCATTTGAGTGTTAAGTTTTCAAAGTACGAACACTGAAATATTTTAGAAAGCTTGCTTGATTTTCTCAGAACAATTCTAGCTAGATTAATTAGAAGCACCAATGGTATAGTAAAATGCAAGTTAAATCATTGAAATATATTCATTGGTTAATTATCTTCTTTAAAAGACTTTATAGGTGGTGCAAGAAACCTCAGAATCAAAGAACAAAAGGACTGATAATCTTACGTCTATTCGCCACCGGAGGTTTCGGAAGCTCGTCAACTCGAACAGGTGCGAAAGGAGCGTTTGGATTGGGTTGATTGATGAACAAGTTGGATGGGGTGTTCCTCATCTCTTCCTGAAAAAAACTTATGATGTTAACTAAACATATATACATTTTAGAGAACTGGGGTTAGAACAGTGATATTTACAGTTTTAAACAACTCTATTATTGCCACTAAAAATACATGCCAAGGACCTAGAAAATTGGAATCATCCCCCAAGATGCCAACACATAAAGAAGTTGAGGAAAACTTAATCTGTATCATACAATATTTGCGAACTGTGGGAAGCAAGGCAAAAACACCAACCAGAAAAAGATAAGTAAATGAAAAAACCCTAACCCTAGATATCCATTTTCATAAAGATCTTCGGTAGAAATCAAAGGGAAGACGTTTATCATATTTGTTTTAGAAACGATATCTAAACAAAGTGGTAATACACATTTTCTTTCTCAAAAAAGATATCATTACCAGTGGAAATATAGCCATCTGGGTTTTCTCTCTTTAAAAATCAAACAGGAGTCATGTGTAAAGTCCATATTTTTTTTTCAGTAAATTATAAAGTTGATTAATTTATACCATAATGTTTTGATGAGAGAAGAAATTATGGCCAAGATGGAGTTGATTAGCGGCGGCGTTTGCAGCTGCGGAAGCAGGAAGGAGAAGAGCTCGCATGTTGACAGACAAGAGATTGGTGCAGTGCCCACATCGAACAGTAACAGTAGTGAACAAACTGCTGCAAGGAACACTCACCTACAACACCACCAAAAACAAAAAAAAAAAAAAAAAAAAAAAAAAATCATGAAAGATAATCCTTTTTAGACATTTTAAATGAAGAACATGAATATCATCATAAAGATCGATTATTGTAAAGTAGCAGATGGGTTTTAATTCTCGGAATAATTTACAGAAATATAGGTCTGCATAAAAAGCAATCGGAAAATAACAATCAAAGATTGTGATGACTCGATCGAACAGGAGATATATATATATGTATGTAATATAGTGTTACGGATGATAATGATAATGATGATGATGTTTTGTACCGCGAGGACAGTGTCACAGAAATCGCATTGGACATAACAGAGTTGCTCGGAGGGAGGAGAGAGGTGGTGGTGGTGGTGGTGGTGGTCCGGTGAAAAAGCAGCTGAAGATGACATGTTTTTCCTCACTTTTGCCCTTTCTACTTTCTCTCTCTCCTGTTTGATTCTCTCTCACAGTTTGATTTGATTGATTGATAAGATTGACTGAACAATGTAATATGGATTGATTGATGGACAGATTAACCACCTTTGGGATCTGACCTCCTTGTGTTTATGTGTGTGTGAGTTCTCAAAGACAAGTGAGAAGGAAGCTACAAATGAATGAGAGAATGTGAGAGAAAAGAGAATGAGAGAGAAAGACCCTCTGTAATAGGATAGCACTTGGATTAATCTAACCCCACAATTCTTTTCTTCCTTGTTTCTTCCTTAATATATTATTATTATTTTCTTTTTGTTGTTTATGAATCATGAATCATTCTATTATTTAAAATTTTCTTTTTCATATTGCCCCTTTTACTTTTATTAATCATCTTCCTTGCTTGTAATATTCATAAACAAAGTTGGGGTCTTCTACAAAAGAGTAGTTTATTACCCTAAAAATTTTAGGTAGTTCTACATGCACTTTGAAACCTTATTTTAGAATATAATATAATTGATTATTTTAGTTTGATTTCGTCTAGTTTTGTTTGATTTGGTTATTATAGTATATATGAAAATTTTAAAAATATATATACGGCTAACAAAATCAGTATAAATCATCTAAAATATCAAAAAATATCAGCTTTCAAATCTTTTTTCTTTTTGGTAAAGAGCTTTCAAATCTTTAGTTTGGTGGTATTTGAACATATGTTCTAAATTGTATCATTTTCGAGGTTAAAATCATCATTGTGTTTGTATTCCTTTGGAAATACTTGGTTTGTTCAGCAAACTAATTAAGGGGATGTTTGGTTCGCAGAATGTTTTTAGATAAAATGGAATCGGTTAAATAAATTTGACTTTGAAGGAATTGTAATGGAATGTTATCAGGTTTGACCACATGTTTGGTTGACAGACAATGGAATGAAATCTATTAAATGAATTAAAATCTGTTTGTTTGGTTCACATAATGTAGCTTTGGAATTGGAATGAAATATTAGTAAATGACCAAAACCCTTTTTGAAAATTTTGAAAATTTTGAAATCGAAATCCATCCACTGTGGTTTAGATCAGTGGCGGTGGGAGGTGGTAGTTCAGAACGATAGTGGTCGGTGGTAGTTCAGATCGGTGTTGGTCGACGGTGATTCATATCGGCGCTAGTCAGCGGTGGTTCAGATTGGTGGTGGCCTGTAACAGTGGAGATCGACAGTGGCCTACGGTTGTGAGATCCGTGGTGGTAGGCGGTTTAGATCGGTGGTGGCCTGCTGCGGTTTAGATCGGTGGTGGTCGACGGTGGTTCAGATCGGTGGTGGTCGACCGTGGTTCAAAAGGGTGGTGGTCGGCGACGGTTCAGAACGGTGGTGGTCGGCGGCGGTTCAGATCGGTGGTGCTTGGCGGCGGTTCAAATCACTGATGGTCGGCGGTAGTTCAAATCGGTGGTGGTCGGCGATGGATCAGATCGGTGGTGGTCAACGACGGTTCAGAACGGTGGTCGGCGGTGGTTCAGATCGTTGGTGTTCGACGACTCATCAGAATGGTGGTGGTCGGCGGCGTTTCAGATGGATGGTGGTCGACAGCGGTTCAGAACGGTGACCGGTAGTGGTTCAGAACGGTGGTCGGTGGTTGTTCAGACTGGTGGTGGTCGATGGTGGTATATGGTAGTTTGGATCAGTGGTGGTCGACGGTGGTTCAGATCGGTGGTGGTCGCCGGAGGTTCATATGGGTCTGGGTAAATCAAATAGGAAAGATGGGGATAGTTTTGTCTTTTTAAGAAAATGGGATGGAATTCCTTCTCAATTATGATAGAATGACCAAATCAATGAATGGTGGAATGTGTAGAATTCAATTCCATTCCATAGGTAAACCAAACCCTTGAATGGAATTTGGTCAATGAAATTGATCATTCCAATTTCTTCAGATTCCGTAGGAATCCTGCGAACCAAACGCCCCCTAAGCCTCCAAGTATTTGTAAGTTTAAGGCCCTATATATATGTGTAGGGAACACTAGTGAATATGGCGGCACGAGCCACCTTTTCGTTTCTCTTTCATAGTGTAAAAAATTTAACGTCGTAAAATGTATCATCGTATCATTTTGTTTGTGTGCAACCATATATATTTTGAAACTACGATGATAACATATGTTTTCCTTGATAGAGTTGGTTTGCATGACTTTCTCAATCCTAGGTGCATGTTCGAAACATGTTTGTCCCATTTTCTTAGTTTCTAACTTTTAATTTCAAACTTATTATATTTCTGAAAGAAATTTGTCATAGAAGAGTTGAACACGGAACCACACATCATTTTCCAAAAAAAAACATAGGACCACACATAAGAAAAGCAAGAAACTAACCAACAAATCAATGATAATTTTGTGACAAATATATACATCTTCGTTTCTTATAATTAAATGGTGTCACCGGTTAAAAAAAATTCACCCCTGTATATGTGAGAAGTTGTACAATATTACTTGGTTTCTTTAGCCAAGAAACAAATATCCACATATTTCTAGCTTGGAGTATTCATACATGAGTGCTCACAGGAGAATAGGAGAAATCATACGTACTTTCATACAATATCTTAGATATTGATTTATATATAATGATCTAACTCTTTCTTATACATATTTTACATCTAGTTTTAGCATTTTCAGTCTTTAGATCATTTTATAAATGGATTTTTTTCTTCTCACAATTGACAAATTTTCAACTATTAGGTCCACGTTTTAGTTCATATGATTCCTATGAAATCTAAAAGAAATTGAAATGACCAATTTTATTGCTCAAATTTCATTCAACTATTTGGTGTGCGCATTTAATTAAATTGAATTATATAGATTTCACTGTTAATGGATTTAATCATTCCATCACATATATGATGGAATTAAAATCCATTCCAACCCGATTTTTCAAAAGCATAGAACTACCCAAACTATTGAGCCTTCGTCGCCACACCACCCCAGCCACTATTAGCCTCAACGCCATCCCCACCCGTTAATATTATCATCATATTGTATTTATTAAGCAAAAAAAAAAACAATGAAAAGTAGTGAAGTGGTACTTTGGACATTTATTATTTACATTCAAATTCCGAAACTATATTCCGCTAACCAAACATGCAAATTTCAATTTATTTGAAAGATTACATTCAAATTTCAGTCAAACAAATATGTGATCGACTTTGTTGAATTTAATTTCAATTCTTTTAAATTTCATTCCTTTGATGGATTCCATTTACAATAAATTTCATTATTTTTCTTTGGGATTGTAAAGAAGTTTTCTATGTCAATATCCAAGATCTACCTTTTGATGCTAGATAATCGATGTTTTGCTTTAGAGTTAGACAAATGTGATTTTATTGCTATATATATATATATATATATATATATATATATATATATATATACCTAATTATTGGTCATTGTAATTTAGTTACTTAATTTCAATGGTTTTATATTGTTCTTCATTCACAAAGCTTTCCAATGGACAATTATAGGATCTACAAATGTAATTTTATAATAACCGTAGCTTACAGAGGCTACTCCTCGAACAAAGGGAACATAATCCAGCATAAACACTGCATCATATTTGGCATAAGCGTACACCCAACAATACATGCCAACTTACCCCTATGCTTGACTTCCACGTTGACCATAGAAATAGGACCATAGCTCTCTATCTTGGCATTGGCCTACGTTAAGTAAATAGGTTCATCATCTTTAGGAAACAACAGTGGCGTTATGCCCCCTATTGGCATAGGCCAATGTCGTGACATTTAGAAAAAAAGGCCATAATTCGTGAGATTCAACTATGCTAGAATATATCTTTATACAATATTCTCCTAGAAAGAATTTGGACTTGTTTTGGAATTAATATATAAAAAGTAATCCCCAGCTAGTTAGGAATGGACTGATAGCGATCCCCTTAATTACCCTTTTTCTCCATGATTCGTTCCTATTCTTAACAGGACTCTTATGCATATATATACACGACAGAGTGCAGACTACTTGAATAAAGATAATTTTTACCCTACTTTTTTACATGGTCCTTGAGCCACCATAACGGGCAATGACCAGTTGCACACTCCACCTAAAATTGAGCTAAATTTGCTTTTTTATCATAGCCCTCAATGAAAGCCTCGGCGGGTCCGTGCATGGTGCACCTGCTTAATTAATCGATTTTCACAAGTACATTCTTTTGGGTATGAAAGATGCATATACAAAATTTTGAGGATGCTTCGGGTTATTAGAAAATACAAGGACATCAACAAAAAAAATCGAAAATCCTTTGAAATCAACCAAAAAACAAAAAAAAAATATCATCTAAAGTAACCAAAATCTTTAAAAGAATCCCTCGAAACAGTGGAATTCGGCTAAAAAGACATCGAGTGACTTTCTGAGCTTTTGATCCTCTTTAAAGATGGATCCGCTAAGCAAAACTCATGGGTCTGCCAATGCCTCAAGATAAACCTCGAGATCATATTACCCCTTTCAAATGACGAACCGTTGCATTGATGGGTGACCTACTCTATCCGAATGGCTTTGGTTGCAAATCACCTGACAATTTGCGGATCATTGACACAGGGCCTTCCCATCATGTTAAGGGGGGTCTTAATTGCTTGGTTGATGTTTTTGACATATCAATCTCTCACATGGGCCTTTTGAATGGCTAAATTGTTGTGGCCACTATTCTCTCTCTCTCTCTCTCAACATTTGTCTCCAACATTTTATTTATGTTCCAAAAATAAAAAATAACTTGTTGTCAGTCTGTCTCACAGCTTAAAAGTTATTTGACCAGATTTCTCTAATTTGCATCCAAATATGTGTTATACAAGACCTACATTTGAGGAGGTTGATTGAATCAGGTGAATGAATAGATAGACTCTAATACTTCAGATCGATGTCGACTGTTCAAGTTGTTTTTGTTGATTCTTCTGTTATCGAGTTTTGGCATAAGTGAATGAGACATCCTTTCGAATAGATAGTAAAGTTGCTTCCCTCTGTTAACTGTAGAGATAGTTTGAATATAACATGTGAAGTTGTGCCACGCTTTATAGAGACTTGTTTTATATAAGTGAAAATACATCATTTCGAATAGTTGAATTATGCATTGTAATTTATGGGGTCCCTATAATACCCTTCTCCTGTGGGGCATGTTGTTCCTTGACCATAGTAGATGATTATTCTGGTACTATGTGGGTATTATTGTTGGTTGATAAAATAGAGGTGTGCAACATGTTTCTTTCTTTCACGACCATGATTAACCATACTGATAATATGACATGATTCATTTGTTTGAATATTTTACGGCAAATGGTGTTCTTTTAATTTTCAACCTATTGTCTTGGAACTCCTCAACAAAATGGACGAGTGGAAAGGCAACACTATCAAATCCTTAATGTTGCCCGAGCCTTATGATTCCAAGGGAATCATCCTCTTTCTTTTGGGGAGTGTGTGTATTAGTTGCTGCCCATTTAATCAATGGAATTCCTTTCCAAGCCTTCTCTAATAAGTCTCTTAATTATGAAGTACTCTTTGCTCATCCTTCTTATGAAAAGTTGCGCATTTTTGGTTAAATATACTATGCCTATAATAATCAAAGAGCCGAATGTGAAAAGTTTGCTAGTCGAAGTAGGAAGTGCGTATTTATTGGATATCCATTTGATAAAAAGGGATAATTATTGTTTGATATAGAATCCAAGATTTCTTTATATATGGCTAGGGATCTCAAAAATTTTGAAGACATTTATCTATTCTTGGACAATTAAGCTAACAATCTGGATTCAAGGATATTGTTCAGGATTAGAAAATTAGGGAAGTTGTTTTTTTTTCATTAAGTCTACAAACAAAACACCCTACATATCTCAACAACAACAGCCTACTAGGGAACCTCTTGTATAAACCATTGAACATGTACCACCCATGATTTTCTAAAGAACGGTCGACGAACGGCTAAGGAAGTAATTACCAGCCGGGCGAGGAAAACGGTCGGGGAACGGCTCAGCACGAGGCACGAGAAGGCACAACACGTGGCGTGTGTGGCTTGTCCTACGACCTCATGCCGCAGCTAGGGCTGCGTAAGTCCCTGTGGTATGTAGCCTAGGAGCACGCATGGCTTGGATCGCAATTTGAGGTCGCGACCAGGGCCGCGGGAAGGGTTTAAAGATCCGATTTTTAGGGTTTTATCCCATTTTTCTCCTTCTTGGTGAAATTTTTGGGAGCTTTGATAACAGAGCTAGAGCATCTACGATGGATTAATCCTAAAGAGGCATAAAGATTTGGTATTTGGAAGCTTGGATTTGAAGAGTTGGAGGGTTTCCATGAAAGGTTTTGGGTAGATGGTCTCATATCTTGAAGTGGTAAATTTCCTTGAATATTCCAACTTTTAGTATGAGGATCTTTATAGATCTAATGGTTTTACTTGTTGTTGGTTCATTTTTAGAGTTGAAGAAATGGGCTATTTGGAAACCCTAGCTCATTGTTGAAAATGACTTGGAAATGGTGGAATCTACATCATTGGAGGCTAATGGTTAGGTTTTGAACATAGGTTTAACTTAACCTAGCAAAGTAGCAAGGTGAGTTCAAAAATGTAGATGCCAAAAATGTCCATTTAGATGTATTTATGTGTTTTACTTGATAATTATAATTGTTGGATTATTTGATGAGTTTTGCGTATTTGGCACATTTGATTTAATAAACTAGTGAAATAAACATATTTGGGGTTTTTGGACATTTTGATAAATAAATCTTGAGATGGTGTCATTTTGATGATTTATTTCACGAATGGAGATTATTTGACGTAAATGCTCTCTTAGTGTCGTTGGCTTTATAAACCATTTGGAAAATACACATTATTGTGTATAAAGTATTTTGGAGATATAAATAGTATGATTTCATTTGGAAAAAGTCAATGATGTGTTTTTGGGTTAATCATACCTTTGGAGCATGTGTTCCATAAAAGTTGGTTAAATATGTTTTATCGCTTATGATGATTTTTATTGAATAGTCATTGAGTTGTTGAGGTTTTGGCTTGGTTTTTTTTCATATGAGTCTTGGGGACATTTGTCTGGTTTAAATTTACTTAATGTTGAGCTTTTGACGTAATTGCATTTTTTACACATTTATTTGGAAATTACATGTTTTGAGCCTGGTGGTCATTCAATTTGGAGTTATCTAATTTAGAATTTAATACAATGGATCCATAGACATAAGAGTCAGCTTAATTGGGATGAACATTCCGTATTGTAGCATGAAATAGGCATTGAGTCTTCATAGGCGATAAGTTGTGGGCTCTTTGAGTCAGGCATCGGCCATTGACAAATAAAAAGTAATTTCTTGTGAACGAGCTTAACCTGGATTTTCGATATCCCAAGGTACAGACCCCGAAAGGTTGAAATTGGTATTTGTATATGCAATAGACATAGAGTTGTTGTGCTTGTTAACTTATTAACTACAAACCCGGAAAGGTTGATGTTAATGAATGTGTAATACGTAAGTGACGCTCATATAACATAGATATATGTGACCCACTTTTGTGTTACGTCACATTCAATGGAATCAGGTATCCCCCGTCACTGAAATGTGTTGTTTTGGGTATTTAATTTTATCCATGTTTTTCGGTGATGTTTTGAGTATGGAGTGTTCTGCATAAGTTATGATTTTGGGTGTTGAGTCTCGCTCAGATTTGGGTATTTTGGATAATAAAGTTTTATCCGAATTTCAGTATTTGAGCATTAATCACGTTTTTTGTAAGTATTGGATTTCAAATTCATATTTGAAGGAATATTTTGTATTGGGATTTTCATCACGAAAATGGCGGGTTTTGGGAAAGATGTTTTCAAATTTTATATATTCCATTTTAGAAATCGTGATTTAAAAAGCATTCTTTTAGTTTACCGCTTTATATAAATTATGAAAACTCTTGAACTCATTGGGTGTTAAGCCTAACCTTATTATTTGTCGGTATGTGCATCAGGTCTTTGTTGGGGGAACGGTACTAGCGACATAGTGAAGATTTGAGTGCTAGTTAGATGCACGAGAAGGTTCTAGATATTTAATGACGTCTTCCGCTTTCGGAGATAGCGACTGTTATTGGGTTTTAGTAACACCCGTCCCTATTATTTACCTTGTATAAGGTTGATTTGTATTCATTGAAGTTAAACCTTAAATTTTATCTAGAAAATTTTAAATTAGTCGTTATTTCCATATTTGAGGGTGTTACAAAACAGTGGTCGACTATAATCTTTTCATCATCTTTTTCTATTTCATGAGTACTAGAGGAGGCTGCATCACCCTTGGTTCTGCCAAGCTCTGAGCCTCTACATTAGGGTGGGGTGTGAGAGATTTCCTTCTGTCAAGATTCACAATTTCATCACTTATACAATAGTACAACAAAGTTCATCTTAAAGTTCACCTTCGTCTTCGCTTAGCCTTCCTCAGGTACACCATTTTTCATGCATATTATCTTAATTGTGATAAGGTTTCTATGAAACACCAAAATTTTCTTGTTGCGGGTAATGAAGGTATTTAGTCTCAATCCTTTGAAGAAGTTCTTAAGGATGACGGGTTACATAAGGCCATGAAGTTCGAAATTCGTGCTTTGAAGAATAATGACATTTGGACAATAGAAACTCTTTCTTTAAAGAAACATTCTTTAGGTAGTTGGTGGCTATGCAAACTAAATTACAACTTTGATAACACAGTTAAGCGTTCTAAGGATTGCTTATATTTTTTTCTAACCATCGGATTATCAGGAGTGATTACAATGAGATTTTTGCTCTAGTAGCGAAAATGGTTACAACCCATGATTTCTTGGTCGTAGCAACATCCACGAATTCAGAGTTGCTTCAAATGGACATCCATAACGCGTTCTTACATGGATATATCCATGTGGAGGTCTATAAGAAGTTTCATTTGGGCTTTGAATCCCTAAATTCGAGATCCGTTTGTCATCTGTGAAAGTCATTGTATGCTTAAAACACACTCCACATTGTTGGTTTGCCAACTTAGGAATGACATTGAAAGGATATCGATTTCTGCAATCATACTTCAATTATAGTTGTGGTGATGTAAATCTTGACATCTAGACATATGCTAGTGATCTTCTTATTTTCGATAACAATGCCACTGTTATATCGATTTTCATAATTACACCCGCCAATGATCACATATAGAAGACCTTGGGGTGTTAAAGTACTTTATGGGATTAAGGTTTCATAATCTTCTACAAGCATGCTTTTGTGCCAAAGAAAGTATACTTTTGATATTGTCTCTAAAGTCGGATTGTTACGAGCAAAGACGTCTGTTTTTCCAACGAAACAAAATCATTGATTGGAACTTCTAAAAGGTCCTCTTCTCATCAACTTTGAGCATAGAAGCATGGTCAAATGTTTTATCTTGTTGTGACACAACTAGACCTGGCATTATGTTGTCTATATACTATCTCAATTTATACTAGTGTTCATAAAGGTGCGCCATGGCAGCGATATGGCGCAAGACGCGTCTCCGCTGTTACGAAATGACCCATAGTGTTAAAGTAAGGCGTGGCGCACGCCATGGCGCACGTTTTTTTTGTAAGACGTGACTTTTTTTCAAAAAAAAATTATTATTTTTTTCGTTTTTTATATATTTTAGTTTTGTTTATTTTTCTATCTTTTGTGTTTTTACACTTTTTTAAACTCTTATAGATTTATCTAATCACATCACTCTCAGTTTCACTAATTCATAAACATTATGGACTTCTATTGAAACAAAGTTGTAAATTTACCTTTCTAAGTTCTATTTTAAATATTTAATCAAAACTATTTTTTTAATAATAGTCTATATGATTTTTCTTCTTCTAATATGAATGTATATTTTTAATATCATTATCTGATTAGATAATATATATATAGAAAACATATATATGTATATATATAATTCTATATATGACATTTTTGTCGCCTTATGTCACGCCTTGAAAAACGACACGTCCTTTCCGTGGCATGTAAGGCTTGAGGCTTGACCTCGTCGCCACGCCACACCTCAAGCAAGTATTGGGAGGTTGCTCTTTGCATAGTCCGATATTTGAAAGGTTCTCTAGGCTGAGCAGTTCTTCTTTGCTCTGATAATGACTTAATGTTGATAGGTTGGTGTGGCTCAAATTGGGACGTTTTCCTTCTTATAAGCAGTTACTTACATGTTGCATTGTGTTTCTCGAAAATTCTTTGTTTTCCAAGAGACAAGAAACAACATACTATGTACATTCTTTTATTGAATCCGAGCATTCATGGCTTTGGTTATTAGTGAGCCGAAATGGTTGAAAGGCTTGTTGTTGAGCCTGGGTGTTCAACATGCGAAACCTATATATTTTGTTGTTATGCGAATCATTCTGCATTTCTGGGTGCCAAAAACACAGTTTTTCTTGAATGCACTAAACAAATTGAAATAAATACTTATTTGTTTTGTGATGCTAATCAAGATGGTCTAATTTTTTTCATCCTTTGTCCTTACTACTATACAGTTAGCAAACATCTTCACTAAGGCTCTTGGTCCGAAGCAATTCTTGATCTTACTTTTTGCAAGTTGGACATCTACAATCCCCATGCTCCAACTTGAGTGGGGTATTATAATATTTCTTTGGAATATGTATTTATACATATTTCCCATAAAAAAGAAGTTTAGGTAGTTAGTTTAGGATTGTATTTTATTATTGATAATAATCCCCTTGTTTAGAAATGAGTAGATGTTAATCCACTTTCACTTTTATTTTCAATTCTTTCCTTTTCTTAATTGGACTCCTATATATATATATATATGTATGTATGTATATTGGAGACTACTTGTATAGAAAGCCAAGCTTTTTGTTGAGCTCCTATTAGCTTAGAAGATTTGATAACTGACAAACATTGTAAGAAGACACTTAATCTTTTGGGAAAACTTCGGTGAAGAGAGATTAGCTAATAAGCAACTATTAGTTAACAGATCATCTTCCACTGAACAACAAACATAACATTTCTATTAGCAAATGATCAGATGTTGTCTATCAGATGAACTTAGATGTTGATGCTATTAGATGATGCAAACAATTCAAGATCAACATACAAGTGTTGAACATTTGATGAAGATCTCGGATGAAAGCCTACCCCTGATCAACCACTAATCATCAGCTTCAGATTTATTGCCCAGCAGATGATGCCTTAATAGATGGGCCAACTCATTAGCTGAAGATGTCACTACCTAAATGTCTACCGCTGAAGTATTATCTCTTGAATATACTATTGTTAAACATGTGTGTCCCCACAAGGGACGACAAGGACAATGGTAAAATCTGACATACCAACCCAAAAGTTTCTTTTCCTCTTTTGTTAACCAATAAAGGACAACCAACTTACTTACCATTTAATACAACATGGTTAAGTTTTAATGCGGAATACTTTGCATTAAAAGCATTATGGTCTTAACAACTACAAGGAGGAAGCATGCAATACTCAACCAGATGAACAATGCATTAAAGCAGATATAGAACAACCTTCCATGCTTCATCATCTTGCTATCTTGTCTTATTGGTGAGGATGCTATCTATAAATACCTTGTGAAGCTTTGAAGATCAGTACGCATAAATAGAGCTTTAGTGAGATCATCTTGCTATTCTTCAAAGAATCCAAGGTCATCAGCTGATCAACTACAGTCTCTATACAACATCAGTTTTCTTTAATGAATATATGTTGATAGAGTTTTGTAGTTTGGTGATCAAAAGAGAATACATTTGTTACTTGGGAGATATAGTTATAGGTTGTTGGTCCTTGTGATCCCTAGTTTAATTTCTTCATCTATCTCCTGTTTCGTAAACATCATTTTTTTAATAAAAGAATATTAAAACTTTAAAAAACATTCTATTCACCCCCTCTACTGTGTTATTGCCATATTGTTTGACTTTCGGGACCAACAATTGGTATCAGAGCAATTTTGATTTCTCAATAATCAAATATCTTTTATGGCTAACATGGATGTTGTTGATACTGGGTCTATTGGGAAACCACTAAGACTCACAAGAGATAACTACTCTTGATGGAAAATCAGATTCACTCGCTATATGAATAGTTCTGTAAAAGCATTCTCACTGCTTGCTTAGATGGACCATATTTTCCTATGAATTTTATTTGAGGACTTCCAGTTAATATCATTACTCTTGTTATGCTATATATATATATATATATATATATATATATATATATATATATATATGAGAGTAGAGCACTAAAACACTTCACTGAAGATGACCTTAAAAAACTTGCATTTGATGATAAAGCAATGAACATTCTTACTATGTTTGTCAATGATGACTTGTTCGTGTGTATTAAACACTAGTAAAGAGATGGGGGATTGTAGATCCCAGTATAGTGCAATTAACAACAAATAATCAACAATGAAGAATAATTGTATAGCCATAACCTCTAGTCATATGATTAATATGCAATCAAAGGGTTTAGGTTTGCAGAGAGAATATCTGATCAGAGAAAGTAAACCTATTGACTAGAGAATTATGAATTGAGACTTAATTGATAATGAATCTAAAACAACCTTTATATAATTAGGCTTACAAATATATTGGGCTTATGGGCTTGGGCCCATCTAACAAAACAACTATTAATTAATTACATTTCGAACCCTTATAAATGCTTCTTACAACTTTCAACACACAGGACTTTCAGTCCTAACAATCTCCCCCTAAAGTTGAATAAAGCATTTATCTTCTTGAAAACTTTATGCCTTGATCTTCTTTCCCTCTTGAATCTTTGAAAAACTTTGGTGTTGCATATCTTCATGTCTTTCCCCGCTCCCCCTTGAATAAAGCTCTTGGTCTTCATAGTTTCAACTTTGTAACCAGATTCAATGTACAATAGCCTCGACTGAATGCACTATCACGCAACTTTCAACTGTAGAAACTCAACACATCAGATTAGCATACAACAAAGATAATGTGCGAGTTACGTGACTTTCCACGGTGCAACTTCAGTTTAAAACAAAAAATCTGTCTTTGAACCGCGAGTTGAATAAACTTTCAGCTTAAGAACTTGTTTCAATCAGCTTGTAGGAGGAAATGACTTGAAGCAGACACCACATGATACGGGATAGAAGAAATACAATCTTTGAAATCTTCATCTTTGAAACAGCATCATATCTTCATCTCTTTGATCTCTATCTCTTTGATATCTAGACTTTCTTCAACTTTCTTTCTTTATAACTTTGAAAGATAGAAGAAATACAATCTTTGAAATCTTCATCTTTGAAACAACATCATATCTTCATCTCTTTGATCTCTATCTCTTTGATCTCTAGACTGTCTTCAACTTTCTTTCTTTATAACTTTGAAATTGAACTTTGTAAAATTCTCTCCCCCTTTTTGATGATTGTGAACATCATGATCATCAAAACTCTTCAATTTCAACACATTCTTTGATCTGCTCCTTTGTGATGATTTGACATTCTCCGCCCTTTGATCTGAGTATCCGTCAATTCATGAAGTGTATATATCCGAATCTTTTCAAATTCAGATATAATAGGAATTGTGAACCTGAATCAACAAATGATACAGTTAGTATGCCTGTAAGTAGCACGGAGACACTTTGTACAACGGATGTACATTAGAAAGGAGTTTTTGTGATGATCACTCCCCCAGGGCTTCCATTCGATCATCGAAAAACCACAAAGGAATTTTCTATGAATGTTATGACAAGAAAACTCATTCCTTGTGTACTCGTGAAAGTGTAGAAATGATTGAATCTACTTAGCTATATCAGGCTCAAATTGTGTAAACTGTTGAGACAACAACAGATATTACACGGACTCAATGTGCATGAAAGAGGTGCGAAGGTGGGGCAACTTTCCTTCTTTTTCAATATCTAAATCTTCTGATTGAAGACTAGATAGCAGATATGTTGCGTCCCCAAAGAAAATGAAACATTTCTTTGTTAAGAAAGAAACGAGTGGCTGGTGGGGTTATAGCAAGAGTTGGCATGGGCTCACTGCCTGTTTCAATGATGGTCACCAAAGAATGTGAACCAATCAGAAGATGTGACTGCCCGGCTCAGAAAGTGTTTGGTGCAGAGTTTTCATATTCTTTTAACTCTGTTCTCACACCCTCTTTCTTTTTATCATTAAAGCTCACTTCTAACCAAGCTCTCATTTACATGTTATCGCTCAGCACAATGAGAAAAACTTAACCGGATGAGTTATCTCCCCCACTCTTTGATTTAAGACCCCTCACCCCTCAATCACTCAAGGATAACTTCCGGGGTAGGAAACACTGGTTAACGTGAATCCATGGAAGTTTTGTTTAAGTTCTCACACAAATCCTATGTAAGTCCTAAACAGAATAGTTGCTCAACAGTTTAACTAAACAGTTAAGCACAAAATGTATGATAACATTGTCAAAATGTATGCTCATGAGATTTGAGCAATTGAACTTTGAAGATTTCTCAAAACACAGATATTGATTGAATGAAATGAAATCAAGAGAATTGTTTTGAGAATCTGACAATGTATCAATCAGATCAAATTAAAATGGTTAGGGTATCAAAGAATTGGATACTATGTTTATAAGAACAAATATAAACAATTTAGCAATGAAAACACAAAATTAGAAATGATGAATGAAGCTCAACAACATTTGAAAGCAAACGGGGGTATTACCATCGAAAAATTGTTTCTTTATGAGACATGGTAATAACAATTTCAAATGAAGTACTGAACCTGTGTGTGTGAATACTTTATAGTATAAAGACAAGAAAATACGCAAGTATTGATCTTTGGAAACACACGGTCAGTTAAACATTAAAGCTCAAAAATGAAAAACATTTAAAATCACACTTCTAAATTCATAAAATCTTTTGAGAACCAGAAGTGGTTTGAACATTTCAGAAAACGTTTTTCATGTTCGAAAGTTGTTCTTCTTTCAAACAATCAGAGATCTAGGATTAGAAGATAATTACCTTTAAGCTCCCCCTCAAATCATGATAGAATGATTTATGTATTTTAAGCTCCCCCTGGATATTTGCAACAATATCCAAGTCTGAACATTGAAGAATGGGTCCTGATCTGTCATGTGATCAGAAGCCAAACTCCGTTGAAGTACGGGTTCTAATCTGATTTACTTAGAAGCCTTTGTTCTTCTACTCCCCCTTGACAGTAGGTGCCTGCAACAAAGAGTCAGTTTTCGGCTTTGGTACCCACTAGTATTTGGGTCCATGAATGTTAGTTGCAGTTCTTGTGGGGGAAACGGAATAAGAACCATACCAGAAATGATCACTGGTTTTGTGAATAGGATCATGTGTACGACAATAAGAACAATAGTATTTCTTACCTGATAGCCTGAGTAATTGATCTCTTGAGTAGATAAGATCAGGTTTACCTTTACGCGCATTGTTCTCTTTGGCTTTGTGTGTGTACACATGATTTCTTACCTTTCAGCTCATCTTTCTTGTCATCTTCAACCGGTTTCTTCTTCCAGACCAGTTCCTCTTCTTTATATCTTCTTCTTCTCCTTTTTTGTGTACCTGAACCATCTATATTGCTATCATAGAAAAGGTTAGTTTTACGAATCTGATCAAAAGATTTAACTGACCTTTGTGAAGAGACAGACTTCTGATTTGAACTTGATACAGTCTTTTCAAGCACTTTAATCGTCGAAGCAAAGTTGTCTCTTTCTTTAACAAGCAGGTCAAACTTCTTCGTGAACTCAGACTTCGTTTTCTGCTCTTTTAGTGCATTTGCAGATAGTTCAGTTAGCTTCTCAGTAAGCTTTTTGATCTCAGCCTCAAATGTGCATCTTTCTTCTTCAAATCCCTTCTCAGCATCCTTTCTTTGGCCGGATATTTCCTTAAAGAATCCAACATTCTTCCGTTCAATGTCCTTCTTTTCTTTTGCAAACTTTTCTCTTTCAAGGATGATTACTTTCTTAAAAGCAGACACTTGCTGAGAAAGTTTTATGCATTTCAGCTCAACTTCTTTCTTCTCATCAACACATTTTCTCGAAAAATCTGAGAACTTCTTTGAGAAAGATTTCTCAAACTCGGATTTATCTTTAGCATGCTTTTGCTCCAAATCAGATATTTTCTTTTGAAGCTCAGTCTTAGCATCCGTCAGACGCTTAATCTTTGCCTCATAACTTTCAACGGATGCTTTCTGGATTTGGACAGTCTGATCTTCCAAGTTCAAGATTTTTCTTGTCATCTCTTTGTTCTCAGTTTCCAAACTCAGTATTTTCTCATTATTCTGCCCAAAAGTCTTTTTCAGAATATCTTCATTAATTGCCTTTAATGCACTAACTTCTTCTTTCAGTATGTTGCTTTCATTATTATAAAGTTCTGATCTCTCTTTGTAGAAAGCAACAAATAATTCAAGATTTTTGTTCTCTAATTTGAGCTCTTCAACTTCAGCATAATATCCCATATTGACTTATCTAATTCAAGCTTTTGGAAAAAACTTGATAATAGATGAAACTTGAACGGGTTTAAACTTTAATCTTAACTGCACTGTAATGATCGTGAGACAAACAGGATGATCCAAAAACAGAACAATATATCTATATATAGTTTTGCGCGAGGTTCGGGTCGCGCGAAGTGAGATTTGCGCGACCAATGGGTGGCGCAAAGTAAGCTTTGCGCGAGCAGGGGTGGCGCAAATGTAAGTCCGGTCGAAGCAAGTGTCCGATCGAGACGAGAGACCGGTCGATACGAGATACCGGTCCACAAAGGTACCGGTCGCTGAGTACCGAATCGGTCGAACAGAAGGTGGCGCAAGGACAGGTTCGCACGGCTAATGGGTGGCGCAAAATAGACTTTACGCGAGCAAAGGGTGGCGTAAAGTACGCTTTGCGCGAGCAGGGGGTGGCTCAAATAGGGGTTCTCGCGGTTAGCTGTTGGCACAAAAGAGATTCCGGTCGACGCAAAGGTTCGGTCGACAGAAATACCGGTCCTTAAAGAGTACCGTTCGACAAAGGGTACCGGTCAATAGCTTACCGGTTGAGTGTAGGTATCGGTCCAGGCAGGGTATCGGTCGAAAGGGTATCGGTCAAAGCAACACACCGGTCCAACATTATACCGGTCAAGGAATGTATCGGTCGGGACACGGTTTCGGTCAAGCTATGTATCGGTCACGGAGAGTACCGGTCGATACAATATATCGGTCAATGTAATATCTGGATTCAAAAATTTAATTAATTTTGGAGTTGGGTGAAAAGTTGACCTTTACCCAAAGTTCAAGGGGGTCAAATGTAACTTGGGTTATATATATACAAATCAACCCTGAGATATTTTCAAAATATCTCATTTCTGATATTTTGTTTCTGGGAGAGTCAGAGCGAAGAAAGCAGGGAGAAGAAAAGGGGATCGATCGTTTCGTACAAATCAAGGTACGAATCTAGCATAAAGCTTTGATCTGAGTGTATTCTATCGTATAAAATCTCGTTGTTAAGGTTTTTAACCGTTTTATTTCGAGATTTACGTATTTTGAGTTTGGATCTGGGTTCTGTGAATGTCTCCAGCGTGTTCTTGGTAATCATCGAATAGGACCGGAAGAAGGTCTCGACCGGTAGTGGTCTCGACCGGAAGAAGGTCTCGACTGGTAGTGGTCTCGACCGGTAGAAGGTCTCGACCGGTAGTGGTCTCGACCGGAAGAAGGTATCGACCGGTAGTGGTCTCGACCGGAAGAAGGTCTCGACCGGTAGTGGTCTCGACCGGAAGAAGGTCTCGACCGGTAGTGGTCCCGACCGGTAGTGGTCCCGACCGGTAGTGGTCCCGACCGGTAGTGGTCCCGACCGGTAGTGGTCTCGACCGGTACGTTGTATCGACCGGTAGTTGTGCGGACCGGTACGGTATGACGCCCGGGGCAGTCTCGACCGGAGTGTGCAGTGTGTTGTGTTTTGTATTCAAATTAGTAAGTCAGTGAGTTATCGATGTTTTGGCTTACCGATTTATCGGTGTTGTCGTAGGTAGCAATCGTAGAAAGCGGACTTTTAACAGGAAGGAATCTGAGGTGAGTCTTTTAAACTAAATCCGTCTGTATTACGAAAGCTATGTGATAAATGAATTTGTTTAAATGTGGAAAAATCACGATTTTAATATGGCATATTGTTGTTGGGTAATGTTTTCTAAATCCCATCATTTACAACTTTCTTTACAAGAATCAAGATTTATTGAATTGAACCATTGTTCATATGAATTGCTTATATGCTTGATTTAATGTCAGTATGATATAAAATGACATGCTTTGGCTTTGAGTCTTAGTGCAATGGATCCATAGGCACGGTGTTCCTATGTCCCCGTTTTGGGCATTTGGTTCACGTTTTAGCACGGAATAGGCATTGGGTTGCCATGATAAGTAAGGTGTGGGCCTATACGGTCGGGCAGCGTCTCATGGTGCAGTAAGGTGTAATTCCATTGTGTGTTGACTTCCCCTGTTTTGGAACTCTCAAGAATAGATCCAGATGGGTTGACTTGATGCTTTGAGCAATAGATCTAGAGGGGTTGAGCTCGTTATGTGATTTGGTGTTATTTGTACCATGTTTAATCACTAATGGTTTATTTGATTTCTTGACTTAGCTCATGGCTATACTCACCGCGTGACATCGATTTGGGTTTAGTACTCCCTTTTTATTTGGCTTGTTCTCACTAGGCTTTAGCCTAACACTTGCTCTTGTTTGTATTGCTGGAAGGTCATCTTAGCAGTGGGGCATGCCGGGACTGAGGGAACGACCTTGGGGTCGTGACTGGTCTTTTGAGGATATCTAGTGACCATCATACAGTGATTTTTGAAGATACACATTTTGGAAGGATAGCAACACCCGACCCTAATCTAGTTAATCAATTGTAGATTAGTAGGTTGTCGTCTTATGATTCATTATTGACTATGTTATGTATACCCTATACCCCGTTTGGGATGATTTTGTATCTTGGAATTGTTTTTATATATTTCGCAGGCTTAGTCCATTGCTGAATTTTCGAATTTTATTTCCGCATATTTTTAGGGTGTTACAGTCAAGGTGCCCGTCGATATCAGATTTAACAGATAAACAGATAGGATCGATAAAATCGAAGAACAAGGACCGATAAACACGAAGAAACTCAAGAACAATCAACCCAATTAACCCAGAAATTCAATCGATTAATCAACAACTTTGCAAGTCGATTAGTAAACCCAGAAAACTCAAACCCAAAATTTGAACTTTAAGAACACAGAATCGATCAATTTGATTAATTTCCGGAAAAAAAATTCGACCGCACTTTGAACAATGAACAACCAGATCGATAACCAACCAGATAGACCGATAACTCCAGAAACAACTTCGACCGATAATAATAAGATTTTCAAGAAGCAGATCGATCGACTGCTGTTTTTCAGAAACAAAATCGATTTTCCAAATAAAAACAGATTACCACTATAAACAATATTCACCAAGTGATCGATAAACTAAAACCAATTCAGACACCAAATAATCGACAAAATACCATAATAATAATTAAGAGTTTTAGACAAACCTTTTCTGGATCAAACCTTCAGTCTCTTTGCTCTGATACCAATTGTAGATCCCAGTACAGTGCAATCAACAGCAAATAATCAACAATGAAGAATAATTGTATAGCCACAACCTCTAGTCATATGATTAATATGCAATCAAAGGGTTTAGGTTTACAGAGAGAATATCTGATGAGAGAAAGTAAACCTATTGACTAGAGAATTATGAATTGAGACTTAACTGATAATGAATCTAAAGCAACATTTATATACTTAGGCTTACAAACATATTGGGCTTAAGGGCTTGGGCCCATCTAACAAAACAACTATTAATTAATTACATTTCGAACCCTTATAAATGCTTTTTACAACTTTCAACACACAGGACTTTCAGTCCTAACAGGGATTCTTTATCTATATTATTTGAAGGTACTGAGAAAGTGAAAAGGAACAAAAGATCCCTACTTATTGAACAATATGAACTTTTCAGTGTCAAATCAAGTGAATCTTTGACTTAAGCATATGAGAGGTTTAATACCTTAGTAAATGAGTTAAAATATCATGATACTACTCTTGAAAAGCAAGGATACACTTGTTTAATTCGTTAAAGGTCTTCCTCCTATTTGGTAAAATATTGCCACAATCGTTAGACATTCTAACGATGTAAAGGAGAGCTCTCTAGAAGCTCTATGTGGTCACTTAATGACTCATGAACTTGAGTTAAATCAAATGTTTGGGAAAACCAAGGATAAAAATACCTCTCTAGCATTTATGATCACTACCTCATCTGGATCTAATGAGATCAAGCCAAAAGTTGGATGGGCATATCATAATTATATAGTTGATGACTCTAATAATATTCATGAACAAGCTGGTAATAGAGAAGAGGATGAAGGAACAGAGAGTGTGGTGATGATGATGGTGATCTAGAACTCTGAGGTCTAGCTGATTCTATGGCTATCAAGATCAAGTTGTATAATAAATATACCAGAGGCGGTGGATTCAAACATAGGGGGAGTTCTAAACCCTTTGTGAAGAAACCATAGATGATTAAACCATCTGTTGATGCCTCAAAAGGATAGGCCAAAGCCATTTACTACAAATGAGAGAAACCTGAGCACTTTGCATCTGAATGCAGATCAAACCTGTCAAAAACATATCTACTGAGAAAGAAGTTGCTTACTACAAGGCTAAATACCATGAAGCTATTGGCAAAGGGAAGAAAGCTAGAGGCTTTATTGCTGAAAAAGTTGATTAGGTTGATTCATCATCTGATGAAAAAGAGCATGTAATAGCCAAGTTCTGTTTAAATACTTTGCACCTGATTGAACTGTTACCACATTTGGCAGCATATACTTATCCATTGATCAAAGGATCAGGTATCCAACTTTGAAAATCCCATATTCTCTACTAAGACAACTAGGAAAACTCTTTCCAAAAATATCCTGGCACAAGTTAGACATGGGCTATGAATATCTTGAAGAAAGAAAAAAAGCACATGTCTAACTACAAATCGGATCCTTCTAAAGCTGCCACTTGGGAAATAGTGAGAGGTAGATGGTCTCTCTAATTACTCTGACTATGAAGATATTGCATCTGAAAAAAGTGTTTATCACTCCAACTAAGAAGAAGTCTTTATCAGCTCCATTTAAGCAAAAGGAGGCTTCTAGAATATTTGCTAAAACTCCAGATGCTTCATCAGGTAGATGCTTCATCAACTAGATGCTTCATCAACTACTATATGTAAACAAAAGAATGATTCTAACACTGTTGCTAAACCTTTTAATGTTCCATCAGTTGTTGCAGCATCTGATAGTATAACTTCTTCAAAATCATCAGATGGTAAAACTCTAAATAGATGTGACTCATCCAAACTTAAACAATAACTTTCTTCAGTTGAATCTTCCAATGATCCCAATGTTATCACTAAATATCACATTGGGAAATCTATTTTGAAAAAGCCTTCTTACAAGCTAGCAGCTAAACAGTCTGACTATAATGCTACCAGCTCTCCAAAATCTAAATCTAAGGCTAAAAAGGCAATGAAATCTACTATAAAAAATGATCCTCAATACTTTATTGGTCCTATCCCTCAATGATGTATCACTAAGAGAGAACTAACTAAAAATGACGAGGAGAAATTATGAGCGATGCACTTATGAGTGTGATGAATCCATAAATGTTTTGGATGTAGAGAAAAAGGCTAAGGTTGCCTAAAGATTGGCTGAGTCATCATCATCTGTCGACTAAAGGACATAAAGTTGTAAAAAATGTGGTAAATCTAATATAAACAAATGCATGAGTCATCTTATACTAAATGCCAAAATTGTTTATGTGTTAAGGACAAAACGTGATACAATTGTGGATCTTCAGATCATTTGACTTCATACTACTATAACACTCTTGGAAAAGGTGAAATGTCAAAATTGATGCTCTTGCAAAAGGTGGATTGGTGTTAGGATTATCTCCACTAATTTTTTGAGAAGGAGAGACTATGCTAACATGTGAGAAAGGCAACAAACCAGGGTCTCTTTAAGATCCAAAATTCAATCATCTTTTGATTGTCCTGTTTAAAAAATCAAACATGGACTTGTGTTGTCCTATGAATGTGCTAAGAATCTCAAAGAATAAATTTGTTCTTGTCATGGTGGATGAGTACTCGAGATTCACATGGATATTCTTTTTCTGGATCTGATATGTCCAGTTTCAAGCTCTCAAAAACAGATTAACCAACTCACAATTGAATCACAAGTCATTTGTATTTGATATAGTTTGATTACAAAATGACTCTCACAATAAGCTCTATGAATACAAGAAATTCTCTCTCTACAATCACAAGTATGTATGCGTGTATGTCTGTACTACCACACTCACAAGGATACAAAACCTATTTATACTAAGTCAAACCTTGTTGACTTTACAACACAAGACAAGTCAAACATACTTGACTTTACAAAGACTTTATACAAACAATTACAACTTTGACCTTTTAATCTTGAATACAATATTTGACTCAACATTCTCCCCCTTTGGATTCAAGATTAAAAAAATTGACAATGATCTTCAGGTCATCTTCTAGTTGCAAAAATCTTCAACTTTGCAGCTTTCTCAACTTGAAACATTCAGTAAATCTTCTTTTTTGGAATTCTTTCTCATCAAAATTACTCCATCTTTCTTTACCACCTTTGACTTTTCAAAATCGTGAACTCTTTTTCAATCTCCCACTTTGTTCACACATATGCAACAAATTTTCAGATTTTCCAATCTTTGAAAACATCTTGAAATTATCTGACTTTGCTTTGACATTGAACTTTGAATTATCTCTCCCTTTTTCATCAATGAATAGAAATCTGACATTGACATTCTTGAACTTTCTCATCTTTATCACTTTCACTTGACTTTACATTCTTCTGAAATTGATCATTGAAAACTCTCCCCCTTTTTGATGAATTATGAGACATCAGAATCATCAAAACATCATCAATTTCAGCATCGTCTTTGATAAACTCTCCCCCATATATCAAAATAAGCACAGTCTTCATGAGATAGAGACAATCTCCCCATTCAAGAAAATAGACAATCTCCCCCAAAGAGAATATGATCTCCGTATGATCTGATATGAACATCCTGCCGTCACTTCATAAATGTATTCATCTAAATCTTTTCAAATTCAGAAAAATTAAGATTGGTAACCCTGAATCAATAGATGAATCAGTTATCATGCCTGTCAGTAGCACAAAGCCACTGTATATAACAAATGTACATTGGAAAGGAGCTTTTTGATGTTCACTCCCCCAGGGCTTCCATTCAATCATTGAAAACCCACAAAGGAATTTTCTATGAATGTTAAGACAAGAAAACATATTCCTTGTGTGTTCGTGCATGTGTAGAATGATTGAAGCATATAAAGCTTAAACAGGATCAAAATATGTAAACCATTGAGACAACAACAGTATTACATAGACTCAATGTGCATGAGAAGAGGTTCGAAGGTGGGGTAACTTTCCTTCTTTTTCAATATCAAAATCTTCCAAATGAAGATCTGATAGATTACATGTTGTTTCCCCTTTAAAATATGAAACATCTTTTTGTTGAGAAAAAAATGAGTAGTTGGTGGGGTTTAATACAAGAGTTGGCATGGGCTAGTTTCCTGTTTCAATGAAGTTCACGAGAGAATTGTGAAACAACAGATCATTTGGCTGCCCGACTCAGAAAAAGTTTGGTGCAGAGTTTGTTATTCTTTTACTCTGATCTCTCACCCTCTTTCTTTTAATCATTTGAGCTCGCTTCTAACCAATCTTTTTTTTTCCATTTTACCTCAGCACACACCCACTCTCTATTCTTTTGACCCCTCTCCCCTCAATCACTCAGGATGACTTATGGGGTAGGAAATACAGGTTAACATAAATCCATAGAAGTTTTGATAAGCTCTCACACTGAATCCCATGTATTTTGTCCTAAAAAATGTGTTGCTCAACAATTTATCTTGTCAAATAAGCACAAGATGTCATTATCAGAAAATGTATGCTCATTAATAATAAGAATGAAATATGAGCATGTTGATCATTTAAGATCTCTCAAAACAATGAAATTGTATGAATAAAATGAATTCAAGCGAAGTGTTTTGAGAATCTGAAAATGATGCGATCAAATAAAATATCATGAAGAAAAATATGTTGGGATATCAAAGAACGAATATTTGTTTGTATGAACAAGATATAAACACATTATCAATAAAAGCACAATTATTAAGGAATGACGTATGATACTCACTCAACTTTGAATTTCAAACGGGAGTATTACCATCGAAAGATTTATCTTTTGAGACATGGTAATAACAAAGTCAATAAAGGTATTGAACCGATGTGTGCAAGAATACTTACCAGTATATGAAAAGACAATACACACGTATTGATCTTTGAGAAACACACGGTCAGATAAACATGAAAGTATTGATATAAAAAACATTTAAAATCACACTTCGAAATTCATAAAACTTTTGAGAACACGAAGTGGTTTGAACGTTTAAGAAATTGTTTTTCACATCCGAAAGTCGTTCGTCTTTCAAAATATGTAAGTTAAAGAATCATAAATACTTACATTATGCATAGGATTCTCAACTTCCCTTTGAAATAATATTCTATCTAGTACGTTCTCCTTTGACAAAACATTAGATACTCCCCCTCTGTATCTGTAAAACGTCAACCATTAGACAGGGAAAGTTTTGACTAAGTCCCCCTCAAATAGATAACAATACTTCCTTAATAAAATAAATCGTTTCAGCTCCAGTAAAAATGAAACAATTAAGTACGGGTTCTGAACAGAATTATCCAGAAGCCATTGTCACGTATTCTCCGGTGAGAATAGTAACTCCCCCTAAAAATAACAATCAATTTATCTTTTAATCTTCTCCTAAAAAATAACAAAATGTATCAGTAAAAATATAAAACACATAAGTTCCCCCTTAACATTTGCTTAATCCTTAATCAATAAATCGAGTTATGAATTACTAGGATTGAAGTAAATTCAGAAATCAAACTCCCCCTGAAAATTTGTATTCACAAATTTATCAGAAGAAATAATAAGTACTACCCCATGAAGATTGATCATCTTATATGCTTTGGAGTACAAAAAGTCTTTTGATCTTTGAAGTGTGAGTTCTAAACAGATGTGTTTAGAAGTCTATATTCTTTGTCATTGAAGACCGGGTCTTGAACTGCCTTGTTCAAAATCCAATGCTCTTACTCCCCCTAAACCTGTGGTACCTGTAAAACAGATTTGACAGGTTTTTGTACCCACATGTATTTGGGTCCAGATTGGTTAGATTTTGGAAGTCACTTCTCATTAGATTCAAACCTTTTAAGTTCATTTTGTTGAGAAGTGATTCTGTAAGTTCCATAGCAATTATGAGCATAATACTTATTAACAAATTCATCAGTTCCACAGTAAGAACAACAAATTTTCTTTTGTGCAAGTCTGATTAAATGATGTACAGAATATGAAGAATCAAACTTACCAAAAGATTTACCTTTCGGAGCATTGTTCTTTTTGTTCATTTGAGGTGTAGGAACAAATGACTTTGAATTATCTTTCTCATCTTTCCTTCTCCAAACCATTTTCTGTTTAGACTTGTTCTTTCTGGTGTTACCTGAACCATCAAGAGATTTGACATAGAAAAGATTAGTAGGACGGATCTGATCTTTGTGTTTAGACACATTATCATCTGAATCAACAAATAAAGGATTATTAGAAACATTTGCATAAAGTGAACTTGTAGTTGTCTTGAATGAACAATCTGAAGCAGCTGAATCATTCATGGGTGATTGATCAATTATATCTGGACTTCTTTGTGCTCGCAAATCCACCTTGAAAATGATTCCTTCAAGTTATGTGATTTTGTTTGACAAGTTGTTTCTTTCTTCAGACAATATATCAATCTTCTTTTGTAATTTAGACTTCGTCTTTTGTTCTTTCAGTACAGTTGCTGATAGTTCAGATAGCTTCTTTGAAAGCTTGTTGATCTCTGTCTCAAATACTTTCCTTTCTTCTTCAAAATCCTTTTCAACACTTTTTCTTTTATCAGATATTTCTCTGAATAATCCAACATTCTTCTTTTCTTTTAACTTCTTCTCTTTCTCAAACTTATCTCTTTCCATGATGATGATGACCTTTTCAAAATCTGACACTTGTCGAGAAATTTTTAACATTTGAGTTCAACAGATTTCTTCTCTTCAAATGACTTTCTTGAAAAATCTGAAAACTTTTGAGCAAAAGTCTTTCTTTCCTTGTCAAACTCTTCTCTTTCTTTTGCAATCTGCTTTTCTAACACTAATATCTTCTTTTGTAGCTTTGAATTTGCAGATTCTAAACCTTTGACCATCTCCTCATTTTTCTTGAATGAATCTTCTTGCTTAGATTTGACAGTCTTAGCATCCAAATCCAAAATATTTTTCTTCAACTCAGCATTTTGCCTTTCCAATATCTTTCTATTCTCTTCAACCTTCTTCATTTCTTCTTGCACTGAGTTTCCCTTTACTTGATAGGCTTCTTCTTCCAGCACATTTACTTCAACCTCAAGACTGAATTCTTTCTCTTTCAATTTGCCTCTGTCAGCTTTAAGATCTGGGCTTTCAGATCTGCTTTTCAGATCTTTTATTTCAGATTCCAGAGCAGAGACTTTATCTTCCAAATCAGCTTTCTCAGCTTTAATCTTAGAATTTTCTCTGGAGCAGTCATTAGCCATCTTGGTGTAGATTTACAATTGTCCAGCAAGATGCTTAACATTAGCTTTAGCTTCTGTAATATTCATCTTTCCAAAATCATAACTATAACCTTGAGTCATTTTGAGATCTGTAAAATATAAGAGCTTGAAATGATCGTTAGTTCGAAAAATCAACAATGAACAACTCAGAAAAATTTCTAGAAAAGATTTCCAAAAATTTTCTAAGGCAGAAATCCTCACACCACTGAGAACCTTAAACAATTCACACACCAATATAATTCGCTCACCAAGAGTAATTCGTACGCCAAGTAGCTTAAAATTCGCACAAGGAACCAAAATTCGCACGCCTTTATATGCGAGAAGTCACTTTTCGCATGCAACTGTATGCGAGTTCTTCCTTTTTGCACGCTTTGAGACGCGAGTTCTAACTATTCGCACTCTTCGAGATACGAATTCTTGACATGGAAAAATTTTCAACTTCAAACTTTTCGCTTGATGATCTTATGTGAATTCTATACTTAGCCAAATTTTCGATCTCAAACTTTTCGTATCGATACGAATTCTGTACTTAGAAAATTTTCAACTTTTCTATGTGAAAACCTCAAAATTCGTATGAAGAGAGATGTGAATTCCATAAATTTGTATGATGAACGATTCGAATTCCTCACTTCTCGTATCCTTCATGATGCGAAATTTGTCCTTAGAAATTCTGAAACCAACTTCTCGTATATCAAACGATGCAAAATACTTCTTTTTGCATGAAGTCATATGTGAATTCCACACTTAGATTTCAAAACTTCAACGCCATGCCAATTCTAGACATCGTTATGCGAAAATTCTAGATCTTGCGAGTTCTTCGTGCGAGTTCTTCACTTTTCGTCCAAAAATCACTTAGATCGATTAAAGAACCAATCAATCCATTGAATTAACTTCTGCAAATCGACCAATTTGATCAAAATATAAGTAGAATAGGATACAATCGATGAATTACAATCAAATTGACTCAAAAATCCATTTTGATATTGATATAGTGCGTAGAACTCAAAATGTTCGAAGAACAAAAAAACATCAAATCGAATCCAAAATACAGTGCAATTGTGTCAATGATCAATACAACAAACATCTAAAACAACAATCGACCACTAAACAATCAAAATATCAAACAATTACAGTACAAAAATCACAAAATCAATGAAATACAGTTGAAAGGGTGCGAGTTCGACATCTGGTTGATTTTCTTCTAATCAGGCTCTGATACCAATTGATATGTCCAGTTTCAATATCTCAAAAACATATTAACCAATACACAATTGAATCACAAGTTATTTGTATTTGATATACTTTGATTACAAAATGACTCTCACAATAAGCTCTCTGAATACAAGAAATTCTCTCTCTACAATCACAAGTATGTATGCGTGTATGTCTCTAATAACACACTCACAAGGATACAAAACCTATTTATACCAAGTCAAACCTTGTTGACTTTATAACACAAGAAAAGTCAAACATACTTGACTTTACAAAGACTTTATACAAACAATTACAACTTTGACCTTTTAATCTTGAATACAATATTCGACTCAACAAGATCAAAGATGAAGTAGTTGATGAGATAATTATTTATCTAAAAGATGGAAAAGATGAATGACACGTTTGTCAAGTCACTAAAAAGGTGATCACAACACTGAATTTAAGAGCCAATATCTCTATAGTTAGAGCACCCCAACAAAATGGAGTACCTGAAAGGAGGAACATAACATTGATTGAAGCTTCCAGAAGAAAGATATTCGGATGAAGGCATCTTTTTTAGCTACTCCACAATCTCAAAAGCCTACAGGGTGTATAACAAAGGACAAAGAAAATTGAATAATCTATAAATGTCATGTTTGATGAAGTTTTAACAAGTCAAATGACTTTTGTTGGTTCCTAGTTTGGGTCTAACAATGATTCAGCCAAAACAAATGCAGACAAAAAGATATGTGGAAGCGATTTAATGCATAAGAATGGTTTGGTTTGGTAGTAAACACGTACAAACAAGCAACAAAGATAAAAATAAACAATAGGAATGAATCACATAAAGTTCATCTTCATTGATCTTGCCAAATACACCAAGAACACGCAGTTATGTGTGCAATATTTGCTCTCAACAGATTTCTCACTACTAGATAAGCGTGGGTGATTTGTGTGCGCGCATTGTGGATTCAGTAGGTGCTCCCTACATATACAAAAAGTGGAGCACACAAATGTACAAGACAAAAGCTGACATTCCATAAACAGAATGCCACCTGAAAAGTAGAAACATTGTGTATGTACTATTGATATGGTGAATCTTCGTACAATAAGGGGGAACATGATCTGCGCTTGGTCTTGTTTCTCCATGAATTTCACAAGTCTTCCATCCTCCAGAGGTACCCACCACAGAGGCTCTGTGAAGGGTCATAGAGGCTCTACGGTCTGAAGATCATCTTCTGGTTAAGTTCTTTGGGGATTATGGTCGACAGAGGTTCTGAGCATTGCACTTCGGTTGAGTATTGGTGTAAGGCAGAAGTCTTCTGTGGTTCCTAAACTTAGCCTATTTTTCAATACTTCTATACATTACAGATGGAGATAACAATCTCCCCCTAAGTATTGAAAAATAAAAATGTGAAAGTTGGAGTGTATGGCTAAGTAGGAAACAAAAAGAGGTCAAAGGAACTCATCCTCTGAAGACTTGATTTCATTCATAATAAAAGATGCCAGAAGGCATTTACAGAGCATAAGCTTAAAGTACAATACATGAATGGAAAAAAAATTACATATCATCAGAGCCAATATCTTGGCGTCTGGGAAATCATTTATCTTCTTTCCATAGCCTTCATCCTTCTTCAGCTCTCTGTAAAAGAAAGCACACATGTCTCGAAATCTGATGGACGCCTTTATATTCGCGAGAAGTTGATCTGCGACCTCAGGGTTAACAAGTTATGTGCCTCTATGACTCCTAATTTCATGTTGAAAGAACAACAGACTCTGAGTGGAGTACTTCTTGCTTTCTTGACCCATGAAGAACTTCTTTTCGCCTTGAGAGTTTAGGTACACTTAGCCAAATTTTGGATGGGTTATGATAGAGTTTGTTAAGATGTTGGTAGAGGTAGGATAGTCGTCATCACTCATCAGGGGCTGTCAGCCTTATCCTTTTTACTCCCAAGTCTAGAGTGACCTGAAAGTCGACTAGGTTGTAGTAGAGCAGCTTTTCTCGCATGACGTTTCTTATTGTCAGATGTGCCTTTTGATTCTCTTGTCCCCATCCAAATCTATCCTCTGTCCATTTGTAAAGCTCGGGGAGGTCGAAAGGGTGAAGGTTTCTTAAGTATGCATCTATGAACGTCATCTTCTTCCCATCTTCTGTTTAGAACAAAGTATTGATTGTACCAGAACTTCTTACACTTGGTGTACTGAAGCTTTATCCCCAGAACTTCTGTGATATTTTCCATAGAGAAAACCTTTGCCTTGGGTTATGCCATTTCTTTGTAGAACCTTATGGTTTCCTCTGAGATGATTTTTTCTGAGAGTGTAGGTTCTGGTAGTGGATCAATTAAACCTCGGCTATATAGGTACTTGTAGATGACCTCTTCCAGATCTTTCTTTGGAGGCGATCGTGGAATTGGTTTTCTCAGAGCTTCCATGCCTTGGATTATATGAGCTACCCTATCATGAGAGGGTTTCACCAGAGGGTCTAGGATTGGTAACTTTGATAGAGGCTCTAGATCAAAAGCCCATTCATCTTCTTCGGGTTTGGGAGTTATGAAAGAGTCGAAGGAACTCTTCATAAGCTTTTCAATGTTGGGTTGAGGCTTGGACTTTGGCTTTGAGACCTCTGTAGCTATGGTTTTGCCCTTGTTTTTGGTAGAAGGCTTGTTCTTTGGGGCTTCAGTGGCTTGTGCTTTCTGAACTTCTACAAACTTTGGTACTTAGACATTTGTGGGAGAGTGAGCTACAGAGGTGGCTTGTGTCTTCTTCTGAGTATTGGCCTTTGAGCTCACTGGAACTTGTTTTAGGGGAGTTGCGGATACTGGAATTGCAGGTAATGTAGGCAGAGTCTCCCCCTCATGATGTCCATATGAATCAGACCCATCTGGCCCTTGGTCATCGTGCTTCCTCTTCTTTGCGCCGGCCTCTGTTTGGCACGAATAGGGTGTACTTCTTCTCTTCTTAGACTTGAGGGTCCACTTGGCATGGTATTCGATGAGTGCAACGATATCATAAGCGGCCATATTTTCTTTGTTGACCTCGTAATCAGTGATGAACTTCATTAAAGCTATATTTTTCTTTACATCCTCTTCAGCCTTGTTTGCTTTGGCTGTGAAGTCATCACCGATCTTGTGGACTTGATTCATCAGAGCCTCACCCATTTTATGCAGTTCAACTTTGGTGGCTAGATTGTATGGGAGGCTTACCTTAGTCATATTATGCGGTTGATATGTAGATGGCAGAGGGACCATGGTACTGCGAACCATATCCTTAATTTATGTTCTCAGAGCCGCTAGCGTTTCTTGTGTAGAGTGTGAAGTATTGGCTAGAGTAGGAGGGGCTTGTCTTTGTTGATTCACGATCTCAGCCAAGCACCTCAGAGCCTCTGTATTGTCTTGAACAACCTCTGTCAACTTGCTGAAATCTTCATTGGAAACATGATTGGCAGAGGCCTTGATGAGGGATTGTATATCAGAGGAGTTTTGGGTAGTTGCTTTTGTGAGGCTCTCTATGCTCTCTTGGGTTTTCTTCAATTCCTCTTTCTTCAGAGAGCATACCTCTGAGTATACATCTTTGACCCTGTTGGAGAGGACCCCGGAATGCTTCATCTTATCTTATGTGTCTGTGGACAAGCTTTCTAACTTACCAAGTGCATAATACACAATGCCAAAAAAGGCTTTAAATTAAACCCTTGTGACATGTACAGAGGGGTCACCCTCTGGAAAACACATGGTCCATATTGGGCCAAGTCAAATTTGGCACCTAAAAAGCTTGTGTTGAGATTGAACTCTTTAGGTTTTCCGTCCGAAGCAACCAAGCTTCTAGTAGGAGAGTTGTCTGTGAACGTTCTATCCGTATCAACATCTACAGGGGATTCAGATTCCTCTTGCAGAGTGATAGTAGATTTACTCAGAGGTTGGTCTAGAACCTCTTCGTGTGCAATTGACCTCTCAGGTCGCTCGGAGCGACCTTGGGTTGTTCCCTCGTGTGTGACAGAGGCAATAAATGCCTCTGTGTTTTGAACTTGCATGCTCTAGGGTGAGTGAGCATTTATATCACCACCAACATCCTTTGAGAGGATGTGGCTATTTGGTTTTCCCCGAATATAAGTGGCACAAAGGAGGAAAAAGGTTCCTTTGTCCAGCTGGGTGGGGTTGGGTTCGGAGTGTACACTCCTTCTTCAATATCCTGTTGCACTAGACCTGCAGACGGAATAACAAACGTGGCTGAGCAATAACTCAGTGAACAGATCAATGAAATCAACAATAAACAATATAGGGTAAGTACAAATTATCCCTATAATCATGAAACGATAAAATAAATCAATCGAATATCACAAAGATATAACAAAGGGGTTCACGTAATCACCCGTTCCGTGTTTCGTGTTATTCAAGTTCACATAAATCACCCGAATATACTAAACCCGTTGTTCCCAAAGAATGTACGGTTCTATGGGCATAAATGAGAACTAGCGGTGTGGGCACGACACCCACTAGCCCTCAACTACTATTATAGCAGTCCTAGTTCTGTTCTGTTCCTAGGATATCCATTCGTCCCTATGGCCGGATCAGGGCCAGCGCACTTCCCACGCATACACAAGGACTCCATAGTGATTATAGACACCATGGAAGCATCACAAAGTCGGTGCCCCGACTAAGTGTCTGGGTAAAGGATCACAACATATGTGATCTAACCGGATCATAAAGATATAACAATAATCAATGAACAATGTCAATATGGCTTGACTCTATCTAGTCGTGCCATTCTCAATCTGATAATATCACGGTAATTGGACCGATTCAACAAACCATATTTATCACATTTCATTCGCGCCTCAGCATTCAGAGTAAACTCAAGAATCGGGCCAACGGTCCCTATTAGGGGCATCAGACTTTGGAACAGTCCTAAGTCGTGCTCAACTAATGGAACACCAAATGGAATTCAACAAAGGAACGACACGATGAAAATGCAAGAAACAACATCTTTGAGATCTTTTCGAACCTCAAGTTACTTTTCGGTAAATCAAATTTGAATGGAATGACCGAAAAGTAACTTGAGGTTCGAAAAGTAACTTGAGGGTCATTCCATTCAAATTTGATTTACCGAAAAGTAACTTGAGGTTCGAAAAGATCTCAAAGATGTTGTTTCTTGCATTTTCATCGTGTCGTTCCTTTGTTGAATACCATTTGGTGTTCCATTAGTTGAGCACGACTTAGGACTGTTCCAAAGTCTGCTGCCCCTAATAGGGACCGTTGGCCCGGTTCTTGTGTTTACTCTGAATGCTGAGGCGCGAATGAAATGGGATAAATATGGTTTGTTGAATCGGTCCAATGACCGTGATATTATCAGATTGAGAATGGCACGACTAGATAGAGTCAAGCCATATTGACATTGTTCATTGATTATTGTTATATCTTTATGATCCGGTTAGATCACATATGTTGTGATCCTTTACCCAGACACTTAGTCGGGGCACCGACTTTGTGATGCTTCCATGGTGGCTATAATCACTATGGCGTCCTTGTGTATGCGTGGAAAGTGCCCTGGCCCTGATCCGGCCATAGGGACGAATGGATATCCTAGGAACAGAACAGAACTAGGACTGCTTTAATAGTAGTCGAGGGCTAGTGGGTGTCGTGCCTACACCGCTAGTTCTCATTTATGCCTATAGAACCGTACATTCTTTGGGAACAACGGGTTTAGTGTATTCGGGTGATTTATGTGAACTTGAATAACACGAAACACGGAATGGGTGATTACGTGAACCCCTTTGTTATATCTTTGTGATATTCGATTGATTTATTTTATCGTTTCATGATTATAGGGATAATTTGTACTTACCCTATATTGTTTATTGTTGATTTTATTGATCTGTTCACTGAGTTATTGCTCAGCCACGTTTGTTATTCCGTGGCAGGTTCTCGAGACAGACTTGGGGAATATCTGGGTTGAGAGACCAAGAGTGAATATTTTGAAGACTGACTTACCGGACAACCTTATTTTGTGAATACTTACTTTTGGGATTGTATATATATATATATGCACCTTAATGCCCGGTTGTCAATAACTAGTATTATTTTGCTGTAAAGTTTACTTAGTTGCTCTGTATGTGTTAAAACGAATATAGCTAGTATGGGATGTTACAGGTAGATGGGTGGTTCGCACAGGGAGGGGGGTTGGTTGGTGTGCCATTGGCATCTTTTTCTCCTTATTTCCCCACTGCATCTTTTTCTCTTTCCTCACCATCATTCTTCTCATTCTCGTTTACATTTTCTATCAGAACCTCTTCGGCGTGTATGGTTTTGGGCCTTGGTGGTGAGAGAAACTAGTCGAACATTGAGACCATTGCTGCTAGGTCCTCTGGAGTGTGACCCTGAGTGGCCTATGTGGTGGGAGGACTTAATCTCTCCACCACTTCCTATATCAACTGTCATTTCTAAGGGGCTCTAAGACCTTGGATCTTCAGTTCTTGCCTCAGCCTCAATGTTTTGGGCTTCATCGATGGTTACCCTTCTTCCTCTCCTCTGCAGAGGTGCATCTTCAACCTCTGCAGGTGCAGTAAAGGAGGCATGTACCTGTGGAGTGGGTATAGAGGCCTAAGCTTCTTGGGTTGCTTCTATATATGCCCTCTTCCTCAATCTCCTCTTCCTTTTCTTGGGAGGTGCTTCAACCTCTTCCGTCTGAACCACTGTAGGTATTGGGACTTCTACTTCTGCAGTCCTCTTCCTATGTTTCCTTTTCTTTTTCTCCTTGGGTTTCTCACCCCCTTCCTCACTCTCTTGTTTTTCCACTTGTTCTACTCTCACCTCACTTGGACCTCCTCCTTATTCTCCTTCTTCTGCACTAGGCCTAAGCAAAATGACCATCTCACCCTCTGCGGCTCCTATTCATAGAGGGGTTGCAGAACTCGGTTCTAGAGTCCTGCTTCCACGTATGTATCCCATCCTAGCTTCTTTACCCACGTAGGTTAGGAGTGTGGCTGGCAGAGGTCTGTCATGCGGATATCCAGAGGGCACAATTGTTGGCTTGTGAGTGTTCATAACGTTGAGCTTGATGAGCTTGCCCTCTGTAGGTAGTTTGTTCGGCCCAATCATCGCATCTCCCAACAGTACTGTGATGAATCGATTGTACACCAGTGATGATAGAGGCTTGTCTCTGCTCTGTTCTTTGCACTTCTTCACCACGGTGTTGATCATCTCCCTCAGAATGAGCTTAGCATAGTTCAAAGGGAGGTAAAAGTAGATTCCATACATAATGGCAAGTATGTTGTGGCTTGATTGGTCTGGGCTACCTATCTTGCCAGTCAGGGTTTTGTTTAAAATGGAGAACAACACGTTCCACAGAGGTGGGAGTAACTGTCTTCTAAAATCAGTCCTCTTGGTTATTGGTTTGCCATAGCCAATAAAGATCAGGAAATCCACAATTTCCTCATCAGAGGGTTCATCTGAATATTTGATTAGGTTCAATTGAGTTTTTGTGGGGAGTTCGAAAATGGTAGAGATGACTTTCTTGTTGATTCCAAGTTCAAGGACTTAATTTACATTATGTGCAGTGGAAAATACCATAATGAAAGGTCCAAACTTCTCATGTTTTTCATATTTGCACGATTGCCAGAACTGTTGGACATAAATTTAAGGGATGTCAGTTCTAGTCATGGTTAGGGCTTTGTTCAGAAAGTGGTTTTTCAGAAGAAGAATGAGGGGCTCATAATCCTTAGAGAAAGCTTTGGGTTCGAGAACAACATAGTGATTATTGGGCTTCAATGAGAGGTTGTTCATATGATATTCATGGCGAGCGAATGAGACCATTCGTCTTGCTATGGGTTCTTGGTCAACCGAATCAGGGTTGTTATCGTGGCTTCGTTGTTGAGAGTTTTTGGAGTTTTGTGCAGAGATGGAGTGGGAAGCCATTGAAGAAGAATGTAGAAAAAAAGAGTTGCAGGTATTTTGCTCAAGTTCTTGAGAGAGAAAGGTTGCAGGTAACAATGGAAAAGTGAAAGGATTTGGGTATTTATGATGAGTGGGATAAAAAATTAGGCGGTAAAATATAAATATTTGTAGTCCGTAATGAGTACATAGCCGTTTTGAAAAACCGTTTAAAAAACGATGGAACAGTTTACGACCCAATCGTGTGTTGCCACGTCATTTGGGGCGGTGCACGATCAAGAACGTGTGCCTCCCACTATTCTCACGCGTGTGTCATATGCTATACCCAAATGCCTGTGACTTTCAAAATAACCCGCACCCTAGAATGCCTTTGAAGAATTTTTATAAGTGTTTGGCATTACAGAGGCTCTATGGGTTTAAAAGCTTCTGTGATCTGAGGGTGGTAAATAACTTCAATAGAGTAACAACTTTTCCTTACCAACATGGTTGAAAGACAATGATGTGATCAAAGTGGTCTCTTTTGGGCATAAAGACTATGTTACATCTCGTAGAGGCTCTGTGAAAGGTCGTAGAGGCTCTAAGACCAAAATTTTCTAATAAAAGAGGGATTATGAGAGATTTTGACCTATCAATGTTTTGATTTATTTATTCTGGTAGATTTGGACATATTTAAAAGTTGGTGTCCGAGAAAAGTGTTATTGACACTTGGTTGTGCGAAGAGCTTACCTTACACTACAATCTTCTCGATAGAGATGGCTTCTTTGGCTCCCCCTTGAATGATCAACCTCTGTGATCATATTCCAGGTCTCCTTCTTCTCCCCTTTGACCTATGCTTGGATCATATGTGATAAGCTTTGCACAAGACATAGATCAAAGAACCACAATATATAAAGAATGACAAGACCAAAGTAAAAGAAACAACTATACAGACAAAGGTAAAATTGTAAATGCATAAATGAAGCTATACATACTGAAGCAAAGATATGTACAATAGAAGCTTTGAGACCAGGTGCAGAGGTTCTGTAGGTCAACTCAAGTTATGCATGCATAACTTCCCAACTAGAAATGAGAATCTCTTCTTGTCTAGAGCTTTAGTGAACAAGTCGCCAAGCTGATAAGTTGTGGACACAAGGTACATCTCTATTGTGCCATGTTCTACATGATGCTTAAGAAAGTGGTACCTGATATCGATGTGTTTTGTCTTTTAGTGTTGAACAGGATTAGCAGATATCGCAATGGCACTCTTTGAGTCGCATAGGATGGAAATCTTCTCGATATCCAGACCGTAGTCCCTTATTTGGCTTCTCATCCACAGAACTTGTGAGCAACAACTGGCGGCATCTACGTATTCAGCCTCTGCCGTAGAAGTATACACGCAGTTCTGCTTTTTAGGAGTCCAACTTACGAGTTTTCCTCCTAGGAATTGGCAACTCCCAGAGGTGCTTATTAGGTCTAGCTTACATCCTCTGTAATCTGAATCTGTGTAAGCCATAGTTCTTTGGATACTAGAGGCCAAGATTCTTGGTTCCCTTAAGGTATCTAAAGATCCTCTTCACAGCATAAAGATGAGATTCCTTTGGGTTAGCTTGAAATCTTGCAAAGAGACATGTGGCAAACATTATATCTGTCTACTAGCAGTTAAGTACAGAAGAGACCCAATCATGCCTCTATAGAGCTTACACTCCACATATTTACCCTTTAGATCCGCATAGAGCTCAAATCCAGTGGCCAAGGGGGTTTTCATTGTAGAAGAGTCAGAGAGTTTGTATTTTGAAAGTATGTTAGAGACATATTTGGAATGGTTTATGAAAATACCCTCTGTGATTTGTTTGACTTGAAGCCCGAGGAAAAATGTTAGTTCTCCCATCATGCTCATTTCAAACTCACTCTTCATCAATGTTTCAAACTTTTTGTAGTAGGATTCATTAGTAGAACCAAAGAAAATATCATCCACATATATTTGCACAAGCAGAATCTCACCTTTTCTCTTCTTAAAGAATAAAGTTGTATCAGTTGTACCTCTTTCGAAATTGTTGGCAAGAAAAAAGTTGGAAAGTCTATCATACCATGCTATGGGGCGTGTTTGAGTCCATACAGAGCCTTGTCCATGAAATAGATATGGTTTGGATACTTCGAGCTTTCAAACCCTGGTGGTTGTTGGACATAAACTTCTTCTTGTAACTTTCCATTTAGAAAGGCTGACATGACATCCATTTGATATACTTTAAAACCTCTGTGGAATGCGAAGGCTAGGAAGATTCTAATTGCTTCGGGTCGTGCAATAGGGGCAAAAGTTTCTTTGTAGTCAATCCCCTCTTCTTGGAAATATCCCTTGGCCACCAGTCTTGCTTTGTTCCGAATGACCACCCCATCTTCATACTTTTTGTTCCTAAAGACCCATTTGGTCCCTATTGCGATTTTGCCTTTCGGTAGAGGCACTAAGGTCCACACCTTGTTGCACTCAAACTACAGAAGCTCCTCTTGCATAGCCTCTATCCAGTTTGGATCATCAAGGGCCTCAAAAACCATCTTGGGCTCGATAATACTAACAAAGTTTGTAAAGAAACAAAAATTTGCAGTAGCAGAGCGAGTCTTGACTTTGTCAGATGGATGACCAATGATTTGGATCTTTGGGTGACTTTTGGTCCATCTTGTTATTCTTGGAAGACGTTCATTGGAAGCATCAAATTGAACTTCTGTAGATAGATCTTCGGGTTCTTGGACAACTTCTGAGATAAAGGGTTGATCGGTCGTGCTCGTTACAGGTGTAGAGTTTGCTTTTTGAGTCGATGTAGAAGCCTCTGTGGTGCCTTGGTTGGAGTTCTCGGCCTGCTCTGGTGTTGACTCCTCTGTTGTTAATGGAGTATGATCATTGGCTTGAGTTGGCATAGAGTCTTAATTCTCTTCTTGTTTTGCTTGCTCCCCTCAACAGTTACTTCTACACAAGAACTGAAAGAGGGTGAAGTAACATTGGGACCGGTAAGGGATGTACCTGTTTGGTCCGCAGAGGCCTCGACTCCAGAGGCTCTATGATCATCTTTAGATGGGTCATCATGAAACATTTCCTCGAATAAGTGATGTAACTCATTTGCTCGAGTAGATGATTCACCGGAGTCTTGCAGTTGTAGTCCGAGTCCTGAGCTGATTTTCTCAGAAGTCACCTGAGAACAGTCATCGAAAGAAACATTAATACTTTCAAGTATAAGTTTTGATTTTAGTACATAGACTCTGTAAGCCTTAGAGGTTGCTGAGTAGCCAATGAATTTGGCTTCATCAGTCTTACGATCAAACTTCCCAACATGCTCTCTGTCGTTTAGGACAAAGCATCTGTATCCAAATATGTGAAAGAACTTAATGTTCGGTTTCATCTGGTTGATTAGATGGTAGGGGTCTTTGAATGTCTCTTCACTATCTGAGGCCTGTTCTGAGTGAAACATGTTGTTGATATGGCTTCTGCCCAGAAAGAAGTGGATAATCCTGAAGCAGTGAGCATAGTTCTTGCAGCCTCCATAAGCGTTCGATTCTTGCGTTCAACTACACCATTTTGTTGTGGAGTCCTTGCGGCAGAGAAGTTCTGTGATATGCCCTCTTCGGAAAGATAGGCCTAATGGTTGAGTTCTTGAACTCTGTGCCATTGTCACTTCTTAGCTTCTAAACCTTGTTGTCATAAAGAACCTGTATTCTCTTCATGAGATTGATTAGTACTAAAGAAACATCAGACTTCTTTCGGACAAATTCAACCCATGTATATCGACATAATTCATCTATGAGTACAAGTATGTACTTTTTTCCACCTAGGCTCTATACTGAAATTAGACCACAGAGGTCGACATGAAGCATGTACAGAGGTCTAGTGCACGATACATCTGACTTGGTCTTATGGGCGGCTCTTTTGAGTTTGCCCATTTCGCAAGCAGAGCATAAATGATCTCTGTCAAACTTAATATTGGGCAGACTACTCACCAAATTCAATTTAACAAGGTTGTCAAGAGTATGAAAATTTAGATGACAGAACCTGTTATGCCAGAGCCAAGCTTCTTCGTTCTTACTTGAGACCAAACAAAGTGTTTCTTCTTTATTGGTGGCTTTAAAGTTCATTAGGTATAGGTCACCTCTTTTGTTGGCACGAAGAAGCTCTGTGTCCGTTCCTTCACTAAGAAGAGAGTAGTATTTCTGCTTAAACATAACATCGAAGCCATTGTCACAGAGTTGGTTAACAGTAAGCAGATTGTATTTAAGGTTATCCACATATGCAACCCTGCATACATCGATGTTCTCTTTGGCTATGACTCCGTAGCCTTTGATTTACCCCTTCTTGTTGTCTCCAATGGTTACAGAGCCTCCTCCAGATTTTTCTTTGCATGAGGAGAGTAACCTTCTGTCGCCAGTCATGTGCCTAGAGCACCCGAAGTCTAGGTACCATATGGGCCAAGCTGCTTCTGCTGTACAGATTAAGGAGATTTAGGTACCCATTTCCAAATGGGTCCATTCTTGTTGGGGGTCTTTAAGGTTGCCTTAGCATCCTTGGGTTTGGTTTTACCTTCTGAAGTAGAAGAACCATTTTTCTTCTTCTCACCCTTGAACTTTGCATTCTTAGCTTTGGGTTGAGAGAGGAAGCACTGAAGACTTGAAAAATGTTGGCTTAAAGCATGCATGAGATGGAAACATTTGCAATTTGAGACACCAGAAGCAAGTTGGTTAAACTTTTCATTAAAATCATCAAAGTTAGGTACAGAGCAATTTTTATTACAATCTCTCCTAGCATTGGACTTCTTTTTACATAAATTCCTATCTAGGCTAGACTGATGTTTATAAAAAATCCTCTTCAGATGGCTCTTAGGCTGTACCCTTCCTCTGTGGGATCCTTCCTTTGGATTCACTGCCACAGAAGCAAAAAGTTTGTCATTATTAACCCATTTCTGCTTTTGTTGCCAAGTGAATTTTTCTTGAATTGGCTTTGAAGGTCTTTAAGCTTTTGGCTTTTGAGGTGACAACTATTTTTTTTTTGTTTATCTTTTCAAGCTCAAGAGAAGTCTTAGCTTGTAGACACATATCAATAAAATAAGGGAAAATAGGAATCCTTGCAGAGCTCACTTTAGGAGCAATCATTATGTTAAGAATGACAGAGGATAGTCTAGAACCCTCTAGTTTGCAAGGGACTACTTCTAGCTAGACAGATTCAGTCTCTTTATCGACAGAGGATGACTCATTCTCAGATTCAGAGTCCAAATCAAGAAAATCTTTGTGACTGGAGGCATGATCTTCTAGATATGTACTACATTTTCCATCATCATTGTCCCTTGAGGTATTTAAATCTTTTAGAATGCATGAGAAAACTTCAGTAACACTTAATCTCTCCATCAAATCTTGCTTAAAGATTTTATGTAAGACAGAGATCATATCAGGACTATTGAAAAGGTGGTTTTCATAGGTTTCTTTTAAATCTTTTTCAAAAATTTAACCAACTTTCCTTCTGCAGAGGTAGGAACAAACTCATGTGCCTTAGAGGACAGTTCCTTTTCAGGAGTTATAATGCACACAAATGCCATTTGAGTTTGTGTTTCTGGATGACCAAATTTGAAGAGTCCTATATGTTTTTGGGACAAATACTTCTTTGGAATAGATTACCTTTTGACAGAGGTTGAGGATGACAAATCTTTGTTTTCATACCAAGCATTTGTCATAATTAATGGATTCCTCTCATGTGGTTCTCCAGAGGTTCTGCGCCTTTTAAAGGTAGAAGTTAAGTTGGGAAATCCTGTTTTCTGAACCTTCCCAAGGCAGAAGATGTTAGATAAGGATTGATTCCGTTTGCTTCCGGTATAAGGATCAATGTCACATCCCTATACCCCTTCTTCCGACTTGGGTGTTGACCTTTTCATGCACCTTCTGTGCATCCTGATATTTCCTAATCAACAGATCTCTGTCGAGCAAATCCTGGTGGAGGACTTCTATTTCTTTTTGGAAATTTTTTTTCAGATCAAGTGCATTTAATCTGTCACTTTCATTGTCCTTTAGCTCTTTGATCTTAATTTTCAAAGCTTGATCAAGAGAAATTACCTTTTATTTTAAAGATTTCTTTTCTTTAATGTGTTCAGCCACAAGATTTGTCTTTTCAAGGAACAACTTGTCCTTTTCTTGAGTGAGAAGTCTAGATTCTCGCTCATTAAAGGCAAGCTTCTTTTCAAGATCTGGGCATGTGATTTTGAAGGCTTGGAATTCTTCTGTTAGTTTAAACAATTTACATTTTGTGTCATGAGTGTCTGAGTTAGATGTGGATACCTCACTATCAGCATCAGAGGAGTTTAGTTCTGCCATTCCACAAAACAAGGCATTCTTGTCCCCTTCATCAGAAGATTCGTCAGAGACCCAGTTGCTCTGCTCAACCATCAAGGACTTCTAAGCGTAGTACTTTGCCTTCTTCTTGTAAAAAGCAGAGTCTTTAACTGGATTACTTCTGGGGGCTTGACTTCGACACTCTACAGCGTAGTGTCCGGGATTTCCACACTTGAAGCAACCATTATTCTGTGGGGTGTTTGTTGTTGTTTTCTCTCCTCCTCTACCATCATATTTCTGAGCGCCTCTCTATGGGTACTCAATGGCCCTCTATTGATGATCCACCATCCTTTTCTCGTCTCCTCTCTGCTCATGCATCCTGTGTTGATCCACAAACTCTTCTCTTCCATACCCTCTTTGCTTAAAACTTTGTGGTTGTCCATATCCCCTCTGGTCACGGAAAGCTCTATCATTTTGTGGTCCATGACCCTGGAACCGACCACTTCTCTCTTCTCTTTCATCATGTTGTTTGTTGAACATGGGCTTCCTTTTGATTTCTCTATTGAACTTCTTTGTTATTAGTGCTAGAGTCTTGGCAAGGGAAGCCATGTTCAACTCCTCTTCATCAGAACCTTCCTCTTCTTCACTTTCTGCTACCAGAACCTTTTTCATCTATTTCTTCTTCACTCCTTCCTCTGCAGCCTTGTCCTTCTGAGGCTTATCATGAACCTCTGTGGCCTTGCCTACCAGTGCCAAAGGCCCACCCGCTTGGGTTTTGGCCTGGACTATGCATTGTTCTTGGCCAGCTAGAGTACTAAAGAGGTCTGACAAGGTCCAAGTATCAAGATTTTGTGTTTTTTGGAGAGACATAGATAGTTGGAGCCAATCATCATTCAAGCTCTTAAGGAAAATGATATTATTTTCCTCAGAAGTTCTTTGGATCCCAAACTTTCTGCACTTGTTGATAAGAGAGTTGAATCTGTCATAGGTGCTTTGTAGGGGTTCGCTCGGCAGATCCTTGAATGCATAGTATTCATTGAAGCATTGAGCTCGATTGTTCTTTTTAGTTTAACTCCCCCCTCCAACTATTTCTCCAGTTCTACCCATAAGTCCTTGGAAGTTTCACATGAGTCAAGAGATTGGAAAATGTCATTGGGAATGGCCATAATGAGTAGTCTTTTGGTTTTCTTGGCCATTTCATGTTTTCCAAGTCTTGTTCTCCCCATTCAGCAATTGGTTTAGGTTTTTAATATTCAGGGACTTCAGGGGTTGTAGCAGTTGCTGGAACCCTGGGAACAGTGACCATAGGCACATACGGTGGGTTGTGAAGGTACTCAACAAGCTTTTGGTCAACCCCCTCCAGGAAATGGACCATACGAATCTTCCACTGAGGATAATCATCCCTTAGTAAAGTGGGGGGTTTTGTTTGAGACCCAGATGTGAAAAAATTAGCAGTGTTTGCCATTTTGAAGTAGACGAAAATTTTTTGAATTGAAAAACATAATACATACTGTAACAAAAGCTTTTGATGAACCTTGGATGAAATAAGAAGAGATTTGGTTCAAATAAGAAAGAAAATAGTATTGTAACACTTATGACAAACGTTTGAATGATTTGAGATAAGAAACTTTCCTATATCTATGTTCAAATCAAACTTGTTGATGAAAACACATAAAACAGGGATTGTCACTTTAGAATGAGATGCAAGGCTAAAATCAGTTCAAAATACTACCAAAACGACTTTGAATCATTACCGATAGGAGTGCTGTCATACCCCGCTAAAGCGGAAACACGAGGCATAACAGCTCCGATGTCGTAGCACAAGATTATAGCATACCAACATTTACTTAACTTTCAAAATACATTACATTTTTAAGAACATAGTATCGTCATTGTTTACAATTCTCAAACTTTAAAATATAACGATACGCATAAAGTAAAATAATCTTGCTTCAAAATATGAAGTGCACTGCTAAAACATCATGGAATTACCTTCTCGATTCCTGAAAAGCATGAATAAAAACCAAGGTCAACTACAAAGAGTTGGTGAGTTCACAGGTTTTATATATGCACAAATCATTTTTATATGCAAGTTGACATTTGTAAAACATACGTATACACCAACTTCAATTCTTTGATTCATGAGCACCACAATTTAATTTTTTTTATGATAAGTGTATGCAAAGACAATATTACGTTGAGCCACTACTAAGCCGTCCCTGACCAATTTCAACGCCCCCGATGAACTAACTCAGCGGTGGTTCATGCCACATGTTTAGTCATCTTCTCTAGTATAGTGCACCCCTGCTCGTCAGCATTAAGGTGGGCTTGTCACACCAAATAGCGCTATCCAATAATACTATAGGCCCGATTTTCTTCGAGTTAATAGTAGTGTCACAGGGTCTTAACATTAAAAACTCAACACATCAATTGCATACTTATCATATAGCTTATAATTCCAAATGTTTTTAACAAAGCCTTATAAATTGCCAATTCGCAATACTTTCAAACAATTCTCATGAATCTTTAAATACGCAATTTAAACATGCTTTCCACCCCAAAATCAATTAAAACGATAAAAGTGGGGCTGTGAATACTCACCTTAACGATTGCAACGGGTGATGCTTTACTTTAATACTTATAGAATTTTGTCACGCCCTTATTTTCCCTATACAAGAGTTGCCATAAAGAAACACATTAATGCCCTATTCCGATGTCCAACCAATATGTCCAATTGTCCCATGAAATGCCATCATATAAGTTTCTTAGTCCATATCCATTTTTAACTATACAAAGTTCCAAAATACAATAAAACAAAAATTAAGCTTAATAAAATTACCTTTCTGGATTCAGTACATGCTGTCCAGAAAGTTATCCGGTAAATTCAACACGGAAGCTTAACTTCCCAAGAGAATTATTTAATCACAATTTTTGTGATGATACTATAATATGTTTAGAGTAAATCTGCATTTTTTTATATTTTTTAAATAACTTTTGATACTTCAAATAATTTTTACAAAATAGAGTGTCACTGATTTTCGGATCAGTGACATACCTTACTTGTAATAGGCTTTTGAGGTATCAATTCTTGGAATTAGATAGTGATCCATATATGGATGCAAACCTTACTCAAAATCCTAACATTCGGAAAAAGATTCACTTATTTTGGATGAGTAATGAGGGAGTTATGGCCTCTACAAGATAGGTGTATGAATCTGTCTTCACTGGACAGATTGCACCATTTTCTTGTAAAATCCATTTAAGTCCCCAAATCAACTCCAAATTCAGTGTTTTCGGACTTTTTAGAAAGCTAACACTTTAAATTAAAGTTTAGAAGCAAAAACCCCAAATTTGGACATGTGGTTTGTGAGTTGTGCAAGCTAGAAGTGAAGTCCATTTTCTGGACAGATTCTAAAATGAAGTAAATACTATTTTAAACCACAAATAATGATCATTAGACATGGTTTTTGATTATAAACCATGTCTTCACTCTTCATTACATGATAAACTAACATATGCATCATGGATTCATTGCAACCAAAATACTCATCCATATGCATGCATGTACAAAATACCCATTTAAGTGATATTATCATCACTAATAAACTCTTAATCATGTGGAATTTGGGAAATTCCATCTTACGAGTATTTTTATACTAAATTTTTCATTGTAACAACATAGCTAAAAGTTCAATAACACCAAAATTTTATGATCAAAGACCCTAAATTTGATAATAACAAATTTTTCTTTGAAAACAAGAATCAAACACTCATTTTATAATATTTTATACATCAAATGTAATCCATCTCATCATCAAAAAAATCCAATTTGTTTAACATTTAGATGTAAATTTCTACTTCTCAAACCCAAAATTCAAAAATGAGAACATGCATAAGAAAATGTAGTTTTTGAGGTTACCTTGAAGATTTGAGATGGAAACTTGATTCTAACTTCAAATTGTTGATGGATTCTAGCTTGAATTTGGTTCTTGAACAAAGAAAAGAAAAATGGAGTGGTGATGGTGGTGGTATTCGGCCGAACAAAGGGAGGAGAGGGAAGAGGAGATGAAAAGTTAATTTTGAGAAATGAAGAGTAATTCTAGTTTTTAATTTGGTTTTTAATTATTAAAAATAACTAAAATAAGGTAGGATTAGGACAAGTGTCCTAAGTGACTCATCATTATAAAAAAAAAATTTAGTTTGATATATATATATTTTTAAATAAATTACTAGTCTAGATTATAAATATCAGATATAATTGAGAACCAAAATACCCAATTCTCAATATTTGCTAATAAAATGCCAAATTTGAAAATTTTGCAATGCAAGAGAAATTAACATACAGATTTTTATAGTTTAAGGATTTTGGACTTTTATTCCCTTATTTGGCACTTCTGGACAGTGACGGTCAGATGCGAAACTGTTCCGGGTTTTTAACGCAACTTCTAAATTTTTCGGGAAACTTTTATCTTAAAGGCTTTTAATAAAAATTTAAAAGTGACAAAACTTATAAATTAATCTGAGGGTGCTAATCTTAATATTCAGAATTTAACAGGTGTCACAAGTGCTCAAAAACCCAATCAACCGAACCCGATCAACCCAACTAGACCAACCCGGAAAAAAATCAACCCGAGGTAACCCGACATATAATCGATACAAAATTAGGACAACTCGAATCTATTGGGTTGATATTGGGTTAGGCTCAAAGTAACCCGATAACCCGATAAAAGTTTTAGCGACTTCTCTAAAATTATTTATATTTCCCTTTAATATGTATAAGTTACCAAAAACAACTCGGCAATAACGAACAACGTAACTCATAAGCGGACATTATTGGAAAATGTTGATCCAAACTCTCTCAGTGATTTGATAACGACCCTTTTATATACTTAGTGAAAATTACGTTTTAATATGTATTAGTGTTTCACCATCAGCGATCAGACTGAGTTTGTTCAGTTATCGCTGATAATCTTCTTATAAACATCTAGTATGTATTAGTGTTTCACTATCAGTGATCAAACTGATCCTGTTCAGTATCGCTGATAGTTTCTGATGTAAACAGTAACGTAATCCCTGAAGACAAGTCTCGCGTCAACAGATGTTCATAGCTGAATCGAAAACGAAGCTACTGAACAAAGACAAGTCTACTAATGACCTGATGCGGATATCAGTGAAGCAAAGACGAATCTACTTATACGCGAAGGAACATGAGGAAAAGCTTCAGCGATCGCTGAAATCTTGATATCTCTGAAGAAAGAGATACTCAGCGATCGAATGATCATTTGGCTTATGTCTCAAGTTTCCTTTTGTCTCTCCTTGCACAACTTAGTACGATATGTCAGAACGGACATGTCTCTGCCACAATTCGTACAACACCTCTGTCATCTACACTGTTCATTGTCCGGCCGAAAGCATGTCTTCCAAAAGTCAGACTACCAAAGCCAATCAGTGAACGCCACATGTAAAGTGCCCTGCCATGCATTTAATGCATAGGGTATAAATAGGAAGATCACCCCTTCATCTGAAGTGTGCTCAATCCTTGAACCCCATATAGAAACCCTTGTTTTCTATATCTCTTAATCCCCCATTCTCTGAATTTCTTGTGCAACCATCTTAGTGTTTCTTAAGTTTGTTTAGATTGATTCTGTCTTAATCTTATTCCGCAACAAACTTGTAAATTGTATTTGATTCATCAATAAACAATTTATTAAACCTTAAATTCTTGTGTTTGTATTCAACCCCCCTTCTACAAACTTGTTAAGCACCTTAGGGACCAACAGAAAATTATATGTAATACCTAAATATTTGATGAACTCATATATTATTTTGAATGATGAATCGTATTTCAAAGAAAATTTTCCTTATTTTTATGTTTTCAATATTGTTTTTACTTTGTTTAAACACAACCCGACCAAACCGATCAACCCGAACGGTTTGGGTTGGGTTAGGTTGCACTTTTGTTTGGGTTGGGTTGGGTTGGGTTGAAAATTCTCAAACCACCAACATTGGGTTGGGTTATTGAAATGCCTTCAACCCGATCAACCTAACCCGTGAGCACCCCTAATTGCAAAACATGATCCTTTAATATTGAGCATCAAAGTTTGCTCTGATACCAATTGTTGGTTCCTAGTTTGGGTCTAATAATGATTCAGCCAAAACAAATGCAGACAGAAAGATATGCAGAAGCGATTTAATGCATAAGAATGGTTTGGTTTTGTAGTAAGCACGTACAAACAAGCAACAAAGATGACAATAAACAATAGGAATGAATCACAGAAAGTTCATCTTCATTGATCTTGCCAAATACACCAAGAACACGCAGTTGTGTGTGCAATATTTTTTTATTTTTTATTTTTTTTTGGTAAAGGAGTATCCCAGACCACTTTGGGCCCGGACTAATCTCCTGAAAAACAGGCCTAAGGCCCGCGGGCATTCATCCCGTGGCCACAATGCTGCGAGTGGGGCTCGAACCCGAGCAACCGCTATGAAGTCCCCAGGCTCTTACCACCACGCCACAACCTTGTGGTTGTGTGTGCAATATTTTCTATCAACAGATTTCTCACTACTAGACAAGCGTGGGTGATTTGTGTGCGTGCATGGTGAATTCAGGAGGTTCTCCCTACATATACAGAAAGTGGAGCACACAAACGTACAAGACAAAGGCTGACATTCCATAAACAGAATGTCACCTGAAAAGTAGAAACAACGTGTGTATATTATTGATATGGTGAATCTTTGTACAACAGGAGGCACATGATCTGCACGTGGTCTTGTTTCTCCATGAATTTCACAAGTCTTCCATCTTCCAGAGGTATCCACCACAGAGGCTCTGTGAAGGGTCACAAAGGCTCTGCGGTCTGAAGATCATCTTCTGGTTAAGTTCTTTGGGGATGATGGTCGACGGAGGTTCTAAGCATTGCACTTTTGTTGAGTCTTGGTGTAAGGCAGAAGTCTTCTATGGTTCCTAAACTTAGCCTATTTTTCAATACTTCTATACATTGCAGATGGAGCTAACAACTTCAGCTAAAGATAGTGTTGAACTCAATCCTCAAGAAAAATCTCAACCTACTGATGAACCAAATAGAAGATCTGATGATGTGCAGGATGATACAAATGACTCTCTTCTATCTAAATTCCTAAATCTGATGCTCCATCAACTATTGAATCTTCATCTCGACATCATCTGCTACATCATGTAATAATTAAGACTTACCTCTCCTGGAGTTTTATATCCCACCAGATGATACTGAGTCTCCTTTGAGTTTATCCTCAAGTCCAACTACTTCAAACTCAGAGTCATTCTATCTAGAGGGATTAGTTAATGGTAGTGACCTGTCTGATGCCCAATTTGCTCAATAGTTGTACAATGGCGGGAGATGTTGTTGCTATTTCATTAGTTCTTCCACCTGCAACAAAGTGGACATGGGATTACACCATTGAACAAATCATTGGTGATCCTCAAACTGGTATCAAGACGAGGAGTGCCACTCAAAATAGTGTCTTTATATGAACTTTATATCCACGATTAAGGCCAAGAAGATCAATGAACCAATTCAAGATCCTGATTGTGTTAATGCGATGAAGGAAAAACTCACACATTGAAAGGAACAAAGTATGGACATTGGTGTAAATACCTGCTAGAAATATTGTTATTGGCACAAAGTAGGTTTACAGAAACAAGAATTGATGAAGATGGGATAGTTATCAAGAAAGGCAGGCTTAGTAGCTCAAGGCTACTAACAAGAAGAAGGAATATACTATAATGAAACCTTTGCTCCAATGGCTAGATTATAAGCGATCTAAAACTTTTCTGGCCTATGTTGCTTACAAAGATGTCAAAGTCTTTCAAATGGATGTGAAGAGTGCATTCTTAAATGGGAAACTTCATGGGGAAGTATATGTTATACAACCACCTAGCTTTACAAATCCAATTCATCCAAACTATGTCTACAAGGTGGAAAAAGTTATATACGGACTCAAACAAGCTCCCAGAGCCTAGTATGACACTTTTTCCCTATTTTATTGAAAATTGCTTCACAAGAGGTAAGATTGATAACACTCTCTTTATAAGGAAAGTTAAATGTGATATCATCCATGTACAAATTTATGTTGATGACATTATTTTTGGATCTAGAAATAAAAAGTTGTGTGACAAATTTTCTGTTCTTATGCAAATCAAAAACGAGATGAGTATGATGGGAGAACTTACATTCTTTCTTAGTCTTCAAGTAAAGCAAACTTCTAAAAGGATATTCATATGTCAATCCAAATATGTTAAAGATCTCTTGAAAAAAATCAATTTTGAAAACTACTCATCCATGAAGATACCCATGGCATCACCTGCTTGATGCTGATACACTTGGAAAGCCATTGGATATCACTTCCTATAGGGGTATGATATGGTCTCTTTTGTACCTAACTACAAGTAGAGCTGATATAATGTTTGTAACATGTCTTTGTGCAAGATACCAAGCTGATCCAAATGAGTAACACATGTTGGTTATGAAAAGAATCTTTAGTCATCTTAAAGGAGCATTCAATCAAGGACTTTGGTATCCAAAAGATTCAGATTTTAAGTTACATGGTTAATCAGATGCAGATCTTGCATGATGTAAATTAGAGAAGAAAAGTACAACTGATGGCTGTCAGGTATTAGGAGGAAAAATTGTTAGATGGACAAGTAAAAAGCAGAACTCTATATCTTCCTCAACAGCTAAAATTGAGTGTGTTATTGCTGGCAGTTGTTACTCACATATTATCTGGATGAAGAACTATTTGATAGATTATGTCTTTCTGTTGGTCATGGACCACAATGACTCACACAGAAAGTGTTTGTAGCAGGAGGGGTTCAATACACACACTGTAAATTTGCTCTTTTTAATTTTAGTTTATATCAAACATAAAATTACAGATAAGTTGCGGAAACTAGTAGTCAAGACCTTGATCCTAAAATATCTGAGGGTGACAAATTTACACACACTAAAAGAGAAAAGAAGAAGGTTTCTCTTTCAGATCTGGGAGATAAAGATATCTCTCAGATATTGACGCCAAATTTACTTTGAAGCTTTTCACTAAGAAGTTTTTTTCAAGATGGGTGATTTGCATGTTAACTCAATGAAATAATTTTATATCCTTCATTGCATTAAAAGATCTCCTTCAACTTTAACACGTGTCTCCGTCAGATTTGTTGATCCATTCATGCTTGTACTTTTCGCTTCAGCCTTTTGTGTTGATGTAGACAAGTGTTAACCCTTCCCATGCTTTTGTGTGCAGATGGAACAATAAAGTATGACAAATATCTAAATAATACTTTAGAACATACTTATACTGACACACTTTTGTATGTTCCCGTACTTTAGGATGAGAGTCAAGAAAAGTTGGTGAACCAAACATGCTGGTCAAGTTTGCAATTCAAATCCGGCTTTCCAGTAGTAGTATTTGTCAGACTACAAACTGACTGTATCTTGTATTGATCTTCTTTTGGTAGAAGAAAACCAATCCGCTTTGGTGACAATCTAACCACTCTTCAACTAATCTTCAATTTTGGTGAAGGATTTTTATTCTTGGAACAATACAGATAGTAACAAGACTTTTACAAGTAAAAATCCTATTTGTCTATTTTAAAGTATAAGCTATAGAACAATTACTAGTTATAGACATTTATGAAAAACAGTCCTCTCAAATATTAAATGCTTGGAATAATTCTAAGGAGTATAGAAATCCGATGTGGTTGAGAATCCGATGGTTGCATAAAGGCTTCCATAGGATTTCAACCACATTCAAAACAAGTAAATCTGATGGTTATAAATCCGATGATAGAGATTGATACATCAGATTTCTAACCTTATTACACAATAAACACTTATATTATATCTGATGGATAATGTATATCATATATAAACATTTGTCTTATATCCTATGGATAATGTATATCGGATATAGACATTTGTCTTATATCTGATGGACAATGTATATCGTATATAAACACTTGTTTTATATCCAATGGACAATGTACATCGAATATAAACACTTGTATCATATCCAGTAGATGATGCATATCAGATATAACCATTACAAGGCAAGAGTTAAAGAACTTATTTCTAAGTGTTTGGTTGAATGCTATAAGTATTGTATACACATCCAATGGTTGAGACCAACACTTTCATCTTGAGAAATTCCAATCTTCTGTGATAGTACAAGTGCAATAGCCATTTCAAACAACCCTATCTTTCACTCCAGGACAAAGCATATTAATACGAGATATCATTTTATTCGGGGATCACATTCAAAAAAGGTAATGTTGAATTGTATTTCATCTCAATAAACCATCAACTAGCTGATCTCTTTACAAAACCTTTTGATGATTCAAGATTTCAGTACTTGATCAGAGAGTTAAATATGTTAAATATGAACCTTTGATCTTATGATTATACCATTTTAGTCTGTAATACATTCTTCTTGAGATTAAAATGGGTTCCTCATCCCACTACCTTAGATTACAGAGAAGCAATTCTCCAAAAAAAAAAAAAAGACGACCAAATGCTCAATGTCATATAGATGTTATTCTACTAACAAGAAGATGATCATCATTGCCAACTAGAAGACAATGATGCTCATGAATTGGGAAACACCTACCACAATCTACAGAATGTAGGGGTATAGTCCTAGTATTTCTCTAGGTGGGTCAATAAGAAAGAAAAGACAACAAACGTTTGAAGGACTTTATTCATGAAGATGTACGATAGGTCGGCCCAGTAATTTGCATGTCATATATGTCGTTATGTACTTGTTCATGTGTTTTGTTGTTATTAATAGGTTTAGGTCTACATTATTCACCTCATTATATAGTAACTAATCTTACTTTCTTATTTAGTATATATGTATTAGTAGCTCATAACTTCAACTTATATTGGATTAATTAATTATCAGTTGCAATCACATAATAATATTGCAATTTGGGGCTTTAATTCCATATCACATGTCAAGTGACATCAAATACGAATATTTGAATAAGGGTTGTATATATCATTGATTTCTCTTAACAATAGGTTCAGTTTCATATATACGAATCTAGTTATATATTTACCTAATAATGGCATGCCATTTAAACTAGTCATGTTGTTTCGTGTTACATGTAAATCAATCACACATAATTTATGTGTCTATTTGATGTATGATCTTTTCTAATCAAATTATTGATCGTTAAGTTTGTACCTTTCCCTTTAATTTGTCCTCAAATTTGTTCAGGATTGATCCATTAAATATACATAAACTCAGCAAAAAGAAAAAAAAAAGAAGTGAAGAATTGAAACATAAGTGATTATATTAAACCAACTTTTTATATGCACCTCCTTTTATATCAGAATAATATTAAATAATGCATTCACCTCCTTTTATATCAGAATAATATTAAATAATGCATTCGAAATATAAAAAATAAGTATTGAAGTTGATATGAATGAAAATAAAATTAGTAAGTAAATTAAGATACATTTAACAAAATACAAGAGTGTAATTAACCTATCCCATTTTTAATCCCAATGGTTTATAGAAGCATCTCCAATAGTTTTCTTATATTTTATCTCTTTTTTTTTCTAACTTTAGAGATTTCTCTTTTCACTCTTAGGGATTGGAATGGATTTGGAGGGATTTGGATTTCAAATCCATTCCAATCCTGCGTTTGGTTTGCAGGAAATGATTTCGTTGACCGGATTTCAAAACCGTTGACCATTTTAAAATCCCTCATATGATGGATTTGGAAATCCTTGGCATTGGGCCTGGATTTGAAATCCAAATTCGATGTATTCTAAAGCGTGATCCATACTTCAAATTGTATCGATCCAAATTCGACGTTTACCAATAAAAATAAATTATTTATAAAAAAAAACTCAATCCAAATCCAAATCCTACAAACCAAGCAAAACTTGTAAAGGATTCCAAATCCTACAAACCAAACACATGAAGGGATTTCAAATCCCCCCAAATCCAAATCCCTCCTTGAAATCCAATTCATTTCATTCCAATCCCGCAAACCAAACGCGTCCTTATACTTTTCTGTATTTTAATAAAGAATTTAACATAACGTTCAAGTTTTTTTTAAATATCTAAAATAATATAGGGGTTTAGAGATGTTAGAAGAAGTTTCAACCAAATCTTCATTAAAATAACAAATTTGTTTGAGTTGAATGTAATAATTTTTAGGAATTTTCACTTTAGATTTTTTATTTTAAAAAAATTATAAAAAAACTGTTGGATGGAGATGTTGTTAGAAAGAGTTTCAACCAAATCTTCTCTTTTCTGGTCTTGTGGTTGCATCGAAAGGATAGATGTACAACTTGTCGAGGTACCCACCACCACCACCACCACCATATATGAGAGAGAGAGAAAGGGAAAGAGAGATAAATGTATGGTTGGCATTCCCGATGAATGCGTGTGTGTGACTGAGAAAGAGAGGCTGCAGAGGCGGCAGAGGTGGGGGGAGAGAAGTGAGAAAGGGACCTTTGCATGGTGTGATTAGCTTTCACATTCACCTGTTGTTTTCAATACTTAAACACCTTTTATAACCCGCCCTTTTCCACCATCTTTCTTTTTTTACTTTCTTTCATCTTTTCTTTTCTTTTTCACATCCGATCCTGAACCCTAATTAGGGTTAAAACACAAACCAACCTTTGCTTTTCACCAAACAGTTATTTTTGTTTCTTTTTAATAATAGTAGTATTTAGTATATTTTTCTAGTTGGTTTATGAAATCAATGTAAAATGTCAACCTTCATATCGATTAAATAAAACTTTAAATATTTCATTAATAGATATGACTTTTATATACTTAAAACTTAGAGCATCTCCAACAGCTATGCTAAATTTTTTCTAAAATAGAATAAAAAGAAGTCAAAATCTCTAAAACTGTTTGCATCCAACTCCAACAGTTATGCTATTTCTCTCTCTTCTCTAAAAATTTAGAGATTTCTCTAAATTTAGTGATTTTTGTAATCTCTCTCCTCATTTTTCTAGTTTAGCATAAGGGATAACATAGCTGTTGGAGCAATAAAAATGCTAAAATCCCACTTTTTTTCTATTTTAGCATAGCTGTTGGAGATGCTCTTAGAGCATCTTCAACGGCTTTTCCAAAATGGAGAAGTAAAAAAATTAAAATCTATAAAAACAAATCACCTTTATCTCTAAAATATTTTCTATTTTGAAGATTATATAATTAATTATATTATTAAAATATTCAATTCAACTAATAAAATATTATTTCTCTCTCATAATTAGTAAAGTTTTGAATGGTTGAATATATTTGTATTATTTAAAAGCATCTCCAACAATTTCTCCAAAATGAGGATTTTGGTGTTTTTTTTTTGCTCCAACAGATACTCTAAAACATTCTCCAAAATAGAGAAATTTGGAGATTGAATTGGATTTGAAGAGATTTAAAATTGAATTTCATTTTAATTCGGTGTTTTATAATATTCAATTAACAAAAAAAATAATTTAATTTTTTATAATTTGTTTTTATAAATTACTTTAAATCCTACCAACCAAACATACAAAAATATTCAAATTCTTCTAAATCCAAATCCCTCTAATTTCAAATCTTTTCATAAAATTCAAATCCTTTAGAATCATTCTATCAAACCAAACGCACCTTATACTTATAGTTTCAAGGAACTATATACTTTTTTTAACACTAGAATAAAATAAAAATTCTTATAATTTATTTATTAATGATTAAATTTATAGTTTAGCATCAAAATTTATCACCTTCTCGACCCAACAAGCGAAACCGGTGGTTTCTTGGTCACGAGCAGCTAAAGCTAAAGTTCCATTAAAGAGCGTTTGCATGGAATAGAACCTCATCGGGGAATATAAGATATTCATGAGGCTGATCTTGAGCCACCATCCAAGCATGAATACCTTTATTTAAAAGAATATTTTTGGCGTCGAAAGTCTCAAATTCAAGATCTTCCGCCGTACGAATTTCTTGAGAAACAAAGTCATAGACATGTAGGTTCAAGATCAGACCGACTAATCCAAGAACACTAATCCATAAATTAACATAAACAAATGCAGACTGTTATTTTATTATTTTAACAAATAAATATAAGATTTGTCTAGGTCTACATATTTAAATTGTCAATATGTTTGTAATAACTTAAATGTCATAAATTAAAACCACAACATCATTATGTAGACACATCAGATAAATGATAAGAAATGGTCAAAATAAATAAATAAATATTAAGATTAAAATTTAAAAAAAAAAAACAAGAAATTATGCACGAGACGCTGCCTAACAATGTTTATTTCTCTTACTTAAAAGGGAAAAGTTCAAAATAACCCAATGAACTTTAACGTTTAGAGTGATTAAGTCCTTGGACAATTTTTTGGAACAAATATGTTCTTAGACATTTCAAAACACACTAAATAAATCCTTAGATTTTTCAAAACCTGTTAAATACATTCTTATTATTTAAAAATGTAATTTACAACCTACATAACAGATAGAACTACAAATTAAAAAAAAATGTCACCTACTTAATCTCCTTACATATTAAAAAATGGAAAATTAACTAAAATAGTCGACCTCATCAACCAAATTCATTTTTTAAACACTTTTCAAAATCTATTTTTAAAATAGTTTAAGTTTATGCATAATTTTTCTTTGCCTTAAGAATTGTTTTTGGCAAAAAAAAAATATATTAAAAAGCATTTTTATAATATGTTATTTAATTTACTTTATATCTTCTGTTTTTTTAATTACAATTAACTCTTTATTATATTAACATACATAATCGTATATTAACTAAAATACATAAAAAAAATATGTTTTTTTTTTCATATTACACCACTATAATTGTCTCGTCAATACGTTTAAAATGAGCTTAATATTGAATTTTTTGGATTTAATCTCAAATTATTAAATATCATAAATACGTACGAATTATATTTAATATTTACACTTTATATTCTTTTAAGGTTATTTATTTAATAATATAAGATTAATCTGTAACTATAAGTATTAAAATAGTTCGTAAGTATTTATGATATTAAATAATATAAGATTAAATTAAAAAACAATATTGAGTTCATTTTGAACGTATTGACCAAACGATTATAATGGTGTAATTTGTAAAAGAAGAAACCAATATATTTTAGTTAATATACGATTCTATATGTTAACATAATAATAATATAAAATAAAAAAAAGTAATGTATATAAAATAAATTAAATAATTAATTATAGCTTTATAAGGATGCAAAGTGTATTTTTTTTTCTATAAAAGTGAATATTTATACATAAAATTTTCTATATAAGGATTTTATTTTATTTTATTTTTTGGAAAAAAAAATCCTTACGTAGAAAAAAAAATTATATGCAAACTTTATCTATTTTAGAAAAAAAAAGCTTTGAAAAGTGGTTAAAAAATAAAGTTCGTTGATAAGATTGACTTATTTCAGTTAATTTCCCCTTTTTTAGTTTGTAGGTGGATAAAATACGTGATATTTCTTTTTTAATTTGTAGTTTTACCTGTTATGTTATGTAGTTTACAAATTATATTTTTTAAGTAATAAGGATGTATTCAACAGGTTACCAAAAGTCCAATGATTTATTTAACAGACTTTGAAATGTACAATAACTTGTTTTTTCGAAAAAATTGTTCAAGGATTTAATAACTCCAAACCTTAAAATCCGTTGGGTTTTTTTGAACTTTACCCTACTTAAAAATCTAAAGAGATTTCATTCACTTTGAAAAAGAAAATAGAAAAATAATAATTTTAGCACCCCTTTTTAAGTACTTTAAAATTCTTTTCCATTGAGTTTATTGCTTATTTTTCCATAAAAAATAATAGTTTTCCTAAACCTAAAATTACATAATTGTAAATTTTCGCTAATATTATTAAAAAAAAGATTAAATTGGTTATATAAATACTTGCCTCTTAATAACCATTGTGATATGAATAAGACAACTAAAGAACGTTACTATTGCTTTTTATTTACAAATAGTTCTTTGGTCTTTTAAATAGTGTTAGGTATGCATACATGTCTAGTCATATTTTATCTAGCCTTAATTAAATTAAATATCAGATTCACTTGTCATGTCCAGTTTTGTTCTGTCCAGTCATGTCTTGTTCAGTTCTATCTTATCCAATCATAAGTTTCCCCTAAAAGTTGTTTGATAATTTTATATATCATATAATAGTTATACAAGGTTAAATCAAGTGAGGACCAAAAATATGTTGAGGACCTTGAAAACGCCATGGCTTCGTCGTGGCTGCTAAGCAGGGTCGTCCCAATCTTTTTGGAGGCCCTGTTACACTTGTATCAAAAATATGAGTTGATTGGAACACAAAACAAATAACAAATAGAAGTTAAATAGAAAAGATCATATTAAATTGAAAGTCTTACAAGTTAATGAAAATAACCATTGAGTAGCTAAAACCAAATCATTAGGCATTTCTAATTTTGAGCTCTTGGGAATTTCAATCGACAACCGATTGAATCGGGAATAGATATGGGAAGAAGACGATCAGAGGGAAGAAGATTGAAGAGGTATCCAATTGATTCTAATTTGAGGATTATTGACTAACCTTATAACTCAGACCCAAAAATGTGAAATTTAGGCCCCAAAAATTTTGGGGGCCCTGTTCTGAATCCCATATTTAACATACCAAGGGACGGGCCTGCTGCTAAGGCTTGAGGCTTGGCCTCACCGCCACGCCACGCCACGCCTCACGCCATTTAGAACCTTGATATATATATATATATATATATATATATATATATATATATATATATAGGGTCAGATTCAAGGGAAAACCTCAAAAAAACGGAAAACTGAGGAACACCCTGATAGCCATTCATTTGGACGGTATGCACTTGTACATACAAGTAATTTGTAACATGCACACGTGCATATGCATAAGTGCATAAAACCAAAAAACACCTTAATTTACTTGTATACACAAGTGCATACCGTCCAGATGAATGACTACCAGGGTGTTCCTCAGTTTTCCATTTTTTTTGAGGTTTTCCCTCTCTCTCTCTCTGTCTATATATATATATATATATATATATATATATGTATATATATATACTAGGTTCGAACCCGTGTATTACACGAGGTAATTTAAAAAAATTAAATTATGCCATAAAACTTATCTTACAGATATGAATGATAATCGAAAGTACGATGCTTTTTGCAGCGGGTTACAAAATATCATTGTTTTAGGCAGTTTTCACAAATGATGTTTTGCAAAAAAATTAATAAAAAATATGAATAAATATTAAGAATTTATAAAACAAAATTTATAATAGAACGTAAATGAAATTATGGAAAAGTACATAGTTAAAATATTAATAAAATAAGAACCACGTATCATAAATGACCAAATACTTCTTTATATACAACATTCTTTGTTCTATTGCTAATTTTACCTTCATCATCTATAATTAATATTTTTAAACCTTGCCTACTTTTTATTCTAGATAAAACAACATATAACTGACCATGGGTGAAGACTGTTTGTCTCAGAAACAAACCAACCTTCGATAATGACTATCCCTGGCTTTTATTTATGATCAAGGCAAAACATACAACAATTAGAAATTGTCTTCTTTGAAACTTGAACATAACCCTTTTCTCTGTAGGTATCAAAGACATTCTTGAAATAAATGTTCAGCTTCTAATATTTCTTCCAGATATGAACTTTGCTTCTATAACCCGATTTCCCAAAGATAACACACGTAGTCTAGTTCTATTACATAATGTTGAACCCAGATTAATAGTTGATAAACAATCACAACACAATAAGAACAAGAGATAAATAGATCAAATCAACATACCACAGATCTCTTGATTAATTAGATGAATACGTGTGTGTGTTTTCTTGGTGTACATAATACCTCTTGATGCGTGTAAATCAGAGAATATGACCTCCTTAATTCTACCACATACTCATCTTAACCTATAAACTAAAACTATTTATACTTAGGTCAACATGACCTAATCATTATTAACTATTAGCTAAAATACCCCCTAAAGTATTAAACACTATTACAAACTAGACCCCTTTTATAATTTAATCTTGAATACAATTACTGATCCAACAATCTCCCCATTTGGATTCAAGATTAAAAAAAAATTTGGAAATTGTCTTCGGGTCTTCACTTCTCTTGAAAACTGTATCGGATATGACGTTAACAGCTTCAAAGCTTGTAGCTTTACACAGTCTTCATCTTTCTCTTTCTCTTTCTTTAAATGAAGTGCCTTCTGACAATCATCTTCAGTCAGACTTTTGATAAATCAAATAAGCTCAGACACTTTGATATCTTTGAATTCTTCAGCAGTCTTTAGTTCAAAAATTTTTGTATTCTCCTCCTTTGTGTATTCTCCCCCTTTTTGATGAGTGGTGAGAATCAGCATCATCAAAACATAGCAAAATAAATTAGGAATTTTCTCCCCCAAGGCATCAATTAAGCGTAGTATTCATGTATAGATCCCTTTGTAGAAATAAGAGTAGTCTCCCCAGATAAAGAGAGTGATTATTTCAATCTTTGCATATTCAAATAAGAAAAATGGTAACCCTAAATCAACAAATGACTCAGTTTGGAATGCCTGTCAGTAACACACAGTCACTGAGTAACACAAAGTTACTATATAAGGAGCTGGTTTTGATGTTGGCTCCCCAGGACTTCCATTCAATCATCGAATAACACGTGGTTATCTATAAACGTTCTTACATAAAACAGATTTCTGTGTGCTCGTGTATGTGTATGAAAGAATTAAGCACAGATGATTGCTTTTCAATGTAAGGCTCAAAGTATGTAAACTTGTTGAGACAACAACAAATTATACAAAGACTCAATGTGCATGAGAAAAGGTCGAAGATGAGGCAACTTTCCTTCTTTTTCAATATTAGTATCTTCCAAATGAAGAACCAATAGCATATGTGTTGCGTCCCCAGAAAATGTGAAACATTCTCTTTTTGAGAAAAGAATGAGTAGCTGGTGGGGTTTTATGCAAGAGATGGCATGGGATAGGTGCCTTTTTCAATGTCATTCACGAAGAAATGTGAAACAACAGTTTATGCGGCTGCCCAGCTCAGAAAGAAGTTTGGTACAGAGTATGATATTCTTTTACTCTGTTCTCTCACCCTCTTTCTTTTAATCTTTTAAATCTCATTTCTAACCAATCTCTCATTTCCATTTTACCTCTTCACACACCAACACTCAATTCTTTTGACTGCTCTCCCCTCAATCACTCAGGAAATAATTCCTGGGTAGGAAACACTGGTTATCGTGAATCCATGGAAGTTCTGTTAAGCTTTCACACTGAATCCCATGTATTTTCCTAAAAGAACGTGTTGTTCAACAGTCTTTTGTACATGTAAGCACAAAGAAACACAAATAAACATGAAGAATAAAAAATTGAAGAAGTCAAAAACATAATGTATTTGACAATACAATTCTCCCCCTCAAACTAAAGGTGGTTGGCAATTAAGCTATTTGGCAATTAAGCTCCCCCTTAAGCTATTTTTTTAAATAAACAAGAAAACAAATAGAAAACAAAACACTGAAGTGCGGGTTCTAATTAGATGTGATTAGAGGCCATTGTCACTTGAACTATCCTGCACGCAAAAGAAATTGTGGTAATCATTTTTGAAAATGATTCCTCAATCATTAGCAACAGTTGGAGAATAAAGATATAAAACACAAGATTAAGATTCAGAATACTCCCCCTCGAATCATGAGTAAGGTCTAAGAAGACATGTTCAACATTCCAAGTTTGCTGATTAGAACCCGGAACCTCTTTTCATCTAACGGCTTGGTGAAAAGGTCAGCTAACTGGAAATCAGTTTAAACAAAGTGCATTTCGATATCACCTTTTTCTACATGATATTTGATGAAGTGATAGCGTACATCTATTTGCTTGGTCTTTGAATGTTGAACCAGGTTAGAGGTTATGGCGATTGCGCTCTTGGAATCGCAATAAATAGGAACGCGCTTGTAGTTGTACCCAAAGTCCCTTAACTGTGTCTTCATCCAAAGGACTTGTGAATAGCAGCTAGCAACAGCTACATATTCTGCCTCAGCAGTGGATGTTGAAACACAGTTTTGTTTCTTTGAGGTCCAACTTACAAGTTTGTCACCTATAAATTGACATGATCCAGAGGTGCTTTTCCGGTCTAGCTTACATCCTGCATGGTCAACATCTGTAAAGACAGTTAGATCAAAACGAGAATCCTTTGGATACCAAAGGCCTAAATTAGGAGTGCCTTTGAGATATCTAAGAATTCGCTTAACAACATTAAAGTGCGACTCTTTAGGATTAGATTGATATCTCGCACAAAAACATGTGGCAAACATTATATCTGGGCGACTGGTAGTCAGATAAAGTAAAGAACCAATCATACTATGATACACCTTTTGATCTGCAGGTTTACTAGAGGGATCTGCATCTAAGAGTGTACCAGTAGCCATTGGTGTTTTCATGACAGAACTGTCTAACATATTGAACTTTCTTAACATGTCTGTTATGTATTTGGCTTGATTAATGAATATGCCTTCGGGTAATTGCTTTACTTGTAAACCAAGAAAGAAATTTAATTCACCCATCATCGACATTTTACAAACTTCTGATTTGTCGACCCAAATATTATGTCGTCAACATAAATCTGAATGAGAATCAAGTCCTCACCTTGCCTTTTGGGAAATAAGGTGGTGTCAACTGTACCTTTCTTGAAACCAGAAGCTAGAAGAAATTTAGTTAGAGTTTCATACCAGGCTCTTGGTGCTTGTTTAAGACTATACAACGCTTTGTCTAGCACATAGACATGATCAAGGTAATGAGGATCAATGAAACCTTCAGGTTGTTCCATGTAGACTTCTTCATGCTGAACGCCATTCAGGAAAGCTGAATTTACGTCCATTTGATAGACTGTAAAGTTTTTGTGCGCTGCATTAGCTAAGAAGATTCTGATGGTTTCGATCCTTGCAACAGGGGAGAATGTTTCTTCATAGTCAATGCCCTCCTGTTGACAGTACCCTTTTGCAACCAATCGAGCTTTGTTTCTCACAACTACTCCTGCCTCGTCTTTCTTGTTTCTGAAAACCCACTTAGTTCCAATAACAGTTTTACCTTTAGGTAGTGGGATCAAGCGCCAAACCTTGTTCCGTTCGAATTGCAGAAGCTCGTCTTGCATAGCAGAAATCCAGAAGGGATCACGTAGAGCTTCAGATGCTTTCTTTGGTTCTAGGGAACTAAGGAAGCTTGAAAACATGCAGAAATTTGCTGATGCTGACCGTGTCGTGACACCATATTGTACATCACCTATCACGTTATGCAGGGGATGATCCTTAGTCCAACGATGTGTGCTTGGTAAGGATTCATCTGTTTGTTGCGTATTTGATGCATTGTATTCATCATGCACGGCAGGTAGATCCACAGATGTGCTCGGGACATCTTGTACAGATGTTTCTGATACTGAAGCTTCTGGAATGGCAGCTGAAGCACTCGTGACTTCATTTCCAGAAGGAATGTCTTCAGAGACAGATTCAATATTAGTAGAGTCAGAAACTAACGGTTTAGTTGTACCTGATGGAGATGCAGTTTCAGTGACTTCTTCGGACGGTCTAGACATGTCTACAGAAATAGTGGGGACCTTCGAACTTGGTGTTGATGTTGATATGCCTTTGTCAAAGTATGCACAAATTTCATCGAAGGCATCAATAAACAACAAATCTAACTCAGAAGTGATAGAGTTAGTTATATAAGAAATAGACGCTTTAGACGCTGGTTCTATTTCGGATCGAATAAAAGCTTTGTTCTTGAGTCTGAGTTCTGAACCGTTGTGTCCAGAAGTCCGTGTAGAATTCTCATCAAATGATACATTCATTCTTTTAACAATCATCTTGGTTCGAATAATGTAGATTCGATAAGCTTTGGATGTTAGGGAGTATCCAACGAGATATCCTTCATCCGCTTTCTTATCAAATTTTGATAGTCATTGACGCTCTCGTAGAATGTAACATCTGCAACCAAAAACACAAAGGAATTTGATGTTAGGTTTACGATTGTTGATCAACTCATATGCTGTTTTATCAAAGCGTTTGACCACAATGGTACGATTCTGAGTGAAGCAAGTTGTCGCGACTCCCTCAGCCCAAAGATACATGGGTAGATCAGAATATGCAAGCATAGTACGATCAGCTTCAACAAGAGTGTGGTTCTTCTGTTCAACAATGTCATTCTGCTGTGGAGTGTAGGCTGCGGAGAAGTTATGTAAAATTCCTACAGAGATAAGATAACTCTGCAATGTGTCATTCTTGAATTTCGTGCCGTTGTCACTGTGAAGAGTTCGAACTGTCAATTGAAGACGTACTTGAATGTGCTTAATAAAGGCGATAATCAATTCTGGCGCATCTGACTTGTCGCGAAGAAACTCGATCCATGTATACCTTGAATAGTCATTTATCATTACTAAGACGTATTTCTTGCCGTTGATAGACGTTGTTCACATTGGGCCACAAAGGTCCATATGAATAATTTCCAGTGCAGATGAGGTCGATGATTCAGTTTTGGACTTGAATGAGTTTCGTTTCATTTCGCCCAACTCACATGCAGAACATAGTGAGTCTTTTTCAAACCTCATTTCTGGTAGACCTTTGACCAAACCTTGTCTCTGTAGCTTGGCTATTGATCTGAAATTCTGATGAGACAAGCGTCGATGCCACGTCCACGATTGTGCTTTAGATTCTTTGGCTAATAGGCATACGGGACGTGTGGCAGACAGTGTAGGAAAATCTACATAATATAGATTTCCATGGCGTTCAGCTCTGAAGACTTCGTAACCATCTGGATCCTCTAGATAGTAGTGAGATGTTGTGAAGCGAACTTGGTATTTCATGTCACAGAAGTGACTAGTGCTAAACAGATTATGATCAAGACCTTCAACATATAGCACCCTCTGTATCTTCACAACTCCATTATCAAGCATTCCATATCCTCTGACATGTCCTTCTACTTCTGAATTAGCAAACCTAACTGTTCCAGCAGGCTCCTCCACATAGTTATGTAGGAGGTGCTTGAATCCTGTCATGTGGCGTGAACAACCGGAATCTATCACCCACACTCGACAGACCTGCACAATTAGTTTTGCTTAGGTACCCATATCAAAATGGATCCTTCACTGTTAGCTTCAAGCAATTCAGGAATATCAGCAGGTTTAACTTTCACTCTCCATTCATATCGGGGTTTTGGAACCCATTTCCAAACCATTTTAACATTTAATTCTTGAACATGCTTTTTAGATCTTGGATTAGTTACCTTAGCACGAAACACTTTGGGTTGTGTGGAGAATTGGAATTAAGATTAAGTTTATCTTTTCTTTTACTCTTTTTGGACTTAGGAGTGGAGTAGTATTTAAAAAAATTATCCCAGCAGTGTTCGCAATATAAATTCTTTCGAGCAAAAGTCATAAATTTAGATTTATCGGAACAAATCTGACATTCATGTCCATCAAAAGAATTACTTTTCAAAACATCACTGTCTGTAGTACAACTGTTTGTAACAGAAGTTTCATTAAAATTCAAACTATCATTTTTATTCAAACTATCATCTTTATTCTTCTTACTCCTCCCAACTCCATTTCCTTTTATATCTTAAACAGAAACAGGAATCTTGTTAGTCTCTTTCTTAGAAGGTGATTCTTTTCTTGAGATACTTGAAGTTTCACCCTTTTCAAAATAGTAGGTGGATATTCAGGACAATCAGAGTAAATGACAGAAGGCTTTGCAGAATCATCAAATTCTGGATTAGTTCTTACCTTCCAGCTTGGATCATTAAACATCTGTTTATCATTTGAAACATTCTTAAGCAAGGTAATTTTCAAATCATTGATCTCTGTGCAAAGCTCTTGATTGTCTTTCAAAGATTTTTCAAGTTTAAATTTGAGATCAAAGTTTTCATCTTCAACTTCTTTAAGAGACTGTTGCAACGTATCAATTTATTTCATCAATTCAGATGTATGATCACTCACAGAATTTGACTCTTTTGCAATAGAAACAGGATCAGAGTCTGAAGCATTCATCATTTCAAAAAACATTTCTTCAGTCATGTTCTCAATAAACTCTATTTTGTCATTTTTAAAACAGGATCCATTCGTGATGATAGTTTCTTCTTCAACCTCTTCAACAAGTAAAGGTTTAGGAGCAATGGGATTTGAGACTGATGGTATATTTGATGGATAGACATCCGATTCATACTCATCATATTTTCATTCAGTCTTAGGTGGAACCGTGTTATTGCTGACTGATTATTTTGAAGATGTGGTAAACAGTGATTCAAACTCAGCAAATTCGATCTTTCGAGTCTCATAACTTTTGTTCAAATCACTATATTTAAAACCAATTGATTTAAAAGAATTTTAAGAATCAGTGTCACAAGACTTGTTTTCTCCATTTCTTCTTTACCTTTGGTCTCTGTAAAAGGTTTAGAAGTACTTGCTTCAACAAAAGTTGCACGAATGTTTGGAATGGGTCTGACTGTGGAGCCAAGTTTATCAAAATTATACAAGTGCTCCGGTGCCTTTTTCAAAACATCGTTAATTGGCAAACCCAAACCTGGTTTAAGTTTATAAAACCTTTCATCTTGGAGTTTATTGGTCAACATATTTAATGTCTACTCAGTTTGACCTCGTTTCATGTTAATATCCTCCAATTGCTTAATCTTGGTGTAAGCTTCATTTCTTTTTTGAAAACATACTTCGAATTTGATTTTGAACTCACTTTTTTCAGCATTGAGATTTACAAGATCCTTTTCTAAACCAGATATTTTTCCTTTTAAAGATTCTTTTTCAGCTTTTAAACTTTGTTTCTCTTTTTCCTTTTCTTCCACAACAACTTTTAACAAAGCGTTTTCATCACGAAAACTCAAAATTGTTTGATGTGCGGAGCTAAGTTTACCTTTCAACAAAGCAAATTCATCTTTCATATTGTGTATTTGGACCATCAGAGATTCAATAAGTTCAGAATTTACCTCAGAGTTGTCATCTTCGGAATGAGCCTCAGAAGCTTCATCATCACCATCAAGCTTGGCCATATAAGATACTTGAGTGAAGTGCGCCTGCTCCTCCTCGTCAGAACTTTGGAACAACCAGTTTTCCTCATCAGCCATGAGCACCTTTTCCTCTTCCGCTTTCTTGGCAATGATAGACTTCCTTGCATAGTATTCTGAGTTCTTGACTTTCTTGAACTTGCAGTCTCTAGAAAAGTGTCCAATTTTGCCACAGTTATAGCATCTGCCCGGTTCATCCTTTCTCTCTTCTTTCTTCTCCTCTCTCTTTTCTTCTCTTCTATCTTCCTTCCTTTCATCTTTCCTCTCTTCTCGTCTTTCCTCTCTCCTTCCATACCTTGGCTTGTATCTCATTTCAGACTTCTCTTTCTTGTACCCTTCGTACTTTGGCTTTGAATAGTACTTCTTCTTGCCAAAGCTCTTCTTGAATTGACGAGTTATCATGGCCAAGTTCTCAGAGAACTTCTGTATATCATCATCAGAATCAATCTCCAGTTCTTCATCACTTGAAGCAGAATCGAACTCAGTAACCTCCGTAACAAAAGCTTTAGACACTTTCTTATTTGACCTTGCAGCATATACAAGACCAAAACTTGAACTTTTTCCTTTGCTAGCTATGAGAGCCACAGAGTCCTTCAGATTCTTGGACTCATTATTAATAGTTCTCACCTCTTCTTCATGCTGAGAAAGAGTAGAAAAATATCAGTTACGTTCTCTAGAGCTATGTTCTTTGACATCTGAAGATTGATGGAAAAGTTCTTCTATTCAGGGTTCAAGTTCTTGATGAACTTATAGTTTATCTCGGAAGCAGATTTAGAGATATTATTCCTCCTTAGGTCATTCAGAATGATGTTGTATCTGTTGTAGGTATCAAGAAGCGTCTCTCCTTCCCATGCATGAAATCCCTCATAGGCATTAATGCACAGATTCTGCTTGGCCTGGATTGAAGCTTCACTTCCCTCAAATTGTCTTGCTAGTTCATCCCAGACTTCCTTAGCTGAATTTCGACTGTCTACCCGATTGTAGATGTCATTTGGAATGGCCATCGTTAGGTAAATGAGAGCCTCTTCATCTATCTTGTACAGATCTTTCTCCTTTTCTGTGAAGTACTCATACGGTTTAGGAACAAATCTGTCAGGTATTTCTGGAAAGGTTTCAGTTGCAGCTTGACCAGGTATTCTGATCATCGGATTTACTGGACCAGAAGTGATTGATTCCATGTAATCTCTGCTTTTGTGATTTAGGAACTGAATCATTCTTTTCTTCCATTGCTGATACTCATTAGCCAAGAGAACAGGAGGTTTGGACTGAGAGCCCATTGAGAGAAGTTGGTTCGACATCTTTAGCTGTATGATTAGAAAGCAAACTTATCTGTACCAAGAGAATCAACTAATAAGATCTTTTGAATCATGAATTGGATAAAAACTACACTAAAAAAATTTCAGAAAAAAAATTTCCAAAAATAATCAAATGAATACAGAATAATACTGAAAAATGAAAATGAGAAAGTCTGGCGCAAAACACAGAATGCGCTAAGGAAAATAGCGCAAATGACAATAGCGCAAAAGATAGTTGGCGCTAAGCAAAGCTGGCGTGAAATTCTGAAACGCGCTAAAGGCAATAGCGCAAAAATTGCGCTAAGTGAACCTGGTGCAAAAGAAGATTTGCGCTAAAAGGAGCTGACGCAAAAGTCAACTTGAGCTGAGGATCTGGCGCAAAAGAATAATTTGCACTAAGAGAAGATAGCGCGAAACTCAGATATGCTCGAGGAGAAGATGGCGCAAAGACGGTTTTGCGCGAAGAACAGATGGTGAAAACCGAGGTCTTGAGGCTGACAGTTGTGTGGGTGTGCGACCGGTGTCCTGCGACCAGTGTGAGCTGGGACCGGTGTGGGCGACCGGTGTCCTGCGACCGGTGTGTACGACCGGTGTCTCCCTCGACCGGTGTGGACCGGTGTCCAAGTTTAACCGGTGTGGCGCAAAATACAGTTTGCGCTAAGAGGGACTGGCGCAAAATAAATTTCTCAGGTGATGTTGGCGTAAAACGTAGATCTGGCGTGTTTTTCAACTGTTCAACCCCCTACTCGATTTTCAATCCAGAAGACACTCCAAACGGTTGATACACAGTGTAAAAATCATACCATATATCCATAAACATACTATGAATGAACCCCAATCAAAATTAATGGCTAATAACAACTTTTGATCACAAAATTTGAATGGAATAGTACTCGACAGTATACAGACCAAAATTCTCAAAGATCATCAAAAGCCAATCGATTTGTGATTTTAAGTGCAATTAGGCAATCAGATGATGTTCAATAACATAAAACACACATAATCAAATCGATTTTAAGCATAAAAACACATTAAATCATGAAATCGATTTTCACACAGTAAGTTTTCGAAAAACACTGTTTTTAATCCAATAGCTTGATTCTTTGGCTCTGATACCACTTGTTGAACACAGATTAATAGTTGATAAACAATCACAACACAATAAGAACAAGAGATAAATAGATCAAATCAACATACCACAGTTCTCTTGATTAATTAGATGAATACGTGTGTGTGTGTTTTCTTGGTGTACAGAATACCTCTTGATGTGTGTAAATCAGAGAATACGGCCTCCTTAAATCTACCACATACTCATCTAAACCTATAAACTAAAACTATTTATATTTAGGTCAACATGACCTAATCAGTATTAACTATTCGCTAAAATACCCCTAAGGTATTAAACACTATTACAAACTAGACCCCTTTTATAATTTAATCTTGAATACAATTACTGATCCAACACATAACCCAGATTTCTGATCAATATTCCTTAATAACATAACTGGAACACCGACTTTTAATACTATCTTATGGTTTGGCAAACCCGATAATTTAAGACTATTTAAGACATCAGATGAGTACAAAGTTTCACAAACTGTTCGTGAAGATGCTCTGATTCACACAAACTCTCTGAACTTAGGTACTCATTTTCGTCTCCTGGAAACAATGATAGCAAACGATCATTTATTTCTTGAACGACTTCATGCTTGGGTGCAAATATTGCTCTTTCCTGAAAATAGGATGAATTATTGACATTTACAATAATAGAAGGATAGACAAATTCAATTAATGCATATATAGGATCCGTTGAATCGGTAATGAGAAGATCATCAGGTATATCGATAATTGCCTCACCATCATTCACACTATCAACCTTGCCTTCTCCTAAATCCAAAAGCTAGTTTGCAAAAATCCTTGTTTGTTAGATATCAGAAGCTTGACTGTCCACAGTTAACCTTAGGACTTTGCATTTTTCCCAAATGTAAGATGAACTTAACGACAGATTAACAATGTCTTGTCTAATTGCATTGGGAATAACTGGCAGAATTTGTCTGAAATCTCCGCCAAAAACAACTACTTTGCCACCAAAAATCATTTCCGAGTCAGTAATGCCTTGACTACCAAAATATCGTTAATACTTCTATCCAATGCTTCAAATGCATGCCGATGAACCATTGGTGCTTCATCCCATATAATCAACCTAGTCTTCTTTATTAACTTGGCAACATCACTGTCTGGCTTTGTGTAACAAAGAGAATATTCGTTAAGAATTAGAGGAATTTGAAAGCGAGAGTGTGTTGTCCTACCTCTTGCAAGAAGTAAAGAAACAATACCACTCGAAACAACGTTTAAATTTTTTTTTCCTCAAGATCTTATTGATGCAGATAATGTCTTCCATAGAAATGTTTTACCTGTTCCGCCATAACAATATACAAAAAATACATCTCCTTGGTTATTTTGAACAACTGTGATGATATCGTCATAAACACCTCGTTGTTCGTTTGTTAAAGCACTTAGAAGTTGACGAAACTCATTCTGTAGATTAGCTATTTCGTAATCTAACTCTTCCGTAACTTGGTGGGACAGCTGGTCATGACAGAGAAGGAGAAGGTAAAGTCCTACTTGAAAGGCTTACCCGTGGATATGTTGTCGATGGTCCGCAACTCCGAAGCCTCTAACGTCCACGAAACCATCGAGGAGGCCAAAGTTATGGAGAGACTGTATGCTCAGGACAAAGAAGAGAAGACGAAGGTTTTGGAAAAGAGAAGGTGGGAGAGCCCGCCAAGTTTGTACAAGAAGTCGAGGTTTCAACTGGCAAGTAAGAGCTTTGACAACCGTCGTGAGGCAAAGTGGTGCCCCAAATGCAAAAGCAAGCATTTTAGGTTTTGCAAGACCAACTCTAACCCCAACCCGGTTTCATGTTTCAAGTGTGGTAAACCGAGTCACATGATCAGTTTCGAGTGTCCCATTCGGAGGACAATTTGCTATGAATGTAATGAGATGGGTCACGTCAGGAGAGAGTACCCCAAGCTGAGGAGTCTTGCGAGAGGAGGAAGCTCGGGGAGCCAAATGAAGAAGGAATCCATCCCTAGGGCCCAAGGGAGGGCCTTCCAGATGACGAAGGAGGAGGCAAAGGAAACCGCCGACGTGGTGTCGGGTACATTCTTATTCAACTCCACACCTGCTAGAGTGTTGTTTGATTTTGGTGCAAATGTATCCTTTGTATCGAATGTGTTTTGCAAATCTTTGATCGTGCCTACTAATACTCTTTATAATGCCTTAGTCATAGAGGTAGCAAATGGGGAGCGAGTAGTTATTAGGGATATTTTAAGGGACTGTTGTCTAAATATCAGTGGTGAACCTTTTAAGGTGGACATGCTTCCCATGACCATCGGGAGTTTTGATGTGGTGGTCGGGATGGACTGGTTGGCGAAACATCAAGCAGAGATCTTTTGTTCGAAGAAACTCATACGGATCCCCGTCCGGGATGGCGACTTCATCTTTGTGTATGGCGAAAAGAGAAAAGGCGAAGTGGCCATTATCTCATCCATCAAAGCAAGGAAGTATCTGACGAAGAAGTACCCTTCATATCTAGCCTTCGTGGTAGATGCCAAGGCAGAGTAGAAGAAAATAGAAGACGTGAAGATTGTCAACGAATTTCCAGACGTATTTCCCGATGACTTGCCAGGCTTACCACCCGACAGACAAGTGGAGTTTCAGATCGATTTAATTCCGGAAGCGGCACCAATAGCTCATGCACCGTATCGTCTCGTGCCAACAGAAATGCATGAAATGATGACTCAGCTTCAGGAGTTGCTAGAGAAGGGGTTTGTGAGACCGAGCTCATTGCCGTAAGGAGCTCCGATGCTCTTTATGAAGAAGAAGGACGGGTCGATGCATATGTGCATCAATTACCGAGAATTGAACAAGGTGACCATAAAGAACAAATATCCGTAACCCCGAATCGATGATCTCTTTGATCAACTGCAAGGGGACAAATGCTTTTCAAGATTGATCTTCGATCAATGTATCATCAAGTGAAGGTTCGAGAGGAAGACGTTCCGAAGACAATATTTAGGACTCGGTATGGGCATTACGAGTTTCTAGTCATGCCTTTTGGGTTGACGAACGCGCCGACAATATTCATGGACTTGATGAACCGTGTGTTTCGACCATTTTTTGACCGGTCGGTCATAGTGTTCATCGACGACATCTTGGTCCAACAGAAATTCGTAGCTTTTTGGGACTCGCCGGCTATTACCGAAGATTCATCTAATATTTCTCCAAAATCGTATCATCATTGACCGCGTTGACTCGGAAGAATGTGAAGTTTGCATGGACTGACGGTCAAGAGAAGGATTTCCGTACTTTGCAACAGAAACTTTGTGAAGCTCCAATCTAATCCCTACCCGAGGGGACTGAAGACTTCATTGTTTATAGTGATGCATCCAAGATAGGGTAGGGTGTGTTCTAATGCAGAGAGGCAATGTGATAGCGTATGCGTTAAGGCAGTTAAAGGAGCACGAAAAAAAATTACCCGACTCATGACCTCGAATTAGCGGCGGTAGTGTTCATGTTGAAGCTATGACGACACTACTTGTACGGTACCAAATGCACCCTGTACACCGACCACAAAAGTTTGAAGTATGTCTTTGATCAAACAGAGTTGAATATGTGGCAAAGAAGATGGTTGGAGTTGTTGAAAGATTACGACTGTGAGCTTCAATACCACCTGGGTAAGGCAAACGTAGTGGCGGACACGTTGATCCGAAAGGAGTATAGTGGGAGGTGCAAACCTCATTGACAAGGATTGATATTATCTCAAATCTTATGGATATGATAAAGACTGCTCAAGCTGAACCGTTACTCAAAGCGGACCTCAAATATGAGGCTATGACGAAACAACATCTTAACTTGACGGAAGATGGTAGAGGATTGAAACTCTTCCAAGGACGAGTTTGGGTGCCTAAGTTGGGAGGATTCTGAAAGTTACTCTTGGAAGAGGCGCACAAATAGAGATATTCCATTCACCCCAGGAGCACAAAGATGTATAGATACTTAAAGTTGAACTTTTGGGGGTCGGTTATGATGCTTGACGTGGCAAACTACGTAGAGAGATGCCTCACTTGTTCTCTATTGAAGGTCGAATATCAACGACCGTATGGAAGTCTATAATCCTTGGAAATAACGAAATAGAAATGGGATCACATCATAATGGATTTCGTGACAAAATTATCAAAGAAGTTGAAGGGCCACAATACCATTTGGGTAGTAGTGGATCGATTGATGAAAAGCGCGTGCTTCTTGGCCATGAGAGAAACATTGCCATTGGACAAGTTAGCTAGATTGTACATCAATAAAGTGGTCTCGAGGCATGGGGTGCCATTATCCATCGTGTCCGATCGGGACAGTCGTTTCACTTCCCATTTCTGGAATGCTTTTCAAAGAGAATTGGGGAAGAAAGTGAAATTGAGCATGGCGTATCATCCTCAAATGGATGGGCAAAGCGAGAGGCCGATTCAAACACTAGAAGACCTGCTACGATCATGCATCATTGATTTCGGGGGCAATTGGGACTCTCATCTTCCATTGGTAGAGTTCGCCTACAACAACAGTTACCACTAAAGTTTGGACATGGCATCATTCGAGGCCTAGTATGGTCAGAAATGTAGGGCGCCGACGTTTTGGCTTGATGCAAGCGAGAAGCAATTCGCGGGACCAGAGGTGGTACAAGAAACGGCAGACAAAGTAAAAAGCATTCGAGAGCGGTTGAAGGCGGCCCATGATCGTCAAAAGAGTTATGCATACAAGAAAAGACGAACGATGGAATTTCTAGTGTGCGATCGTATAATGTTAAAGGTGTCACTTTGGAAAGGAATTATAAGGTTTGGAAAGCCAGGGAAGCTTAACCCTTGTTATCTCGGGCCTTTTCCTATTATTGAGCGGGTTCAATCCTACAAGCTAGATTTACCGCCCGAGATGAGTGAGATTCACCCTACATTCCAGGCCTGTTACCTACGGAATTGTATAGTAGAAAAAGAGAATGCCATTCCATTGTTCGAGATTCGAGTAGACAATAATCGATGTGTGAAAGAACCGGAAGCTATTTTGGAAAGAGTGACGAAAAAGCTTCGTCATAAAGAGGTGATCATGGTGAAAGTACAATGGGAACATCATAGGGGTGCGAAAATGACTTGGGAAGCAGAGTAAGACATGAAGCGTCGGTATTCACTATTGTTTGGATGAAATGAGATTTCGGGGACGAAATCTTTTCCAAGGAGGGTAGGATTGTAACACCCTGAATTTCTTTAATAAAACCCTGCAACCTTTTGTGAAACCATCTCATTTAAGTAACTTCGTGGAGAACCTATCGTTCATGAACCGTCTTGTTGAGCCACCACTTCTTATAGAACCACATGTCATCAAATTAGATTTTTGCAACGTATGCCTATATGTACCATGTATAATACTTTTTGTGTGTGCATGACTATATTAAGTGTATGTTAGTTACCGTGAGACATTTACACCTTGGACTGCCACCCTCGATCTCGAGAAACTCTATCCTGAGACTTTGGTAACCAAAAGAGTTCAAGAGAGGATCGGTATTAGAGTTGTTAATATTTTAGCGTCGAACATACAACAGGTGAAGGGGTATGGGCGACATTACCCAGGCGACAATGCTATGGCAATGTCGTTGGGTCAATGTCACAAGTGGGAGAATAGGTTATGAGTTTTAAATTGAATTCGAAGATGAACTTTCCAGTGGGTAGGGGTCCATGTGCGACTATGCCCGGCGACATTGCCTAGGGCATAGTCGTGGGGTCAATGTGGCCCGCGTGTGGGTGTGACCTGATTAATAAATCGACCAAACTCCCCAAACTCCTCATTTATTTCTCCTTGTCCGATTTTCAGATCTCTCCCAAGAGGTAGGCAATTTCTCACCCCTTTTCCCTTTTTCTCTCCTCATTTAATGATCTAGAAGAAACCCTAACACTTATTGTTTGGTTGGTGGCTATTGAATGCAAGTGTGGAAGCCTCATTTAAGATTAAAGTTTAGAGAACCAAGCTTTCTTCAAGTTCACTCATTTTTAGGGTTTACTTTACAAACCCTAGTTGGTGAGTTCCATCTATAAATCCTTGCTGTAGTTACTCGTTTACTATTTCAATGTTCTTAAGACCTAATCTATGTATGTGTATGGTTAAAATTTGGGTAAACCCTTGTTTTATGGGTTGACTCTAGTTACCTAGGGTTTATGGAAAATATGGAATAGTAGTATGATCATTTGTCATAATATTTAATGAAAGCATGATGGATGCAATATTTGAACAAGAAGTATGGATTGTCATTATTGAGAAATATGATATTCTAACAATATGGGATTTCACTTGATGAATATGGTATCTATGTGTTGAAATGTGGAATGCATGATATTATGAATATTCAATCAGTTTGTGATCACCTGATAAGTTTACTTGTGTGTTTAACGGGCCTATTATTGTTGGTCGTTATGGTTTACTAGCGAGTAGGAAATGGGGGACATGAACCCTTGACGTGCAACTCGTCTAGAATTGGATAGACAATAATGTCCTGTAAGACCTTGAGGTGTAACTCGACGGAGCAGGCAATAAAGGCGATGATATGGTTTGAGGTTGTGATGTCTTGATGGCATGGGAACTAGGACCGGGACATGAGGTGTAATCCAATAACATCATGGGTGACTCCACTCCCGTGTACACGTCACCTCGATGGAAACGGGTCTCCTTCGTGTTTCAAGGGTTATCTCTTGTGCGTTCATGTTTAGGTTTGGGAGCATCGTCACAAGTGGGAATAATATTGTGAGGCAATGGAGTTCGGTAACACAATTCTTGTATTATGATATTCATGTCTGTGAATTGTATAATTTATGAAATCTCACTAGGCTTCGTTCTAACACTTGTTTTGGTTGTTGATTTTCTCGCAGATCCCACTTGCGGTGGAATCTAGGACGTCGGGCTTGTCAACTGGGCACTTAGGAGATCTTGAAGTGTCGGTCTTTTGGGGAATTTTGTGAAGAGAGATTATAACGGAATAGCAACACCTATTTTAATCTTGTTAGAATTATTTCTAGATTAAGTAGGTTGTTGTAATCTTTATGTCTCATTCTTTTGCAAACTTGATGGTTCAAACTAACCCAATTTAACGTGGGTCTTTAGTTGCCTTCTTGAGAGTTGTTTATATTTTGAGGTTACTATTTACACGGTATATTGGAACTCCGTATTTTAGACGTTATGTTGCCGAAATTTCGATTTTTATTTGCCTAATATTTAGGGTGTTACAAGTTGGTATCAGAGCTCTAGTTTAAGCGAACTAGGTATGTAATCTCGATGCCTAGACTTAAGTTGAGATTTTCTAGGCCATGAAGTGTGAGAATCGGGTAGAACTTCTAAGATGGGACAGTCTTAGAGTCAACGTAAGCTACACCGTTGAGAATTGTAAGAAATGGTAGAGAAAATTCTTATATAAAATATGTTCATAATCACACTTACCTAATGTTATTATTAATGTATTTCTATGTGAGCATACTTGAATTACTATGATTATGATGATTGATGAACCGTATTAGTACGTTTCTTGTGTGTAATCTTGTGTAGCCCATCTCTTACCTCTCTTGGTTGTATGACAGAAGAAAATGGTAAATACTCGGAGTCATCTTCAAACGTCACCAGAGGGTCAAGCTGTGACCTAATCCACGACCGATAGGCCGAATGCAACTGTAACGGTTGAACCTCCAATTCCACCTATGCTTGTCGGGAGAGTGGAACAAGTCCCGAGGACCAACATTGTCACTGTTGATCCACCTTGGAGACAAGACAACCGGAAAAAGGATGCTCGTATAAGTCCTTCCTCTGTTGCAAACCGCCGGAATTTGCCGGGACCGATGAGCCTGTAAAGTGTATGAACTAGCTTAGAGAAATTGAACAGGCCTTCCGATCCTGTGACTGTGATGAGGGCCAGAAAGTGAAGTATGGTTCTTAGATGCTCCGTGGTTCGGCATTGACATGGTGGAATGTTTTCACCACGATAGTGGAGGAATATGTGTTTGCCAAGATGGCTTGGGTTGAGTTCAATAGAAAGTTGTTGGAAGAATATTGCAACAAAGAAGAGATGGACCTGATAGAAGAGGAATTTCGATTGATCAAGAAGGGAGACTTGTCGGTGAAAGAGTATACCCAAGTATTCATGGAAAAGCTAAAGTAGGTGGGACATGTGGTCCCGATCGAGAAGGAGAAGGAAAAGGCCTACTTGAAGGGCTTACCCGCGGATATGTTGTCGATGGTCCACAACAACAAAGCCTCTAACCTCCACGAAACCATCGAGGAGGCCAAAGGTATGGAGAGACTGTATGCTCGGGACAAAGAAGAGAAGATGAAGGTTGTGGAAAAGAGAAGGTGGGAGATCTTGCCAAGTTCGTACAAGAAGTCGAGGTTTCAACCAGCAAGTAAGAGCTTTGACAACCGTCATGGGGCGAAGTGGTGCCCCAAATGCAAAAGCAAGCATTTTGGGTTTTGCAAGACCAACTCTAACCCCAACCCGGTTTCATGTTTCAAGTGCGGTAAACTGGGTCACATCAGTTTCGAGTTTCCCATTCAGGGGACAAATTGCTATGAATGTAAGGAGATGGTTCACGTTAGGAGAGAGTGCCCCAAGCTGAGGGGTCTTGCGAGAGGAGGAAGCTCAGGGAGCCAACCGAAGAAGGACGCCATCCCTAGGGCCCAAGGGAGGGCCTTCCATATGATGAAGGAGGAGGCAAAGGAAACCACCGACATGGTGTCGGGTACGTTCTTACTCAAGTCCACACCAACTAGAGTGTTGTTTGATTCTGGTGCAAATTTCTCCTTTGTATCGAATGTGTTTTGCAAATATTTGATCGTGCCTACTAGTACTCTTTATGATGCCTTAGTCATAGAGGTAGCAAATGGGGAGCGAGTAGCTCTTAGGGATATTTTAAGGGACTGTTGTCTAGAAATCAGTGGTGAACCTTTTAAGGTGGACTTGCTTCCCATGACTATCGGGAGTTTCGATGTTGTGATCGGGATGGACTGGTTGGCGAAACATCAAGCGGAGATCTTGTGTTCCAAGAAACTCATACGGATCCCCGTCCGAGATAGCGACTTCATCTTTGTGTATGGCGAAAAGCGAAAAGGCGAAGTGGCCATTATCCCATCCATCAAAGCAAGGAAGTATCTGACAAAGAAGTGCCCTTCATATCTAACCTTCGTGGTAGATGCCAAGGTAGAGTAGAAGAAAATAGAAGACGTGAAGATTCTCAACGAATTTCCAGACGTATTTCCCGATGACGTGCCAGGCTTACCACATGACAGACAAGTGGAGTTTCGGATCGATTTAATTCCGGGAGTGGCACCAATAGCTCGTGCACCGTATCCTCTAGTGCCAACAGAAATGCATGAAATGATGACTCAGCTTCAGGAGTTGCTAGAGAAGGGGTTTGTGAGGTCGAGCTCGTCGCCGTAAGGAGCTCCGGTGCTCTTTGTGAAGAAGAAGGACGGGTCGATGCATATGTGGATCGATTGCCGAGAGTTGAACAAGGTGACCATAAAGAAAAAATATCCGTTACCCCGAATCAATGATCTCTTTGATCAACAGCAAGGGGTCAGATGCTTTTCCATGATTGATCTTCGATCAGGTTATCATCAAGTGAAGGTTTGAGAGGAAGACGTTCCGAAGACAAAATTTAGGACTCGGTATGGGCATTACGAGTTTCTATTCATGCCTTTCGGGTTGACGAATGTGCCGACAATATTCATGGACTTGATCAAAAACGTGTGTTTCGACCATTTTTGGACCGGTCGGTCATAGTATTCATCGATGACATCTTGGTGTACTCCAAGGATGAAGAAGAACACGAGCAACATTTGAGAAAGGTGCTTGAAGTGCTAAGAGGGGAGAAAATTTATGCCAAGTTCTCAAATGTGAATTTTGGTTGCGGGAAGTTCAATTCCTTGGCCACGTGATGACTCGTGAAGGGGTAAAAGTAGATCCAACGATGATTGAAGTGATCATGAACTGGGAGCCTCCAAAGAGTCCGACAGAAATCCGTAGCTTTTTGGGACTCGTCGGCTATTACCGAAGCTTCATCCAAGATTTCTCCAAAATCGCATCATCATTGACCGCGTTGACTCGAAAGAATGTGTAGTTTGCATGGACTGACGTTCAAGAGAAGGCTTTCCGTACTATGCAACAGAAACTTTGTGAAGCTCCAATCTTATCCCTACCCGAAGGGACTGAAGACTTCGTTGTTTATAGTGACGCATCCAAGATGGGGTAGTTTGTGTTCTAATGCAGAGAGGCAAGGTGATAGTGTATGCATCAAGGTAGTTGAAGGAGCACGAAAAGAATTAACCCACTCATGACCTCGAATTAGCGGCGGTTGTGTTCGCATTGAAGCTATGGCGACACTACTTGTACGGTACCAAATGCACCCTCTACACCGACCACAAAAGTTTGAAGTATGTTTTTGATGAAAAGGAGTTGAATATGTGGGAAAGATGATGGTTGGAGTTGTTGAAAGATTACGACTGTGAGCTTCAATACCACCCGGGTAAGACAAACGTCATGGCGGACACGTTGAGCCAGAAGGAGTATAATGGGGCGGTGCAAACCTCATTGACAAGGATTGAGATCATCTCAAACCTTATGGATATGATAAAGACTGCTCAAGCCGAAACATTACTCGAAGCGAACCTTAAATATGAGGCAATGACGAAACAAAATCTTAACTTGACGAAAGATGGTAGAGGATTGAAACTCTTCCAAGGACGAGGTTGGGTGCCCAAGTTGGGAGGATGTCGAAAGTTACTCTTGGAAGAGGCGCACAAATCGAGATATTCCATTCACCCCAGGAGCACAAAGATGTATAGAGACTTGAATTTGAACTTTTGGTGGCCGGTTATGATGCTTGACGTGGCAAACTACGTAGAGAGATGCCTCGTTTGTTCTCTACTGAAGGCCGAACATCAATGACCGTATGGAAGTCTACAATCCTTGGAAATACCGAAATGGAAATGGAATCACATCATAATGGATTTCATGACAAATTTATCAAAGAATTTGAAGGGCCACAATACCATTTGGGTAGTAGTGGAGAGATTGACGAAAAGCACGCACTTCTTGGGCATGAGAGAAACATAGCCATTGGACAAGCTAGCAAGACTGTACATCAATAAAGTGGTCTCGAGGCATGGGGTGCCATTATCCATCCTGTCCGATCGGGACAGCCGTTTCACTTCCCATTTCTGGAATGCTTTTCAAAGAGAATTGGGGACATAAGTGAAGTTGATCATGGCATATCATCCTCAAATGGATGGGCAAAGAAAGCGGCCGATTCAAACGCTAGAAGACATGTTGCAATCATGCGTCATTGATTTCGGGGGCAATTGGGCTCTCATCTTCCATTGGTAGAGTTCGCCTACAACAACAGTCACCACTCAAGTTTGGGCATGGCACCATTCAAGGCCTTGTATGGTCAGAAATGTAGGGCGCCGACGTGTTGATGCGGGCGAGAAGCAATTCGCCGGACCGGAGGTGGTACAAGAAACAGCGGAAAAAGTAAAGAGCATTTGAGAGTGGTTGAAGGCGGCCCAAGATCGTCAAAAGAGTTATGCTGACCAGAAAAGATGAACGATGGAATTTCTAGTGGGCGATTGTGTAATGTTCAAGGTGTCGCCTTGGAAAGGAATTATAAGGTTTGGAAAGCCAGGGAAGCTTAGCCCTTGTTATCTCGGGCCTTTTCCTATTATTGAGCGTGTTCAAGCCTACAAGCTAGATTTACCGCCCGAGATGAATGGGATTCACCCTACATTCCATGTCTGTTACCTACGAAATTTTCTAGCAGAAGAAGAGAACGTCATTCCATTGTCCGAGATTCGAGTAGACAACACTCGATGTGTGGAGGAACTGGAAGCTATTTTGGAAATAGAGACGAAAAAGTTTCATCATAAAGAGGTGATCATGGGAAGTGGAGGAAGACATAAAGCGTTGGTATCCACTATTGTTTGGATGAAATTAGATTTCAGAGACGAAATCTTTTCCAAGGAAGGGAGGATTGTAACACCCCAAATTTCTTTAATAAAACTCCCCACCCTTTTGTTAAACCATCTCCTTTAAGTAACTTCGTAGAGCTCCTATTGTTCATGAACCGTCTTGTTGAGCCTTCACTTCTTATAGAACACGTGTCATCAAATTAGATTTTTGCACCGTATGCGTATATGTACCATGTATAATACTTTATGTATGCGCATGACTATATTGAGTGTATGTTAATTACCGTGAGGAGTTTACACCTTGGACTGCCACCCTCGATATCGAGAAACTCTATCCTGAGACTTTGGTAAACAAAAGAGTTCAAGAGAGGATCGGGATTTGAGTTGTTAATATTTTAGCATCGAACAGATAGCAGGTGAAGGGGTATGGGCGACATTGCCCAGGTGACAATGCCATGGCAAATTCGTTGGGTCAATGTCGCAGGTGGGGGAAGAGGTTCTTAGTTTTAAATTGAATTCGAAGCTGAACTTTCCAGTGGGTAGGGGTCCATGTGCGACTATGCCCGGTGACATTGCCCAGGGCATAGTCGCGGGGTCAATGTCGCCCGCGTGTGGGTGTGACCTGATGAATAAATCTACCAAACTCCCCAAATTCCTCAATTTTCCTAAGAGGTAGGCGATTTCTCACCCCTTTTCCCTCTTTTCTCTCCTCATTTAATGATCTAGAAAAAACCCTAACACTTATTTTTTGGTTGGTGGCTATTGAATGCAAGTGTGGAAGCCTCATTTAAGATTAAAGTTTAGAGAACCAAGCCTTCTTCAAGTTCACTCATTTTTAGGGTTTACTTTACAAACCCTAGTTGGTGAGTTTCATCTATAAATCCTTGCTCTAGTTACTCGTATACTATTTCAATGTTCTTAAGACCTAATCTATGTATGTGTATGGTTAAAATTTGGGTAAACCCTTGTTTTATGGGTTGACTCTAGTTACCTAGGGTTTATGGAAAATATGGAATAGTAGTATGATCATTTGTCATAATATTTAATGAAAGCATGATGGATGCATTATTTGAACTAGAAGTATGGATTGTCATTATTGAGAAATATGATATTCTAACAATATGGGATTTCACTTGATGAATATGGTATCTATGTGTTGAAATGTGGAATGTATGATATTGTGAATATTCAATCAGTTTGTGATCACCTGATAAGTTTATGGATTTCTAATTCCTTGTGCACGAGGTTGTAGTTGTATGTTTAATGGGCCTGTTATTGTTGGTCGTTATGGTTTACTAGCGAGTAGGCAATGGGGGGACATGAGCCCTTAAGGTGCAACTCGTCTATAATTGGATAGACAATAATGTCCAGTAAGACCTTGAGGTGTAACTCGACGGAGTAGGCAATAAAGGTGATGATATGGGTTGAGGTTGTGATGTCTTGATGGCATGGGAACTAGGACCGGGACATGAGGTGTAATCCAATAACATCACGGGTGACTCCACTCCCGTGTACACGTCACCCCGATGGAAATGGGTCTCCCCCATGTTTCAAGGGTTATCACTTGTGCGTTCATGTTTAGGTTTGGGGGCATCGTCACAAGTGGGAATAACATTGTAAAGCAATGGAGTTCGGTAACACAAGTCTTGTATTATGATATTCCTGTCTGTGAATTTTATAATTTATGAAATCTCACTATGCTTCGTCCTAACACTTGTTTTGGTTGTTGATTTTCTCACAGATCCCACTAGCGGTGGAGTCTAGGATGTCGGTCTTGTCAACCGGGCACGTAGGAGATCTTGAAGTGTCGGTCTTTTGGGGAATTTTGTGAAGAGAGAATGTAGCGGAATAGCAACACCCATTTTAATCTAGTTAGAATTATTTCTAGATTAAGTAGGTTTTTGTAATCTTTATGTCCCATTCTTTTGCAAACTTGATGGTGCAATGTAAATCAATTTAATGTGGGTCTTTAGTTGCCTTCTTGAGAGTTGTTTATATTTTGATGTTACTATTCTAGATGATCAAAGAAAGAGTTGATGCAAAAAGAGATTGATGATCTCAGAAGAAGAGAAAACATTGCTGGAGAAACTTGTGATGGGCTGAGAAAGATATATTCACAAATCTTCTCTGAAAGAGACAAGTTGAGAGATAAAGTCTTTAATCTTGAGGTTGAGATAAACATGATGAAAGAGAAAGCAACCTAAGAGAAAGACATCACAAGAACTCAAGAGGAGATAAAGAAGATTGAAAAGAAGAGAAAGGATTTGGAAAAAGATAATGCTGAAATTCAAAAGAAGATTGATGAACTGAAAGAACATATCTCTCATGATGAAAAGAAGTTAAAGAAAGAAAAATGAATTGGAGAAAGAAAGAAAAGCCTTTTCAAAGAAATTTTCTGAGTTCTCAAGAAAGGCATTTGAAGAAAAGAAATCCATTGAACTGAAATGTCTTAAACTTTCTCAACAAGTGTCAGACTTTGAGAAAGTTATCATCATGGAGAGAGATAAGTTTGAAAAAGAAAAGAAGAAAACTGAACAGAAGAATGTTGGTATATTTAAAGAAATATTTGGTCAAAGAAAATATGTGGAGAAGGACTTTGAAGAAGAAAGAAAAGTGTTTGAGACTGAGATAGAGAAGTTGAATAAGAAACTATCTGAGCTATCAACAACTATTATGAAGGAGAAGAAGACGAAGTCTGAATTACACAAGAAGTATGACAAACTTTCAAAGGAGAGAAACAATTTGTCGTTAAAGATTAAAGAACTTCAAGAGATCATATTCAAGGTGAAGCTGACTGAGCAAAAGACGCCAGAATCAACTATTCAATCGCCGAGAGATGATCCAGCTGCATCAGAATGTTCATTTAAATCGGCTGCAAGTTAAATTTTTACAAATGTTTCTAATAATCCTTTGTTTGATGCAAATGATAATCATATTTCTAAACATAAAGATCAGATTCATCTTTCTAACCTTTTCTATGAAAAATCTACTGATGGTTCAGGTAACATCAAGAAGAACAAGTCTCAGCAGAAAATACTTTGGAGAAGGAAAGATGAGAAAGAAAAGAAAAGTGGATTTGGAGAGTAAAAGGATCCACAGATGAAAAGAAGGCTAAAAAATCATTTGTGCATGTATCCAATGCAAAGAAGAACAACGCTCCTAAAGGTAAAACTTTTGGCAAACCAGATCTTGTATATACTGTCAATCAATTGATCAGGTTAGCTCAAAAGAAAATTAATTGTTCTTACTGTGGTACAAATGATTTTGTAAGTAAAAATTATGTGAATAACTGGTATGGTTCTTACTACATCTCTCCTAATAGAACTGCAACTAAGAAACCAGGATCCAAATACTAGATTAAAGAACTTCAAGAGATCATGTTCAAGGTGCTGTTGACTGAGCAAAAGGCGCCAGAATCAACTATTCAATCACCGAGAGATGATCCAGCTGCATCAGAATGTTCATTTAAATCAGCTGCAAGTTAAATTTTTACAAATGTTTCTAATAATCCTTTGTTTGATGCAAATGATAATCATATTTCTAAACATAAAGATCAGATTCATCCTTCTAACCTTTTATATGAAAAATCTACTGATGGTTCAGGTAACATCAAGAAGAACAAGTCTCAGCAGAAAATGCTTTGGAGAAGGAAAGATGAGAAAGAAAAGAAAAGTGGATTTGGAGAGTAAAAGGATCCACAGATGAAAAGAAGGCTCAAAAATCATTTGTGCATGTATCCAATTCAAAGAAGAACAATGCTCCTAAAGGTAAAACTTTTGGCAAACCAGATCTTGTATATACTGTCAATCAATTGATCAGGTTAGCTCAAAAGAAAATTAATTGTTCTTACTGTGGTACAAATGATTTTGTAAGTAAAAATTATGTGAATAACTGGTATGGTTCTTACTACATCTCTCCTAATAGAACTGCAACTAAGAAACCAGGATCCAAATACTAGATTAAAGAACTTCAAGAGATCATGTTCAAGGTGAAGTTGACTGAGCAAAAGATGCCAGAATCAACTATTCAATCTCCGAGAGATGATCCAACTGCATCAGAATGTTCATTTAAATCAGCTGCAAGTTAAATTTTTACAAATGTTTCTAATAATCCTTTGTTTGATGCAAATGATAATCATATTTCTAAACATAAAGATCAGATTCATCCTTCTAACCTTTTCTATGAAAAATCTACTGATGGTTCAGGTAACATCAAGAAGAACAAGTCTCAGCAGAAAATGCTTTGGAGAAGGAAAGATGAGAAAGAAAAGAAAAGTGGATTTGGAGAGTAAAAGGATCCACAGATGAAAAGAAGGCTTAAAAATCATTTGTGCATGTATCCAATACAAAGAAGAACAATGCTTCTAAAGGTAAAACTTTTGGCAAACCTGATCTTGTATATACTGTCAATCAATTGATCAGGTTAGATCAAAAGAAAATTAATTGTTCTTACTGTGGTACAAATGATTTTGTAAGTAAAAATTATGTGAATAACTGGTATGGTTCTTACTACATCTCTCCTAATAGAACTGCAACTAACAAACCAGGATCCAAATACTAGTGGATACCAAAAGCTAAATCTATGTTGCATGCACCTAGAGACTAAGGGGAGAAAGAACATTGACTTCTAAACACATCAGTTTAGGACTCGTTCTTCAAAGTTAAAGATGGAGCGTTTGACTTCTGAATTCACTTCAATCCTGGTAATTCAGAACTCGGTTTAATGATTAAGGATTATGCATATGTTAAGGGGGAGCTTACATGTTTTATTTTTTTACTAATATATTTTCAAAATTTTCAAGGGGTGATTAAATGATAAATTCATTGTTACATTTTAGACGGAATTACTATTCTCACCGAAGAATATGTAACTATGGCTTTTGAATAATTCAGTTCAAAACCCGTACTCAAATGTTTTTCTTCTAGAGGATGCTTAATAGATAACATCTTTCTAACGAAGTATTTACTTTGAGGGGGAGTTTATGAAACTTTCACTGACATATCTTTTAAGGAGGAGAAGATAACAGAAAATTATACTTTAACTGTCATATTTTTTTTCTGATGACTTGACTTTTTACAGATATCGAGGGGGAGAATATCTGAAGTTTTGTCAAGGAAGCTTAAATGATAATATTCATTTTAGGGGGAGTTAAGATTTGTTAGATCTGTTTTTATAGTAATCATTGTATTTATTTTCTAGCTTTTACTGTGCTTATTGTTCATTTCTGTATTGTAAAGGCTAGGGGCATTTAAGTCCCCTTAATGCCTTTTTTTGTAACTTTGCGCTTCAATATTTTCTCTCTCTACTTTCTCTCTCTAAAGAATCAGTGATCTTGGACTCTCAATTGGTATCAGAGCATACTGAATCTTGAGAGGATTGAGAGATTAGTGATTTAGTTTCTGGATTTGTGAATTGAAGCAGAAAACTCGATCGATTTTCTTGATTTTTCAAGAAAATCTCGTTTTTTGCTTCTTCATCAAATTTGGACAGGTTTTTGAACAATTTGTGGTGAATTTGGACTTAATTGATTCGTTTTTACTAATCGATCATAATTGCTTCTTTGTGTTTCGCATAAAAATCTTGTTTAGATAATCAATTTGCAGATCTTGTATTTTCTGAAAAAAAAACGTTGTTCTCGTTCTGTTCTTTGTCGAATTTTGTGATTTTGTTGATTTTAATCGATTCAATTGATTAAAATTTGTTAGAAATAAGTTTTCGAAATTCAGTGTATGCTTTTCTTGATTAATTTTCGAAGTTGTAGTTGATCTTGCATGAATTGGTTGAGTTTATGAAGTTTGCGTCTCATTCATGATGGTTTGCGCTTCATTCATATTAGTTTGCGTTTTATTCATGTGAGTTTGCGTTTCATTCATATACTTTGCGAGACAATCATAGTTTCTGCATGAATTGGTAGTATTCCTGAACTTTGCATTTCATTCATGAGAGTTTGCGTGTGATTCATATGAGTTTGCATGTGATACATATGCTATGCGCCTCATTCTTTCATTTGTATCTTTTACGTGTCTAACACGTGTTTTAGTAAATTTTTCAGGTTTGCGGTTAACTTTGGAAACGAAAAGCCAAGTTTCTCGGTTCGAGTCTGACACGCAAACCATTAGTTTGCGTTTCTCTCTTCAAGTAAAAAGTCTTAGTGCATCAAACGCAAAGTCTCTCACCCGCAAAGTCTCTCACCCGCAAAGTCTCTCACCTGCGAAGTCTATACACGCAAAGCTTTACTTTGTGTTTCACGAAGCAAACGCAAAGCTCAGTTTGCGTTCCCCTCTGCAACCGCAAAAACCTTCTTTGCGCTCCTCATTACAAACGCAAACCTCTAGTTTGCTGGTCTCTCATACTTAGAAAATTTTCTAAATTTTCTGATTTTTTCACAAAATGTCTTTGCAAGCACATATCTACAAGAATGACCTCATGATGTCTTTGGGGTCTGATACTCGTCCACCAATTCTCATCAATGAGAATGAATTCGAACAGTGGCAGGATCGGTTCATAAACTTTATTGAAAGGCAACTGAATGGGGAGAACATGATGAAATCACTGACTCAAGGTCCTATGGAAATACCAAGGAAAGTTATTCCAGCTATAGCAACTTCTGTTGCTACCTCTGTTGAGAAAGCCTTAAGAGAATATGATGCTGATGAGATGTTACGACATCAAGCTGATAGTCAGGCCAAATCAAATATGATCCTTGCTCTTCCCAACTCCATCTATAACAGAATCGATTGCTTCAAACATAACCCAATGATGATGTGGACACAACTTGAGAAGATTATGCTTGGTACTGCAATGTCTACTTAGTTACGACAGACTAGGTACATGAACAACTTTGAAAAGTTCAAGGCCAAGGATGGGGAAAGTTTGAAAAATGTTTCTGATCGATTCTGGGCTGTTATCAATGATCTCTACAAGATTAAAGTTACCAAGACTGAGTTGGAGGCTAACTTGAAGTTTCTGAACGCTTTATAACCTGAGTGGAATAAGTCATGCCACAGAATGAGAAACGATGTCAGAATCTCAACCATGCCAATTCAGGAGTTATACGAAATCTTGATGACAGATGAATCTATGGTAATGGAGAAGAAGGCAAAACTGGATAAGAAGAACAAGCCTCTGTCAGTAGATCCTATTGCTCTTTTATCTAGTCAACTGGCTGAGCAAGCTTTGACTGAAACAACTTATGATGGATCAACGGATGATGATGGTGAAGCTCTAGAGAAGGCCATGATACTTTTGACTCAGCACTATCAGAAGAGATTCAAGCACAAATCTGGTTCAAACAACCTACGATTTACTTCTGGTTCTAAAAAGATAGAACCTGGTGCTTCTTCAAAGACATACACTCCAAAGTATGAACCAGCTAAGGTGGTTGAACAGAAGAAGGAGGAGAAAAAGGTGGTTAACTGTTTTAACTGTGGAAAGCCTGGACATATGGTTAAGGACTGCAGAGTCAAAGTGGTAAAGGATGCTGCTTTTTACCGAAAAAAGTTGGCTCTTGCTGGAAAAAAAAAAGAAAGTGGAACCATCCTGTTGGCCGAAGAAGAATACTGGTTGGATCATTCGGACAACGAGGCTGAAAATAAGGAAACTGCGGCCATGTGCTTTATAGGAGATGACAAATCTGATGATGAGGAAGAGGATACATCATCTAATGGTTCGGAGGTAATATCTGAGTTTAACTATAATTTCTTTTTATCTCAAATGAATGTTTTTATCACTGCTTTGCATGATTTGCGCTCAAAGTTTGTTTCTGAAAAGTTTAAAAATCAAGAAAAGTCTGATTTAATCAATAAACTGCAAATTTCTTTAAAAGATGAAAAGTCAATTTTAAATGACACAAAAGAGAAATTTAATAAGCAGTTGGTCGAGTTAGAAACTTCAAATCAGACTTATCGTGATTCGTTGACTGAACTGACTTCTTCAAATAAAATTCTTTCTGAAAAGATAATTGTTTTAGAAAGGAAATTGTATAAAAGAGAACAGTCTGAGCAAACCATTTACATTAATAAACCAAGGAGTGAAGAAGCCATAAAAGAAAAGTGGGGACTTGGTTTTGAAAACCCGCATTTTTTAAATATTGCTAAAAATGAAGTTCCTACTTTATATGAATATGATTACTTTACTTTTGCAAGATATGCTCCTCAGTTTAAATTCTTTTGGACAACTGAGAAACAAATTTTGGAAGAAGAAAATGTGAAAAGAATGAAAAACAAGAGGATGGAAATGCCATTTGTTTACACTTCTGAAAATGCAAAGTATTTTCCTGATCAATCTAAGAAATCCAGAAAATTTCAAAATCTTTTAAATGTCAAATCTTCCAATAAATCTTCATTTTCAACAGATTTTGTGGATATTTTTGCTAACACTGATAAGGAAAATGTATCTCCGGTGTCTGATGATACTAAGAAATACATTCCCCCGTTAGTGTTAGAAGAAAAAATTGTTGATCTTGAAGATCGATTGGAAGAACAAAAACTTCAAACTTGTATAGAAAACGATTTATTTCTTTTTATAATGAAAACAAGTTTTGAAGATAAAATTTCTTTTGGATTGTCAAAAGACTCTAAGGAAAATTCTAAAGTTTTGAAAAACAATGGCCATTTGCGTTCCACATTGGAAACGCAAACTGAAGGTTTGCGCATGCAGTTAAAAACGCAAAGCTCAGTTTGCGCCTCCAATGGGAAGTGCAAACCTCCTCCAGACTTGTGCAATTTTGAAAATTTTCACTCCAAGGCTAGTTCTTCAATGTCAAATGCTAAGACTGAGTTCTTTGATAAAGTTTCTTCTTCTGATTCAATTATTGATACTTCTTTACTGCTAAATGCTCAATTTTATAAAAAGAAGCGTAAAAGAAGAAGATCAAAGAAGTCAAAGAAACATGATACTGTCTTATCTGAAAATTCTAATGTTTCTGATTTTTCTTCTTCAGATCGGACTGTGAGGAAGTCACCAAGGCAGATTTGGAGGATGAAACAACAAAGATTAGAATCTGAACTGTTAGGAGTAAACTGTGTAGACAATCTTTGTGATACTGATACATTTGCTTCTTGTAATAAAAACCCAAAATACTCTTTTAAGCAAATGTTTGATATATCAAAGAATATCTCATATGCTTCTTCTAGTTCTGATTCTGATAATTGTGTTTTATCTTCTATTGATAATTGCTTTCATTCTTTCATGAAAAATAAATCTGTGAGAAATAAAAGATATAAATCTAACAAGGGACCCATAAGCATATGGGTACCTAAAAAGGTGTAGTTTCTGTGTGTGCAGCTAAGTCATTTATGGTATCTAGATTCGGGATGATCAAAACATATGACTGGCAACAAATCACTTCTGTCTAATTTTAAAGATAAATGTTATGGTCGTGTGAAATTTGGTAACTGTGAGACAGCTTCGATTCTTGGTTATGGTGATCTAGTTCAGGGTAACGTAACAGTAAAAAGAGTAAGCTACGTCGAGGGTCTAAGTCACAACCTTTTCAGCATATGCCAATTCTGTGATAAAGACCTTGAAGTCAGCTTCAAATCCAAAAGAGTTGCAGTAAAGAATGATAATGGCAAGGATCTTCTGGTAGGAAAAAGACATTAAAATTTGTATACCATTGATCTTTCCAAGATCAAAATTCCTTCAGATATTTGATTGCTTTCTAAAGCTTCAGTTCAAGAAAGTTGTATTTGGCACAGACGTTTAGCTTATCTCAACTTCAAGTATATGGATCGCCTGGTCAAGAATGACTCAGTGAGAGGTCTTCCAGTTCTCCGTTTCCAGAAAGACCATCTATGCCAGGATTGTAAGAAAGGAAAAATGAAGAGAGCTTCTCACAAGCCTAAGACTGAACACTGCACTTCGGCTATTCTTGATCTTTTGCATGTTGATTTGTGTGGTCCGATGAAGACGAAGAGTTTAGGACGTAAGAAATATGTTTTGGTGATTGTTGATGACTACTCCAGATATACTTGGGTAAAATTTCTAAATTCAAAAGACGAGACTCCTGAAGTACTCATCAACCTCATCAAGACAACTCATACAAATAAGCAGAAGCAAGTAAAAGTGGTAAGATCTGACAATGGTACTGAATTCAAAAACAGTACTCTTCAGGCATTCTATGAATCTCAAGGAATACAACAACAATTTTCTGCTGCACGTACTCTGCAACAGAACGGCGTTGTTGAAAGAAGAAACAGAACTCTTGTTGAGTCCGCCAGATCAATGCTTGCTTATTCAGGTCTACCTTTGTCTTACTGGGCTGAAGCAGTATCAACTGCCTGTCATACACAGAACAGATCAATTCTGCATCGTCGTTTCAACAAAACACTGTATAAACTTATGAATGGGATCAAACCGAACATCAAGTATTTCAAGTCATTCGGGTGTAAATTCTACGTTCTGAATGACAGGGAGAATCTCAACAATTTTAGTCCAAAGGCAGACGAGGGTGTATTTGTGGGTTATTCTTCAAACTCTGCTGCTTATAGAGTTTTCCTGATCTCTGCAAGAAAGGTCATAGAAAGTGTCAATGTAAAATTTGACGAAGCTACTGATTTGGTTTCTAGTCACTCAGACTCAGAACCCACTTTTACTGGAAATTCAGTTTCTGAACAAATCAGTTCAGAACCTGCTCTTTCACCGGATAACCAGGATTCTTCTACTCCCTCTCCTAATCTTTTTGATCTTGATTTTCTGTTTGAAAATTTTTATGATGATGTGCCTAGATCTAATTCTGCAAATGTTTCTAATGTTTTGAATCAGGAAACTAAGAGCTCATCTATTCCACATTCCGCTGCATCTATCTCTGACAATGCTGCTGCTCCAGTCTCTCCTATTCAACAAGAACCGGTACAACAAGATTTTTTTCATTCAGATAATGTTCAATCAGAAGCTGAGCCTATTCATGAAGAAAATACTCAAGAAGAGTCTATTCAAGATCAACCTGTTCAGAAGGAATAAATTCAGGAAGAAGTACAGAATGATGTTATTCAACAAACTGTTCCTGAATCTGATTTAGAGATTGTTGAGATACCTCCTCCTCAAGTGGAAACTATTTTTATCTCTTCATCTGATGCAGGAGTTTCTGAACCTCCCTCTCTTTAATTAGAAGTGGTTCAAGATGTCATTGATCCTCTCCCTCATACAACAAAATGGACAAGATCTCATCCAATTCATCAAATTATTGGAGATCCTCAAGCCAGTGTTTCTACACGCTCCAAAACGGCTACTTCCAACGAATGTCTCTTCACTTGCTTCCTAAGCAAGATTGAACCTACAAAAGTTTCTGAAGCATTGGAAGACCCGGATTGGATTATTGCTATGCAAGAGGAGATCAATCAATTTAATGCGCTCAAAGTGTGGAGACTTGTACCAAGGCCGAAAGGAAAAAGCATAATTGGTACAAAGTGGATATTCAAGAATAAAAAGGATAAAGATGGTATCGTTGTGCGAAACAAAGCAAGGTTGGTAGCCAAAGGATATCGACAAGAAGAAGGTATTGACTACGATGAAACGTTTGCACCCGTTGCCAGATTGGAAGCTATCCAAATGTTTCTTGCCTTCGCTGCTTATCGAAACTTCACAATATATCAAATGGACGTCAAGACGGCATTTCTCAATGGCAAACTTAAAGAAGAAGTATATGTATCTCAGACAGAGGGATTTGTTGACAAAGATCGTCCAAATTATGTATATATTGTCGATAAAGCATTGTATGGTTTGAAACAAGCTCCACGGGCGTGGTATGACGAGTTGTCAGCTTTCTTGGTCAAATCCGGCTTCACCAAAGGGTCTATCGATACTAATCTTTTCATTTATAGAACTAATCTTGATATCTGCTTAGTACAAATATACGTAGATGATATTATTTTCGGTGTGACTAACAAATCTTTCTGCACTTGGTTTTCTGATCTTATGACCTCTAGATTTCAGATGAGCATGATGGGAGAAATCAATTTCTTCCTTGGCTTACAAGTGAAACAGCTTCCTGATGGTATTTTCATCAACCAGTCAAAGTATATATTTGACATCTTGAAGAAATTCAAGATGGACAAATCTACTTCAATCGGAACACCGATGGCTCATGGTGCCAAACTCGGACTTGATCCAGATGGAAAAGTTGTGGATCAAAAGACATACAGAGGGATGATCGGATCACTTATGTATCTAACTGCCAGTTGCCCGGACATAATGTTCTCCACGTGCTTGTGTGCCCGATTCCAAGCTAAACCAAAAGAATGTCATCTTTTAGCAGTCAAACCCATTTTTAGATATATTAAAGGAACTCCTTATTTAGGATTATGGTATCCTAAAAGTTCTTACTATAATTTGATTGCTTATTCAGATGCAGATTTTGGTGGTAATCAATTGGACAGGAAGAGTACTTCTGGTCATCTTCAGTTTTTAGATGACAGACTGATAAGTTGGGCGTCGAAAAAACAAAACTGCGTTTCAATATCAACAGCCGAAGCTGAATACGTCGCTGCAGCTAGTTGCTGTGCTCAAGTACTCTGGATGAAAACGCAACTTCGTGATTACGGGATGTTGTACAAGACAGTGCCAATTTATTGTGACAGCAAGTCCGCAATTGCGATATCGGTCAATCCAGTCCAACACACTAAGACCAAGCACATAGACATGCGATACCATTTTATAAAGCATCACGTCGAAGAAGGTACTATTGAATTATATTTTGTACCAACTGAATATCAACTTGCTGATATCTTTACAAAAGCCTTAGATGAAAAAAGTTTCAATTTTTTGCTTTCAAAATTAGGCATGTTGAATTTAAAAGTTTAAATCTTTACAAATTTTATTCTACAAAATAAAATTTTACAGATTTTCTTTCCTTTGAATAAAATGTATGTCTAGGATCTTTTACAAGTTATTTGCTTATATTAAAGTTTTATATGTTCAACTTTCATGTCTTACAAAAGTCAAAAAGTCAGCAACATATTTGTAGCTTTTAATACTGCTTTAAAAATATGTGAGTCTGAATTTTTATAGTTTACTTTGCTTAGACTACCTAAATGATCAGAATTATAGATCGGAATGAAAATATGGTCTAAGCATTTAGACGTTGATCTGAGTAATTGAGATGAATTATAAATTCTTAAAATACAGAAATATCTGAGTTTAAAAGTTTGTACCTGTGACCTTTCTGGTTTGGGAAAGTAAGTTCCTCGGGATGCTTGTCATCTGGTCCCCTAAGGTCATTTGGTCTGGGAGTGATCGAACATAACTCCTTCTATAGAATCAGATCGAAAGTCATGTTTTACTGGTATGAATGGGTTTAGGATATTTCGATGTAGCCTTTCTGATCCGGGAAAGTAAGTTCCAAGGGGTGCTTGACACCTAGTCCCCTAAGGCCAGCTGGTCTGGGAGTGGCTGACCCAAATCCTGCAATAGGGTCAGATAGAAATATACGTTTACGATATGTTCTTTACTTAATTAACTCTCTGATTAAAAGATGCCAAAGTGCACGCGCTTAAAAAATGCCAAAGAGCACACTCATGTTAAGATGCCAATGTGCACACTGCTAAAAAGATGTCAATGAGCACACATCTCATGATACTTAGTGATATGTTTGAGTTGTGATAAACCTGTAAATTTGTGAAAGTCTTAATTTTTGATGACTTAGTGTCAGTACATGCAAAGTTTTCTATATTAATTTTAGAACTGCATTTTTCTTGAAGCTAATTGAAGTTCACATGCGAGCACACTGAATAGACAATTGGAAGTTTTTGAAACTGAACATGTCTTAACTTGATATGCAATTATACTTGGTCTTGCATCCAACAACTTATGCTTGATTTCAACTGATTGATAAATCTGTGAAATTTTATTGAGTAGACTTTAATTTGTTTTGTGTTTAAAATTTTATACGTTCAGTTGTTACAAAATTTATATTCAATATGGTCATCTTTCATACTGATGTCTTTATGTTTGAGTATCTGTGTTATTTGTATATGGTCTGTGCAATTTTCAAGGGGGAGAGCTAATCTGAAAAAGTTATCTGAACTTTTCTGTGGTTGAGGGGGAGTAAGGAAGAAAATTATCTGTGCTGATCAGAAGTTAAACAGGTATGTTTCTCAGATTTTTCCACACATTTGCTATATTAACAGTTAAATTTTTGTGCATTTGTGTAGGGGAGCAAAAGAATTTCAGGTATATTTTTACAATTTTTTTTAATTTTTTTTATGTTTTATTTTTTTTAGATTTAGATTTGTTTTAGTTTTCTAGGTTTAAATAGTGTTTTCTTTTCATTTTCATTTTTCCCGCCTACCTGTTCATTGCTATCTGACTTTTCGGCTCCTTATTTTCTCTGTCGCTCTCTGTCTTCACGGTTCTAATCTGATTGCTTTCAGATTTTGATTCGAGAAATCAGGTATGTGTTCTTCTTTTCTTTTGATTTGTTGTTTTGATTAGCATTGTTTTTCTGGTATGATTGATTTTGATGTTTTGTTCGTGTACTGTGCCATTTACGTTCAGTGTACTGTTCATTGTCTTTGATATTCAGATTCGAGTTTCTTTGTTTAAATTGAGTCTTGGGTTTTGTTTAGAACTACTAATCGATCTTCAGGTATGTTACCTTTTACTTTAATTTCTTGTTATCTTGCTTTAATTTTAGTTTTTGAGGTTTTCGGGTTTTTGACTCGCGAATATTAGGTTTGCAGTACAAGTTTGATAGACCCGCAAAGTCTACTTTGCGCGTCTAGTTAGAAACGCAAAGTGAACTTTGCGCGTCTATATAGAAACGCAAAGTCTACTTTGCGCTTCTAACTTGTTAAATAAATCTTGTGTTTTTTCAAGAGTTGTTTACGTATCAACTAGGACACGCAAAGTGTACTTTGCGTCTTCTCTTTGACACGCAAACTTTCTTTTTTGTTTTACTTCGTGTTTTGTTAAGGTTTTGATATCAAGTATATTTGACCCGCAAAGTGAACTTTGCGCGTCTAGTTAGAAACGCAAAGTGAACTTTGCGAGTCTAACTAGAAACGCAAAGTGAACTTTGCGCGTCTAGTTAGAAACACAAAGTGAACTTTGCGAGTCTAACTAGAAACGCAAAGTGAACTTTGCGCCTCTAACTAGAAACGCAAAATCTACTTTGCGCTTCTAACTTGATACGCAACCTTCCTTTGAGTTTTTGTTTGTCTTGTTTTGTATTTCTAAGTATGGTTTTCAGACCTTGTTAGACACGCAAATTTACCTTTGCGTCTCATGTCAGAAACGCAAACCTTGGTTTGCGCTTCTAACTTGGCACGCAAACCATACTTAGAATATTTTTTATTTTTTATTTATTTTTGTCTAATTCTTTTTCATTTTTGTTTTTCAGGTCTACTATGTCTTCTAAAACCAATACTGATCCAATGATTCAAGACGAGAATGCCATTCTCGATGATCCGTCTGATCGAGCCTCTCATGATACTCCCATGCCGTCACATCCATCTGTTGGGGCCGATCTTTCTACTTCTCGACGTACACCAAATGATGTGTTCCTAACCATCATGTATATGCCATACAAGCCGAACAACTATCACGTGGACTTTGACCGCATCAAGATACATCCAGTGATATGAGCAATTCTCAAAGGTCATCCACTTGCCCCTGCTCTTTCTTACTGCGCAGATGTTCCTGAAGTATATCTACAGCAGGCTTGGCATATAATAACAAAGAACTAAATGGCTCGTCCGCATCACTTTGATCTTCAAATCAATCAATTTGAATCATTCCTCTCATACAAGCGACTGAGATTGATACTGGAGCTTCCTGAGCCGAACTCCAGACCAGGCTGAACTACATATGACAGTTTTCCATCTGAAGAGGAAGTCTATGAAGGGATACGGAATCTTGGATATGTTGGTACTTTGAACAAACCTACAGACTTTGACAAGTCTAATCTACCTCCAGTATGGTATGCACTGTTCTCAGTTCTCATCAGGTGCCTGACGTCAAAGCATTCTGGCACAGACAGTGCAAGTTTACTGTACCTCCGATTGTTCCATGCAGTCGTCTATGACTTGCATGTCGACTACATGACAAGTTCACCAACAAGAAACGGAAGTTCATTCCGTTTGTCAGATTTCTGAAGCTCATTGTTCGAAGCATGCTCCGTAGCAATCCAGCTATTCCTCGCAGGTTATCTTGGCCTCAGGTTCCAGACTCGGAAATGACTTATATTCAGAAGCAGAAGAAGACTTTCAACTATTCTATGACTATTCCATATGCTCTTATTGCCAACTACACTGATGTTGCAGATGAGGATGTCATAGAATATTGTATGGAGAATGAGTTCATGGAAGTTGTACAAGATGAGTCTTCTCCTGACAATCAAGTTGTTGAAAAAGATGTTGAAGTTGAAGCAGCTATTCATGAACAAGAGCCTGAAGCTGAAAAAGAGGCTGAAGATGAGCAAGAAGTTGCAATATTTGTTGAAAAAGACATAGTTCAAGAGGATGTAGCTTCTCAACAAATTGAGAATGTTCTAACTGCAATTGTTACTGAGTCTCCTATTCCTGTTCCTTCTGATGATTCTGATGATGTTGATGATGCTGATGATGCTGCTGTTATTGCTAGTGATAATGATGAGGATGAAAGTGATTCTGATGATGATGATGATAGTGATAAACCAAATCTCAAGGTTTATGAAAGGAAGGTTAGAACACCGGAAGTGGTTGTCTCAACAGAAGTTCTCTCTGAAGATGAATCTATTCCTGTTAATCCTTCAGTTGCACATCTTCAAGTAGATGAATTGGATACAACTTTTGATCAAGCTTCAGCTCCGGTAAAAAGTCAAGCTCCAGCATCTTCGCTTGCAGCAATTCAGTCTTCTGATCAAATTCCAGCTGTAGCACTTTCTTTTGATCAAGCTCAGGTATCTTCTGACAAATTCTCTACGTTGAATAATGTTATTCGTCAGTTATCTGAAAGAATGGATGCAGAAAAGGAAGCTCAAATTCTGAAGTTGAAGACTTTCTTCAAAGGAAAGATGCCTGAGATTGATACTTCAGTGATTCCTCCAGAGATTCCATTCAGACGTCCAACTGGAGTAGTTCTTCGTGAACCTTCTTCTGCTGTGCCTACATCTACTTCTCCGGTTGTTTCTCTTCTGTTTCCTTCAATGGTTTCTTTATATGCGGGAATTTCTACATCTACTCCTTCAAGGTCTTCTCTACATGATCTTCCTATTTCAGAGTTGACAGATTTGCTCTATGCTCGATCTCTCTCTATGTCGCCGCCTGAACATCAAGATCAAGATCTTATCTCTCTTTTACGAAACTTCCAACCTACGCCACCTCCAGTTCCTTCGTCTGAATCTAACAGGATCACTGTTTTATCTGATGAGTTTCATGCATTCAGATCAGAAGTTCGATCAAGTTTTGCTGATCTCAAATCATTTATGTCTCAAGCCTTCTCTGATTTATCTTCAAGGCTTGATTCTCATGACCAAAGTTGCAGAACTGAGGCCGGCCCGTCTCTTAAGCGCCGAAATGACCAAGATGATCCTGATCATCAAGGCCATAAGGGGGAGATGGCAAAGAGACCAAGAGTTGAAGGATCTTCTGAAGCTAGAGAAGATATTCAAGAAGAAGCGGCTGGTGATAGAGGAAAGAGTGGAGAATCTGTTGAAGACTGCAAACTTCAAAATTTAGTGAATGTGATGATTGAGAATGTTGATCTGTCTTCTTTGCATAATGAACTGAACATTTCTGAGAGTAATATTAATGATAATATGCAAATTGTTGTTTACATGGATCCAGATGTTTCTGCAAGTATTCATGAAGTTGAAGAATCTGAAGCTGCAAATGACATGAGGTCATTCTTTGCTAACTTCATCGAGATTAATTCTGATGATGATGAAGATGTCAGGTTGGAAAAGATATGTCAAGTCAATGAAGAAGACTGTGATGGCATCATTATCATATCAGATACAGAAGATGACTCAGTGTTCATGGATGTGAAAGATTAAGAAGAAGCTTATTTGTTATACAGTGATCTTCCTGCTCACGATGAGATTCCTGAATCAGCTAATGTCACATCTACTCCTGTTGCTAGTTCAGTTCCGACTACCACTATTCCTTCAAGATCATTTGAAGTTGGTCAGTCGTCAAGAGCAGAAGCTGATGTTCCATCTTCTGATACTGCAATTCCACCATCCATTCTAGAAGAAGGACCAACTTTATCTAGACGTCAAAGGCAAAGGAATTTGCATCGTAGATATTTGGCATCTAGGAAAAGATCAGCCTTTCTAGAAGACACTCAGAGAAACATATTTGTCTCTATAAGAAGGGCGATTAACATCTATGCAATCCTTGGAGTGGAGAAAGAGTCAGATGCCTATCAATATGAGTACTTGATGTTTATCAAGTGTCAGCGCAAAAGGAATCATACCGTTTCTTCTCAACACTTGATTGTTCGAGTCATCAGTGTCACAATCAACAAGTTTGTGAACATCTGGTATCCAGATTTTGAAGTTGAAAGAAGAGACTGCAAGCGATATAAATTTTCAGAGGCAGACTTCACTGATCTTTCTATAGATGATATTGAATTCTTATTTGATCACTTCAGGAATCTGTATCATAGAACACGGGATATTTCTCAAGCTTTATTCGTCATTAAAAGATTCATACGACGACAAATCAGATTCTTCCGAGTTTTTGATTTTCAGATGGCTGTAGAAAGCTTCCAACCGGTTGTTAATCTTCTCAGGCCCAACCGAAGCTTACCAAACTTAGAGTCTTATCCTTTTCTCTCTATTGTTGAAGATCCATATGGAGTGGTGTACAATAATGGCTCTAATGAAAAATGCTTTCTCAGAATTGAAGAAATTGCTCACTACTCCGATGGAACCTTAAAAGTGATCAAGCTACAGTTAGAGCAACGTCTGAAAGAAGCCAAAAGAAGATTTATGGAATCAAGAGAAAATGCATTCCTAGTTGATAATGATGAAATCCGTCTTATCCAGAAGACTTTAGATTCAATTCAAGAAAGATTGAATTTTCGCTCAACTCTAAGACGATTGGAAGTTTTAGTTGGTCTGAATCGACTTCGTCAAAGAGAAGAGCGTCAGTGATTCTTCAAAGTCGTCTGGTTGGTCTATGCTGTGTTTGAAGATTTTTTTTTGAAGACCACGGCGCCAATGATTACTAAGGGGGAGATTGTTAGATTTGTTTTTATAGTAATCATTGTATTTATTTTCTAGATTTTACTGTGCTTATTGTTCATTTCTGTACTGTAAAGGCTAGGGGTATTTAAGTCCCTCTAGAGCCTTTGTTTTGTAACTTTGGCACTCACTTTCAATATATCTGAGAACTTTGCGCTTCAATATTTTCTCTCTCTACTTTCTCTCTCTAAAGAATCAGTGATCTTGGACTCTCAAGATTCGTACATTATAGGTATATATTTTTGAATCTTAAACTCTATCATATGTTGAAAGAAGAACAACTTTCAAGTGTGACAGTCGTTTTCTTAAATGTTCAAACCACTTTCTTATAATGTTTTCATGAATTGAGAAGTGTGATTTTAAATGATTTTCATATGGATACTTTCATGATTATCTGACCGTGTGTTTTCAAAAGATTAATACTTGTGTATTATCTTGTCTATATACTGTCAAGTATTCTTACATACATCGGTTCAGTACATTTTTTATTGACTTTGTTATTACCATGTCTCAAAAGATAAATCTTTCGATTGTAATACTCCGGTTTGCTATTCAAAATTGTTTGAAATCAAACGTCATTTCTATTTGAAATGTGCTTTCATTGATAAATTGTTTATATCTCGTTCATATAAACACATATTCGTTCTTTGATACCCCAAAATATTGTTCTTCATGATATTTGATCTGATTTAATCATTGACAGATTCTCAAAACCATGAAATTGAATGATCATAAATATTCAAAGTTTTGAGAGATCTTAAATGTTTCAATTGCTCAAATTTCATTCTTATTATTCTTGAGCATACTTACACTGACTATAATTTCTTGTGCTTAATTGTCAAGATAATCATTGAGCAACACATTCTTTTAAGATAAATACATGGGATTCAGTGTGAGTGCTTAAAAGACTTCCATGGATTCACGTTAACCAGTGTTTCCTACCCCGGAAGTAATCCTTGAGTGATTGAGGGGAGAGGGGTCAAAAGATTGAGAGTGGGTGTGTGATGAGGTAAAATGGAAATGGGAGTTTGGTTAGATGCGAGCTTAAATGATTAAAAGAAAGAGGGTGACAGAACAGAGTAAAATAATATCAAACTCTGCACCAAACTTTTTCTGAGCCGGGCAGCCACATAATCTGTTGGTTCACAATTCTTCGTGACCTTCATTGAAACAGGCAACTAGCCCATGCCAACTCTTGCAAACAACCCCACCTGCTACTCATTCTTTTCTTAACAAAAGAATGTTTCATTTTTCAAGGGGAAGCGACACATATTCTATTTGATCTTCTTTTGGAAGACTCGAATATTGAAAAAGAAGGAAAGTTGTCCCACCTTCGACCCTTTCTTATGCACACTGAGTCTGTGTATAACTGTTGCTGTCTCAATGGTTTACATAATTTTGATTCTTATGAGAAGCAATCATTACGCTAAATTCTTTCATACACAAGCACGTACACACAGAAAATTCGTTTTTCTGTCAGAACGTTCATAGATTAACCTTGTATTTTTCGATGATTGAATGGAAGTCCTGGGGAGTGAACATCATCCAAGCTCCTTATATAGTAAATCTGTTGTACTCAGTAACTTTGTGTTACTGACAGACACTTTAACTGTTTCATTCGTTGATTCGGGGTTACCATTCATAGTTTGTCTGAATTGGAAAAGATTCGGATAAATACATCTTATAAACTGACGGAAACGTATCAGATCAGTTAGAGGAGATTGTTCATATCCTACCAAAAATATGAGATTCTTATTCATGGAGATTGTGCTTATCTGACTATTTGGGGGAGAAGTTTCAAAGACAGGGCTAACATTGAAAACTTTTGATGATTCTGATTGTCATAACTCATCAAAAAGGGGGAGAAGTTTCAAAGTTCAAGTCAGATTCAAGTTGATCGTATCAGAAAGGGGGAAAGTCTTCAAAGATAAATTTTTAAAGAGAGAGAAAAGTTATGAAAAAACAAGAAAAAGGGGGAGATAATTTAAAGATTTCAAAGTCAGATTAAAGTTGATCTTTTCATAATTGGGGAGATTGTTCGAGGTTTCAAAGTTTGATTCATTTCAAAGCGAAAGCAATGTCTAGTGAGATGAAATGAAAGGGGAAGAAATTAAAGTCAGATGGAAAGTTGAAGCAAAGTTTGTTGGGTTAAAGAGAATTTTTTGAAGAGTATGTGGTATTGTTGAAAACAAAGGGGGAGAATGCAGAAAGTGTTAAAGTTCTACTCAAAGCTACTTAAAGCTATTTCAAAGAGGGAGATTAATCTGAAAGCGCTATCAAAGTCAAAGCTTGATCAAAGTGACAAATAATTGAAGATGTTATAGCTGGAAAAGATTGTTTGCTGAAGATTGTTTTGAAGAAAAGAAGACCTGAAGATTATTGCCAATTTTTTTTTAATCTTGAATCCAAAGGGGGAGATTGTTGGAGATAAATTGTATTCAAGATTAAAAGATGGGTCAAAAGTGTAACGTTTGTAAAGTGTGTGGTGTGTATTGTAAATGTAGTTAAGTTGACTTTGCTAAAGATCATGTGGACCATATATATGTCTTGTCATAGTTGTGTTTAGTCACAAGAACACGTGCAGATTTGGTAAGAGCTTTCACGTTCAAAACACACAGTGCTTTTGTGTTGTAATCAAAAAATAGGGATATGGATTTCTGTAAGTTGTTTAATTAATAAAAAGGATTGTTTTGATAATCTATGAATCATTAGATTGCTAGAAACTGGGATCACATATAAATGTTAAACAACCATAACATAGAAATAATAACTGAAAAAATATTTAAGAAAGAAAATAATAAAACAATAAATTGGTTTGTATTTAGATAATAACTGTATAAATACCTGAATAGATAATTAACATACCTAGATAATTTAGTGCAATTCGTTGATAGTAAAGAATCCCATCTGCCAAGTATTGCCATGTTTTTTGCCAAACAAATTCAGGCCTAGACAGACTATTTGAAATCAGCATGGTTGCAAATAAAGACCGTGGATAAAAACCAGAACCGGTTAAACATGCTTCTTCTTCAATGACATCAACATATTCCTTGTCGTCATCTAAAATCCCAATAGCATAACATGCATCTCTAAAAGTAAGAAATATATCTCCATTTACTGTACGAATGTCTTCGAATGATTTAGGACCTTTGACTTTATTCAAAATAATTCTTAAATAATACTCTTCACCAAGAGCAAGAGAAACTGAATGAATTCTTCCAATTAAAAAGACTTTTTTCCTTTGATCACAACGTCGCTCTTCCAGTTTCCACTCAAACTCTGTAGGGAATTCAACATAAGTATGTTTTTGTGTTTCTTCGTAAAGTGCATTATACTTCATCAAAGCTAAGAACATTGAAGACGCCACAGAAGTTTTGTTTATGACATTTTCAATATCATCTTCAGCACCAAAAATGACTTGTTGTTGTCCAGGAAGATGGAAGGAAGCCTCAAAACAGAAGGAGTCCTGTAATGATAATCATACCTAAATATATGCCAAGAAGCTTCACAAGCAGATACATATCTACAGTCATAATATTCCCTTATTTCATCAACGGAATTATTATTATCTTCTTCATTACTGCTTTCTACAACCGCAACAGTAGCTCTATCTGGAACCTTGTTGATATATTTGAACAAATATTTTATAGAAGAAGCCTGATTACACCACTCAATATTAATGTGTGCTTGATATCTTTTCAAAAGATATTTGTTATAAGCAACAATATTTCTGTTATCTAATTTAACACCTAACTTTTCAACAAAACGTCCATCATTTCATCTGCGATATAGGGGAAAACCATTACCATCAATGCAAGTGTGTTTAGAAAACCTTTTTGGATAGCTTTTTTAATACTTTCTATCAATCATGCAGGGACAGTTAATGTTTTCTTCACCACATGCACCATGGATCATATACTCCTTCACAAGTGAGTACAAATCTGGATCTTCGTCTTTGTCTGGGATCTCAGCTGAAATAATTTGATCAATTTGTTCAACAATAGGTAGCTTGAAATGAGAGTGCATAAATAGACATATATGACTATGAGGCAATCCACGCTTATGAAACTCTACTGTATAAACAACTATATAAAAAGTGAAATTTGAAATTAATAAAGATAAACTATTAGTATTAACCTTTTGTTAAGATTATAATCATAAATATAACATACCTTCATGAACCTTACCGAGTAATGCATTGTCTTTCAACTATTTAATAAGTGCATCAAGCTTCATCTTAAATAATTGACAAAGGATATCAGTCCTATCTTCTGGATTTACCATGGTGTCTTTAAGAAACCTTTTAATTTCTGGCCATTTAGGGTTACATGTCACGGTTATGAAAAAATCTGGATATCCATATCACTTACAAAGTGACATGGCATCCAAATAGTTTTGCATCATGTAGCGAGCACCACTGGTAAAATAAGAAGGTAAGATAACACGTTGTCCAATGTTGGAACCATTCGTCTCTCCTTGCTCTTGTACAGTACGTAAATTCTCATAAGTTTCGCACCTTAGAACTTTTTGTTGCTTACGTATGTAATGCAATCTCTCACTTTCAATCATCGTATAACCATCAACAATATATTGTTAGAGAAGTCTTCTTGCATTGAGAATTAATGAGAAAACATTTACCCTATCTTGAAGTCTGAAGGCGAAGAACTCTCTTAATGTTACGGTTGGTCTTTTACTTTTGCTTGAAGACGTTATACCTCTATGAGAAATGTCAACTCTGTAACCATCTTCTCCATATGGAAACAAAAGTGGATACTAAGAGGAAGGTAAGAAGGATGTAATTCACTTATCTGTTGTAGATGACCCGTTTGATGTTTTACAATAATATCCTTCTTTTCAATTTTATCACCAATATCTCCAACAATTAAAGCTGCAACCTCCGAAGCAGTTGGTAGGTTATATATTCTTCCATCCTTTTGGCGTCTTCCGATAAAGCGTAACTTTAGATCCACATTAGGATTGGATTGAAAACAATCTCTTGTCATCCTATAAGACTTGACCAAAACATTTTGGGAATCTAACATGTTCTTCAAATATTGTATAATCTCAACATCAAGGGACTCAAAATTTGATGTAGACTATTCTTTTTGTTCACTGATTATATAATAAAAAATATATAAAAAAGTAAACACTAGTATAACTATATTAGGGAATTAAAATAAATATATTAATAAGTATAAGGGTGAATATAAACCGAAAAGCACTATGTCTATTTGAAACTTCATGCTCAGTATCGTATATGTATAGTTGCGAGAATTTTGGTTTCGATCCATTTGGTGGTAGAAGACTACCCATTCAATAGTAATTTTGACTGCTAAGCCGATATATGTATGGAGCAATACCTTTATTAATGCATGAATCAACTTTCCCACCCATTGAGGTAAATGAAAACATTGCATTATAACGAAAAATGTTCTTCATGAAGTATTTGCTTTTAGAATCTACGCAACGAAAAAGATTTGTGTAAGTTGTCGGCATTTCTTTTTCTTTGGGAAGCATAACCTTGACGTAAAAACAACAAAGTGAATAACTTGTTTTCATCCCACATCTTCTTCCCCTAAGAGCTTCATCTCTCCATAATTTTGGATGACATAATTCACAAATAACCGTTTGATCACCATGATCCAAGTAGTCTGTTGAATAATATGTTGGTGAAATATTATAATAAATTCAATAACAATAATAATTTATAAATGTGAGATAATTAATTAACAAAAGTCACCGTGAGATATCCCTACAATTATGTCTCCAGGTTGTTGTTCATCGTTTAATTCATCATCTGATGTCAAGTCAATTGTAAGTGTTTACCGGGTAAACATTTGGGTAACGGTGCCTTGAATATTTATATCAATAGTATACTTATATTATATAATAATATCAATCAATTTTTTTATATAATTATAACCGAATCAAATATTATGAAAGATAAATTTAAAGTGAATTGACGGGAATCATAATAATTTGATTTTGAAAATATCATTACCTAACTATCTGTTGATAACTGATATTATGTAGTTCAACTAAAAATAGAGAAAATAATATAATCATGATTAAGAATGTATAAATAATTAAATATACTATACTAAAAAATTTACTTATTTATATTTTTGAAAAATGTTCGAACTCATATTTAAACAGCAACTTGGTGCAAACCCCAGCAGTGTAAATATCTATTGTAAATTAAATGAGCAGAAAAGTTCACCAACTAAACCAAATAGTAAGCAAAATTCACCAATTAATCCTAATTAGCTTATTAACGTAAAAATTGATATGAAATTGCAAAAAAAATCACAACAATTCAGTGATTATTTGTATCAAATCCCATACTAATTTCAATAAAAGGAGTATTATGCTTTTATTGATTAGTGTAAACCTTTGATTAAACAAAACACAAATTAAACGATGCAACACCCGAAATTTCTCATGTAAGCCTTGCTAGACTTTCATTCTCCTTTTCCTTAATTCCACTCTCGATTAGGTCAAGGATTTAGATATCTCACTAATTTAGTTGAAGGCCCCTAGACTTGACGCATTGAACGAAAGTTCGGGCGAGATATCGGACCCGAGTCGGGCCTAGGCGAGTATGCCCGACGACTGTGACATGTGTCACAGTCGCATGTGTCAAAATCGCAGGGAGCAAGAGACCTGCGGTACATACCGCGCGATTGTGACTGCGATAGTGCCCGAGGGCATTCTCGTGTGTCACTCTCGCCGGTATTGTACCGAGAGCGTCGGAATGGGTGCGATTGTGCTCAGGCGACTATGCCCTTGGAAATATCGCCGGGCATAGTCGCGAGCGGGGTCTAGGGCCTTAAATAGAGCTTTTAACCGATTTTGACTTCACTCCTTCTCCTCCCTCGTTTTGTTGGGCGATTTTTGAGACCTCAAGTGCGATTTTCTCTCCCTCAAACCCTAACCCTCATTAATATCGACTTTGGAGTTGTTAGGGATTTGTGGTGGCATTCATTACTCACCAAGGGACATTTATTGAATATTATCAAGTCAACTAACCTCTAATTCCAACTTTCAACCTCTTCAATCTAGGGTTTCCTATTTTCTAGGTTTTAAACAAAAACCTAGATAATGAGTGTTCTAAACCTTTTTTAAAATGAGATACATGTATTTATTTGCTTAAATGTTGTCTTTTACTATTTTATGAAATTAGGGTTTACTCACATTGTTATTTGGATTTAATATTGCCTTGGATTATGAATGTTTAGTTTTGAAGGAAAGGAATGAGTCTATATTGGTAATATGGATGAACTAACAATGGTATTTATGCTCATACACCTCTATGAAATTGTTGCTTAAGTGGTTGGGAGATATCTCACATTTTGGGTAAACTCTTTTATGGTTATATGCATAAATAGTCATGATGTGTAAGTCGTTATGTGCTTTGCACTATTTGATGATGAATATGAATCTTTGGACCATACGACAAATATTGGGGTTGGATACACCTTGTGTGAGCTAATATGCTACATGGTCACAAATGAGTTGTGTGGCTGAACCAAGTCAAATGGACACTAGGACGACATAGTCTTGGGTGCCACTATGATGGTATGTGCCTAGGCCTCTGCCACTTGGGGCAACGCCTATGTTGTATCCTCGGGTGTGCCGGCCCTTGTGGTGTCACTCGTAGAAGTGGACATTAAGGTCTCTCGTCTCTTCGGTGTAATTTGATTGGTGTTATGAGTCTCCCCCATTGATTCTAATATTGGTTATGAATTTCGTTGGAACTATAGAATTTGCCATGTATGCATTTATTACTTGTCATTTAACCTCACTAGGCTTTTTGGCCTAACACTTTTTTGGTGTTTATGTGTATATCTTGTTCTAGTGGCGCCGCACCTAAGAAGGTCAAGGCGGACTTTGTGAGGACTTGGGGAAAGTGCATATGGGTGCACATTTTGTGAAGAATGATTTGGGTTTATAGGCGACACCCCTTTTGTAATCTTATTTCGCCATAGAAATTAGATTAGTCGGTTGTTGTTTTATCTTCCCTTACAATTACAAACTGTAATTGAATAGGTATTCTTATTTCCCCATTTTTGGGAGGATCATGTTATGGCATTTTAAATACCACATTTCCATTTTGTCGAAATATTTGTTAGCCCATTTTTGGGGTGTTACAAGTTGGTATCAGAGCCTTAGTTTAAGTGAACTAGGTATCGACCTTAGCATGCCTAGACTTAAATTGTAGGTGGTTATAGTGAGACACCCACCTATGGGTAAAATTCTTAGGTGGGGAGAGCGTTATGACTTACGGAATTGTATAAATTGGGAATTGTTGCGACGATATTAAGAATCCTTGTGTATAATATATTCATAATTTCACTTAGCTACTATAATTATGAGTATATTGTTACGTGATCATGCTTGAGTCATTGTTGTTGTGATACTTAATGAATGCAGTAGTACGTATATCTAGCCTATCTCTTATCTTCTTTTCGTATGTATGGTAGACCATTATGGTTAACACTCAGAGCAGGTTGCCAACACCCCCGGAAGGAAATGAACATCGAAATCTACGGCTGATCAACCGAAAAAAGCTGTGGTTGCCACCGCTTAACCTAGACAACCCGCGTTGGGTGGGGGAGTGGAACAAATCCCAAGGAACAACATTGCTACTACCAGACCGGTTATTGAGGAGATAACCCTTGAGAGCCGAATGATGGATAGCATGATGCAAGTCATAAAGGCGGCCATGGCACAATAACATGAGTTCTTTATGAAGCTCTTGGAAGATCGTGACGCTGGTCACCGCCGACCCAAAACGGTGGCGGAAAATGCGGTGGTTGGGTCGGGAGGTGGTGGAAATGGCGTCGGCACCAAAGAGCATGTGGTAGTCGGAAGCAAGGGAAAGGACAAAGGATGCACCTACAAGACATTTCTAGGGAGCCACCCGCCAGAGTTTTCAGGATCGGCGAATCTGGTTACATGTATGTATTGGCTCAAAGAGGTGGAAATGGCCTTCGAGTCAAGTGAGTGCGATGACTCGCAACGGGTCAAATTCTCCTTTCAACTTCTTAGAAGAGAGGCCTTGATTTGGTGGAATTTCACCCGATCCGTCCGCGGTTTTCAAACAGAAGATTTTGGAAAAATATTTTAGTGAGCGGTCGTTGGACAAGATCGAAGAATAGTTCAGGAACATGAGGAAGGGGACTCTGTCTGTCACCGATTATTCCAAACTTTTCTTGGAGAAGCTGAACCTAGGGGGCATCTAGCTCCCGATGAGCGATCGAAAATCAAAGCCTAATAACGTGGGTTATCGGCTGAGATGAGGACTGCGGTGAGGAACGCTAGAGGGGCGACATTGCAAGAGGTAATAGAAGAGTCCTTGTTAGTGGAAGATGACCAGGTTGCTGGGAAAGAAGAGATGGGGCTAGTGGGCAAGAAGAGAAAATGGGAAGGGTCATTCGGACCTACCCGTCAGTTTAAACTGACCTTCGGGGGAAGGGGAACCGACCTCCGACGGGAAGTGAAATGGAGTCACTGGTGCAAGAGCAAGCATAGTGGCACGTGCAATCAAAGAACCTACTCGGGCCCTCCCGAGTGTGCTAAATGTGGAAATAGGGACCACATGACCCGTGATTGTCCTATCCGGGGGCTCGTTTGCTACGAGTGTCATGAAACGGGACACATGAAGAGAGAGTGTCCGAAATTGGTTGGGAGTAACCGCAGATTCTCAAGTGGCCCAGCCCCGAAGAAAGAGAACCCACCAAAGGTGCCGAGCGGAGCCTTTCAGATGACCGCCGATGAGGCAAGAGAGACCGCCGATGTTTTATCGGGTACGTTTTTTGTAAACTTCTTGCCTGCTCATGTTTTGTTCCACTCGGGTGCAAACCGGTCATTTGTATTGAGTTCCTTCTGTGCAATGTTTCCTACCCCCGTTAGTTCCCTTTCCGACCCCTTAGTGGTAGAGGTAGCCAATGGGGAGCAAGTGTTGATTCGAGAACACTATCATAATTGTGTTTTAGAGTTAGATGGTCATAGCTTCAAGGTGGAGTTGTTACCAATGGCAGTGGGGGTTTCGACGTGGTGATAGGCATGGATTGGTTAACTAGGAACTGTGCCGACATTATTTGCTCCAAGAAGATGATTAGAGTACCGGTAACGAGCGGCGACGTGATTACCATTCATGAAGAGAAGAGGAAGGGATCCACGCCCATGATTTCTTACTTAAAAGCTCGCAAACACCTAGCTAAGGGATGTCCATCGTACTTAGACTACATCGTGGATGCAAAGTTAGAAGAGAAGTCGGTAGAAGATGTGAAGATTTTTCGGGATTATCCGGATGTCTTCCCGGAGGATTTGCCCGGTTTACAACCGGAACATCAAGTGGAGTTTCAGATCGATCTCACCCCGGAAGCGGCCCCGATAGCCCATGCTCCCTACCGCTTGGTGCCAACGGAAATGCAAGAAATGATGTCTTAACTTCAAGAACTGCTAGAAAAGGGCTTTATCCAACTGAGTTCGTCGCCTTGGGGAGCCCCGGTCCTTTTTGTGAAAAAGAAAGATGGATCAATGAAGATGTGTATTGACTACCGGGAGCTGAATAAAGTCACGATGAAGAACAAATATCCCCTTCCCCAGATCGACGACCTGTTTGATCAATTACAAGGATCGGGATAGTTCCCGAAGATTGACTTGCGGTCGGGATATCATCAAGTAAGAGTGAAGGAGGGCGACATCCCGAAGACGACCTTTCGAAAAAGGTATGGACATTATGAATTCTTGGTAATGCCATTTGGATTGACGAATGCACCCGCCGTGTTCATGGATCTGATGAACCGGGTGTGCCGACCTTTCTTGGATAAGTCGGTGATAGTTTTCATCGACGACATCCTAATCTATTCGCGCGATGAAGTGGAGTATGGGAAGCATCTAAGGAAAGTATTGGAAGTCCTTCGGAAAGAAAAATTAGTCGCAAAGTTCTCAAAATGTGAATTTTGGTTGCAAAAGGTCCAATTCTTGGGGAACGTGGTGTCTAAATATGGAATAAAGGTAGACCCGACGAAGGTCGAATCAATGATGGGTTGGGAACCACCGACGAACCCAACGGAGATTCGTAGCTTCTTGGGTTTGTCCGGATAATATAGAAGATTCATTCAAGATTTTTCAAAGATCGTTTTTGCCACTTACGTCATTGACAAGGAAGAATGTCAAGTTTCTATGGACGGACACTCAAGAGAAGGCTTTCCGCAATCTCAAGAAGAAGCTGTGTGAAGCACCAATCTTGTCCCTACCCGAGGGATCAGATGATTTTGTTGTCTATAGCAATACCCGAGGGAAAGATCACGAGAAGAACTATCCGACCCACGACTTGGAGCTATCGGCGGTGGTGTTTGCGTTAAATCTATGGCATCATTACCTCTATGGAACCAAATGTACACTTTTCAAAGATCACAAGAGCTTGAAGTACATTTTCGATCAAAAAGAGCTCAATATGCGGCAAAGAAGATGGCTTGAGCTATTAAAGGACTATGACTGTGAAATTTCTCATGTAAGCCTTCCTAGACTTTAATAATCCTTTTCCTTAATTCCCCTCTCGATTAGGTCAAGTATTTAGATATCTCACTCACTTAGTGGAAGTCCCCTAGGCTTGACACATTGAACGGAAGTTCGGGTGAGAAATCGGACCCGAGTCGGGCCTGGGAGAGTATGCCCGGCGACTGTGACATGTGTCACAGTAGCGTGTGTCAAAATCGTGGGGAGTAAAGAGACCTGCGGTACATACCACGCGATTGTGACCACGATAGTGCCCGAGGGCATTCTCGCGTGTCACTCTCGCAGGTATTATAGCGAGAATGGGGGAATGGGTGCGATTGTGCTCAGGCGACTATGCCCTCGGCAATGTCGTCGGGCATAGTCGCGAGCGGGGTCTAGGGCCTTAAATAGAGCTTTTGACCGATTTTGACTTCACTTCTTCACCTCTCTCGTTTTGTTGGGCGATTTTTTAGACATCAAGTGCGATTTTCTCTCCCTCAAACCCTAACCCTCATTAATATCGACTTTGGAGTTGTTGGGGATTTGTGGTGGCATTCATTACTCACCAATGGACATTTATTGAAGATTATCAAGTCAACTAACCTCTAATTCCAAGTTTCAACCTCTTCAATCTAGGGTTTCCTATTTTCTAGGTTTTAATCATAAACCTCAATAGTGAGTGTTCTAAACCTTTTTTTAAATGAGATACATGTATTTATTTGCTTAAATGTTGTCTTTTACTATTTTATGAAATTAGTGTTTACTCACATTGTAATTTGGATTTAATATTGTCTTGGATTATGAATGTTTAGTTTTGAAGGAAAGGAATGAGTCTATATTGGTAATATCGATGAACTAACAATGGTATTTATGCTCATACACTTCTATGATATTGTTGCTTAAGTGGTTGGGAGATATCTCACATTTTGGGTAAACTCTTTTATGGTTATATGCATAAATAGTCATGATGTGTAAGTTGTTATGTGCTTTGCACCTATTTTATGATGAATATGAATCTTTGGACCATACGACAAATATTGGGGTTGAATACACCTTGTGTGAGCTAATATGCTACATGGTCACAAATGAGTTGTGTGGATGAACCAAATCAAATGGACACTAGGAGGGCATAGTCTTGGGTACCACTATGATGGTATGTTCCTAGACCTCCGCCACTTGGGGAAATGCCTTTGTTGTATCATCGGGTGTGCTGGGCCTTGTGGTGTCACTCATAGAAGTGGACATTATGGTATCTCGTCTCTTGGGTGTAATTTGATTGGTGTTGTGAGTCTCCCCCATTGATTCCAAACTTGGTTATGAATTTCGTTGGAACTATAGAATTTGCCATATATGCATTTATTACTTGTCATTTAACCTCACTAGGCTTTTTGGCCTAACACTTGTTTGGTGTTTATGTGTATCTCATGTTCTAGTGGCGCCGCACCTAAGAAGGTCAAGGCGAACTTTGTGAGGACTTGGGGAAAGTGCATATGGGCGCACATTTTGTGAAGATTGATTTGGGTTTACAGGCGACACCCCTTTTGTAATCTTATTTCGCCGTAGAAATTAGATTAGTCGGTTGTTGCTTTATCTTCCCTTACAATTACAAACTGTAATTAAACAGGTATTCTTATTTTCCCATTTTTGGGAGGCTTATGCTATGGCATTTTAAATACCACATTTCCATTTTTTGGAAATTTTTGTTAGCCCATGTTTGGGGTGTTACAAACGAGTAGGAAAGAATCGATTTTAATCCGCCACAAATCAGAATGAAACGATTTTAATCAACCACAAATCGGAAATAATCGATTTTATTCAACCACAAATCAGAAAGAAATCGAAAAAAAAAACCCAGTCGAATCGAACAAAAAAAAGAACCTTTAAATGCATATGGAGAGAAATCGAGAGGTAAAAAATTATTATACCTTACAACAGATAAACAACTCTTTTCAGTTTATTAATCACGTCCAAGTTTTTGTAGAACATATAACGATGATGGGTTGAACCTGTATTCTTGTATTTATAGACGATAACACGATGTAAATTTTTTTGAATTGGAAATGAAAATATATCATTAATTAGTCAAAATGAAGTTAACCATAGAATAAAATTGAATTTAAAAATGAAACTATATCAGTAATTTGAATTTAAACTTAGAAGTAAATCCCGTTTTTTTTTGGATTACTATACACGATGGAATTTTTTTTTAATTTATTATAAGTATAGATATGTACGTATGTATCTAAAAATAATTGTAAAAGTATAATTCTTGAGGTGGATATAACATATCTAAATCCTAATTTTTAATTCTTATCTCTTTCTCTCTCTATATAATATATATATATATATATATTATATAAGTTAATCTAGATAAAATGGAAACATTTATAAATTTATAATAAATATTTTTTTTCAAAAATAAAAAATATAAACCATGACGTTGGATATGTTATTTTGCTTAAAATAATAACTTTGAAGTAAAAATTGATATGAAATTGTAAAAAGCAAATCACGGCAAAATAGTGATTATTTGTATCAAATCTCATATTAATTTCAACAAATTCAATATTAATCACGACACATTAATTCATATATATTTATGATATTTAATAATATGATTAAATCCAAAAATATTCAATATTTTGTTCATTTCGAAGGTATTGACGAAACGATTACAATGGTATAATTTGTAAAAAATAAAAATATTTTTTAATCATTTTAGTTCATATATATTATTTATGTTTATATGATAAGAGTCTAAAATGAAAAATAAAAAAGTAAGATATTAAAATTAACTACATACCTAATTATAAGAGTAGTAATGTACGTATAAATTAAAAAAAATTGAATTAAGAAGAGATTTAAGGAGGAGTGAATATGAGTGTGCAAATTGAACTTATAATGTAAATTACGTCTAGATACATATTTAGGCAGGAAAATACTGAAGTCGGCTCAACAGAAGACGACACGTGACATGGTAGTTACCTATTTATTATATGTATAGATAGATATATATAATATATATAAGTTTGGTTATTTTATATATAATTTTGTAAAATTTAAAACACTATTTTTTTACTCCATGCTAGAGGATATTTTGAATTTTGACAAATAAAAAGATGGAAAAGCCTTAAATGGCGGGCACCTATTTCTGCAGATCGCTCCTCCTATATATTTGTCACCATTGCTACAGTCTGAGATTGCCCACTTATCATTTTGCCATCGAGTGCTCTCTATTGTCCAACCATTTCTGCTACCTAGGTCTATTTATTTCTTGGATTTTTCTATTAAAAATATTATTGTTTTTTTTTTCCTTTTTTGAGGAATTAGGTCAAACTTCCATGGAGTTGAAGTTTCTAAATTATTCTCCAAATTAAGAATTTTTTTGTGAATAACATAAATAAATATAAGTAATTATAGTTGTAATAATTCATAGAGTTTACCGTTAATTAATGTTAATCATCTATGTCTTATCATCAGTGATCTAACTTTTCCCACACTGAAACTGCTTTCAAAGTTAATTACCATTTACTAATAAGAGGGATATTTTTGGTTCACTCAGTGTCTTAGACTGGTGAAAAAACTGAAAATCGAACTTGTGACCTGTTTTATATTTGGGTAAATTCGTTCTGTCCTTTTGCCATTAAGCTACATGCCAAAGGCATGTGTGACACATATATGTATGAAAACTTATGAAAATAATTTCTAAAACTAAATTCAGTTCTAACATGAAAATAATATTATAAATTCTAATTTTATTATTTAACGATGATATGTTTAAACTAAATGTAATAATTTTTTTTATTAAACTATAAATTGTTAAGCCATTAAGTAATCAATAATATTAATATTTTAATACATGTATAATTAGGGTGCCCAAAAAATAAGTATTATAAAATATTTTATACATATATAATTACAAAATTCCAGTACACAAGAGATATAAATTAATAAATTATAGACTTAATAAAATTACTAACATATGAATATAAAATAAACAAATTACATGAATAATTTTAATAACACTAAAAGTAAACGTAAATATAAACATCCATATACTTTATTACAAAAAATCAACTTTAAATTTATTCTAAACGATCATTTCAGTGAACTATAAATTATTTATAAATTAATATTTTATTTAATCATTTTATTACATATATATTTTGATGACTAAATAAAGGAATATTAGTTTAATTTTTAATAACTAATAAAGTATTATTTAATTGAATTACTTAAAGCTATAATCTATTAATATATATATATATATATATATATATATATATATATATATATATATATATATATATATATATTGAGGTGGTTTCAATTGGAAACCTACATTACATTGGAAACTTTAGAAACCATCTAGATACCATTGATCTTAGTATTCAATGGTCAAGATTCATTTGATTTAAATATGGTAATAAATGAATTAATTTATTAAAGAAAATTAATAATAATAGGCTAAAAGGGTAAAAATGTCTTTTGTTTTTTTTGTTTCAATTTTGGTAACAAGATGAAATTCGTTGAATAAGGAAACTTTTTTAAACTTGTTGTTTCTTTATATAATCCTCTTACACATTTAAACATAAGGGTGTGTTTCGTATGCAGACAGGACATGACAGAACATAACATAACATAACAGGTGTCCAGTGTTTGGTAAGACATGACATGACTGGACAGAACAAGACAAGACTGATTAAAATGACCAAGTTACCCTTGATGAGCTATTTAGTGTTTTGTTATTAAATAATCGATGTAAGTGCTATGATCCAATTGAAGCAAATCACCTTTCTGCAAATAACCTATTTGAAGCAAAAAACCTATTCGAAGCAACTGGGTGGACGCTACAACTACACCATGATCTTCAATCTGTAAAACATACAACTACACCATGACTAGATGGACGCTAAACCTGTGAAATCAAAAAACCTTTTTGAAGCAAAATTAAAAAACTAATGAAATCTGGTTCACCTTTCTGCAAATAAACCCTTACATCGACCCACGATTCAGTATAGAAGAAATCGATTCACACACACATACACAGTATAGAAGAAATTGATTTACTTATATCATGGAATAAATCAGTAAATCATAATCGATGGGATCTTAGGTAACATGAAAAAATCACAGGTAAGAAATCGATGAGTTCAGTGTGAAAGAAATCGAGATAGAACATGTGTGGGAAGAAATTGCAGGTCACAACAATGGAGAACTCGTGAGGCGACGATGAGTTTAGCGTCGATTGCAGGTCACAACAGTCAACATGTAAGAAATTGATGGGTAAGAAATCGATTGTAGGTCACAACAGCTAAGAAATCGATGGCTTATGGATCGTGGAGGAGACGATGGGTTTATGCGTGGAGAGGACAACTGGGTTTAGACGATGGGTTTAGGCGTAGAAGAAGAGATCGGTTTTTGAAAGGGTATGTTGGGAAAAAATGGCCTGTTCTAGCGTGTTCCAGGGGGGGTGGGGAGGGACAACCGTGTCCTATCTTTGTTCCACTTTGTTCTAGCATGTCCCACATATGGTCATGCCAAACATGGGGCAAGCTTGTTCTGTTCTGTCATGTTTCACCTTGTTCTGCATAGCAAACGCACCCTAATGATCAAAAGATCTAATTTAGGGTTCTTTTTATATATCTATCCTTAATTAATTAAGAGGATTATTAAAAAGTTGGTGAAGGGATGGAGTGATGAAAAGGTATACACACATTATTGATGAAAACTATTTTTGTTGATGAAATCGATTTTTGATGAAACATTTGTGTGCATTGTTTGAAATCTAATGAAAGCCATGAAACAAATTGGTTCATAAGTTTCAACATTGTTTCATCAAACACGTATTTGATGAAACACGTTTCAATGTTGTTTCATCTATAACAAATTTATCATGTGTAAACGTGTTTCATCTATTGGTTCATGAGTTTCAACATTGTTTCATCAAACACGTATTTGATGAAACACGTGTTTGATGAAACACATATTTGATGAAACACGTATTGGTTAATGAGTTTAAACATTGTTTCATCAAATATGTGTTTCATCTATCGGGAATCTTATCAGAATCATTACAAAGAATTTCATCAACCGGACGAATAAAATACGATAAAAACGTTTCATCATTGTCGAGTAAATCTCGAACATGAATTTCGTTAGCCGAAACACCATCAAATATGTTACCCTTCATTGTTCTGTATGGTTAATTTTTTACACTCCAATTAAAAATATCATACAAATGTATAACAAAGAATGAAAAGAATATATTTTAAAAATATTTCAATTCAATGAAAACAAATATTGATTTTAAATATAATTAAATATTTGATTTTCTATAAAAATAACTTTTTTCCAAAATTTAATGAAACGGAAATCAAATAAATAAAAAAATAGTTAACTTAATTATTCCAATTAATACGAAGCTGAAATCGGAATCAATGAAAATAGTTTAAATTGATAGGAATTAAAAAATGAATATTTTAAATTAAAAAGAAATTGAAATCAAAATCAAAAAGTGCATACTTTAAATTAATATAATATCAATTATTACCATATATAAAATTTTTCAAATTAAATAATTAATATTATAATAATAATAATTACTATATATATTACGAAATTAGGTAAAATATTAAAATATCCTTATTAATTAAAAAAAGTAAAAAAGGAAAACTCATTGATTAATCAATATTGGTTTCCAAAGTTTCCAGTCTAATGTTGGTCTCCATTTAATCACTCTTCTATATATTTAAATTGATATTATACTTTGAAAAATTGAGGCTTTCATTCATATAAAAGGTTATTACAAAGCAACTGCTAAACTTGTGAAATTTTAAAAAGTTTAGTTGTAGTGAATTTGATTTTGATGGACTAATGTCCAACAGGTTTCTATTGCCTTCATTTTCCTTTTAGTTGATTATTTTATTTTTTTCTTTACAAATCTTAATTTCTTTAATTTCACCAAACTAAATGAGCCCATTAGATTTTATTTTAAGGTGTAGTTTATGAGAAGATGAGATGTATGCAAATCTAACTTCTGTCCAAACAAGTAAAGTGGTTGTTTATATGAATACTCTCGATTGTGCAAAACGAAAAGTGTGTGAAAAAGATAAAGTGGGAAACGAGTAAAGAACAAGCACAAAAGTTGCAAATCAAAGTCGGTACAAGAAAAATTCAAGATAAGCCAACCCACACACCCTAGTCCAACATAGTAAGAGCATTTTCAACAACTATGCTAAAATATAGAAAAGTTATATAGCAACTTTTTTGCTCCAACAACTTTTTTGCTCCAACAATTGTTATACCATATGCAAAAATAAAGAAAAGAAGAGAGAGAGTAAAAATACTCACTACTAAAATTAATCGTATTACCGACGGCTGAAACAGTCGGTAAACCGTCGGAAAAAGGATTTAGCGACGGTTTTTCGACGAAAATGACCGTTGGTAAAAAACTGGTCGGTAATATTTAGCGACGGTTTCCCGACGACAACTACCGACAACTTACCGACGGTTCCAGTTGGTGGACCGTCAGTTTGCCGTCGGTAAATACCGACTGTTTTTTGCCGTCGGCAATTGCCGTCGGTATTTCACAATTTTCTAGTAGTGACTTCAAATTTAGAAAAATTTCTAAAACTCCCTATTTAAGTGTGATATAATATTTAATTCTTTCAACCAATAGAAAACATTGAAGTTATGTGTTAGGAGAGAGGAATAATAATTTATTAAATGTATTGAATATTTTAATAATATAGTTAATGGTAGAATTATTGTTAAAATTTAGTAACTGTAATTATTTTAGAGATTTTGACTTTTGATATAATATTTTAGAAAATTTATAGCATAGCTATTGGAGATGCTCTAACCTCCGACTCACTGAACCAACCTCTCCACCTCCCATGTAGCTAGCGATAGCTTCATACCTTTACTCTATTTATTTTAATCTTACGTCTACAATAACTTTTATCAGATGTCATGCATTCGTAACCTAAAATAAATGTTATTTTTATTTAATATGTTTTATTTTGTATAAAATAAAAAAATAAATGACCAAAATATATCTTTTTGTTTCCCAAGAAAATGTATCTTTTTGTAGCTTATATGATTCTTGAACGTGACAAGACTTTATAATATCTATAAAACGCCTAATTATTATAGGTTAATGTGCAACCATGTCATCCGTAGGAAGTTTATGCTACTAATAGCACATCCTAGAGGAATATTGAGATATTCAACCCCAAAAAGTAATATGGCAAACACACCCTTGAATCTTTAAGAATGAATAAAAGGGATTTCTTGAATACAATGTTCCCATAGTCATAAACACATTATACTCTAACTTCATATTGTAAAAACTAATAAAGGTTCATATGGTGTACGCACTTGATGTATGTAAAGAACCATTAACAACCCATATAATATAACAATTAAAAAACGAGATTAATTAATGTTCTAATCAAGTCTTCCAAACTTGTTAAAATCAAGACTCCCTTATTGAAGACAACTTTGACTCCATCATTCACCCGTATGTGCTAATACCCCTGGAGCAGGTTGATTTCTAACATATAACATCGCTAACTAAATCCCATTTACCCCTAAAGCAACTTGTCAAGCTTCTTGTCCGATTAATTTCTATAAGGTTTTTCTAGGGTTCCAACTATATGATGTCTTTGGAGTTTAGATCAATGGACATAACACACACACACTCTCTCTCCATCTCTCTCCCCCACACAATTTGCTAGGGTAAAGAATGTCCTTATAAGGTAGTATCAATAATGTGGAGGATGCTATTGTACTCTTCTAATGTGCCCACCACGTGATCATCAACCTTTCCTTACCACGACTTTACTACCTATATATCATTGATGACGACAATTTTAATTCAAGATTTTGTTTCTTTTTGTGACATAGATATCATTTTCGCATTTTATTCATAAGTAATCAATTTGAGATCCCAATTTCGTTTCACAATATCTCCATTGCTTTTTATGCAACTTCTTTTTTCTCACTAAAATATTTAGAAGTTATTTTTGTAATAATCATGATATTTTCTTTTTCATTTAATGAATTTTGTCCTTTAACGCCAAGCAGTGACAATGAAAAAAAAAATTAAGGGTGTAATATATTTTTCTCGTGAACATAAGAACATGTTTCAGGTTTGGAAACTCCTTAATCTCAATGATTTCCCTTCGTTAATCTTGGCCAAATCAACAGAGGAAAAAACCAAATACTTTTAACGTTGACTAATTTAAATATGTAACAACTTCCATAAACTCCAAGAAATACATTATGGGATTTATAATGCTAAAAAAATGCTAAACGAACAAGTCAACCATTCAAATGCTTGTAAATACTGAAATCCCAAACCATTCAAGGCATTACATCAAGTGAGCTAGTGTAGTTCCTGTCTTAAAAGCTGAATTCTTAAATTGACATTAAAACTAGTTCGTCCCATATCAAACAAATTATTGTATTGTATCATAAAATATGAAAAATTAATCTATATATAGGGTACAAATATTAAGTGTATATATATATATATATATATAGAGAGGAGAGAGAGAGATTCGGGTTCAAACGAGAACAATACCCATTTAAAAGAACACGAGAGCTAACAAAATCATTAGTGATTTTACATTAACACACGAAAAAAGGACTTCGGCTGCGGCTTCAGGTCCGTGTGTTTTTTTTGCGCGTTAATGTAAAATCACCAATGATTTTGTTAGTTCTCGTGTTCTTTTAAATAGTTATTGTTCTTATTTGATCCTCCTTATATATATATATATATATATATATATATATATATATATATATATATATATATATATATATATATATATATATATATAGGGGAGCGATCAATTGGAAATCAGTATTACATTGGAAACTTTGGAAACCGAAATCAACCAATCAGTGAATTTCTTTTTTTTATTTTTATTTTTAATTGAAAAGGTTATTTTTGTCTGTTACATTATTTCATAATATATAAGGTAACTGTTATTATTATTATATTAATAATTATTTAATTTTAATTTAGCTTATATATGGTAATAATAATCATTGATTAATTTAAAAATGATATATTTAATTTAGGTAAATTATTTAATTTTAATTTAGCTTATATATGGTAATAATGAAACAATAATGCTAACACGATGAACCTGATGAATCTATTTTCATTATGAAACAATAATGCTAACACGATGAACCTGATGAATCTATTTTCATATACGGATATGCAACTGAACAGGTAATGAAACAAAAATGGAAAGTTAACAAAAATGACACAAATTCATCATGTTTCATTATGAAACAATAATGCTAACACGATGAATCTGATGAATCTATTTTCATTATGAAACAATAATGCTAACACGATGAACCTGATGAAATCTGGAATCCAATGAAATCTGTAATCCACAAATTCATTCTGTTTCATCACAATATTAGATTGCGTGGGAAATTTTATAATAAAATGAAATTAAAAAAATTATTTTCTTACATAAAATCTAACAATAATAATAATAATAACAATTTATATAAAAAAGTATAAATTAAATTATAACAAAATAATACCAGCCGATAAGATTTATATAAAAATATATTACATAATTAAATAAACAACTTTTTTACAAAAAGAAATCAATATACATTAAATCTAAATAAAATAAATTTTTCTTACCATATTTGAGACACAAAATCAAAAGACATATTTACCCTTTTCATCTATTATTTTTATTTATTATTAATAAATTAATTAATTACTACCATATATAATTCAAATGAATCTTAACCATTGATTATAAAGATCAATGGCTGAAATTTGGTTTCTAAAGTTTCCAATGAAACTTGGTTTCCAATTGATACCACCCCTATATATATATATATATATATATAGCCTTAAATTCATTTGAGAAATGATAAATATATGATAAATAGAGAATTAATCGTAGTTATTCATACGGTCAAGATCGGATTTGACTGGTCAAATATTTCGGATTTGATTGGTCAAAAGTTGCGGCTATTCCAAAAATAGAAGGACACTTTCGTAATTTTTACAAAATACACGGGCTGTGTTCATATATGAACATGTATAATTCACATATTAACTATATGTTCACATATGAATCAGTGTAATTCACATCTGAACTCTTTTAACTGATTCATAAATGAACTAATTAACTGATTCACATATGAACTAATTAACTGTAAGTTCATATATAAATCAGTTGAACTAATTAACAGATTCATATATGAGCTTTTGTGATTCATATATGAACTAATTAACTGATTCTCATATGAACTAATTAACTGATTCACATATGAACGTATAGTTCATATGTGAATCATATAGGTTCATATATGAACTCATCCTGCGTATTTTACGAAACTACCCCTCTACCTTCTATAAACCATGCAAGGATTTATCTGGTGTTTCATGGTCAAAGACGTAAATGTTGACCAGATGAATGACTAAGATTACTTCTTTATTTCTCATACATTTACCATTTCTCAAATGAACATCTCCCAATATATATATATATATATGGGCATGTTCATTTATTTAGGGACCTTAAATCTTTTAGGAACCTAATAACCATCTATTTTGTGAGTATTCATGATGGGCATTCGAAATATGTGGATAAGGGAAAAGTCAATATGTCTCTGGAAGAAGAACTGGCTGATAAAAAGGCAAATAAAACAACAAAGAAAAAAGCACTCAGAAAGTCTAGATTAGCCAATTTGAATTCCCTCCTAAGCCAAAGAGTATGAAACTTATTCTTTCTCCCAAAGAAATTGAGATTGCTTGAAAGATTCAGGAAATTTTTATCTTTCCAAATCGGATCAATAACTTAATAAGTTTAACATGAAGGTCACCCTTATCCGAATTCAAATTCAGGAACTTGTCTTTGAATATGGAAGTTAAAAGAAGGCAAAGACTAAATATAGAAAGACAAAACAAAAACATAAATTCAACGAAGCATTTTATGTCCGAGTTGATGAAGCTCCGAGTGACAAGGTTGTCATACTTGGAAGATTAGCAACTCCAACTAAGCCTATGAAAGTGATGATCAAGATTGTTCGAGATGATGGGAGATCAATGACTTTGGATTTTCATTGGTTAAAGATGCTTATAGTGTCAAAAATGTTGGAGATTCTTGATAAAATCCGATCTAGTCGAAGCACCGTTGTAGTTCAAGTACTGAATGATCAGATAAAATATCTCAAGGAAATCAATATTGCTGATCCGGGAAAGTGATGACTTACACATGAAGTGTTTGTAGAAGGGGGGCTTGAATACAAAAACAACAAATTTTCACTTTTTTATTATTTTGTTCTATATCTTGTATAAAAACAAGAATTACAAATTTGTTTTTTTTTGGAGAGGGTATCCCAGACCACATTGGGCCCAGACTAATCCCTGGCAATCTGATTGTGACAACCTTGCTAAATTAAAAGAGAGATGGGGAGAAGTTTCTATTCCATATTCGAAGAACTAAAGAAGTTCTTAAGAGGATGACACCAAATTTACTTTTGAAAGAGCCTCAAGGATGTTCCTTCAAAACGGGTAGTTTGCAATGAAAGACAAGGGTGGCCTTTTATGGACACCATTGTTTTAAATGCAGAATGTCCAACTTTAATGTGTGTCTTCTTCTGATTAGTTGTTCCAGGTATCCTAGTACTCTTCATTTCAACCTTTGAGCTTTGATGTAGACATCATTTGACTTACTTCATCCTTTAATATGTTGAGGGAACAATAAGCAAAAAAGGTACCAATAAATGGTGCTTATGTACTTTGCTTAGGCTGACATGTTGTACATGTTCTCATACCAATGGTTAAGTAAGATAGTTAGTGAGTAAAACTTGCTGGCCAAGTTTATGCTTTCAGGATCCAACTTGCCAGTAGTAGTATTTGTCCAACTACTATTTGACTTTATCTTGTACTGATCTTCTTTTGACTAGATGACAAACCAATCAGTGTTTGGTGACGATCTTGACCTCACTTCAACTAGTCTTTGATTTTGCTGAAGGCATTTTGCTTTTGGTTCAATACAAATAGTTATAAGACTTTTATAAGATAAAAATCCTACTTTTTTCTATATCCGATATATAAGTTATATATCGGAATTACCAGCTAATAGAACATTATGAAGTGTTTGTTTCAGATAGACATTAAGTTGGTCAAAATGGAACTCTTCGATCGATAGAGAAACTTATCCGATGAGATCTGTGACCAAAATTAGTGAAGTAATATCCGATGATATATCTGAATCCTAAGAGAATAGGATCAAATGATATCAAATGAGGTTATATCTGATGAGTAAGTTTCATCGGATATGTACCTTGTGAAACAAGGTAAATAAGAATACTTGTAAGTGTTTGGTCGGATGCTATGAGTATTATACATAAATCCAATTGTTGAGACCAAAAATCTCCCCCTATTTGTTAATAATACAAAAAGACTATCCATACACACACTTATAAGGAAAATGGTACTAAAACTTATAAGCGAAAAATGAAGTCTGAAATCATAAATTCAGTGATACATTTTTGGATTCTTTTTGCATTTTACTCTTTATTTCTTTTCTAAGGCTTTTTCCCTTTTTTTTTTCTTTCGCTTTCTTCCATCCTTATCTTTTTTTTTCTCATCTTTTCCTTTGATCAGATTACAACATGGTAATAACATAAATATACAGGTGACAGTAAGCTCGATAGGAAAGAAGAAAGCTGTAAACTTTCATTTGATTTTCTCAAACACTATTTTGTGAAAGTTTACATCGGATGTGACTACTCCTCAAAGATAAGTTCCTCATATTTTATTTCTCTTATTATGATGTCGGTTTTCCCGATCCAGTTCTGAAGTACTAAAAATACTCCATTGACGAAAACTTTTCCTAGCTTAGTGTTGGAAATTATTTTGAGGAGAGCTTGAAGGTGCTTGGTGTTAGAGAGTGGAAGTTCACTGATTGCTAAAATCTAACATTTCCAAAAAGATCATAGAAGTACATTCTAGCAATAGGGAGGAACATCATAAATCCTTGTGGCATCAGATATCGAAGGGGTCGAGAAAGATCTAGGTTAGAAGTTAAAGGAAGATTACCTGGTAAGACTAGATTTTGAATAGTCCTCTCATTAGCTAGGATTTTGAGAAGAAGAATGGGAGAGACTGAGGTTGTTGGAGGGGCATATGAAGTTGATCTTTCAAATGTTTGAAATGATTTCCCAAATATAGGTGGAGTCGGGAACCCATACTTCTTTTTAACTTCATGTACATTTTTTATGAGTTCTTGAATCCATTTGATAACAATTGGCATGTTCTTACTTTCCTCTTTTGAATGACTCCAAGAATTTCCCGCCATTATGTATATCCATAAATACATTTCCAGTGTATATCCTCATCTTTTATGCTCCAGTCTTCCCTTTCCAGCCTTATCTTGATGAGTGGTTCTTTGAACTCTCTTTTCTTACATTCGATGATTGTGGCGTTGACAATCTTTGGCTTGAGGCTCCTTTTAGATAAGACTTTGTTGAATTCTTCTAGCTTCTCATTTCTTTCAAGCGGAAAATCTTTACCTACCGCCAACTCTTCCTCCGAAATATATGGATCGTCCACATTAGGCCTCGGAGGAGGAGAGGGAATCCAAAGAGCATCTGATGGATCAATTCTTTGGAGTTGTTTTTCAATTTTTTTCTTCTTTTCTGATCCTTCCTCATCTTCAGGAGACAAGATCCCCTATCCTTTGTCTAATTTTGATGGTGGCACAACTACATCAGATTTTGCTAGAGATGAGCTTAGTGGAAGATATGTCTCTGATAATGAAGGCCCTGTTTGAATGATAGTTGTGACAACCTCATCAATGTTAGTTGCATCATGAGAATATAGTAACTGAGTCAGAATCATATAACGCTTCTTCTTCAATTGTTTGATTGATGATTTGAAATGTTTCTGTTTCAACATGCGATACCTCTAAAGAGATCTCCTCCTGAATATGAGATTCCTCCCCCTGAACATGAGGTTCCTCCATCCTTCTTTTTTCTCCTTTAGCATGAGCTTCCTTGTTTTGTTCTTCTGATTGTAATTCAATTCCTTCACTTAACAGTTCATCCAATGGTTTGTAAGAATTATCCGATCCTATGCTATTGGATTCTGAACCATTCTCCCCCTTGTTAGCACTAGGACTCAGATCTAACATGGTTTGAAGCTGAGAGAAACATGGTAGAAGAGATATTCAAGTTTGTTGGTGAGTCTTTCATTGATATATATATATATATATAGATTAGTTTCCTATCAGATTCCAAAAGAGTGGAGTTTGGTTTAGCAGATGAGCATGGAAGTGAGAAACTTGATCTGGTTGATACCGAAGGTTGATTGATCTTATGAAGAATAGTGTGTAACAATGTAACACCCGTAATTTCCCTAAAGATCGGTTTATGACCAGCTAAGGAAATCAGTCAGCGATCGACCGAGCAAAGAGGTCGGTGAGCGGTTTAGCACGAGAAGTGGGAAGGGACTCCAGTGACACACGCGGCTTAGCCCGCGGCCTCAAAGTCGCGGCTAAACCCGCGTAACCCACTGTGGTGCGCAACTTTGTAGCACGCGCGGCTTGGCCCGCGACATCAAGGTCGCGGCCAAGGCCGCGGGAGTCATCTGGTCGATTTTAAACCCAGGTTCTAGGGTTTTCTCTCATTAGCCACCATCTCTATTTCTCTCCTCTCCACTTGGCGATTTTGAGAGCTTTAATCTCAGTTTGGGAAGCATCCATGGTGGATTATTCATAAAGGAGTATGCAAGTTCGATGTTTGGGGAGCTCGGGTTGAAGAGTTGGATTGGGTGTTCTCGGAAGGTCTTGTCATCTCTAGTGGTAAGCTTCTTTTTTTAAGGTTATAAATGCTCCATTGATGGTTCTTAGTGTTTGGTATCTCAAATCTCGGATTTGATGGTTTTGGAGAAATTAGGGTTTTAATCTTGTTGGATCCCAAATTTTACCTTATAATAATAATGAGATAAACAACAAGAGTATAAACAGCGGAAGCAATATAGTTTAATATCAAAAGCAGATTCAAATATCACAGTTCATATATAAAGCAAGTAGAAAGAACAAGATCTTCGTGAGATATATTCAGTTGATTCTTCTTATGCAAGATATCAAAAAAGCACACTTTTGTCAAAGGAGTGATGGTCCTATTTATAGGACCATAAAGTAAACAGTGTACTATTCTGACAAATAGAAGCATGCTTGAACAGTGTCTTACCTAATAGGTAAGCTCAAGACATGCTTGAACAGTAACCTACTCTATAAAGTAAATCTTATCACTAAGTGATTGGTTATCTGTTCTGATACTTCAGGAGTCTTCAGCGTCATCTTCAGAGAGAATGTCTTCAGAGCTCTGACGTTGTCTTCAGACCCTCTGATGAAGCTATCTCTGATGTATTCTGCTGAAGGTTGCAATCTTTGATAGGTACTTCAGAGGCAGGTTTGTCCTCTGAAGTCTTCGTCCTCTGAAGTCTATCTTTGGAAGTCCTCTGAAAAAGAACTTGGGTATTTTCAACACTTTAACAAACATAAGATTTGGAGCTAACAATCTCCCCCTAAGTGTTGAAAATAAAAGATACAATAATAGCAGAGAATAGAAGATTTAAACTAGAAAGCGTAGAGGAGAAAAAACATCCTCTTAAATATTACTTCTTAAACATTTGGAAGTTTAATACAGAGAAAGTAATATTCAAAAATAAAGAAACAAACTAAAATTTGTCACTTGAACAGATTCCATGGAATTTCATGATCAGAGCTCTGAAGTTGATCATCGAGTCAATCTCTAAGTCAAGATTTTCAAGTAAATCTGCTCTGTGCCTTTCTTCTTTCACATGGATCATTTTCTATATACCTCTCAAGGTTTCATCAGAGTACTTCGAAACTTCCGAAGCTAGAAAGATCTTCTTTACTTGGTTTACTCTGTAGACGAAACCCAGAGGTTCTGCAACGATTCATCCAGTCTTCTGTTCCTCAAGTTTATCGAATGACTCCACAGGTTCAGTTACCTCCAACTTTTCTTCCCCTAGGTTCAGAGCAATTTGGAAGTCACGTTTTGCTCTGTGTTTGACATAGGCCTCCATTGCCCGTCTGACTTCAACCATGCCTATCCTGATTTCCCTTCTTCCATGATCATATCTGGCAGAGCAATAGGCATATAAATGTGGTAAATCGTATGGATTTAGATTTACGAGATCATTATCATTGAACTCGTAAATCTTCTGATCAGATCGAGTTACCACATAGTGCCTATAGATGATCTTGTTGTAAGCAAAGGTCTTCTCTGAGATTTTGTTGATTTTGATGATTGGATCATCAAAGAGGACCTGTGCTCTTGGTCTGGTTTTATCTCTGACAAATCTTCGCTCATAGTCCGACATGTCCTCTCTGATCCTTGAATTCAGAGGAATGACTAGAGTGTCTGCCATATTGAACTCACAGTAGATGTATCTGAAGTGGTCTTCTATGGAAGCTTTGGGATTTGATTCAAGGAATGTAGGAGGTTTAGTGAACACTTTGGCTGGTAGACCGATGCTTGCCTTCTGAACAGGATTCTCTGAAGGAGCCTGTTCATCAGCAACCATGGTTTCTGGTGCCTTCGTCTGTGGAGGATCTTCTGTTGTGGGTTCAGAGATGTAGCCATCTATCTCTGGTGATTCCCTCAGCTCTGTTACTGTTGAAGTATGATGTGGTTGAGCATTCTTGAATACATACTCTTCAACATCAATTATTTCAATCTGTTCTTCAGCAACTTCTTTTTCAGAATCTGATTTTTCTTCTTTTTCATATTCTGGTTCTGCTCTTTCAGCCTCTGATTCGTAAGCATCTCTCATCACATAAGTTGGTCTTTCTGGTGATGAGAATGCATCTTCTGATGTAGAGAAGTCTACTAGCTGTTCTTCTTCATCTTCTTCTAGAGCTCCAATAGTTTCTGGAGTTGCAGCTATTATTGGAACTATTGGAGCACTCGAAGTGGATGGTGCTAGAAAGATAACAGGTACTGGTGACTTTAAAGTGGCCTGGTTATCTTCAGCAGAGGTTGAGGTTGAACGTCTCTCTGTTCCTTTTTCCTTGCTTTGGTTTGATTCAGAGGGAGTGGACTCCTTTTGTGTTTCAACAGTTTTTGGTGTAGAAGTCTTCTCCCCCTTATGAAGATCGGATGACCCCTGAGGTTGGTCATCAGTCTTCATACCTGGCTTTCTTCCGGGCTTCCTCAGAGCATGCGACCTCTGGTTCCTTCCGCTTTAATGATCCCTCTGAAGATTTGACATTCTTCAGAAGGTCTTCAATCTTTTTGTTCTGCTGAGTAGTCTTGGAGACGAACTTGCTGGAGATATTCATTACATTGCTGGTGATCTTCTTGGAGAGGTTGGTGAGGTCAGCCTTTGTAACAAATTCGGATGTAGCAGGAGCAGCAGCAGAGGAGGTAGGGATCTTTGCAAGCACCTCTGCCAAAGAACGCAAGACTTCCTCTTTGAATTGAGAAAAGTCTGCATGTGTTGGAGTGGGGGCAGAGGGAGTTGGAATCGCCTTGAGGAGCTCTGTGGTGGAGTTCTGAATTTCTCTGGATAGAACCGAGTCATTTTTGATGACCAGGCTTTCTAGAGCATCCATTTTAGCATTCTGAGAGATAATAGTCATGCGCAGCTCAGAGACCTCTGAAGTGAGCTTTGCAACTTCAGAGTTAGAGGCAGAGGCATCTGAGGTCTTCTCCATTTGAAGTTTAATCTCCTTCAGAGATTCTCTGATTTCATCACCAAAGATTCTGAACTCCTCTTTGGTAACGTAATAAGAGGGGGTGACCTTAGGATCAACACATGATTCTAAGTTTCCCTCGAGTTCAGAGGGGCCTTCTTTCGGAGATGGCTTGATATTGTCTCCGGAAGGACTTCCCATTAATCCTTGGGGACCCTTTTTCAAGGATTTCCCTATAATGGTTCCGATTGGTCTCTGATCATCAGAGTCAGAATCTGATGATGAGAAACGAATGTGGGTGGAAACCTTGTTGTCCAGGCTAAGGAGTCCATGTGCAAGAAGGTCATGCCATTCTTTTTCTAACAGGCAATCCTTACGAGAGATCGTAGGTCTCTTCTGATCTAAGGGACGGTCCAACTTTTTATGAGCCACAAAGGCATCATGTGTGTGTGGAGGTGACATACTCTGGGGTGAATGAGTATTTTTATCTTGGTCTAAGTCCTGTTGGGAGGACTTAGCCGTATCAGAGGTTTCCCCTTTGGTGCGTGCTTCAGAGGCAGAAGTAGATGCCTCTGAGCGGCTAGGATGGGAATGGTTCGAGGTGTGCACCTCTGTTTCAATGTCCACTGATGCTGGACCACCTTGGATAGTAAATGTGTTTGCACGGGGATTTGGGCTTTGGAATCTCTCATGTGTGCCAACAAGGACATCTTTTTCTACCTCACCGCCCTCAGATTCTAAGCTTAGAAACTCACCCTCTGGAATTCTCTCTTCCTCACCCTCCTCTGCTCTGACAGAGTTATTCTCTTCGTCAGAGGGAGGGTTCTCTTGTTTTCTCTTCCTTACTCTCTCAGAGCCACCCTCTGGTTGCGCTCTGTTAACGTTTTGAGCAGTATCAGAGATATCACTCTCTGATTCAGGCTCAGGCTCAGAACCTAAGTGTGTTGGGGATCCCATCATCGGTTCTGATGATTGGGCAACATGACTAAGTAGGAGGTGGGTAGTAGAGTCAGCAGGAATTATCTCAATCATGGTGTGTGGGAAACGTCGGTCATTTGGATAAGGAGGAACCTCTGTAGCTTTGAACGAGTTCATCATAAACAGAGGTGTCCTTGGGCCCTCCTCAGTGATGGAGAATTTCTCCATTGCTCGTTGAATGACCACAAAGATGAATCTGGGAAACAGTACCGAAATTGGTTGTTTTCCTTTGGCCAAGTCTTTGTTCTTCTTGTCCACCGCCGTCAGTATGTCACAGAAGAGAATGTGAGCCATATTTATGCTTCTGTTGAAGAAGAGAGCATACATTATGGCTAGAATTGTTGGATGGGTCTGATCCTGGCTTCCAATCTTGCAGGTAATTGTTCGGTTGAGAATACTAAACATAAAGTTCCACTTGGGAGGCAGGTACTGACGTCTGAATTGACTTAGGCGTGTGATCTCCCTGTTGTAGCCTAAGTGGTGGAGGAACTGAAGAAGAACTTCTTGAGTTGGTGGTTTCTCAAAGGTTTCTATTTGAGGATCAGTTTTCATGAGCAGGTTGAATCGGCGAGTTAGGGTTTGTGGGGTGATTCTTATGTTCATGCTTTGTTCACCTAGGTCAATGTACCCAACCAGTCCTTCCTTTTCATCATCGTATTCACTTGAATACCACCATTGTTGGACAAAGCGTAGAGGAATATCTGAGGCATGTTTGGTGAGGACATCGTTGAGTTCGCAGTTGGTTAAAAAGTCGAGGATTGGGCGAAACTGCTCATCGTATTTGGTTGGAGTGACGTCCAGAAAGTAGTTGTTACCTTTTACTGGAACATCGAACTGTGCCATATTCAAGCTTGGAACAAGTTTGCTGGAGTTATCTGAGGTTTGGGAATGAGCCGCCATTGTTGCAGGTTTTTGAGAAAGATGAGAGCTTAGAAAGAGAGATTTGGGATTTTGGATTCTGAGAGCGTAAAGAATAATGAGAAGAGAAAAAGGGTTTTTATGGACAGAAAAAGAAAGGTAGAGGGAGAGGTTATGGAAACGGCGATTGAGAGTTCCAATGTCAGAAAGGACGTTCCATCATCCCCTAATTAATAGGTGACACGTTGAGGTGTGTAGGGGAGAGCCGCTTGGTGTCAGAAAACCGCCAGTTGGGTTTTTGAAAAGAAACGAATGGTTATCCAAAAGATTTATTATTAAAAGAATTTCCTGGAATATTCGTTTAATGAGAAAAGATCAAAGGCTTTGATATAAATATCAAAGTCAACATCAGAGGCTCTGATATAAATATCAGAGACAAGATCAGAGGCTCTGATATAAATATCAGAGACAAGATCAGAGTCTCTGATATGAGTATTAGAGAAGCTCACTTTCTCCCCCTTGAAAGATGAAAGGTTCTTTGTCTCCCCCTTGACCAAAGAATGAAGTATTTATTTTCTCCCCCTTGACACATGCTTGGAGATACAAAAGAATGATTTTTACCATTTGTGAAAAAGTCCAGAGGCTCTGAAATTTGTTTCAGAAGTTCTAGTTGAACATGCTACGCATGTCAGAGGCTCTGATGAAGGGATCAGAGACTCTGATGTTTTCTTGTGTTAGGCAGACATGTTCAACATACCCAACTTGCTAATTAAGAAATTGAACCTTCGTTCATCTAAAGCTTTTGTGAAAATATCAGCTAGTTGAAGTTCAGTTGGTAGAAAATACATCTCTATTGTTCCCTTTTCAACATGATCTTTCAGAAAGTGGTACCTTACATCAATGTGCTTTGTTTTGGAGTGCTGTACTGGATTGGCAGAGATGGCTATGGCACTTTTTGAATCACACAGAATTGGAATTCTGTCATATTGTAAGCCATAGTCTCGGAGCTGAGTTTGCATCCATATGACTTGAGAGCAACAACTAGCAGCAGCAACATATTCTGCCTCTGCTGTGGAAGTTGAAACACAGTTTTGCTTCTTGGATGTCCAACTTACCAACTTATTTCCCAATAACTGACAGCACCCAAAGGCACTTTTTCTGTCAAGCTTGCATCCTGCATGATCTGCATCAGTGTAAGCTGTTAAATCAAAACTAGAAAGTTTTGGATACCAGAAGCCTAATGAGGGTGACCCTCTCAGGTATTTGAAAATTCTTTTGACAGCAGATAAATGAGATTCTTTTGGATTTGCTTGATATCTAGCACAAAGACATGTTGCAAACATTATGTCAGGCCTACTTGCAGTTAAGTATAATAGTGAACCTATCATGCCTCTGTAGGTTTTGACATCTACATATTTTCCCGAAAGATCAGAGTGAAGCTTGACTCCTGTGGCAATAGGGGTTTTCATAGAGGTTGAATCATTGAGTCTGTATTTTTTCAAAATGTCAGAGACATACTTAGATTGAGTTATAAAAGTACCCTCTGATGTTTGCTTTACTTGTAAGCCTAGAAAGAATGTTAATTCTCCCATAAGACTCATCTCAAATTTACTCTTCATCAACTCTGAAAACTTATCACAATACTTTTGATTTGTAGAGCCAAATATAATGTCATCAACATATATCTGTACTAAGAGCATCTCATTTTTGTACCTTTTTATGAACAAGGTTGTATCTATTGTACCTTTTTCAAAACCATTATTTATCAGAAATGTGGATAGAGTAGCATACCATGCTCTTGGAGCTTGTTTAAGTCCATATAGAGCTTTATCAAGATAATAAACATGGTTTGGAAACTCTGTATTCTCAAAACCAGGTGGTTGCTGGACATAAACCTCTTCATTTAATTTACCATTTAGAAAGGCAGATTTAACATCCATCTGATATACTTTGAACCCTTTGTGTGCAGCATAGGCTAAGAAGATTCTAATTGCTTCTAGCCTAGCCACAGGTGCAAAGGTTTCATCATAATCAATGCCCTCTTCTTGGCAATATCCCTTAGCAACCAACCTAGCTTTCTTTCTGATTATAATGCCGTCCTCATCCTTTTTATTTCTGAAGACCCATTTAGTTCCAATTGCAAACTTTCCTTTAGGAAGGGGAACTAAGGTCCAGATTTTGTTTCTTTCAAACTCTTGAAGCTCATTCTGCATTGCAGAGATCCAATGAGGATCTTCAAGAGCTTCATTTACCTTCTTTGGTTCAATGATTCTTAAAAAATTTACAAAAAAACATTCATTGATTGTGGCTGATCTGGTTTTGACACCCTCTGAAGGTGATCCAATGATCTGATCATGGGGATGATCCTTTGTCCATCTTGTGAGCGGAGCATGAACATGAGGTGGAGTTTGAGCTTCAGAGATGATAGTTGGAGACATCTCTGTTGTGCTGAGCAGAGACTCTGATGTTGATTATGGAGGCTCTGAAGTTGATACCAGAGGCTCTGAAGTTGATACCAGAGGCTCTGAAGTTGATTCATTTCTTGGACCTGCATTCAAGGAAGCAGAAGTTGTAACTTCAGAGGGACCAGAGAGATTTGTACCTGAAGTTTGTGGTTCCTCTGAAGTTGCTCTTTGAATATCTCTGGAAAGAAACTCTGAGTTTTCATCATCAAAGAAGTCTTCGAAAATTTTGTTGAGTTCGGATTCTCTTATCTTTGATGATTCAGAGATATTTTTGGCAATTTGATTGATATCTTTGTTGGCCAGACTTTTGTCATCATCAAAAGACACATTGATACTCTCTTGGATTGTTCTGGTTCTTTGATTGAACACTCTGAAAGCTTTTGAGACTAATGAATAGCCAATGAATTTGCCTTCATCTGCTTTCTTGTCAAACTTTCCAAGAGACTCTCTATCATTTAGAATATAACATCTGCATCCAAAAACATGGAAATATTTAACATTAGGTTTCCTGTTGTTAATGAGTTCATAAGATGTTTTCTTGAATCTTTTGACAATTGTAGCTCTGTTTTGCGTGAAACAGGCTGTTGCCACTGCCTCTGCCCAAAAGTTTGTGGGAAGTTCTGATCCTGCAAGCATAGTTCTTACAGCTTCAACCAGTGTTCTGTTTTTCCTCTCAACAACACCATTTTGTTGAGGTGTTCTAGCTGCAGAGAAGTTCGGAGTTATGCCTTCCTCTGAAAGATATGAGTTGATTTTTGCATTTCTGAACTCTGTTCCATTATCACTTCTCAGTTTCTGAACTTTGGTATCAAACAGAACCTGCAATCTTTTTAACAATCTTATTAAAATATCAGGGACATCAGACTTGGCTCTGATGAATTCTATCCAAGTATATCTAGAGTATTCGTCAATCAAAACGAGGATATACTTTTTACCTGACAAGCTCTGTACAGAGATAGGACCACAGACGTCCACATGAAGCATATGCAGAGGTTTTGGACAATTATTATCACTTTTGGTCTTGTGGGAAGATCTTTTCATTTTTCCCATTTCACAAGCAGAACAAAGATGATATTTGTTAAACTTCAGAGATGGCAATTCCTTAACCAGATTTAGTTTGACCAATTTATCAAGTGAAGAAAAGTTCAGATGTGAGAACTTTTTATGCCAGAGCCAAACATCTTCACTGTTCAGAGATACTAGACAAAGTTTCTCTGAGTCAGTTTCTATGTGTTTGGAAAAATTCATTTTGTATAAATTTCCCTTTCTGTCAGCCCTGAGCATTTCTTGACCTGTTTTTGAGTGAAATAGTGAACAATGTTTTTCTTGAAATTTCACATCAAAACCATGGTCACAAAGTTGACTTATACTGATCAGGTTGTGCTTTAACCCATCAACATAAGCAACCTTTGATACTGAAACATTACCTCTTGTAAGCTCACCATAACCCTTAATTTGTCCTTGCATATTGTCTCCAAAAGTTACTGCTCCTCCAGATTTAGCTTTGAAGAAGGATAGTAACTTTTTATCTCCAGTCATATACCTTGAACACCCAGAATCTAAGTACCAGATCGGTATTGACTGTTTCTGCAAGACAGATTAGATTTTCTTAGGTACCCATCTCATTATGGGTCCTATTTTGTTAGACTTCTGATTATCTTTTTGAAATTTTGCCTTCTTATCTTTTGATGTTTTGGCAGAATTGTCTTTTTTCTTTTGAAGCGTTGTCTCTGAATTTTTATTCAGAGATTGATTAAGAAAACAGTGAGAACCTTTGAAGTGATTTTTTAGTTTCATCAAGAGTTGGATGCAATTGCACTTTACAGAACAAGAAGAAGTATAAGCAAAGGATTTCATTTCATTAAATGCATTCGATACATTATGATTCCTTTTTGAATTAGTACTAGGAATATTACAAGTATTCCTAACTACTTCTTTTCTTTTAGCTTGAGAGACAACCTTCTTTTCAATTTGCCTTCTCTTGTTCAGAAACATCCTCTTCTCTTTGTTGCTCACTGCACAAACAGGATCAGAATGGTTAATTTCTTGCCATTTTCCTTTTTGTCCAGGAGTAAACTTGATTGGTTTATAAGTGTAGAGTTGAGAAGTGATAGTTTTATTCTTTGCCTTTTCTTGTAATTCTTTTTCAAGTTCCAGAGAAGTTTTTGCTTGAAGACACATTTCTGCAAAGTCAGGACATATTGGTATTCTGGGTTTAATTTTTAAAACAGAAATAGGAATGTTCAAAATTCCAGAACCAACGGTATCTATCTTTTTATGAATTACTTTCTCTGGTTTGTAGAAAATCTGTTCATCTACCTCTGGATCAGATTCAGAATCAGAGTCAAGAAAGTCTCGTTCAATCTTACCAGAGATAACTACCTCTGATGGTTTCTCAATTTTCTTAGGTCTGGAGACTTTGATGATTCTTTTCATGCTTTCTTTATTCTCTAAATCAGCTATGATGTTTTCTTGATTTATTTTCTTGATGTCATCCGCAAATGTAGTTCTGATGCATTCATCAGAGAATGGTGAATACAGAGGGGCATCTAGATTAAGTGAACTATGAGGTTCATCTTCAGAAGTACTTGCTTCAGAGGTACTTTGTTCAGATGTCTCTGACTCATCTTTGATAAATGCATTGAACTTGAAAATCTCTTTAGGATCATTGTTCTGAGGTTTTGTGAAAAATACCTCTGAAGTTTCTTTTTCTATTTTTAAGATAGAATTTGGAAGGTTTTGAACTTCAGAGTATGCAACATTTTTAAAGTTCAGAGCCCTCGTTTTTTTATCTCTCTTAGGTTTTTATTCTCTTGAAATTGTTCAGAGATGGACAGTCAGAGCTCTGGACCTTTCCTTTACAGAAAATGGAAGAAAGTGAAGTTTTCTTCATTGAATCCAAGCCCTTGAGTATCCATTTGAGAGTTTATCTTTATATGAACATCCTGAGCATCAAGATAACTTTTGATTTGAAGTTCTTTCCTTTCCAGAGATTGATGTAAGATTTCTCTTTCTTTTTGGAGAAAATTGGTTAAGGCAACAGAATTGAGTCTTTCATACTCAGATTTTTTTACTTCTTCTTCTTTAACTTTTAAAACTTTCTCAAGTTCTTTGAATTTTTCTGAAAATGATTTTTCCTTTTGTTTCTGAGCTTTTTCAAGATCAGATTTTTCAACAAAAATATCTCTCTTTTCTGATTCAAGAAGATCTTTTTCCCTTTTGTAAAAATTAAGATCTTTTGTCATTTGTTTTGCTTTTTCTTTTTCCTCAACAAGTTTTTGTTTTAGGATTTGAAATTCATCTGTTAGTTTAATAACATCCAATTCAAGATCACTTTCAGAGGTGGAAGGAGAGTTTACCTTTTTAGAGTAGTCCTCTGATGATCCGTCACTTTGATCTTCTGTGAACGCCATACCACAGAGATTGGTGGATTCTTCCTCTCCATCGCTTGTTGAGTCTGACAGCCAGTCTTCCATCTCTGCTACAAGTACTCTTTCTTTGACATTGTATTTGTACTTGTTTTTGTAGTAGTCTTCATCCTTGATGAGTCTACCTCTGCAGTTGGCGGAGTAATGGCCTGGATTTCCACATCTAAAACATCTTCCATCGTTTTGGTTTGATGGAAGAGCAGTGTCTGATTCTGTCTTCTGTGCTTGTACTTGTGGTTGTGACTTGAAGTACCTCTGAGGTTGAGGATACCTCGGCTGAAATGATTGTTGAGATCTTGATTGTTGAGTAGAATCATGATTGGTGAAATGAACGCCCTTTTGATCACTATGCAGAGTAGATCTGGGCTCTTATTGATATTCAGTTTTCTGAAATCTTCTTTCTGGATTTCCTCTTCTTTCTTCATCATCTCTTCTTCCTTCAAAGACTTTCTTTCCAAATTTCTTGTTAAATTGATGGGTGATTAATGCAAGAGATTTGGCAAAGGCATTGATGTCATCATCTGAGTCAGAATCTGAGTGTTCAACTTCTTCAGACATCAGAACCTTTTTGGATTTTCTTTTAGATTCCCTTTTTGAACAATTGTCTTTTTCTGCATTTCTGCATTCTTGTGATACACCCTTCTGTTTTGACATGAGTGCAAGTGGACCACCTAAAGAGGTTTTTGATTTTTGTTTAACAATTTCTTTTTCCTGTGCTACCAAGGTACCATAAATGTCAGTTAATGACCATGATTCAAGATTTTGATTGGCTTGTATCGACATTGACAGTTGTGACCATTCTTCATTTAGACTTTTAAGAAAGAGAACATTGTTTTCTTCTTTTGTTCTCATGACCCCAAATTTTCTGCATTTGTTGATGAGGATGTTAAACCTTGAGTATGTTTGATGTAAGGTTTCTTCGGGTAATGCATGAAAATCATGATATTCATTGATACAAAGATTTCTCCTGTTCTTTTGAGTTTGTAGGCCTTCTTCAAGTTGATTTAACAACTGATCCCATATCTCTTTTGCAATTACGCAAGAATCAAGTTCTTGGAAGATATCATTGGGAATGGCCATTATAAGTAATCTAACAGCTTTTGAATCATTATCCATCATGTTAGTTTCTTCATTCGTAAAGTTTGAAGTTTTCTTTTCATAGTAAGCAGGGATTTCAGCAGTATCTGCTCTTGCTGGAACTCTTGGTACCAACACCATTGGTTGGTGGGGTCCATCGTTCACTGATCTTAACAGATCCCTGTCCATGCCTTCTAAGAAATTTACCATCCTTATCTTCCATTGAGGATATTCATCCCTTAGAAGTGTAGGAGGTTTGGTTAATGATCCGGCTGTATAAATGGCACTTATGCTTGAGTTTACCATTTTTGTGAAGAAAAGATGAAGATTTGAAGAACTGATGCTTTTCTATTAAGATCTTTCTATTAAATGATGTAACTGTGATTTACTTTTAAATCTGGAGCATATGAAGTTTAATAAACCAGGGTTTACACAAACATGCACAGATAATAAAAGCTTGAATCAGTAAGAATTAAATCTATCCGAGTATGCATATATGATCTTTCTTTGTTTTAGAAAATAAAGGAGGCTCTGATACAAATTGTTGGATCCCAGATTTAACCTTATAATAATAATGATATAAACAACAAGAGTATAAACAGCGGAAGCAATATAGTTTAATATCAAAAGCAGATTCAAATATCACAGTTCATATATAAAGCAAGTAGAAAGAACAAGATCTTCGTGAGATATATTCAGTTGATTCTTCTTATGCAAGATATCAAAAAAGCACACTTTTGTCAAAGGAGTGATGGTCCTATTTATAGGACCATAAAGTAAACAGTGTACTATTCTGACAAATAGAAGCATGCTTGAACAGTGTCTTACCTAATAGGTAAGCTCAAGACATGCTTGAACAGTAACCTACTCTATCAAGTAAATCTTATCACTAAGTGATTGGTTATCTGTTCTGATACTTCAAGAGTCTTCAGCGTCATCTTCAGAGAGAATGTCTTCAGAGCTCTGACGTTGTCTTCAGAGCCTCTGATGAAGCCATCTCTGATGTCTTCTACTGAAGGTTGCAATCTCTGATAGGTACTTCAGAGGCAAGTTTGTCCTCTGAAGTCTTCGTCCTCTGAAGTCTATCTTTGGAAGTCCTCTGAAAAAGGACTTGGGTATTTTCAACACTTTAACAAACATAAGATTTGGAGCTAACAAATCTCGTTTAGGGATTTCGGTGTATAATGTTTGGGGAATGTTTCTAAATGATTTGGATTGTATGGATCTAGGTTTTGGAAGTTCTCGGTTGAGGATTCAAGTGGTCTTCAAAAGAGCTCGTTGGGTAAAATCTAGATTTAGCCTAAAATCTAGATTTAGCCTAAAATCTAGCAAGGTGAGTTCAAGTTTATTTGTGAAAACGGTGTACATGCCAAAATGTCTATTTTAAAGTGTTTATGTGTTTTACATGAAATTATCAAATGTTGGATTAGTTGCTAATCTTTGATTAATTGAAGTATTTAACTTTACAAACTTTGTATAACACCCACAATTGGGAGGTTTGGACATTTTGATAAATGTGTCACAAATGAATGTGTTTTGATGTCCTACTGCATAAATAGATCTTTGGTCAAATATATACGCTTTTAAATATTTGTCGGGTTTTATGCGTCATTCATAAAAGGAAATGTTTTATAAAATATCACTTGCACATTTATGTGAAGTACTTGAAAGAATGTTTATAGTCTCATTTTCTGATTTTCATTCTTCTCAGCAGTTAAGTTTGGGAAAATGCTTGGTTTCATCTAATGAGAAGGTTTGGGTAAATCACATTTTAGTCATGGCATTTGCATATCCGCTGGTCAAACGTGTTTTAAAGTTTACGCTAGCTTTCTTTGGTTATTTAAGTAAAGTGTTGAGCCTTTTGGCTCGGTTTTGACTAAAATGATTCGTGAGGACAATTGTCCGGTTTAATAGCCCGAAATGCAAGTTTTGGTATGATGGCGTTATTTTACGTGTCATTTGAGGGTTACATGTTTTGAGTGTGTTGGTCATTCAGTTGGAGTCATGTAGCGTTTTAGACTGTAATGTAGTGGATCCACAGGCATATGAGTCGGTCGTGTTATTTAAAAATAAAATGAGCCTGTTTTATGTTGGTCGGGATTAGTCTCGGGGGATTTCGAGGATAAGACGGTGAGGGCTCTTGGAGTCCAAGACCCGGACCTGGATCCACGAGTTAATCTCTGATCCTGTTTTATGTTGGTGTCGGGATTAGTCTCGGGGGATTTCGAGGATAATACGGTGAGGGCTCGTGGAGTCCAAGACCCGAACCTGCATCCACGAGGTAATATCTGAGCCTGTTTTATGTTGGTGTCGGGATTAGTCTCGGGGGATTTCGAGGATAAGACGGTGAGGGCTCGTGGAGTCCAAGACCCGGACCTTCATCCACGAGTTAATCTCTGAGTCTGTTTTATGTTGGTGTTGGGATTAGTCTCGGGGGATTTCGAGGATAAGACGGTGAGGGCTCGCGGAGTCCAAGACCCGGACCTGCATCCGCGAGTTAATTTCTGAGCCGGTTTTTATGGGATGGTCACTTCCCATTTATAACTAGTTGAGTCATTTGGTTTTTCTCCTTAAATTATAATTTTGGGAACTTGAAGGTAATCTTATTTTGGTCGCTTGAGTTATAAAGTTTTATTCAAACGTCATCATGGGAGCATTTACAACTATTCACGTTTTGAGTAAGTGTCGGGTTGCATTATTTCATGAGTTAATGTTTGGCGTCGAGGCGTCCATTTATATTTTGCTTAATATTGGAAAACAGGTCGTCCTCATACTTAAAAAAGTTCGTTTTTAAAGGATCATAATTTAAGTTACATTATTTCCATTTAATGGTCTTTGTAATCATGTTGAAAACTCTTGAGCTCACTAGGCGTTAAGCCTAACCTTTTTATTTGTCGGCATGTGCATCAGGTTCCTAGCGGGGGTTCAGTTCTAGCGGTGCTATGAAGAATTGAGCCTTAGCCTTCAAGAGTGAGTAGTCGGCGAAGCCTTCCGCAGGACGGAGTTAGTATATGGTATTGGGTTTAGTAACACCTGTCCTTTTCATAGAATGTATGTATTGGATGAATGGGAGCATTGAGGTTGCTGCTCAATTTATGTTTGTAGTTCGAGGTATTTATTGATGTATTTAGAAAATTTTAATAAGTTGCTATTTCCAGATTTGAGGGTGTTACAAGTTGGTATCAGAGCTTAAGTTTGAGAGATTTAGGCATTGATTTTAGGATGCCTAGACTCAAGCTAGCGTTCTTATAAGAAAAGATAAGTGAAGTTGCATAGTAAGTACCTTAAGATAAGATATTTTGAGGTTGACTAGTCGTTAGAAATGGGAAACTTGTCGAGGGTCTCAAGGATGATTGTGTACTGTGCGTTCATAATGGCACCTGGCCAGTGTCATGGTGAACCTACATGCTACATATGTATACTTGATCTACCTCGGGAGGATGACCGTTGGGGTAGTGAGAAGTTCCTAAGCGAGTTAGCTAAGGAGGGATTGATGTGTATATCAAGGTCACCTGGGAGTGATAGATAAGTGCGAGGAGGTCACTAAGTTGATCCTCTTGGGTTGGAAATCTTGGTTGAATTAGATTCGTGAGTTTGTTAGACCGATTCTATCTTAAGGAGAATTCGTAAGTTTATCAAATTATTGAGATTTTGGCTTTAAGATGTTTGATGCATCCGGATGACAATAGTATGTCGGGTTATTGGGAAATGTAGTCCTATGATGCCAAGTGCCGATCAAATTCATACACTAAATTTATTTCCGAAATAGATTTGCATAAATTGTTCTTATGTTCGTAAAACATAAAGTGTTTGTGTTTTGCATTATAAGGTTTAGTAAAGCGTGTAGCATTCGCCAGATTTTAAACTGTGAGCTTAAGCATTCATGAAAATGTTTTGTTGCACGTAATTGCAAATTGTTATAAAAAAAATCTCTTTATTCACGTCTCTTGTTTAACGCTATTTGCGGATATTATAATATCCATGTTTTAAGGTCATTTGAGTTTTGGGCGGGTAACTATGAAATTTTAACCTAGGCATTGGATCTCCTCCACGTATATCAATGGTTTTAAAGGAAAGGTTATTCCCATATTTTGAGTCGGAATTTCTTGAGAATTTTTTTTGTTGTGCTAGTTTGCTAAATTTCATGGAGTGTTGTTTTGCGGCGTCCTTTTTGTGTGAGTTTTAATTTTTGCTCCATGATAACTTGCGAGTTATTTGGCGTCGTGTCCCATGTGAATTTTGTTAAAGGTGTCATTTTACCTTTCATTGTATTAAAAGAGGAAACTCTTAAAGGATTAATGTTTGAGCCATATTGCCGTCTTCCATTGTTGTTGAGAAATGAAAATTTGTCACTGCATGATTTTAGCACTATCGAGTTTTGCGAAAATTCAGTTGGGTTTAGGGTGCCTCGTCTTACGTCATTTTGCGTTGCGTGAAATAATTTTGAGAACATGTGCATATGCATCATTGTGTGCGTTAAATGTTGGATTTCATACAAATGTCATTCGTTGCATACTATTTGCATTTGGACTTAATTATAATGTCGGTATAAGCAAACTTGTAAAAGATCTTCGTTATATCAAGCAGGACTTTTGTTCTGACCGTAATTTAATCATCCACTTTTACTGTTGGAAAATTTCCGCAATGCATTTATCGAGTTAGCGGCGTTCCTGTCGTTGAAGTTTCTGTTGGGTCAAGTGTGTGTATCTATTTGGCTTAAAGCCTAAACTCGATTTGAAATCTTATTGGCATTCCCATTATTCTTTTGGGCTTTGGGAAAAACTGTTACATATAGAGTTGTTGATATCCTTATGTCGCAACGTCTTTTGATTAAAGAGGCAGAATTTTAAAGATAAAAATTGTGAGTTTTCTTTTGGAGTTGTTCAAACCTTTATTTGCACGTGTTGTGGTGCAGGAGCCTATTTTTACAATTACAGTGTAAATTATTACGCATGTTATTATTGTCACTACTAGCGTAAGTGTCAGGATCAAAACTCAAACAAGAATTTAATACAAACTCAGAAACAATGTTAAAGAAGTCGCGGAATAACACTTTAACAAATAATCATAAACTCAGAATATGAATTCAAATCATAAGTTTATATTGCATAAAACTTAATGATTACAAACACAACATCAATCTGTTGAACAAGCTCAACAGACGTTCTATACTTCTCTATAGAAAGGATCTAAACTATTCTTGAGGTTAATTCTCTCTTAAACAAAACATATGAATAATTGTTGATTCTAACAAAGACTTCTATACTATATATATACAGAGTTGATTACAAGATAATTATCAAAATAAAATTGATTTTCAGCATCAATACCATAATTATCTTCAACTCCTATTCTTTCATTCCAAGACATTATCTTCAACATGAGCAACATTAATCTTCATCCTTATCCAGCAGCATTAATCATTCTCAGCAGTACTAATTACTAGGAGTACTAACTCTCCAAGCATTATTAATTCTACTAGCAGTAGTAATCTTGATGGCCTAGCAGTATTAATCACTTAGCAGCATGAATCATGAAGACTGAGCAGCATAAACCATACTTAGCACATTCAGACCCAACAATCTCCCCCTAACTTAACTTTTCAGAATGAGAAGTTAAGTTCTTCAGCATAAGATCTTCATGATGCTTTCAAAAACTTCAGCTTAGATTCCCAAATCAGGATTCAGACCTAGACTTTGATTGATAGTTCTCTTTACAACTATCCTTGCCATTTCTGAATTCTTTGGACACACCAACTTTGCTTTCAACATTGCTTGCAGTTTAGCCTTGCTATGATCATACACCTTGTCCACCAAGTAATACTCATTGTAGCTTTTATCAATGGTTAGCACATAGACTCCACATCCTTCATACAACATCCAATGATCAATCTTTTTAAAACCATATTCATGATGTAGATCTTTTATCCCGTTCTTCACTCTTTATGGCTCAAACATCATACATAAGTATTCTATGGCTATCTTGGTTAGACTGATCCCAGCTTCTTCCAACACTTTACCATATAAGCTCATTCCAACTTTATGCATTTCTTCCAAATCAGACCTGGAGCAGCTTCTGATAATTTTACACCATGTAGCATACACTTCATAGTGATCTCCAATATCTTGATCCTGAAGTATTTTTTGCCTTGGTCTTTCAGAATATCCCCAAAGATAATTTCTGGTGCTTTCATAGAGATAGGATCAGCTTGTACTGGGTCTTCATTTGTCATAGTCATGTAAAAATGGAATTGCTCATTGGACTGTTCTGGATTCTGCTCTGGCTCTGCTGAAGGTTCAACAGTAGGTTCTGCTTCTGCTTCTACTCTTTCATTTTCTTTCTCCTCTTCTTCAATTCTTGCCCTTTTTGCCTTTGGCTTGGTGGCAATTGATTTCTTTCTTTTAATGTCACCAAACTTTTGGGCTAATGTCTCTTCTTGCTTCACTTCTTTCTTGCCTTTGCTAGGAGTGCCTTCCTCACTGTCAGGGAAGGGTTGTTGTATGTTGAGGTCATGCCTCTCTTTCATCTTCCTTTCAACATCTACCCTTTGAATGAAGTCCCCTTTCAGTTTGGCCATCTCCTTCTGGTAAAGTTCTTCAAGCTTTCCAAAAGACATACTTGTAAACATTCCTTCAGGAACTCCAATAGCTCCTTTTAGGAAGTTTATCATCTTCCTTCTTTCTTGATTTGCTAAGTATGTCTTGGAAGGTTGTCTTTGTCTAGTCTTCAGTGGTAGCCTTTGCCTTGAAGCCTTCTTTGTGACTTTCTTAGCAGCAGCTGCAGACTTCAGACTTCAGACTCTTTTGATATTCTTCATTAAGTTTAGCAGCCATCTCCAAAGCAATCTCTCTGTCTTTTGCAGATTGAGTCTCTTCCTCCTTTTCCAGTTCTGCTTGCACCTTCCTTGCCAATTCTTCATCTAGTGCTATTTGACTTTGTTTCTTTGATGCTTTTGCAGATTCAACCACTTTCTCTTTGCCTTTCTTCTTTGCATTCTCCACACTGATCTCTTTTCTTTTCTTTTCTAATCCAACTTCTTTGATTACCACTCCCTTATCCTTTGGAGTAGCTTTGGGAGTGTCAAGCTTTGCCTTCACCAATGTTTCAGCAATTTCTATCTCTTCCCTGGATAATATTGTTTCTGCTGCAAACTCAGATACTGCTGCTTTACTTATTTCTGCTGCTTTTTCTGTTTCTGCTGCTGGTGTAATTACTGCTGCTTGAACAAAAGTTTCTGTTTCTGCACCAATCTCCCCCTCAAACTTTGATTCCATGTCAACAGGGCTTTTCTTTTCTGCTTCAGCTTTACTCTCCCCCTTTTTGAAAGCATCTTTTACATCTCCCCTTTTCTTCAAGACAAACTGTGTTCTTTTCTTTTTCTGTACCAACTTCTGAACCATCTTCTTTAATTTGGTTATTTGCACTTGTTGTGACAGAATTACCAGTTTCATCTCCTCTATTTATGCACCTTGTTTGAGTACATCCATATTGACATTGGCAATAATTTCCATCAATTCCTCATAGTTATATCTATCCTCACCTCCTTTAGGTGTGTTGATCACCCTGGAAGGATCCTTGGAAGTTTTGGTAGGAGTCTTCTGCCTAGCAGAAGCACCCTCTACCCCCTTGGTTTCTTGGCACCTGGGACCTTTAGATGATTGCTCACCCAAAGTTTCCGTGGGGAAGGTCTTAGGGATGTTCACACTGTCCTGTCCTACACCTTGTGTAGAAACAGTAGTGTGAGCCTCACTGCCCACATGCTCAACCTGCTCCTTAGTGAGCACCTTCTTGGGGTTGGGAGACACCCCTGTGGTTTCCCTATAGATATTCTCTAATGGAGAATGCTCCATTAGAGGGCTTGAAGGCTTTGTGGGTGAAGGTACAAGAAGGGAAGGAACCTTCTTTACCTTTTTCCTTATATAAATTTTGGTGATGGGGGATGTGGGCTTTACAATAGGAATCTGAGGATGATTGCTAGAAATGAGTGGTGTGGGTAGGTCATCAGTTGGGTGGTCAGATGTGGGCTGTGACCCTGATGCCTCACCATAGGAATGAGACATAACCATCATTGTAGAGAACAATGGTGTCTCTTGTCCAGAAAAGTCCTTGCTAGGCCTTTTCATGTTTGAGAATACCTTCCCTTTGGGAGGTTTTGGTACATAAACCTCTTGAAAAGAGGGTAGATCCGTCAATTCCTTTAGTATAATCTCTTGTACAAACCTAGGATACATATAAAAGCTTTTGGATTTGGTATCCAGGTTTGACATTAAATCATTGAAAATCATTTGAGCAAAATTAAACTTTCTAGAGGTCGCTAAGCAGACCAAAGCATAAGCTAAGGTACTGCTAAACTCACTCCATCCAGTTGTTTTTCGTGAAATACAATGTTGTAGGGTATGAACAAAGAATCTCCACTGAGGTGAAAATCTGTTCTTGTAAAATTTGAAAACATCAGTGGGACCTTCATACCCCATTTGACTAAGTGCAGCAAAGAGATCTTCCTTAGGAAGAAAGATAATACCTGAGGCATCATCTAAACGTAGATGGATGCAAATACAGCCTTCTGTGATGGTCAGGGGTTTATCACATACCCTTGTTTTGATGACCTGATTGCCCTCTTCAGATTGAATAGCAGCATTGGCCCAGAACTGTCTTTGATGTTCCACATAGATTGTGGGATTGACAGTTAGAGCGTAGGCGATGTGTGAGGATTTGAGAAAATCCACTATAGCATGGAAACCTTCAGCTTGCTTTGGTTTCTGTAACATGGCGAGCTCGTTGTGTTCATCAAAGAATGCTCGTCCTGCCATCGTTCTGAGTGATTCTAGCGTTCGAATCGTGACTAGGGTTGACATTGGTAAGCAATAAATCGAGAGAGAGAGAGAGATAAAGAGACGCAATGGAAGTTCAAAGATCCGTTTGTATTTTGGCGGTCACACAGGGTATTTATAGGTAGAGGTTTCAGTTAGAAGCAGTACTAAGTACCCTAGCAGTATTAACTAACTCGCAGTATTAACTCATATTAGCAGTAGTAACATATACTGGCAGTACTAACACAGACAAGCAATATTAACTTAATTAGAACTACTAAGTATCCATTTGAAGCAATCTAAAACACTGAAACACACAAGGTTAGCAGCACCATGCATAATACAATAAGAAAAAGTAGACATGAAGAAAACTATACAGGTACTTGAGTCAAAAGATAATAGGCTTATTCAGAGTTTATCATGCCCACACTTGTGACAAAAAATGTGAACCTACCCACATCAAACGCTTTAGTGAATAGATCAGCAAATTGGTTACTTGTGTGGACTTTCTCAACCTGAATTAGCTTCTTTTCATTGCAGTCTCGGATAAAATGATACCTGATTTCAATATGCTTTGTTTTGGAGTGTTTGACTGGATTATTAACAATGCTAATAGCACTGTTGCTGTCTATGAAGATTGGAGTGTGAAGAAAAGTCATACCATAGTCCAGCATTTGATTCTGAATCCAGAGTACTTGTGAACTGATAATGTATTTCCCAATCAATTCAAGCACATCTAATACAATCTCTATTAAGAATATAACAGTATCAAGATTCTAGAGAGAGAGTGTAGAGAGAGAAAGCGTAATTGTCATATGTCTAACAATCTTGAGTACAATGTATCTGGCTACAATATTACAAAGCACCTAAGGTATTTATACCAAGGATGCTATTACATGCTTAACAATTAAGTAAACTCATATTGACTTTACAGACATTGACTTTGTTGACTTATCTTGACTTTACTTTTCCTATTAAATCTTGGATACAATTTAATACACTAACATTCTCCCCCTTTGTATTCAAGATTTAAAAAAAATTTGACCTTAGTCTTCAGCGCTTGATTCTTCAACTTTTGTCTCTGATATCTTGGACTTTGAAGCTTTAACAATCTTCAGTCTTTCAGTCTTTGAAGAATCTTAAAAAGTCTTTACCACTTTGCATCTCTGGAAAGTCAACAAGTCTTGAACAAATCTTTGAAAACTTTGGAACTTTGAGGAATCTTTGAAAACTGTATATCTTCATCTCTTTGATCTCTTGATCGTCTTTGGAAAAACAAACTTTCTCGAATCATCTTAATTTGATCTTGTCTTCAGAAATCTTTGAGAATGTTTTCATCTGATTTGAACTTTCAGAAATTCTTCACAAGTCTTGACTTTGAACATTCTTCAGGACTTTGAAATTAATTTGAAATTGATCTCTGTAGATTTCTCCCCCTTTTTGATGATTGTGAGCACCATAATCATCAAAACATCCTCAATTTCAGCACTTTCTTTGAATTTCCCCCTTTTACAAATATTCTCCCCCTTTGAGATACATTTGACATTCTCTGCCCTTTGATCTGAATAGCTGAATCATGAACTGTATATACCTGAATCTTTTCAAATTCAGATATAATGAACTTGGTAACCCTGATTCAACAAATGAAACAGTTAGAAGTGTCTGTCAGTAACACGGAGTTACTGTGTACAACAAATGTATAATTTAAGGAGTTGGTTTGATGATGACTCCCCAGGACTTCCATTCAATCATTGAAAAACACAAGGTTTATCTATGAATGTTCTAACAGAAAAACAAATTTTCTGTGTGCTCGTGCTTGTGTATGAAAGAATTTAGCACAATGATTGTGTTTCATAAAGCTCAAATTGTGTAAACTGTTGAGACAGCAACATGTATTACACGGACTCAATGTGCATGAAAGAGGTGCGAAGGTGGGGAAACTTTCCTTCTTTTTCAATATCTAAATCTTCCTAGTGAAGACTAGATAGCAGATATGCTGCGTACCTAAGAAAAATGAAACATTTCTTTGTTAAGAAAGAAACGAGTGGTTGGTGAGGTTAATGCAAGAGTTGGCATGGGCTCACTGCCTTTTTCAATGATGGTCACCAAAGAATGTGAACCAATAAGAAGATGTGGTTGCCCGACTCAGAAAGTAGTTAGTGCAGAGTTTTCATATTCTTTTAACTCTGTTCTCACACCCTCTTTCTTTTTAACATTTAAGCTTACTTCTAACCAAACTCTCATTTACATTTTACCGCTCCACACAATGAGAAAAACTCAACCGGATGAGTTATCTCCCCCACTCTTTGATTTTGACCCCTCACCCCTCATTCACTCTAGAATAACTTCCGGGGTAGGAAACACAGGTTTACGTGAATCCATGGAAGTTCTGTTTAAGCTCACACATGAGTCCCATGTAAGTCCTATAAATAATGGTTGCTCAACAATTTAACTTGAACAGTTAAGCACAAAGTATGAAAAACATTGTCAAAATGTATGCTCATTAAAAATATGAATGAAATTTGAGCATTTGAACAATGAAGATCTCTCAAAACAAGAATATTGAATGAATGAAATGAAATCAAGAGAATTGTTTTGAGAATCTGACAATGTATCAATCAGATCAAATGAAATGGTTAGGGTATCAAAGAATTGGATAGTCTGTTTATATGAACGAATATAAACAATTATAGCAATGAAATCACAAATATTGAAATGATGAATGATGCTCAACAACATAAAGCAAACGGGAGTATTACCATCGAAAAATTAGGTCGTTATGAGACATGGTAATAACAAATTCAAATGATGTCTGAACCGATGTGTGTGAATACTTGACAGTATATAGAAAAGATAATACGCAAGTATTGATCTTTGGAAATACACGACCAGTTAAACATTAATGCTCAGTAATGAAAAACATTTGAAATCACACTTCTTAATTCATGAAATCTTTTGAGAACCAGAAGTGGTTTGAACATTTCAGAAAACGTTTTTCATGCTCGAAAGTTGTTCTTCTTTTAAACAATCAGAGATGTAAGATTAGAAGATATTTACATTTAAGCTCCCCCTCAAATCATTATAGAATGATTTAGGTCAGATAAGCTCCCCCTGGATATTTTGCATAATATCCTTATCTGAACATTGAAGAACGAGTCCTGATCTGTCATGTGATTAGAAGCCACAATCTTGACACTTAAGTTTGGGTTTTGAACTGTTGTGTTCAAAAGCCATAGTCTTTGACTTTGAAAACCGAGTCCTGAGTTGATTTACTCAGAAGTCAATATTTTGAACTTTGAATTACGAGTCCTGATCTGTACATGATCAGAAGTCATACATCATGCTCTCCCTATACATGTGGTACCTGCGAAACAGATTTAACAAGTTTTGGTACCCACTGGTATTTGGGTCCTGGTATGTTAGATTTAAGAATCCACTTCTCATTAGATATATATCTTTTAAATCCATAATTCTGAGAAGTTATTCTGTAAGAACCGTACCAGTTATGAGCAAATTCTTGTTGGACGAAATCATTCTCTCCACAGTAAGAACAACAGATTTTCATTTGAGCAATCCTGATCAAATGATTAGTAGAGTAATATATATCATAATTACCAAAATATTTACCTTTATGCACACTGTTCCTTTTGGCTTTAGATGTGGATGCAGATGCTTTGTCCTTCTTCTTCTCTTCATCTGAAGAACTCTTCACTCTCCAGACCATCTGATTTTTCTTTGAATTCTTTCCAAGAGATTTTACATAATAGCTCGCTGAACCATCAACAGATTTGTCATAAAATAAATTTGATGGTCTGATCTGACTTGATTTGACAATGATTGGTTTGACACTTTTGTTTTTGAAAACATTTTTGTCATGGATAGAACTAGAAGCAGTTTTAAAAGAGCAAACTGATTCAGTTGAATTGTCAATTGGTGATTGATTGATCACATCAGCACAAACTTTTTCTGACAAATCAACATTTGCAGCTTCTAAGTTCTTTATCTTTTCAGATAAAATGTTTCTTTCAGAAGTAAGTGTGTCAAATTTCTGTTTCAAATCAGATCTAGCAATCTGTTCTTTAAGAATATCTGATGATAGAACAGAGATTTTGGACATGAGCTTGGATATTTCAGATTCAAAATGAACGTTCTTGCTCAAAATCTTTTTGTAAGTTCTTGGATTTATCAGAAATTTCATTGAAGATCCCAACATTTCTCTTTTCAGAATTTTTCTTTTCAGATTCAAAAGACTTTTTCTGTTCTTTGAAAATTTGTCTTTCTTTTTCCAATAAGTCTTGTAAAACTGAGATCTGTTTGGCAAATTCAGTGTTTTTATCTTCAAGATCTTTTCTTTCCTTAGTAAATGTGTCTCGTTCAGTAATTATAACTTTTTCAAAATCCGACACTTGCTTAGAAAGTTTAATGCATCTCATCTCCAAATCCTTTTTCTCTTGTAAAGTTTTCTTTGAAAATTCAGATATCTGTTGAGTTAAGAGTGTTTCCAGTTTTGATTTTTCTTTATCTGCTTGGATGCTTTTTGACAATTCAGCATTCTGTATCTCCAAGGCAGATATTTTGTCTTCAAAAGCCTTAAACTTGTTTTGAAGCTTGACTGATTCATTTTGCAATTCTGATGATTTATGTTCAGTCGTCTTCAGTTGGCTTTGAAGATTGTTTATCTTTCTCTCTTTTTGTAAAATTATTTTCTCTTTTACCCCTATGATTTTTTCTTTTATTTCAATTTCATTCTCACTTGCTCTAATGATATCTGCAAAATCAGATTGAGAATTATTAGCACATTGTATACAATCAGGAGTTTTATCAGAATTTGACAATTTAGATTTGAACTCCTGAATCTGATTTAGAAGCTTTGAATTCTGATTTTTCAGCTTGTCTAATTCAGCTTCCATCTTTGGTATTTCCGGCATGTACAAAACAGCCATATCTCTTGCAGGTAAAACAGTGTTCCCTCTCTCGTCTGTAGTAGGCATCTTGACAGATTAGCTTAAAAAAAATGATCGTCAAAAATCAGAAAAAGATGACCATAATCAAAATATGTCCCCCTCCGCAGACTTTTCTGACATATTTTTCTCTAGAAAGAAATGCTTGAATAAAATGATCGTTCCCAAACCAATTCAGAAAAGTTGACTAAAAAGTCAAACTTGGATCACACAAAAAATTTAATTTTCAAAAAAAATCTAAGTCTTGAAACTCGCACGACACTGTAAACACTAGTCACTGTTCACGTTGAAACTCGCAAATGGTAACGTGCGCGTTTCTAGAACTCGCAGGACACTGAAACTCGCTAATCACTGTTTCGAACAAACTCGCAGATCAAACAACTCGCAGAATACTGTTGTTAGCGCGTTACGCTTAAACTCGCACGCCTCTCTAGCGTGTTTCGATCAAACTCGCACGTCTCTCTAGCGCGTTTCAATCAAACTCGCAGGCTTTGACTTGCGCGTTTAACAAACTCGCTTGTCTCTATCTGCGCGTTTTACCCAAACTCGCACGTGTTGATTGCGCGTTCTTCAGACACTTGCGCGTTCTAGCCAAACATCAAATCCTTTGACTTGCGCGTTTGATCGTGAACTCGCAGGCTTTGCTTGCGCGTTCTTCAGCTTGAATCTTGCGCGTTCTCAGGATGAACTTGCGCGTTTTCTGAATCTAGCGCGTTTTGACAGTTCGTTCACAAAATCAGTCCAAAACGACTTAAACCTGCAAATTTAAACATGAACTTGCACCAACATGATCGAATTATCAATTAGAACACAAATCTACCACAAGATTTCCATTAAAACCTCAAAAATCAACAAATTAATTCAAGAAACAGTGCTCGTGTTCAACTTTTTCGAAAAATACAATTAGATCAAATTGATCAATCTAATGTTTGAATTTGACAATATGATCAGAACGAAAGTTGATCCTTATGATAAAACGTTCACAATGAAATCAATTTCTTGATTTAATTGTACACAAAACATGAAAAACGTGGATCAAACAGTGTCAAGAAAACGAATTTTTGAAAATCAAGATTTCGAAAAAATTGAATCAAATTTTGATGTAATGATCCTTATGATTGGATTGGTTTGCTCTGATACCAAATGATAATGTATTTCCCAATCAATTCAAGCAAATCTAACACAATCTCTATTAAGAATATAACAATATCAAGATTCTAGAGAGAGAGTGTAGAGAGAGAAAGCGTAATTGTCATATATCTAACAATCTTGAGTACAATGTATTTGGCTACAATATTACAAAGCACCTAAGGTATTTATACCAAGGATGCTATTACATGCTTAACAATTAAGTAAACTCATATTGACTTTACAGACATTGACTTTGTTGACTTATCTTGACTTGACTTTTCCTATTAAATCTTGGATACAATTTAATACACTAACACTATCTTTTGGTTGCGATTTTGGAGCTTCCATTCCAGCCTCCATCCTCCACTTTCCAAACCCTAGCTCTCATTAATACTACCTTTTGGTGGTTGGGTTTTTGGATTCAAGCATTAAACTCACCTCAAGAAAGATTCTAGGGTTTATCAAAGTACATCTCCTCATCTTCAAGTCTCACCTTTTCAAATCTAGGGTTTTCATCTTTTCTAGGTTTTGGTACAAAACCTAGATTGTGAGTTTACTAATATTTTGTTAAAACTAGATCCACATCATTATCTTCTACTTGTTGATGTCAATGCATATCTCAAATGTTCATATTTAATGTTTCAAGTATTTTGGGTTTTTTACCCATGGATTTATGTATACGGAAGTTACCATGTGTTATATGTGTATATCTTGGTATGTTGATGATTCCTTCTTGGAATTCCTTTTGGCGACCTTACATCCTCACGAAGTATTTGGATGGATATTATGTCATATGTTGGATTTACATGATTAGGATGGTTGTAGTGTGTTCTTGGTGGATATCCCAAATGTTGACGGATTGAAACACATCTTGAGACCTCCTAAAAGCATTATGTGGACGAAACAAGTCTGCGATTCACTATAGGAATGTAGGTGGGTGACATTTGGAGAATTTCCTAAGGCGGTAGTCTCCTATGTACCTAGACCTCCGTCGTCGGGGAATTTCCTAAGCGGTAGTCCCCGGTGCGTATCGGGCCTTTGGGTTGCCTGAGAAAGTGGCTTCAAGGTGCATTGCCTCTTTGGGTGAACCGGATTGGAGATATGGGTCGCTCCCGCTGACTCTACATCTACGTGATTAATTTTTTAACTGCTGATAAGAACTGTAAATGTTATCTGACATGTTTTTACTTGTTCAACTCACTAGGCTTTTTGGCCTAACACTTGTTTGGTGTCGATATGTATCTCAGGTATTAGCGGTGCTGCTCCTAGGCAAGTATAGATGCTTTGGGCGAGAGCTTGGGGATACGACACTTGGATTATTTTTAGAAGCCTTGGGTTTATAGATGACACCCCTTTTTGTAATCTCTTTTCTAGATGTAGAAATTAGATTAGTTGATTGTTGTTTATTTATCCGTTAAATTACAATTGTCATTAAACAGGTTTATTTGTATTATTCCCCTTTTTGGGAGACTCTTGCTATGGCAATCTATATACCACTTCTCCTTTTTTGGAAATTTTTTGTTATCTCTATTTTTAGGGTGTTACAGTAAAATACAATAAACTTTGACATTTATTACAAAGGACATTAGACTTATATCGAGAGCGACTTTTCAGTGTTAGCTTCAGATTGCAAGCTTCAGATTGGATGATCTTGAATCCAATAATTCTGTGATCTAACAATCTCCCCCTTTGGATCAAGATCATTACTAAAATGATTTAGCAATATGGTCTTCTCTTTCAGCTCAGAAGATGCAATCTCTTTCTTAGTCTTCAATTTGAAATAATCTCCAGGTTTAGCTCAGAATGCTTTAGCAAAGTATCTTCAAAGTAAATTTCTCTCAGATCAGTATGTCTTTATAACACTTTGAAGAATCTTTTCTTGGTTAGCTCTTCTCTTCTCTATCTTCAGAATAGTTGGAAGAGTTCTCTAAACCTTTGATCTTTCGCATTTCTTCGTAGGCTCTTCTCCCCCTTTTTGATGAAAAGTGCAACGACTTCATCAAAACATATATCAAGAAATGTCTTTCATCAGGAGCCTCTGATCCGTGAATTCAAAAGATATTCATCCAGATCTTTGCAAATCCAGACAAAATAATCGTGTAACACCTGAATCAACAAATGAATCAGTTAACATGCCTGTCAGTAACACTAAGTCACTGTGTGTAACGAATACACATTGGAAAGGAGCTTTTGTGATGTTCACTCCCCCAGGTCTTCCATTCAATCATCGAAACATCACAAAGGTAATTTCTATAAACGTTATGACAAAGAAACAAATTCATTGTGTGTTCGTGCTTGTGATAGAAAGAATTAAGAACGGATGATTGCTTATAGGCTCAAAGTTGTGTAAACCACTGAGACAACAGTAAGTGAAACACAGACTCAATGTGCATGATTGAAGTGCGAAGGTGGGGCACAATATCCAGATTTTCCAAATGAAAATCAGATAGCAAATGTGCTGCTTCCCCTTTGAAAATGTGAAACACTTTCCTGTTAAGAAGAAAATGAGTAGTTGGTGAGGTTTGATCAAGAGTTGGCATGGGCTAGTTGCCTGTTTCAATAATGTTCACCAAAGAAATTGTGAAACATTAGAAATGTGGCTGCCCGACTCAGATCGTAGTTGGTGCAGAGTTCTGATATTCTTTTAACTCTGTTCTCACACCCTCTTTTTTTAAACATTTAGCTTACTCTAACCACACTCATTTCTTTTCGACTTCTCACACTCAATCACTATGGATTAACTTCTTGGGTAGAAATCATTGGTTAACGTAATTCCATAGAAGTTCAATTAAGTCCTAGCACAATGAAATCATGTTTTCCTATAATGCATATGATGCTCAGAATGGTTTAACTATTTCAGTTAAAGCACAATGTAGATCTTGAAAACATTTAAAGTCACACTTCCAATTCATGAAATCGGTTTAAGATTCGGGAAGTGGTTTGAACATTTAATAACAATGTTTTCAAATGATTGAAAGTTATCCTTCGTTCAACCATTTATGAGATTAAGATAAAGGATTGTACCTTTACGTGCGATCTTACATGTCATGAAGCTAAGCTTAAAGTCATAATGATATGATCTTGTAAGCATCTCTCAAAAACTGCAAAAGTCTTATGTCTTAGTCAAAGCAAAATTTATTCACTGATATTGAAAAGACAAAAAGCAGTAAAACTATGAAAGTACGAGTTCTGATCAGAAATAATCAGAAGTCATCACCTTTTTACTCCCCCTGAAATTATGCATCAGAACATTATCAGTGTTAAAGATATGCATAAAATTTCAGACAAATATGTACTCCCCCTTGAAGGTTGATTTCCTCATTCGAGTATTGGAGTACAATATCTTTTTCAGCTCGGAAGTAAGGTTTTTTGATCACTGAAGTATGAGTCCTAAACTGTTGTGTTTAGAAGTCAAACTTCGTTGAAGTCCGGGTCTTGAGCTGATTTACTCAAGAACCATTTTCTCTCCTACTCCCCTTGACAGTAGGTTCCTGCAACACATAATCATTATCCTTCTTTGGTACCCACTGGTATTTGGGTCCATGAGTGTTAGTTGCAGTTCTTGTGGGGGTTATTGAGTAAGAACCGTACCAGTAATGATCACTTGTTTTATGAATAGGATCATGTGTACGACAATAAGAAAAATAGAATTTCTTACTTGACAACCTGATTAATTGATCTCTCGTGTAGACGAAATCAGGTTTACCTTTACGCGCAATGTTCTTCTTTGCATTATGCGTATGTACACATGAGCTTTTACATTTCAGCTCTTCTTTAACTGGTGTCTTCTTCCAGACCAGTTCTTCTTCCTGGAAGATTCTTCTCCTTCTTTGATGTGTACCTGAACTATCTCTATTCCTGTCATAGAAAAGATTAGTAGAATGAATCTGATTAGAAGATTTAACTGACCTTTTGAAAAGAGTAGTTTTCTGATGTGAGCTTGCGGCTGGTTTGTTAGAACCAACTGAATTATTTCTAGGTGAGTGGATTTTTGACTCTGGAGTCGTTCTCTCAGTCACCACCACCATCTTTGAAATAATATCTTGAAGCTCTTTTACCTTTGAAGAATAACTGTCTCTTTCTTTGATAAGGAGGTCAATCTTCTTCTCAAATTTAGACCTAGTTTTCTTCTCTTTCAGTACACATTTAGAAAGTATAGATAACTTCTCTGTAAGCTTCCTAATTGCAGCTTCAAAGGTGCTTCTCTCTTCTTCAAATCCCTTCTTTGCACCCTTCAGATCATTTGCCTTCCTTTATTTGGCAAACTGATCTCTTTCCATAATGATTACTTTCTCAAAGTTTTCAACTTTTTGAGAAAGCATTATACATTTAAGCTCGAGTATCTTCTTCTCTTCAATACTTTTCTTGGAAAGATCTGCAATCTTCTTTTCAAACTCTGATAGTTTCTTTTGAAGCTCAGCATTTGCACTCTCCAAATCTTTGGATTTCTTCTCATTGCTCTCAACAAGATCTAACTTTTGTATTTGAGTTTCAAGAGTAGAAATCTTTCTTTTAAGTTCAGAGTTCTCAGCTTCCAAAGCCTTAACTTTTGATGACATTATTGATCCTGTCATACACTTCTCAATATGTTCCCATATCAGCTTTCCTGTAGCCCTTTCGCGATCTAAGGTGAGAAAAATCTCTTTTGAAATCCCTTCAGTCATTCCTTTTAATAGGAAAGATCGGGCTAACTGGTCAGCTTCATGTCTCTTTTTCTGCTCATCAGTGTATTCATCAAGTCTTAATTGAAGCTGAGCTGGTACTATTTCTCCATTCTCCTTCATATGAGTAGAAGGTTTTGTTGGAATTGTCATTTTTCTTTCCCTCAGAGATTTTCTAATAAAATCCTTCATTTCATGTCTTTCAATGAAATCTATGAACCGATCCTTCCACTGTTCATACTCTCCCGTGAAGAGTACTGGTGGTTTCGAGTTGGTTCCGATAGCGAGGGCTTCTCTTGAAGTCGTCCTATTTAATTTGATGTGCAAATAAAGAACTTGTATTTGATCGTTAGTCCAGATATCACACAAGAAAAATGGAGTGCTCGACCGATATTGACCGGTAATATGTTGAACGATAGAGTGGACCGATAATGTGTAGATCGACCGACCGGTACAAGTAAAATAGAACGTCGACCGGTATGTTGCTTGGTGGGTCGACCGGTGTTTATGGACCGAAATATTGAAATTGTGGACCGGTACCTCCATTAGTCGACTGGGATGCTGTTGGACTGGGAAGTTGTTTTGGCCCAGTAAGATTTGTGAAGACCGATAAGTTTTTCAATTTAGGACCAGTATGGAGTAAATTTGTTGGACCGACCGGTAAGGTGTGAGAGTGTAGTGGACCGATAGATATTATCGACCGGGATAGAATAGTTCGACCGGGAGAGTGCAATGACCAGGACCTTTGCACTTACACTTGCACGATGTTGGGAATTCAAAATAATTCAAGTACAGTTAATGCTGCTAGCACAACCTGGTTACTACTTCTGAAGTTAATACTGCTGTGAAAGATTAATGCTGCTAGTCAAGATTAATACTGCTAGAAGAAGTTACTACTGCTAAGCAATTTTAGTACTGCTAGTAGTTAGTACTGCTGAACTTAATACTGCTCAAAGTATTAATGCTGCTGAAGACTTAATACTACTTAAGTGATAATCAAGATTCGTGCAGATCAAGACTGAAGATAATCATGGAAGGCTTGGAGATAAATATGGAAGATTATTCTGAAGATCTTTTATTATTTGTAATTATCTTTTATCTTGTGTATAAGTATAGAATTAGTCAGAATTGTTTAGAATATATATCAATTTTTAGAGAGAATTAATTCTGAGTTTTTGTTTTCATAGAGAGAATCAACCTCAAGGTTTATAATCGTAATTCTAGAGAAGTAGAATTCGTATTGGTGAGCCTGTTCATCAATATTGAGGTTGTGTGTTGAATCTTGTAGCTTTAAAATCATTCAATAAAGTTTACAAGTTGTTATTCTGATTCACTGTTTCATTGATCTTTGAATATTAAAGTGTTATTCCGCAAACTTCTTTAATATTGTTTCTGAGTGTTTATTCTTGTTAAGAATTGAGATCCTAACACACGACCGATATACTGTTTAGATTAGACCGGAACCTGGTTAAAACTTTTCGACCGGAACTGGGTGTTGATATCGGTCGACCGGTATGGAACCTTCGACCGATATCGTTTCTTCTCCGATAGATCGACCCTGTTAATCTCAAATACACCCAACTAGAAAACGAATTATAGTACCAAACTTTGACAGTTTAATCGACTAACCAAATACAACAATATAGAACACTTTGATTTCGAAAACAACCACAATTTTAAGATTTGGATTGATAGCACAGTGTGTTTACGATGAAGAACACAGAGAGTTTTTTTAAAAAATTGATTTTGATCTGGTTTAAGCTCTGATACCAATTGTGAGTCCGTGATCGTTACTAGATAATCAAATAACAAACATATAGATGATAAACCAACCTGATTCGATAACAAACGATGATTACAAGGTTAATTCTTTAAGCTCTCTGTTTGTTTTCTCTCTGTGTGTTCTTGATGATCGATATCTGATGGTTTGAGATATTGAAAGTTGTGAGATAATAAATATATCATAACCTTATATATCTCAAACAAAAACTAAACTAAGATATTATAAAAACATAATATCTAAAACATAAACTAAATATCTAGATATTAATTAAACTAATATAATATGTAAAACTAAATATCTATTAATTAGATATTTACGACTAATAGTAAAATACAATAAACTTTGACATTTATTACAAAGGACATTAGACTTATATCGAGAGCGACTTTTCAGCGTTAGCTTCAGATTGCAAACTTCAGATTGGATGATCTTGAATCCAATAATTCTGTGATCTAACACATAGTCTTGGGTACCACCGTGTGGGTATGCACCTAGACCCCCGCCATTTGGGACAATGCCTGCGTTGTAACCCTCGCGTGCGCCGGTCCTTTGGGTGTCGACTTTGGTAGGTCGACACTAAGGTATCTCGTCTCTTTGGGTGGAACTTGATTCGTGTTGTGGGTCTCCCCTATTGACTCCAACTATTATTGTACTCCTTGGTTATGTATTAACTCTGTTGTAATAACATTAATGTTTAATTGTTTAAGCTCACTAGGCTTTTTGGCCTAACACTTGTGTGGTTGGTGTGTATCTCAGGTTCTAGCGGTGCCTGTCCTAAGAAGGCTTAGTCGGGTTTAGAGCGATCTTGGGAAGAAGGACTTTTGGACACCATTCTATAGAAGACCCTTATTTTGCATGTAGTTGGGTGACACCCCAATTGTAATCTTATTTTCATGCGAAATTAGATTATTAGGTTGTTAGTCTATTACTCTAGACTATAACTTGTATTTAACAGGAAATTACTCATTCCCCATTTTTGGGAGGCTCGATGCTTTGGCATATTTTATATACCACGTTTCCTTTTGGAAAGTTTTTGTTTATCCCAATTTTTGGGGTGTTACATGATTGGCGAAATTCAATATCCAAAGGATGTTTAGGGTCTTTAGATAGTTTAGGAATTTTGGTCCTTTGGGTTAAAAGGACCTTCCTTGAAGATTCTAGTTTGTCTAAGGATTATAACTTCCATTTTTGTTTGGAGTGGAAAGGGACATGGGTAGATTCCGAAGGTTCTTTCATATTCATAGTCCTTTTAGAAGACGGTGTGGAAGTAGCTACCAAGTGACATCTAGAGTAATCCGATTCTTTTATTGAAGTAGTATCGGATTTCTTAGATTTATTGGTTAGCCGTGAATTAGGTGAGAGAGAAAAAGCCATATTGGATCTTTTCTTAGATATAGAAGCAATTTTGTTTATAATAAAGTGGTTTGTTGTATCTCTATCTACTAAAGAGTTCCAAGTTGGTCTAGGAGATTGAGCAAAATAAATCATACATGGGGGGCATTGGTGGTTCTGATAGAGGAGACTTATTTCGGATGATGTTGGAGGTGATGTGGTTGATTTGTTTCTTCAGATTGACTTGGAAGTTTATTTCCAATTTTTTCTCTAATTAGTAGAGCCAAGAAACGAACGAATGGGAGATGAGCTTTGTTCTTGTTTCTTAGAGCGATTTTTCTCACTAGTTTATCAAAAAGTATTTTCGAAAATGGATGTTCTTTTGAAAAATAAGTACATGAGCTGGTCGAGTGACGTTGCTGGGAGATTGATCATATGCACTTACCTTGGAACTAAGGCAATTATCTAGATAGGTGAAGAAAAATTGCCATATCCTGTACATGTACTTCAGAAGGATTGTTCCTGAAGCATTAGCCTTCTCATCCTTTAATCGATATTCAAGAATATGTAGAACTTCTTCAAGTTCTTCATGAAAACATAGGTTTTCATATTCAGTAGAAGACGATGATGGAAGATGAAGAGATTTAGCAACATCATTTGAGTGAACTCAAGAACACCAGAAATTGCCAAGAGGATAGCGCTCATTTGAGACGGCAATGGAAAAACTGTAAGATCATAGTTAACTAGAATTTTTGCCAAGAAGTTAATATATCATGGTTGCTAGGAAGATGTTCTTGTTTTTCCAACAAACGGAAGTAGTTTGAGAGGGAGAATTTCACATCTTTTGGGGAGATAAAAGTTCTAACTAATTGAGAGGCCATTTGGGAAGAATGTGGTTTCTTGATTTTATATTTCCTGAGAGAGAGTTTTGAGCAAGATAGAAGAAGAAGAGATTAGGGTTTTAGGTATTTATAAGAGGGAATTTTGAGACGTTAGAAAGAGGGATAATGAAGAAGGATCTACACGATTAGGCAAATCGTGACGGTTGGATAGACAGTTTTTACAGAAATTGTCTCCACGTCTGATTTGATAATTGTCAAGATTTTAATTTGATTTTCTCAGAATTTGGTTTTCCTTTTTGAGGAAATGGTTCATTGATTTAGAGAGAGATCTGATGAAGAATATTGAGTCAGATTTAAGACAATCTGAGATTTTCTGTTGGATTTGAAAAAAAAAAGGATTGGTTTGAAGAAAGACCAGCGGATGATTTTTTTTTACCGGATTCTTAACAAGAATATGAAAAAGAAAGAAAAGATTTTAAGCTTGAGGTTTCTGATATAAAGTCAATATTAACAAGGAACAACAAGTTTTTTTCCAAACTGAATTTTTTTATGAACTGCTCTCTATTTGAAATAGGAAACTCATTTCTTTGTTTCTCATCTATTGACGAGTTCTTTTGAAAAGCTTTCAAAAAGATCCTTCATTTGATTTTGAGGGCAGTCTTTTGCAGAGTGAGAGATCTTTCCATGGTAGAAGTATTTTCTATGAATAGCTCTTTCAAACTTGTTGTCTTTCTTTAGAGGTTTCTGAGACTGAGTGTTTTCTTTTGAAAAACAAGGTGAAGGAGCGGTAGATGGTTTTGATCCAAAAATTCCCTTTTCATTTGTCCTTTATGGAATGAAACAGGGTTTAATTTTTTTTTTTCTCCTTTCTAAAGATGTGATTTTATGTGGAAAGAGAGGAAGATTCAATGGATTCACACTCACATTCTTCTGACACATGATCATTCCAATTTTGACTAGAAGCACAAACAAAACCATTTAACACTTTGTCCTCCTTTTCATAATATTTTGAGGATTTGCAAGAAGAATGGTGAGAGTAGGAATACCTTTCAAGTTATGAATAACCTTTGGAGACATTTTCTTCAGAAGAAGATGAAGAGAATCCCTAACCATGACCATAGTTTGGGATTTGGTAGTTCAAAACTCTCATGTCATCAAGAGAGGCTTGTAAAAGAAGACGTTTCTCATTGTGAATGTATTTGCGAACAACTTTCAGATCATCTACCTCATGTTGAAGTTTGTTAAAGTCTTTTAGTTTCTCAGGACATTTTGTCAATTCAATAGTTAGTTCTTCTACCTTCTTTTCATCCTTTTCTTTAGATTCAAGAGCATTGGACATTTTAACATACATGCGATCATATGATGAGACCGACAGAAGAACCTGTTTGTTTGAGGGAAGGAGAGCTTGTTTTGATGAAGATCTAGTGAGATTAATCTTGTCAGACTCTTGAGGTACTGAAAAATGATCCATAAACATAGGTTTGCTCTATCTTCTTGATCATTAGAAGATGAAGCAAATTCTTCCTAATCATGTTCTTCGACCATCATTCCTTTGTCTTTTCTTAGAGAGTTCTTAGGTTTGAACTTGTTTTCTTGATGATTGCCTTTTCTTCCTTCTTTGTAAAAGGATTGTGATGCTTTTGAAGATGAAGAAGGATTTGTCTTTTTGGATCTGCAATCAATAGAAAAGTTTGAAACAGATATCGTTAGATTTATCATAAGTGGATTGACTTTGATTGACAGAAGATGGTCTTTTTTAGAATCTTCCTTTTGACTTTCTTTGGAAGTTCCTTTTTCTGGCGCGACTATATTGATATTAGAGCAACTAAAGAAAAAGAACCACTTATGTATTTCATGGATAAACCTTTAGTATCATTACCAGAATCTTCGTTGCGATAACAAGAAACTTTATCATTGCGATCATCAGAGTTGTTAGAGTCTGTGTCATAAGAAACATTTGACAAAGATCATATTCTCCTAGAATGCGAGGAAACAAAGTCAATGTTCGTATTCTTTGTTTCCTAAAAGACATTTTTCTTTAGAACTTTAGTTTGCTCATAGTTGTATAAAGTTCCATAAAGGGCAGTTAAAGGCATGTGATGAAGATCCTTAGAGGTTTCTAAGCATACAGAAATATTTTCACATGAGTTGGGTAAACAATCCATAAATTTGCAAAGAACTTCAGTATAATTAAATACTTTGTCATGTACTTTGAGATCATTGAGAAGAGAGTTAGACATGTTGTACACATCTGTGAGAGATTCGTCTTTGTGATAAGCAAATAGCTTGTATTGTCGGATGAGACTAATCCTCTTGCTTTGTTTTACTTCCGAAGTCCTTTCATATAATACATTGAGAGTGTTCCACATTATAAAGCTTGAATAAATGTTCATTACAAGAAAATCTAACCAAGAAATGCGAGATCAAAGTATTCTAAAGACATGCTGATTTCAGATAAATTTTCTTTGAAGATACTTTGCTAAAGCATTCTGAGCTAGAGAAAGAGATTGCATCTTCTGAGCTGAAAGAGAAGATCGTATTGCCAAATCATTTTCGTAATGATCTTGATCCAAAGGGGGAGATTGTTAAGACACCGTCTCATTGGATTCAAGATCATCCAATACGAAGATCGCAATCTAAAGTTAATGCTGAAAGTCACTCTCAACCATAGTCTAGGGTCTAAATTGTAATAAGTGTCAAAGTTATAATATCTAGATATTATTTAGATATTATGTTTTAGTTTAATATTAGTTTATTATTAACTTTTGATAATATCTATTTGTTAGATATTATCTCTCTCTATCAATCGATCAACATCAATCACACACAATACACATAGCTAAAGGTGAAAAAGAGAGAAAACAAACAGAGAACTCAAACTCAAGAAATCAACCGTGTAATCATCGTTTGTTATTGAAACAGGTTGGTTTATGATCTATTGTTTGTTGTTTTGATTATCTGGTAACGATCACGGACTCACAATTGGTATCAGAGCTGATCCAGGTTCAAAATCAAAATTTTCAACTCTCTGTGTTCTTCATTTTTGAAGAACACTGTTCAATCATCAAAAACTTGATTTTGCGGTTATTTTCGAAATCAAAGTGTTGTGTATTGTTCTAATTGATAAGGAGAATATACTGTCAAAATTTTGGGCTGTAAAACGACTTCTAGATTGTTCGATTTGAGAGTTGCAGGTCATTTTAATCGAAGAAGACAACGTATCGGTCATTTACAATATATCGGTCTTTTACTATCGGTCTTACCATCTTCCGGTCGAACTCCCATAAACAGAATACCGGTCGAATATCTCACCTATCGGTCTTATCTCGAATACATCCGGTCTTCATATACCGGTCTTTCTCACTTCCCGGTCGAAGACATTTCAACCCCGGTCGACCCACACTTCTACAAATTATCGGTCAAACACTCTCTGGTCAAAGAGCTTCCCGATCGAATCCCACATCCCGGTCAAATCAACTTCCGGTCAAACTCATTTCCCGGTCCACCTTGTACTTTGTACCGGTCGAAGATCACTCCATTATCGGTCCTTTGGTATCACACTCCACTATCGGTCTTTGGTTCAAAAAGTTTCACGTGTTCCACCCACTCACAATTAATTAGAGTATCGGTCATTAAATCTTACACTCACATCACTCTCACACTTTCGTCCACTCATACCACTCACTCTCACATACGTGGAGATGCTTGCAAACCTTTTTAACAAGATGAAAATGAATGATGAGGTGATTTGCAACCACGTGTAATGCTTTTTCTTGAAAGTTTGAACCATATTTTGTAGTGGAGAGAAAGTAGAAAGTTTCAATACCGGTCCATATCCTTTGTTAAAACAACATACCGGTCCAAAGTTTTATTGGTCAAATATTTATATCGGTCCACTAATCAAGAAACAATTATACCGGTTGAACTCTCAATAAACTTTGTACCGGTCGAAAGAACTTTCTACTACTGGTCGAGTAAATTGAAAAGAATACCGGTCCTAAAGTAATACCGGTTGAAAAATCTTATTCAGATTGACATCTAGAGAAGCCCTTGCAATCGGAACTGACACCAAGCCACCAGTTCTCTTTAAAGGAGAATACGAACAGTGGAAAGATCGGTTTCTGAACTTTGTTGACAGACATGAGGTGGGTGATTTCATCAGGAAATCTATAGAAGAAGAGGTTATGAAACCAATCATGATGACTCGTTTGGTTGGAACCGTGCCGACTCAGGTTGAACTGTTGTATTCAAGAGCCTATTTTGACATTGAAGAACGAGTCCTGATCTATACATAATCAGAAGTCGATTTCTCTTTAAACTTTGTGTGCCTTTGCTTGCTCAGATCTGAAACATGTGAAACTCGTGAGTTAGACTTCTGAGCAACAAACAAATGCTTCTTCTTCGGATTACCAGTAGTGTTCGGTTTCTGTGAATGCTGAGATATATTCTTACCTTTACCATTTTTAGCTTCACAGAGACGGAGTTATCAACTTTCATTGATTTTGCACTGTTAACAGGCATACTGGTTTTTCCCAAAGATTTCTTAACAAAAGATGAATGGTTAGGAAGTTTTGCATTAAAGTCAAATTGTTCAAAACAATCATCTAAACCACCGTCAGCGTTCAGAAAATCAAACTCTTTATTAGCTAGACCAGACATGTCCTCAGAGTTTGAAGCCTTAGAAATAATAACATTTTTGAACACAGTTGAAAAAACTTTTTGTTCAATATTCATCAGAAGTCTTTCATCTGTTAAAGAATTCTTGAGTTCAGAAATTTTACTTTCTAAAACGAGAGGAGGGACATATAGTTTACCTTGAATAGGTTTCGCCTCCATTTCCTTTTCAGAATAACTTGGAAAGAAATCACTTGAAAGAGTTTTCTTCTTTTGATATATTGGATTTTCATTATAACTATTATTCATCTTCGCATAATAAAATGGAAGGTGAACTTTAAATGATTTCAAACGTTTTTCAGTTTCGTTGGCTTTATCCTCTTCTGACAGTTTAGTCCAGAAAGTTTTAAACTCAGGGATTCGTCGAGCTAATTTCATAGAAAGATGATCATAAAGTGCAGGCACTTCAGACATTCCTTTTTGAAGACAGTGAGGATTCTTATAACCAATTCCCCATCTCTCTATTTCCTCTTTGGGTTTGTTCAGATGAATAGTCTGTTCAGTTTGACCCATTTTGTTTAACTTCTCTTCCAAACTTTTTAATTTACCCAGTAAAGAAAAGTTTTCTTTGGTACATGAAGAATGCAATTTTGTAAGCTCATATATATCAATCTCACTTTTTGTCAGTTTAGACTTGAGTTCAGAATTCTCTTTAAGAATTATTGTCTTTTCCTTTGCGTTGGTGTCATTATCTCTATGTAAAACCTCAACCAATACTTTCTTCTCAGCAATTTCATTGCTAAGTTTCTGTATCAATTGGTTTTTGTCAGTAATAACACCATTTTCTCGCTCAAGATTAGATTCTAACTCTTCTTGTTTTAAACTCATGGCATGCATTTTATTCATGAAATCTGAATACGATAAATAACATACCTCCTCTTCTTCATTCTCTTCTGAATCTGCTTCAGCGTCTGATTCTATCTTTCCCATCAAGCACATGTTGACAGCTTCATCCTTCTGTTCATCTTCTTCTTCCTCGTCTGAATGATCAAGCCAGTATTCATCTTCAGCCATTAGTGCCTTACCAGCCTCCTCTTGCTTTGCAAGAAGCATCTTGTTCTTGTAATAATCGGAGTTTCTGACTTTTGATCTTCGGCAATCCTTGGCAAAGTGACCTGTTTTGCCACAGTTGTAGCACGTAGGTGGTTCTGGTTGACTGGATCCTTCAGCTTTAAACTTTCTTTCTTCTGGTTTCCTCTCCTCTAATCTCTTCCCTTCAGCTTGATATCTTCTCTCTTCCGGTTTCCTCTCTTCTGTTCTTTTCCCTTCAAATCTCTTTCCTTCATATCTACTTCCTTCAACCCTTTCTTTATGAGCATAGTTGTTGGGACCAGAAGAATACCTCTGACTGTTTGATGTTGGTTTCCTGTAGAACTTTTTCTGAAAAGCATTCGTCAGCATAAGCATTGCTTGTTTCAGTTGTTCATTTTCATCCGTGTCAGAGTTTGCATAAGCTTCATCTTCTTCTGATTCATACACAATTGTCTTGTTCTTCTTCTTCCTGACAACAAGAGCAACTGTGTCTTCAACTGTCTTTCCATTCTGCCTCTTCTCATCTAGAATTTCATCCACCTCTTCTTCATTTTGTTTGAGGGTTTCATACACCTCATGAAGTGGAATCTCATTCAAATCTTTGATCTGCTTCATCTGTCTGGTAAATCTTTTCCATTCCGGATGTAGAATACTTAGAAATTTGACGTTCAGCTCAATTTGAGATTTGTGGACCTTATTCTTGCTTAATTCGTTCAGCAAAGTCACAAACCTGTCATAGGTTTCTTCTAAAGATTCTCCCACTCTGCCTCAAAATTCTTCATAATTGTTCAGGCAGTTGGTGATTTTAAGTTGATTCCCAACCTTTGAACCTAGCATCATCTTCTCAAGCTGATCCCACATTTCTTTGCCGGAGGCCTTGTAGCTGTCAATCTTTACATAGATTTCGTTTGGAATTCCTTGTTGAATGTATGACTTAGCTAATCTGTCGCCTTTAGCTCTTCTGAGATTATCATCTTCTAGCTCATGAAACTTAAGTTCAACCATACGAACTGCAACTAACACTCATGGACCCAAATACCAGTGGGTACCAAAGAAAATTAAATCTGTGTTGCAGGCACCTACTGTCAAGGGGGAGTAGGAGAACAGAGGCTTCTAAGTAAATCAGCTTAGAACCAGTACTTCAACGAAGTATGGCTTTTGAACACAACAGTTCAAGACCCGCACTTCAAATATCAAAAGACCTTACTCCGTGCTGAAAAAGAGATTGTACTCCGATACTCGAATGAGGAAATCAACCATCAAGGGGGAGTACATACATATTTGTCTGAAATTTGATGCATATCTTTTACAACTGATAATGTACTGATGCATAATTTCAGGGGGAGTAAAAAGGTGATGACTTCTGATTATTTCTGATCAGAACTCGTACTTTAAAAGTTTTACTCCTTTTTGTCCTTTCAATTTAAGTGAATAAATTTTACTTTGACTTGACTTAAGACTTTTGCAGAAGTTTGAGAGAAGCTTAAAAGATCATATCTTTATGACTTTAAGCTTAGCTTCATGAGATGAAAGATCACACGTTAAAGTATAATCCTTTATCTTAATCTCATATATGGTTGAAAGAAGGACAAATTTCAATCATAGAAAACATTGTTTTTAATGTTCACACCACTTCCCGATTTTTTCAACAGATTTTATAATATGGAAGTGTGATTTTAAATGTTTTCAAAATCAATTTTGTGCTTTAACTGAAATAGTTAAACCAATCTGAGCATCACGTGCATCATAGGAAAACAAGAATCATTGTGCTAGGAATTAACACAACTTCTATGGAATCACCTTAACCAGTGATTTCTACCCAAGAAGTTAATCCTTAGTGATTGAGTGTGAGAAGCGAAAAGAAATGAGTGTGATTAGAGTAAGCAAAATGTTTAAAAGAAAGAGCGTGTGAGAACAGAGTTAAAAGAATATTACAACTCTGCACCAACTTTTTCTGAGCCGGGTAGCCACATTTCTAGTGATTCACAATTCTTTGGTGATCATTATTGAAACAGGCAACTAACCCATGCCAACTCTTGATCAAATCTCACCAACTACTCATTTTCTTCTTCACAAGAAAGTGTTTCACATTTTCAAAGGGGAAGCAGCACATTTGCTATCTGATTTTCATTCGGAAAATCTGGATATTGAAAAGAAGGAAGTCTGCCCCACCTTCACTCATGCACATTGAATCTGTGTTTAACTTACTGTTGTCTCAGTGATTTACACAAATTTTGAGCCAAATAAGCAATCATCAATACTTAATTCTTTCAAACACAAGCACGAACACACAAGGAATTAGTTTCTTTGTCATAACGTTTATAGAAATTACCTTTGTGGTGTTTCGATGATTAAATGGAAGCCCTGGGGGAGTCAACATCAAACAACTCCTTTCCATATGTGTATTCGTTACACACAGTGACTTAGTGTTACTGACAGGCATTCTAACTGATTCATTAGTTGATTAAGGTGTTACATGATTATTTTGTCTAGATTTGCAAAGATCAGGATGAATAACTATTGAATTGACGGATCAGAGACTCCAAGTGGTTGACATTTCTTACTCAAAGTTTTGATGAAGTCGTTGCACTTTCCATCCAAAAGGGGGAGAATATAAAGCTTTAAGAAATGTTCATTACAAGAAAAGCTAACCAAGAAATGCGAGATCAAAGTATTATGAAGACATGCTGATTTCAGATAAATTTTCTTTGAAGATACTTTGCTAAAGCATTATGAGCTAGAGAAAGAGATTGCATCTTCTGAACTGAAAGAGAATATCGTATTGCCAAATCATTTTCGTAATGATCTTGATCCAAAGGGGGAGATTGTTAAGACACAGTCTCATTGGATTCAAGATCATCCAATACGAAGATCGCAATCTGAAGTTAATGTTGAAAGTCACTCTCAACCATAGTCTAGGGTCTAAATTGTAATAAGTGTCAAAGTTATAATATATAGATATTATTTAGATATTATGTTTTAGTTTAATTTTAGTTTGTTATTAAGTTTTGATAATATCTATTTGTTAGATATTATCTCTCTCTCTATCAATCGATCAACATCAATCACACACAATACACATAGCTAAAGGTGAAAAAGAGAGAAAACAAACAGAGAACTCAAACTCAAGAAATCAACCGTGTAATCATCGTTTGTTATTGAAACAGGTTGGTTTATCATCTATTGTTTGTTGTTTTGATTGTCTGGTAACGATCACGGACTCACACACATGTCTTTTGATATGGCAAGATTCATGATGGAATGATAGATATCATGCGGAAAAATATAACAATAATGGTTCTCGCTTTTGTATCAACAACTTGCTTCTTGTCTCTTTCTGGCCATTGGTTAAGAGACTTGATAATTTGTCTATCAAGTTCAATAACTTTGTCATTTTCGTCTCTGACACTAGGAAAAAATGAGGTAGGAACATGTGGACCATTTTTTTAGAACGTGCAATATTTGGTTGTCAACTCCTTCAAGAAAGAGTAGCATCCTATTTTTCCAAAGAGACAAGTTATCTCATTGAAAATGGGGAGGTTTGGATAGAGAACCATTATCATTGGTTGTATAAGTCATATTGGATCCTGTTTATGAGGTTAAACAAACCGCTCTAATACCACTTGTCGTTCCTGGAAAGTGATGACTTACACCTGAAGTGTTTGTAAAAGGGAGATTGCATGCAAACACAACAGATTTTCGCTTTTTAATTCTTTCTTCTATATTTTGCATAAAAGATTACAGATTTGTTGCAGAAGCTAGGAAGATAAGACCTATGATCCTAAATAATCTTACTGTGATAAATTTGCTAAACTAAAAAAGAGATTGGGGGGGGGGGTGGAAGAAGTTTCTCTTCCAGATTCGAAGAACTAAATAAGTTCTTAAGAGGATGGTGCCAAATTTACTTTTGAAACACTCTCAAGGATGTTCTTTCAAAATGGTTAGTTTGCAAGGAAAGACAAGGGTGGCTTTTTATGGACCTTGTTGTATTAAATGCAGAATGACCAACTTTAACGCATGTCTTCTTCTGATTAGTTGATCTAGGTATCGTAGCACTCTTCATTTCAACCTTTGAGATTTTATGTATACACCATTTGACTTGCTTCATCCTTTAATATGCCAAGGGAACAGTAAAGCAAACAAGGTGCTAATAAAATGGTGCTTTTGTACTTTGCTTAGGCTGACATGTGGTACATGTTCTCATACCAATGGCTAAGCAAGATAGTTGGTGAGTAAAACTTGGGGCCAAATTTATAATTTCAGGATCCGCCTTTCCAGTAGTAGTATTTGTCAGACTAATATTTGACTTTATCCTATACTGATATTCTTTTGGTTAGATTGCAAACCAATCCGCGTTTGGTGACGATCTTGACCTTATTTCAACTAGTTTTCGATTTTCTGAAGACATTTTGCTTTTGAATCAATAAAGATAGTTATAATACTTTTATAAGATAAAAGTCCTACCTTTTCTATATCCGAGATATAAGATATATATCAGATTTTCCAACTAATAGAACATTATGAAGTGCTTGGTTCAGATATATATTGAGTTAGTAAAAATGGAACTATACGATCTATAGAAAAACTTATCGGATGAGATCTTTGATCAACATTAGTGAAGTAATATATGATGGCATATCCGAATCCTAAGAGAATAGTAGATATCCAATGAGGTGATATCCAATGAGTAAGTTTCATCGAATATGTACCCTGTGAAACAAGGTAAATAAGAATAGTTGTAGGTGTTTGTTCGAATGCTATGAGTATTATACACAAATCCGATGGTTGAGACCAACAAATATCATCTTTGGTTTTGAAGCTCTAGCTTTATATGAGCACATCTTCAGAGATGATCTTGTCCGATCAGATGCTCCTCTAACTCCTCTAACTGAAAGATCAAATGATCCAATTACTACTCCTTTAGTTCCTCTAAAGTTAATATATCCAAAGCTCCTAAATGATCAACTCTCAACTAACTAACCTAGCTGATCCAATCCAAAATTATCCCTCCCTCCAGGAAGTCAGGAGCCCCAAGGAACTACTCTTTATTTTCCAGAAAGATAATGTACTTTACATACATTAGTGGAACTATGAGATTCCAATGATTCGATGAGCTTTTGTTTGCAGACAACACTGATCTCATTGATCTACTCTTCAAATGTTTGGATATTGAGATGTGAAGACTGTTTGCCAATAAATAAGGCATGTCCTCAATCAGAGAAAGAAGTTTGTTGGTTAAACCAAAAGATGCGGGCTTACAAAAAGTGTAAACTTGTATTTATTGTAGTTTTATTTATTTCTCTTTACAATTCAATCTAGATAATGTAATTTCAAATTTTCAGTGTTTCCATTTCAGTGCTTTATCTTTCTTTCACTGTAACATTATCCAAAAGGAAAAAAGAAAGAACAATATGAGAAGTCTTCAAAAGAACAAAAACAAACATAAAGAGAAAAGATCAAAACGAAAAAGACACAAATTAATCCAAAAAACAGAACAAAAAGATAACTGAAATTGTGACTTCAACATGTAAACTTTTTTATGTCTCAGTACTACATTTCCTTTCAAGTTTTCTTAAGTTATCTATTATTATTATCAACAAATAGAGGGGATTGTTAGATTCAACTATTTGATTTGATGGTACTGCAATATAAAATACGATCAAACACTTATGCTGGTACCCGGAATTCATAAAGAAGATCCAAACTGTTAGAGGATCTAATTTGAAAAGGAACCGACGGTGTAGGATTCGAAAAATGTAATGAAGGATTCGATTTTGGTGTATCAAAATACCATGTAATTCGGATATCCAGTCATCCTTTTAAATAAGATTTACATTGTAAATCTCTAAGTCCTATTTGTAATCCGTTATATGGTCAAACAGAATACCTTCAGCAAAATCAAATACTAGTTGAAGTGAAGTTAGATCGACGCCAAAGTGGATTGGTATGTCATCTAGCTGATGGAAGATCAGAAGAAGAATAAGTCAGATAGTTTGACAAATACTATCTGTTAAGCCGGATTGACATGAAGACTTAGGGACCAAGTTTCACCCACCAAATTTTACCAACTCTAGTCCTAATGTGGGAACATGCCCAACATGTCAGGCAGAATAAGTACAAAAGTATGTCTACTATACTGTTCACTCTGTACCAAAGGATGAATTGGAGAAACAAATATCTACATCATATCAAATGGCTAACATGAAAACTAAAAAGATACATGGATCGGAAAATCATATGAAGACACATGTTAAAGTTGCAATGTTGCATTAAATGCATGGACTACTATAAAAGGCGATATTTGGATCATATACAACTTGTTTCTTTGAAGAATTTCTATGTGCGAATTCTTGCACACCGGGGCCTTAATTGCGAGTCTGTTTCAGTATTTAATTGTGAGCAAATTCATCAATCAGTGTAGATTGTTTAGGATATGTCGCTCCTTCCTAGTTTTTGCAACAATCTGTAATTCTTTGTTTTTATAAAACATACAGAATTAAGATTGAAAATTTGTTGTGTTTGTATTCAGCTCCTCTCTACAAAGATTGTAGTATGTCATTAACCACTTTGGGACCAACATGTTATCACTTGATTACCACAAATGAGAATCACAATAATGTTAATAAGCATGAGAATCAATCATATCTTAGGGCAATGATCATTCTTTTTTTTAATTGAACAAGTAAATGTTGGTAATTTGTCGTCTCTTCATACATTACAACTTAATTAATTTTTTTTTTTCAAAACTAAATACCTAATTATTATCTGTTCTAAAATATTTCAGTTACAATTAAAATTTGAATTGAATAACTTATATAAAAATAATCATTTTATTCTTTGTATTTTTACATTAATATCATCATATATCTTTCGAATTTTAAACGAGTCTTCAAATTTGCCCTACTACGATATGATTGTCAAGACACTACCATATCAGATTAAATCCATAGGATCTAAGAATGATGTGAATCTACAGAAGCTAACATATAGAACTACATATCTTTTTCATTTTTTTTGAGTTTTTCAAAATATAGATATTTTCTAAAGTGCATTCCAGGTCGGACCTAGAGTGGGCATATAGAAATAAACATTTGTTGTTCGCTTTATTTGGACATAATGAATGTAGGAATCTAAAAAATGATAATAAGATAAAGTAGAACATCGGGAATCGAGATATATACATGAATGAGTAGGGGTAAGATAAAGTTGGTCGGTTTGAACACATATGACCAATCCAACATAAAGGTCGGATTTTGAAAAATCTCAACCCAACACAACCAAATCAAAATTATAACCCAACCCAAACCGTGTGGATTGGATTGGGTTAGGTTCGTCGATCGGTAGAAACTTTGTTACAATATTACATAAAATGGGTTGAAAGAAAGAGAATATGTCAATCAGCAATGACCGTTTTGGATATCTCCAACTTCGATGCTTTCTTTACCTTAATTTTAGTCATTTATTCTACAACCAACCACAAATCAATCCCGCCATAAGATAAAAACAATTCAAAATCCAAGGTGTTCATGTTGTTTCTATCCCTTGACAAATGCACACATGAAATTTTCATTTATAGATTGTTAGTTTATATTATCAAGTCATTTCTCCAATTGTGTATCCATGGTTTTCTTATTTTTCACATCCGAGTATACAAATATTTTAAGAAATTCCAACTGATCTTAAAGCATCGTCCCTTGTAATCGTTAGCCGAATGACTTTGTAGCTGGAAGATGGTTTGATTATTTTAACATCTGGGATTTTGGCGGAGGATCGGCATTTGGTGAGTACTTTGTGGTACCAATCGATACACAAAGATTTAATCTCTTCATTCTTCTTAGCTGAATCCTCCAGAGCATTCATTTGAGCTTTGATAGCGTCGACAGATGATTTTGTGATTTCGGCTTCTTTCTCGGCCAACTTTAAAGCTAGCTCGGTATCTTTATCTCGATCCATTTGGGCCAATTTAGCAGCTTTCAATTCTTCTTTAGATAAGCCCAAATCAGGAGAGGTAATCTTTGGGGGAGGAAGATGAATTCCACCACCATCATCAGCTTTCTTTATCATGGCATCTTTACGACGTTTTTCTTGTGCAGCTACTTCATCTGGTGTTAGTTTTCCTTTGCCCTTATCTTTCTTAGGCAATTTCTCCCCCTCAGATTCTTCGACCACTTTTGGGTGGTCGGTTCCTTCCTCTTCGGCAGATGCCGATACTTTGGTAGTTTTGGTTTCGGTAGAGGTGGCAGTAGCAGTAGAAGGATCTCCCCGACTCGTACTGTTAATGATTATTTGAGGGGTAATTTGCTCCCCCTCAACTTGTTTCTCCCCCTCAGTGCGTGCTGGGGAGGAAAGACCAGCCTTAGCCGACACACGGCCAAGTCGTTGGTCTATCCGATCAAGAGTAGTTCTGTCGTCTGGAGTGAAGGCGGACTCCCTGATGTCAATATCCAGTGACCCAACACAGTACTGAGCCACATCGGCAGGCATCGAGTCAAGTCGTTGATTTATACTCTGCATAGCACTTAGAATATGAGAGTTGACAGAATTTTGATCTGTAGCCTGCTGCCGAAGACTAATAAGATCCTGATCCCGTGCATCAGAAGCAGCTTTGAGAGCGGCCACAAAAAGAGTCAAGGAGGTATTGTTATCAATTAGCCTGATAACCTCCTTGAGTATGGCATCCAGAGCGTTAGAGAGAGGGGCACGAAGACCATCAACTTCATGATGCAGAACATTCAAGCATCGAAATATGTCTTTGTTTAGATCTAAGCATTCGGAATTCTTCTCTTTGATAAGTTGTACGAGCTCAGCTAGGGAAGTGTTGGTGATGTCCATAGAATTGAGTAGCTCAGGCTTACGTAAAGACTTGTGAAGCAACTTATACTGTGTACCGAGCATCCTTACCTGCCAATTGGTATCAATAATTTCGGCAAAAAAATCGGCAAGTATGGAGATCGACACCCATGGTGCTGAAGAGGAAGAGGTTGAAGGGCCAACCCTGTCGGTAGTGGGAGAATGGGGATAATGGGGTAAGATGTGTTCTTTCGGTGGAGATTGCCTCTTCGGTGGACAATCTGGATGGAAGCCATCCGAAGAGGAATCTGAGGAAGAGGGTGAGTGTTTGGGAGAAGGGGAAGGAGTTTGCGTTGGTGAAGGAGGGGTAAGTGTTTAGGAGAGGGAGACCGTGTTGGTGAGGCTATATTTTCGGATGGATCAGAAAATAATAAATCAAAAATGTCCACGGTATTTCTACCGATATGTGCAATATCTTCGGGTGTGACCCCGGGTGATAGGTTGTCTTGTGGAGAAGAGAAACGTTGGTCCGGAGAAGAGGCCAACTCATCTTCGTCTCTCAATTGAAATTGAGGAGAAGGGATAACATGGGTCTCCGTTTGTACAACCAAACCTTGTTGAGAAGATTTGGAGGAGGTAGAATGGGTTTCAGTAGATCCCCACGACCCAAATGGGGAAATTTCAACTTCCTCCGATTGTTGAGAATCGGTAGAAGGTGTGTGAGGTTCGGCCATTGGTTTCCTAAGCCTTTTAGAACGAGACCTAGGAGGGGATTTTGAGCCCCGTCGCTTAGTAGAAGGAGATGAAATGACCGGGGCAGATACTGAAGGTTGTTTCGGTGGCATAGTCATTGAAGCAAGTGCAAATTTACCGGTAGCCTTTTTCTTCTTAATGGACACCGATTTGGCTCGGGTAGTTTTGGGGGCAGAAGGGACCACCAATTGAGGAGCACTTTGAGAAAGTGGAAGCCTTTCGATACCACTCTCCAAAAGAGTACCCCAAATTGGATTGGGAGAAGAGATGAAAGAGATAATACCTGAGGTGAGTGGAGTGTCGGTAGGTTTGATCGTCTTGAAGATGGTCTGATTGCTTATCTGAGGGATAGGCAAGTCATATGCGATGGTCGGTTCGGACAGACCCGCATCGGCACAAAGTTGCGCAGACAGTTTCTCATTGATGATGAGAGAGATGAACCGAGGAAGTGCCACGTTGAGCATCCTAGGTGGCGTGATGACAGTGACCAGGGATCAAAAATCACCTGGGAAAAGTCGATGCGCCTTATAAGGATGAGGGCATGTATCAACCTGGTGATTGCAGCAGGTGATTGATCCCACCCAGACGTTTTGTTGGAAATGCAGTAGAGGATATGCGAGAAAAAATAGTTCCAAATAGCACCCATGTTCTTTCGAAGAAGAGTACCAGAACCTTTGGTGTTCCCTTCATTCACATAGTTGAGGGAGGCAACTACCTCCTCATGTTCCCGATTAGTAGGGAAAGGAGTGTAGACATCAAACTCCGGAATGCGTAGGATCGAACGAACATCCTCGACCCCAAATGAAAGATCGGGATGTTCTTCAGAAGAAAGGATGGAAGCTGATACCTGGTGAGTTTCTGAGTCATACTTGCATGTATGCTAGAAACTGCCAAGGAGCATCTTGCTCATCTTGGTAGACAATGTGAATGCATGTTGTAGAGGAGTTTTCTGGAGAAAAAGGGAGACCTGGTTGAACTCAGGGTGGTCCACATCAGTAGAGAGTCGTGCAACCTGGTTGCACGCAGGAAAAGCAAGAGTTTCCCGAGAAAGAGAGATGGTCTTGGAAGCCTTCGAGGATTTTGAAGATGCCATTGAAGAAGAAAGAAAGATGAGAACAATGGAGTTGCAGGTTTGCTAGAGAGAGAAAACTTTGAGAGGGTGTAAACGTAAAAAATGAAGAAGATGAGGAGGTATATATAGGTTAAGAAACTTGGAGGGAAAGTTAGATTTCAAAAAGAATTAAATAACATAAAAGGTAATGATGGTACGACGTAAACGTGCGTCATAGAGAAGTGGAAGGGCCGAAAAACGGCTAAATGTCAGAGTCGTGGACGTCCCATCAATTGACACACTTACCCTGAGAAGCCACGTGGCATAATCTGATAGGTAGAAGAAAAGGTGCCGAAGATATTTTCGGTATAAGAGATGTGGATAAGGATGACAAATCATTCATTATACCGAAAGGCGAGAAGTGTCGAAGTATGAGAGATACTTTGGCAAGAGATACCGAAAGAACGAGAGAGAAAGAGTTCCTAAGAGGAGAGATTCGGTAAGGAAAAATTCGGCAAGAAAGAGAGAAACCGAAAACAGGATTTCGGTAAGAGAGACTTCGATATTGATGAAAACCGAAGGAAAGGAAATCGGTAGTCGTGAGGAATACCGAAATGAAGAACAAATTTCGGCATATGATGGAATTGCCGAAAAGAAGAGATGCCGAAGGGAAATATTTTATTTTATTATTTTTTTAAACAAAATTTAACATACCTAATGATCCAATGAGAAAGTTGAATCTTGCCTCATCCAGTGGTTTTGTGAAGAGGTCTGCAAGCTGTAGATCTGTAGGGATAAAGTGAAATTCAATATCACCTTTAGAGATATGATCTCTTATAAAGTGATATTGAATATCAATGTGTTTAGATCAGGAGTGCAACACTGGATTGTTAGCAATGGCTATGGCACTGGAATTGTCACATAGGATAGGTATTTGAGAGTAAAACTTGTCATAGTCTTGTAGTTGATTTTTCATCCACAAGATCTGTGCACAACAGCTCCCAGCTGCAACATATTCAGCTTCAGCAGTAGAGGTAGATACTGAATTCTGTGTCTTGCTGGACCAGCTGACTAAATTTCCACCTAGTAATTGACAACTGCCAGTTGTACTTTTCCTGTCTACTTTAGACCCTGCAAAATCAGAATCTGAATAGCCAATGAGATCAAAACCTGAGTCCTTGGGATACCAAAGACCCAGATTCATAGTACTTTTTAGGTACCTAAAAATGCGTTTCACAGCCGCCAAGTGAGATTACTTGGGATTGACTTGATAACACGCACACAGACACGTAGCATACATAATATCAGGTCTACTAAAAGTAAGATAGAGAAGAGACCCTATCATCCCTCAATAATTCGTGATATCAACGGACTTACCAGCGAGATCAACATGAATTTTAAGAGGTGGTGCCATTGGAGTTTTCATGGGAGAGCAATTTTCAAAATCAAACTTCTTTAATAAATCACGAATATATTTACTCTTATTTATGAAAATACCTTCAGAAGTTTGTTTAATTTGAAGACCAAGAAAGAAAGTAAGCTCACCCATCATACTCATCTCATATTTGCTTTTCATGAGAGAGGCAAACTCCTGACAAAGAGTTTCATCAGTGGCACCAAAGATGATGTCATCCACATAGATTTGAACAAGAATGATATTACCTTTGATTTTCTTGAGAAAGAGAGTATTGTCAATTTTACCTCTGGTATATCGGTTTGAGAGAAGGAAATATGACAAAGTGTCATACCAGGCACGAGGAGATTGTTTCAGACCATAAAGGGCTTTGTCTAATCTGTACACATAGTATGGATGAGTTGGATCTTCAAAGCCAGGAGGTTGTTTCACATAGACTTCTTCAGCAAGTTCTCCATTGAGAAATGCACTTTTAACATCCATTTGAAAAACCCAGATGTTTTTGTGAGCAACATGAGCAAGAAAGATCCGTATTGCTTCAAGTCTAGCAACAGGAGCAAAGGTTTCGTCATAATCGATACCTTCCTCTTGTCTATATCCTTGAGCAACAAGTCTGGCTTTGTTCCGAATAACAGTGTCAATTTCATACATCTTATTTCAGAAGATCCACTTAGTGCCGATAATAGTCTTACCGAACGGACGAGGCACAAGTCTCCATACTTTGTTTCTTTCAAATTGAGACAACTCTTCTTACATGACAGTGATCCAACAAGGATCTTCGAGAGATTTTTCAATTTTCTCGGGCTCTATTATGGAGAGAAAGTTCATATAGAGACAAATGTTTCCAACACCTCTTCTAGTTTAGACACCTGCTTGCTGATCACCAATAATCTGATCAATTGGATGATCCTTGGTCCATTTTAGAGCTGGAGGAAGAGGTGCAGTAAATGTGCTAGGAGAATATGAGGGTGAAGGATCGGTAGGTATAGGATGGGTTTGGTGAAGAGGAGAAGAATGCAAGGTTGGTTCGGCAGGTGCAATAGCTTCGGTAGTCGGTAGGGGAACTGCCGAACTATGGTTAAAGGAAGTTGAAGCTGCCAAAAATAGAACATAGGGAGGTCCCGCAGACAAAAGATTTGGGGAATCTTCTCCAACACAGGAAGTGATCCACTCATGAAGTTCATTATCAACACAAGATAAGGAAGATGTCTTATGATCATCGAACTTCACATGTATTGATTCGTCAATACATTTTCTCCTTAGATTGTAGACTCTATAGGCTTTAGAAGATAGAGAATATCCCATAAAGATATCCTCATCAGCCTTGGGATCGAATTTCCCAAGATGTTCTCGATCATTTAAGATAAAACACAAGCAGCCGAAAACATGAAGAAAACCGAGGTTTGGTTTTCGGCCATAGAAGACTTCGTAGGAAGTCTTGTTGTGTCTTTTCACAATAATAGATTGGTTTTGAGTAAAGCAGGTTGTATTGACAGCCTCAGCCCAGAAGTAGGTAGGTAGATTTGATTCACTTAGCGTGGACCTTGCAGCTTCACATAGTGTACGATTCTTCCTTTCCACAACACCATTTTGTTGCGAAGTTCTGATTGCTGCAAAGTTTTGAGAGACGCCTTTGTCAATGAAAAAGGCATCTAAGGTAACATCTCTGAATTCGGTCCTGTTGTCACTTCTGATAGATTTGACTACTTGACCATTGAGAACTTCAGATTTCTTGATGAAATTGATGATTTCTTCAGATGTATCACTTTTGTACCTAAGAAAGAATACCCAAGTGTAACGTGTGAATTCATCAATAATGACAAGAATGTACCTTTTACCACCAAGACTAGGTGTGTAACACCCTAAAAATCAGAGTAAATTAAAACCTGAAAATCTGGCAACATGACATTCGTATTGATAATAAACTCCCAAGAAGGGGATCAGTCCTTAAGACTTTACAAAAACCTGTATCGATATAGAGTTTGTCAACAAACTAATCTAGACACTTATATCAAGATTACATCAGTTGACCTTCCATAATGTATCAAAAGAATGGGACTTAAAAAATGCCCTGAAACAATACTAGTCATCTCAAAATGCCTCGAGACTCAAACCCGTCTCTCAAAACCCCGGCAACCCACCGCTAAGGGAAACCTGTTATACACATCATTTGAGAAAAAGTGTCAGACTTAAAGCCTGGTGAGAACATACAGTTTATAAAGCTCGAAAGATATAAATATCAGTATCATAAAGAAATCTTTTCATAAAGGTTTAGTTCGTAAAGATAACATTTCGCCACAACCGGGCCTCTTCGGTCCAAAACTCGTTAAACGGTGATAAAAGGACCATTTTACCAAGGATGGTGGCGTAACACTAAGTAAGCCAAAATCCGAGTTATGAGCTAAACAATTGGAATCCGAGGATACGAACACATAAGTCCGTGCTAAAGTGTGAGACATAGCCCCAAGCAAAACATACTCCTTCACTAGGATCACTATGAACCATGGCTAGTATCCGGCCTCACATAACCGTACCAAGTTGCCCTCTAGGAACATAGGCATCCATAGTTACAAAATGGGGAATATAACCTCCCAATAATACAGTCGACTCAAAACCTAGGGATCCACTAGTAATGGTACAGACTCGTCACAACAACATACGTGACCAACCATAAATAACATATGGTATAAACATATTTCATAAACAAGATATCATTTCCCAGTTCAACTTCTGGTAAAAATGAAAATCATTAAATGAGTTCTAAAATATTCTTTTTACATAATCACATAATGTTTAAGTAAAACATCATTTTACTTCAATAAGGCGGAACCCGTCATTTTGGTCAAAAGTGATCGGGAACCCCGAAAATTACCAAAAACTTCATTTATATCAAAATGTAGAGAACATAAAATCATACCGTAGAAATACTTCAGATTTCGCAAATAAGAGTTTTGACATGTATAAAGTTTGTAAAATGGTAGTAGGAACTCACTGGTAGGTTTTCAAAATAAAACCCGGAAAACCAGATAACGACCACGACGTAGTGGTGAAGCTTAAAACACCGACCCCTTGCTAGAAACACCGAAAACTAGCAACTAAACTAGCCTTTGAAGATCGAAAGAGAAAAAGAGAGAAAAGGATGAGAGAGAGAAAGAATATCTGAGATTTGAGATAATGAGATTTTGGGAAACTGAACCCCTTAAGACGGTCCATGCAACTTCGCGGGTTATGCCGCGACTTCAACTCGCGGCATAACTCGCCCGTGTCCAAAAACCCTAAATCATCTAGTGGGTTTCGCGGGTTGTGCCGCGACCTTAAGTCGCGGTACAACTCGCGTAGTTCCCTGAAAGTCACACAAAACAGTGGGTTACGCGGGTTGTGCCACGACCTCTAGTCGCGGTGTAACTCGCGTAGTTCACTGCTTGTCCTCAAACTTCACAAAAATCCAAACTCTACTACAAACCAAACACGGAGCTAACGACAAAAGCTTAACACAAGAATAACAAGATTACACAACGGAAATCCGGGGTGTTACAAGGTGTGCCGACTGGCCCACAAAGATCCATATGAAGCATTTGAAGAGGTGTAGAGATAGAGAAACACTGCTTTGACTTGAAAGAGGATTTTGTCAGCTTGCCTTTCTCACATGCAGCACATAGCTTCTCTTTAGAGAAAGAGTTTCGGCAAACCGATAACCAGCTCTTTGTTAGAGAGAGCATTCAACGTCTTGAAGTTGAGATGAGAGAGACGTTTATGCTAGAGCCAGTTCTTCTTTTCTGAGTCTTCAGAAATGAAACATATGCTTTTGTCTTCAGTTGATTTGACACTCATATTGATGACATACACATTGTCCTTTCTAAAGCCAGATAGGACGGTGTAAAATTGTTTATCAGTAATGAGACAATCGTGCTCTCTGAAAATCACGTAGTAACCTAAATCACACGGTTGACTAATGCTCAGAAGATTATGCATTAGTCCTTCCACATAGGCAACTTTGTTGAAAGTAATGGATCCAATAGAAAGATTCCCATAAACTTTAGTGTAACCACGAGAGTTGTCACCAAAAGTTACGGTTGGTCCTTTTTCTTTCACAAAGTCTAGAAGAAGATATTTGTTTCCTGTCATATGTCGTGAGCATCCACTATCTCTATACCATGTATGATGATGCCCAAAGACCTGCAGACACAAACAAATTAGTCCTTTGGAACCCGTTTTGAGGTGGGTCCTTTAGGGTTAGAAGAAGAAGAAGAAGGTTTATTTTGACCATATCTTTCAATACGGTCTTTTGGACATTCCTTGGCTAGATGAAAAGTATCACCACAGTTGTAGCACTTTCTGTAGATGAATCTTTTCTTGGGTTCAAGCGAGGAAGCTTTCACTTTTTCTTGAGGTTTGGTTTTTAGAGGTTTAGAAGAGTGAGGAAGAACGGGATAGCTGAACGGAACGTGAGGGTTATGAGGCACTGGTCCAAGGATTCCCTTTTCAGAGGAAGAATGAGAATTTATTAAGATTCCTTTAGACTTCTTTATTCTCAAAGCTCTAGGAATAAATTCCGTTGTGTTCATGGGAGATTTACCTTTTGAAGAAGGTGTAATCTATCTTTTGTTGGGAAGGTCAACAACAACAGATTTTCCTTTATTTAGAAGAGAAGCTTTCTTAGGAGAAGGAGAAGAAGAAGAAGAAGAGGAAACTTATTTTAGTTTCAAAGTTTTGAGAAGATCATTTACTGGTTTGACAAACTCATTTAAATCTTGATCTTCTTTTAGAAGAGGCTTAGGGCATGTTCGTTTGTGGCTTAATGGGTTGTATGATAGATATGGTTGATTCGCTCAGCCATATTTTTGTGTTCGGTACCGGCTTATTCGGTCAGCCCATGGCTGAATTGGTCAGCTAAAAAACCCAAGTCCTTTGTATTCAGCCATTAAAATCTCTTAAGTTTCCCCAACTACCCCTTACAAAAACACCATTCCCACTCTTTACAAAAACAATCTCTAAACAAAAACTACGATCCCCACCCTGATTTGCTTCAATCACCATGAAGATACAGTCGATTACCTCTCTTGATCTCCCTAGTTCGATCTCATATGTGAAAAACCTTCTCTGATTTGTGGTGGATTTCACTGAGTCCTGTATGTTTTATCATATAGGGTTTATGATTTGGGTTCTTCTCTTCTTCCCTGTGCAGAGCCATCTTCAACTATGACTCCATCAGAGGAATCGATGATGGCAGATAAAAGATTGATAAGCTTCGTTATAGGTCGCCAAAGATTGGGTACAGTAAGAAGAAATATGCAAACTTCAAAGAAACTACTTAAAAACCCTATCTTTTTTTCCTTTTTCTTTTGTGGTTCCTTTCTGGGTAAGTTTTCAAAAGCTTGGTGTTTTTGGAAGTTTCCTCATTAACTTTTGCAATTTCCATTTCTACAGTTTCCTCAATAATTTCTGTAATTTCTTATTTAAAAATGTTTAAATTGATTTTTTTTATAATTACAAGTTATTTAAAAATATTTTTATAATTATAAGAGTGGGGTAAAATGGTCTTTTATGACATTTATAATATATATTCAGTACAACAACCGAACAACAACTTATCTGTTAACATCCAGACAACTATATCCATATAGACAACTATATCCATACAGGTCTTAACAGAAAACGAACCGAACAACACCTTAGTTGGTTTAGCAGACACAAAGATACCAAACTTCCTTGAATCTCGAATATCCATAGAATAAACAGAGTTAGAATCTTCTGAATTGGTATCATTCCAATCAGAAGAGTAGGAGGGAAGTTTAGAAGAAAGAGGAGGATTTTGAGAAGGGGAAGGGACATCTTCAGAAGGAGTATAGTCAGCGTCCTCTTTCCAGTAACCAAGCCCAAATTTTTCATCACCAATTACTTGGTCTTTGAAAAATTTCTCAAGGTTTTTGGAAGAGGTGTTCCATTTGCTTACTATCTCTCGTTCTTTTTGAAGACGCATGAAAAGTTTGTTCTTTTCTTTAGCCAACACAAAGTTTATCGTCTTCAAGTCTTCCAACTCAACTTTTAGTTTATCAAAATGCTTTAGTTGAGATAGAGAAGCCTGAAGTTGGGAAGAAAGAGACTTGATTTGAGCATTGGCTCTTTTCTTTGCATCATTTTCGTTATGAAAAAGTACAGTTAGAGAGTCATATGCCTCAATATTTTCTTCATCAGATAGAGAGTAGAAGGGATGTACCTGAGAGAAAGAGGAGGAGCACTCAGCTGTAAAGTCCATCCTACAACAGGAGTCTTTAGCTTCTTCATCATGTTTTGCCATAAGGCATTCACTTGACACTTCTGTTTCACTGTCGGAGGTAGGCTCATCGACCCAGTTTAGAGTTTCTGCCATTAAGCCATTTCCTCCTCGGTGAGAGTGGAAGTTTCTTTCCTTGTCTCTTTTGTACTTAGCCTTGTACTTATCGGCTTTGTCGGAGAGCTCTTTGAAGGAAGAAGAAGGAGAAGGTTTTCGAGGATGCGATCTACCTGTAGAAACAGATCTGAGATTTCTTCTTTTAGACGAATTAAAAGAATTGGATGTAGAGATCCTAGGAGGATTGCTTCTACACTCAGAAGCAAAGTGGCATTTCTTACCACATGCGTAACAATCCTCCTTGGATTTGTTGACAGAATTTTTAGAAGAAGAAGTAGAAAATTTCCGGTTGCCTCTAAAATGGTTGGAGGAAGGATTTTTCCTATATTTAGAAAAGTTTGCAAGCATACTCATCTCCTCCGTCATTTGATCAACAGAGATGTCTTCTCCTTCATCATCGGCTTCACTAAGATAAGCCTCCAAGGAGTGATTTTTGTGATCAAGACTTTCTCTTTCTGAGTCATCAGAAGGGTAAGTGATACGAGGAACACACATAGATTTCTTGGAGCCATCACAGATAAGAGTCATAGAAGGGGCTTTTATCTCTTTGATAATAGTCTTCCTTTGAAGACGAGTTTGTTCGTAATTGTAGAAAGTTCCATAGAGATTAGTAAGAGGTAGGCTTTCCAAGTCTTTGGTTGTCTTTATTCAAGTGTTGAGGTTCTCCCAGAAATCTGGAAGACCATCCATAAACTTACATAAGATTTCCTCGTTGTCATAAAGTTTGCCCAGAAGTTTTAGATCGTTTAAAAGACTATTGAAACAATTGTAGTAATTAGAAAGAGATTCTCCCTTTTCATGAGAGAAAAGTTCGTATCTACGAACGAGAGAGATTTTTCGAGACTTCTTAACTTCATCTGTACCTTCGTACAGAACACATAGGGTGGACTACATATCTTTAGCAGTATAGAAGTTTACAAGAGAGTGGTACACTTCATCTGGAAGAGATTGAGCAATTATTTCTCGCACTTTGGAATCGAGTCCAATGATGCGTCTATCTTCATCAGTGTATTCTTTTTCAAGCTTAAGAATATATCTACCAGTAGCAGAACTTCGTTCCTCATCAGGAGAGTCATCGGAAACGTGAAAAAGAGGATATTTTCTTTGTCTTTCTTTTTAGAAGTTTTGATAAATTTGTCCCATACTTTAGGGGCAAGAGGACCTTCACGAAGAATGGTCAGATAATGACTGCCAGCTCCTTCTAAGAATAGCATCATTCGACTTTTCCAGAGAGAAAATTTGTTAGCATTAAACCTAGGAGGTTTGACCATAGAGCCATTATTAGTTTGAGAAGAAATAGAAGAAGGATCAACTTTGGACGAAGATGCCATTACAGATCTGATTTATCAAATTAAATCAACCGATACCACTTGTTGGTCCCGAGATAGCAAAACAAGTATTGTAGAAAGGGGGGTTGAATACAATACACAAAATATATTTAATTTTTAATTCTTTTATTGATATAAATATCAAGAATTACACAAAGGAAACAAAAGATTGTTGTAGAAAAGAATAGCTAAGAACTACTCAAACAATCTAATACAAGAAAGACTTATAGAACACAAAGACTAAATCATAGAGAGAGAATAGCTGACAACTTGTTTGATATCTTGCAAGTGAGAAATCTCGAGCTGAAAGCGTGAGGAGCAAGGAGTTAGCTCCACCCTTTATATACTATCCAAAACAATGAGTGCAAAGGACATTGATCATTTAAATCAAGGGTGGTTGAGATATTGCTAATAAATTATAAGATATTCGAGGTGACTTATCACGAACACACGCACGCACACCTCCCTGGCGGTATCGGGCATCCACGGACAACCCACTAATCCACCGCTGTCTCGGTCCAGCTTACGCTGAACCTAGAGCCCAACCACAGTCTAAGACTGGGCTAGGGAGGCAACCCAGTCAACGACTGGACTGGCCCAAGAACTGTGTACTCCTCATGCCCTCAAATTGACTCCCTTTGAATTCGAATCCAGGTAGATTGGGATATCATTCACAACCCCCCCAGGATGTTACCGCCCTTTGGAAAACCAACTGAGCAAAACATGATTTATGAGGTATAATAGTTATTTATATGATAATCAGTTTTTTATTCATAATAGCAAACAAACGACAATATAATTTAATTCATACAAAAAAATTATAATAGCAAACAAACGACAATATTCAAAATCCCCACAATAGAAAAAAAATTATAGGTACATACTTGTACAATAGAAGAAAATTGATTCTACCAAACTGCTCCATAATTTCTTTAAAATTTATAAATTATTTGACTAGACCCAAAATATGGGTAATCAAACTATTTATAATGCAAATAAAAACCGAAGAAATATATAAATATATTTATTAGCTTAAAATTTTTATAACGATGGGATAAGATAAAATTGTTAACCTAACATGTGAAATTAAAAATATATATATTGTAATCTCTCATTAAAATATGTTAAGTTACTATTTTTTTTTATATTAAACGATTAGCATACAAGTTTAAAATAAGTTCCAAAATATTCTTATAGTAAAAAGACACAATAATAAGTTTATTTTTATTATTAAAATTAAGTTATAAATTAAATAAATTAGTCAAGCAACACTACAATAAATTAGGTTTATAGGATGTCTCCAACTTATAAACATATTAATAAACTGTTTTATAAGACTTAATTAATTATAAGATAAAAAAAAAAGCATCTTAACTAAATGCGTTATAACAACTTTATAGGATGCTTTTGGACGTTCTTCTAACAAGTTTTTTAGGATACTCTTAATACAAAACATCGTATTAACTATTTTATAGGACACATTTGAGAAAATGTCCTATATATTAAGCCATCTTTTTACAGGACAATTGTGTTTATAAGACATTTTTTCAAATAGTGTCCTATAAAATAGCTAATACGATGTTTTTAAAAAATGTCCTAAAAAATTTGTTACGACCCCCAAAAATATTTTATAAACTTATTACGTCTTTAAATAGGATGCTTTAGTTTTTAATTGTATAAATTAGGTCTTATAGAGCAGTCTATTAGGATGCTTAGAAGCTTTTGAGTCCTATAAATCCAATTTTAAATTGTTGTAGTTTGTCAAACCTTGTAGTACTGGTTGAAGTTGTTTCATGCCTTATAAATTATCTCTACTTTATTTTTTCCTATTTTAAATGAGAGTTTAACATAGATTTTTGAGCAAACTTCTTTTAATCTCTAAAATTTCTAAAATACCATAATTATTTGAGATGCTCTAAAGGTTAATTTAGAATCTTATTTCTTTGTCAAAAAATATGGAGAAATGTTGGTTGGGTTGGAGAATTGGGCTATGTTTGACCAAATTAGTTGATAAGCTAGCTTATAACTGATAAGTTAGCTGATGAAAAAATCACGTTTGGCAAAAACTAGCTTATGAGCATGTAAAATTACCAAAAAAGACATTTATAAAAAATAATCAATTAAAATATTTAAGAGTATAATTAAAACAAATTTATAGTAATATAATATATTGATTAATATAAATAAGGTAGTAAATAATATAATATGTTAATTAAAAGAATTTGAAATTTATTATAAATTTTGAATTTTAAACCAAATTTTAAAAATATATATTAACTTATAATTTTAAATAACCGTTACATATAATATGGAAAATAATAATCAAATAATAACTATAAAAATAATAATAATTGATAACTAAAATATATTGATTAATATTAAACAAAAATTGAAATAATTATAAATAATTCTAAATAATTAAAAATTAATATCAATGTATAATTAAAATTTATGTTATAATTTTCAGATAATATTAATTAATTAATAATAATAAATTTTAATAATTAATATTTATTTTTAATAAATTTTAATAATGCACTACTAGAAAAATCTCAAATACCGACGACAATTACCGACGATAAAAAACAGTCGGTATATACCAACGGCAAACCGACGGCCTACCAACGGTATCTTTTTAATTTTATTTTTTATTTATTTTTAATAAGTCGTCGGAAAAATTAGTGAAATACCGACGGCTTACCGACGGTTGTTTTTTTCATTTCATTTTATATTTATTTTTAATAAGTAAATACCGTCGGTAACTGGAACCGTCGGTAAGCTGTCGGTAATTGTCGTCGGAAAACCGTCGTTGAATATTACCGACCAGCTTTTTACCAACGATCATTCCCGTCACAAAACCGTCGCTAAAGCCTTTTTCCGACGGTTTACCGACTTTTTCAGCCGTCGGTAATACGATTTATTTTAGTAATGATAATAATAATAATATTATAACGAGAACATAATTTGAATAATCACAAAAAGCTCCCATAAGCTATTCCAAATAGCTTATCAAAAAACTAGTTTATAAATTAGTTTATGTTCAACCAAACATGTACCCAGAAAATAAACTATCTTATTTTTGCTAAACAATGCCTTGGAGTGGAGGAGCTAGTGGGGTTATCACTTATCATGATTAATTAATGAAGAACTAAATAAATATTATTTTAAAAAATAAAAATTATTTAAAAATAAATAAAAATTAAATAAAAAATATTTTTAAAAAATAAATAAAAATAACGGCCCAGAAATCATAAGAACTATATCATTCAAAATGTTTAATAGGTGAAAAATAAATAAATTATTGAGAGCTATCACATTCAACTATTCAAGATACAGCCACACTTAAATTTCAACAATTTTGGGTTTTTAAAAGCGGTTTTCAAATCCCCAAACATGCCTTCAAAAAAGCAAACTGCTCACTCATTGAGCTGCTCAAACAGGGGCCGATGTGCTCCTTGATATGGAAACATACAAATGTTTCAAGAGCCATGCAGTTTTATTTAATTATCTCTTTTAATTAATAATTTTATTCTAAACTATACCTTCTTCAATAAATAAAATGAAATATTATGATTATCTTTTAAACCAAAAAGCAATATTTATATGATATTATTTCTAAAATGGATCCAAAAGTTTAAGAACCAATTAATTTCTGTAGATCATGACATAAATGCTTCATTTAAATAACAAAAGAACTTATATGTTTCCATCAAAATTAGTAAAATAACCAAGGTTCTAAATGGCGTGAGGCGTGGCGTGGCGGCGAGGCCAAGCCTCAAGCCTTAGGAGCCACGGCGAAGCCTTGGCGTTTTCAAGGCGTGACTTATGGCGTCAAATTTCCAATTTATATATAATAAAAACATAGTTTTGATGTATTACTCAATGAGTCAATAGTAATAAACAAGTTAAATTAGGTTATATATATTAAAAACATGCAAATAAGACAATAAAAACATAAATAAAAACAAAATACCGCATTACAAAAACTGCGCATTAGGCCGTGGCGTGCCACGGGCTTAACGTGGCGTGAGACACAAGCGACTGTGCGGCGAGTTTTTTAGAACAGTGAAAATAACTAGTCCCCGACTAAAAAATATCCACTTTACTTTTATAATTAAAAGATAATATTTCAAGTTATTAAGTTCCGTTTAAGAAATTGATTATTTGTTTGCTCTTCTCAAACTTTTGGGTATCGTAATGTTATATGAAATAATGTTTCTTTGTCTATTACAAATGGTTAAAACTTTATTTTGAGAAGATTTGTTTATCTTGCTATTACTGAAGAGCAATATTTTAGTTACTTAAAAAATATATAATGTTTGGTCTTATATTAGTTTCATGACAAAATAAATAACTCTTTGGAATAAATATTTAATTAAATATTGGATACATTTGTTTATCGCTAGTTTGAGTCTTTTCGGACCATTCTGACTGTTATCTTTAGGGTTTTACGAGAATAGAGTTACACACAAGATGAATGGAGTATCTACAATTACCAAAATAATATTCAATTAAATGATTGAATTGAGGACATGAATGATTAAATCCCTTTTCATATCCATCAATATAGGGTAATCTCACATCAAAATCAACTTTTGATTTTTCTAGTGCCCCTTTTCATTCAAACCAGGTACGGATCCATAATTTTTTTTCATACGGTGGCACCATATAATACCGACAATTTTTTTTTACAAAAAACACGGTTTTTATCGACGTGTTTTTATCTTTTTACCGACGTTCAATATTGTCCGATGTGTTTTTAGCCTAATTCTACAATTTCAAGCGATTTTTAAATCTGTTTGCTTGATTTCGAGAGATTTTTAAGTTATTTTTATCTATTTCGAGAGATTTTTTCGGTTTTTTTGGTTGATTTCGATAGTTTCTTTTGGTTTTTGGTTGATTATGAGGTACGGTTACACCTTCTTGAAGTTTTCAAAATAATACGGTAGCACCTTCCAAAACGATACGGTTGCACCTTATACGAACCTAAAAATTTTACCCTTCGTCGGCAAAATAATACGGTGGCACGTGCGACCGTAGCCACCATAGTGGATCCGTCCCTGATTCAAACCTCGAAAAGCCAAGAATTCTTGAAGTATAAGTATCTTCTACAGGGAAGGTACATTTAATTTGTAGGATATAGAGTCCCAACGTCTATTTTTTTTTTGGTTATATTATACTCAAGAATTAAAATTGATTTTTGCATTTTTCCAGTACTAGTAACAACACTAATTAAGTACGATCCGAGAGTTATTTCCACTGGAACAAATCTACATTACAATTAAATATAAAAGAACAACCATTTATACAACCTGACTAAGGCACATGAGTAATAAGTTGGTTCCATTGATCTTTTGAGAGTCATATGGATCAATTAATCACCCTAGTACATACAGATCGAAAGTGTTTGGTTTCATTTGTTTTCTGAATAAATATTCTTTTACTAATCGAGTTTTATTTTCAAAATAAAGTAGGTTATACACACAAAATCACCGGACGAAGAGTAGAATTAAAAGAAAAAGAAAACAAAAATCGTAAATTGTAAACTAGACCGTCACGGGAAATAAATTAAAAAATATGAGACACCCTCGATAGAATTTTTGTTTTGCCAATAATTTGATATAAAAATAGATGTTTTAAAAACCGAGTTTGTAGCAAGAATCATTCAGATAACATGACGTTATTAATTAAAATGATTATGTAACAACATTGGTTTAACTTCAAGATTCATGAGTGTTCATAATCACTAAATTCACCGAATATTTGTCGAATTTGCAGTTGTTGGATGTTGGAAATAATGTTGTTATTGCATAAAAACACATATTCCAATCTCCTTCCAAAACAAATTTTGGTGAATTCTTTTACTTTAGATAGTTATATGCATGTATCCATATATACCTTATTGATGGGACTGATTTTCCAACATTCTCATTCTGTTCATCATTCCTTTTCTTTGGTTTTCCTGTGTTTTCTTAAAAACAACTCAAAGGCACCACATACCTTTATTATACACCATAAGGGTTCTTTTTTTATTTTATGTTTTTCCCAAATCAAATTAGGAGACACTTTATTTGCTTATTAGGGTATTAATAAATATTGCTTCATTTTCACCAAAACAAATATCTTGCTTTTCTTTAAAATAACTCAAAAGAGACCATTCGCTCGTCTTATTATCGTTTAGTTTAAAATTTTGATTGAATTCAAAGAAAGCACGTACCCTAAAGAAAATTGGATTAAGGTTTTGGGTATAAGCGAAATCGTTGTAACTTTTTTTTTTTTTGTTTATATTTCTCTTTAGAAACGAAACATGAGTGGCTTAAATATATGGTAGGATACCTTGGAATTTTCTCTTTTTGTTTTATATGTTGTGTAAAATGAAGTTTAAAAAGTGAGAAGTACCTTATATATGCAATGAATGTGACAACAATTTTGAATAAATGAGTTTATACCAGTTTCATGTTTAGTGGTTGATGGAAGTCAGATTAACAGATGTTGGAGCTGCAAGTATGAAAGCTTTTGTCTGCTTATGTTGATAGAAAATTGACAAGAGAGACAACAGTTTTAGGATTCAGTTAAGGCAGCCATGGTTACAAGGCTACGTGGTGCATAGCTACTTCTGTATAAATGCCTATGCCTTCTTCTAGCTAGCTAGGTCATATTCATGTATATATCTTGGCTGTGGCCCTCCCTCATCTAATCTTATCTCCCTCTCTCTCTCTCTCTCTCTCTCTCTCTCTCTCTCTCTATACATATAATAAATATATATATATATATTATAGACACACACATCAATATATATGTGTGTATGTGTGTGTAACACAAGGGTATGGAGTACAATTAATTGACTTTGTGGAATTGTGGGACAATTAGTATTTGCTGACTTATTTTACAAAAATTAAAAGCTGGAAAACATTTTTAATATCTCATATCTTTTGTGGGTTTAATAAAATTTTCAAACTATTTTACATCTGGCTTGTAGAAACTCAAAGTATTTGTATGAATGAATTAACAATATTTTGAGTGAATATCAAAAGATGCTTGAGTGGGAAACTCAGCCTGATTCATAGTTTTGTACTTTTGTTGATTCTATGGAATATGGAAAGATGAATCTGAGAGTTGTTAGAAAATTCAAAATTTATTAATCAAAACATCATGCTATATCAAACATAATATCATATTCAAACACTGTAAATCCTTTGAAAACAAGAGTACATTAATCCGAAGAAAAAGTATTCCGAAACTTCTAAAAAACTATGAAATCATTCCAAAAAATGAAAAATGCCAATTTGACCCCTTGAAACGACCGAAGTAGAAATCATAAATTAATCATTACAAAACAAATGACTATCCCCGATGGAAAAATCCATCGGTAATCTGTCGGTGAAAGTCGGATCCGTCGGTAACCTCTGTCAGATTAAACATCGTCGGTGATGGTATCACTGACGGATTACCGAAGGATCCGTTGGTAATCCGTCAGAAATATTCGGATCCGTCGGTAATTACGGATGGATTTTGACCGTCGGTAATTTTTCGTGGGATTTCCTCATTTGTTTTGTAGTTTAAAGTTTGAAAAAGTGTATCTTTCACCCCATATCGACATTGTTGACTTTATCCCTGCTCAACATGAGGCTTTGGCTCCTTCCACAGCCAAGAACTCGCATTATTGTAGTGTTACATCTCTAAGATTAGATAATCTAAATTAGAATAGAGTGTTCAAACCCTTCTTTTATATGAGAGTGGCCCAAGACCTTATTCCATCTCCTTCACATGTCGGAAATTTGGTTTTCAACAGAATTTATCTTATGTCCTCTAAACTAATTAAAGGGGTGTTTGGGATTGCTTATTTAAAACAACTTATGCTTATTTGTAAAAGTGCTTATTAACTTATGGTTATTTGTAAAGTGTTTATTAATTAACTTATAGAAAGAAGGGACAAATATGTAATTTGGTTAAATAAGTTAATAAGGAGTTTCAAATAAGTCAGTTGAGAATGACTTATCAAAAACTGCTTATTAGCAGAGTGGAGAAGTCATAAGCAGTTTCCAATCCAAACACTCAAAACAACTTATTTGTTGTTTAAAAACGCAATAAGTTAATAAGCACCTCAAATAAGCAATCCCAAACACCCCCAAGGTATATCCTCCCATATAGTCTCCGCAAGCTAATTAGCTCGACCGTATAGATACATTTAAAATAATAATAATAATAATAATAATAAGGAAGCTTAACCTCATACAAGGAGGTAATACTTGCTGGAACTTGGCTTAATGTAATGCAACTTCCCCACATAGAAGCTTTATGGAAATAAAACTCATTTAATAAAGACCAATTACTCTTGGGCTTTAAATGAATGATTTAAGGACTTGGGATTTAAATGGTTGTGTTCACGGTAAACTCTCCTATTGATACATATATATATTAAAGGTTAAGACGAGCTTTGGAGTCACGTGGAGCTAGGGTTGTAAAGAAATCGAACGTTCAGTGAATCGTTCGACGGAAAGTTCATTTATGTTCGTTTATTTAATAAATGAACGAATATGAACACATTTTTTTGTTCGTTTAGTTAAATGAACGAACATGAACAATGATTTCATTCGTTCATTTATGTTCATGAAAGTTCGTTCATATATGTTTGGTAATGTTCGTTCATTTATGTTTGTTTATATATATAAATATATTTATATATTATATGATATTAATATGTAAAATCATTAATTAAATTATTTTTTTAGAATACCTTTTTATATCTTAAGTTTACCCGGTTTTTCATTTTATTATGTTATTTTTTTACGAACGAAATGATGAGTAACGGTAATTGTTTATTGTTCATTTGTGTTCGTTCATTAATGTTGGTTTATGTTCGTTCGTTTACGTTCTTAATGAAACGAACATAAACGAGCATGAACAAACATATTTTCTGAATGAGTGAACATGAACACAAAAAATTTCGTTCGTTTACCGTTTTTGTTCGTTTGTTTCTTCGGTTAAGTTAAAGGAATGAACATGAACAAACCTCCGTTCGTGTTCGTTCGGTTCGTTTACAACCCTAATTGGAGCCAAGTCTCACAACTCATTGGTCAACCCTTGCAGTTTATTTCAGTTGAGAAGGCATACATACATAAAGACAGGTTTAAACGAGAACAATACATATTTAAAAGAATATGAGAGCCAACAAAATCATATATGACTTTACATTAATGCGCGGAAAAAGCCATGCAAGTGACTTTGGCCGCGGCTTCAAGTCTGCGTGGCCTTTTCATGCGTTAATATAAAATCATATTGATTTTGATGATTCTCTTGTTCTTTTAAATAAGTATTGTTCGCGTTTGATCCTCCCTCTACATACATATATACAAGGGTCAAATAGGGGGTAAATCAAATAGAAACCGTCTATATGTTAGAAACCCTATGAACCAATATAGACCACACACATTTAACTTCCTTAAATATCTTATCAACTGTTTCCTAAAAGAACTTACTTTTCCCCATTTAAAATCACCCAATCGATGTAATGTTTCATTGGTGGAACGACACTTATTTAAACAGACCAACCTTATTTATTGTTTCATTGGTGAAACAACAATGTATTATCAAAACAGATCAATGCAGATCAACCGATATGTTGTTTTATTGGTAAAATGATACTGTATTCAAAACAGACCAACCCTATATGTTGTTTTATTGAAGAAATAACAATATATTATCAAAGTGGATCAATATAGATCAACCCATGTGTTGTACCATTGGTTAAACAACACTTCATTAATAAAATGGATCAATATAATTCTATCTATGTATCGTTTCTTTGGTGAAACAACACTGCTGTAATTTCAAAAGCAAATCAAAAAATGAGTTCTTTTTAGGAAACTTATGCAAGTTAAATATGTGTGGTTAATTTTAGGGAAGTTCATCTAAGCCGCCAAATTACCGCATAGACCGCCTACACCGCACCACGTCACACAGTTTAGAACTTTAAAGGTGTAGTTTGTAGTTTTGAATCATCAAACCGCAAATCAAATCACACCTCACTGCAAATTTTATATATATTCTAAATATATATTATATATTCATAATAATTTGTCAAATGAAAATACTTAATATAATAGTATTATTTATTTATTAATTTTTTCAGTTTTCATTTTAAGTTTTACCTTATAAATTTCTTATTTGAGTTATTTTCTTTTGTTATTTTTTTCAAAATCATTGTCGACATTCTTTTGAAGTTAAATTTTCAAATGTTTTAGGATTAATTATTGATCTCTTTAGTTTACGCTACACTATTTTTAATTACGCATTTTCGTAAGTATTGAAACCGTTTATTTTATGTAATATGCAAATATTACTGTCAAATTTATTTTAAATATGTGATTTTATAATAATTGGATTGAATTGTGTTAGATACAACCGCATAAATCGCACCCAACCAGACTGCATTTCACGGTGCAGTTTTTACGGTTTGAGGCATATGTGGTGCGTTTGCGGTTTGGAAAAATCTTTAAACCGCATATGTAGTTCGGTTTTTGATTTAACCAAAGGGGTTCAAACCTCACCAAATGTGAGGAAGGTGTGTGAGTTTATTTGTTGCATTTGCCGTATATACATATTATATACTTCAAAAAAAAGTCACACCAAACTGCACTGCGAACACCCTTAGTTAATATTGGTTCATAGAGTTTCTATTTAATACACTTTACTAGAAATTGGATTTTCATGACGGAATCCATCAATATATTTTAAAAATAATTTTTAAATTAATTATAAAAATCAGTCGGAAATCCTTAGAATTTTCCTGTGGATTTCCAACGGAATCCGTCAATATGTTTTAAAAAATAACTATAAAATAATTACAAAAAATGTGTCGGAAATTATCTGTCGGAAATTTTAGAATTTTCCTACGTATTTCCGACCGAATCCTACAATATGTTTAAAAAAATAGTTTTTGAATTAACTGTAAAAATTCCGTCAGAAATTCTTAGAAATTTCCTATGGATTTTTCGGACGGAATACATCAATATGTTTCAAAAAATAATTTTTGAAATAATTATAAAAATCCGTTCGAAAATTCTTAAAGCCATTAAAATGTAACCCACCAAGGCCCAATACATTTCATTAAAATGTAACCCACCAAGGCCCAATATATTCCATTAAGAGCACTGAAACCCATGAAAGCCTAATACAATTTACTAACAACCGTTGAGTCTAATACAACCCATCAAAACCTAATACAGTTCATTAAGAACCGTCTCCCAAGGTATGATACAATTTATTAAGAGTCACCGGAGACCATTAATACCCAATGAGGCTCATTAACTGTCACTAAGTCATATACGACCAAACAAAACCAATTACATTCATTAAGAGTCACTGAAACCCATCAAAGACCACTACATTTAATGAAGAGTCATTAAAGCCCATTAAAGCCCAATCTAGTTCATTAAGAACTACTAAAACCCATGAATGTCCAATAGAATTCATTAATAATCATTTAGTCTAATATGACCATCAACACCCATTGCAATTTATTAAGAGACACTAAATTTGATCACATACATTTATCAACATACATACACCTAATATTCTAAATGACATGAGGCATGGCATAACAGTGACACACATACATACACACATATAAACATGTGTACATACATATACATATACATATACATATACATACACACACACATATATATAAAGAGTCAAGTTCATACAAGAGTAGTAACCAAATAAAATAATAAGAAAACAATCAAATTACATTTGATTCAATACTAAAATCACATGTGATTCACACGACTTTAGACCTAAGCTCGCGGGCCATGACATCCAAACACCTTTGCGTTGACCGTTAGTGTAAAATCACATGTGACCTGGCCGTTTTCGTGTTCTTTTATTTACTTATTGTTCTCTTAGAAGCTTCCCCCCCCCCCCTCTCTCTCTCTCTATATATATATATATGTGTGTGTGTGTGTGTGTGTGTATTTGGGTGTAACACCCGAGAATTTCCACGGTAAAGTTCTATTCTCATTTTTAGGAATGAACTCGTTTAATGTGTAATTGTTCTAGCATACATTATAATATTGAACCTTAGGAAGATCGACACGTTTATAAGGTTAGTTTGGAGTATAAAAGGAGCAGGTTTCGTGCCTCCGTACACTCTTAGCGAGAGTGACCGCGAGAGTGACAGTGGCATCACTCCATGTCACAATCGCTAGTTTTGGAGGTCTCTCGGTACCGATGGCGCAATAGTGACATCGATAGTGCTAGAGAGGCACAATCGCATGTCACTCTCACCGGGGATGTACCCCTTGCGTGTAACACCCTAAAAATTTAAGACAAATTTAAGCCTTTAAAATTTCTGCAATAAGACGTTTATAATCGAAAGGAATTTTAAACCTGGATATAAGGGACATAATACTAACACATCACATAAATCGTCACCCAAAAAGGGGATTGTATAAGCGTTTACAAAAACACAATGATTGATATACGAAAACATACTAATCTCAACTAAACTAGCTAGATTAAAGACGAGTGTCACTATCATATCCAAAAGAATGGTATCTCCAAGTAGCACTTTGTATATCCCAAATCTATCACTCCAAAAATGTCCAAGATGACCAACGTACGCTCCCCTCCAGCCTTGGAATCCCTAAGGAACCTGGATATACATGTCATTTAAGAAAACAAGTGTTAAGCTTATGACTAGTGAGTTCAAACATATGTGAAACGACATAAAGGTAGCGTTTGGTACGCAGACATGATTGGACGGGACAGGACAGGACAGGACTGGACAGAACTAGACAGAACAGAACAAGAGGCTAGGACAGGACTGGACGGGACTGTACAGGAAAAGATAAATGTCTGTCTTGTGTTTGGTACGGCTAGAATTGGATAAGACAAGACTGGACAAGTTTCTCTAAAAGTTGTTTCATGATTTTATATGTCATATAATAGTTATAAATAACACAAATAAAGTATATATTTAAATAATTTAATTAAAAAACATTTTTATTTTCTTAAATAAATACATACAAAAACAATGGTAGAAAATTTGAATGAAGAATCTGAAATAATTGATGGTAATTCGAAAAAATCCGATTTATATAAAGAAAATATAATATTTGATTCAATTTGGAATATCTTAATGAATTGGTGGATGCATAGTTGCAACGATCGGTAAAGATAAATGTGATGGGTGGCCCGTGAAGGACAGTAGTTGTGAAGAGGTTGAAAGATAGTGGATGATGGTGTTGCAGGAGGTTGTTATGGACTTATGGTTGATGTGGTGGAGGTATAGGTGGCCGACGATGGTAGTGGTGGTGGTGGTGGACAGGGGTAATAGAGGTTATTGTAGTGGAGGAAGAGGCGGAGGTCACCGACGATGGTTGGCGGCGAGCGTCGGTGGCAGCGGCGGCAATGGGTGGTGGTGATCGGTGGAGGTGGCAATAGGCGGTGGTTGTGGATGTGGTGCAGGAAGTTGTTGTAGTAGTCGAGGAAGAGGTGGAAGTGGTCGACGATGGTTGGTGGTGGCTACAGATGGCTGTTGATGGTGGTGTCATCCAAAGGTGGTAGTGATCGGTGTTAGTGGAGGTGGTCGATGATAGTAGTGATGGTGGCGATGGCCGATGGTTATGGAGGTGGTTGAGGAGGTTGTTATGGTGGAGAAATAGGTAGAGGTGGCCGATAGTGGTTGGTGGTGGCTACTGGTGGTCGCCGATGGTGGTAGTGGCGGCGATGGGCAGTGGTGACCCTTAAGACTAATACCATATTAGGATTATACATCAAATGGCGGTAAATCAATGATTTTTAGTTTATGTCTCACTTTTGTCCCATGTTGTTACACCTATTTTGGTGGACCAATAAAATACCATTTTTTGTCCCACCTTGTCCAGTCTTTGTCCCTGTCCCATGTCGCGCCAAACGTGGGACAGTGATTTTTTGTCATGTCCCATGTCACGCCAAACATGGGACAGTGAGTTTTTGTCCTGTCCCGTCCCATCCAGTCTGCAAACCAAACGCACCCAAAGAAACAATTGATATTAGTAAAAAATATTAACAAGGATTCATTTATGGATTTTGACCTTGTTCACCCTTGGGAGGGAGTAAAGTTCCACATTTAAATGGGGGAGACCCGAGATTACCATTGAGGTGACGGAACACAAAAGTAGGCCATGTATTAATGTTATGGAGCTTCTATTATAGCACCAAAGGTTATCGAGTTCAACAACCCACGATCTATAGTTCGAGCTCCCAATGGTCTAAGAAGGACTCATTTGCTAGATTATAAATATAATGGGGTACAAGGTTATCACATTCAACCACCCACGGTCTATAACACGAGTTTCCAAGTGTAAAACCCCCATATCTAACTAATTAAAGTAGCACCACATAATTCATATAAGACTACTAGTTCCTATGGATCCATTACATTATAGTCTAATCAATATGATATTCACAAATAACCCAAGTAATACCAATATGTAAAAATTTGCAAACATAAGATTTCCAATGGGGGTAAGTCCCCATTCATTACTAATCATAAATATGACCATTTGGTTTTTGTTCCCAAAATCCATCAAACTCAAAAAGGGACTATTGTTTATATAAACAAAATTATCCTTCTCAACCATTTCTTCAAAACACCATGTTTAGCCAAAACCCTAGTTTTGACCTAGGTTTTCCAAAATCACCAAATGATAAGAAAATGTAGTAATACTTTGAAATAAATGTTTTTATGACATTTTAGCATGTATATGAAGAAGGGTTGTAGAATGACTCACAATACTAGGTTTGACAACCCTAGGAATCACTAATGGTTGTAGGAGGATGCCACCAAACTTGAACAAACACTAGAACCCTTGTCTCCTAAGTGCTAGCATGCCCTAGAAGGGAATCTATAGATTATCTTGAGTGATTTGAGGCTTGGAGTAAATGAGAGTTGAAGTTTGGTGGTTGGAATCACCCAAAATGAAGAGAGAAGGTCGACCCCAAATCTGATTTTGTGATAAATGAGTTTTGAAGTTGGGACAGGAAGTTTATAGAAGCAAACCCCCCGCCAGCGACTGTGACATGCGACTATGCATTATCGCCTGAAATATACCGCAAGGGGCTGAGGTTCAGCGACAATGACTTCGGTGATAATGCCTTGTCATTGTCGCTGGGCATTCTCGCCAAGGACGTACCATGAGGCCCTCCAGTCGAGCGACTATGACATGATGACAATGCCTGTGTCAATGTCGCTGGCATTCTCACACCCAACCCCCAGGTTCCTGAAATTTCGCTTTCTAAGCTCCCGTGTTCGAGACGTAACCAAAACCGATCAATGGTAGAAATAAAAGATTAGAGGATACTTCAGTAAGACTAGAGGATAAAGAGAAGTACCTATTTATCAAAATTTGCGGGTGTTACATTGCGGTACATTCTCAGCGAGAATGCCAGCGTTTATGACCTCTGGCATTCTCGTGTGGGACTCTCGCCCATTTGGCTAGACGGGTTAAAATCCTATTTTAGCTGATATCTTTCCCATTAAATGCAAGAATAAGTATTGAGAGCGATATTTTCAACCTTGGGTGTGATTTTCCCTCTCTCCAACTCTATCCCCCTCATTAAATTCGACCTAGGGTTTCTAGTTGAAGAATTTATATCACCTTGAAGAGCATTTATTGAGGTCCTTGCATCAAGATCAATGTATACCTTCTCATCTCTTCCAAGTTAGGGTTCTCTAAGTTTGTAAGTTTTCTTTTGTAAAAACTAGATACATATCTATTTGTATATTGTCCTCATCTCATATAATTATTGATTTTCCTTTTCTCTCTTTTGGTGAAAATCTCATTTGTTGGTAGGCTTTGAAGGTGATGGAGATTCTTGATAAATATCACATTATTTGACATTTTAATGTATATGACTTACATTTAAACTATGTTATGGAATTTTAATAGTTTTGAATGGTTTTATGGGTTTTCCCACAAAAATGCCATGTTAGAAGATTTTGACTTAACTTAGATACTTGGCCTAATAGGGAGTGTCCTAGTATATATGTGCTCAATGCTTATGGTTAAATGTTTTTTATACTTCAAAATTGATGGTCTTGGTCACTTGGGAATATTTGTGTGGATGCGTATGTTTAATGTCCATCGACGACACACCGTCGATGGCTGATAGCCACTTGCGTCCCGCACCTCCGGCGATCGACCATCCCCACCACAGACGGCCTCCAGTAGCCTCTCCCCCTTAAACCTATTTTTGGGTAAAAATGCATTATTTTGTCATTTTTTTCTATTTTTGCCATTTATCTATTATATATATGAATTTATGTATGCATATGTATCTATTGGTGAATATAATTGTGTATGTATATATGTATGAATATAGTGTATTGTGTATGAATCTAGTATAGAACCAATTTATGTATGTAAGTGCATTTGTGTACGTATATGTAACAAATGTAAGTTAATTTGTGTATGGTATAAAGCTAATGTAATGTAGTACAAATGAGAAGTGACTATCCCATAAAATACAGGCTCAGAAATTAACTCTCGGATGCAGGTCTGGTCTTGGACTCCACGAGCCCTCACAGTATTATCCTCGAAATCCCAGAGACTAATTCTGACACCCACATATAATTAATAGCCCATTTTTCTTTTTAAATAACACGACCAACTCATATGCCTATGGATCCACTGCATTACAGTCTAAACATTACATGACTCAAATTGAATGACTAACGCACTCAAACATGTAAATCTCAAATGATGCGCATTAACCGCCATCATACTTGGTATTTCACAATCGGGCTATTAAACCGGACCGAAGTCCTACAGACTCATTTATTTGCAAATATGCATTTCCAAGTTTAACTGTTGATAAGAATGGAAATCATAAAATGAGACCATACACATTCTTTCAAGTACTTCACATAACTGTGCAAGTAATAATTCATAAAACATTCCATTTCATGAATGATGCATAAAACCCGACAAACATTTAAAAGTGTATTTTCGACCAAAACCTATTTATGCAGTAAATCATCAAAACCCATTAATTTATAACACATTTATCGAAATGCCCAAAAATCCCAAGAGTGGGTGTTTTACAAAGTTTATAAAGTTAAATACTTCACATAATCAAAGATTACCAACTAACCCAATGTTTGATAATTTCATGTAAAACACATAAACACTTTAAAATAGACATTTTGGCATGTACAACGTTTTCACAAATCAACTTGAACTCACCTTGCTAGATTTAGGCTAAATCTAGATTTTACCCACTTAGATCTTTCCTTGAAGAACTTGATTCTTCAAACCAAATCTTCCAAAACCTAGATCCACAAGGTTACAACCAACAATATACATAATCAACCACAAATGAACGATCCCCAACCTTATACATGAATACCTCAACTGATACCGAAACCCTAACTTCGATAAATGAAGAGAATAGAAGATTACCTTAACCCAAGCTTGAATCCACCAACCAAAACACCTCTAGTTCACCAAAATGGTTACAAACTTCCAATCTATGAAAGGGGGAACAAAGGGTGGATGAAAACCTAAGAAAACTTGGTGAAGAAGATGAATAGGGAGAGATGAGAAGCTTACCACCACAAAGTTCTCTAGTATAGTTCAATAGACTTCCAATATCTTGCTAGATCCTTGAAGATCTCTAAAAAACGAAACCGTAGCAACTTGAATCATCAAAATCGCAGTTGTGGAGCAAAAGTTATGAAGGAATGAAGATTTGGGAGAAAATGCGGCTGAATCAGGTTTTTAATCTGATCTGGGCCTTCTGTCCGGCGCACGACCCGTGCGCGGTTTGTGCGTGGAGGGCGCACGACCCGTGCGCCCCACACAGTCCGCCAGGATGAGCCTTAAATCTTGGTTTGGCCATAACTTCTTCGTTATAGCTCCGTTTTTGCTCCGAAAAGAACCGTTGGACTCGTAATTGAATCCTTTATCCATCAAGACTATAAAATCAAGGATTCAAGCCCAAAATCAAATATATTACTTTTCCTTAATATATCGGTTTCTATATTAACTTGAAATGATACCTTTCGAAAATCGGGGTGTTACAATCCTCCCAACCTTAAAAGAGATTTCGTCCTCGAAATCTGGAACCACTAAGCACCCATCATTACATCTGGTAAGATCGATTGATTCCCTATCCCAAAGGGATGCCTTCACGAAACTTCACCTCATATACGGACCCGATTACATTCTGGTTGAGGTTGTCGCTGTGTTTCTCATAACGTGCCCCTACAAGCTCAATCTCAACGTTCAATATATTTCACCGACGTCAGGATGAACGTTGATTCCTTGATTAACCATTTCTTAATCATTAAATCTCGGTTGCCTCCCAACCTTATGTTGCTCATATTACCTCAAGAGTAACTTACGTCCTTATTAGTCATTTCCACCAAGAATACCCCAAAGCAAACATTTCCCTAAGATACTTCTAAATGCGACGCGTCAAGGTCTCCTCGATAAACGATTTGTACTTAAAGTCCACCTCGACAATCTCACTAAATGTAACCAATAAACATTACCACCAAACTCCCACCATGCACTCTAGCATCGATTGCCAAATCAGCGAAAGTCCTGACAATTATCAAAACACAATGATTGATTCTTAATTGACAACATCTAACTTCCTTAAGGTTACCGCTTGTCCTGCAGACACACCAGATCTAACAGAAGTACACTGAAGCACACCAACAACTATTGTCCTCAAAATAGAGTGTCGACGCCTATTCTCGGATTGGCCATTTTGCTAACATGGATATACCACTAAACATTTCGCTCCCGATTTGCAATGTCTATTCAAGGTTGACACCTATTCTTGGAAATGATCACCCAAATCAAACATCCTTACAAGCCAACCTAACATCATCAATATTCCCAGCTACCCATTAAGGTGATACACCATAGCTACATAGCATGCCGTCGTACCATTAATCCACAAATTCAAAACCAACCATGCCCAAACAACCGTACACGGTTTGAACCCGCAGGTTTAACGAAGCACAAAGATCATTACTTAACTAACTGGGAGAAAACATAGGTCTAACGCCTCAAACTCCAAGGACTCTTTTAGTCCTTAATCTCGACCTCTAACACGAGGGGCTTACACCTATAGCTCTAATGAGTTCAAGGTTTTTTCACACCACTATGCCAATTCGAACTTTTATAAAATCTCAAAACGTAAAGGATTTATAAAGATTAATCGTACAAATAAAATTTACTACCTTAACTCGGTAGATGTATAGAGTGGTCACAACCGCCACACATATAAAACCATTTCAGAAAATAATTGCTCAAGAATCAAGGTAATACTGACACCAACGAAAGATATTTCAACAATCATTTTCAAAAGAACTGCTATGTTCTCAACGCGTAAAAATTGGTGACACATAAGAGAAGTAGTTTTACGTACTAAAACAGTGCATAACGAAACGTTTGTACAAAACTTCAGAAGGGAAAAATATTCATGAAATCGAATCCCAAAATCTTGCATTTAACCATGAAATGTCATGAAATAAAACTTCCCGACGTGAATCGCATCCATCGGTTTATTCCCCAAAATTTAGTAAATACATAAGCATGCGATTCGAGCAATTGTAAGAGTAATTTAGTTTGGTTACAAACTTTAGGCTGTACAAATAAAATGTTTGCAAAACCCCAAACAACATGTTCATGATATCGAACTCTCAAAGTTTTCTCTCCTTTAGCCCCAATGCAACATGGAATAAGATTTTACAACAAAACTTGTATGCGACCGTTTATTTCACAAAACTAGTAGGATGATATGCGCATGCACTTGGTTAAAACATGAAATAATTTATGTCGGTTACACGTTCAAAGACAAATAATAATATGCTCTCATCGTTCTAAAACATTGACTAAAACAACGTGACGAAAATTCTCAATAAAATATGCATACATGCTATGTGCGACCAAACTGCTCACACGAAACCCAAAGGGGAAACAACACTACTGGACGCCAAAAATTTCCACACCGATGCAACCGAAACCCCATAAAATAAAATTCTCAATAAAACTCATACATCAAAATAATGAAAGGTAACTCTTCGTCCAAAACCTTAACATACGTGGAGGAGATCCAATATTAAGGTCATAAGCCGTAGTTACTTGCCCAAGACTCTAAGCCACGTTAAAATACGAACATTACCATCTTCGAAAATAGTGTTAGGCAGCAATGAGGATAAACAAAGTCTCGACAAGGCATGAAACCACATGCAATAAAATAATTTTATGCATGTTTAAGATCATGGTCTAAAACTTGTGCGTGTTAAACATTTCAAGATTTCGTGGTATGACCCACATGGTGATTTTGGAAACATGAGAAATGATCGATGCAATTTATTTCAGAAATATATTTCATGCATGAATTTGACCGACACTTAACACTTCAAAACCACGATCCTCCATTTTCTTAGTTATACTATCGTCAACCGGATGCTCAACATCATAAGGCAAAGATCACAGACTTCATAGGTTCACCTCACAAATTTCTCCTCGAAATACATTGGTTCCCAACGTCTATGGTTTTAATCAAACCAATCAATCAGATCCAAAACGATTCACTTAGTGCAATCACCGTGATTACCGTCACTCCAAGTGACGAATACTAAAATCATTGACTTCTTCTAATGGCTTCCCAATTAGAAACTTCTTCACTACCCCAACGGTCATCATACCAAGACAGTTCAAGCACACCCATGTAACTCGTAGATTCACCATAACACTGGCCAGGTGCTATTATGAACCTACTGTACATGATCATCCTTGCCATTTTCGGCGTGACTCCTGTTCCTAGTGACTCCAACCACCCCGAATCCTCATATCTTAAAGTGCCTAATTGTGCAATCTCACATTCAATCACTTAAAATCACGCTAGTTTGAGTCTAGGTATTCAAAATCAACACCTAAATCCAACTTGTAACACCCTCAAATTTGGAAAGAGCGACTAATTAAAAACTTTCAATAATACCTTAAAGGATAATAAATCTCTTACAACGAGTCCATAAATGAAATACATTTCTAGGTTGAACCATCAACAAATAATTAAAGTCTTACATAAAGACTAACTAAAGTCGAGTGTTACTATAACCCAATACCAAATCGCTATCTCCATCAATAATGCGGAAGACTTCATCAAGCTAAATCACTTCATCGAGCACACAACTAGCACTCATCACTTCACGGTGTCGCTAGAACTAATCCCGAAATGAAACCTGATGCACATGCCGACAAATAAAAAGGTTAGCCTAACGCCTAGTGAGTTCAAGAGTTTTATATCATGATTATAGAGGAAAGCGTAAAATGGAAACATTGTAACTTATAATCATGATCCTTTAAATGATTTACTTTGAAATAAGAGAACAACTCATTTACCAACAATATGCATTTTATAGATGGACGCCTCAACGCCAAACATTCTTTCAAGAAACAATGCAATCCAACACTTACTTAAAACAAGAATAATGGTAATGCTTAAATAATGACATTTGAATAAGCTTTATAAAAACAAACGACCAAAATATGAGTAAACTCAAGTCTCCAAAATTATAGCATAAGGAAATAACCCAAATCTCAAACGTCACTGAAAACGAGGATAAAATCAAATACCTCAAAACAACACCTCACGGTGACGGGGGAATCCCGAATTCCAAGGCTAGTGGCGGAACACAAAAGTAGGCCACATTCCAAGTTATTGAGCTCACCATATTAGGACCCATGGCCACGAGCACGCCGACTCGTACTAAGATGTGAGGGAGGCCCCCCGAGGATCCTAATCATACTCATTCACTAGGATTACATTTACGACCCATGGCTAGTAACCGGTCCCACATAACCGTACCAAACGCCCCCGAGGATCCAATGTCTCAACTAGCTACAAATGGGAAGTGACTATCCCATAAAATACAGGCTCATAAATTAAATCTGGGATGCAGGTCTGGTCTTAGACTCCACGAGCCATCACAGTATTATCCTCGAAATCCCCAGAGACTAATTCTGACACCCACATATAATTAATAGCCCATTTTTCTTTTTAAATAACACGACCGACTCATATGCCTATGGATCCACTGCATTACAGTCTAAACAGTACATGACTCAAATTGAATGACTAATGCACTCAAACATGTAAATCTCCAATGATGCGCATTAACCGCCATCATACTTGGTATTTCACAATCGGGCTATTAAACCGGACCGAAGTCCTAAAGACTCATTTATTTGCAAATATGCATTTCCAATTTTAACTGCTGATAAGAATGGAAATCATAAAATGAGACCATACACATTCTTTCAAGTACTTCACATAAATGTGCAAGTAATACTTCATAAAACATTCCATTTCATGAATGATGCATAAAACCCGACAAACATTTAAAAGTGTATTTTCGACCAAAACCCATTTATGCAATAAATCATCAAAACCCATTAATTTATAACACACTTATCGAAATGCCCAAAAATCCCAAGAGTGGGTGTTTTACAAAGTTTATAAAGTTAAATACTTCACATAATCAAAGATTACCAACTAACCCAACGTTTGATAATTTCATGTAAAACACATAAACACTTTAAAATAGACATTTTGGCATGTACAACGTTTTCACAAATCAACTTGAACTCACCTTGCTAGATTTAGGATAAATCTAGATTTTACCCACTTAGAGCTTTCCTTGAAGAACTTGATTCTTCAAACCAATTCTTCCAAAACCTAGATCCACAAGGTTCCAACCAACAATATACATAATCAACCACAAATAAACGATACCCAACCTTATACATGAATACCTCAACTGATACCGAAATTGAACATGTTCAACACTCCCAACTTGAACTCACCTTGCTCTGATTTTCTCCTGTTTTAGGTAGACATCTTCAACATTCCCAACTTGCTAATTAAGAAATTGAACCTTCGTTCATCTAAAGCTTTTATGAAAATATCAGCAAGTTGAAGTTCAGTTGGTACAAAATACATCTCAATTGTTCCCTTTTCAACATGATCTTTCAGAAAATGGTACCTTACATCAATGTGCTTTGTTTTGGAATGTTGTAATGGATTGGTAGAGATGGCTATGGAACTTTTGGAATCACTCCGAATTGGAATTCGGTCATAATGTAAGCCATAGTCTCTGAGATGAGTTTTCATCCAGATGACTTGAGAGCAACAACTAGCAGCAGCAACATTGTTAGACCACAGTCTCATTGGATTCAAGATCATCCAAACAGAAGATCGCAATCTGAAGCTAATGCAGAAAAGTCGACTCTCGATATTAAGTCTAATGTCGTTTGTAATAAAATAGTTAAAGTTATTTGTTATTGTATTTTATTGTTATTAGTTAATTTAGTTAGTTAATATCTAAGTTAGTTACATATTAGTTAGTTATATAATATCTTATATGTTAGATATTATTTAGTTTAATAGTTTAATATTGCAAGTTGATTAGGAAGTGTGTCTTAGAAGCTAGATATCATATCTGATATCTCAACATCTCTCATAATCGACACATAATAATACACACACACACAAAAAGGTGTAAAAACATAGAGAACACATCAAGAGCTAAAACCGAACACCAAACCTTGTAATCGTTTGATATTAATCAAACAGGTTGGTAATCTTGTTTATTGTGTTGTTTTGTAAGAACTTGATATAAACATTGTGGACCGACAATTAATCTAAAGCTTAGAGAAATGTCTAGTCCATTACATTACAAGACATTGGAGAAGAGAAAAGCTAACCAAGAACTACGAGATCAAAGTATTCTGAAGACATGCTGATTACAGATAAATTTTCTTTGAAGAAACTTTGCTAAAGCATTTTAAGCTAGAGAAAGAGATTGCATCTTCTGAGCTGAAAGAGAAGACCAAATTGCTAAATCTTTTTAGTAATGATCTTGATCCAAAGGGGGAGATTGTTAGACCACAGTCTCATTGGATTCAAGATCATCCAAACTGAAGATCGCAATCTGAAGCTAATGCAGAAAAGTCGACTCTCGATATTAAGTCTAATATCATTTGTAATAAAATAGTTAAAGTTATTTGTTATTGTATTTTATTGTTATTAGTTAATTTAGTTAGTTAGATATTAGTTAGTTATATAGTATCTTATATGTTAGATATTATTTAGTTTAATAGTTTAATATTGCAAGTTGATTAGGAAGTGTGTCTTAGAAGCTAGATATCATATCTGATATCTCAACATCTCTCATAATCGACACATAATAATACACACACACACACACACAAAAAGGTGTAAAAACAGAGAGAACACATCAAGAGCTAAAACCGAACACCAAACCTTGTAATCGTTTGTTATTAATCAAACAGGTTGGTAATATTGTTTATTGTGTTGTTTTATAAGAACTTGATATAAACATTGTGGACCGACAAACATATTTTGCCTCTGTAGTAGAAGTTGAAACACAGTTATGCTTCTTAGATTATCAACTTACCAGCTTATTACCCAATAATTGACATCATCCAGAGGTACTCTTCCTGTCTAGTTTGCACTCTGCATGATCTGCATCAGTATATGCTGTTAAATCAAAACTAGACAGTTTAGGATACCAGAGACCTAAAGAAGGTGTGCCTCTGAGGTATCTAAAAATTCTTTTCACTGCTGATAAATGAGATTCTTTTGAATTTGCTTGATATCTAGCACAGAGACATGTTGCAAACATTATATCAGGTCTACTGGCAGTTAAGTATAGAAGTGATCCTATCATGCCTCTGTAAGTTTTGACATCTACAGATTTTCCAGAAGGATCAGAGTCAAGTTTGACTCCTGTGGCAATAGGTGTTTTCATAGAAGTTGAATCATTGAGTTTTTACTTTTTTAAAATGTCAGAGACATACTTAGATTGACTTATAAAAGTACCATCTGAAGTTTTTTTACTTGTAATCCCAGAAAGAATGTTAATTCTCCCATGAGACTCATCTCGAATTCACTCTTCATCAATTCTGAAAATCTGTCACAATACTTCTGATTTGTAGAGCCAAAGATAATGTCATCAACATATATCTGTACTAAAAGCATATCATTTTTGTACCTCTTGATGAACAATGTTGTGTCAATTGTACCTTTTTCAAAACCATTATTAATCAGAAATGTGGATAGTGTAGCATACCAGGCTCTTGGAGCTTGCTTAAGTCCATACAGAGCTTTATCAAGATAATAAACATGCTTAGGAAACTCTGTATTTTCAAATCTAGATGGTTGCTGAACATAAACTTCTTCATTTAATTTACCATTTAGAAAGACAGATTTAACATCCATTTGATATACTTTGAACCCTTGGTGTGCATCATAGGCTAAGAAGATTCTAATTGCTTCTAGCCTAGCCACAGGTGCAAAGGTTTCATCATAATTAATACCCTCTTCTTGGCAATATCCTTTTGCAACCAACCTAGATTTGTTTCTGATTATAATGCCATCTTCATCCTTTTTATTTATGAAGACCCATTTAATTCCAATTGCCAATTTTCCTTTAGGAAGGGGAACTAAGGTCCAGACTTTGTTTCTTTCAAACTCTTGAAGTTCATCCTGCATGGCAGAAATCCAATGAGGATCTTCAAGAGCTTCATTTACCTTCTTTGGTTCAATGATGCTCAAAAAGTTTACAAAGTAGCATTCATTGATTGTGGCAGATCTGGTTTTGACTCCATCTGAAGGTGATCCAATGATCTGATCATGAGGATGATCCTTTGTCCATCTTGTGAGTGGAGCATGAATATGAGGTGGAGTTTGAGCTTCAGAGATGACTGTAGGTGACATCTCTATTGTACTGTTCAGAGGCTCTGAAGTGGGTTCCGGAGATGGTGAAGCATGCTCTGAAGTCTCTTCAAGAGATGTCTCCTGTTCATCTTCTGCTTCTGAAGAGAATTGTCCCCCAGGTTGTCTTGTTTCATTTCGTGGACCTGTATTTTGAGGGACCAGAGAGAGTTGTACCTGTATTTTGAGGTTCCTCTGAAGTTGCTCTAGAAATATAACTGAAAAGAAACTCTGAGTTTTCATCATCAAAGAAATCTTCAAATATTTTGTTTAGTTCAGATTCTCTTATCTTTGATGATTCAGAGATATTTTTGGCAGTTGAATTGTTATCTTTGGTGGCAAGACTTCTGTCATCATCAAAAGACACATTGATACTCTCTTGGATTGTTCTTGTTCTTAGATTAAACACTCTGAAAGCTTTTGAGGCTAATGAATATCCAATGAATTTTCCTTCATCTGCTTTCTTGTCAAACTTTCCAAGAGACTCTCTATCATTCAGAATATAACATCTGCATCCAAAGATATGAAAATATTTAACATTAGGTTTCCTATTGTTAATTAGTTCATAAGATTTTTTCTTGAATCTTTTGACAATAGTAGCTCTGTTTTGAGTGAAACATGTTGTAGCCACTGCCTCTGCCCAAAAGTTTGTAGGAAGATCAGATCCTGCAAGCATTGTTTTTGCAGCTTCAACAAGTGTTCTGTTCTTCCTCTCAACAACACCATTTTGTTGAGGGGTTCTTGCTGCATAGAAGTTGGGAGTTATGCCTTATTCTGAATGATATGAGTTTATTTTGGCATTTCTGAACTCTATTCCATTATCACTTCTCAGCTTCCAAACTTTGCTGTCAAACAGAACCTGCAATCTTTTTAACAATCTTATTAAAATATCAGGGACATCAGACTTGGCTCTGATGAATTCTATTCAAGTATATCTAGAGTATTCATAAATCAGAACTAGAATATACTTTTTACCTGATAGACTATGCACAGAGATAGGACCACAGAGGTCCACATGAAGCATATGCAGAGGTTTTGGACAATTATTATCACTTTTGGTCTTGTGGGAAGATCTTTTCATTTTTCCCATTTCACAAGCAGAACAAAGATGATCTTTGTTAAACTTCAGATATGACAATCCCTTAACCAGATTTAGTTTGACCAATTTATCAAGTGAAGAAAAGTTCAGATGAGAGAACTTTTTATGCCAGAGCCAGACATCTTCACTGTTCAGAGATACTAGACAAAGTTTCTCTGAGTCAGTTTTTATGTGTTTGGTAAAAATCATTGTATATAGGTTACCCTTTCTGTCAACTTTGAGCATTTCTTGACCTGTTTTTGAGTGAAGAAATGAACAATGTTTTTCTTGAAATTTCACATCAAAACCATGGTCACAAAGTTGACTAATGCTGATCAAGTTGTGTTTTAACCCATCAACATAAGCAACCTTTTTCTCTTGTTAGCTCACCATACCCCTTAATCTGCCCTTGTATATTGTCTCCAAAAGTTACTGCTCCTCCAGATTTAGCTTTGTAAAAGGATAGTAACTTCTTATCTCCAGTCATATGCCTTGAACATCCAGAATCGAAGTACCAGATTGGCATAGACTGTTTCTGCAAGACAGATTAAAGTTTCTTACATACCCATCTCATTATGGGTCCTGTTTTGTTAGGTCTATGATGATTTCTGTGGATATTTGCCTTTTCATCCTTTGAGGCTTTGGCAGAGTTGTCCTTTTTCTTTTGAGGCTTTGTCTCTGAATTTTTATTCAGAGGCTGGTTTAGAAAACAATGATAACCTGTGAAGTGATTTTTCAGTTTCATCAATAGTTGAATGCAATTGCAATTTACAGAACAAGAAGAATTAGAATCAAAGTTTTTCATTTTATTAAATGTATTTGATACATTTTGATTCTTTTTCAAATTAGTACTAGGAATATTAGAATTATTCCTAACTACTTCCTTTCTTGTAGCTTGAAAGACAACCTTCTTTTCATGTTGTCTTTTCTTGTTCAAAAACATCATCTTCTCTTTGTTGCCCACTGCTCAAACAGGATCAAAATGGTTAATTTCTTGCCATTTTCCTTTTTGTTCAGGAGTAAACTTGATTGGTTTATAAGTGTAGAGGTGAGAAGTGTTAGTTTTATTCTTTGCCTTTTCTTGTAATTCTTTTTCAAGGTCCAGAGAAGTTTTTGCTTGTAGACACATGTCTGCAAAATCAGGACATATTGGTATTCTGGGTTTATTTTTCAAAACAGGAATAGGAATGTTCAAAATTCCAGAACCAATAGTCTCTATCTTTTTTATGAATTACTTCCTCTGGTTTACAGAATATCTGTTCATCTATCTCTAGATCAGATTCAAAATCAGAGTTAAGAAAGTCTCTTTTAGCCTTGTTAGAGATAACTACCTCTGTTGGTTTTTTAATTTCCTTGGCTCTAGAGACTTTAATGATTCATTCCATGCTTTCTTTCTTTTTCAAATCAGCTATGACATTTTCTTTATTTATTCTTTTGATGTCATCGTCAAATGTAGTTCTGATGTATTCATCTAAGATTGGTGAATACAGAGGAGCATCTGGATTAAGTGAACTCTGAGGTTCATCTTCAGAAGTACTTGTTTCAGAGGTACTTGTTTCAGATGTCTCTAATTCTTTTGTGATAAAGGCATCAAACTTGAAAATTTCTCTGGGATCATTGCTCTAAGGTTTTGTGAAAAGTACATCTGAAGTTTCTTTTACTTCAGAGTATGCAACATTTTTAAAAATCAGAGCTCTTGTTTTTTACCCTTCTGAGGTTTTTGTTCTCTTGAAATTGTTCAGAGATGGACAGTCAGAGCTCTGGACCTTTCTATACAGAAAGTGGAAGAAAGTGAAGTTTTCTTCAATCCAGTGAATGAATCCAATTCATTGAATCCCAGCCCTTGAGTGTCCATTTGATAATTTATTTTTATATGGACATCTTGAGCATCTAGATAGCTTTTGATTTGAAGTTCTTTCCTTTCCAGAGATTGATGTAGGATTTCTCTTTCTTTTTGAAAAAAGTTGGTTAAGGCAACAAAATTGAGCCTTTCAAAGTCAGATCTTCTTACTTCTTCTTCTTTAACTTTTAAAACTTTCTCAAGTTCTTTGAATTTTTCTAAGAAAGATTTTTCTTTTTGTTTTTGAGCTTTTTCAAGTTCAGATTTTTCAACAAAAATGTCTCTCTTTTCTGACTCAAGAAGATCTTTTTCCCTTTTGTAAAAACTAAGATCTTTTGTCATTTGCTTTCTTTTTTCTTTTCCCTCAAAAAGTTTTTGCTTTAAGCTATGAAACTCATCTGTTAGCTTAATAACATCCAATTCAAGTTCACTTTCATAGGTGGAAGGAGAGTTTACCTTTTCAGAGCAGTCCTCTGATGATCCATCGGTTTGATCATCTGCAAAATCCATACCACAGAGATTGGCAGCTTCTTTCTCTCCATCACTTGTAGAGTCTGACAACCAATCTTCCATTTCTGCAACAAGTACTCTTTCTTTGACATTGTAATTGTATTTGTTCTTGTAGTAGTCTTCATCTTTGATAAGCCTACCTCTGCAATTTGCAGAGAAATGGCTTGGCTTTCCACATCTGAAACATCTCCTATCATTTTGGTTTGGTGGAAGAGCAACAACTGATTTTGTCTTCTGAGCTTGTGGTTGTGTCTGGAAGTACCTCTGAGGTTGAGGATACCTTGGTTGAAATGGTTGTTGAGTTCTTGATTGTTGAGTAGTTTCATGATTGATGAAATGAACACCCTTTTGATCACTATGCAGAGTAGATCTGGGCTCTTGTTGATAATCAGCTTTCTGAAATCTTCTTTCTGGATTTCCTCTTCTTTCTTCATCATCTCTTCTTCCTTCAAAAACTTTCTTGCCAAATTTCTTGTTAAATTGATGAGTGATTAATGCAAGAGATTTGGCAAAGGCATTGATGTCATCATCTGAGTCTGAATCTGAGTGTTCAACTTCTTCAGACATCAGAACCTTCTTGGATTTTATTTTAGGTTCCTTTTTCAAACAGTTAGTTGTTTATGCATTTCTGCCTTCTTGTGATACACCTTTTTGTTTTGAAATGAGTGCAAGAGGTCCACCTAAAGAGGTTTTTGATTTTTGTTTAACAACTTCTTTTTCCTGTGCTACAAGAGTGCCGTAAATGTCAGTCAATGACCATGATTCTAAATTTTGATTGGCCTGTATTGACATGGACAGTTGTGACCATTCTTCATTTAAGCTTTTGAGGAATAGAACATTGTTTTCTTCTTTTGTCCTCATAACTCCAAATTTTCTGCATTTATTGATGAGAATGTTGAACCTTGAATATGTTTGGTGCAAGGTTTCTTCAGGTAATGCATGAAAATCATGATACTCATTGATGCATTGATTTCTTCTATTTTTCTGAGTTTGTAGGTCTCCTTCAAGTTGATTTAATAACTGATCCCATATCTCTTTTGCAGTTACACAAGAATCAAGTTCTTGGAAGATATCATTGGGAATGGCCATAATAAGTAATCTAACAGCTTTTGAATATTTTTCCATCATGTTAGTTTCTTCATCAGTAAAATTTGAAGTTTTCTTTTCATAGTAAGCAGGTATTTCAGCAGTATCTGCTGTTGCTGAACTCTTGGTACCAACACCATTGGTTGGTTAGGTCCATTGTTCACTGATCTTAAAAGATCCCTGTCAATACCTTCCAAAAAATTTACCATCCTAATCTTCCATTGAGGATACTCATCCCTTAGGAATGTAGGAGGTTTGGTTAATGATCCAGCTGTATAAATGACACTTATAATTGAGTTTGACATTTTGTGAAGAAGAGATGAAGTTTTGAAGAACTGATGCTTTTCTTTGAAGATCTTTTATCAAGAATTGAAACTGTGATTTACTTTCAAATCTGGAGCATATGAAGTTCTTTTTAATAAACCAAGGTTTATATGAACATGCACAGATTTTAAAAGTTTGAATCAGTAAGATATAAATCTATCCGAGTATGCAGATATGATCTTTCTTTGTTTAGAAAACAAAGACTAGCTCTGATACCAAGTGTTGGATCCCAAATTTAATCTTACAATAATAATGATATAAACAACAAGAGTAATAACAGCGGAAGCAATATACTTTAATATCAAAAGCAGATTCAAATATCACAGTTCACAAAAAAATAAGTAGAAAGAAGAAGATCTTCTTTGAAATATATTCAATTGATTTATCAGATACAATATATCAAAAAGCACACTTTTGTCAATGGAGTGATGTTCCTATTTATAGGACCATAAAGAAAACTTTAAGCTCAGGGATTCTTCAAGCTAATTTCAAAGAAAGAAGATCATAAAGTGCAGGCACTTTAGATATTCCTTTTTGAAGACAGTAAGGATTCTTATAACCGATTCCCCATTTTTCTATTTCCTCTTTGGGTTTGTTCAGATGAATAGTTTGTTCAGTTTGACCCAATTTGTATAACTTCTCTTCCAAACTTTTTAATTTTGCAATTAAAGTTTTGTTTTCTTCAGTACATGAAGAATGCATTTTCGTAAGCTCATATAAATCAAGCTCACTTTTTCTCAGTTTAGACTTGAGTTCAGAATTCTCTTTAAGAATTATTGTCTTTTCCTTTGCGCTGGTGTCATTATTTCTATGTAAAACCTCAACCAATACTTTCTTCTCAGCAATTTCGTCGCTAAGTTTCTGTATCAATTGGTTTTTGTTAGAAATAACACCATTTTCTCGCTTAAGTTTTGATTCTAACTCTTGTTGTTTTAAATTCATGGCATGCATTTTATTTATGAAATCTGAATAAGATAAATCACATACCTCATCTTTCTCATCCTCTTCTGAATCTGCTTCAGCGTCTGATTCCTGCTTTCCCATCAAGCACATGTTGACTGCTTCATCTCTCTCTTCATCCTCTTCTTCCTCGTCTGAATGATCAAGCCAATACTCATCCTCTGCCATCAGTGCCTTACCCACCTCCTGTTTCTTTGCAAGAAGCATCTTGTTCTTGTAGTAATCGGAGTTTCTGACTTTGGGTCTGCGGCAGTCTCTGGCAAAGTGACATGTTTTGCCACAGTTGTAGCACGTTGGTGGTTCTGACTAACTGGATCCTTCAGCTTGAAATCTTCTCTCTTCCGGCTTCTTCTCCTCTATTCTCTTTCCTTCAGTATGATACCTTCTCTCTTCCGGTTTCTTCTCCTCTATTCTCTTCCCTTCAAACTTCTTTCCTTCATATCTATTTCCTTCAACCCTTTCCTTGTGGACATAGTTGTTAGGACCAGAAGAATACCTCTGATTGTTTGAACTTGGCTTCTTGTAGAACTTTTTCTGAAAAGCATTTGTCAGCAAGAGCATAGCCTGCTTCAGTTGTTCATTTTCATCCGTGTCAGAGTTTGCATAAGCTTCATTTTCTTCTGATTCATACACAATCGTCTTGTTCTTCTTCTTCTTGACAACAAGAGCAACTGTGTCTTCAACTGTCTTTACTTTCCGCCTCTTTTCATCTAGAATTTCATCCACCTCTTCTTCATTTTGTTTGAGGGTTTCATACACCTCCTGAAGTGGAATCTCATTCAGATCCTTGATCTGCTTCATCTGTCTGGCAAATCTCTTCCATTCCGGCTGTAGAATACTTAGGAATTTGACGTTCAGATCGATTTGAGATTTGGTGACCTTGTTCTTGCTTAGTTCGTTTAGCAAGGTCACAAATCTGTCATAAGTTCCTTCTAGAGACTCTCCACTTCTGCCTTTAAATTCTTCATAATTGTTTAGGCAGTTGGAAAGTTTGAGCTGATTCCCAACCTTTGAACCCAACATCATCTTCTCTAGCTGATCCCACATCTCTTTGCCCGAGGCTTTATAGCTGTCAATCTTTACATAGATTTCGTTTGGAATTCCTTGTAGAATGTATGACTTTGCTAATTTATCACCTTTTGCTCTCTTTAAGTTATCATCTTCGAGCTCATGATACTTAAGTTCAATCTGTGTTGGCACAGTTCCAACCATACGAGTCGTCAAAACTGGTTTCATAACCCCTTCTTCTATCGATTGCCTGATGAAATCACCCAACTCATGTCTGTCAACAAATTTTAGGAACCGATCATTCCATTGTTCGTATTATCCTTTAAAGAGCATTGGTGGCTTGGTGTCAGTTCCGATTGCAAGGGCTTTTCTAGATGTCATTCTAAATAAAAAGATCGAAGTCTGGAAAACTTTGCGTTTTTAGAAGGTGGCGCAAATGAGGTTTCATTGAAGAGTGGGTCGCGCAAACTGAAGTTTTGCGTTTCAAGTTGATCGCGCGATCTGAAGTTTGCGTGAGCTGTACGTAGCGCAAAGTAGAGCTTTGCGTTTCAAGGAGTTGGTGCAAAGTGAAGTTGTGTTTTTCGTGAGGAGTTGATCACGCGAACTGAGGTTTGCGTGATCTGTTGGTAGCGAGAGTTGAGGTTTTCATGACTAGAGTGTCGCGAAAACTGATGTTCGTGTGAGACGTTGGTCGCGAAACTTGAGGGTTCTCGTGATGAGAGGGTTGCGCAAACTGAGGTTTGCTTGAGCTGTTGGTTTGAGTGAACTGATTCGAGGTTTGCGTTGCGTGAAGTAGAGCTTTGCGTGAGCTTTGAGTGGCGCAAAGTGGTCTTTGCGTGATCAGTTGGTAGCGCAAAGTGGGCTTTGCGTTTTCAGTTTGTAGCGCAAAGTGGACTTTGCGTGTTCAGTGTGTTGCGCAAAGTCTGTCACGCAAAGTTCAATTTGTGTGAGTTCTTCCCTGTGTTTGCGCGAGTTCGTCCTGTACTTCAAAAATCAACTAAAACCTGTTTCTACGTCGATTAGCAGTACCAAACTCTACCAATATGACTAAAAACACTTCTAGAATAGTTTGTGACCATTTGATCTCGATAAAAATCACTTTTTCGAAGATAAAATTGATGGCACAATAACTTTTTCAAACTCAAACCCAGACACAAAATACCAAAATGGAACTCGATTTAAGCTTTAAATTGAAATCAAACAACAACAACTCGATCTAACAGCCTAATCGATCACAACCTGATCAATTTCCACACCTAAAAAACTCAAAAACTCGAAATCGATTTTTCAAATAAGAACACTGAGTCGGTTTTTGAAAAAACTTGATTTTGAATCACTTATCAGGCTCTGATACCAATTGTCGGTCCACAATACTATATCAAGTTCTATCGATACAAACACATTAACGAATACCAACCTGTATTGATTAATAACAATGGTTATAAGGTTTGATCTTTGAAGCTCTCGTGTGTGTTCTCTCTGTATTACACCTTTTGTGTGTGTGTGAAAGTGATCTGAATTTCTTGTACGTTAGCTTCTCAAACACACAAACACCTAATATCTAAACTTAGATATTATTACAAATATCTAATTTAGATATTAATAAACTAACTAATATCTAATATAATATCTAACTAACTTAGATATTAACTAACAAACTAATATCTAATCATAATTAGATATTTAAACTAATTTAAACTAAAATACAATAAACAATAATTAACTTTGACTATTTTATTACAAACGACATTAGACTTTATATCGAGAGTCGACTTTCCGGCATTAGCTTCAGATTGGATCTTCAGTTTGGATGATCTTGAATCCAATGAGACTGCGGTCTAACAATGTACTATCCTGACAATTAGAAGCATGCTTGAACAGTGTCTTACCTAATAGGTAAGCTCAAGACATGCTTGAACAGTGACCTACTCTAGAAAGCAAATTATATCACCAAGTGACGTGTCATGTGTTCTTCAGTTCAACACTTGTATAAATATTGTCTTGATCTTCAGAGAGAGCACCTTCAGAGCTCTGAACAAGAGCTCTGATGAAGATATCTCTGATGTCTTCTCTTCTGCGAGTCTGTCTCTGAATTGAGTTCAGAGCCAGACATGGCTTTTTTTGCTGATGCCTCTGAGTATCTTCAGAGGAAGACTTGAGCTAGTTTCAATACTTTTACAATTCAGAATTGGGGCTAACAGATGCAAAATAGTAGCAAGTAGAAGATTATGATGTGTATCTAGTTTTAACAAAGGTTTAGTAAACTCACAATCTAGGTTTTGGTTAAAACCTAGAAAATAGGAAACCCTAGATTGAAGAGCTTGAACTTGGAAAGGAAAGTTGTTGGACTTGAGAAACCCTAGTAAAATCTCCCTTGATGGTAATGAATGCAAGACCAAAAACCCAACAACCAAAATTGATTGGTATTAATGAGGGTTAGGGTTTAGAGAGGAAGGGATCAGTTTTGGGGTCTCAAAAATCGCCAAAGAAACCAAGAGAAATGTAGAAATGAAGTTAAAATCGGTCAAGTATCATATTTAAACAACCAGACCCCGACGGCGATAGTGACCGGCGACAGTGCCATGGGCACTATCGCGAGTCACAATCGCGCCAGCCCCCACACCTGCGGTACATCTCCCGCGATAGTGACTGGCGATAGTGCCCATGTAACTATCGCGCGACCACAATCGCGCCAAACACCGAACTCTCGGTACAAACGTGGCGATAGTGACCTGCGATTGTGCCATTTGCACTATCGCGTGGCACTATCGCGCCACACTCCCAAAACCCCGAAAACATGATCCAAAACGATAACGAGCGCAAGGTCAGACATTCCAATTAATATGTACTCAAATAGAATTAAGAAAATGGACATGTATACATAAAGACTCTCAGATTATCAATTAACACAATTAATGAAGTGTGAGGAGTAAATACTTACCTTGAATTTTCCGTGTTACAACCCTCCCCACCTAATTGGGATTTCGTCCCCGAAATCTCACCCTAGGTTAAATAGTTGAGGATATAGTTTCTTCATGTCGTCTTCGGACTCCCAAGTGATGTTAGCACCACGAGGGTGATTCCATTGGACTTTAACTGTTTGGGTAAAAATACTAATAGTCCATTGTCGTACGACCGGCGATAACCGTCAGGTAGAAATTTCAACAGTCCATCAGTTCATCGTCGTATGACCAGAGAGATAATCGACGCCCTTCCTTTGGTCGACCTGATTTCAGTTACTAACCTACGATACACGTTGTATTACATTTAATGCAGGGTTCAAAGACATTTATGATCATAGATTATAACGGAAGCCCTCATCAATAACGACGGACATAACGGACGCTATCATCAATGACAAACGGTCATTTTATTAATAAGCAAGATACGCATTCAATACGTCTTAAAGGAAAATTGGATTATAAATACGAAGATGGAATCTCACATGGGGGACATCTGAGACTCAGACCTTAGAAGCTCACGAATTACACTCTTAAGTTCGCTCAGTCTCTCTCGAAGTTCATCAAGCCTACTGCCACTTGTTGTAACGCACAACCGAAGTTTAATTACACAAGATGCACGACCGACTTTATTTTATTGTATTGTTTTATATTGTATTACACTTGTAACACTTGTTATCAAGGACGACGTCCCTGATTGACGTCTATAGTGCACGACGACTTACACTCGTCCGCGATTTTTACCCATTTTAGGGGTTTTCCGCGTCACCAATTCTCTCGTCTCATTTACTTTATTTTTCTTTATTGTCATACGATTATTGGAGTTACTTTCTTTGGTTGGATTAGGCTTCACATTTACCTTAAATTTTTCTTGGGAGATTTTTGGCATAAACAGTTTGGCGCCCACCATGGGGCCCCATCCAAAGAAAATCTTCAATAATCTTACGACGTACTAACGTTTTCCTTCAAGTGTTCTCTTTTTGCAGTCATTCAGGACAATGGCATTCCAAGGAACTCAAGATCATGTTGTGGCCCAGATGAACATGGAGCTGACTGCTGCTCGTGCTCGTATTGACGCCCTAATAGCTCAGGCTCGACAAGCAACTGAAACCATCGAGCATCTAAGAAACCAGAACGGAAACAATGTGACAGGGACTACAAATGCTTATGCCGGTGCTTAGAACGTACCCCTCCATTGCCTAATTATCCTCGTCCACTAGCAGTCAATCCTACGACCTTCGTAATCCCAACTATGCCTATGGCCTATGTGCCATTCAATGGATATGCCTCTGACTCCTCATAACAGACTAGCCTCAATGGATCAGGTTATGTTTCATTGGGTGTCCCAGGGGGTATCCCGATAGATCCCATTGCGCAACGATTGAAGCTTCTGGAAGAGCCGAATGAGCGTGTCTTGTCGATGTTGGCCAAATTGCCGGGGGCAGCAGTTCCAGTTGATGTCGAACCACGTAAGGGATTTCAGGCGTCGCTGTTCGTTGATGAAATCGCGTTGGTGGACGTCCCAAAGAAGTATAGCATCCCGACCTTCGCACCAAAATATTCAGGTGTCACTGATCCGACAGAACACGTTGCCCAATACAAACAACTTATGTGGACTGTCTCGATACCGTATCAGTTTCAAGAAGTCTGTATGTGCAAGAGTTTTGGAACGACCTTGACTGGAGCAGCGTAACAATGGTTGATCAATCTCAAACACAAAACCATCGGATCTTTTGCAGAATTGGTGAACCAATTTTCTCAACAGTACGCTAGCAGCCGAAAAATGGAAAAACAGACGAGCGATCTTTACTACGTCGTACAGAAAAATGGAGAGTCCATCTAGGACTATTTTAACCGGTTTAAAGGGGAAATGATCGGTATCCGAAATTGCGACGTAAAAACAGCCATTGAATCATATAAACGGGGTTTGGACGATAGCTCAGGGTTATATCTCGACCTTACGAAATATCCTCCAGAAACCTTTGAAGACGTACGAGCAAGGACGCTCACCCATATGAGGGTCGAGGATGACCTCGCTTTCAGAAATAAACACTCGAGCGACAAGAAAGGCCTAGGTATTAAAAAACCGGACTTCAAACCAAGGCCGGTCGGTCGATCAGAGCCTGCCCGACATATTTCAAATGTCAGATTTGAAAAGAAAGGGCCGACGACTTCCAAATCTGTCCAGTATCCTAAGGTGTCATCTAATGGCTTCCCTGGCTCAGCCAAGGACATCGTCGCGTCCCTGAAATAGCTCCAACAAAACATTCGATGGCCAAAGAAAAGCGATAAGGACAGTGATAAGAAAGACAAAACAAAATGGTGCGATTTCCATAATGACTTCGGTCATATAACGGATGATTTCATCGCCTTGAAGAAAGAATTGTCCTGGCTTAATTCGAAAGGTTATTTACAAGAATTAATGGGAAAGAAGGATGTGCGTCCTACATCCCCAGAGCATGCCAAAGTGATTAATTGTATCACCGGAGGTTCTGATATCTGTGGAACCACATATTCAGCTGCTAAGAGACATGCTAGTCGCGTTCCCGACGACCGACCAATTCCAAAGGAGGCAAGACTCAAGGAAGACGCAGAATTAGAAGCTATGCCCTTGACGTTCGACCAAGCAGATCTCGACGACGTACACCAGAAACATCATGATGGACTAATTATCCAACTGAGCATTGGAAATTGCCTAACAAAGAGGATACTCGTCGACGGAGGTAGTTCCGCTAACATTATATTTTTTGATGCAGTGAAAGTTATGGGGAACGACAAATCCGAGATTACCCGAAGCTCGACTACACTCATTGGATTTAACGGAGGAGCGACAAATACCATGGGGGAAATTACACTACCAGTATATGCTAAAGGTATCAACAGGAAGACGAAGTTCAACGTCGTTGACTGTTCATCGGCTTATAACGTCATCCTTGGGCGACCATGGATCCACGATATGAAAGCCGTACCCTCGACGTACCACCAAACCTTGAAATTCCCTATGCAATGGGGAGTACAGGAGATCAAAGGCGAAAGAAAAGTCACTAGGGAATGTTACAAAGTCTCTTTGAAGCCCCCGAAGCAGACAGTATAACAATTACAGAACCAGGACATTCTTGGGACTGACAACGATTATCGCTTGGAAGTTGTCGTCCTAAACCAAGATAAGCCTGATCAGATGGTATACATAGGTTCGACACTTGATCCATCCTTCAAAAATAGACTAATTTCTTTTTTGCAGGACCACTATGATTGCTTCGCATGGACGCACGAAGACATGGTGGGCATCGATCCGAGTATTATTTCTCATAAACTCAACGTCGATCCATCATTCAAACCCGTTCAACAGAAAGTTATCAACGACGAAGTTGATAATTTGCTTAAAACAGGAAAGATACGAGAAGTCAAATATCCAGATTGGCTCACCAATGTTGTTGTCGTCCAAAAGAAAAATGGCAAATGGAGAGTACGCATTGATTTCACAGACCTTAACAAGGCATGTCCAAAAGATCCATTTCCATTGCCACACATCGATTCTATGGTCGACGCTACAGCTGGACACGAATTGCTCACCTTCATTGATGCATATTCTGGATATAACCAGATATTGATGCATTCCGATGATCAGGAAAAAACGGCCTTCATGACAGATAAGGGTATTTATTGTTATAAAGTAATGCCTTTTGGTCTTAAGAATGCAGGTTCGACGTATCAGCGGCTAGTGAATATGATGTTCAAAGAACATTTGGGCGACACTATGGAGGTATACATCGACGACATGCTCGTCAAATCGAAACATACTGACGATCATATAGGACATTTGAAGCAGTCATTCGACATTTTGCGTGAATACAAAATGAAATTAAATCCAACAAAGTGTTACTTTGGAGTTCGAGCTGGCAAATTCCTCGGTTACATGGTCACACGACGAGGAATCGAAGCTAACCCAGATCAGATCAAGGTAATTATCGAAATACAGTCGCACAAAATTTTTAAAGAAGTCCAACGTCTAACAGGTCGTGTAGCAGCATTAAACAGATTCATCTCTCGGTCGTCCGACCGATGTCACCTATTCTACAATGTCCTGCGAAAAAACAAAGGATTCGAGTGGACTGATAAGCACGAGGAGGCGTTGCAACAACTCAAGAAATACATGACATCACCTCCCTTCCTCTCTAAACCTGAGAAAGGTGAAGTTCTTCAAATTTATTTAGCCGTTAGTGCTAATTCGGTAAGTGCAGTCCTTATACGAGAAACCGACGGACGACAATTGCCAATCTATTATGTAAGTAAAACTCTATTAGACGCTGAAACCAGGTACTCGTCTATAGAAAAACTTTTGCTTTCGTTAGTTATGGCCGCTAAGAAGTTACGACATTATTTTGAATCGCATCCTATAACTGTTGTAACTAACTTTCCATTAAAGTCTGTGTTAAGAAAACCTGAACTAACAGGAAGACTAGCTAAATGGAGCATCTACCTCAGTAATTATGATATGGATTTCAAGCCCAAAACGGCGATCAAATCACAAATCTTGGCAGATTTTGTTACAGATTTCAGTCCAGAACTAAAAGAAGCGACAACGTCCAATGAGTTAATTGTGGCGACTTTGCACGACACCACTTGGACGCTCGACGTTGATGGTTCATCGAACATACGAGGAACAGGTCTGGGCGTCGTCCTACAGTCCCCACAAGGGGGCAAAATAGTATACTCCATACGGTGCGACTTCAAGAGAACAAATAATGAGGCAGAATACGAAGCACTGATTGTAGGAATAAAAATTGCTCATGACTTGGGGGCAACACATCTGCATGTCCAAAGCGACTCCTCTTTAGTTGTTAACCAAATTAATGGAGAGTTCGCAGCAAAAGATTTGAGGATGATTTCCTATTATAAAATAGTAAAAGAAGAAGCAAAGAAGTTCAGTCGCTTCATAATCGAGCAGATACCACGAGATCAGAACACTCAAGCTGACGCACTAGCCAATTTGGGGTCAGCACTTAATCAAACAACGTTCGCCAGTATCCCAATAGTCCACCTTGCAACATCATCTATCAAAGACGACGATAATACTTTGGTCGCACCAATTGAAGAAAAAATTCTTGGTCGGACGACATTAAAAATTATCTGGAGAACGATTAACTGCCTGATGACAGGATGGAAGCAAGAAATGTTAGATTTAAAGCATCGAGGTACGTCATGATCAGAGGACAATTATATCGAAGATTTTCGACTGGTTTGAATCTACGATGTATTACCAACAAGACGCAAGTCCAGAAAATCTTACAAGATATGCACGACGGTGAATGCGGAAATCACTCAGGAAGTCGCAGTCTAGCCAACAGGATATCACGACAAGGTTATTATTGGCCGACACTAAGGCAAGATGCGATCAGGTATGTACAGTCGTGTGACGCTTGTCAGCGAAACGCAGGTTTGGAATTCCGTCCGAAATAACGTGCGACAATGGGACACAATTCATCAGTGATCGGACGCGAAAATAATGTGAAGAAAGGAACATTAAGTTGGTAACGTCGACACCTCGATACCCACAGTCAAATGGCCTTGCCGAGTCAAGTAATAAAACTATCATCAAATCGATCAAGAAAAGACTCAAAGCTGCCAAAGGAAAGTGGGTAGATGAATTACCCTCCGTTCTATGGGCCAATCGTACGACACCACGTACATCCACAGGACTAACCCCCTTTTTATTGGTCTATAGATGCGAAGTTGTGTTACCTATTGAGGTACGACTACCGACTTCGAGACATACGTCCGTCGAGAATAACTTGGTCGACCTGAGCTATGACCTCGATGCTTTAGAGGAACTTAGAGAAACAACACACATCAGCATGGCATCGCAGAAACAAGCGGTCGAGCGACATTTCAACAAAAATGTCCAAATCAAAGTTTTCCAAGAAGGCGACTACGTCTTACGTCGAGTGTTTCAAAACACTCAAGAACCCAACGCAGGTAAACTTTCCACTAAGTGGGAAGGACCTTATCAAATCTCTGGCGTCGTGGGTAAAGGAGCTTATAAAATCCAAACCCTTGACGGTCGAGATATCCCACAAAGTTGGAATGCAGTTCATTAAAAAAAGTATTTCTTTTAAATTCCGAATTTGTTTTCTTGATTATTTCTTAAAAAGATTACTAACTTAAGCATCGTAGGGTCGTTGGTCAAACCAACGACCACCCCGATAACGTTGTTCTTCGCAGGGACGCACGACTTAGTTAAGATTTTCATGTCGAGTAATACTCATACGATCGCATGTATATGAATGGTCGTAATTGTTGATAAAGGTTAATTTTTTACACTTGACTCCTGATACTTATATTCGAAAACCATTATTACAATTGCACTTGTTCACTCGTAAAACTCAGTTGATTTCGAACGTATGATATATTGTGTTTATATTTTAAAATTACTCGACGTGTGATAAGAGATAGGTTTGACAAAGAAAAGCAAATAACAAACATCGATGTACAAAAGAGACTTTGTCATTAGAAGAGAAAATTACAAAGTTAAGGGACGACCACAGACGGCCGACCCCTAAATAATAGATCCAAAAAGCTATGAAGGAGGAACGTCAGACTGTTCCTCTGCTGCTGCCGCCTCTTCTCCACCGTCACTTCCCTCTAATTCATCGTCTTCGTCAAAGTCCCTTTCAGTCCCCACGGTGTCAAGGTAGGTCTTGAGATCCTCAGCGGTCGACGCCATAGGATTTTTACCAGTCAGATGAAGCCTCATCAAGGCAACCCAGGCTGTGAAGCGAGAGAAGGCTTCAATTTGCCTAGTCTCAGTCTCCAGGTCCTTGACGTCGCCCTCCAGCTCCTCGACCCTCTTTTTGAGGGACGCGACTTCATCAGCAGAAGTAGCAGCAGCGGTAACAGCTTTATTTTTTTTTACCTCTAATTTAGTCGACGACGCCTCAAGCTCAAGGAGATGATCCCTAAGCTTAAGCTTCTCACGATCCGAAATCTCTAGTAGACTTCTCACGTCTGCCCTTAAGGCCCTCGACCTTTGCCTTCTCAGCCTCAACCGCCTCCAAGGCGACTTTCTCCCTTTCAAGAGCCTCATCGGCCCTTTTCTTGATGTCTGGGAAGGACGTCCTGAGACCTTCCATCTGAGCAAATAAGCTCAGACAGGCTTGGAAAGCCTGCACGATAGCAAAGAAAGAGTTAATAATAAGAAAAATAATGAAGGGAATAAGGAATAAGTAAGACATACCATAAAGGAGATACCAGCGGCATGCATCCCAGTATCCTCGACCCGAGACTCCTTATATCGGTCATAGAAGGTCGGAAGGAGAAATTTTCCAAGGTGTGGGAAAATGACGTCCCTCTCGAGGACGTCATTGGCCATAATGTCAGAAGGGAGAGTGACTTTAAAGGTCGTCTCTCCCACTTTTTCCTTGTTCTTCTCCTCAACCTTAGAGGAGGAAGAAGATGCAAGGACGGGCTTGTTAGCGCCCGACACCCCCGACATTGGAGTGTCCTTCGTCACCTGAATCGAGCCTCCGAGCTCGACCCCAGCAACGGTTCCTTTCACCGGTGTCGTCCCTGTAAGGGACGACAAAGAAATGTCACTCGTCTTCTTGGGTGAGGACCGAGGTTTGCCTCGGACACGTCTGGGGTCTAACCCCGTAGAAGGGGCAGATCTCTTCCTCGACTTCTCCCTGCCTTGACGAGCAAGCTCCAGTTGCTCGGCTCGCTTAAGGGCAGACGACTTTACAGCTGCGTCCTCTGAATAAAGAGAGCAAGTTAAAAAAGAAATGACGAACGATATAAAAGTAAAAAGTACTGTCGAGCGACTTACCAGTCATTTCTTCTTCTCTCTCTTCTTCCCTCTCTTTTTCCTTTTCTTCCTCTCTTCTTCTTGACGAGAATCCTCAACGGACGTCGCTTCGGCTACGAGAACGACCTCGTCCTCCTCGTCGTTCGACCGAACAGAAAACGAAGTCAATTGCTGCCAAACAAAGAAATACATCATTAGTATATATTATAAACGCACGACAAAAACACACGACAAAGCAGTTAGCCTACCCGATTCGTTCCATCCGGACGACAACCATTGGTTGTCTTCGTCGCTCACAGACGCCACTTGGAGGAAAACGTACTAACGTTTCCAACCATGGTCGTTCACCGCGGTATTATGTACCAGTACGTTATCTCCCTTCGATCGAGGGAATAGGCTGTACCGGTGATAATTATCCGGTCGAACGCTATAAGCAGTCATGAGGTCGTTCACATTGAACGGAACCTCCCAATCGGCCGTAAGACGCCTGATAACATGGACAATCCGCCAGAATTGAGGCAGTAACTGTCCAGGTGTCAGATCGAACGCATCTAAAAACGCCTTGACCAAAGGACTAAACGGCCAAGTAAACCCAATCTTGAAGGGATACTCAAATAAAACACAGTAACCCTTCGGAACCTCGTCCGACCTTAAGTCCTCCAGCGTGATCAGATTAACTCCATCTGGAATCCTGGCTAAATTTTTGAAATAATCTAGGTTTTCCTCTTCCCTATATACACTCGCAGGTTCAGTCGACATTTGGAAGTCTGGGATATTCAAGGCCGCACACCAGTAAGTAAGTATATCTCAAGCTTTCCTAGGCTTCCTGGCTATGGACTTCCTACGCATATAATCGACACAAAAGGAAAACGGGAAATCGTACCTTAAATAGAACTAAACCTCGAACTTAGAATGGAAAGAATTCTGATCGCTCGGAAGATATCTTGCCGGAGATAAACAAGTCTCTAGAAAGGTAAGCATAAAAAAAGAAAGGATTGAGGGCGATCCTTATTTATACTGAAAAATGGGAAGTGAATCGCCAAAAAATCAAATCACAATCAAATCGTCAGTCGACAAATCGACACGTGTCGCCCGTGTCAGGCAACCTTTCAAATACATCCAATGAATACGTGACACCTGTCCAATATTAGCTGTCTAAGCCGTTTATTTTGCAGGAGAATGACGTCATTATTTAGTTGGAAACAAACTGATTCAGTTCCATACGAACTACCCACGTTCTTTTATGACACGTGTCTTGATTTTAAATTTAGATTTCAAAAAGTTGCCGCTTGAATTTTAAATTTGGGGGCAAACTGTTTGGGTAAAAATACTAATAGTCCATTGTCGTACGACCAGAGATAACCGTCAGGTAGAAATTCCAACAGTCCATCAGTTCATCGTCGTACGACCAGAGAGATAATCGACGCCCTTCCTTTGGTCGACCTGATTTCAGTTACTAACCTACGATACACGTTGTATTACGTTTAATGCAAGGTTCAAAGACATTTATGATCATAGATTATAACGGAAGCCCTCATCAATAACGGCGGACATAACGGACGCTATCATCAATGACAAACGGTCATTTTATTAATAAGCAAGATACGCATTCAATACGTCTTAACGAAAAATTGGAATATAAATACGAAGATGGAATATCACATGGGGGACATCTGAGACTCAGACCTTAGAAGCTCACGAATTACACTCTTAAATACGACCGACTTTATTTTATTGTATTGTTTTATATTGTATTACAATTGTAACACTTGTTATCAAGGACGACGTCCCTGATTGACGTCCATAGTGTACGATGACTTACACTCATCCGCGGTTTTTACCCATTTAAGGGGTTTTCCGTGTCACCAATTCTCTCGTCTCATTTACTTTATTTTTCTTTATTGTCGTACGATTATTGGAGTTACTTTCTTTGGTTGGATCAGGCTTCACATTTACCTTAAATTTTCCTTGGGAGATTTTTGGCATAAACATTAACCATGACAACATCTTTGTGTCGCAACTTCTTTACCTTTGATTCCAATATCGCCTCCGGCTCCTTCACGCAACGATTCCCGTTATCTACTCGGATTTTCATTAGAGGAGTCACACTATCTTCTTCGGCTAGGCACTTTCGAAGGTAACACACGTGGAAGGTAGGGTGTATCCCATCCATTTTCGGTGGCAAGTCCAACCGATAGGCTTGTAATACAATCCTTTCCAAAATGAAGAAGGGTCCAAGGAAATGAGGGCTAAGCTTCTCACGCTTTCCAAAACGAATAATCCTCTTCCATGGAGATACCTTTAACATGACACGATTGGCCACTTGAAACTCGACCGGTTTTCTCTTCTTGTCCGCATAACTCTTCTGTCGGTCTTGCACCGCCTTTAATCTCCCTCGAATTTCTTTCACCTTGTCTGTCGTCTCTTGAACTTTCTCCAGTCCGGCGAATTGCTTTTCACTCGCTTCGAGCCAACAAACCGGGATTCTACACTTCCGTCCATACAACGCCTTGAACGGTGCCATTCCGATACTAGAATGGTAACTATTATTATAAGTGAACTCTACCAATGGTAGGTGCGAGTCCTAATTTCCTCCGAAATCTATGACACAATACCTCAACATGTCCTCTAGCGTCTGAATCGTTCTCTCACTTTGACCATCCGTTTGGGGATGGTATGTCGTGCTCCGATTTAATCTGGTGCCCAATTCTTTCTGTAAGCTAGCCCAAAAGTTAGATGTCAACCGACTGTCCCGATCCGACACGATAGACTGCAGAACTCCATGCCTCGACACCACCTCATCGATATAAAGCTTGGCCAATTTCTCCATTGGCAAGGTCTCTCGCATTGCAAGGAAATGCGCACTTTTGGTTAACTGATCCACGATCACCCATATTGTGGCATGACCCCACAAGGTCTTTGGTAGCTTTGTCACGAAGTCCATGGTGATGTTGTCCCATTTCCACTTAGGAATGGCCAACGGTTGCAAACTCCCATACGGTCTTTGATGTTCCGCTTTGACTTGAAGACACGTGACACACCTTTCCCGTAATTGGCCACATCTAGTTTCATTACTGGCCACCAATATTTCAACTTTCAATCTCTATACATCTTGGTGCTACCGGGATGAATAGAATATTTCGACTTATACGATTCTTCTAAAAGTAACTCACGATTCCCACCAAATTTTGGCACCCAAATTCGCCCTTGAAAGAGTTTAAGTCCCCGACTATCTTCCGTCAAAAGTTTACTTTGCTTCACCATAACCTCGGATTTGAGATTTTCTTCTTTGAGAGCTTCCATTTGACATGTCTTAATGCTCTCCAACAAACTTGATACCACATCGATTCTAGTGAGGGATAATTTGACACCAACTTCATAGATCCTTCGACTCAACGCATCCGCCACCACGTTGGCCTTATTGGGATGGTAGAGCAAGTCACAGTCGTAATCCTTTAGTAGCTCAAGCCACCTTCTTTGTCGCATATTGAATTCTTTTTGGTCGAAAATGTACTTAAGACTTTTGTGATCGGTAAAAAGAGTACATTTCGTCCCATCAAATAATGCCGCCATAATTTCAAATCAAAGACCACCGCCGCCAATTCCAAGTCATGAGTCCGGTAGTTCTTTTCGTTGTTCTTTAGTTTCCGCGACGCAGAAGCTATCACTTTTCCCCGTTGCATTAGCACATACCCTAGGCCCATCTTGGAAGCATCGCTATACACTATGAAGTCATTCGGTCCTTCAGGCAGGGATATAATAGGGGTTTCACACAAATTCTTCTTGAGCGTCTGAAAGGCTTGATTTTGCACGTCAGTCCAAAGAAACTTGACATTCTTTCTTGTGAGGGAGGTGAGTGGTGAAGATATCTTAGAGAAATCTTGTATGAAACGTCTGTAGTAACTTTCTAACCCCAAGAAACTTCGAATTTCCATCGGACTCATTGGCGGTTCCCAACTCATCATCGCCTCAATCTTTGTCGGGTCTACCTTCACCCCATCTTCAGACACCACGTGACCCAAGAATCGCACTTCATTGATCCAAAATTCACACTTTAAGAACTTTACGTATAACTTCTCTTTTCGGAGAACTTCCAACACCTCACGCAAGTGTTCCTCGTGCTCGGCCTCTTTCTTTGAGTAGATCAGGATGTCGTCGATAAAGACAAACACGTACTTGTCCAAGAAAGGGCGACACACGCGGTTCATCAAATCCATGAATACGGCCGGAGCATTGGTCAAACCAAAGGGCATTACCGTAGAAGATTATGATGTGTATCTAGTTTTAACAAAGGTTTAGTAAACTCACAATCTAGGTTTTGGTTAAAACCTAGAAAATAGGACATCCTAGATTGAAGAGGTTGAACTTGGAGAGGAAAGTTGTTGGACTTGAGAATCCCTAGTAAAAGCTCCTTTGATGGTAATGAATGCAAGACCAAAAATCCAACAACCAAAATTGATTGGTATTAATGAGGGTTAGGGTTTAGAGAGGAAGGGATCAGTTTTGGGGTCTGAAAAATGGCCAAAGAAACCAACAGAAATGTAGAAATGAAGGTTAAATCGGTCAAGGATCTTATTTAAACAACCAGACCCCGACGGCGATAGTGACAGGCGACAGTGCCATGGGCACTATCGCGAGTCTCAATCGCTCCAGCCCCCACACCCGCGGTACATCTCCCGCGATAGTGACTGGAGATAGTGTCTATGTCACTATTACGCGGTCACAATCGTGCCAAACACCGAACTCTCAGTACAAACGTGGCGATAGTGACATGCGATTGTGCCCTTGGCACTATCGCGTGGCACTATCGCGCCACACTCCCCAAACCCTGAATACTTGATCCAAAACGATAACGAGCGCCAGGTCAGACATTCTAATTAATATGTACTCAAATAGAATTAAGAAAATGGACATATATACATAAAGAGTCTCAGATAATCAATTAATACAATTAATGGAGTGTGAGGAGTAAATACTTACCTTGAATTTTCCGAGTGTTACAAAATACTATGTTAATCTTAGTCTTAGTAAACTTCGTCTAGTTGTTTCCATGTTTACTTATCTATTTGTCACCGTTATGAACTTGTCTACAAAATATTTGTGTCTGGCATATGTTATTGGGTGGAACCTAACATTGTGTTCCAGACGATGTATGGACAATACTCCTAGTCGAGCTACAAGAGGACACTCTAGTAGCGGTTCAACACAACCAAAAGATTTGCAGTCTGGAATGTCTACCATGGCAGCGCTGCTCCGGAACAGCTCCCGACACAAAGGATGTAACTTTGACCTCACAACAAAAAGTAAATATATTTCTGTTAACTTATTGATCAAAATAATTGTTCTTTATGTTGATATTAATTCAATTCATCATATAGATGGTCTGATTGTGTCGCGGTCTGACGCGCCACCAATATAAACCACAATTTTTTTGTGGGGCCATGATGAACTTGGTCCCAAATCCTTATAGAGGTGAGGCACGAGATGTGGGACCATTTTCAGGTTTGTAGTGTATATTTAACTAATTATATCTTTGGTAGTTTTATTTCAAACTTAAAAATAACTAAACTTTTACGTACAGGGCTTCTACACGTGGGATCCGGCTTTGGACTCCCAGGTGCTAGAGATATGGGAGAGAGACAGTGCAAAAACATACAATGAAATTTGAGTTCCGCCAGGTCTAGAGCCACTATTTTATCCAACCGATTTGGTTTTCCCTATGACGAGAACGGCCCCAACCGAGATATGAGCTTGTTGAAGAACTTCACCCCCCTGCCCCGATTGACTCTCTCTAGGAAGACGATGACCGATCACTGGAACAACGAGAATTGGAAGTCCGTTTCCATGATGTCTCGTGCGTACCGGTATACTGAGGTGGATGGCGATATATCCAAACACACCTCCGGATCGATCTCGTTTGGGAGCACATTGTTCACTTGGTAGGACCTTAATATGTTATAATTAACGTTTAATATGGTATAAAGCTAATGTTTATATTATTTGACCTTTGTAGACAAAAACAAAACAAGGCGTGACATCGTACGCTTTGGAGCTTTTCAATCATATCCATAAGAAGAGGTCGAGTTCAGATACCTTATCTTCGGATATCGCGGAGTACGTGACATCGAGGTATAGCCAGGTTGCGGTAAGTATTTCGCATAATTATTATACCGTAAAACATTAGAATATTTATATAGTTTGTGTTTAACTTTAAACTTTATAATTGGGTAACTATCTATCTTAGTGTGTATATATATATATATATATATATATATATATATATATATATATATATATATATATATATATATATATATATATAGTTTGAGTTGTTATTGTTGGGCAAACTTTAGGATTGTTTAAGTTAGTTGGAAACGTCCCATTTACAACCGTTATACTATCGGAATTGACTTGTAATATTTTGTAAACAACAGGGTGACTATGCAACAAATCTCACCCAAAAGTACGCGAGGATGCCAACCAGTATCCCCCAGTTGATACAGATTTGTGGCATCAGGCTGTTGGGGGAACGAAGAAAGGTCGTCTATTTGGGTTTAGGTACCATCAATATCCTAATTTGGTCTTGATCGGGACATACACACAAGGTGGTGCGTCTTCTTCTTCTACCGAGGTGTGTAGCTCGTTTCCTTTGATGATGTTTATCTATTTCATTTATAATTCATTTTAAATATTCTAACATTTTCTTTATTTTTTAGGAAATGGAATCTTTAAGATCTAAAGTTCAAGAATGGAAGGAAGAAAACACGCGGGGAAGGGCGAAAGAAGAGAGACGACAAAAACACTATGAGAAGATGTATAATTTGGTCAAGCAACTCGATCAATCTCCCTGTTTCCGCCACAAACGTTGTCATATTTCTAAGTATCGATATGTTTGTTTTGGAACAATTTTAATTTGGTTTGGAACATGTATTGGAACAATTGTATGTTATTTTCGCCCGAATAATTATATTAATTAATGTATGATATTTAGTAGTATTTCTTTTTTATATTTACAACTAACCGGTTTTAAATAGAAAAACAACATTTTATTGGAACTGCACATTTTTTTCAGCAGATTATCGATGGAATAATCCGCCAGAAACTATTTATAAAAAATTCTATTAAAAATAAATTTATTTTTATTTAGAAATTAAATAAAACTGGGGGAATTTTGGGACGGATTTCTGACGGGTTACCCTCTGGTTATTTTATTTTATTATTAAATTCATTTTCATAAATTTAGTATTTTTAAAGATTTATTTATTTTTCCGGCAGATTATTCGCCGAAAAAGTTAACCAAAATCATTAATTAGTCTGATTAAGTTAAGAAAAACAATTTTTTCATAAAATGGCTTTGACGAATTTCCGACGGCTGATATCCGCCAGAAACGTCAGATCTGCCGAAAATTGACATTTCCTGCAATAGCTTTTTCGGCGGCCTAATCCGCAGAATACCTTGATTTCTGACATATTTGTCCGCTGGAAAAGTTAGTCTTTACTAGTGCATATATCATGCTTCAGACAATGATATTTTGAATGATATGTTGTAAGATCGAGATAGGGCACTGATAAAAGGTATCCATCTGAGTGAATAAGAGATAATACATTGTTGGTGATTTTAGTGTCACTAGCCATTTAAGTGTCATTGGATATAACACAAGTGCTAATGGGTTTCAGACTGTGATCTAATACAAGTTAGGTGGTGCGGAGTGCACACTTGTTATAAGACGAATTTGATCCCGGACACAACGAAATGGCAGGGGTCAAGGGGGGTCGCGCCCCCCTGCGGGGTCCAAGGGGCAGAGCCCCTGGCGGTGGTCCCGCTGACCGATCAGCAGACGGGATCGAGGGGCAGAATGAAGTGGAAAAACTTGATCAGAGGCTCTCTGTAGAGGCTCTGATGCCTATTTCTGCAGAGGCTCTGGTGGCTATCTCTGCAGAGGCTCTGGTGGGCATCGCTAGAATAGAAGCTCTAGTGGCCATCCCTGGACCAGAGGCTATGGTGTCTATCTCTGGATTGGCTATCTCTGAACCTGCAGTTACTGAACATTTAATGCTCAGTTATTTATATCCCATGATTTTAGCTAAATTGGTTGGAACTTACCGTAATTGCTAATAATTTGCCATAATTGTCATTTAAGTTATTTTCCCATTTTATGAATGGGACTAGTATATATACCATATATACTTATGTTTTAGACTCACAATTTTGAACAATCTTGATATACACTCCAGCAAATTTGTTCTCGTTTTTGTGCCTAAAAACGATAGTGTTCTTGAGTCTTATCTCAGATTGGATTTTGTGCGACCCAGGCATAGCGACGAAATACCATTTCAGAAAGTGAAACTACATGATTTTCAAGAAATCCGGTCATCTTATTGATTATTTTGTCGTTTTCTCTCTAACATACATGAGATTGGTTTAATTTTAACAATTATAAAATGGTATTTTTTTGATGTTGTACAGAAGACATTTTCCGTTGTAATGGACCAACGGGAAATGTCGCTGCTTATTTTACCGATCCTTTTGACACTGTCATATATTTTCAGTCGAGAAGACCTCCGTTATTGACCAATATGACGGTTTTTGTTGTCGGATTTTGCTATCGATGATACCATGTTTTTTTTACCTTAAAGTTTATACATTTAGTAGGTTGTACAGTTCAATATATTATTTTTCTTTTCTTTTTTTGCATTAATATTTAAATAGTTCACTGTTATTGAGCAATAGTTTATACATATGTATACAAACTTTCACTTAGTGAGTGGTAGTTATTTGAATAATTTTGGCTTTAAACAAGTATTTGAATCGGATAGATTTATCCTATCTCGAGGTGTTCGTTTTATAGGATTTGGGATATTTATGCAATCACATGTTTCGTTTAAATGTGGTTAATAAAATTTTGTGTTATGAAAATTCTACATTTATATCGTCACCGTCTTCTTCTAAAATTGATGATTCAATTTTATGGCATGCTAGATTGGTCATGTGAATTTTAGAAGGATGCATGAAATGTCAAAAGATGGATTAATTCCAACCTTTGACATTAATGCAGAGAAATGCAAAACTTGCATGCTCACTAAAGTTACAAAACAACATTTTCAAAATGTTAAAAGGAATACAGATGTTTTGGAACTTGAACATAATGACCTGTGTGATTTTCACTCCACCCCACCTTGGGAAATAATAAGTATGTTGTCACTTTTATTGATGACAATACTCGGTTTTGTTATGTATATCTTTTGCATGCAAAAGATGACGCTTTAGATAAGTTTAAAATTTACAAAACCGAAGTTGAACTACAATTGGGTCATTCGATTAAATGTCTCAGAATTGATCGAGGAGGGGAATATATGGATCCTCAATACTTTCAATCAGTTGGTATCATTCATGAGACAACGACACCATACACACCTCAACAAAACGGGATTTTCGAACGTAAAAATAGAGTTTTAATGGTAAACTAGATGCTTTCTTACTCGGGATTGAGTGAGGGATTTTGGGGAGAGGCCATGTTAACTGCCTGTTATATTTTGAATAGAGTTCCAAATAAAAGGAACAAAACAACCCATATGAACTTTGGTTCAATAAAACACCGAATTTGAATTATCTTCGAATTTGGGGTTGTCGGGCTGTTGTAAAACTACCCGAACCCAAAAGGAAAACTTTGGGTGAATGTGGAATTGATTGTATATTCATTGGATATGTAGAAAATTCCAAGGCTTATAGGTTCTACGTAATCGATCCTAATGATTCAGTATCGATTAACACCGTAATCGAGTCGCGTGATGCGATTTTTGATGAGATACGATTTTCATCAATGCAAAAGCCTAAGGACCTGATTCCTAGAACTAATAAAGTAAAAAATCCGAAAATTTTGGATGGTGCTTCAAGTCCAGAAACACAGCAGGTCCGGAGAAGCCAAATAGGCCGAATTGCCAAAAATTTCGGTCTCGACTTCCAACTATATTTGGTGGAAGATTCAAGGGATGAGATTATGCTTCAATACTCTTATTGTTATAGTATTGAGGATGACCCAAATACTTTCAAAGAGGCGATGGAGTTTCGAGATGTCGCCTTTTGAAAGGAAGCAATTCATGACAAAATATCATCAATTCTTGAGAATAACACTTGGGTGTTATCAGATTTGCCTTCGGATTCTAAACCACTTGGATGCAAATGGATCTTCAAAAAGAAGATGAAATTTGATGGGACAATTGATAAATTGAAGGCCCGGTTAGTAATTCAAGGGTTTCGGCAAAAACCCGGTATTGACTATTTCGATACGTATGCTCTGGTGGCACGTATTTCGACTATTAGATTGTTAATCACCTTGGCAACAATACAAAACCTAATTATTCATCCAATGGATGTTAAAACAGCCTTCTTGAATGGCTATCTTCATGAGGAAGTTTACATGAAACAACCAGAAGTTTTCGTTATACCCCGAAACAAACATAAGGTATGTAAACTTGTGAAATCCATGTACGGGCTGAAACAAGCACCTAAACAATGGCATCAAAAGTTTGATGAAGCTATTTTGTCATGTGGTTTTGCTTTAAACCAATGTGACAAATGTGTTTATAGTAGATTTTGTTCGGTCATCTAAGATTTGAAGATGATATCTCCATTAGTTTGTGTTTTCTCCTCTGTAAATGTTTGTACATCTTAGAATTAGTATGGTTCTTTGTAATAGCTTAGTTACACATGAACAGATCGGTGAGTCGAATACCTACCGAAATCAACGTGAAAGAAGTCTACTTTGTGGATTGAGGTGAACTTCAAGGGAACTAAGTCCTTTCTGCCGAACTCTATTCGACACCTCCCCATCTGCCGAACCCTCTTTATGTTCGACATCCTTTTGCCAATCTTTCGGCAATCACTATCTTTTCCGAACCGTCTTCGGTTCGGTAAACATCCCCTTATGTCAAACCCTCTCGATTTGACATACTTCATCTTTCCCAATGTACTTTTGACATTGGGAATGGAAGCTTCCTTCTCCTAGAAGATATTCACTTGAGTTATGATTTAATTTAGACGTTTATTTCTTAAAAGATCTCAAAAAGATTTGAATCAAGTATATTTTATTAAGATATTGTAATAAGTCAACTTAAATATCTTATAATTTATTGACAGTATCTCAACCACCCTTGCTTTAATTGATCAATGTCCTTTGCACTAATTGCTTTGGATAGTATATAAATGGTGGATCTATCTACTTGCTCCTCACGCTTTCAGCTCAAGATTTCTCCTTTGCAAGATATCAAACAGGTTTTTAGTCATTCTCTCTCTAAGATTTAGTCTTTGTGTTCTTTAAGTCTTCTTTATGTTAGATTGTTTGAGTAGTTCTTAGCTATTCTTTTCCTCAACAATCTTTGTTTCCTTTGTGTAATTCTTGATATTTATATCAATAAAAGAATTAAAAATTAAGTAAAATTTCTGTATTATATTCAACTCCCCCCCTCCTTCTACAATACTTGTTTTGCTATCTTGGGACCAACAAGTAGTATCAAAGCGATTGATTTAACTTGATAAATCAGATCCGTGATGGCATCCTCGTCAAAAGCTTATCCTTCTTTTTCTTCTCAAAGTGATAATGGCTCTATGGTAAAACCTCCTAGGTTTAATGCTAACAAATTTTCTCTCTGGAAGAGCAGAATGATGCTTTTCCTAGAAGGAGTTGATAGTCGTTATCTGACCGTTCTTCATGAAGGTCCTCTTGTTCCTAAAGTATGGGACAAATTTATCAAATCTTCTAAATAGAAAGACAAAGAAAAAGATTCTCTGTTTCATGTCTCCGATGACTCTTCTGATGAGGAACGTAGTTCTGCTACTGGTAGATATATACTAAAGCTTGAAAAAGAATACACTGATGAAGATAGACGCACGATTGGACTTGATTCCAAAGTGCGAGAAATTATTGCTCAGTCACTTCCAGATGAAGTGTACCACTCTCTTGTAAACTTCACTACTGCAAAAGATATGTGGACTACCCTATGTGGTCTGTACTAAGGTACAAATGAAGTCAAAAATTCTAAAAAATTTCTCTAGTTCGCAAATACGAACTCTTCTCCCATGAAAAGGGAGAATCTTTTTCTAATTACTACAATCGTTTTAACAGCCTATTAAACGATCTAAAACTTTTTGGAAAGCTTTATGATAACGAGGAAATCTTGTGCAAATTCATGGACGGTCATCCCGATTTTTGGAAAAACCTCTGTACATGCATTAAGACAACCAAGGACTTGGAAAGACTTCCACTTACTTCTCTCTATGGAACTTTCTTCAATTACGAGCAAACTCGTCTTCAAAGGAAAACCATCATTAAAGAAATAAGAGCTTCTTCTATGGCTCTTATCAGTGATGGCTCCAAGAAATCTGTGTGTATTCCTCGAATAACCTACCCGTCTGATGACTCAGGAAGAGAAAGTCATGATGACATAGATCATTCTTCGGAGGCTTATCTTAGTGAAGACGATGATGAAGGAGAAGACATCTATGTAGATCAGATGACAGAGGAGATGAGCATGCTTGCTAACTTCTCTAAATTTAGAAGGAACCCTTCTTCTAACAATTTTCGAAGCAACCAGAAACTTCCTTCTTCTTCCTCTAGAAATTCTTTGAACAAATCCAAAGCGGATTGCTACGCATGTGGTAAGAAAGGACATTTTGCTTCTGAGTGTAGAAGCAATCCTCCTAGGATCTCTAAATCCAACTCCTCTAATTCTTCTAAGAGAAGAAACCTCAGATTTGTTTCTACAGGTAGATCGCAGCCTCGAAAATCTTCTCCTTCTACTTCCTTCAAAGAGCTCTCTGACAAAGCCGATAAGTACAAGGCTAAATACAAAAGAGAAAAGGAAAGAAACTTCTAATCTCAACGACAAGGAAAAGGCTTAATGGCAGAAACTCTAGACTGGGTTGATGAGCCTACCTTCGACAGCGAAAAGGAAGTATCAAGTAAATGCCTTATGGCAAAACTTGATGAAGACGCTAAAGACTCCTGCTCAAGGATGGACTTTACAGTTGAGTGCTCTTCCTCCTCGTCTCAGGTACATCCCTTCTATTATCTCTCTGATGAAGAAAAGATTGAAGCATATGACTCTCTAACTGTACTTTTTCATAACGAAAAAGATGCAAAGAAAAGAGCCAATGCTCAAATCAAGTCTCTCTCTTCTCAAATCCAGACTTCTCTATCTCAGCTAAAGCATTTTGATAAACTAAAAGCTGAGTTAGAAGACTTGAAGACGATAAAATATGTGTTAGCTAAAGAAAAGAACAAACTTCTCAAGCGTCTTCAAAAAGAACAAGAAATTTTTAGCAAATGGAACACCTCTTCCAAAAACCTTGAGAAAATTTTTAAAGACCAAGTTGTTGGTGATGAAAAATTTGGTTTAGGTTACTGGAAAGAGGATGCTGACTATACTCCTTCAGAAGACATTCCCTCTCCTTCTCAAAACCTTCCTCTGTCTTCTAAACTACCCTCATTTTCTTCTGACTGGAATGACTCTAACTCAGAAGATTCTAACTCTGTATATTCCATGGATCTTCGCGATTCAAGGAAGTTTGGCATCTTTGTGTCTGCCAAACCGTTTAAGACTCTTCTGAAAGAAAATCAAGACTCAAATGAGTTTGTCAAACCAGTAAGTGATCTTCTTAAATCCTTAAAACTAAAAGAGGTTTCTTCTTCTTCTTCTTCTTCTTCTTCTTCTTCTTCTTCTTCTTCTTCTTCTTCTTCTTCTTCTTCTTCTTCTTCTTCTTCTTCTTCTTCTTCTTCTTCTTCTTCTTCTTCTTCTTCTTCTTCTTCTTCTTCTTCTTCTTTTTCTTCTCCTAAGAAAGCTCCTCTCCTTTCGTTGCTGTTAACCTTACCAACAAAAGAAAGATTACATCTTCTTCAAAAGGTAAATCTCCTATGACCTCAACGGAATTTATCCCTAGAGCTTTAAAAATAAAGAAGTCTAAAGGAATCTCAATAAACCCTCCTTCCTCCTCTAAAAAGGAATCCTTGGACCAGTGCCTCATAAACCCTCACGTTCCGTACAGCTATCCCATTCTTCCTCACTCTTCCAAACCCCTAAAGTCAAAAAAACCAAGGAAAAGTGAAAGCCTCTTCTCTTGAACCCAAGCAAAAGTTCATCTACAGAAAATGCTACAACTGTGGTGATACTTTTCATCTTGCCAAGGACTGTCCAAAGGACCGTATTGAAATATATGGTCAAAATAAACCTTCTTCTTCTTCTTCTTCTAACCCTAAAGGACCCACCTTAAAACGGGTTCCAAAGGACTAATTTGTTTGTGTCTGCAGGTCTTTGGGCATCATCATACATGGTATCTTGATAGTGGATGCTCAAGACATATGACAGGAAACAAAACTCTTCTCCTAGACTTTGTGAAAGAAAAGGGACCAACTGTAACTTTTGGTGACAACTCTCGTCGTTCCACTAAAGGTTATGGAACTCTTTCAAATGGATCCATTACTTTCAACAAAGTAGCCTATGTGGAAGGAATAATGAATAATCTTCTGAGCATTAGTCAATTGTGTGATTTAGGTTACTACGTGATTTTTAGATAGCACAATTGTCTCATTTCTGATAAACAATTTCACACTGTCCTATATGGCTTTAGAAAGAACAATGTGTATGTCATCAATATGAGTGTCAAATCAAATGAAAACGAGAGCATATGTTTCATTTCTGAAGACTCAGAAAAGAAGAACTGGCTCTGGCATAAACGTCTCTCTCATCTCAACTTCAAGACGTTGAATGCTCTCTCTAACAAAGAGCTAGTTGTCGGTTTGTCAAAAATCTCTTTCTTTAAAGAGAAGCTATGTGTTGCATGTGAGAAAGGAAAGCTGACAAAATCATCTTTCAAGTCAAAGCAGTGTTTCTCTATCTCTACTCCTCTTCATATGCTGCATATGGATCTTTGTGGGCTAGTCTGCACACCTAGTCTTGGTGGTAAAAGGTACATTCTTGTCATTATTGATGAATTCACACGTTACACTTGGGTATTCTTTCTCAGGTACAAAAGTGATATATCTGAAGAAATCATCAATTTCATCAAGAAATTTGAAGTTCTCAATGGTCAACTAGTCAGATCTATCAGAAGTGACAACGAGACCGAATTCAGAAATGCTACCTTAGATGCCTTTCTCAGTGACAAAGGTATATCTCAAAACTTTGCAGCAGTTAGAACTCCACAACAAAATCGTGTTGTGGAAAGAAAAACTCGTACACTATGTGAAGCTGCAAGGTCTATGCTAAGTGAATCTAATCTACCTACCTAATTTTGGGTTGAGGCTGTCAATATAGACTGCTTTACTCAAAACCGATCTATTATTGTAAAAAGACACAACAAGACTTCCTATGAAGTCTTCTGTGGCCGAAAACCAAACATCGGTTTTCTTCATGCTTTTGGCTGCTTGTGTTTTATCTTAAATGATCGAGAACATCTTGGGAAATTCGATCCCAAGGCTGATGAAGGTATCTTTATGGGTTATTCTCTTTCTTCTAAAGCCTATAGAGTCTACAATCTAAGGAGAAAATGTTAGGACTGAAAGTCCTGTGTGTTGAAAGTAGAATAAAGTATTTATAAGGGTTTATATTGTAATTAATTGAAAGTTTATTAGTCAGATGGGCCCAAGTCCATAAAGCCCAATTGCTTGTAAGCCTAAGTATATAAAGGCATATTTATCTCATAATTAGGGTTAGACGTTTTCATTAGTCAGATTATTAGAAGTCTCATAATTTCCAGATTACTAGTCTATAGGTTTACTTTCTCTGATCAGAAATAGTTTCTGTAAACCTGTAACCCTTTGATTGAATATTAATCATATGACTAGTAGTTGTGGCTTAAATACTGTTCATCATTGAATATTTACTGTTAATTGCACTGTACTGGGATCTACAATTGGTATCAGAGCGGAATCGAATAAATTTTATTCGATACGATCAAAACGTTTTGATCCAGAAAAGGTTTGTCTAAAACCCTTTAATCAATTATTTGCTTAATATTGTTTATCGTATACAATTGATTTCTGGATAGATTTTTTTAAAGGATCGATTTTTATCTGGGTAATTGGTTTCAGGAAAATTGTTTTCTGGGTTCAAAATTCTTTGAGTCCGGTCTGCATATCTATTTTATCGGTTCTGTCGATTAATAGTTTTGTGGATTGATTTATCGATCGAATGTGGTTTTAAAATCAAATTTTGTTTGTTTGAGTAAAGGTCGATCAATTGATTAATCTTGGTTGGTTAAATTTTCTGGGTGCGATTGATTTTTCTGGGTCGATCGTTCATCAAATTCATCGAGTTTATCGGTCCTTAGTCTTATCTGTTATCGATTTTATTGGGCTAGCTGATATCAATTGACCGGTATCAATTGACCGGTATTAATTGACCGGTATTGATATTTGAAGTTTTGACCGGTATTAATTGACCGGTATTAATATTTGAAGTTTTGACCAGTATCAATTTTTTATTGGTATCGGCATTCATCATTTATAATATTAACATGGCATCTCTTTTCTCTCTCTGCAATTTTATGGTTGGCGGCTGTTGATATACTTTACACATCGCATGCATATTTATATATCTCACATACATATATAACTATTGCATACATATTTATATATAGTATCATCATCCCAAGCATACATTCATTCATACATATATATATATTTCTGGAACTTCATCTTCGGGCGCCCGGTATTCTTCAATCGCCCGGTATTCTTCAATCGCCCGACACCTAAATCGACCGGTGCCTTGCAAAAGACCGGTGTCTTGCTCACTCTCTCGACCGGACCATCAATCGACCGGTATCTCTCGCCCGGTGCCATCATCTCCCGGACATTCTCCTCGACCGGTACCTCGTCGCCCGGTCCCTTGCGGCTCCTGGTGTCCAGCGAACCAACTTCGAACAAGTTTTGAGGTTTTCGATAGTTTTTCGAAATCATTTCGGTCGATTCGGTAGCGATCGTGAACAAAAATTTTCAAGTTTTAAATTGGTAAGGGTTGTTTACAAAGCTTAAACGATCGTTTTTGATCGAAAAATTTTCACCCACATCAAGTTTTTAAATTCTCGTTCGGTTTCCGAAAAATCTTCGGTTGCTTCGTTCGAGAGTTTGAGCGACTGTTTCGAGATTTAATCAGTTGAGGGAGCTTAAGGGAACATAAACGATCATTTTTTGGTCGAAAATTTTTATCCCATACTGACTTTTTAATTTTTCGATCGTTTTCCGAAAAGTTTTCGGTTGGTTTGTTTGTGATCGTGGGTTGACCGGTTGAATTTTAATCTGGTAAGGACTGATCAGGGAGCTTTAACGATCGTTTTTCATTGAAAATTTCTAACCGTTTCGAAGCTTTTCAGGTTGGCTCAACGAGGAAGACGATGAATAGTGTTTCCGTTAAGTGACGGTCAATTTTTCTTACTTTTTGGTCCTTTTCCGTTAAGTCTCCGTTAGTCCGGTTAGTTTGTTAGTTTGGTTAGTTTTTATTTCATTTTTAGTCCTTTTTCGTTAGTTTTAGTTAAGTCCGTTAGAAGTTTTAATTTTTACACTTTTAGTCCCTCTAGTTAGTAGTTTTAGTATTTGACATTTTTAGCCCTTCTAGTTTTAAGTTTCAGTTTGTGTCATTTTTAGTCCTTCTAGTTTTAAGTTTCTATTTGTGTCGCTTTCAACCCCCGTACTTCAAGGTTTCAGTCGTTTGTTAATTGTGACCCTAAACTTTCAAGTTTCACACGGTGCACATTAATTCTTTCATAATTTGTCAAGTTTAGTCCCTATACTTCAAGTTTATCAAGCTGATCTCTCATTCAAGATGGGATTTGGATATGTTGCTGAGCTTGAAGAGAAAAATAATGAGCTCGACTCAGCTTTAACTTTTTACGTAAAGAGGGCAAACCAATATGATGATGAGAACAACACACTGAAAGAGGAAGTTAGTGCATTAAAGACAATTAATGAAGATCTTCTGACAAAGGCTTCTGGGCTGAATGATGAGAAAATACTGAGACTGGAATCTGAGAACTCTGAGCTAAAATGAAAGATCTCTGATTTGGAGCAAAAGATTGCAAAGGACAAATCCGATTTTGAGAATAAAGAGAAATCTTTTGCAAATAAGTTCTCAGATTTTTCGAGAAAATGTGCTGATGATAAGAAAGAAGTTGAGCTGAAAAGCATAAAACTTTCTCAGCAAGTTTCTGATTTTCATAAAGTAATCTTCCTTGAAAGAGAAAAGTTTTCAAAAGATAAGAAGGCCATTGAACAAAAGAATGTTGGTTCCTTCAAAGAAATATCCGGCCAGAGAAACAATGCTGAGAAGGGATTTGAGGAAGAGAGAAGCATATTTGAGACTGAGATCAAAAAGCTTACTGCCAAGTTATCTGAACTATCTGAGAAGTCACTAAAAGAGCAGAAAACGAAGTCTGAGTTCACGAAGAAGATTGACCTGCTTGTTAAAAAAAGAGACAACTTTGCTTCAACGATTAAAGTGCTTGAAAAGACTGTATCAGGTTCAAATCAGAAATCTGTCTCTTCACAAAGGTCAGTTAAATCTTTTGGTCAGATTCGTAAAACTAACCTTTTCTATGATAGAAATATAGATGGTTCAGGTACACATCAAAGAAGAAGGAGATACAAAGAAGAGGAACTGGTCTGGAAGAATAAACCAGTTGAAGATGAGCTGAAAGAAAAAGAATCATGTGTACATGCGTTTAATGCCAAAGAGAACAATGCGTGTAAAGGTAAACCTGATCATATCTACTCGAGAGATCAATTACTCAGGTTGTCAGGTAAGAAATACCATTGTTTTTATTGTCGTACACATGATCATATTCACAAATCCGGTGATCATTTCTGGTATGGTTCTTATTCTATATTCCCCACAAGAGCTGCAACTAACATTCGAGGACCCAAATACTAGTGGGTACCAAAGCCGAAAACTGATTCTTTGTTGCAGGCACCTACTGTCAAAGGGGAGTAGAAGAACTAAGGATTCTAAGTAAATCAGCTTAGAACCCGTACTTCAACGGAGTATGGCTTCTGATCATATGACAGATCAGGACCCGTTCTTTAACGTTCAGACTTAGATATTTTGCAAATATCCAGGGGGAGCTTAATAGATATATATATCATTCTATCATGATTTGAGGGGGAGCTTAAAAGTAAGTGTCTTCTAATCCTAGATCTCTGATTGTTTGAAAGAAGAACAACTTTCAAGCATGAAAAATGTTTTCTGAAATGTTCAAACCACTTCTGGTTCTCAAAAGATTTTATGAATTTTGAAGTGTGATTTTAAATGTTTTTCAATGTTGAGCTTTAATGTTTAACTGACCGTGTGTTTCCAAAGATCAATACTTGTGTATTATCTTGTCTTTATACTGTAAAGTATTCACACACACAGGTTCAGTACCTTATTGGAAATTGTTATTACCATGTCTCATAAAGAAACAATTTTTCGATGGTAATACCCCCGTTTGCAATTCAATGTTTTTGAGCATCAATCGTCATCTTGTGCTTTCATTGCAAAAATGTTTATATTCGTTCATATAAACAAAATATCCAGTTCTTTGATACCCTAACCATTTTAATTTGATCTGATTGATACATTGTCAGATTCTCAAAACAATTCTCTTGATTTCATTTCATTCATTCAATATCTTTGTTTTGAGAAATCTTCAAAGTTCAATTGCTCAAATCTCATGAGCATACATTTTGACAATGTTATCATACATTTTGAGCTACAATTCTTTTTAGCTCTTACATGGGATTTGTGTGAGAACGTAAACAGAACTTCCATGGATTCACGTAAACCAGTGTTTCGTACCCCAGAAGTTATCCTTGAGTGATTGAGGGGTGAGGGGTCTTAAATCAAAGAGTGGGGGAGATAACTCATCTGGTTGAGTTTTTCTCATTGTGCTGAGCGGTAAAATGAAAAAGAGAGTTTGGTTAGAAGTGAGCTTTAATGTTAAAAAGAAAGAGGGTGTGAGAACAGAGTTAAAAGAATATCAGAACTCTGCACCAACCACTTTCTGAGCCGGGCAACCACATATTCCGATTGGTTCACATTCTTTGGTGACCATCATTGAAACAGGCAGTGAGCCCATGCCAACTCTTGCTATAACCACCCCACCAGCCACTCGTTTCTTTCTTAACAAAGAAATGTTTCATTTTCTTTGGGGACGCAGCATATCTGCTATCTAGTCTTCACTCGGAAGATTTAGATATTGAAAAAGAAGGAAAGTTGCCCCACCTTCGCACCTCTTTCATGCACATTGAGTCCGTGTAATATCTGTTGCTGTCTCAACAGTTTACACAATTTGAGCCTGATCAAGCTAAGTAGCTTCAATCATTCATACACTTGCACGAGCACACAAGGAATAAGTTTTCTTGTCATAACATTCATAGAAAATTCCTTTGTGGTTTTTCGATAATTGAATGGAAGCCCTGGGGAGTGAATATCACAAAAACTCCTTTCCAACGTACATCTGTTGTACAAAGTGGCTCCGTGCTACTTACAGGCATACTAACTGTATCATTTGTTGATTCAGGTTTGCAATTCCTATTATATCTGAATTTGAAAAGATTCGGATATATACATTTCATGAATTGACGGATACTAAGATCAAAGGGCGGAGAATGTCAAATTATCATAAAGGGGAGATCAAAGAAAGTGCTGAAATTGAAGAAGTTTTGATGCTCATGATGCTCACAATCATCAAAAAGGGGGAGAAATCTTACAAAGTTCAATTTCAAAGTTTTAAAGAAAGAAAGTTATTTCTGAAGACAGTCTAGAGATCAAAGAGATGAAGATGATGTTTCATTTTTCAAAGTTGTATTATTTCTTCTTTTCCGTATCATGTGGTGTTTGCTACAAGTTTGTTTATCATTCCTCCTATGCATTGATTGCAACAAGTTCTTAAGCTGAAAGCATATTTAACTCGCGGTTCAAAGACAAATTCTTTGTTTTAAACTGAAGTTGCATCGTGGAATATCACGTAACTCTCACGTTATCTTTCTTGTGTGATGATCCGATGTGATTGAGTTTCTATAGTTGAAAGTTGCGTGATAGTGCATTCAGTCGAGGCTATTGTACATTGAACCTGGTTATAAAGTTGAAACTATGAAGACCAAGAGCTTTATTCAAGGGGGAGCTGGGAAAGACATGAAGATATGCAACATCAATGTTTTTCAAAGATTCAATAGGGAAAGAAGATCAAGTCATAAAGTTTTCAAGTTGATAAATGATTTATTCAACTTTAGGGGGAGATTGTTAGGACTGAAAGTCCTGTGTCTTGAAAGTAGAATAAAGTATTTATAAGGGTTTATATTGTAATTAATTGAAAGTTTATTAGTCAGATGGGCCCAAGCCCAATTGCTTGTAAGCCTAAGTATATAAAGACATATTTATCTCATAATTAGGGTTAGACGTTTTCATTAGTCAGATTATTCGAAGTCTCATAATTTCTAGATTACTAGTCTATACGTTTACTTTCTCTGATCAGAAATCCTTTCTGTAAACCTGTAACCCTTTGATTGAATATTAATCATATGACTAGTAGTTGTGGCTTAACTATTGTTCATCATTGAATATTTGCTGTTGATTGCACTGTACTGGGATCTACAGAAAATGTATTGATGAATCAATACATGTGAAGTTCGATGATCATAAGACATCTTCCTTATCTTGTGATGATAATAAACTTCATGAGTGGATCACTTCGTGTGTTGGAGAAGATTCCCCAAATCTTTTATCTGCAGGACCTCCCTATGTTCCATTTTCGGCAGCTTCAACTTCCTTTAACCATAGTTCAGCAGTTCCCCTACCGAATGCCGAACTTATTGCCCCTGCCGAACCAACCTTGCATTCTTCTCCTCTTCATCACACTCATCCTATACCTACCGATCCTTCACCCTCATATTGTCCTAGCCCATTTCCTGCACCTCTTTCTCCAGCTCTAAAATGGACCAAGGATCATCCAATTGATCAGATTATTGGTGATTGTTAGGATCTGATTCTTAACAAGAATAATGAAACTCATAAACAATATTAAAGAAGTTGCGGAAAAAAACTTTAATATTCAAAAGATCAATGTAACAGTGAAGAATAAATCACAACTTGTAAACTTTATTGAATGATTAAAGTTACAAGCTTTCACACAAAACCTCAATCTTGATGAACAGGCTCACCAAGACGAATTCTACTTCTCTATAACTAGGATTGTAAACCTTGAGGTTAATTCTCTCTCTAAACAAAAACTCAGAATTACTCGTATCAAAACTATTCTGAAAACATCTATACATATACTGAAAATAAAAGATAATTACAAAACATAAAAGATCTTCAGTATATTCTTCCATAATTATCTTCAAACCTTGATCTGCGCGTGTCTTGATTATCACATAAGCAGTATTAAATCATAGCAGAGCAGTATTAATCTTCAGCAGTACTAACCATCTTCAGCAGCATTAATCATCAGCAGTACTAATCTACTAGCAGTACTAACTCTCCAAGCAGTACTAACTATTCAAATAGCAACACTAACTCTTTAAGTAGTATTAATTCTACTAGCAGTAGTAATCTTGAAAGCCTGGCATTAGTAATCACTTAGACAAATCTTCAGTTCCCAACAATCTCCCCTAACTTAACTTTTCAGAAGGAGAAGTTAAGTTCTTCATGATCTGGTCTTCAAGATGCTTTCAACACTTCAGCTCAGTTGCCTAAATTCGGATCCAGTCCCAGACTTTGATTGATTTTCCTTCTGATCACAATTCTGGCCATTTCAGATCCTTTTGCACATACTAGCTTGGCTTTTAGCATCCCTTCCAGCTTCTCCTTGCTATGATCATAAACCTTGTCAACCAGAAAGTACTCATGATAGCTTTTATCTATTGTGATCATGATACCACAATTTTCAAATAACATCCAATGATCAATCTTTTTAAACCCATATTCATGATGCAAATCCTTGATCCTGTTCACCACTTTTTCAGGCTCAAACATCATACATAAGTATTCCATGGCGATTTTAAGCAAACTCATTCAGATCCTTGCATCACAGACTCATACAGCTTTATTCCCACCTTGTGCATTTCCTCTAAGTCAGCCCTTGAACAACTTCTGATCACTTTGCCCCAAGTTGTATATACTTAAAACAAATCACCAACTCTTTTGAGTCTAAAGTATTCTTTCCTGTTCTCCTTCAGAATATCCCAAAAGATAATTTCTGGTGCCTTCATAGAAACGGGAACAACTTGTACTGGTTCTTCATCTGTTAAGGTCATGTAAAGACCAAAATGCATATCAGATTGAACAGATTGTTGTGCACTTTGACTTGCAACAGATGGTTCTACCTCTTTTTCTGCTTCTTCAACCCTTGGCTTTTTGAACAATTTCTTGGAAGCTAGAGTTTTCACTCTCTTTGCAGATTTGACTTCCACAGCAACAGTTTCTTCCTTCTTTTCTTTAGCCTTTTCTTTTGAAGGAGTGGTTTCCTCACTCTCAAGGAAGGGTTGTTGGATATTGAGATCATGCCTCTCTTTCATCCTCCTTTCAGCTTCTTCCCTTTGAGTGGAATCCCCTTGAAGCTTTGCCATCTCCTTTGAATACAACTCCTCTATCCTACCATATGCCATGTTAGTAAACATTCCTTCAGGAACTCCAAGCGCTCCTTTCAGGAAGTTTATCATCTTCCTCCTTTCTTGATTAGCCAGAAAGGTCTTTGAGGGTTGTCTCTGTCTTTGTTTTATTGCCAGCCTTTGCCTTGAAGCCTTCTTTGTAACTATCTTGGCAGCAGCTGCAGAGGTCTTCTGCCTAGCAGAAGCACCCTCCACCCCTTTGGTTTCTTGGCACCTGGGACCTTTGGATGATTGCTCACCCAAAGTTGCCATGGGGAAGGTCTTAGTGATGTTACCACTGGCCTCCTCTGTGCTAGCAGGAGTAGTGGCAGCCTTCTCACCCACATGCTCATTCATCTCCTTAGTGAGCACCTCTTTGGGGTTGGGAGACACCCCAGTGGTTTCCCTATAGATATTCTCTAATGGAGAATGCTCCATTAGAGGGCTTTGAGGTTCTGGGATTGTAGGAGGTACAACAAGGGAAGGAGCCTTGTGTACCTTTCTCTTAGTATAAGTTTTGGTTAAAACAGGTGTTGGCTTAAGAACAAGGGACTGAGGAAGTGATATAGTGGTTGACGGTTGGGTTTGGCTCTCAGTGGGATGGTCTAGAGAGGTCCTTGACCCAGATGCCATACCTTCTTGGTTGTGGGACACCACCATCATTGTAGAGAATAATGGGGTGTCAACTCCTTCCGAGTCCTTGGCAGATCTTTTCATATTTGAAAAGACCTTGCCCTTAGGGATTTTAGGTACATATACCTCATTAAACTGAGGTATATCCGTCAATTCAGAGGTGATAACTGCCTGGACAAATCTTGGATACGTATAGAAACTCTTTTTATTTTCCAAGTTTGACACAAGGTCATGTAAAATCATTTTGGAAAAATTATACTTTCTGGCAGTGGACAAGCAGACCAAAGCATAAGCAATGGTACTGCTGAACTGACTCCATCCAGTTGTTTTTCTAGAGATACAGTGCATAAGGGTATGAACAAAGAACCGCCATTGGGGAGAAAAATTAGCTTTGTAGAATTTGAAAACACGTTGTTGGCCTTCATACCCCATTCTTGTGAGATTGGAAAATAAATCCTCATTGGAGATAGAGGTAATACCTGAGGCATCTTCTAGTCGTAGACTGATGCGAATGACTTCTTCAGAGACTATCAAGGGTTTGTCACACACCCTTGTCTTTTTAAACTGCACACTGTTTTCAGTAACAGCAGTGGCATTGGCCCAAAATTGCTTCTGGTGCTCGATGTAAATTGTTGGTGACACTGTAAGAGCATGAGCTATATGGCTGAACTTGAGAAAATCAACTATGGGATGAAATCCATCAGCCTGCTTAGGCTTTTGAAGCATTGCGATCTCATTTTGTTCATCAATAAACGCCATGGATGCCATCGATCTGGAGGATACTTGACTAAAACACACTGGTTGCTTGAGAGAAAAGAGTTAGAGAGAAGATGAACAGTATTCAAAGAGTCGTTGTGAGATTTTAGGCGGGCAAAGAGGGTATTTATATGATTCAGGAAAGAAGCAGTATTAACCCTAATTTCAGTTAAAGCAGTACTAACTAACTAGCAGTATTAACTACGAGCAGTATTAACTAACTAGCAGTATTAACTAACAGCAGTATTAACGACGAGCAGTTTTAACTAACTAGGAGTATTAACCACTTGCAGTATTAACTAACTAGCAGTATTAACTAACTAGCAGTATTAACTACTAGCAGTATTAACACATACCTGAAGTAGTAACTCAGACTAGCAGTAGTAATAATGAACCTGCAGTAGTAACTTTGCACTGGCAGCATTAAAACTGCACTGGCAACATTAACTATACTTACACTGTTGAAGCTTGTGTTAGTCTGAGCAGGGCAATAAACTTCCTGAGAAAGATGATTAGTAGCACCAAACAAAATAAACAAATAACAGGTATACAAACACTTTTTAAACATGAGCTCATTCAGAGTTGATCATGCCCACACTTGTGACCAAGAAAGTGAATCTATCCACATCAAAAGATTTAGTGAATAGATCAGCAAACTGATTATCAGTATGAACTTTAGCAACTTGAATAAGCTTCTTTTCATTGCAGTCTCTAATAAAGTGATACCTGATTTCAATGTGCTTTGTTTTGGAGTGCTTGACTGGATTGTTAACAATGCTAATAGCACTGCTATTGTCAATGAAGATTGGAGTGTGAAGAAATGTTACCCCATAGTCCAGCATTTGATTTTGAATCCATAGAACCTGAGAACAGCAACTTGCAGCAACAATGTACTGAACTTCTGTTGTGGATAAGGACACTGTGGTTTGCTTCTTACACTGCCAAGATACTAGTCTTGCACCCAAAAGTTGACATCCCCCTGAAGTAGACTTTCTATCCATATTAGCAACACCCAAGTCACTGTCTGAATATGCAATCAAATCAAAAGTGGATTCATAAGGATACCAAAGACCTAATCTAGGTTGCCCTCTTAAGTATCTGAAAATCCTCTTAACAGCTTTGTTGGGAATTCATAATTATACAAGTATGGTTAATGCTGCTAGCACTAAATGGTTACTACTTCTGAAGTTACTACTGCTGAGAAAGATTAATGCTGCTAGTTAATATTAATACTGCTTAATGAAGTTACTACTGCTAAGCAATTTTAGTACTGCTAGTACTTAGTACTGCTGAACTTAATACTGCTCAAAGTATTAATATTGCTGAAGACTTAATACTGCTTATGAGATGAAGACTTCATATGGCAAGGATGACAGCTGTACTAAATGGAGATATTCATGGAAAGCTTGGAGATAACTTTGGAAGATTATACTGAAGATCATTTATTCTTTGTAATTATCTTTTATCTTCAGTATATGTATAGAATAGTTTGTAACTTTAGAATAGAGAATCATTCTGAGTTTTTAGTTTTCTTAGAGAGAATCAACCTCAAGGTTTATAATCCTAGTTCTAGAGAAGTAGAATTCGTATTGCTGAGCCTGTTCATCAATATTGAGGTTGTGTGTGAAATCTTGTAGATTTATAACCATTCAATAAAGTTTACAAGTTGTTATTCTGATTCACTGTTTCATTGATCTTTGAATATTAAAGTGTTATTCCGCAAACTTCTTTAATATTGTTTCTGAGTGTTTATTCTTGTTAAGAATTCAGATCCTGACAAGTGGTATCAAAGCTAGTATTCTCAGAAATCTTATTCATCATGGAAAACACAGTTGAATCAAACAGTACTCTTGTCTCAAAGGTTCCAATGCTCAGATCCAAAGAATTTGACATGTGGAAGATTAGAATCAAGCAATACATTCTCCTCAAAGATTACTCCATGTGGGACATCATTAAGAATGGCCCATCTGATGCAGGAAAGATTGGTGCAGATGGAAAAAGGATCCCACCAAAGACAGATGCAGAAAGGAAGACAAGACAGACAGAGATGAAAGCCATGAGTACACTGCTCTTGGCTATTCCCAATGAATATCAACACCAATTCAGCAATTGCACTGATGCACAGATGCTCTGGAATGCTCTAGAGAAGAGATTCTCTGGTACCAAAAGTACCAAGAGAAATCAAAAGGCAATCTTGAAACAACAGTATGAAAACTTTATGTCAACTAAGAATGAGTCCATGACTCAAACTTTTGACAGGTTTAACAAGCTGATTGGTGAACTAGCTACTATGGGAGTACAAATTGATCAAGATGATGTAAACAGAAATTTCTTAAGGTCTCTGGGAGATGAATGGACCATGTACACTGTTTCATTCAGACAGAATGAACAATTGGAAGAAAAAGAACTTGATGATCTGTACAATGACCTTAGAGTATTTGAAGTTGAGGTGGAGGCAAAGAAGAAACCTTCTGGATATATTCATAATGCTGCACTTCTATCAGCATCAATTGATTCTACTACTAACCCTGAATCAGCTAATGCTGCTAATGGAGCAAATCAAGAAAAAGGCACTGAATCTGTGTTTGAAGCCTTTCTTTCCAGCCATGGAAATTCCTCTTTAATTAATGATGACTTGGAACAACTTCATCCTGATGATCTTGAAGAGATGGATATTAAATGGCAGATGGCCATGCTTTCCATGAGGGTGAAGAAGTTCATAAAGAGGACTGGGAGGAACAACTTCTCCCAAAGAAGAGAAGACGGAGCAGGCTTTGATAAATCAAAGGTGGAGTGCTATAAATGTCATCTGAAGGGACACTTTGCCAGGGAATGCAGAAGTGGAGTGTCTCACAACAACAACCACCTACAAGCTCAGTCTGGAAGCTTCAATCACAACAGAAACTCTGCTCAAGCCCTTGTTTCTCAACAACGAATGGGGTTTGACTGGAGTGATCAAGCAGAAGAGGCTATCCAAAATCAAGCTCTTATGGCAGAAGTATCTGATCTCCCAACTGAGGTAAGTTCTAATATCTGTTCTAAAACTTGCATAGACACTGTTAAAAGGTACAGAGATCACAATCAGAATATGAGTGATAACCTTAAGAGGTTAGCAAAAGATATAAAAGACTATGTGAGAATTATTGAGAGGTTTGAGGAACAGATTAAAGGTTTTCAAGCCAATGAACTCCAACACTCATATGATACCAATTACTGGAAGTGGGAGAAAAAGGATCTAGAACTCCAACTGACCAAATCTAAAGAGGAGAGTGAAAAGTTGAGAGAGGAGCTAACCAAGGTTAAGCTTGATGTGGAAAAGTTTTCCAATGCTTCTAAAGCAATGGACTCTTTACTACAAACTCAGATTCATGACAAATTGAGAAGAGGAATTGGGTACAATACCACACCACCACCATACAACAACAACTACATTCCTCCTACATCAGATTTGCTAGAAACCAAAGATAGGAAGGACTTGCCTGAGGGAGCCACTGAGATAGATCCCTTAGATGAGGTAGTTGTTGGTTATAAAACTGTTAGTACTGAGAAAAAAGTTGGTAAGAGTAAGGAGAACAATGTGAGTGGTGAGATTCCCTTAGAGAATCACATCATTACCAATGAGGGGTGTGGAAAGATTTGGGTCAAATCAAAGGACATAGAGAAGACAGAGGGAAGTCTGGTAAGGTCCATTACAAACAGACCACAGTTGTGAATCCTGTTCCTTGCAAACAGTGTGCATGCAAGAAATCTGAGCCCCTAAAACATGATAAAAAGAGGGGAAATCAAAGAAACTGGAATAATCAGTGGGCACAAAAACAAGGGGTTGATCTGAGTAAAATCAATAGACCAAAACCTTGTTTTATCCGTGGCAAATTGAATCATCTTGCCAAATACTGTTATTTCAATCCTATAAACCATGTAGCTAAGAAATCTGTTAAATCTAAAAGCCACATGAAGAAAAATACTGTTAAAGAAAGTGTCAATATGTGGGTTCCTAAATGCACTAAAACGGTTAGTACTTCTACCCCAAATAGTACTACTGACAATGATAGTGCTGCTAGAAGCAATACTACTGCTACCAATGTTATTGCTGCCAAGAGTATTAGTACTGCTAAAACTAACATGGTTAGTACTTCTTCAAATGTTAATACTGCTAACTCTGTTAGTGCTTCTAACAAGGTTAGTACTGCTAAACCTGTTAGTGCTGCTAACTCTGTTAGTACTTCTAAAGTTAGTACTGCTCCTAGTGTTTGTGCTGCTAGACCAATCATATTGACAAAGTACTCCAATAAAGAGTGCTCTGTGTTTAAAAATCTCATCAAAAAGGAATGTAAGTACTTTGATGAGAAATGGAGACCCAAGACCACTTTGGCTTGGGTTCCCAATCAATACTAATTGTTTAATCTTATGTGCAGGGCAACCAGCAGCTCAAGGGGAAGAGCATCTGGCATGTTGATAGTGGTTGCTCTAGGCATATGACAGGGAACATGTCATGCCTCAAGAATTTCAAGAAAATTGATGGTGGGCATGTTGCCTTTGGTAATACTCCAGATGGAGGTAAGAACAGTGGTAAGGGGGATGTAACCAAAGGTAAAATGACCTTTGAAGATGTATTCTATGTTGAGCAGTTAAGGTACAACCTGTTAAGTGTATCACAGGTTTGTGACAAACAGCATAGTATATTATTTACCGATTCTGAATGCATTATCCTTGCTCCTGGATTCAAGGTAGTTGATGAAAAGATGATACTACTAAGAACTCCAAGAAAGGATAATGTATATTGCTTAGATATGGAAAGTGTTTCAACTGATGCATCCCTAAACTGTCTTGTTTCAAAAGCTTCTTTGGATGAATCATCACTTTGGCACAGAAGGATGTGTCACATGAACTTTAAAACAATGAATAAACTTGTTAAAAATAACCTTGTAAGAGGTTTACCTTCCAAAGCCTTTTCATGTGATGATCATTGTGTTGCCTGTCTCAAAGGCAAACAACACAAAACTTCTCATAAGTCCAAAGAGTTGAACACAATCTCTAGTTCTCTTCAGTTGTTGCATATGGATCTGTTTGGTCCTACAAATGTTATGAGTATAGGTAAGGAATCATACTGCCTAGTTATTGTTGATGATTACTCTAGATTTACTTGGGTATATTTTCTAAGGACTAAGGATGAGACAAGTGGACTGATCAAATCCTTTACCCTAAGAATTGAAAACCAAACAAATCAAAAGGTAAAAGTCATTAGGTCAGACAATGGTACTGAATTTAAAAATCATGACCTAAACACCTTTTGTGAGGAAAAAGGAATTGAGAGGCAATACAGTGCTCCTAGGACTCCACAACAAAATGGTGTTGCTGAGAGAAGGAATAGGACACTGATTGAAGTTGCTAGATCGCTGCTAGCTGATTCCAAACTTCCAATTACTTTCTTCGCTGAAGCAGTTAATACTGCTTGCTATGTCCAAAACAGAATTCTAGTAGTCAAGCCTAAAAACAAGACACCATATGAGCTTTTAAATAACAGAAAACCATTTATTGGATTTTTCAAACCTTTTGGGTGTCCTTGTACCATTCTCAATACCAAAACTCACTTAGGAAAGTTTGATAGCAAGGCAGATGATGGTTTTCTTGTTGATTACTCATCTCAGAGTAAGGCTTACAGAGTTTTTAATTCTTCTTCTGGAATAATTGAGGAAAGTGACAATGTCAAATGCAATCATAACACACCAAATCCTATTGGGTCTGGTCCTCAGTGGTTATTTAACATTGATTCACTAACTAACTCTTTGGGTTTCAAGAGTGATTATCATGCAGGTTCAGGAAGTGGAGGATCAGGGGATGAACAAGTACAAGTACAAGACATTATTCCTCAGTCTGTGATCTTTCCCATACCTCCAATAGAGCCTGTTGATGTCTGTGAAAAGGAGAATGCTACTGAACAAATTCAGAGTGAAGAAGAAAGAAGAGATGAGGAGAATCCAGTGCATGAAGAGCCAGAAGCAGCTGATGAGATCCCCTCAGCTAACTTAAATGATTCCAATCTAGATGTGGGAATCAATGAAGAACCTAGTCATCAGACTAGAACTCAAAAGAACCATCCTCCAGAGCTGGTCATAGGAGACATCTCTTCTCCTATGATAACAAGGAATCAAAGCAGACTTCAAGAGCTGCAGGATCAGCAACACACAGTACTCTCTTGCTTTCTATCTCAGATTGAGCGTAAGAAGGTTTATGGTGCAATGAAAGATTCCAGTTGGATAGAAGATATGCAAGAAGAGTTACTACAGTTCAAATTGCAAGAAGTTTGGGACTTGGTGGACCTTCCAAAAGGTCATAGAGCTATTGGCACCATGTGGATTTTCAAAAATAAAAAGGATGAGAGAGGAATTGTGATCAGGAACAAAGCAAGGCTTGTGGCACAAGGGTACACTCAAGAAGAAGGCATAGACTATGAAGAAGTGTTTGCTCCAGTGGCAAGGGTAGAGGCAATTAGGCTATTTCTAGCCTATGCCTCATACATGAAGTTCAAGGTATACCAAATGGATGTGAAGAGTGCCTTTCTTTATGGTACAATTGATGAAGAAGTATATGTCTGTCAGCCCCCTGGATTTGAAAATCCATCATATCCATACAGAGTATACAAACTGAAGAAAGCACTTTATGGTCTTCATCAAGCCCCAAGAGCATGGTATGATACACTGTCTACCTATCTCTTGGAGAATGGGTTTGAAAGAAGAATAATTGACAAGACCCTCTTCATTAAAAGAAGTAAGAAGGACATCCTACTTGTTCAGATCTATGTGGATGATATCATCTTTGGATCCACAAAAGATCAGATGTGTAGAGACTTTGAAAAGTTGATACACAAGAGCTTTAGAATGAGTTCAATGGGTGAACTTACCTTCTTCCTTGGCCTTCAAGTAAAACATAAGAAAGATGGGATCTTCATAAGTCAATCAAAATATGTGAAAGACATCCTGGGTAAGTATGGTTTAACAGACTCAAAGCCAGCAAGCACACCTATGGAGACTCATAAACAAATCACTGCTGATCTTGAGGGGGAGGATGTTGATGTCCATCTATATAGATCAATGATTGGATCTCTCATGTATCTCACAGCCTCAAGACCAGACATCATGTTTCCAGTATGTTTGTGTGCCAGATTCCAAGTCAAGCCAAAGCAATCACATCTTCAATCTGTTAAAAGGATTTTCAGATACTTAAGAGGGCAACCTAGATTAGGTCTTTGGTATCCTTATGAATCCAACTTTGAATTGATTGCATAGTCAGACAGTGACTTGGGTGGTGCTAATATGGATAGAAAGTCTACTTCAGGTGGATGTCAACTTTTGGGTGCAAGACTAGTATCTTGGCAGTGTAAGAAACAAACCACAGTGTCCTTATCAACAACAGAAGCTGAGTATATTGCTGCTGCAAGTTGCTGCTCTCAGGTTCTATGGATTCATAATCAAATGTTGGACTATGGGGTAACCTTTCTTCACACTCCAATCTTCATTGACAATAGCAGTACTATAAGCATTGTTAACAATCCAGTCAAGCACTCCAAAACAAAGCACATTGAGATCAGGTATCACTTTATTAGAGATTGTAATGAAAAGAAGCTAATTCAAGTTGCTAAAGTTCATACTGACAACCAGTTTGCTGATCTATTCACTAAAGCTTTTGATGTGGGTAGATTCACTTTCTTGGTCACAAATGTGGGCATGATCAACTCTGAATGAGCTCATGTTTTAAAAAGTGTTTACATACTTGGTATTGGTTTATTCTTTGGTGCTACTAACTTCTTTCTCAGGAAGTTATTACCTTGCTCAGAGTACCTCAAGCTTCAAAAAGTGTAAGTATAGTTAATGCTGCCAGTGCAGTTTTAATACTGCCAGTGCAAAGTTAATACTGCTAGTTAGTTAATACTTCTAGTGGTTAATACTGCTCTCAGTTAATACTGCTAGTTAGTTAATACTGCTAGTGGTTAATACTGCTCTCAGTTAATACTGCTAGTTAGTTAATACTGCTAGTGGTTAATACTGCTCTCAGTTAATACTGCTAGTTAGTTAATACTGCTAGTTAGTTAATACTGCTTATGTCCCGAATCGTATAAATACCCTTTTTGCCCACCTAAAAGTTCATAACGACTCTTTGATTTCTATTCATCTGCTCTCTAACCCTTTTCTCTCAAGCACCAAGTGTTTCAGTCCAGAATACTCAAGCTCGATGGCAGCTATGGCGTTCATTGATGAACATAATGAGATTGCAATGCTACAGAAGCCTAAACAAGCTGCTGGATTCCATCAAATTGTGGATTTTCTCAAGTCCAGCCACATTGCCCATGCTCTTACAGTGTCTCCAACAATCTACATAGAGCATCAAAGACAATTTTGGGCAAATGCCACTGTAGTCACAGAAAATGGTGTGCAGATAATCAAGACAAGGGTGTGTGACAAACCCTTGTCAGTTTCTGAAGAGGTGATTCGCATCTGTCTACGTCTAGACGATGCTGCAGGTATTACTTCTATTCCTAATGAGGACTTGTTCTCAAATCTTTCAAGAATGGGGTATGGAGGCCAATTGGGTGGTTTCAAATTCTCAATAGCTAAATTTTATACCCAATGGAGTTTTCTTGTTCATACCCTTATGCATTGCATTTCTAAAAAGACTACTGGATGGAGTGAGTTCAGCAGTACCATTGCTTATGCTTTGGTCTGCTTGGCCACTGCCAGAAAGTACAATTTTTCAAGAATGATTTTCAATGACATTGTGTCAAACTTGGGAAACAAAAAGAGTTTTTATATGTACCCAAGATTTGTCCAGGTAGTTATAACCAATGAATTGATGGATATGCCTCACTTTGATGAGGTATATGTACCAAAAATCCCCAAAGGTAAGGTCTTTTCAAATATGAAGAGATCTCCATTGGACTCGGAAGGAGTTGACACCCCATTGTTCTCTACAATGATGGTGGTGTCCCACAATGAAGAAGGTATGGCTTCAAGGTCAAGGCCATCATTAGACCATCCTACTGAAAGCCAATCCCAACCTTCAATCACCATATCAATCCCACAGTCCCATATTCAAAAACCCACTTCTCCAATCACCAATACCTACATAAGGAAAAAGGTAAAGAAGGCTCCTTCCATTCTTGTACCTTCACCCATTGGAGAATATCTATAGGGAAACCACAGGGGTGTCTCCCAACCCCAATGAGGTGCTCACTGAGGAGAGGAATGAGCATATGGGTGCAAAGGCTGCCACTACTCCTGCTAGCACAGAGGAGGTCAGTGGTAACATCAATAAGACCTTCGCCATGGCAACTTTGGGTGAGCAATCATCCAAAGGTCCCAGGTACCAAGAAACCATGGGGGTAGCAGGTGCTTCTGCTAGGCAGAAGACCTCTACTACAAAAAGATCCCATGATCCTTCAAAAGGGGGTCACACTCCTGGAGAAGGTGAAGACAGATATGACTATCTTGAATTGATGGAAACAATAGGCAACATCAATATGGATGTAATCAAGCAGGGAAAAGACATAGAGGAGCTGAAACTGATAATTCTGTCTCAACAAGTACAGATTACCAACCTGAAGAAAATCGTGAAGAGATTGGTCCAAAAAAAGAAGAAGAAACAGTTTGTGCTCAGAAGAAGGAAACCAGTGACTGATGCTCCCAAAAAGGGGGAGTCAGAAGCTGATGCCAACATGGAAAATGCTAAAGTTGAGGGGGAGTTTGATGGGGTTAGTGGAGATAAAGTACAAGCAGCAGAAACAGAAAGTGTGTTTGAACAAGCAGCAGAAACTGTTAATACTGCTGAATTGAATGAAGCAGCAGAAATGGTGCAAGAAGTATTAACAGACCTTGAGATAGCATAAACTTTAATCAAGGCTAAACATGATACTCCCAAGGTCACTTCAAAGTCCAAAGGAGTTATCATCAAAGAAAAAGGTGAAGTGGTCAAGAAAGCAAGTATTGAGAAGGTAGTAAGCAAAGACAAAGGCAAAGCAAAGTTAGTGGAATCTGATCAACCAATTAAAAAGCAAAAGTTGGTTGAGTCAGATGAAGCATTGGCCAGGAAGATTCAAGATGAACTTGACCAAGCAGAATTAGCTCAAGTGGACAAAGATAGAGAAATGGCTAAGGCTCTAGCTGCAGAGCTAAATGAAGCTTATCAACAAAGTTTGGCAACTGAAATAGCACAGAAGAAAGCTGCAACCCTAAGGAAGTCTGTGTTGGTCAAAATGGATGCAAAGAAGATGATTACTTTTCTCAAAGGTGTTGTGGGAGTCATAAAGGAGATGTTCTCAAAGATGACTTTTGAACAGATCAAAAGGTTGTATGATTCAAAGATGACAAAGCTTCAAGGGAATGAAACAGCCAGAGTTGAAATGGAAAAGAGGATGAAAGAATGTAATGATTTTCTGATAGAAAAACCTTTCCCTGATGAGCAAGAAACACCAAAGAAAGAAGCAACTCTAGGTGAAAGTCTGAGGACTTTAAAAAGAACTAAAATGATGGCAAGAAGAAAATCAACCAAGAAGCCTAGAGTGGATAAAGAAGAAGCTGAGAAGTTTGCTGAAGAAGAAGAGGCACCTAAGTTAGTTGAACAGAAAGAACCATCAAGTACTGATGATGTGAATCTGTACATGGTAGTGATGGACAAAGTTCCTGAACCTATAACAGCTGAACCTGTTGGTGTTAAGCCTACTGAGGTCATTCTCTGGGATACAATGAAGGTTGATGGAAAAGAGTATATCAGGCTCAAAAGAAAAGATGAGAAGTATGAAGTGTATAATACTTGGGCCAAGATTGTCAGAACATTGTTCAAGGTCTGATCTAGAGGAGATGTTTGAAATAGGAATGATGTTATATGCTGATCAATTAAAAGCTCCAGAGATTTCAATCACAAAAATTGTGATGAAGTATCTGTGTATGATGTTCAAGCCTGAATAAGTGAAGGACATCATCAGAAATGTGTTTCAAACTGTTAACAACTGGACTCTATATGAAACTAGTGGAGTATATGCTTTAACTATGGATTCAAATCACATAGAATACTTCCTAGTGGATAGAGTGTACAACCACAATAGATTGAAGCTGCATGCAATGTTGAAAAAGAAGCTTGGATGTGTTCCAGATTCAGAAATGGAAAAGTATTTGATTCAAAGGACAATTAATCAAAGTTTGGGGTTGGATGCTAATACAGGGATATGAAGAATGGTGTTTTGGGAGCATCTGAAGAACTTGACTTCTCTTCCTAAAAGTCAAGTTAGGGGAGATTGTTGGGAATTCAGAATTATACAAGTATGGTTAATGTTGCTAGCACTAAATGGTTACTACTTATGAAGTTACTACTGCTGAGAAAGATTAATGCTGCTAGTCAAGATTAATACTGCTTAATGAAGTTACTACTGCTAAGCAATTTTACTACTGCTAGTAGTTAGTACTGTTGAACTTAATACTAATCAAAGTATTAATGCTGCTGAAGACTTAATACTGCTTATGAGATGAAGACTTCATATGGCAAGGATGACAGCTGTACTGAATTGAGATATTCATGGAAAGCTTGGAGATAACTTTGGAAGATTATACTGAAGATCTTTTATTCTTTGTAATTATCTTTTATCTTCAGTATATGTATAGAATAGTTTGTAACTTTAGAATAGAGAATCATTCTGAGTTTTTAATTTTCTTAGAGAGAATCAACCTCAAGGTTTATAATCCTAGTTCTAGAGAAGTAGAATTCGTATTGGTGAGCCTGTTCATCAATATTGAGGTTGTGTGTGAAATCTTGTAGCTTTATAACCATTCAATAAAGTTTACAAGTTGTTATTCTGATTCACTGTTTCATTGATCTTTGAATATTAAAGTGTTATTCCGCAAACTCCTTTAATATTGTTTCTGAGTGTTTATTCTTGTTAAGAATTCAGATCCTGACAAGCTTGAAGTTATGACTGCTTTGGCTTGACTTGGAATCTGGCACACACACACTGGAAACATGATATCTGGTATTGAGGCTGTGAGATACATGAGAGATCCAATCATTGATCTATAAAGATGGACATCAACATCCTCCCCCTCAAGATCAGCAGTGATCTGTTTGTGTGTTTCCATTGGTGTGCTTGCTGGCTTTGAGTCTGATAGACCATACTTATCTAGGATGTCTTTCACATACTTTGATTGACTTATGAAAATCCTATCTTTCTGGTGTTGCACTTGAAGCCCAAGGAAGAAAGTGAGTTCACCCATTAAACTCATTTTGAAGCTCTTGTGCATCCACTCTTCAAAGTCTCTACACATATGATCTTTTGTGGATCCAAATATGATGTCATCCACATATATCTGAACAAGTAGGATGTCCTTCTTACTTCTTTTAATGAAAAGGGTCTTGTCAATGATTCCCCTTTCAAACCCATTTTCCAAGAGATAGGTAGACAGAGTATCATACCATGCTCTTGGGGCTTGATGTAGACCATAGAGAGCTTTCTTAAGTTTTTATACTCTGTTAGGATATGATGGATTCTCAAATCTAGGGAGCTGACAGACATATACTTCCTCATCAATTGTTCCATATAGAAAGGCACTCTTCACATCCATCTGGTATACCTTGAACTTCATATATGAGGCATAGGCTAGAAACAGCCTAACTGCCTCTACCCGTGCCACTGGAGCAAAAACTTCCTCATAGTCTATTCCTCTCTCATCCTTTTTATTTCTGAAAATCCACTTGGTGCCAATTGCTCTATGACCTTTTGGAATTTAAACTGTAGCAACTCTTCTTGCATGGCTTCTATCCAACTTGCATCTTTCATTGCATCATAAGCCTTCTTAGGCCCAATCTGAGATAGAAAGCAAGAGAGTACTATATGCTGCTGATCCTGCAATTCTTGAAGTCTGCTTTGATTCCTAGTTATCATAGGAGAAGTAATGTCTCCTATTACCAGCTCAAGAGGATGATTCTTCTGAGTTCTTGTCTGATGACTAGGTTCTTCATTAATTCCCACATCTAAATTGGAATCATTTAAGTTAGCTGAGGGGATCTCATCAGCTACTTCTGGCTCTTCATGCTCTAAATTCTCCTCATCTCTTTTTTCTTCTTCACTCTGACTTGGTTTAGTAACAGTCTCCCTTTCACAGATTTCAACAGGGGTCATTATAGGTATGGGAAAGATCACAGACTTAGGAATAATATCTTGTACTTGAGAATGGTACAAGGACACCCAAAAGGTTTGAAAAATAATAAATGGTTTTCTTTTATTTAAAAGCTCATATGGTGTCTTGTTTTTAGGCTTGACTACTAGAACTCTGTTTTGGACATAGCAAGCAGTATTAACTGCTTCAGCCTAAAAAGTAATTGGAAGTTTTGAATCAGCTAACATAGATCAAGCAGCTTCAATCAGTGTCCTATTCCTTCTCTCAGCAACACCATTTTGTTGTGGAGTCCTAGGAGCACTGTATTGCCTCTCAATTCCTTTTTCCTCACAAAAGGTGTTTAGATCAAGATTTTTAAATTCAGTACCATTATCTGACCTAATGACTTTTTCCTTTTGATTTGTTTGGTTTTCAATTCTTAGAATAAAGGATTTGATCAGTCCACTTGTCTCATCCTTAGTCCTTAGAAAATATACCCAAGTAAATCTAGAGTAATCATCAACAATAACTAAGTAGTATGATTTCTTACCTATACTCATGACATTTGTAGGACCAAACAGATCCATATGCAACAACTGAAGAGAAGAAGAAATTGTGTTCAACTCTTTGGACTTATGAGAAGTTTTGTGTTGTTTGCCTTTGAGACAAGCAACACAATGATCATGACATGAAAAAACTTTTGAAGGCAGACCTCTTACAAGGTTGTTTTTAACAAGTTTATTCATTGTTTTAAAGTTCATGTGACACATCCTTCTGTGCCAAAGTGATGATTCATCCAAAGAGGCTTTTGAAACAAGACAGTTTGTTACATCCTCAAACAATAGACATTTGAAACATTTTCCATATCCAAACAATAGACATTATCCTTTCTAGGAGTTCTTAGTAGTATCATCTTTTCATCAACTACCTTGAATCCAGGAGCAAGGATAATGCATTCTGAATCAGTGAATAATATACTATGCTTTTTATCACAAACCTGTGATACACTTAACAGGTTGTACCTTAACTGCTCAACATAGAAAACATCCTCAAAGGTCATCTTACCTTTTTTTACATCTCCCTTACCACTAATCTTACCTCCATCTGGAGTATTACCAAAGGCAACATGTCCTCCATCAATTTCCTTGAAATTCTTGAGGCAAGCCATGTTCCCTGTCATGTGCCTAGAGCAACCACTATCAACATGCCAAATTCTCTTTCTCTTGAGTTGTTGGTTGCCCTGCACATAAGATAAATCAATTAGTATTGACTGGGAACCCAAGCCAAAGTGGTCTTGGGTCTCCCTTTCTCATCAAAGTACTTGCACTCCTTTTTGATGAGATTTTTAAAGTTAGAATACTCTTTACTAGAGTACTTTCTCAAGATGATTGGTCTAGAAGCACAAACACTAGAAGCAGTACTAATTTTAGAAGTACTAACAGAGTTAGCAGCACTAACAAGTTTAGCAGTACTAACCTTGTTAGAAGCACTAACAGAGTTAGCAATATTAACATTTGATGAAGTACTAACAATGTTAGGTTTAGAAGTACTAATACTCTCAGCAGCACTAACATTGATAGCAGCAGTATTTGTTGGGAACTGAAGAAAAACTCAAGTATGGTTAATGCTGCTGGTTCAGAGTTAATACTGCTAGAAGACTTAAAGGTTAATACTGCTAAGTGTTACTACTGCTAGTACTATTAATACTGCTAGTCAAAGTTAGTGCTGCTTGAACAAAGTTAGTACTGCTTAGCTAGTTAGTACTGCTAGTGGTTAGTACTGCTTAGTAGTTAATGCTGCTGAGCATGATTAGTGCTGCTTAAGAGATTCGGATGGAAAGAATGACAGCTGGATAATCTGAAGATTATGGAAGCTTTGAGATATACATGGAAGATATACTGAAGATTTGTTTAATTATTGTAATTATCTTTTGACTAGTATATGTATAGAATAGATAGAAGAGAATTTTTTTTAAGTAATTTCATTCTTTTAGAGAGAAAATCAACCTCAAGGCATATATCCTAATTCTAGAGAAGTAGAATTCGTATTGGTGAGCCTGTTCATCAATATTGAGGTTGAGTGTGTAATCTTGTAACTTCAAAGCATTCAATACAAGTTTACTATATTTACTGTGTTGATTTACTGTTTCATTGAATATCAAAGTGTTATTCCGCAAACTTCTTTGATATTGTTTCGGAGATTTTATTCTTGTTAAGAAATCGATCCTGACAAGTGGTATCAGAGCCTAACTCTCTCAGAAACAGTTATTCATCATGGAAAATCTTACAGAATCAAGCAGTACTTTGGTTTCTAAGGTTCCAATGCTCAAACCAAGTGAGTTTGACATGTGGAAGATCAGAATCAGACAATATATTCTTCTCACTGACTACTCAATGTGGGATATCATTGAGAATGGTCCTTCTGAAGCTGGAAGGATAGGACCAGATGGGAAAAGACCTCTACCAAAGACAGATGGTGAGAGGAAGATCAGACAGACAGAGATGAAGGCCTTGAGCACTCTGCTCTTGGCCATTCCCAATGAATATCAGCATCAATTTTGCAACTGCACTGATGCTCAGATTCTCTGGAATGCTCTAGAGAAAAGATTTGCTGGAACTAAGAGCATCAAAAGAAATCAAAGAGATGTTCTAAAGCAGCAGTATGAGAACTTCACTTCCACAAAGAATGAGTCTATGACTCAAACTTTTGATAGGTTCAATAAACTCATAGGTGAACTGGCTACTGTAGGGGTGAAGATGGAACAAGATGATATCAACAGAAAGTTCCTCAGATCTCTTGGGGATGAATGGACTATGTACACTGTCTCATATAGACAGAGTGACAATTTGGAAGAGAAAGAACTTGATGATCTATACAATGATCTAAGAGTTTTTGAAACTGAGGTAGAAACCAAGAAGAAGCCCTCTGGTTATATTCACAATGCTGCACTTCTTTCAGCATCCACTGATACTACTGCCAACCCTGAAGCAGTTAGTACTGCCAGTGGAGTAAGTTCAGAAAAAGGCACTGAAAGTATCTTTGAAGCCTTTTTGTCCAGTCATAGCAGCAATTCTCTGATTAATGATGATCTTGATCAAATTCACCCTGATGATCTGGAGGAGATGGATATTAAATGGCAGATGGCCATGTTATCCATGAGGGTGAAAAAGTTCATTAAAAGAACTGGAAGAAATAACTTCTCTCAAAGAAGAGAAGATGGAGCTGGTTTTGACAAAACCAAGGTGGAATGTTTTAAGTGTCACAAGAAAGGACACTTTGCTAGAGAATGCAGGAGTGTTGTTCCAAACAACAACCATCAACAAGCTCAGAATGGAGGATACAATCTGAACAAGAATCCTGCTCAAGCTCTTGTTTCTCAACAAGGAATGGGATTTGACTGGAGTGATCAAGCTGAGGAAGCCATTCAGAACCAAGCTCTTATGGTAGAAGTGTCTGATCTCCCCACTGAGGTAAGTTCTAATCTTTGCACTAAATCTTGCATTGACACTGTTACAAGATACAGGGATCACAATCAAAGTATGTGTGATGACCTCAAAAGATTAGAAAAGGACAGAAGAGATTATGTGTTGATAGTAGAGAGATTTGAAGAGCAAATCAAAGGCTTTCAAGCTAATGAACTTCAACACTCTTATGACACAAACTATTGGAAGTGGGAAAAGAATGAGTTAGAAACCAAACTGTCTAAGTCCTTAGAAGAGAATGATAGACTGAAAGAGGAACTGTCAAAAGTTAAGCTTGACATAGACAAGTTTTCTTATGCTTCAAAAGCAATGGACTCTCTTCTAAAGGCTCAGATACATGATAAGATGAAGCCTGGTATTGGATACAACAATACACCTCCTCCTTACAATAACAACTATATTTCTCCTACATCAGACTTGTTAGAAACTAAGGAGAAAAAGGACTTGTCTGAAGAAGCTTTTAAGATAGATCCTTTGGATGAGGTAGTAGTTAAGGATTTGACTGAGAAAGGAGCCAGTGAGAACAGGGATAATAATGTGAGTAAAAAGATACCATTAGAAAACAATATTATCACCAATGAGGGATGTGGGAAAATCTGGGTCAAGTCCAAGGAGATAGAGAAGACTAAAGGAAATGATAACAAGGTCCATTACAAACAAACCACAGTTGTGAATCCTGGATCTTGTAAACAGTGTGATTGCAATAAAGCCAAGAGCCTAAACTCTGGTTTAAAAAGAGGAAATCAAAGAAACTGGAATAATCAATGGGCTCAAAAACAAGGAGTTGATCTGAATAAAATCAATAGATCAAAACCTTGTTTTATATGTGGCAAGTTGAATCATTTGGCTAAGTATTGTTACTTTAACCCTATTAACCAACAGATGAACTTTCAAAGATTTGTGCAAAAATCTGTGGGTTATAGGAAGGCTGGAAAGAAACATGTGATAAAGAAATCTATTGAAAGTAAAGACACTTTAAAGAAAAAGATTTTAAAAGAAAGTGTCAAAATGTGGGTACCTAGAAGTACTAACAGTGTTAGTACTGCTAACAATATTAGTACTGCTAACACAGTTACTACTGCTAACAGTGTTAGTACTGCTGAAAATATTAATGCTGCTAATACTGTTAATACCTCTTCAAAGGTTAATACTGCCAACACAGTTACTGCTGCTAACACAGTTACTACTGCTAACAAGGTTAGTACTGCTAAGCATGCAAGTGCTGCCAAGGCAGTTAGTACTTCTAAAACTAGTACTGATTCTAGCAAAAATATTTCCAAGCCTATTATTGTAACAAAGTACTCCAAGAATGAGGAGTTAAAGTTCAAAAATCTTGTCAAGAAAGAATGCAAGTATTTTGATGAGAAAGGGGTACCCAAGACCACTTTGGCTTGGGTTCCTAATTCATACTAATTGAGTTATTTAATGTGCAGGGCAACCAACAGCTCAAGGGAAAAAGCATTTGGCATGTTGATAGTGATTGCTCTAGGCACATGACAGGCAACATGTCATGCCTTCAGGACTTCAAGCATATCAATGGAGGACATGTTGCATTTGGAGATAATCTTACTGGTGGTAAGATAAGTGGAAAAGGTAATGTCACCAAAGGTAAGATGACATTTGAGGATGTCTACTATGTTGATCAATTAAAGTACAACCTGTTAAGTGTATCACAGGTTTGTGACAAACAACATAGTATATTATTTACTAATACTGAGTGTATGATTCTTGCTCCAGGGTTCAAGGTAGTTGATGAAAGCATGATACTACTTAGAACTCCAAGAAAGGACAATGTTTACTGTCTTGATATGGACAATGTTGATAGTGATTCATCTCTGAATTGTCTTGTTTCAAAAGCTTCTGTAGATGAATCTTCTCTTTGGCACAGAAGGATGTGTCACATGAATTTCAAGACAATGAACAATCTTGTTAAAAACAATCTTGTAAGAGGTTTACCTTCAAAAGTCTTTTCATGTGATGATCATTGTGTTGCTTGTCTTAAAGGCAAACAGCACAAAACTTCTCATAAGACCAAAGACTTAAATTCTGTTTCTTCTTGTCTCCAGTTACTGCATATAGATCTGTTTGGTCCTACAAATGTTATGAGTATAGGCAAGAAATCTTACTGCTTGGTTATTGTTGATGATTACTCCAGATTTACTTGGGTATATTTTCTAAGGACTAAGGATGAAACAAGTGGTCTTATCAAATCCTTTATTCTAAGAATTGAAAACCAAACTAATCAAAGAGTAAAAGTCATTAGATCAGATAATGGAACTGAGTTTAAAAATCATGATCTAAACACCTTTTGTGAAGAAAAAGGTATTGAGAAGCAATATAGTGCTCCTAGGACTCCTCAACAGAATGGTGTTGCTGAAAGGAGAAATAGAACACTAATAGAGGCTGCTAGATCTCTGTTGGCTGATTCAAAAATGCCAATTACCTTCTGGGCTGAAGCAGTTAATACTGCTTGTTATGTCCAAAACAGAGTTCTAGTGGTCAAGCAAAAGAACAAGACCCCATATGAGCTTTTAAATCATAGAAAACCCTTCATTGGCTTCTTCAAACCTTTTGGGTGTCCTTGTACGATTCTCAATACCAAATATCACTTAGGTAAATTTGATAGCAAAGCAGATGATGGATTTCTTGTTGGATATTCATCTCAGAGTAAGGCATACAGAGTATTTAACTCTTCTTCTAGAATAATTGAAGAAAGTGACAATGTCAAATGCAATGAGAACACACCAAATCCTGTTGGGTCTGGACCTCAGTGGCTATTTGACATTGATTCACTAACTAACTCTTTTGGTTTCAGTAATGAGTATACAGGAACAGGAAGTGGAGGATCAGGAATCACACAAGTTCAAGAAAGTATATCTAAATCTGTGATTTTTCCCATACCCACAGTAAATTCTGTTGAAGACTGTGAAAAGGAATCATTTTCTGGACCAAGTCAGAGTGAAGAAGAAACTAGAGATGAGGAGACTCAAGAAAATAATGAAGTGGCATCTGAAAACACTTCAGTTGAGTTGCATGAATCCAATCTTGAGGCTGGACTAAATGGAGAACCTAGTCATAACACCAGAGTTCAAAAGAATCATCCTCCACAGCTGGTAATAGGAGATATCTCTTCTCCTATGATGACTAGACATCAAAGCAGGCTTCAGGAAATGCAAGATCAACAGCATACAGTGCTTTCTTGTTTTCTATCACAGCTTGAGCCTAAAAAGGCACATGATGCTATGAAAGAATCTAGCTGGATAGAAGCAATGCAAGAGGAACTGTTACAGTTCAAGCTACAAGATGTATGGGATCTAGTAGACCTTCCTAAAGGTCACAGAGCAATTGGCACAAAGTGGATTTTCAGAAACAAGAGAGATGAAAGAGGTATTGTCATAAGGAACAAAGCAAGGCTGGTGGCTCAAGGATATACTCAAGAAGAGGGTATAGATTATGAAGAAGTTTTTGCACCTGTGGCTAGAATAGAAGCAATCAGACTATTTCTAGCCTATGCTTCTTACATGAATTTCAAAGTCTATCAAATGGATGTAAAAAGTGCTTTTCTCTATGGGTCAATTGAAGAAGAAGTATATGTCTGTCAACCACCAGGGTTTGAAAACCCAAGCTATCCAGACAGGGTATACAAATTAAAGAAAGCACTTTATGGACTACATCAAGCTCCAAGAGCATGGTATGACACTCTGTCATCCTATCTCTTGGAAAATGACTTTGAAAAGGAGTCATTGATAAGACTCTATTTATCAAGAGAAAGAAGAAGGATATCTTGCTGGTCCAAATCTATGTTGATGACATTATCTTTGGATCTACAAGAAACAACATGTGCAAGGAGTTTGAGGATTTAATGCATCAAAGGTTCAAAATGAGTTCCATGGGGGAACTTACTTTCTTCCTTGGACTCCAAGTTCAACAGAAGTCAGATGGCATTTTCATCTGTCAATCCAAGTATGTGCAGGATATTCTAACCAAGTTTGGTTTCTCAGAATCAAAACCTGCCAGCACACCTATGGAAACACACAAGCAGATCACAGCAGATCTTGAGGGGGAGGATATGGATGTGCATCATTATAGATCCATGATTGGCTCTCTCATGTATCTCACAGCATCAAGGCCAGATATAATGTTTCCAGTCTGTGTATGTGCAAGATTCCAAGTTAGGCCAAAGCAATCTCACTTTCAAGCTGTTAAGAGGATATTCAGATATCTCAAAGGGCAACCCAGATTGGGACTTTGGTATCCTCATGACTCACCCTTTGACCTAATAGCATACTCAGACAGTGATTTAGGTGGGGCAAACTTGGACAGAAAATCTACTTCTGGTGGATGTCAGTTTTTGGGTGCAAGACTAGTTTCTTGGCAGTGCAAGAAACAAACCACAGTGTCCACATCTACAACAGAGGCAGAGTATATAGCAGCTGCAAGTTGCTGTTCTCAAGTCTTATGGATTCAAAATCAAATGTTGGACTATGGGGTAACCTTTCTACACACTCCAATTTTCATTGACAACAGCAGTGCTATTAGCATTGTTAATAATCCAGTCAAGCACTCAAAGACAAAGCACATTGAAATCAGGTATCACTTCATAAGAGACTGTAATGAAAAGAAACGTATTCAAGTTGTAAAAGTTCACACTGAAAATCAGTTTGCTGATCTATTCACTAAAGCCTTTGATGTGGGTAGATTCACTTTCTTGGTAACTAGTGTGGGCATGATCAACTCTGAATAAGCCCCTTCTCAAAAAGTGGTTTTATACCTGTATATTTTTCTTCTTGGTGTTACTAATCCTCTTTTTCAGGATATACATAGCAGTACTCAGTGTTTCACAAGTTTAAAGGAGTAAGTTAGTTAATACTGCTCGCGGTTAATACTGCTTGTCGTTAATACTGCTTGTAGTTAATACTGCTTTCAGTTAATACTGCTCGCAGTTAATACTGCTAGTTAGTTAATACTGCTCGCGGTTAATACTGCTTGTAGTTAATACTGCTTGTAGTTAATACTGCTTGTAGTTAATACTGCTTGTAGTTAATACTGCTCGCGGTTAATACTGATTGTCCGTTAATACTGCTTTCAGTTAATACTGCTCGCGGTTAATACTGCTTGTAGTTAATACTGCTTGTAGTTAATACTGCTTGTAGTTAATACTGCTCGCGGTTAATACTGCTTTCAGTTAATACTGCTTGTAGTTAATACTGCTCTCAGTTAATACTGCTCGCAGTTAATACAAGCTTTTCACTAAGATCAATGGCATCAATGACTTTCATTGACGAGCACAATGAGATTGCGATGCTACAAAAACCAAAGCAAGCTGCAGGATTTCATCAGATTGTGGATTTCCTCAAGTCAAGCCACATTGCTCATGCTCTTATTGTATCCCCTACAATCTATATCGAGCATCAAAGGCAGTTCTGGGCTAATGCAACCATTGTTGTTGAGAATGGTGTGCAGATGATCAAGACAAGAATCTGTGATCAATCACTAACGGTTACTGAGGAGGTTATTCGCATCAGTCTACGTCTAGACGATGCCTCTGGTATAACCTCTATCCTAAACGATGAACTGTTTTCAAATCTTACAAGAATGGGGTATGGAGGCCCATTGGGAGTTTTCAAATTCTCTAAAGCAAAATTTTCACCCCAATGGCGTTTCTTTGTCCATACTCTTATGCATTGTATCTCCAAAAAGACTACTGGATGGAGTGAGTTCAGCAGCACTATTGCTTATGCTTTGGTGTGCTTGGCCACTGCCAGAAAGTATAATTTTTCTAAAATGATTTTCAGTGATCTTGTCTCAAACATGGGAAACAAAAAGAGCTTCTTTATGTATCCCAGGTTTGTTCAAGAAGTTATTACTCATGAATTGACGGATCTATCTCACCCTGTTGGGGTATATGTACCTAAACCCCCCAAAGGCAAGGTTTTCTCAAATATGAGAAGATCTGCTGGGGACTCTGAAGGAGTTGACACCCCATTGTTCTCTACAATGATGGTGGTGTCCCAAACCAATGAAGGTATGGCAGCAGGGTCAAGGCCCCCATTAGACCAACCCACTGCTAGCCAAGCCCAACCTTCCCTCTCAAAATCAATTCCCCAGTCCCTTCTTGAAAAACCAACCTCTCCTATCACCCAAACTTACAAGAGGAAACAGGTAAAGAAGGCTCCTTCCCTTCTTGTACCATTACCCACTCAGCCTTTAAGCCCTCTAAGGGAGAATTCTCCCCTAGAGAATATCCAAAGGGAAACCACAAGGGTGTCTCCCAAAGGAGGTGCTCTCTGAGGAGGAGGTAGAGCATATGGGTGATGAGGCTGCCACTACTCCTGCTAGCACAGAGGAGGAAAGTGGTAATATCAATAAGACCTCCCCCATGGCAACTTTGAATGAGCAATCATTTGAAGGTCCCTGGTGCCAAGAAACCACAGGGGTGGACAGTGCTTCTGCTAGGCAGAAGACTTCCACTAATAAAAGATCCCATGATCCTTCAATAGGGGGTAACACTCCTGGAGAAGGTGAGGACAGATATAACTATGATGAATTGATGGAGACAATGGGTAACATCAACATAGATGTTCTGAAATAAGGAAAAGAAATAGAGGAGATGAAGCTGGTGATCCTGTCACAACAAGTCCAGATTGCAAAACTAAAGAAGATGGTGACAAGGCTGATTCAAAAGAAGAAAAGGAAACAATTTGTGCTAAAGAGAAGGGAACCAGTGTCTGATGCTCCCAAAAAGGGGGAGTCAGAGGCTGAAGTAAACCTGAATGAGGAAAAAGAACAAGTTGAGGGGGAGCATGATGGGGAGTTAGAAGCAGAAACTGTTAATGCTGCTGAAACTTCACAAGCAGTAGTAACAGAGTTATCTCCAACAGAAATTGAAGTAGCTGAAATGCTCATCAAAGCAAAGAATGACACTCCCAAAACAAAGGGAGTGGTCATAAATGAAGGGGGAGAAAAAGGAGAGGTGAGCAAGAAAGATAACAGCAAGAAGCCAATGAACAAAGACAAAGGAAAAGCAAAGATGGTGGAATCTGATCAACCAGTCAAGAAGCAAAGGTTGGTTGAATCAGATGAAGCTTTAGCCCGGAAGATGCAGGAGGATATTGAAAAAGAAGAAAGAGTTCAGGTTGAAAAAGACAGGGAGATGGCAAAGGCTCTAGCTGCTGAATTAAATGAAGCCTATCAGAAAGGGCTTGAAACAGAGAAAGCTAAGCAAAGGGCAATAAGCTTGAGAAAGGCCATGTTAGTCAAATCAAGTGCAAAGAAAAGAAGACCTTCACAAACTTACCTTGCCACTCAGGAAAGAAACAAAATGATAACTTTCTTGAGGAGTGCAATTGGGGTAAAGAAAGAAATGTTTGTGAAGATGAGTTTTGATCAAATCAGGGATCTTTATGAGAAAGAAATGGGGAAGCTGAAAAATAATGAAAAGGATAGAGTGGAGTTTGAAAAGAAGGCAAAGGAGAGACATGATGTGAATATACATCAACCATTCCCTGAAAGTGAAGAGGGAACTCCTATCAAAGAAAGGGCAGAGAACAAGGAAGAAAAGAAGAAGGAAGTTACTTTAGTGCAGGTTCAAAAGACTCTGAAAAGAACCAAAATGATGGCTAAAAGAAAGAAAAGTGTAAACAAGCCTAGAGTAGAAGAAGAGCAAAAGGTTACTGAAGAAGAAGAGGCACCTCAGAATGAAGCTAAAACTCAGGAAGAAATACCACAGAGTTCAGATGTAAACATGTACATGGTGGTAATGGATAAAATTCCAAAGCCCATTTCAGTTGAACCTGTTGGATTTAAACCTCCTGAAGTTATCCATTGGGATATTATGGAGGTGGATGGCAAAGAATACATCAGATTGAAAAGAAATGATGAGAAGTATGAAGTATACAACACCTGGAACAAAATTGTCAGAGAGTGTTCAAGATCTGATTTGGAAGAAATGTTTGAAGTGGGGATGAAAATTTATGCAGATCAGTTGAAAGCTCCAGGGTTACCTATAGTGAAGCTGGTCATGGAATACTTGTGTATGTTATTCAATCCAGAAGTAGTGAAGCACTTAATCAGAGATGTGTTCAAAACTGTTAGAGGATGGACTCTCTATGAAAGGAGTGGAGTCTATGAACTAGCATTGGATACTTTCCACATGGAGTACTACTTGGTGGATAGGGTCTACAAGCATACAAATCTTAAGCTTCATGCCATGTTGAATAAGAAGTTGGGTTGTGCACCAAATTCAGAAATGGCCAAGTATCTAATTCAGAGGACTATCAATCAGAGTATGGGACTGGATCCTAATATTGGAGTAGATCAATGAAGATTTTGGGAGCATCTGAAGAACTTGACTTCTCTTCCTAAAAGTCAAGTTAGGGGGAGATTGTTGGGAACTGAAGAAAAACTCAAGTATGGTTAATGCTACTGGTTCAGAGTTAATACTGCTAGAAGACTTAAAGGTTAATACTGCTAAGTGTTACTACTGCTAGTACTATTAATACTGCTAGTCAAAGTTAGTGCTGCTTGAACAAAGTTAGTACTGCTTAGCTAGTTAGTACTGCTAGTGGTTAGTACTGCTTAGTAGTTAATGCTGCTAGAAGAAGTTAATGCTGCTGAGCATGGTTAGTGCTGCTTAAGAGATTCGGATGGAAAGAATGACAGCTGGATAATCTGAAGATTATGGAAGCTTTGAGATATACATGGAAGATATACTGAAGATTTGTTTAATTATTGTAATTATCTTTTGACTAGTATATGTATAGAATAGATAGAAGAGAATTTTTTTTAAGTAATTTCATTCTTTTAGAGAGAAAATCAACCTCAAGGCATAGATCCTAATTCTAGAGAAGTAGAATTCGTATTGGTGAGCCTGTTCATCAATATTGAGGTTGAGTGTGTAATCTTGTAACTTCAAAGCATTCAATACAAGTTTACTATATTTACTGTGTTGATTTACTGTTTCATTGAATATCAAAGTGTTATTCCGCAAACTTCTTTGATATTGTTTCTGAGATTTTATTCTTGTTAAGAAATCGATCCTGACAGTATTGCTTCTGGCAGCACTATCTTTGTCAGCAGTACTATTTGTGGTAGCAGTACTAACAATTTTAGTGCTTTTGGGAACCCACATCTTGACACTCTTTTACAGTATTTTTCTTCATGTGGCTTTTAGATTTAACATGTTTCTTAGACACATGATTCCTTTCATCCTTCCTATAACCAAAGGGTATTTGCACAGATCTTTGAAAATTTATCCTTTGGTTAATTGGATTAAAGTAACAGTGCTTGGCCAGATGGTTCATTTTGCCACATATGGAACAAGGTTTTGGTCTGATGATTCTACTCAGATCAAATCCTTGTTTCTGAGCCCACTGATTATTCCAATTTCTTTGATTTCCCCTCCTTTTATCATGTTTTAGGGGCTCAGATTTATTACCTACACACTGTTTGCAAGGAACAGGATTCACAATTGTAGTCTGCTTGTAATGGACCTTTTTAGACTTTCCCTCAGTCTTCTCTACACCATCAGTTTGACCCAATCCCTTCCACCACCCTCATTGGTAAGAATGTTATTTCTAAGGGAATCTCACCACTCACAGTGTTATCCTTACTCTTACCATCTTCTTTCTCAGTCTTGTCCTCAACAACTACTTCATCTAAAGGATCTACCTTAGTGGCTCCCTCATGCAAGTCCTTCCTATCCTTTGTCTCTAGCATGTCTGATTTAGGAGGGATGTAGTTGTTGTTGTATGGTGGTGGTGTGGTATTGTACCCAATTCCTGGTTTAAGCTTATCGTGGATTTGGACCTTTAGCATTGAATCCATGTCTTTAGAAGCATATGAAAACTTTTCAACATCCAGCTTAACCTTGGCTAGCTCTCCTCTCAACTTTTCATTCTCCTCTCTATACTTTGTCACTTGGATTTCTAAATCATTTTTCTCCCACTTCCAGTAATTTATATCATATGTGTGTTGAAGTTCATTGGCTTGTAACCCTTTAATTTGTTCCTCAAACCTCTCAACAATTTTCACATAGTCTTTTCTATCCTTTTCTAACCTCTTAAGGTCATCACACATACTTTGGTTGTGATCCCTGTATCTTTTTACAGTGTCTATGCGAGTTTGAGAATAGAGATTAGAAAGTACCTCAGTTGGGAGATCAGATACCTCTTCCATGAGAGCTTGATTTTGAATGGCCTCTTCTGCTTGATCACTCCAGTCAAACCCCATTCCTTGTTGAGAAACAAGAGCTTGAGCAGAGTTTCTGTTCCGGTTGAAGCTTCCAGTCTGAGCTTGTTGGTGGTTGTTTTGAGACATTCCACTTCTGCATTCCCTGGCAAAGTGTCCCTTCATGTGACACTTGTAGCACTCCACCTTTGACTTATCAAAGCCTGCTCCATCTTCTCTTCTTTGGGAGAAGTTGTTCCTCCCAGTCCTCTTGATGAACTTCTTCACCCTCATAGAAAGCATGGCCATCTGCCCTTTAATATCCATCTCTTCAAGATCATCAGGATGAAGTTGTTCCAAGTCATCATTTATTAAAGAAGAGTTACCATGGCTAGAAAGAAAGGCTTCAAAAACATATTCATTGCCTTTTTCTTGATTTACTCCACTGGCAGCATTAACTGATTCAGGGTTAGCAGTAGAATCAGTTGATACTGATAGGAGTGCAACATTATGAACATATCCAGTAGGCTTCTTCTATGCTTCTACCTCATATTCAAACACTCTCAGATCATTATACAGATCATCCAGTTCCTTTTCTTCCAACATGTCATTCTGTCTGAATCAGACAATGTACATGGTCCATTCATCTCCAAGAGATCTGAGGAACTTTCGGTTGATATCATCTTGTTCCATCTGAACTCCAACAGTAGCCAACTCACCAATTAACTTATTGAATCTATCAAAAGTTTGAGTCATAGACTCATTCTTTGAAGATGTAAAATTCTCATATTGCTGCTGGAGAATATCCCTTTGATTCCTCTTAGTGCTCTTGGTGCCAGCAAATCTCTTCTCTAAAGCATTCCATAGAATCTGAGCATCAGTGCAGTGATGAAATTGATGTTCATACTCATTAGGGATGGCAAAAGCAGGGTGCTTAAGGCTTTCATCTCCAATTGTCTCACTTTCTTCTCAGCATCAGTTTTTGGAGGTGGTCTTCTTCCATCTTGTCCAATTTTACCTTCAGCAGAGGGACCATTCTCAACAATGTCCCACATAGAAAAGTCTGTAAGGAGGATGTACTTCTTGATCCTAATTTTCCACATGTCAAACTCATTAGGTTTGAGCATGGGAACCTTTGAAACAAGAGTACTGTTTGATTCAACTGTGTTTTCCATGATGAATGAAGGTTTCTGAGAATACTAGCTCTGATACCACTTGTCAGGATCTGATTCTTAACAAGAATAATGAAACTCATAAACAATATTAAAGATGTTGCGGAAAAACACTTCAATATTCAAAAGATCAATGTAACAGCGATGAATAAATCACAACTTGTAAACTTTATTGAATGATTAAAGTTACAAGCTTTCACACAAAACCTCAATCTTGATTAACAGGCTCACCAAGACGAATTCTACTTCTCTAGAACTAGGATTGTAAACCTTGAGGTTAATTCTCTCTCTAAACAAAAACTCAGAATTACTCGTATAAAAACTATTCTGAAAACATCTATACATATACTGATCTGCATGTATCTTGATTATCACATAAGCAGTATTAAATCATAGCAGCATTAATACTCTGAGCAGTATTAATCTTCAGCAATACTAACCATCTTCAGCAGCATTAATCATCAGAAGTACTAATCTACTAGCAGTACTAACTCTCCAAGGAGTACTAACTATTCAAGTAGCAAAACTAAATCTTTAAGCAGTATTAATTCTACTAGCAATAGTAATCTTGAAAGCCTGGCAGTAGTAATCACTTAGACAAATCTTCAGTTCCCAACAGTAATCAGCAAGCAGGTGTCCAAACAAGAAGAGGTATTGGCAACATTTGTCTCTATGTAAATTTTCTCTGCATAATTGAACCAAAGAAAATTGAAGAAGATCTAGCTGATCCTTGTTGGATCACTACCATGCAAGAAGAGTTATCTCAATTTGAAAGAAACAAAGTATGGAGACTTGTGTCTCGTCCGATCGGTAAGACTATTATCGGCACTAAGTGGGTCTTTCGAAATACGATGGATGAAGTTGGTACTGTTATTCGGAACAAATCCAGACTTGTTGCTCAAGGATATAGACAAGAGGAAGGTATCGATTATGACGAAACCTTTGCTCCTGTTGCTAGACTTGAAGCAATAAGGATCTTTCTTGCTCATGCTGCTCACAAAAACTTCAGGGTTTTCCAAATGGATGTTAAAAGTGAATTTCTGAATGGAGAACTTGCTGAGGAAGTCTATATGAAACAACCTCCTGGTTTTGAAGATCCAGCTCATCCTTACTATGTGTACAGAGTAGATAAATCTCTTTATGGTCTGAAACAAGCTCCTCGTGCCTGGTTTGACACTTTGTCAGATTTCCTTCTTTCAAACCATTATACCGGAGGTAAAATTAACAATACTCTCTTTCTCAAGAAAACCAAAGGTAATATCATTTTTGTCCAAATCTATGTGGATGACATCATCTTTGGTGCCACTGATGAAACTCTTTGTCAGGAGTTTGCAACTCTCATGAAAAGCAAATATGAGATGAGTATGATGGGTGAGCTTATTTTATTTCTTGGTCTTCAAATTAAACAAACTTCTGAAGGAATTTTTATAAATCAGAGTAAATATATTCGTGATTTATTAAAGAAGTTTGATTTTAAAAATTGTTCACCCATGAAAACTCCAATGGCACCACCTCTTAAAGTTCATGCTGATCCAGCTGGTAAGTCAGTTGATATCACGAATTATAGAGGGATGATTGGGTCTCTTCTTTATATTACTGCTAGTAGATCTGATATTATGTATGCTATGTGTCTGTGTGTACGTTATCAAGCCGATCCTAAGGAATCTCACTTGGCGGCTGTGAAACGTATTTTTAGGTATCTAAAAGGTACTATGAATCTGGGTCTTTGGTATCCCAAGGACTCAGGATTTGATCTCATTGGCTATTCAGATTCTGACTTTGCAGGGCCTAAAGTACACAGGAAAAGTACAACTGGCAGCTGTCAATTACTAGGTGGAAATTTGGTCAGCTGGTCCAGCAAGAAACAGAATTCGGTATCTACCTCTACTTCCGAAGTTGAATATGTTGCGGCTGGGAGTTGTTGTACACAGATCTTGTGGATGAAAAATCAACTAAAAGATTGTGACAAGTTCTATTCTCATATACCGATCATGTGTGACAATTCTAGTGCCATAGCCATTGCCAAAAATCCAGTGCTGCACTCCAGATCTACACATATTGATAATCGATATCACTTTATAAGAGATCATATCTCTAAAGGTGATATTGAACTTCATTTCATTCCTACAGATCTTCAACTTGCAGATCTCTTCACAAAACCACTGGATAAGACACGATTCAACTTCCTCGTTGGATCCTTGGGTATGTTAAATTTTTGTTAAAAAGAATAAAAAATTTATTTTTCGGTACACCTCTCAAATACCGAAACCTCTTTTCTTTCAATAAATGCTTGCCTTAAGCCTCTTTCCTTTCGGCATTCACTTCATACCGAAATACTCATACTTTCCGTATTCCTCATGAGTACCGATTTTCTATTCTTCGGTTTTTATCACCCATACCGAAGTATTCCTTACCGAATTACCTTCTCGATATCTATCTTGCCGAATTCTTCTTGCCGAAGTATCTCTCATACTTCGGTACTTCTCACCTTTCGGTATAGTGAATGATGTGTCATCCTTATCCACATCTCTCATACCGAAAACATTTTCGGCACCTTTTCTTCCACCTATAAGATTCTGCCACGTGGCGTCACAGGGTTACTGTGTCAGTTGATGGGACGCTCACGATCTCACATTTAGCCATTTTTCGGCCCTTCCACTTCTCCATGACTCACGTTTGCATAGTACCATCATTACCATTTATGTTATTTAATTCATTTTGAAATCAATTTTTTCCTTCCAAGTTTCTTTTTAATCCTATATATATATATATATCTTCTTCTTCTTTCTTCTCTTACCTTTTAACTCTCTCGATCTACTGTTTCATCTACTCAAACCTACAACTGCATTTTCTCATCCTTCCTTCTTCATCCATGGCATCTTCAAAGTCCTCGAATGCTTCCAAGATCACTACTCTTTCTAGGGAAACTCTTGCTTTTCTTGCGTGTAACCAGGTTGCACGACTTTCTGCTGATGTGGACCACCCGGAGTTCAACCAGGTCTCACTCTTTCTTCAGAACACACCTCTACAGCATGCTTTTACGTTGTCTACCAATATGAGCAAGATGCTCCTTGGCAGTTTCTGGCTTACATGCAAGTATGATTCAGAGACTCACCAGGTATCAGCTTCCATCCTCTCTTCTGAAGAACATCCCGACCTTTCTTTTAGGGTCAAGGAAGTTCGTTCTATTCTATGCATTCCGGAGTTTGATGTCTACGCTCCTTTCCCTACTAATCGGGAACATGAGGAGGTCGTTGCCATGCTTAACTATGTGCATGAGGGGAATACCAAAGGTTCTGGTACTCTTCTATGAAAGAATATGGGTGCTGTTTGCAATTACTTTTTCTCGCATCTCATCTACTACATTTCCCACAAAACGTATGGGTGGGACCAATCACCTGCTGCAATCACCAGGTTGGCACATGCCCTCATCTTTATGAGGCGCATCGACTTTGCCCAGGTGATTTTTGATTCCCTGGTCACTGCCATTTCACCACCTAGGACGCACAACGTGGCACTTCCTCGATTCATCTCTCTCATCATAAATGAGAAACTGTCTGCGCAACTTCGTGCCGATGCGGGTCTGTCCAAACCGACAATCGTCTATGACTTGCCTATCTCTCAGATAAGCAAGCAGACCATCTTCAAGACGATCAAACCTACCGACATTCCACTCCCCTGAGGTATGATCTCCTTCATCTCTTCTCCCAAACCAATTTGGGGTAATCTCTTGGAGAGTGGTACCGAAAGGCTTCCATTTTCTCCAAGTGCTCCCAAATTGGTGGTCCCTTCTTCCCCCAAAACTACCCGAGCCAAATCGGTGGCCTTTAAAAAGAAAAAGGCCACCGGTAACGTCGCACTTGCTTCAATGACTATGCCACCGAAACAACCTTCGGTAGCTGCCCCGGTCATTTCCTCTCCTTCCACTAAGCGACGGGGCTTACAATCCCCACCTAAGTCTCGTCCTAAGAGGCTTAGGAAACCTTTGGCCGAGCCACACTCCCCTTCTACCGATTCTCAAAAATCCGCAGAAGTTGAAATTTCCCCAGTTGGGCCACGGGGATCTGCTGAAGCCCATCCTACCTCCTCCAAATCCTCTCCAAAGGGTTCGGTTGAATTCTCGGAGACCTTTATTATTCCTTCTCCTTAATTTCAATTGCGGGATGAAGATGAGTTGGTTTCCTCTTCGGACCAACGTTCCTCTTCTCCACAGCACAGCCTATCACCCGAAGTCACACCCGAATATATTGCACACTTCGGTAGCAATACCGAGGACATATTTGATCGCTTATTTTCAAATACAGGGGATGTCTCTCCCCTACCGAAGAAAACCCCTTCCCCTAAAAAATCATCCCCACCTTCGCAAAAGAGAACTCCTTCCCCTTCTCCTAAACACTCGCCCTCTTCCTCAGATTCCTCTTCGGATGGCTCCCATCTAGATTTTCCACCGAAGAGGCAATCTCCACCGAAAGACCGCATCTTGCCCCATTTTCCCCCTTCTCCAACTACCGAAAGGGCTGGCTTCCATTCTGAGTGCCTCGATCTGAACAGAGATATCTTTCGGTGCTTGGATGTTTTGCATCGAGAAGTTGATAGTCTTCGTGCCCCTCTCTCCGACACCCTGGATGCTGATCTCAAGGAGGTTATCAAGCTAATTGATAACAATACCTCCTTGACTCTTTCTGTTTCCGCTCTCAAGGTTGCGTCTGATGCAAGGGATCAATATCTTATTCGCCTTAGGCAACAGGCCTCCGATCAAACTTCTGTCAACTCTCAGATGCTAAGTGCTCTGCTGAGTATAAACAAACGCCTTGATTCGATGCCTGACGACGTGGCTCAGTACTGTGTTAGGTCACTTGATATAGACATCACTGAGTCAGCTTTCACTCTAGACGACCGGACTACTCTTGATCGGATTGACAAAAGTCTTGTCCGTGTGTCGGCTAAGGCTGGCCTCTCTTCCCCGACACATACTGAGGGGGAGAAAAAGGTTGAGGGGGAGAAAATTACCCCTCAAATTATTATTTCCAGTACGAGTCGGGGAGAACCTTATACTGCTGTTGTTTCCACCGAAACCGACACTGCCAAAGCATCGGCTTCCACTGAAGAGAAGGGAACCGATCACTATAAGGTGGTCGAAGAATCTGAGGGGGAGAAATTTCCTAAGAAAGATAAGGTAAAAAAAAACTAACACCAGATGAAGTAGCTGCACAAGAAAAGCGTCGTAAAGATGCCTTGATAAAAAAAAAGTTGTTGATGGTGGTGGAATCCACCTTCCTCCTCCAAAGATTACCTCTCCTGATTTGTGCGTATCTGAGGAATAACTGAATGCTACTAAATTGTCCCAAATGGCTCGAGATAAGGACACCGAGCTGACTTTAAAGTTGGCTGAGGAAGAAGCTGAAATCACAAAATCTCCTGCCGATGCCATCAAAGCTCAGCGTAGTGCTCTGGTGGATTCGACAAAGAAAAATGAAGAGATAAAATCTTTGTGTATCGATTGGTACCACAAAGATCTCACCCGATGCCGATCCTCTGCTAAAATCACAGATGTTAAAATCATCAAACCGTCTTCAAGCTGCAAAGTCATTCGGCTAACGATTACTATGGATGATGCTTCAAGATCAGTTGACATACTAGACTCTCTTGTTCGGTTTGGAGTTTCGGAATGGATGGAAATTGGTATCTGCCTGGTAAACAGCCGAAATTCCCTCAAGCCTGAGGTTGACAAATATCTTGCAGATCTCGAAACAAAGTTTAGGACATACCAAAGGATGTACACCATTTTCCACACTCCAACCGAAGAAGAACTTATCGAGAATTTAAGGTCTAGTCTTCCTCCTCCCAAATCGAAGTCGAGATCTAAAAAGGAAGGCGTGTTTGTTCATATGGCTAGAGAAGGAAAGGTTCCAGATGTTTCAAATCTTGATTTGTCTCTACCGACTCTGGTTCCTCTCCCTTCTACTACTGTGATTAATGAGCCTACTCATGGGATCTTCTTCAACGATGCACTTGGGCAAATCAGTTTCTTCAGATCAAGTCAGACCCCTCTTGCCGATACTACCTTTCTTCATGGGATTATTTTGATAATTCCACTTTCTGTAAAGGATCTCTTTGTGGTTGCTACCGATGAACTCAAGAAAAAGGATGTTGATCCTCATTTGCCTTTTGAATAAACTCGGTGTAGTTATGTTTTTCTGTACAAATTTTCTTTTATCTTGTATTGTAATCTTCTTATAAGATTAATACAATGAGCATTTCTAGTTAAACGTAAATAGTTTGTACATTTCATTATTTCATTCTTTTATACTTGTAAATGTCGGATACTCTAAAAAAATCCCAAAAAGAATAAAAAAGAATGGTCTATGTGAAAAAGAACCCAAAAGAGATGAACAAGGCTCAAAATGCATTTATTCTTGTTTTATCTCTATATTTCTAAGTATGAGATGTCATCATCAAATAGGGGGAGATTGTTGGGTCATATAAGATTTGAAGATGATCTCTCCTTTAGTTTGTGTTTTCTCCTCTGTAAATGTTTGTACATCTTAGAATTAGTATGGTTCTTTGTAATAGCTTAGTTACGCATGAACAGATCGGTGAGTCGAAGACCTACCGAAATCAACATGAAAGAAGTCTACTTTGCGGATTGAGGTGAACTTCAAGGGAACTAAGTCCTTTCTGCCGAACTTTATTCGGCACCTCCCCATCTGCCGAACCTTCTTTATGTTCTGCATCCTTTTGCCAATCTTTCAGCTGTAACACCCTAAAAATCAGAGTAAATTAAAACCTGGATAACCTGGCAACATGACGATCGTATTGATATAAACCTCCCCTAAAGGGGATCAGTCCTTAAGACTTTACAAAAATTTGTACATAACTGGGATTCATCAACAAACTAATCTAGACACTTCTACCAAGATTACATCAGTTGACAATCCATAATTCATCAAAAGAAGGGGACTTAACAAATGCCCAGATACAATACTAGTCATCTCTAAATGCCTCGAGACCAAACCCGTCTCTCAAAACCCCGGCAACCCACCGCTAAGGGAAACCTGCTATACACATCATTTGAGAAAAAGTGTTAGGCTTAAAGCCTAGTGAGAACATACAGTTCATAAATCTCAAGAGATATAATCAAATGCATCAAAGTAAATCTTTTCAAAGGTTTAGGTATGCAAAATACAGTTCTTTGATAATAAACGGACAACCGGTCCAAAACACATCTTCCGATGACGGGGATCACCCGATTTACCAAGGATTATAGTGGAACACAAAGTAGGCCACAAATCCGAGTTATGAGCTAAATACATGGAACCATGGCCACGAACGCTTCGGTCCGTACTACGATGTGAGGGAGGCCCCCAAGGAACCAGTCATACTCATTCGTTAGACTACATTTGATCCATGGCTAGTAACCGGTCTCAGATAACCGTACCAAGTGCCCTCGAGGATCAAATGTATCTAACTACAACAGAAGGGGCACAACCTTCCCAGCCATAAGCCGACTCGATACCTAGGGATCCACTAGTATAGTCATGACTTGTCACAATATTTCATGCGACCATCAAAGCTAGATAAATAGCTATCAACACATTTATATTTCAAAATGCCATTTTCCAGACCAACTGCTGGTAAGAAAGATAATCATAAAACCAGTTTATATACATTCTTTCAATAAGCCACAAACATGGGCAAGTAAACATCATTTTACTTCTAATAAGGCGGAACCCGTCATTTTAGTCAAAACTGATCGAGAACCTCGAAAATCACCAAAAACTTCATTTATATCAAAATGTAGAGAACATGAAATCATACCGTAGAAATACTTCGGATTTCGCAAATAAGAGTTTTGACATGTATAAAGTTTGTAAAATGGTAGTAGGAACTCACAAGTAAGTTTTAGAATAAAACCCGGAAAACCAGGTAACAATCACGACGTAGAGGTGAAGCTTAAAACACTGACCCCTTGCTAGAAACACCGCAAACTAGCAAACAAACGAACCCTCGAAGATCGAATGGAGAAAAAGGAAAAGAAAGAGAGAGAGACTGAGATTTGAGATCTTAATCAATAAACCAACCAAAATGGGATATTTAACAAAATATCTCATCAGTCCCAACGCAGCGCACGACCCGTGCGCTTTCAAAGAAGGGAGGGCGTACGACCCGTGCGTAAAGCCACTACCGAGCCCCTGACCCTTGCGCACGACCCGTGCGAAATTTCTGAAGGAGGGCGCACGACCCGTGCGCCTTGTAGACCAGCACAGAAACCCCCCTTTTTTCTCTATTCTTGTTCGCAAAAGACCAAACGAAATTGGGGGTGTTACATCAGCAATCTCTATCTTTGTCGAACCCTATTCGGTTCGGTAAACATCCCCTTATGTCAAACCCTCTCGATTTGACATACTTCATCTTTCCCAATGTACTTCTGACAATGGGAATGGAAGCTTCCTTCTCCTAGAAGATATTCACTTGAGTTCTGATTTGATTGAGACGTTTATTTCTTAAAAGATCTCAAAAAGATTAGAATCAGGTATATTTTATTAAGATATTGTACTTTCATAATGGAAAAGTTACCTTTTGTGTTGTGATAAGTCACCTCAAATATCTTATAATTTATTGACAATATCTCAACCACCCTTGCTTTAATTGATCAATATCCTTTGCACTCATTGCTTTGGATAGTATATAAAGGGTGGAGCAATCTACTTGCTCCTTACGCTTTCAGCTTAAGATTTCTCCTTTGCAAGATATCAAACAGGTTGTTAGCCATTCTCTCTCTAAGATTTAGTCTTTGTGTTCTTTAAGTCTTCTTTGTGTTAGATTGTTTGAGTAGTTCTTATCTATTCTTTTCCACCCCAATCTTTGTTTCCTTTGTGTAATTCTTGATATTTATATCAATAAAAGAATTAAAAATTAAGTAAAATTTGTGTATTGTATTCAACCCCCCCCCTTCTACAATACTTGTTTTGCTAACTTGGGACCACCAGATTTGATGCTACTGGTGCAGGTATGATCATCTGCTTGTATGTAGATGACATGTTAATTTTTGGGACTGACCAAAATCATGTGGATGAGACCAATAAATTGTTGGCATCTACGTTTTCCATGAAAGACATAGGAGAGGCTGATGTAATCCTTGGTATAAGGATTAAACGGGTTAACAAATGGATTGTTATGACGCAATCGCATTATATTAAGAAAATTCTCAATAAGTTCAATTACTGTGAGTTTTCTACCGTTAGCACTCCCATGGATCCAAGTGTGAAATTAATGCCTACTACGGGCAAGGCTATTTCACAACTTGAATACTCTATGTCCATTGGTAGTTTGATGTATGCCATGACAAGCACAAGGTCCGATATAGCTTATGTAGTGGGACGATTGAGCCGGTATACTAGTAATCCTAGTACTCAACATTTGCAAGTGGTTCAAAGAGTATTTAGATATCTTAAGGGAACCATGGATTATGGTTTGGGTTATTTAGGATACCCTTCGGTTTTAGAAGGTTATTCGGATGCAAGTTGGATATACAACATGGAGGATCATTCCTTGACTAGTAGTTGGGTATTTTTCCTTGGAGGAGGTTTCATCTCTTGGGCATCTAAAAAGTAAACTTGTATTACAAACTCAACAACGGAATCTGAGTTTGTTGCACTAGCCGCTGCCAGTAAAGAGGCGGAGTGGCTAAATAATTTAATTTATGAGATTCCATTATGGACAAAGCCGATTGCACCTATTTCAATCCATTGTGATAGTGTGACCACTTTGGCTAAGGCTTATAGATAAGTTTACAATGGTAAGTCTAGACACCTGGGTGTTATATAGACTATGATTAGAGAATTAATCATGAATGGTGTAATTTTCGTTGAGTTTATTAGAACGCAACACAATTTCGCAGATCATTTAACTAAAGGTCTGGCAAGAGACTTAGTGGACAAGTCTGCGATTGGATGGGATTAAAGTCCTTATAAATTTATAAAGGTGAGACACCCAATTCCCTTCTAATATGACATTAGAAGTTGAATTCAATGTGGAAAGCTCACACTTATAAATTGGAACACAAGTTGCATCATCCCAGGTATGTGTTCAGTCCTGCAGTGGGTAGGTTGAAGTATAACTTCTTAATAATTACTTTGATAAAGTGTATTTGCAGGTAAACGAAGTAAAGGAATTACCTGTGTGATTGTGAAGTGTAGCCGCATTTCAAAAGGTTGGGGACTTGGCCTTTATACAATCATGAGAGGATTATGACACATGGCTTTATAATTGTGTCATGTTTTATTTTACTAGACGAATATAGGAAACTTGTATGTACTTTATCTTCAGGTATTTAAATGAGTTGATGGGTTCAATCCTTGGGACACGTTCATTCTCGAATATTTGGAACGTGTAAAATACTAATATGGAAATTCAATCGTTTCGATATTTTCATTTATGTGTGTTAGTCCCAAAGTAGCAAAACAAGTATTGTAGAAGGGGGGTTGAATACAATACACACAAAATTACTTAATTTTAATTCTTTTATTGATATGAAATATCAAGAATTACACAAAGAGAAATAAAGATTGTTTCGGAATAAGACTAGCTAAGAACTACTCAAGACAATCTAACACGTAGAAGACTTTTAAAGAACACAAAGACTAAATCTTAGAGCGCAAAGGAAAACTAACAACCTGCTTGAAATCTTGCAAAATGTGAAGTCTTGAGCTGAAAGCGTGAGTAGCAAGGTGCTACCTCCATCCTTTATATACTATCCAATGTAATGAGTGCAAAGGACATGGAACAATAAAGGCATGGGTGGTTGAGATATTGTCAATAAATTATAAGATATTTGATGTGACTTATCACAATACAAAAGGTAACTTTTGTACTATGAAAGTACAATATCTAAATAAAATATTCTTGAGAAAATCTTTTTGAGATCTATTAGAAAATAAACGTCTCAATCAGATTCAAACTCAAGTATATATCTTCTCTAAGAAGGAAGCTTCCATTCCCATTGCAAGAAGATCATTGGGAAGGAGGAAGTATGTCAAATCATGAGGGTTTGACATAAATGATCTTACAGATAAAGGAGCAATCGGTAAGAAGGGAAACTGCCGAAGAGGTGACAGTGATGCCGAACAAGGATGATTTGGTAGATGGGAGATTTTCCGAACAAGGATGAATCGGCAATAAGGGAAGGATATGCTGATTAGGAAGTCGGCACAATGGTGATCTGCCGAATAGGAAATCGGCAGACTAGGCTTAGTTCAGCTTGAAGTTAATCTCAATCCGCAGTAGACTTCCTTCATGTTGAATTCGGTTTGTCTTCGACTCACCGATCTGTTTAACCAACTAAACTATTACAAAGAACCATAAATCAAAGTACAAAGATCAAACATCAATAAAGACTAAGGAGAGGTTATCTTTAAGTCTTAGATGACCCAACAATCCCCTATTTGATGATAACATCTCATATAACAGAAATGATCTTACAGATAAAGGAGCAATCGGTAAGAAGGGAAACTGCCGAAGAGGTGACAGTGATGCCGAACAAGGATGATTTGGTAGATGGGAGATTTGCCGAAAAAGGATGAATCGGCAATAAGGGAAGGATATGTCGATTAGGAAGTCGGCACAATGGTGATCTGCCGAATAGGAAATCGGCAGACTAGGCTTAGTTCATCTTGAAGTTCATCTCAATCCGCAGTAGACTTCCTTCATGTTGAATTCGGTTTGTCTTCGACTCACCGATCTGTTTAACCAACTAAGCTATTACAAAGAACCATAAATCAAAGTACAAAGATCAAACATCAATAAAGACTAAGGAGAGGTTATCTTTAAATCTTAGATGACCCAACAATCCTCTATTTGATGATAACATCTCATATAACAGAAAGTAAATGAATAATGCATTTTGACCCTTTTTCATACTCTTTTGGGTTCTTTTTCACATAGACCATTCCTTTTGTTTCTTTTTGGATTTTTTTGAGTATCCGACATTTACAAGTATAAAATAATAAAATAATGATTTGTACAAACTATTTACAATTAACTGGAAATTGCACTATGTATTCATCTTGTTAAAAAGATTACAATACAAGTTCACTAAAAAGTACATTTAAAGAAAATAAGAAGTTATTCAAGGGAAGGAGGAATTGGCATCTCTTTTCTTCAGTTCATTTGTAGCCGCCATATAGATTCCTGCTCCATTCATAGTTATGATTTGAATGATCCCATACAAGAAGGTAGAATTTGCAATGGAAATCTGACTCATTCTGAAGAAACGAGTCTGACCGAAAGCATCATTGAAGAAGATCCCCCGAGTCGGTTCACTTAGCACCGTGGTAGAAGGATGAGGGACCAGAGTTGGATTTGTAAGATCAAGATTTAAAGTATCGGGAAGTTTTCCTTCTCTGGCCATCCGAACAAACACATCCTCTTTCTTGGATTTCTACTTCGGCTTGGAGGGAGGAGGAAGACTAGACTTGAGATTCTCGATTCCTTGTTCTTCGGCAGGAGTGTGAATGATTTTGTAAGTTATTCGGTAGGAACTGAACTTTGATTGCAGACCTGCGAGATATTTATCAACCTCAGGTTTCAAAGCACTTCTGCTTTTCTCCAGGCAGATAGCAATCTCCATCCATTCCGACACTCCAAACCGAACCAACGAGTCCAATCTATCCATCGATCTTGATGCATCTTCTCTAGTGATTGAGAGTCGAATGACATTGTTTCCTGTAGTAGGTCTGATAATTCTTACCTCGATGATTTTGTCAAGGCAACATCGTTGGTTGAAGCACTTTCGGTACCATTCAATGCACTGAGCTTTGATCTCGTCATTTCTCTTTGCCGATCCTTCCAGAGCGCTTTCCTAGGCCTTAATAACATCGGTAGGAACTTTATTTAGATCAACCTCCTTCTTTGCTATTTCCAAGGCTAGCTCAGAATCTTTGTCACGAGCCATCTGAGCTAATTTGGCAGCTTGGATTTCTTCTTCAGATAGGCCCAAACTAGGAGAGATAGTCTTTGGGGGAGCGAGATGAATACCACCACCGTCGGCAGCTTTCTTGATCAGAGAATCTTTGAAACGCTTTCTTCAGCAGCTACTTCATCCGGTGTTAACTTTGTTTTGCCCTTATCTTTCTTGGGCAGTTTCTCCCCCTCGGACTCTTCGACCACCTTAGGGTGGTCGGTTCCCTTCTCTTCGATAGTAGCTTTAGCAGGATCGGCATCGGTAGGAGCAGTAGTAGAAGGTTGGTCGGTAGGAGCAGCAGTAGAAGGTCCTCCCTGACTCATACTGGAAATACGAATGTGAGGGAAAATTTGCTCCCCCTCAGTACGAGCCGGGAAAGAAACACCAGCCCTAGCCGACACATGACCAAGACGTCAGTCAATACGCTCCAAAACTGTGCGATCATCCGGAGTGATAGCTAACTCAGTGATGTCGATGTCCAGAGAGTGAGCACAGTATTGAGCAACCTTAGCAGGTACAGAATCAAGACGCTAATTTAAACTCTGTAGGGCACTGCGAATTTGAGATTTGATAGATTCCTGTGCCAAAGCCTGCTGCCGAAGACTGATGAGATGGTGATCCCGTGCATCAGAGGCGGCTTTAAGAGCGGCCACTAACAGTGTCAAGGAGGTATTATGATCATTGAGCCTGATTACCTCCTTGAGAACAGAATCCATAGTTACGGAGAGAGGAGCACGGAGACCATCAATTTCTTGATGGAAGACATCCAAGCACCGAAAGATGTCTTGGTTAAGATCAACAACCTCAGAATTCTGCTCTTTGACCAGCTGTAGAAGTTCGGCCAGAGATATGTTGTTGGCATCCAGTGAATGAAGAAGCTCTGGTTCACGCAAGGATTTGCGCAGCAGTTCAAACTGAGTACTGAGCATCCTTACCTGCCGATTGGAATCAACAATTTCGGCAAGGAACTCGGCAGGTATGGTGATCGGCACTTGTGTAGTAGAGAAGGAAGAAACTGAAGGCCCAGCCTTGTCTATAGAGGCGCCTACCTTTGGTAGGGAAGAAAGAGTAGGGGATTTATTTGGTGAGGAGGGTTTCTTCGGAGAAGGGTATTTTTGTTTAGGAGAAGAGGAAGGTTTCGGTGAGGGTGATTTCTTCGGTGAAGGTAGAGGAGATAATTTCGGTGAGGATATCGATGAGGGTTTAGGTGAATGTGGGAGAGGAGAACCCTGTGGTGAAGATGGTGGAGAGAACAGATTTATGAACATATTCTGGGATAAAACCCCAGATTGTGCAACTTCATCGGGTGTGACCCCGGGTGATAGGTTGTGATGTGATGAAACAGAATGTTGGCCCGGAGAGGAGACCAACTCATCTTCAACCTCCAAACGAAAAGGAGGAGAAGGGATATGATGGGACTCCGTTTGTACAATCAAACCCTTTGGAGAGGACTTGGAGGAGGTGGATGTGGTTTTTGCAGATCCCTGTGGCCCAGGAGGGGGAAGTTCAACATCTGCCGATTTTTGAGAATCGGTAGATGGAGTGTGTGGTTCGGCCAAAGGTTTCCTAATCCTCTTAGAGCGAGACCTAGGAGGGGATTTTGAGCCCCGTCGCTTAACAGAAGGAGAAGCAGAAATGAACGGGGTAGCCACCGAAGGTTTCGTCGGTGGCATAGTCATCAGAGCAAGTACGACGTTACCGGTGGCCTGTTTCTTTTTCTTAATGGCCACCGATTTAGATCGGGAAGGTTTATGGGAAGAGGGGACCACCAATTTGGATGACTTGGGAGAAGGTGAAGACCTTGCGGATTCACCTTTGGCAAGCGTACCCCAAATCGGATTGGGAGAAGAAATAAAAGAAAGCATACCTAGGGTGAGCGGAGCGTCGGTAGGCTTGAACGGCTTAAAGAGAAATAGGCAAGTCAAACTTAATTGTCGGTTCTGGTAGGGTGGCGTCGGCACTTAGTTGTGCAGAGAGCTGGTGGTTGATTATCAGAGAGATGAATCGGGGAAGAGCCACATTGTGAGTTCTGGGTGGCGAGATGGCAGTAATCAACGAGTCGAAAATTACCTGAGCGAAATCAATGCACCTCATAAAGATGAGGGCATGAGCCAGATGAGTGATGGCAGTCGGGGATTGATCCCACCCCGAAGTCTTGTGAGAAAGATAGTAGAGGAGGTGAGAAAAGAAATAGTTCCATACCGCACCCATATTCGTTCTAAGAAGAGTGCCGGAACCCTTGGATTTACCTTTGTGCACATAGTTGAGTGCTGCAACGACCTCATGGTGTTCTTGCTGAGTGGGGAATGGAGCACACACATTGAATTCTGGAATTTTCAGAACCGCGCGAACGTCATGCACCCCGAAAGAAAGATCCAGATGTTCTTCAGAAGATAAAATGGAGGCTGAAACCGGATGAGTATCAGAGTCATACTTATAAGTAAGCCAAAAGTTACCAAGGAGCATTTTCCTCATCTTGGTCGATTCAGTGAGAGCATGGCGTAAAGGAGATCGTTGAAGGAAGATGGAGACTTGGTTAAACTCGGGATGATTGATATCCATAGAGAGGCGAGCAACCTGGTTGCAGGGAGAGAAAACAAGAGATTCCCGAGTGAGAGTAGTATTCTTGGAAGCTTTAGAAGACTTGGAAGACGCCATTGAAGAAGAAAGAGAGTTATGTAGTTGCAGGTTTCATATTTTAATGGTTGAAGAAGATGAAGAGGATGGTAAAGAATAAAAAGAAGTCGAAGTAGAAATATATATAGGTGAGAAAAGAAGAGGGAAAGGTGAAATTCAAAAACAATAAAAAAATTAAAAGGTAATGATGGTACGACGCAATCGTGCGTCATTGAGAAGTGGAAGTGTCGAAAAACGGCTAAGTGTCAGTCGTGGACGTCCCATCAACTGACGCACGTACCCCGTTACGCCACGTGTCAGAATTGGATTTGAGGAAGACGAGATGCCGAAGGGTATTCGGTATGAAGGATATGGATAAGAATGACACATCATCCATTATACCAAAACTTTGAAGTGCCGAAATATGATAGATATTTCGGTAAGAAGTATTCGGTATTAGAGATACCGAAAAGAGAAATAGAATCCTAACGTGTGAGAATACCGAAGGTATGATCTTTCGGTATAAGAAGCAAGTGCCGAAAGTAAGAAATACTGAAATATGAGAAAGGTTTCGGTATACTTGAGGTGTACCGAAAAAGATTTAAAACGAAGAAGGCCAAGTTTCGGCAAATGTAAACGTGCCGAAAGTACTTTATATATATATATATATATATATATTAACAAAAATTTAACATACCTAAGGATCCCACAAGGAAGTTAAAACGTGCCTCATCCAGTGGTTTTGTAAAGAGTTCTACAAGTTGAAGATCTGTAGGAATGAAGTGAAGTTCAATATCACCCTTAGAGATATGATCTCTTATAAAGTGATACCGAATATCAATATGTTTAGATCTATAGTGCAGCACTGGATTGTTGGCAATGGCTATAGCACTGGAATTGTCACATAGAATCGGTAAATGAGAATAGAACTTTTCATAATCTTGTAGTTGATTTTTCATCCAAATATCTGAGCACAACAACTTCCAGCTGCAACATATTCAGCTTCGGCAGTAGAGGTAGATACCGAATTCTGCTTCTTACTGGACCAGCTGACCAAGTTTCCACCTAGTAATTGACAGCTGGCAGTTGTACTCTTTCTATCAACTTTAGACCCTGCAAAGTCAGAATCTAAATAGCCAATTAGATCAAAACCTGAGTCCTTGGGATACCAAAGACCCAGATTCATAGTACCTTTTAGGTACCAAAAAATACGTATCATAGCCGCCAAGTGAGATTCCTTGGGATTGGCTTGATAACACGCACACAGACACGTAGCATACATAATATCAGGTGTACTAGCAGTTAGATAAAGAAGAGACCCTATCATCCCTCTATAATTCGTGATATCAACCGACTTGCCAGCTGAATCAGCATGAATCTTAAGAGGAGGTGCCTTTGGAGTTTTCATGGGAGAGCAATTTTCAAAATCAAACTTTTTCAAAAGATCACAAATATATTTACTTTGATTTATGAAAATACCTTCAGAAGATTGCTTAATTTGAAGACCAAGAAAGAATGTAAGCTCACCCATCTGCTCATCTCATATTTACTTTTCATGAGAGAAGCAAATTCCTGACAAAGAGTTTCATCATTGGCACCGAAAACGATATCATCCACATAGATTTGAACAAGAATGATATAACCTTTAGTTTTCTTGAGAAAAAGAGTATTATCAATTTTACCTCTGGTATATCGGTTGGAGAGAAGGAAGTCAGATAAAGTGTCATACCAAGCACGAGGAGCTTGTTTCAGACCATAGAGAGCCTTGTCAGGTCTGAACACATGGTAAGGATGAGCTGGATCTTCAAAACCAGGAGGTTGTTTCACATAGACTTCTTCAGCAAGTTCTCCATTGAGAAATGCACTCTTTACATCCATTTGAAAGACTCGGAAGTTTTTGTGAGCAGCATAAGCGAGAAAGATTCTTATTGCTTCAAGTCTAGCAACAGGAGCAAAGGTTTCATCATAATCGATACCTTCCTCCTGCCTATATCATTGAGCAACAAGTCTGGCTTTTTTCCGGATAACAGTACCGACTTCATCCATCTTATTTCAGAAAACCCACTTAGTACCGATAATGGTCTTACCGAAAGGTCGAGGCACAAGTCTCCAGACTTTGTTTCTTTGGAATTGAGACAACTCTTCTTGCATGGCAGTGACCCAACAAGAATCTGCTAGAGCTTCCTCAATTTTCTTGGGTTCAATAATGGAGAGAAATATTTCCAATACCTCTTCTAGTTTGGACACCTGCTTGTTGATCACCTATAATTTGATTAATTGGATGATCTTTGGTCCATTTGAGAGTTGGGGGAAGAGGTGCAAGAAATGTGTTTGGAGAGTATGAAGGTGAAGGATCGGTAGGTATAGGATGATTAAGAGGAAGAGGAGAAGTATGAAAGGTGGGTTCGGTAGAAGCTATGGATTCGGTAGGATCTATGGGTTTGGCAGTTGGTAAGGGTTCTACCGAACCATGACGGAGGGAAGTAGAAGGTACCGAAAATGGAACATATGGAGGTCTTGAAGACAGAAGATTTGGAGAATCTTTTCCATCACACGAAATGATCCATTCATGAAGCTCAGTATCATCACCCGATAAGGAAGATGTCTTGTGATCATCGAACTTCACATGTATTGATTCATCAATACATTTTCTCCTTAGATTGTATACTCTATAGGCATTAGAAGTGATAGAATAACCCATAAATATACCTTCATCAGCCTTGGGATCAAATTTCCCAAGATGATCTCGATCATTCAAGATAAAACACAAGCAGCCAAAAACATGAAGAAAAACAATGTTTGGTTTTCGGCCATAAAAGACTTCATAGGAAGTCTTATTGTGTCTTTTCACAATAATAGATCTATTTTGAGTAAAACAGGATGTATTGACAGCCTCAGCCCAAAAATAGGTTGGTAGATTTGATTCACTTAGCATAGACCTTGCAGCTTCACATAGTGTACGATTCTTTATTTCCACAACACCATTTTGTTGTGGAGTTCTGACTGCTGCAAAGTTTTGAGAGATACCTTTGTCACTGAGAAAGGTATCTAAGGCAGCATTTCTGAATTCGGTCTCATTGTCACTTCTGATAGATCTGACTAGTTGACCGTTGAGAACTTCAGATTTCTAGATAAAATTGATGATTTCTTCAGGTGTATCACTTTTGTACCTGAGAAAGAATACCCAAGTGTAACGTGTGTATTCATCAATAATAACAAGAATGTACCTTTTTCCACCTAGGTTGGGTGTGCTGACAGGCCCACAAAGATTCATATGCAACATCTGGAGAGGAGTAGAGATTGAGAAACACTACTTTGACTTGAAAGAGGATTTTGTCAGTTTCCCTTTCTCACAAGCAGCACATAGCTTCTCTTTTGAGAAAGAGATTTTTGGCAACCCGACAACAAGCTCCTTGTTAGAGAGAACATTCAACGTCTTGAAGTTAAGATGAGAAAGACGTTTATGCCAAAGCCAGTTCTTCTTGTCTCATTCTTCAGAAATGAAGCAGATGCTTTCATTTTCAGATGATTTGACACTCATATTAATGACGTACACATTGTCCTTTCTAAAGCCAGACAGGACAGTGTGAAAGCGTTTATCAGTGATGAGGCAATCATTTTATCTAAAAATCACATAGTAACTTAAATCACATAGTTGACTAATGCTCAAAAGATTATGCATTAGCCCTTCCACATAGGCAACTTTGTTGAAAGTAATGGAACTATTAAAAAGAGTCCCATAACCTTTAGTGGAACCACGAGAGTTGTCACCAAAAGTTACGGTTGGTCCCTTTTCTTTCACAAAGTCTAGAAGAAGAGATTTGTTTCCAGTCATGTGACGTGAGCATCCACTATCAAGATACCATGTTTGATGATGCCCATAGACCTGCAAACAAAAACAAATTAGTCCTTTGGAACCCGCTTTGAGGTGGGTCCTTTAGGGTTAGAAGAAGAAGAAGAGAAAGCAGGTTAGTTTGACTATATCTTTCGATGCGGTCTTTAGGACAGTCTTTGGCAAGATGAAAAGTGTCACCACAGTTGTAACACTTTCTGTAGATGAATCTTTTCTTTGGTTCAAGAGAGGAAGCTTTTACCTTTCCTTGAGGTTTGGATTTAAGAGGTTTAGAAAAGTGACGAGGAATAGGATAGTTGTACGGAACGTGAGGGTTATGGGGTACTGGTCCAAGGATTCCCTTTTCAGATGAGGAAGAAGGGTTGATAGAGATTTCTTTAGACTTCTTTAATTTTAAGGATCTAGGTATGAATTCTGTTGAGTTCATGGGAGATTTACCTTTTGAAGAAGGTGTAATCTTTCTTTTGTTGGGAAGGTCAACAACAACGGATTTTCCTTTAGAAAGAAGAGGAGCCTTTTTAGGAGAATGGGAAGAAGAAGAAGAAGAAGAAGAAGAAGAAGAAGAAACCTCTTTTAGTTTTAAGGACATAAGAAGATCATTTACAGGCTTGACAAACTCATTTGAGTCTTGATCTTCTTTTAGAAGAGGCTTGGAAGATTTGGCAGACACGAAGATGCCAAACTTTCTTGAATCACGAAGATCCATGGAGTAAACCGAGTTAGAATCTTCTGAGTTAGAATCATTCCAATCAGAAGAATATGAGGGTAGTTTAGAAGAAAGAGGAAGATTTTGAGTAGGAGAAGGAACGTTTTCAGAAGGAGTAAAAACAACATCCTGTTTCCAGTAACCTAATCCAAATGTTTCACCAACATCCTGATCTTGAAAAAAATTCTCAAGGTTTTTAGAAGATGTGTTCCATTTGTTTAAAGCTTCTTTTCTTTCTGAAGATTCTTTAGAAGCTTGTTCTTCTCTTTGGCTAACACATAGTTTATAGTCTTCAGGTCTTCTAACTCAGCTTTTAGTTTATGAAAATGTTTTAGCTAGGATAGAGAATCCTGGAGTTGAAAAGAGAGAGACTTGATTTGAGCATTGGATCTTTTCTTTGCATCTTTTTCGTTATGAAAAAGTACAGTTAAAGAGTCAAATGCCTCAATCTTCTCTTCATCAGAGAGAGAGTAGAAGGGATGTACCTGAGAAGAAGAGGAGGAACACTCAGTTGTGTAGTCCATCCTTGAGCAGGAGTCTTTTGTTTCTTCATCAAGCTTTTCCATAAGGCATTTACTTGATACTTCCTTTTCGTTGTCAGTGGTAGGTTCGTCTGCCCAGTCAAGAGTTTCAGCCATTAAGCCTTTTCCTTTTCTTTGAGAGTTGAAATTTCTTTCTTTCTCTCTTATGTACTTGGCTTTATATTTGTCAGCTTTATCGGAGAGCTCTTTGAATGATGAAGAAGGAGAAGGTTTTCTAGGATGCGATCTACCTGTAGAAATAGATCTGAGATTTCTTCTTTTAGAAGAGTTAGAGGAATTAGATTTAGATATCCTAGAAGGATTGCTTCTACACTCAGACGCAAAATGGCCTTTCTTACCACATGCGTAGCAATCCTCCTTGGATTTGTTCAAGGAGTTTCTAGAGGAAGAAGAAAATTTTCTGTTGCTTTGAAAATTGTTAGAGGAGTTCTTTCTGAACTTAGAGAAATTCGCAAGCATACTCATCTCCTCCGTCAAATGATTGACAGAGGGGTCTTCTCCTTCATCATCGACTTCACTAAGATAAGCCTCCGAGGAGTGATTTAGATTTTCATGAATTTATCTATCTGAATCATCAGAAGGATAGGTTATGCGAGGAACACACGTAGATTTCTTGGAGCCATCACTGATAAGGGCCATAGAGGGGGCTCTTATCTCTTTGAAGATGGTCTTCCTTTGAAGATGGGTTTGTTCGTGATTATGGAACATACCAAAGAGAGAAGTGAGAGGAAGACTTTCCAAGTCCTTGGATGTCTTAATGCAAGTGGAAAGGTTATTCCAGAATTCTGGAAGACCATCCATAAATTTGCATACGACTTCCCCGTTGTCATAAAGTTTTCCAACAAGTTTTAACTCGTTTAATAGACTATTAAAACGGTTGTAGTAGGAGGGAAGAGATTCTCCCTTTTCATGAGAAAAGAATTCGTATCTACGAACAAGAGATATTTTCTTAGATTTCTTGACTTCATTTGTACCTTCATACAAAACACATAGGGTCGTCCACATCTCTTTTACAGTTTTAAGGCTGACAAGAGATTGATATACTTCATCTGGAAGAGATTGAGCGATAATGGCTCGCACTTTGGAGTCGAGTCCAATAGTGTGTCTATCTTCATCCGTGTATTCTTTTATCCTTTTCAGAACATATCGACCAGTGGCAGAAGTTCTTTCCTCCTCTGACGAATCATCGGAAACTTGAAAAAGAGTGTCCTTTTCTTTTTCTTTATCCTTAGGGGTTTTAACAAATTTATCCCAGACTTTTGGGATTAGAGGACCTTCACTAAGAATGGTTAGATAACGACTGTCAGCTCCTTCCAAGAAGAGCATCATCCTACTTTTCCATAAGGAGAAGTTATTCGAATTGAACCTAGGAGGTTTGACAGTAGATCCATTGTCATAATGGAAAGAGTTTTGAGAAGAAGTCTCAGGTTTTGTAGAAGGAGAAGCCATTGCGGATCTGGTTTATTAGATTAAACCAACCGCTCTGATACCACTTGTTAGTCCCAAAGTAGCAAAACAAGTATTGTAGAAGGGGGGGTTGAATACAATACACACAAAATTACTTAATTTTAATTCTTTTATTGATATGAAATATCAAGAATTACACAAAGAGAAATAAAGATTGTTGCGGAATAAGAATAGCTAAGGACTACTCAAGACAATCTAACACGTAGAAGACTTTTAAAGAACACAAAGACTAAATCTTAGAGAGAAAAGGAAAACTAACAACCTGCTTGAAATCTTGCAAAATGTGAAGTCTTGAGCTGAAAGCGTGAGTAGCAAGGTGCTACCTCCATCCATTATATACTATCCAATACAAAAGGTAACTTTTGTACTATGAAAGTACAATATCTAAATAAAATAATCTTGAGAAAATCTTTTTGAGATCTATTAGAAAATAAATGTCTCAATCAGATTCAAACTCAAGTATATATATCTTCTCTAAGAAGGAAGCTTCCATTCCCATTGTCAGAAGATCATTGGGAAGGAGGAAGTATGTCAAATCATGAGGGTTTGACATAAATGATCTTAGAGATAAAGGAGCAATCAGGAAGAAGGGAAACTGCCGAAGAGGTGACAGTGATGCCGAACAAGGATGATTTGGTAGATGAGAGATTTGCCGAACAAGGATGAATCGGCAATAAGGGAAGGATATGTCGATTAGGAAGTCAACACAATGGTGATCTGTCGAATAGGAAATCGGCAAACTAGGCTTAGTTCACTTTAAAGTTCATCTCAATCCGCAGTAGATTTCCTTCATGTTGAATTCGATTTGTCTTCGACTCACCAATCTGTTTAACCAACTAAGCTATTACAAAGAACCATAAATCAAAGTACAAAGATCAAACATCAATAAAGACTAAGGAGAGGTTATCTTTGAATCTTAGATGACCCAACAATGTGCAATTTTGGTTTGTTTAATTTAATATGTTATTTCATGGGTTACAACAAAATAGGGGAGGATTGTTGGTGATTTTAGTGTCACCGACCATTTATTGTAATCGGATATAACACGAGTGATAATGGGTTTCGAACTATGATCTAATACAAGTTAGGTGGTGCGAAGTGCACACTTGTTATAAGACGAGTTTGATCCCAGACACGAAGAAATGGTAGGGGTCACGGGATCCAAGGGGTAGAGCCCCTGGCAGTGGTCTCGTTGACCGATCAGCGGGCGGGGTCGAGAGGCGAAATGCAGTGGAAAAACTTGATAAGAGGCTCTCTACAGAGGCACTGGTGCCTATTTCTGCAGAGGCACTGTTGGCTCTCTATAGAGGCTCTGGTGGCCATCTCTGCAAAGGCTCTGGTGGGCTTCCTAGGACCAGAGGCTCTGGTGGGCATCCCTAGACCAGAGGCTCTGGTGCCTATCTCTGGATTGTCTATCTTTGAACCTGCAGTTACTGAACAATTAATGTTCAGTTATTTTCAGCCCATGATTTTAGTTAAATTGGTTGTAACCTACCATTTTGTTTTAGACTTATGTTTTAGATTCACGTTAATGAACAAACTCTGGACTAGTATATATACCATATATACTTATGTTTTAGACTCACGATTTGAACAATCTTGATATACACTCTAGCAAATTTGTTCTCATTTTTGTGCCTAAAAACGATAGTGTTCTTTAGTTTTATCCCAGATTGGATTTTGTGCAACCCAGGCATGCGGTCGAAATACCAATTTGGAAAGTGAAACTACACGATTCTCAAGAAATCCGGTCATCTGATCGATTATTTTGCCGTTTTTTCTCTAACATACAAGAGCTTGGTTTAATTTTAACAAGTATATAAAATGGTATTTTTTTTGATGTTGTACAGACGACGTTTTCTGTTGTAATGGCCCATCGGGAAATGTCGCTGCTTATTTTTACCGATCCTTTTAACACCGTAATATATTTTTAGTCGAAAATACCTCCGTTATTGACCAATCCGCGGTTTTTGTTGTCGGATTTTGCTATCGATCATACCATGTTTTTTTTTACCTTAAAGTTTTATACATTTTGTATGTTGTACATTTCAATATATTATTTTTCTTCTTTTTTTGTATTAATATTTAAATAGCACTGTTATTGATCAATAGTTTATATATATATATATACTTTCACTTGCCGCGCGCAAAACTTTTGACTCGTCGATTGCGGCTTTTTAGGCTTGAAGTTTAATCACTTTGTTGTCAAGTCACAAGTCACCATTTAGATTTTTTTTTTCCAAAATATATGTTAAACCGAACTAACATTTGTACTTTTTGATGAACTTTTACCAATTATTGTGTTTTTCAATCAATTCAATATTTTTTTCATTAATTACTACTGCAAATGTTTTTATATTATCATAAACCTATTGATTATTGAAAAGGGAAACATGAACACAACTAATTGAAATGCACATGAAGATTATTTGGTGGAAATAGGGGACCAAAGCTTTAGTACTTATTGATGGCAAAGATGGTCATTGCTAAGTGAAGTAGTACATTTACTATTGCAAAAAGTAGAAGATAGGGCAACACATATCATACTATAAAATTGTACTAGGGTTATGAGAAGAATAACTTTTTGCTAGTTTTATTTATTTTATTTTTTTTCTGAAGTTAACGATATTTCGATATATTTTGAAGAATTATTTTGTCAACTTAGAAACAATATTCTTTTGTTATGCATAGATACTACTAAGGGGATGTTTGGTTATTAATCCATCAAGTCTTGTATGGACAAAACTTGTATGGATAAAGTTGTCTGTGTGGATCAATCTGTTTGTTTAGATTGAGAATCTAGGTTTTTTCATAGATAAAAAGAGCGTGTTTTTAATTGGAAAGGAAAGGTTTTGGAAAAAAAAAACTTAACTTTCTGCATAAAGCTTTTCCTAAAAGATTACTGAATAAGTCATTTTTTATATTATTAAGTCACTATCAAACAGTAATGTATAATGACAATAAGTTGTGATTTAAAACAGGCCCTAAATGTATTAGAAGATTATTTTCCTAAATAATCTATATTTACAATAGAGTCCACCGTTGGGAGGTATGTTACAGATGGATCATCCTATAAAGAAACATATTGTAGCCACCATTGAAGTCATGAAAATTTTACTTTAAAAAAAAGTCATGAAAATTAGCAACAAAAAGTAGGGTTTTCTTCCCCCAAAATTAAGGGTAGAAAAGGAACTTGACCACAACCATATATATAGACAGTAGAGTTGGTCAAACCTTCCTTTGTTTGGTGGTTGTGTGTATTATTATATGGTTCAAAATTGAATGATATAGTAAAAAAATTGACAAATTATTCATAAACCTCATAAATTTTTTGATAACCCGTCATAATTGTGAGTTTGCTATCATTAAAAGAGCAAAATAAGAATTGTTTTCAAATAAAACAAAAAGAGCAAAATTGATGAGGTAAATGTCAAATTTTTGTGGGAACGCAAAAATTCAGGGGTTGTTTGGTAGTTGCTGAATGGTTTTGTGTAGAATAGTTAAGAGGTCGGAATACTTAAGAGGCTCTGTATGATGTAGTGCAGAATGAAATATGGTTGTTTGGTAACTGCTCTGAATAGACAATCTGAATGACAACAATTACCATTTTAACCCTTTGAGGAAAATCAATAAACCATACCAAAATCCATACAAAATCGGTAAACAAAATCCATACAAAATCAATAAACCACACCAAAATCCATACAAAATCGGTAAACACAGGGAACAAAATCCATACAAAATTTCATACAAAATCCTTATTTTTACAAAATCCACACAAAATCCATGGTTTTACAAGGAGATACCTTTCGATGGGGTTTATTGATTGGTTAGCCTGCGATGGGGTTTACAAGAGAGGCTCCGATGGTTTAGGATTTCGATGGGGTTTACAAGAGAGGCTGTCGATGGGGTGGATTTCGATGGATGGTCTGCCTGCGACGGAGAGAGGACCGCCGACGGGGTGGCTACGATGGAGAGAGGACCGCCAATGGGGTGGCTGCGATGGAGAGAGGACTGCTGACGGGGTCGTCGGCGCTGGAGAAAGGGCCGCCGACGGGGTGGTCGGCGCTGGAGAGAGGGTCGCTGACGGGGTGGTTTAGCCTCGTCTTTCACCGTGGGAGGAAGCGTTGGAGGAAGGATGCGGCTACTGTGTTTAAGGGGATGGCAATTGGGGAAAAAATGAGGGTCTGAACCATTTTGTATAACCCTATACACTCAATCGTTAAGATCATTGTAATGGTTAAGAGGTGTTTTTTTTTTGCCAAACAACCCTAGCCTCTTACCTATTCAGAGGTGAGCTCTTAATGGTGACATTTATAGCTAAACAAACAGCCCCTTAGGGCCTCTTTGGTTTAGGCAGATGAATGAAAATGAGAACGAATTTTCTTTCCCTCGAGGCTAAACAGGAATGCAAATTTGGGTTGTGTAGGAATAGACTCATTATATTATATAAAACTAAACTTTCTTGTTTATTCTATCTCATTAATGACTTTTTAGTACCTCTAACTAACATCCCCTCAAATTTGGTATATTTCAAAAAGTTAGAAAACAAGTGTCATAAAAGGGTTAATAGGACACACTTTGTTTCAAATGTATCCTAAAAAGCTTGATAAGACACCCACAAACATTATATAAACTTATTACAACACTCTTAGACATAGGACACAAAAGTTTTGGTCCTATAAACACAAGTCTTATAAAGTAATCTATTAAGACACTTAAACACTTTGTATCATATAAACCCGATTTTGTTGGAATTGATAATGAATAACATTTGTAATTCTTTTGATTAGATACATTTATCTACCCATTTCACGATTTGTCAATTCAAATTTTATGTATGTATGTATGTGTTGTTTGGAGTATTTATTTTGTAACTGATATTTTATTTTTAGCTATTGATGATTTAGTGTGTGCCTAAAATACTCGTTACATTTTATTTTATGATTGAGGTTTGATTTGAAGGTACTTAGAGCAAATCATTATGACTTGAAGGTTCTAAACGACTTCTACAAATAATCTTTAATTTCGTTCTATTCTAGAAGCGGTTATCAAATAAGTCGTAAGCACACCTTATTGAAATTTCGGTTTTGATGAAGATTCATGAAAATATGAATTGGACAAGAAATCTGGGCCTTTAACTAAGTTATCTCTTAAGCCCAAATGAATTTAAGTAAATAGGTTTAGGGATGCTCAAAAACCGATCAACCCAATTAACCCGGTCAACCTAATCCGAAAAACTCGAAAAAAAATATCAAGCCGAGGTAACTCATCATATAATCATACAAATTTAGTGCAAATCGGATATATTGGGTTGAAATTGGGTTAGGCCCAAAGTAAACCAATAACCCGATGAAAGTTTTAGCGGTATCTCTAAAAGTATTTGTATTTCTCTTTAATATGTATAGGTTACCAAAAACGATTCGATAACAATGAGCAATGAAACTCATAAGAGGACATTATTGGAAGGTTATATGTAATACCTAAATATTTGATGAACTCGTATATTATCTTTAATGATTGATCGATTTCAAAGGAAGGTTTCCTTTATTTTTATGTTCAATTCCCAACGTTGATTTTACTTTGTTTAATCACAATCCGACCAAACCGACCAACCCAAACAGGTTGGGTTGCAATTTTGTTTGGGTTGGTTTGGATCGAAAATTTTCAAACTGCCAACATTGAGTTTGGGTAGTTCAAATGCTTTCAACCCGATCAACCCGACCCATGAGCATCCCTAAATAAGTTTACAAGAATTATTAAAATGGAATTGAGAGGAGAGAGAGAAAGGATAATCGTCTTTTTAGTTCAAAGGCTTATTATCTTTATCAATAAAGGAAGAATCGAAGACAATACAATAAAATTGGGTTTATAAAATATCAAAAATGTCTAAGTGTGATAATAGACTGGTTTATTATACTTAAGTTTATGGGACTAACGGGTTGTTTAGAAATTTTTCTGTTAAGCCCTGTATGGGTTAAGTTGTCTGTCTCGATAAATTTGTCTGTTTGGATATAAATGTGGTGTTGTTTACTTTTTATCGTGAATCAACAATCTGAATGATCGAAATGACCGATTTACCCTTTAACATGAATTAAACATTATTTAATATATTGATGTTTCTTTTTCAAGTTGGATGACATTTCTAATACATCATTAAAAAAATTGTATAATACTATATTATATGCATAAAAACTATTGTATTTGTTTTGAAAGGGAAACTATTGTATCTTAATCAATAAAAAAAATGTACTTCATTATATTATATACAAAAACTTTATACATATAATATAAAAACTTTATTATATTATATAAAAAAAAAATCAATTTGCTCATCTTTTCCCAAGAACACTATTACCACCAAGTACCTCACTTTTCCTTTCTTTCTCTAGTTTTCTCTCTTTCTTTCCTTCTCTGGTTTATTTCTCTCTTTGTGCGAATAAGCCCATCTATTCATTAAGTCTAAAGTAAACAGCCTCTAAATAATTGTATGTCATAGTAAAATGTTCCTATACGATGAGTTTTTAAAACACTTTTGAAATAAGGCATCATATTTTCTATATGACACATATTATTTATAAAGTATCTTATAGAAACAAGTGTTTTATAAATAGATGTGTTCATATGATACTTATCCGAAGTGTCCTATAAAAAAACTAACACGACACTTTATTTTAAAAGTGTCATAAAATAATTGTTAAGACGCTTCAAAACTTTCAATGAACTTATTGTAACATTTTTATATATGACGCACAATTGTTTGTCCCTATAAACTTACTTAAGAACTATAAACTTAGACATTTCTAATGTCTTATAAACCCAATTTTATTATAGTGACATGAAACGAAATCAACAGAAGCCATTCAAAAACTCAACCAAATTTAGGACAAGGGTATCTCAGTTATTGGTTTTTCTCTTAACTCCACTTTTGTATATCTTTAGTTCACATGAATTTCTAAGTTGTACTTCGTGTAATTAGGTTAATTTAGATTTTGATTCAAAATAATTGTGATCAGATTTCTTGTTAATGTGAATGATTTCTAAGTTGTACTTCGATTGATTGTAATGATAGACCTGTTGTTCAATAATCAAAACAATACTTTGCTAATAAGAATTAACAACAAATAATTAATTGTCTGAGAAGTTCTAACAATTATAAAGAATTAATAGGGATGGTGAATTCATGTTATGAAGATGAATTAAATCCTAAGAACGTTTCTAGCTAGGATTGTTTGTTGATTAGAGAAATAGTCCTCAAATGTCTTTTGGCTATCAAAAACCTAAGAAGAAATAAGTTGGTAGGTGGTACCAATAACCATGACCAATTTAGGAAACAATAGGTGAATCTTTTGCATCAACCATCAACCCACTTTATTATACAATTTCCAACATTATACCTAATTGTTGGATACTTTCTTGTCATTGAGTTTCCCTTAGATTTTTCTTTTGCTTTTGTTTGCTTTTTATTTTTATTTGCAAGAAATAAATTTAACGGGTCTCTATTGATTCGACTTTACTTATCAATATTGTCATTTATTATTTTTTTAATCACAATAGAAATTATTTTGAGTGGATTCAACATTCATCAAATTTTAACATGTTGAATCATGTAAGTTTTCAAATATATTTGTTTCTATGGCCCTCTTCTCATGCTAGTGAACTTTAATATCAAAAACCTACTTCATCTTCCTCTCTTGGATTGAAGTTACCTTTAGAACTCATTGAATCACCCATTCTAAATTCATGAGTGACGAAGAAAGAACTCTAAGGCAGTTGGTTGCACCAGAAATCAATCAACAACCACTTTGTATCCAATATCTAAGTTTTAATGTAAACTTTCAACTAGCTAGAGTCTAGTTTAATTCATTTACAGGGGTGGTCCTATGGTTTTGGATGGCCGAGGCGGAGAGTAAAAAAATGCCACTAATCCAAGAAATCGATAACACTAAGTTTTAAGAGGTTTGGAACCTTGTTGAACTCTTGTACAGATTTATAGAGGGGTCCTACCTTTCTTGGAGGAGAGTAGATCCAAGGCAAAAGGGAATCTTAAGATTTGATCTAGACCGTATAATTATTTGCATGGTGCACGTACATGATTTTATATTTAACGACTATGAGTAGCTAACAACTGAGGTACAAAACATATTATGACAACCTGTAGGTTAATTGGTTTTACAGATCATTGTATTTTCTCTTTTTCTTGTCCACTCTAGGTTTGTTATGAGTTAGATCTTTAGAAGTAATAAAGATATTAGACTCAATTACTTACATTTTACAATAGAAGACAAAATATTTACGAAATAAAAAAGACATAAGAAGTATGTACATCACCCTTTTATTTTTTAGTTCACCAATTTCTGTAAGGGGAATGTTTACCATAAACAACCAAATATAAACAAACCACTACAACAAAGTGGAAATAGTGGTCTTGGAAACAAGTATAATGCGACCCGTTAATAATAATCCAAACCACAAATAATATAAAGGCAATATCAAGCATTAAACATTAAGACACAAAGATATATAGTTATGGCACGAAAACAAGACATCGAGATTTAACCAAATAAGCAAACCACTTAAATAAGTGAAACAAGTTTAAGTAAATCACTTAAATAGTCGTATCATCAAGATAGCAACAAATAAACATCAAAAAACTAAGAAAAAAAAAGCATCAAGATTCAAGGAAAATAAGCAAATCAGATAACTGGATGAGTAAATAAGAAACGAAGAAAGAAAACACCTAGTTCAACCCTAAAGGAAACTAATTTGCGATTTGAGAAGTAAGAGTGAGAGCTGAGACCATATGTTAGAGGTTGAGTGAAGGTGAGAGGTTGATAGCTGACTGTCGAGAGCAATGGTAGGCATTGGTAGCACTATGCGTCGTGGGTGAGGGGTAGAAGGCCAGTCTAGAGCTCTAAGGGCATAGGTCATGAGACCGAGAGGCGAAGAGCGATAACATTTTTTGGAAAAATAAAATCAAAGAATGCGCCTACTAAACCATATTTGACTGTTGAGTTGTGATGCTCTAGGCCACCGCCCTCTCCACCCAGCACTGAGGCATCCCTTGTTCATTTACTTCTCGACATTTGGGGTCAAAAGAATGAAGACCCTCATAAATACTTGAAGGGATTCCACATCATGTTCAAGCATGAAATCACAAGGAATAATCGAAGACCAAATATTATACGTTTCCCTTTTAATTATGTGAAAGAACAAAGGATTGACTATTCTTTTTTCCTTCTGAGACCATCTCTACATAAACACTTCACGAGCTACCATCATTCAAAGAGAGATATGTGGGATTAAATAGAAAAATACAGAAAACCTTCACAAATACTATGAAAGATTCAAATAATTGTATGCAAACCTCCCTCTCATCTGGTACTTCTATGTAGGCTTACTACAAATGGAGAAGAGGATGATGGATGTAGCTAATGAGGATGCCAACAAATCTAGATGCATGGATACAAATTATAGCATATACATAATTGCACCCACAAAAGTAGATTAGGTAGCACAAGACATGTAGGGTATATTTTTCATTTGTAGTAGCACATAAAGAAGCTAATAAATGAAAGTGAGGTGCTAAATATGCAAAACCCGGTTAAGTGCTACAAGGCATATCTTTTATCTCAAGTACAACATGCCTACTTTCAACTTTATGTGAGTTTCCTTCTTAATAACTTTATCTCTAAATCCCACAAATCCTTCATTACAAACATTCATTCAATCGATCTCTTATAGGTTGAATCTTAGGTTCATTTTTAATTATAATGTGCATGCCATCAAGAAGCAATAGATTCATTTATTGGGTTGAATAAACACCTGTTCGTTTCTCAAGGTAACACTAGAACGTTATTTTGGGTTAACGTTGTTGTGAAGGTAACCCAGTGATTCTAGCCTAGTATAAGATGCCAATTGACTCATTTGATTCTCTAAGTTTTGAATGTTGGTCCTTGCTTCCTTTTGAAATTGTTATGCGTTGGTTGCAAGTGACCTTATCATTTCTTCCAATTTGAAGGAGGCTAATATTGTGGTCGAGCCGGTGGTCTAGGTTCAAATAGTTGAGGTGGTTAATTTCACTACACCAAATGTTGTCTTAGACAACATATGCTAATTATCTATGTTGCTTAAGATAAGCTTAGACAACATAGGCTAATATATGTTGTCTAAGTTTCCTCTTAGGCAACATGTAGTTCTATGTTGCCTAAGTCAGACCTTATGCAACATATGAATAATTATATGTTGCCTCAACTATCTTAAGCAACATTTTTCCTTATGTTGCCTTAGTTTTATAATGTTTTTTTTAATAAATGAAAGTTATCTTAGGCAACATATTGTCTTGTTTATATGTTGTCTAAGGTCAAAAATATAAATAAATATAGGCATGTTGCCTAAGCCTTAGGCAACACATAAACTCCTCTTAAGCAACATTTTTCATTTGTTGCCTAAGTGACATTTGGTGTAGTGTTTTTATAGTTGGGATTCGGACCGTTTCCTCTATCCTATGTTGTAGCTATTAGAATAAGGATCATTTTTCTTTTGTTGTCCTATAAACCTCCAATTGTGTTGACTTATCGATGAGTAAGGTTCATCTCGAAGCGTTGACCACATATCAATCATGCATGTAGCCAATAACAACATAAATCCCACAAACTTTCACTTGTTGCACATTTCCTACAACTAATTGTTGAATGAGAGATTTTAATTCAAGTATTTGAGTTTCAACAGAAGATTCATGTAACTCATTCACAATCCTTGATGTCCTGTCTTGCCTTGACCCAAATGGTTGTGAATTAGCATCCATGATAGAAATCGTACTATGTATCCTTTCTAAGAGTATTTTCCACTTGATAATGCATTACACAAGCCTTATAGCGTCTCAAGTGAAACTTTGGATGCCAAGCTAAATTTAAAGTCTTCATTTGTCACAAGTATCAATTCGATGTTTAAATTTCCAGTTTTAAATTCTTGAAGTTATCAAATATGTATAACAAAAATCAATACAAGTTATATCTATTTTTGGCTAGATATAGAATAGGGTATAGAATAGAGTAATATCGGATGTTTATACATTTATTTACTCAAAACTTTGTATTTCAAGAAAAAAAAACATCCTTGGACAAATATAGGAGAACAGAAAAGTTGTTTCTGAGCCTCGTACTATTAAACTAAAATACTTTTAGGCACATTACTAATTAAAATTATTTATTTGCATATTTCATATCATGTTATAATCATATTCATCTAGTCAAGTAAACAGTGCTAACAACAAGAATTGAACTTAATTATAACTACTATATTCAAGATATTTGTTAATTTTTAACTTAATCAACATTCTCAGGACAATTCTTTCATCAATTTCAACTGCAATTTCTTTTCTATATTGTCATAATCGTGTTAATATTTAAAATGCAAAACAATCATATAAGTAGACTAAAATACACCTGAAATGTTTTGGTGGGGATAGAGGGTCAAAGCCTTGGTGCTTGGAGTGGGCATGGATGACCACATAATTATAAGTAAAGTAGTACATTTACTATTGCATAAAGTGCAAGATAGGGCAACACACAACATGCCATAGAATTGCACAAGAGTCCTAACACTAAAAGATTTATTAGAGATGGACCATGCAAACCTTAAAAGAAACATACTGTAGCAATCATTAAGGGGTTGTTTGTTTTTTTAAAAAAACCTTTTAATATCTCTTAAGTCTAAATTGTTCAGACCTTTTTACACACCACCTCTTATTAATCATAACTAAATTAAGACTCCAGACTTTAGACCTCTTAAAAAACACACGGCACCTAAATGTCATAAATATTAGCAGAAGAAAAGAGTAGGTCTTCTACCCACAAAATTAAGGATAGAAGTGATGTTGACTACAACCACGCAAATTGCAATTGATCAATTTATCTTGTATTTTTTATTTTTTTATTTTTTTACACTATAAAAATGCTAAAGAGTATACACATTCATACCTTGGTCCGCCTATGCATTTCAGCGTGATAGCTTTCCTCGAGTGGAAAATGGAAACTACCTTTGAGGGATTTGATTATGATCTTGACCTCCAGGTTTTTAATTTGTTAAAAAGAGTAGCAGTTAGAGGATTGACAATTTACATATATATATATATATATATATATATATATATATATATAGTGTTTGGTTCATTTGAGAAATGGTAAATATATGAGAAATAAAGAAGTAATCCTAGCCATTCATATGGTCAAGATCGGATTTGACTAGTCAAATATTGCGGCTTTGACCGGTCAAAAGTTGCGGCTATCCCAAAAATAGAAGGACAATTTCGTAAATTTTACAAAACACACGGACTGTGTTCATATATGAACATGTATAATTCACATATGAACTATATGTTCATATATGAACTAGTGCAATTCACAACTGAACTCTTTTAACTGATTCATATATGAACCTTTGTGATTCATATATGAATCAGTTGAACTAACTAACAGATTCATATATGAACCTTTGTAATTCATATATGAATATGTATGAATCACAAAGATTCATATATGAATCTGTATGAATCAGTTGAACTAATTAACAGATTCATATATGAATCTTTGTGATTCATACAGATTCATATATGAACTCATCCCGTGTATTTTACGAAATTACCCCTCTACCTTCTATAGACCACATAAGAAATTATCCGGTGCTTCGCGGTCAAAGTCGCAAATGTTGACCAAATGAATGACTAAGATTACTTCTCTATTTCTCATATATTTATCATTTCTCAAATGAACCTCTCCATATATATATATATATATATATATATATATATATATATATCTTTGGTGTGTGAGTTGTAAGATTTGGAATTCAATTTTATTTCAATTCTATATTTGGTTTGAAAGATTGTTTTGACTTAAAATTCCGTAATTTCATTGAAATCCTACAAATATGGGAACACGGGATTTAGAATTCCCATGGTGATAGTTGGTATTTTGCAGGATTTCGTTGGATTTGTGTGTAATAATGTTTTTATAATATGTTGAAAACATTTGTTTTGTAATAAAAAATTAATTTAACTTTTTATAGTTATTTGTATTTTATTTTATAAATTATTTATAAAGAGTGGAACTCAATTTCATTCCAAATCCTACACACAAATATTTCAAATCCTTCCGATTCCAAATTCCTAATCAAAACCATTACATTAAACCAAACACCCTAAATTATTTGAACATTCGAGTAGAAATAGTAAATATATATATATATATAGGTGTATATATATAGAGAGAGAGATAGAGAAATGTTCAAATGAGAACGCTAACTATTTAAGAAAATAAGAAAACAACAAAATAACAGCAGATCATATAAAAATTCATATGTGATTTTACACTAATTAACCGGAAAATATCGGAGGATGAATCATATATGATTTTGTATGTACTTGATTGTTTTTGTGTTTTCTTAAATAAATGTTGTTCTCGTATGAATCTACCTCTCTCTCTCTCTCTCTCTATATATATATATATATATATACATAGAGCAAAAATCATTTGTTAACCATCCATTTCTTGTTAACTTTATAAACCTTGCTCAACCAATAGAAATGCAAGGATGATTGTTGTTTAAATTGTGTAAATATTTAATGTAAAAGGGTAGAAACGTCATTTTGTAAGTAACCAATTTTTCATTAATTTTATTGGGAGTTACAAAATAAAGATTCTATAATTATATTGGAGGTTATGATTGTATTATTTTGTCCATTTTCATCATATTCTTTAAATCATAGCAATATTACTAAAGTCTTCTGGTTCATATGTTTGATAAAATCGTATAGTCGTTGTTTTAAAAAAAAAAATCGGGTAGTCATCTTAATTCAGAAAACACATGAACATCTTTGAAATTTCTGCAACAACGACATCCAATGGACGTTGATGTACTTTCATTATGAACACAAAAAAATTAACAAATAATCAAACATTGTTTTTAATATCTACGATTTTTATATTATTCTTTAAACATTAACGATGAACAAACATCTTCATTTTTAACATTAATTATCATTGTATATAATATCTACGATTTTTTTTTCTCATTTGAAAGATATTCAAGCACATAATGCACATTGATCGTATATGTGATTCTGAATCGTTTGGTAAAGACTGCAACTTTTAGTAAAATATTTTGATTATCGTATGTGGCCACAAGAAGAAATATCCTGAATTTATGTAGTGAAAATGAATGAACAATGTAACGAAAATATATGTTCATATTTATAATGTTCATCAATGTTCAAATATATGTAGTAAAAATGAATGAACAGTGTAACGAAAAATATTTATTAATGTTCAACAACGTTCATTGTTTATAATATACCATATATGTAGTGAAAATGAATGAATAGTGTAACAAAAAATATTTTTCACTATTCATATTTATAATGTTCAACAACATTCATTGTTTATAATGTTCAAATATATGTAGTGAAAATGAATGAACAGTGTAACGATAAAGTGTAAATATGCACTTTGATTCACCTTGGATGCACATTAACGGACATGAACATTGTATACGTGATGTTCATATATATTATCATTATAGATGTGCAAAACATGTAATGAAGAGGTTTTGATAAGTGAATCCTAATTATTGGCTATATATGAAGGCGAGAAGTGTTTAATCATATATGATACACAAGCTTAATCATATATGATTAAACACATATTACATTGACAATATATAACCGTTTAATCATATATGATTAAACACACCCACAGGCCGTGTAATCATATATGATATCACACTTTTCGCCTTCTCGCAAAATGTTTAACTTCACGCATGATCTTTCTTCTCTATATATATAGATATATAGATAGAGAGATAGATAAAGTATTTGTAAACCTAATAAGAGGGTGTTTGGGATTACTTATTTAAAACAACTTATGCATATTTTGAGAAGGTTAAAATTGCATTAAAATGGAACCAACTTTTACCAGATTCCTATTTGGGGGAACCAACTTTTAAAATTATCATTTAAGGGTTTGAAGCAAACTTATCATATATTTAAGGGTCTCGTTAACTGGTTTAGTAGGTAACCGGTTACCTTAATATGATGTGACAAATCTATTGATTAAAAACATATGACGTTGATTTTAAAAAGCCACTTAATTAATAATCTAAAAAAGATAAATTATAAAATTTATTTGTCCCTAAATCTTCCCCAGATTACACCCACATCTTCATCCCCTTCCCCATTGTTAACCACCTTCTCCAACCATTCATTCCCAACCATCTTCATCCCATTCTCAGACCTCATTTTCTTCTGGCCACCATCGAGAATAACCATCTTTATCTTTGAGCAAGAGTGGAAACATATTTTCCGACCATCTTCTGCTAATCAAATCTAAAATTATTGACTTTGCTCACCTGGCTATGATTTAATCTTATTACGTTAACTTGTACAAAGGAAACCTAAATCAAGGTTCAAAAAATGAAATCTGATATTGGTTAGTATTTTCTAAGCATGATCGGTTAGGAGGGGAAAGGAACGGGAGAAGAGGTGGTTGTCAGCGATGGGATTGTCGAAGAAGACGGAGGCCACGGAGGCCAGTCACCGGTGAGAATGGGGAAGAAGAGGGGCGCCAGAGATGGAAAAAGGATGCAAATAAAACAGAAAGGGAGAAGATAGTTTTGTATCATATAGAAAGAGAGGAAGGAGAGAAAACAGGAAGTCGCAAAAGGGGAAGCAATATGATAAAGATGCAGGTGGTATTTGTTGTAATATAAAATATATTACATATGGTACACAAGATTAAATAAAAAAAAGGCCAAGACTTTGCCCTTAAGTTTTGGTTACTTAACCTCCATCTTCTCATCTCCAAGACTTAGTCACTAAGTTATATAACTTAGTCCCTACTTCTCCCACTAGTATAAATAGAAGTCATCCCCTTCATTATTTATCATCCCTTTCTTAAGCTTCTCTAGCTAAACACCAAATACTCCTCCTAGTATATTCCTTCAATATACATTGTTTATGTGAAGTCGAGAGTGTTCTTGATATTCGGTGGTGTTCGTGAAGTTTTAGTTAGGCGATCGTGGAACTCAAGATCCTTGTACAAACACTTTGTAATTTTCCTTGGTTGGTAATAATATTCTTGCTCTCTCTCTTTGGTGGATGTACACTATCACACCGATAGTGGAACCACGTTAAATCCCGGTGTTATTTGTTTTGAACTTGGTATAATTATAGATAATAATGTTTTTGTTACCATCTATATTTTTGTGGGTTTATTATTCTACGTTAGAGAACTATTGTGCAACATCTAGATTATTGTTATCCGCATTCGTTGTTGGGTTAATTGTGCACTTGGATTTCTACCCGTTTGGGACCTTAGAAATCACTCGCTAGCATTTGCATTTGTGAGGCACAAAATTTTACCTAACAATTGGTATCAGAGCTTCAGATCTAGATTTGGGTTTCTGTAGAAAATATACATAAAACAGTTTGCACATTTTTTTTCTCTATGGTTGACGTTGAAAACCCATTTGGTGTCGGTTCCTCAGACCAGACCCAAAAACCGTACCAAGAAGGTACATTTAAATTGTCCGGGGCTTGGATTCGTATACATACTTGGGATGGGGATGGTGGCTTTGGTAAATGGCAGTTCACAACATCTGTTGCATTTAGGAAAAATGGAGTCTACCCCGTAGTATTTGCTAAAGATCAGTTAGACCCAAACATATCTAAACTTAAGGCTAAAGAAATGGAAGCATGGGCATTTACTACTTTGCAGATGGCTTTGGGAGAAAATGTTATATCTGAAATTGTGTCTGAAAAGACAGCTGCAGGTATTTGGAGCAAGCTTGAGAATTTATATCTCAAGAAAACATTGACCAACAGATTGTTACTTACTGATGCGGTAATGTCTCTTCTTCAAAATGAAGGAAGGCAGAACCATTAAAGCTCATATGACCGAATTTGAAGATGTTATTATGAAGTTGAAGGAAACATATGCGCCTCTTGCTAAAGATGAAGAGGCACTAGCTATGATCCTGTTGTATTCACTTCCGGAGAAAAATATTCCCATTTCACTAACAGTTTTATTTATGGAAGAGAAACTCTTTCTTTGTCTGATGTGAAAACAAGAATGATTTCTGAAGATCAAAGAATTCAAATGAAGAAACCGTGGACGCTCAACAGATTTCAAGAGGAAGAACAATTGCAGTCAAGGCCTATTTGCTGACAGAGGCCAAGACGATCAACATATTTCAAGAGGAAGAAACCGTGGACGCTCTCAGTCCCGTCGGACTGGTTCTCGTAGGAAATCAAAGACACGTGGCAACTGTAACTATTGCCACAAGCCAGGTCATTGGGTGAAAGATTGTCCGAGTCTTCAAAATAAAGATAAAGACAACGCCGAATCATCAGTTGTTGCAGCCGAAATGGAGCAAGATGGCTTCTCTGCCACAGTTACATCACCGCAAGGTGACAGGCGATGAGTGTTAGATACCGGTGCATCTTTCCATATGAAACCATTCCGGGATTATTTCTCTACCTTCGAAAATGTTGAAGGTAACAGTATTTTTATGGGAAACAGTATTTTGTGTGTTACTAAGGGTATCGGTACTGTGCAAATCAATATGTTCGATGGGTGTATCCGGACATTGAATAATGTCAAGTTAGTTCCATTCATGACTCATTCCTTGATATATGTTAGACAACTGTCCAAATTGGGTTGCAAGATTCGGATTGAAGATGGGAGTTTGCGCATCTATCGAGGGAGTATTATCGTAATGAAAGGCTAACCGGAGGAAAATAATCTTTTCCACTTGATTGGCGAAACTATTTCTTCTAAATCGTGTGTGGCCGAAAGCTCAAAGAATCTCAATGTTGCTCGCTTATGGCATCTTCGTTTGGGCCAGACATCCGAGAAGAATTTGGAGATTTTGCGCAAGCAAAAACTCATTAAAGTCATCGTACCTGCTTGGCTAGAGTTTTGTTCGGGATGTGTCAAAGGAAAGCAGGCGCGTGTTTCTTTTGGTGTTGGAAAACACAACACTAAAGGAATCCTCGATTATGTTCATACAGACGTTTGGGGACAATCTAGTACTTCATCCCTCAGTGGAGGTAAATATTTTGTTTTGTTTATTGATGATTTTCACATAAGCTTTGGGTGTATGTGTTGAAGTTAAAGTCATATGTCTTTGATACGTTCAAGAATTGGTTGGCACGAGTAGAGATCGAGACTAGAAAGAAGTTGAAAGTGCTGAGATTTGATAACGGTGGAGAATTTACTAGTGGCAACTTCAAAGTCTTTTGCTCGCGTAAAGGCATCCATCGTCACTATACCACACCTGGCGACCCTCAATCTAATGGGGTTGCCGAGCGGATGAATATGAATTTTCTTGAAAAGTTACGATGTATTGTTGATAACATCAGGTTTCCCCAAATCTTTCTAGACCGAAGCACTACACACTGCGGTGCCCATCATTAACAAGTTACCTTGTTCGGCCATCGGAGGAAAGATTCTGGAAGAGGTTTGGAGAGGTAAAAGAAACATCTGTCTGAAATACATACGTGTATTTGGTTGTCCTGTTTATTTTCATGTTTTAGGCCAGGACAAGTTGAATCGTAAAGCCACCAAAGGATTCTTGCTCGGCTATACAGATGGTATCAAGGGAAACCGAATCTGGAACCCCTTGACTCGTAAAGTGATTAATTCTCGATATGTCACATTTGATGAATTAGTCCTGTTGAAGTCACAGGATTCTCAGTCTTTTTAAGATCCAGAAGTCGTTCCTACAGTAGCTCCTACTACCGATGATATGGAGATAGTAGACAATCCTTGTATTCCCAGTTCATCCACTCCTGATATTAGCTCAGAATCACCTGTTAATGTTGAATAAGTCATTTCGTCAGTGACTTCTACTAGTGATTATGAAGAAGAGATTCTAAATGATGGTGGTGACGATGGCGATACAATCCAGTTATTGCACCTACCATGCATAGTCAAAGAACTATTCATCCGCCTAACAGGTATGAAGATTGGGATTTTTCTAACATGAGTTTTACAGATCAACTGGAGTTTGTTTTGCATGTAGGGAAAGATGAGCCACTTGATATAAAGGAGGCGTTGGCCTCGACCCACAGTTTTAAATGGCTTGGAGCCATGCAAGAAGACATGGAAGCTCTCTCGAAGAATAACACTTGGGACTTATGTCCATTGCCGAATGGCAGCCATGCTATTGGTTGCAAGTGGGTTTTCAAAATCAAAGATGACAATCGGTACAAGGCTCGTCTCGTTGCTAAAGGCTTTGCACAAAGGAAAGGTATCGAGTATGACGATATTTTTGCTCCCGTTGTACATCATACATCTATTCGTGTTCTTTTAGCGATCGTGGCTATTCATGATTTGGAGCTAGAACAGTTAGATTCGAAGACCGCCTTCCTACATGGAGACTTGGAGGAAACTATCTATATGAAGCAAACTGATGGTTTCATTTCCGAAAGCAAGCCAAAATATGTATGTAAACTCAAGAAGTCCCTTTATGGACTTAAAAAATCACCTCTTCAGTGGTATAAGAAGTTTGATTTGTTCATGCTCAATCTGGGATTTGAGCGAAGTGAAAAGGATGCGTGTGTCTATCATAGACAAAGCGGTGGCGTTTTCACTTATTTACTTCTTTATGTAGATGGCATGCTTATAGCATGCAGGGACCGGTTAGAGATCAAACGTCTGAAAGATAAGTTGAATTCAGATTTGAAATGAAAGATTTTGGCGAGGCGTAGAAGATTTTAGGCATGGAAATCGTGCGGGACAGAAACTCCATAACACATAGATTGACACAACGGACGTATATCCAAAAGATATTGAAGCGGTTCAATCTTGATGGTGCCAAGACGTCTAACACTCCGCTATAGAATCACATCAAGATTACAAGTAAAGATTGTTCATAGGATGACAAGGGAAAAGCCGAAATGTCAAAAGTTCCATATGCTAGTGCGGTTGGGAGTCTCATGTACGCCATGGTGTGTACTCGTCCCGATCTTGCACATTGTGTTGGAGTGGTGAGTCGGTTTCTCACGAATCCGGGTCGATCACATTAGGCAGCCGTTAAAACGGCTTTCCGATATTTGAAGGGAACCGAGACAAGGGAAAAGCCGAAATGTCAAAAGTTCCATATGCTAGTGCGGTTGGGAGTCTCATGTACGCCATGGTGTGTACTCGTCCCGATCTTGCACATTGTGTTGGAGTGGTGAGTCGGTTTCTCACGAATCCGGGTCGATCACATTAGGCAGCCATTAAAACGGCTTTCCGATATTTGAAGGGAACCGAGACACATGGTCTTATATTTGGTGTGCACAATGACTGTGAAATTGTTGGATTTTGTGATTCTGACTTTGGAGGTGATCGAGTTGGTTGGAGATCCACATCCGGTTATGTATTTACCTTGGGTGGAACAACCGTCAGTTGGAGTTCATGTTTACAGTCCATTATTACATTGTTAACCACAGAAGCCGAACTTGTCGCGGCGGTTGAGTCTACAAAGGAAGTGGTCAATTTAAAAGAATTGATGAATGGCTTAAGCTTCGAGCAACCTTACGTGCGCATTTTCTGTGATAATAAGAGTGTCATCCTTTTGGCAACTAATTTGGCTTTCAGCTACTGGATAAAGCACATAAATGTGTGTGATGCATATCTTGTAAGATTACATGAAGCGAAGATTGTCTATTTGAAGAAAGTTCTGACAGATGACAATGCCGCTGATATGTTCACTAAGTCGCTACCGCCAGCTAAGTTTGAGCATTGCTCAAACATGATCGAGCTTCGTTTGTGTTAGTTATGTTGGGCACTTTGCTAGAGAGAGAGAAGATATTACCACAGGTGACAAAATGACATCTTTGAAGGAATTACTTTGTTAAGTGCTTAGAGCTTTGCTTATGCTCTACCTTGTTTAGTAGATTGGGCATTTGAGGTTATTTATTTTCTTGTAACTTTGACGGGTGATGGCCATGCCGAAGCTCATCACGGTTGGGATGCAATTTTGCTACCTCGTGTCAATTTACTTTGCTATCTACTTGTGATGATAAACCATTGGGATAACTCGCGTTCGTTGGATTGGGATTCGTTTCGGTATCGAGGATCTTGTGCATCATGGTGGAGTATTGTAATATAAAATATATTACATATGCTACACAAGATTAAATAACAAAAAAGGCCAAGACTTAGCCCTTAAGTTTTGGTTACTTAACGTCCATCTTCTCATCTCCAAGACTTAGTCACTAAGTTATATAATTTAGTCCCTACTTCTCCCACTAGTATAAATAGAAACCATCCCCTTCATTATTTATCATCCCTTTCTTATGCTTCTCTAGGTAAACACCAAATACTCACCCTAGTAGATTCCTTCAATATACTTAGTTTATGTGAGGTCGAGAGTGTTCTTGATATTCAGTGGTGTTCGTGAAGTTTTAGTTAGGCGATCGTGGATCTCAAGTTCCTTGTACAAGCACTTTGTAATCTTCCTTGGTTGGTAATAATATTCTTGCTCTCTCTCTTTGGTGGATGTACACTATCACACCGATAGTGGAACCAGGTTAAATCGCGGTGTTATTTGTTTTGAACTTGTTATAATTACACATAATAACGTTTTTGTTACTATCTATATTTTTGTGGGTTTATTATTCTACGTTAGAGAATTATTGTTATCCGCATTCATTGTTGGGTTAATTGTGCACTTGGATTTCTACCCATTTAGAACCTTAGAAATCACTCGCTAGCATTTGCATTTGTGAGGCACACAATTTTACCTAACAATATTTGGGGCGGTGGTGGCGATGTTCAGGTTAAGGAAGAAGACGACGACTTTTGGTTTTATTTTTATTGATGCAAAAGATTGTACACGTGAACAATGAAAATGTGCCATGTCATTGTTTTTTTAACTTTTTTGTTATTTTAATTATGATGTGGAATATTTATTTGAACCATGTCATTTAATAGTAGGTCAATAGGTAAGCTGGACCCTTAAATATATAAAAAGTTTGCTTCAAGTCCTTAAATGATGATTTTGAAAGTTGGTTCCTTAAAATAGGAATCGGATCAAAGTTGGTTCCATTTTTTTGCAATTTACCCTTTTGAGAAGTGCTTATCAACTTATGTGGTGCCAAACCGGAGTTCTTGAAAAAGTGTTTGGATTAGCTTATTGTGGTACCAAAACGTAATAAACTAATAAGTTGTTTTTTAAAGGTGTTTGTGATTGCTTATACATATAAAATAACCAAAATGCTTATCTTCGGTAAGCCCTTTTAATTTTTCTCCATCTAAACATTAGAAAGTGCTTATCTTCGGTCCTGTTGATCCCAAATATGATGTTCTTAACTTGATAAACTTTTCACTACACACAAACTAACAAATAAGAGTGCATAAGCGTTTTTGATATATAGAGAAAATAGAACATGCAAGATAGTAGACACACTAACAAAACAATGAACAGAATCGTAAAATGCAACGAGATAATTACTGAAGAAACTGTTTCATTGAATTTCTCAAGAACACCAAGAACACGCACTGGTATGTGCAAATATGCTCAGGGAAAATACAATCTTCTCTCAGAAAAGTGTGTGCTCGCATGATTCAAACAAAGGTGGTGCTCCTATAATATACAAGGAGGATGCACCCCGTAGTACAGGACAAAGGCTGACATTCCATAAACGGAATGCCACCTGGAAAGGTAAACAATCGTGCACCGCGTAAATGATCTGAAAAATCTTCGTACAACAGGCTTCACGAGTTCTGCATGTGACCTTGTCTTGAATTATAGCCACGAGATCTTCGAACTTTAATTCTCCAGAGGTTAGCCATCACAGAGGCTCTGTGAGAGACACAGAGGCTCTGTGATCTGAAAATCATCTTCAGGTTACGAGTCCTTTGGCAGAAAGTCGACAGAGTCTTTTGAGCTTGGCCTCTGTGGTGAGCAGTCTTTAGCAGTTCCTATACTTAGCCTATTTTTCAATACTTCTATATATGTAAGTTGGAGCTAACAATCTCCCCCTAAATATTGAAAAATAAAGTTTTGGAATATTGAGTATTTGGCTAAGTTAGAAACTAAAAGAGGTGAAAGGAACTCAACCTCTGAAAATTGATTTTCATTCAAAAAATAAAGGTGCCAGAAGGCAATTACATTAGAGTACAAGAATGAAAAACAAAAATTACATGACATCAGAGCCTATATCTTGGCGACTGGAAAATCATTGATTTTTCTTCCAAAACCTCCTTCATTTTTCAGTTTTCTGTAGTAGAAAGCACACAAGTCTCTGAAGCTCAGGGTTGCACTTATATTTTCAATAAAGACATCTGCAACTTCAGTAGGGACAAGTGGTGTGCCTCTGTGCTTGATATTTTTTCTTGAATATTTAGCAGAGACTGAGTTGAGTATTTTTGGCTTTCTATACCCACAAAGATCTTCTGTTCGCCTTTGGGATTGATGTATACAAAGCCAAATTTTGGGACATTTATGATGGAGTTTGGAAGGATAGTGGCAGAGGGAGGTAGGTTGTCCTCTAGTGAGGTAAGGTTGACTCTTTTTACTTCGAGATCAAGAGCCACCTGAAAGTCCACTACACTGTAGTATAGCAGTTTCTCCCTCATGGTTTTCTTGATGATCGAGTGGGCTTCTTGATACTCTCTCTTCCAGCCATACCTTTCTTCTGTCCACTTGAAAAGTTCTGAGAGATCATGAGGATGAAGATTTGGTTGATTAGCATATGTGAATGTCCATATTACTCCATTTTCTCTTTTCACGGCATAATCACAGAACCAGAAATTATTGCACTTTGTGTGGCCTAGATTTATCCCCAGAACCTCTGATATTTTGAACATGGAGAATACTTTGTACTTGGGCTTGTCTTTTTCTTTGTTGAATCTTCTTCTTTCCTCTGAGATTATTTCCTCTGAAAGTTTGATAGTGGGTTGATCATGAACTCCGTGGCTGTAGAGATATTTGTATACCTCTTCTTCAATGTCTTTCTTTGGAGGGACATGGAAGGGTCTTCTTAAAATCTCAAAGCCTTGGATGACCTCTGCGACTCTATCCTTTGAGGGTTTGACGATCGGGTCCAGGATGAGAAGTTCTGAATAGGGTTATAAGTCAAAATCCCAGTCCTCCTCCTCAGGTTTTATCCCTTTGATTGCCTCAAAATAACTCATCATGAGTTTTTCGGTGTTGGGAGGAGGTGATCTTTTAGTCTTCAGAAGTTCTGTGGCTATTGCTTCCCTTGTATTTTGTTGATGGTTTTGGGGTTGTTTGGATTTTGGGAGGTGAAGCTGCAGAGCCCTTTTGTTGATTTGACTTCTGAGTTCTAGGCTCTGAGCTTATTGGGACTTCATTCAGGGGCTCTTCTTGAATTGTTACATCTTGAGGTGCATTCTGCAGAGTCTCCCCCTCATAAGGACCAGGGCCAGAGGCATCAGGATCTTGGTCCTCATGTCTTGTCCTCTTCTGTCCTGCTTGATCTTGGCAGGTGGAAGGTGCCTTCCTCTTCCTTCGCTTGCAAAGGTGATCTTCTATGTGTTTGGAGATCTTCTTCATGACATCCTCTGCGTCCAACAAGAGAATGTTTACTTCGTAGTCTGATTTGAATTTCAGCTTGGCAGTTGTAGACTTGAGCTCTGTGGCGACTGTCTTTCCTTCTTTAGTGAGGTCACTGTAGAGGAGATTCAGGTTTCAAAGAAGTATCTTTTGCATGGCCTCGAAATTTTCTTTGGTGGCCAGAGCTTGCATATGCGTCGTAGAGGAGGTGGCTTCAGCTATGATAGGGACCATGACATTGCGAGTCATGTCCTTGATTTCATTCTTTAATTGCGTGAGCTTGGCCATTCCTGAGGAAGGTATCTCTATAACAGTCTTTCCCATCTCTTCCATGCAGATTTCTCCAAGGGCCTTGATGGCGTCAGTTTGGATATTGATGGATTGGGTGCAGTAATCAAGGTTGTTCTTTGTGGCAGAGGTCTCCTTGAGCTTTTGGATCTCGATCGAGTGTTGCTCTAAGGTTCTTTGGAGAACTTTTAGAGCCTCTGTATTGGCTTTTAGAGCCCCTGCAAGACCATTTGATTCTTTTGGATGTGCGGGAGTGAATGAGATTTTCAACTCATCAAGTTTTTGGAGTACCAAGTCAGCAAAGGCTTTAAAATCGCCCTTTATGACATAGGAATCCGCGGTAACCTCTGGAACAACACATGTTCCAAATTTGGCCAACGAGTCTTTGGAACCTTCAGAGCCTGTGAGTATGATGAGCTCTGGAGGATTTTCTTCTAATCCTTGATGTTCCACGAAGGAATAATCTATAGAAGTTCTGTCGACAGACTTCTTGGGAGAGGGTTCAGAGACTCTCTCAAGGGTTCTGTCGATTGAAGTCTGTGGATGTTCTAGATCCACAGAAGTATCGTGTACGCTCACTGCCAACTCTGAAGCAATTTGGTGGTGTTGGATCATAAATTTATTCAAGATTAAAGGGTCTAAACTGTGTTTACTTGATAGTTAAAGTTTGAGGTTTAAATTGTAATAAGTTGATAGTTATTTGTAAATAGGGTTAGAACCTTTGATAATTATTGTTTAGAGATTAAAAGTAGCCGTACGTATTCTCTGTATTCAAGGGTATCAAGAACACACAAGATTTAACTGTTTATTCAAGGGATTGGTATGTTATTCTGATCTTATATCTCTTGATCTATATTGTGTTCTGTGATTGTTAATCAACTAGATTAAACTGGGATAACAAGTGATATCAGAGCCTAAAGAATAAAAAAAAATTATATTACTATTCATCGAAGTTACTGTTCATCGAGTTTATTGTTCATCGACTAGTGAAAATCGATTGCATGAATTAATGTGTTGTTATGTTTAAAGTTGATCTGATTAGTTGAGGTTCAAGCTTCTGAATGTCATCTGATTGATTAATTGCATTGAGAATTATCAAGCGATCGAATTTTTTAGTTTAGTTGCAATCTGGGTTAGTATACATATCGGTCTCTGTGTTCTTCAAGTTAATGCATGATAGTTGAAATTAATCTTTAATTTTGATTGAACTGTGATCGATACTTGTTTCTGGGCGCAATAGTCTGATATTTGCATTTGTTTTTGAGTTCGTGATTGATTTCTGGGTTGATTATCTGTTCTGCTTATCGACGTTCTGGGCTGATTTAAGAACATACCGGTCGAGACCATTAGGAACATATCGGTCGAATATACTTTATCGGTCGAATATACTTTATCGGTCAAATTAAATACCGGTCGAATAGTTTTATCGGTCTTTACCCTTTATCGGTCAAATCTCTCTATCGGTCCTCACCATTACCGGTCTAAGGAAGTTTTTCGATCAAAGCATACTATCGATCAAAGCTAATACCAGTCGACCACTTTCTATCAGTCTATCTTTCCGGTCGAAGACCATTACCGGTCCATAGCTTTATCGGTCTTAGGCACATTACCGGTTGAACTCGATAACGGTCCTCACACCACCCCGGTCGCCCGGTACACACACCCAGATCACTACCGGTCTAAGCACTCTTACCGGTCGAACGTAATACCAGTCGAAAAACCTTCCCGTTCGAATCAAGTTCCCGGTCGACTTCTGCTTTGCGTGAGTGCCTTATCGCGAGAACCATGGTTTGCGCGACCCAAGTGTCACGAGAACCACGGTTTGCGCAACCCACTAGACACGCAAACCTTCACTTTGCGCAACCCACTAGACACGCAAACCTTCACTTTGTGCAACCCACTAGACACGCAAACCTTCACTTTGCGCAACCCACTAAACGTGCAAACCTCACTTTGCGCGACCCACTACTTGCGCATACCTCACTTTGCGCCACCCCCAGTTTGCGCAAGTCACTGTTCACGCGAGTACTATTCACTATTCGCTATTCACTATTCACTGTTCATTTTTGCGAAATTTATTTTTCGTCGGATTCTCACAGTTTGGTTTGTTCAGTATTATTTGGAGCATTATACTGATTGAAAGGACTGCATTTAATTATTTTTGTAAATTTACTTTTCTGAAAATTTTTGAGTGTAGTTTTTATTTTGATTCTAACGATCTCATCTAGTTGGTTGTCTTGATACAGAAAAGTTGATTACTAACCATACAGCTAGGATGTCGAATCAGCTAATGATGTCTGAAGGTTATAGCCATGATTTTAACAACATGACTCCTTCTGAAGTAAAAGAAAAGTCTAAACATCTTACTAGACAGTTGTCAAGATATACAGACAAGGCTTATGATTGTGAAAAGGAGATTAAAAATCTCAAATCAGAGATGTTACCTCTTGAAGCTGAGAATGAAAATCTAAAGATTCAGAACTCATCTCATCTTATTCAGATCAATGCTTTAAAAGAAAATTCCAAAGATTCTGATTCTATAATTGACTTTGCAGGAATAATTGAGTCTAAAGAAAAAGAGATCTTAGATCTACAAGCAAAGTTGAAAAGATCTGAGTCCATCTCTACATGGTCTAAGAAGGAAGCAATGCAAAAAGAGCATGATGAGCTGAGAAGAAGAGCTAACATTGCTATACATACATCTCAAGAGCTTGAAAAGTCAAATTGTCAAGTCTTTGCTGAAAGAGATAAACTAAAAGATAAAGTTCTCAGTCTTGAGGTTGAGATTGAAACGCTAAAAGAAAAGGCAACCCAAGACAGAGACAATACAATAGCTCAAGATGAAATGTTGAAGATTGCGAAAGAAAGAAAAGAATTTGCTAAGAAATTCTCTGATTTCTCCAGAAAAGCCTTTGAAGAGAAGAAATCATTAGAGCTTAGATGTGTTAAGCTTTCTCAACAAGTTTCAGATTTTGAGAAGGTTATCATTCTAGAGAGAGAGAAGGCTGAGAATGAGAAGAAGAAAGTTAAGCTGAAGGATATAAATAAAGACTATTCTGAAGAAAAGAAAGTATTTGAGACCGAGATAGCTAAGCTGACAGGAAAGATATCTGAGCTATCAACAAACATCTTGAAGGAGAAGAATGCAAAATCTGAGTTGCATAAGAAGTTTGATCTGATTACAAAGGAAAGAAACAGTTTGTCTTCAAAGATAAAGGAACTTGAAGAGATCGTATTCAAGGTGAAGCTGACTGAGCACAAGACGCCAGAGTCAATAGCTCAATCACCAAGAGATGATCAAGCTGATTCAGATTGCTCACTCAAAAAGGCTTCAAGTTCACATGGTTCAAATGTTTTCTATAATCCTTTCTGTAATTCAGATGATAGTCTTACTTCCAAATCTACTGCTCAGGTTCGTCCTTCTAACCTTTTCCATGACAAAAACGTTGATGGTTCAGGTAACTTAAAGAAGAACAAGTCTCGGAAGAAAAGGATCTGGAGAAAAGAAGATGAAGAAAAAGACAAAGGAAATTGGATCTGGAGAGTTAAAGGATCTTCGGAGGAGAAGAAGAAAGAAGAATCATTTGTGCATACATCAAATGATAAATGGAACTATGCTACAAAAGGTAAAACTTTTGGCAAACCTGATCTGGTTTACACAATCCTTCAATTGATCAGGTTAGCACAAAAGAAAATTAGTTGTTCCTACTGTGGCTCAAATGATTTTGTAAGAAAAAATTATGTGAATAACTGGTATGGTTCTTACTTCATATCTCCTACTAGAACTGCAACTAACCCATTAGGACCCAAATACCAGTGGGTACCAAAAGCTAAATCTGTGTTGCAGGCACCCAAGGTTTAAGGGGGAGAAAGAACAAAGGCTTCTAAGTAAATCAGCTTAGAACCCGTACCTCAACGGAGTATGGCTTCTAATCACATCAGATTAGAAGCCGCACTTCAGTGCTTTATTTTTCTGCTTTATATTTCAAAAAAAAAAATATTCAGTTGAGGGGGAGCTTAAATGTCAAAAGAGCTTAATTGAAATACTCCTTAGAACTTAATTGTCAAACTATTTTTAGTTTGAGGGGGAGAATCGTATTGTCAAACATCTAATGTTATGACTTCTCCAAATTTTATTCTTCATGTAACTGTATTCTTTTGTGCTTTCATGTACTAAAGTCTGTTGAACAACATGTTCTTTTAGGAAAATACATGGGATTCAGTGTGAGAACTTAACAGAACTTCCATGGATTCACGATAACCAGTGTTTCCTACCCAGAAGTATTCCCTGAGTGATTGATTGGAGAGGGGTCAAAAGAATTGAGTGATGGTGTGTGAAGAGGTAAAATGGAAAAGAGAGATTGGTTAGAAGTGAGCATTAAAATAAAGAGGATGAGAGAACAGAGTAAAAGAATATTAGACTCTGCACCAAACTACTTTCTGAGCCGGGCAACCACATTATCTGATTGGTTCACATTCTTTGGTGACCATCATTGAAAAAGGCAACTAGCCCATGCCATCTCTTGCATACAACCCCACCAGCTACTCATTCTTTTATCAAATAGAGAATGTTTCACATTTTCTGGGGAAGCAACACATATGCTATTGGTTCTTCATGTGGAAGATACTAATATTGAAAAAGAAGGAAACTTGCCCCACCTTTGAACCCTTTCTCATGCACATTGAGTCTTTGTATACTTTGTTGCTGTCTCAACAAGTTTACATATTTTGAGCCTATATTGAAAAGCAATCATCTATGCTTAATTTTTTCATACACATGCACGAGCACACAGAAATTTGTTTTCTGTCAGAACGTTCATAGATAACCATGTGTTATTCGATGATTGAATGGAAGACCTGGGGAGCCAACATCAAACCAGCTCCTTATATAGTAACTTTGTGTTACTCAGTAACTTTGTGTTACTGATAGGCATTTTAACTGAGTCATTTGTTGATTCAGGGTTACACCTATTAAACTGTTTGAATTTGAAAATATTCGAATGGTTACTATTTTCTATTTTAATCTGAAAAGATTAAAATAATCACTTTCTCCATTTAGACAGACTGCTCTTATTTCACCCAGGGCTCGATACATGAAGACAGTGCTAAGTTAAAGTCTATACAGACAAAGGGGGAGATTTTTCCATAAAGAGGGAGATTGTTTTGACAAGTTTTGATGATGATGATTCTCACCACTCATCAAAAAGGGGGATAATATCTTATGGAGGAGAACATAATCTGAAGACTGCTGAAGTTTTTCAAAGAATGTTTTGAAGTTTTGAAGTTTTGAAATTTTGAAGCTATCAACGTCATATCTGAAGAAAAGTGAAGACCTGAAGACTATTGTTAAATTTTTTTTAATCTTGAATCCAAAGGGGGAGATTGTTGGATCATAATTGTATTCAAGATTAAAGGGTCTAAACTGTATTTACTTGATAGTTAAAGTTTGGGGTTTAAATTGTAATAAGTTGATAGTTATTTGTAAATGGGCCTTATGTTTATCAAGCCCATAAGCCCATAAGGCTTAAGTATTTAAAGTGTTAATTACTTTAGTTTTAGGGTTAGAACCTTTGATAATTATTGTTTAGAGATTAAAAGTAGCCGTACGTATTCTCTGTATTATAGGGTATCAAGAACACACAAGGTTTAACTGTTTATTCAAGGGATTGGTATGTTATTCTGATCTTTTATCTCTTGATCTATATTGTGTTCTATGATTGTTAATCAACTAGATTAAACTGGGATAACAGGTGGTCACTCGTGTGTGTGACAGAGGCAACAAATTCCTCTGTGTGGTGGTGTCGTGTCCTGGGGCAATAGAACACTTATGTATGCACCTTCATACTTTTGAGAGGATGGGGTGGATTTGGGTTCCCCAGCTATGTGTGGTACAGAGGATGAAGGAATATCATCTGTTCGGTTGGTAGGGGTAGGGTTCGGACCATGTTGTCCTGTTTCAATACCCTGCTGCACTAGAACTGCAGAGGTAGAAATGTGGGTTGCAGTGGGAGTTTGGATAGGATGTGTGCTCAAGGCATCTTTTATACGGATCTCCTCCTTCGATTTTTCTTTTCCCACTGACCCCTTATCTTCACTCTGGGACATACCCGTCATGTCCTCAATCTCTAATTCGACCGTTTGCCCTAGTCCTCCAGAGTACCTCTGCGTGACCTCTTTAGAAATTTCAGTGGCTATTTGCAGAGGACTCTGAGGTCTTTCTTCTTGAGTGTCTTCGAAGACCAAGGCCCTTCGCCTTGTCCTCTGCAGAGGTTCTTCAGCAACCTCTACAGGTTCATTCTCAATAATGAAGGCCTCAACCCTAGCTTCCTCGGTCTTTTCCTTCTCTGCCAACCTTCTCAGCTTCTTCTTTTCCTTTTCAGAGGACTTAATCACCTCTGTGGTTTTTGCAGTGTCCTCTGCCATAGCTTTTTCTTTCCTTGGCTTTTTGGCCTTTGGAACCTCTTCTTCTGCGGTTCTCTTCTTCTGTTGTTTCTTTTTCTTATTTTTATCACTCTCCACCCCCTTCTCTATCTCTACTCTCTTCTCACTCACTATCTGAGCCTCTGCGGCCACATCCTCAGCTTTCTCAATATTCTCATTCCTAAGATATACTGCCATCTCTCCAACCTGAAATCCTACACGGGGGGGGGGGGGGGGGTTGCATGACTCGGTTCAAGAGTCCTGTGCCTGCGAATGTAAGCCTGAATGCCCTCTTCACTCCCCAAATATTGCAGAAGTCTTGCTTGCAGAGGTCGAGCGTTCGGGTATCCAGTCTTTAGAGTTGTGGGTTTGTGGGACTTCATTTCATGCAGCTTGATGGTCTTCCCTTCTGCTGGCAGTTTGCCTTCTCCTATCAAGTCGTCCCCAAGAAGCAGTGCGAGAAATCTTCCAAAGACCAGATTCTTTGATTTTGTGCCCCTGTCTTGATCTTGTTGTTTAGCTATGACTGCATTCCTCATTTCTCTGAAGATCAATCCTGCGTAGTCGAGTGGGATATCATAGAAGATCCCGTACATGATGGCCAGAATCCTATGGCTCGATTGGTCAGGACTGCCTACTCTGGAGGTTAGGCATATGTTAAGTATGGAAAACAGAACGTTCCATAGAGGGGGAAGGTTCTGTCTTCTAAAGTCAGTCCTCTTAGATATAGGGATGGCATATCCTATGAACCGTAAGAATTCCAGGAGTTCTTCTTTTGTGGGTTCTTCAGAAAACTTCTTGAGGTTTAGGTCATCTTTGGTAGGCAATTCAAACACGTCAGACAACCTTCTCCTGTTGATTCCCAAGTCCATAATCTTCTCCGTCGATGGATGAGTTGCATAGCCCATGATGCAGTACATATATCTGTCCATTTTCACATGGCTTGCACTCAGCCAGAACTGTTGGATGTAGGACTCAGGGACATCGTTCCTCTTCATAGTTAGGGCTTTGGTAAGGAAGTGATTCTTCAAAATGTTGATCAATGGCTCAGCTTCAGTGGGAAACCGTTTTTGCTCGAGAGTGACACAATGCTTGTTGGGCTTAATGGTCATGTGGTTCAGATGATAGTCGTGCCTTGTGAAGGATAGCATTCGGCTAGTCTGTACCTGTTCTTGTCCTACGGAGTGAGAATCAGCCTTTTGTGCTACTGAATGATGGGAGTGGTTGGAGGCCTTAGATCCTTGGGAGTTCTTGGATGAGACAGAAGGAGAAGCCATTTTAGAAACTAGGAGAAAAAGAGAGAATTTGAAATCCGTAATGAGAGAAGTTCTTGCTTTAAGCGGTAAATAATGAGAATTTGAAATCCATAATGAGTACAAACGGATAAGGATTCGTTTCTGAAAAACGACGGTACAGATACAGACCAATGAAATTTTGCCACGTCAGGATTAGCGGTGCACAATCGAATATGTGCGCCTCCCCCTATTCTCACGCGCGTGGCATTTACTATACCCACATGACAGTGACTTTAAAAAATAACCCGCATAGAATGACCATATAGTAAAAATTTCAAGAGATGAAAATGGCAGAAGATCTGTGGGTTTAGAGTTTCTATGGTCATGAGTAGGGTTCTGTACACAAAGATGACCTAGACAACGTCGAAAGAACTATGAGATGATCGATCGCAAACCAAATTACATGCTCAATGGATGAGAGACCCCTTTTGTCAGGTGCAGGGGCTCTGTGGAGGACCTCAGAGGCTCTGAGACCCACAATTTCCAACTTAGGATATATTTGGAGGTACTGATCACTCAACGTTTTGAAAAGATTTGAAGGGGTATAAAGATACATATTTGGAGTATAATGTCGAGCTACCCCTAAAGGTCACCTATTTCAGCTCCCCCTTGATCTGTGCTTGGAACTTTAGAAAAAGGCATTGGACAAGACACAAAGCAAGAGAGCTTTGAGAAAGAAAAAGAACTTATAGCGGAGGAACTGTACAAATTTAAGCAAAAGACAAATGTAAAAACAAAATATTTACAACAGAGGCTCTGTGATTCAACTCATGTTAAGCATGCCAATCTTGCCAACAAGAAAAGTGAATCTTTTCTCATCCAAAGCCTTCGTGAAAAGGTCAGCAAGTTGGTAATCTATGGGAACAAAGTACATTTCTATTGTCCCATGCTCCACATGATGTTTCAGAAAGTGGTACCTGATATCGATATGTTTGGTTTTAGAGTGCTGAACAGGGTTGGCTGAGATCGCAATGGCGCTTTTGGAATCACAGAGGATGGGAATTTTCTCAATGTCAAATCCATAGTCTCTAAGTTGGGTTCTCATCTAGAGAACCTGTGAACAACAACTAGCGGCAACAACGTATTATGCTTCTACCGTAGAGGTCGAGACACAGTTATGTTTCTTAAAATCCAACTTACTAGTTTGCCTCCAAGGAATTGACAACTCCCAGATGTACTCTTTCTATCTAGCTTGCATCCTCCGTAATCTGAATCTGTATAAGCCACAAGATCAAAGCCAGAGTTCTCTGGATACCAGAGACCAAGATTTTTGGTCCTTTTTAAGTATCTAAAGATCCTCTTGACAGCATGAAGATGAGATTCTTTGGGGTTAACTTGAAATCTTGCACAGAGGTATGTGACAAACATTATATCGGGTCTACTTGTAGTTAAGCACAACAGAGACCCTATCATACCTCTTTAGAATTTGCACTCCACATATTTGCCCTCTAGGTCTGCATAAAACATAGATTCGGTGTCCATAGGAGTTTTCATTGGTGAAGAGTCAGAGAGCTTGTATTTTTCAAGTATGTCAGATACATATTTTGATTGATTTAAGAAGATGCCCTCTTTGGTTCGTTTGACTTGCAATCCTAGGAGGAATGTGAGTTCTCCCATCATGATCATCTGAAACTCACTCTTCATCAATGACTCAAACTTTTTACAATAGGACTCATTTGTGGACCCAAAAATAATGTCATCAACATAAATCTGCACAAGTAGAATCTCACCTTTTCTCTTCTTATAAAATAAGGTAGTATCAATTGTACCTCTTTCGAAACCATTTGCAAGAAGAAAGTTTAAAAGTATGTCGTACCAGGGTCTGGGGTCTTGCCTTAGTTCGTACAGAGCCTTGTCCAGGAAATACACATGATTAGGGTACTTAGAGATTTCAAACCCTGGTGCCTGCTGGACATATACTTCTTCTTGAATCTGCCCATTTAAGAAGGTTGACTTTACATCCATCTGGAATACCTTAAAACCTCTGTGGGCTATGAAGGCAAGAAATATTCTTATTGCCTCGAGCCTTGCCACGGGGGCAAAGGTTTCTTCATACTCGATTCCTTCTTCTTGGCAGTATCTTTGGCCACCATTCTCGTTTTGTTCCTGACCACCACATCATCCTCGTCCTTCTAATTCCTGAAGACCCATTTGGTCCCTATTGCAGTTTTGCATTTCGGTAGAGGCACTAGGGTCCATACTTCGTTTCTTTCAAACTGCAGAAGCTTCTCTTGCATTGCTTCTACCCAGTTTGGGTCGTCAAGAGCTTCAGAGACCTTTTTGGGCTCGATAATACTTACAAAATTTGTATAGTAACAAAAGTTTGCAGTACTGGATCGATTCCTTACTTTGTTAGAGGGGTCACCTATGTTTTGGCTCTGTGGGTGACTTCTGGTCCACTTTGTCATGCGAGGTAGGTGATCATTAGAACTTTCTGTGAGTATTTCTTGAGCATGTTCAGCTTGATGTTGATCACCTTCTGTTGTAGAGAGATGATCATTTGTACTTGCCACAGGGCTTGATTGATCATTCTGAGTTGATGTGTTGAGCTCTATTGTGCCTTGTCTAGTGTTCTCTGATTGTTCTGGTGTTGACCCTTCAGAAATGTCTTGAAGATGATCTTGATCTTGATTGAGCTTGGAGCCTTGATCAGTGTTATCCTCTTTGTGCTCCCCCTCAACGTTTGCACCTACAAAAGTGGTGGAAGAGGGTGAAGTATTGCTAGGACCAGTTAGAGAAGTACCTGTTTGGTCCTAAGAGGCTTCGGCTTCAGAGGCTCTGTGGTCATCCTCAGAGGGTCCATCATCATTGAACATCTCTTCAAATAGGTGACGAAGATCATTTGTTCTAGATGGATCACCAGATTCTTCATCCTGTAATTTGAGTCCTGGCTGATTTGCTCAGAAGTCATCAAATGAAACATTAATACTTTCGAGTATATGTTTTGATTTCAGTATATAGACTCTTTATGCCTTGGAGTTTGATGAATAACCAACGAATTTGACTTCATCAGGTTTAGGGTTGAATTTCCCTATCTGCTCTCTGTCGTTCAACACGAAACATCTGCAAACAAAGACGTGAAAGTACTTGATGTTTGGCTTCCTCTGGTTGAGCAAGTGGTAAGGGGTTTGTGCATGCCTCTTCACTATCAATGAACGATTTTGAGTGAAACATGCAGTTGAAATGGCCTCTGCCCAAAAGGAAATTGGGAGTCCTGAGGTAGTGATCATAGTTCTGGCGGCTTCAACTAGTGTTCTGTTCTTGCGTTCAACAACACCATTTTGTTGTGGAGTCCTTGCAGCCGAGAAGTTCTGTGAAATGCCCTCTGTCGTAAGATAGGCTTCAATGGTTGAGTTCTTGAACTCTGTGCCATTGTCACTTTGAATTCTCTGTACCCTGTAATCATGAAGAACTTATATTCCTTTGATGAGATTGATTAGTACCCCAGGAACATCTGATTTCTTTCGAACAAACTCCACCCAAGTGTATCTAGAATATTCATCTATAAGTACAAGGATCGATGTACTTCTTGCCACCAAGACTCTGCACTGATATAGGACTACAGAGGTCTACATGAAGCATTTGCAGAGGTCTAGTGCAAGATATGTTTGACTTGGTCTTATGGGCAGCCCTTTTGAGTTTGCCCACTTCACAAGCAGAGCATAGATGATCCCTGACAAACTTAATACTTGGTAACCCTCTTACCAGGTCCAATTTCACAAGTTTATCTAGAGATTGAAAGTTTAAGTGACAGAACCTTTTATGCCAGAGCCAAGCTTCCTCATTCTTACTTGAGACCAGACATAGCTTTTCATCTTTGTTGATCGACTTGAAATCCATGAGGTACAAGTCACCTCGTCTTTTGGCTCGCAGAAGTTTTGTGGATGTATCTTCTATCATCAGAGAACAGTATTGTTTTTTAAACATTACATCTAGTCCATTATCACAGAGTTGGCTAACACTTAGTAGGTTGTGCTTGAGGCCATCCACATAAGCCACTCTGTTGACATCGATGTCTCCATTGGTAATGATTTCATAGCCTTTGATTTGACCCTTCTTATTGTCTTCGAAGGTCACAGAACCACCTTCATGTTTTTCTTTGGAAGAGAAGAGCAACTCTCTGTTGCCAGTCATGTGCCTTGAACACCCAGAGTCTAGGTACCAAATGGGCACATGTTGTTTCTTCTGCGGACAGATCAAGAGGAGGATTTAGGTACCCATTTCCAAATGGGTCCAGGTTTGTTAGGAGTCTTTAAAGATTCCTTAGCACCTTTGGTGTTGGTCTTATCCTCTTTAACAGAGGTACCAGTTTGTCCTTTCTCACCCTTGAATTTGGTATTCCTTGGCTTCGGGTGAGATATAAGACAGGAAGGCCTAGAGAAATGTTTATTAAGAGCATGCATAAGATCAAAACATTTACAATGAGAGGTTCCAGAAGCAAACTTCTTAAACATTTTATTAAGTTTGTCAAAGGAGGGTACAAAGCATTTTTTACAACAACCCATTTTAGATTTGGGTTTCTTTTCACAGAAAACTTTGTCTAATCTAGGTTGAGTTTTGTCAAAAGCTCCTCTTGGATGGCTCTTTGATTGTACTCTCCCTTGATGACCTCCCTTTCGAGCATTCACTGTCACAAAAGCATTAAATTTATCAAATTTGGACCATTTTCCCTTCTGTTGCCAAGTAAGCTTTTCTTGAAATTGCTTTATGGGTTTTGGAGCTTTGGAAGCTTGAGAGATCTTAATCTTTTCGCTGTTTAATTTTTCAAGTTCTAGAAAAGTCTTCGCTTGTAGACACATATACAAAAAGTCAGGACAGATGGGTATGCTTGTAGTTCTCCTTTTGGGAGCGACTACTCTATTAAGAATACCAGAGGGAAGCTCATTTTCCTTTGGACCACAGGGGACTATCTCAAGTTCCACAGAATTGTCTCAATATCGACAGAGGAGGACTCAGACTCTGACTCAGAATCTGAATCGAGAAAGTCTCTGTGATTGAGAGTATGACCTTCTGGAAGTGCATTGCTTTGTCCATTGGTAGTGTCCTTGGGAATATTTAGATTTTTTGAAATGCATGGAATCACCATAGGAACACTTAGACAATTAAGAATATCTTTCTCAAATATTTCTCCTACTTCAGAGGCTACATTAGGATGACTCAAAAAATGTCTTTCATAGGTTTTTCTCAAGTCACTTTCCAAAAATCTTTTGAATAACTTTTCTTCCACAGAGGCCAGAACAAACTTTGGTGCATCAGAGGACAGCTCCTTTTCAGGAATCATCATGCACATAAAGGCCATTTGAGTTTATGTTTCTGGATGACCAAATCTGAAGACCCCTATCTGTTTTTGAGACAGATATTTCTTTGGAATAGATTTTCTCTTTGATGAGAGTGCAGATGGTAAATTATTGTCTTCATACCACACATTTGCCATCTGCAGAGGTTTCCTCAGATGTGTTCCTTTAGAGGTTCTGCGTCTCTTAAATGTGGATAATAGGTTTGGAAGACTTGGTTTTAGAAATTTTCCAGTGTAGAAGATGTTTTCTAAAGATTTGTTTCTTTTATTCCCAGTATAGGGGTCTGTGTCATCGAACCCTATACCTCTTCTGGAAATCTGGGTGTTAACTTTCTCATGAACTTTCTGAGCATCCTGATATCTCTTAATCAGAAGATCTCTGTCGAGCAGATCTTGATGAAGTACTTCTCTTTCTTTTTGGAATTTTTTTGTCAAAGAAATGGCGTTTAGGCGATCACTCTCACTGTTTTTTAGCTCCCTAACCTTTTCTTTTAGAGTTTGATCAAGTTTGGAAACCTTCTCTTTTAAGCCCTTCTTTTCAAAAATATGCTCAGAGACAAGTGATTTTTTTTAAAGATAAAGCTTGTCCTTCTCTTGGGTGAGAAGTCTTGTTTCTCTTTCAAAGAATGCTAGTTTCTTCTCTAGCTCTGAGCACGTGTTTTTATACGCAAGAAACTCGTTCTGTAGATCAAGAAGTTTGTTTTCAGAGTCTATATTAGATGAATCAGAAGTAGATACCTCACTATTGTCGTCAGAGGTGTAGACTTCTTCCATTCCACAGAAGAGTGCATTGTTGTCCCCTTCATCAGAGGATTCATCGGTCGCAAGGTTTTCTTGTTCTGCCATCAGGGATCTTTGAGTGTAGTATCCTGATTTTTTTTATAGAAAGCAGCATCTCTGACAGGTTTCCCTTTGATGGCAGTCAACCTGCACTCTGCTGCAAAGTGACCCGGCTTCCCGCATTTGAAGCATCCTTCATTCTGTTGAGGGGCTTTGTCTGCACCTCTGTCGTCCATCTTTTGACCATTTCCTCTCTCATCATGACTCTGATCACCGAACTCTTCTCTCCCAAACTTTCTCATTTCATTGCATCCTCTTCCTCTGACGTCTCTTTCCTCTCTTCCTCTGTATTCTGGCTTTTTCTTAAGACCCTTGTTGAATTGTTGGGTCATAAGAGTGAGCATTCTGGCCAGAGCAGCCACATCGATCTCTTCCTCTGAGATTTCTTCACTTTCACTCTCTGCTACCAATACCTTCTTCTTCTTCTTCTTCTTCTTCTGTGCATCCTCTGTCACCTTCTCCTTTCCTTTGTCTTGACCTTCTGAGGCACTTCCTACCAGTGCCAGAGGTCCACCGACAGGGGTTGTCAACTTTCAAATTCGGTTCTCTTGGTTGATTAATGTCCCAAAAAGGACGGAGATAGACCAAACATCAAGATCTAGGGTTACTTTCATGGACATTGTCAGATGAAGCCATTCGTCATTGAGGCTCTAAAGAAATCTGACATTGTTCTCCTCAGAGGTTCTGTGGATTCCATACCTCTTGCACTTGTTGATCAAGGAATTGTATCTGTTGTAGGTTCTCTGAATGGATTCACCTGGAAGAGCCTTAAATGCAAAGTATTCGTTAATGCATAAAGCTCTATTGTTCTTTAGGGTTTTGGCACCACCCTTAAGCTGTTTCTCAAGCTCCAACTATTATTCCCAGATTCTAGTTCTAATTGCAATTAATCAATCAAACACAAAACAAGAATTCAATTATCTGTTTGATTTCACTTTCAAATCAACGATTACACTTTCTCTCTCTAGAACTCTCTCTCTCTCTCTCTCTCTACAATACTCTCTCTATGAAAAATCTATCTATCTCTAGTACACCTTCTGTTGATACCATCTATCATCTAGAAACATAAATACAAGGTATTTATGCCTACAAGTTACAAGGAAACAAAAAGTACAAAACAATAAACTTTCACTTTATTACAAATAGACTTTGACTTTAATGAGAATTGACTTTCTCAGCTTTGACTTTTGTCTTCTTGATCTTGTATCCAACTATTTCATGCTCTAACAATCTCCCCTTTGGATTCAAGATCACTATTGAAAGATCTAGCAATTTAGTCTTCTCTTTTAAGCTCCGTCAGTACAATCTCCCATTTTTCTTTAATGGTATTCTTTCCAAAACTATCTTTAAACGATTAACAATCTCCCCAAAACTTTCACAAAATACTTTCAGACTTTGGAAAGAAATTATCTTCAGAATCAGCTCGGATTGCTTTAGCAAATAATCTTCAAAGAAAATTTCCTCAAAAATCAGCACATCTTCAGAAATTCTTTGATCTTCTTCAAATATTTACTTTAAATCTTCTGACTTGGACATTTCTGAAAATCATCTCTCAAAACTTTATCATTTCTTGATACCATCTCCCCCTTTTTGATGATTTAAGCATCTATATCATCAAAACTTTTCTTCCAAGAAATGTCTTTGACCATTCTGATCTGTCAAATTGAGTCTCTGATTCTGTGATCCATAACCAAGTATTCATCTAGATCTTTGCAAATCCAGACAAAATAAGAACATGTAACTCCTGAATCAACAAATGAATCAGTTAAAATGCCTGTCAGTAACACAAAGTCACTGTGTGTAACAGATACACAATATATAGAAGCTTTTTTATGTTCACTCCCCCAGGGCTTCCATCCAATCATCGAAATACCACAAAGTCAATTTCTATGAATGTTATGACAAAAAAACAAATTCTTTGTGTGTTCGTGCAAGTGTAGAAAGAATTAAGCACGAATAATTGCTTTTTAAGGCTCAACATAGTGTAAACCACTAAGACAACAGTAGATAAACACAGACACAATGTGCATGATTGAAGTGCGAAGGTGGGCCAGACTTCCTTCTTTTTCAATATCCAGATTTTCCAAATGAAAATCAGATAGATTATGTGTTGCGTCCCCTTGAAAATGTGAAACATTTTCTTTTTGAGAAGAAAATGAGTGGTTGGTGGGGTATTAAGCAAGAGTTGCCATGGGCTAGTTTCCTGTTTCAATAACGTTCACCAAAGAATTGTGAAATGCTAGTATTGTGGCTGCCCGACTCAGAAAGTAGTTGGTGCAGAGTTTAATATTCTTTTACTCTGTTCTCACACCCTCTTTCTTTTGATCATTAAGCGCACTACTAACCAATCTTTCATTTCCATTTTACCTCGTCACATCCAGACTCATTTCTTTAAAGACTCCTTACACTCAATCACTAAGGATTAACTTCTTGGGTAGAAATCACTGGTTAACGCGATTCCATAGAAGTTCAGTTAATTCCTAGCACAAAGAACCCATGTATGATTCTAAAAGAACGTGTTGCTCATAATGATTTAACTTTATCAGTTAAAGCTCATATACAAATGTCAGACAAATGTATGCTCATAAAATATAATCATGAAGATTTGAGCATTTTTTTTAGACATTGAAGTACTTTCAAACAAGGATATTGAATGAATGAACATGAATGTAAAAGACTTGTTCGTAAATCTGACCTTGTATGAAAAATGATCAGAAATGAATGATATAACAATCAAAGCTTATGGTCAAGAATAATGGATATTATCTATACGAAACAAAATATAGACATTCTTGAAATGAATGCTTCGAAATGAAATGACGCTCAAAATTCATTGAAGTATAAAAGAGGTGTCTTACCATCAAAAATATGGTTCAATATGAGACATGGTAAGAACAATTTTGAACAAGAAATCAAACCGGTGTGTGTGAATACTTGAAAGTATGTAAAAAAGACAATATGCAAGTATTTATCTTTAAAAACACACGGTTTTTTAATCAATGAAGCTCAAAATAAAATTGAAAACATTTAAAATCACATTTCCAATTCATGAAATATGTTTAAGAATCGGGAAGTGGTTTGAACATTTAAGAATATGTTTTCTTATGATTAAAGTCGTCCTTCTTTCAACCATATATGAGATTAAGATAAGAATTTTAACCTTTCTGTACAATCTTAGATCTCATGAAGTCAACTGAAGTCATAAAAATATGATCTTGATAGCTTCCTCTCATCCTGCACAAGTCTCAAAGTCTAGTCAAAGAAACTTTATTCACAAAATTTATTCAAATGTAAATGACATAAAGCAGTAAAACGATTAAAGTATGAGTTCTGATCTAAAATAATCAGAAATCATAAGCTTACTCCTTTTGACTTGACTTATATGCTCCCCCTAACTTCATGCATCACAAAAATTTGTTAGTTAAGCAAAATGCAGAAATTAGATAAGCTCCCCCTTAAAAGAATGTAGATCATCTTAAAGTGCATCTCACTCTCCCCCTGAGATCATGAGCAAACTATTAAAGTGCAGATATCTTTGAGAAATAATGATAAAGAAAATGATGAAAAATAACAATACTTAACTTTATTAGGTAACAACCGATTATGTCTTAAGATTTAACATACCAAGCTTAGCGACAAGAAAATTAAATCTCTTTTCATCTAAGGGTTTGGTAAATAAATCTGCAAGCTGATAATCTGTTTTTACAAAATAAAGTTCAATTGTTCCTTTTTCTACATTGTCTTTGATAAAATGATACCTGACATCAATATGTTTGGTTTTCGTATGCTGGACAGGATTAGCAGATATCGCGATTGCACTCTTCGAGTCACAATATATTGGTATTTTATCAAACTTGAATCCGTAGTCTCGTAGTTGTGTTCGCATCCACAGAACTTGAGAGCTGCAACTGGCAGCAGCTACATACTCTGCTTCAGCAGTCGATGTGGAAACGCATAATTGTTTCTTTGATGCCCAGCTAACGAGCTTGTCTCCAAGAAATTGAATGTGACCTGAAGTACTCTTTCTGTCCAACATGCAACCTGCATGATCTGCATCTGAATAGGTAGTCAGTTGAAACCCAGTATCTTTAGGATACCACAGACCAAGATCTGCGGTGCCCTTCAGATATCTAAATATCCGTTTGACAGCAGCCAAATGGGATTGTTTAGGAGCAGGCTGATATCTAGAACATAAGCATGTTGAAAACATAATATCTGGTCTACTAGATGTAAGATACATTAAAGACCCTATCATACCTCTATAAGTTCTAACATCAACACTTTTACCCGAAGGATCATTGCTAATTTTAGTACCTGGTGTCATCGGGGTTCCAATTGGTTTACAATTTTCCATTTTAAACTTCCGAAGAATATCCAAAATGTACTTAGATTGGTGAATGAAAATCTTCGTTGAAAACTGTTTAACTTGTAATCCGAGAAAGAAATTAATCTCTCCCATCATACTCATTTGAAAACGTGACACCATGAGGTTAGAAAAGTTCTTGCAGTATTTAGGATTAGTAGAGCCAAATATTATATCATCAACATATATTTGAATAAGGATGATATCGGCTTTTTCCTTTTTGATGAACAAAGTGGTATCTATTTTACCTTTGGAAAAACCAGACTTGACCAAGAATTTAGATAGAACATCATACCATGCTCGAGGGGCTTGTTTCAAACCATACAGGGCTTTGTCCAAGATGTAGAAATGATATGGCTTATCTGGATTCACGAACCCTTCTGGTTGAGACACGTATACTTCCTCCTTAAGAATGCCATTCAGAAAGGCTATTTTCACATCCATCTGATAGACTGTGAAATTCTTATGAGCTGCGTAGGCTAGAAACATGCGGATTGCTTCTATACGCGTTATTGGATCATACGTCTCATCGTAGTCTATGCCTTCCTCTTGCCGGTAACCTTTGGCAACAAGTCTTGCTTTATTCCTTATGACGATACCATCTTCGTCCTTCTTGTTTTTGAATACCCATTTAGTGCCAATCACGGATTTACCTTCCGGTTTTGGAACTAATCTCCAGACCTTCAGGTCTTCAAACTAATTTAATTCGTGTTGCATAGCAGAAACCCAATCCAAATTAGCTAAAGCCTCTGATACACGTGTGGGCTCTATCTTGCTGAGGAATGAATCATGCAAACACTGGTTTAAGGTTGCTGACCTAGTTTGCACAGGATTGTTAAGATCTCCAATTACTTGGTGTAAAGGGTTCTCTTTGGTCCAGCGATGCTCATGAGGGAGTGGAGTAGATGAAGTTTGAACATGATCATCATCTAAAAATCCACTATCAGGGTCTTCAGTTTGAAAAATAGGAGGGGGTTTGCAGTTGAAGTTTTAGGTGCAGAAGCAACAATTGGAACAACAGACTCTGGCTGTTGAGACTGAAGTAGAAGCGTTATCCAAATTTTTCTTTGTAGAAACAGGTTCTGGACTGATCTGTCCAGAAGCTAATACTCCAGTAATCACGGGTTCTGAACTGAGTTGTTCAGAAGCCATTTCTTCATCAAATGTTACATTGACGCTCTCTACGACTGTCTTTGACTCCTTCAGATAAACACGGTATGCTGCAGATGTTGAAGAATAACCAATGAAGATACCCTCATCCGCTTTAGCACTGAATTTGTTCAGATTCTCTCTATCGTTAAGCACGAAACACTTACACCCAAATATATGAAAATACTTGATTGTCGGTGTTCTGTTGTTGATCAGCTCATATGGAGTCTTTTGGAAACGGAGGTGTATCATGGATCGATTTTGAGTATGACATGCAGTTGACACAACTTCTGCCCACAGAAATAGAGGTATGTCCGATTGGCTAAGCATAGTACGAGCGGACTCGACTAGCGTTCGATTTCGCCTTTCGACTACTCCATTCTGTTCAGGTGTACGTGCAACAGAGTATTGATGTGATATCCTGACCGATTGGAGATATTCTTCGACTGTTTTGTTTTTGAACTCTGTGCCGTTATCCGTCCGAAGAAATTTGACTTGTCTCTGCATATTCACCTGGGTCGTCTTTAAGAAAGTAATGAGAACTTCGGGAGTCTCATCTTTTGATCGTAGAAATTTGACCCACGTGTATCTTGAATAATCGTCCACAATAACCAACACGTGTATCTTGACCCATGTGTATCTTGTTCTCATCGGACCGCAGAGATCCATATGTAACAACTCTAGTGGAGAACTAGTTCTTGGTTCAGGTTTATGTGCGGCTCTCTTCATCTTACCCTTTTCACATGAAGCACACAAGTGTTCTTTCTCATATCTCAGTTCAGGAAGTCCTTTTACCAATTTATCTTTTACCAACTTGTTGATATACTCGAAAATTCAGATGTGATAATCGTCGGTGCCAAAGCCAACTTTGTTGCATCGAAGCTTTTGATAATAAGCAAACATGACTGTCATTCTGAACCTTTGAAAGATTGATGGTGTAGATATTTGTCTTTCGCTTGCCAAATAAGAGTTCTGGTCCGTCTTCAAAACGAACCGAACATCTCTTAGCTTTGAAGTTGACCTCTAACCCTTTGTCGCAGAATTTACCGATGCTAAACAAGTTGTGCCCTAAACCTTCGACATAACTCACCTTCCTAATCGTTATGTTGTCTTTAATGATATCACCATATCCAAAGATTGGTGAAACTTGGTCGTTCCCAAATCTGACATTGCCGCTGAATTTCTCTGTATAATTAGACAATAAAGCTTTCTGGCCGATCATATGCTTGGAACAGCCGCTATCCAAGTACCACATATGCCAGGTCTGCAAGAGAAATCAGGAAACAATAACTTTAGGTATCCATTTAAAAACGAGTCCTAACAGATTAGCACATGATTTTGGTATCCATTTGAATATGGATCCTCCTTTTCGTTGAAAACTTTTAAAAACATTTGATCTTGAAGAATAAACATGATAAGATCCAAACCAATCAGTAGAATTATGAGAATTAGCAAAATCATTTCTCCGATAATGAAAAGATTTAGTAGTAATAGGAGATAATTGAATCAATTGCTTTATTGAATAATGCTTGTAAGAAGTTACAAGGTTTTGTTTAGGTGAAGCAAGTTGACCAACTACATCATTATCACTACTAACATATCTAGTACATGAGTTATCAGAAACTGATTTAGCTATCTCATCATTCTTCCTCTTTGGTCTCCATTCAGATCTCGCTTTCAACCTTTTCTTCCTTAAATCTAAAACATAAGATTTAGATTTATTAGGAAAATCAGATTTCTGAGATTGAGTTTTGTTTTGTGTACCAGTGTATTTATGTTTCTGTAATCGCTGTTTCTCATGTTTCTTACCTTGAGCATAGTAATCAGCAGTTACATAAACTGATTCACCAACCTTAGCTGATGACTCACCAATATTAAAACCACTTGGTAACACTTTTTCGTTTATAAGACAAGTAGAATGATCAGGAAGAGTAGCATTGATGTCAAATATATCAATTTCTTCTATGTACCCATCATCAGAATTAAGAAAGTCATTTGTAGACTCAAATAAGTCATCAAAATTATCAGACGAAGTTTGAGGAGCCTTTGAAACTGTAGAACACTTTGTAGATTTAGATTGAAAAACAGTATTCTTTAAAACTGTAGAAAACATACTTTGTTCAATATCTACCAAAATTCTTTCATCAGAAACAACATTTTCAATCTCAACTATTTTGCTTTCAAGAATGAGTGGAGGAACATAAACCTTTGCAGTTGCAGGTTTTGCCTTCATCTCAGAAACAGAATAACTAGCAAAATAGTCATTTGAAAGAACTTTTGGTGTCTCAGAAAGATAACTATCATTTAACTTTGCATAGTTAAATGTGTTAGACCACAGTCTCATTGGATTCAAGATCATCCAAACTGAAGATCGCAATCTGAAGCTAAAGCCGGAACGTCGACTCTCGATATTAAAGTCTATGTCTATTTGTAATAAATGTCAATGTAATTCAATGTAATTGTTATTAGTTATATTAGTTATTAGATATTAGATCTAGTTAACTTAGTTAGATAAAGTTAGTTTCTAGTTTAGTTATTTAGTTGTTAGAAATAATATCTAGATATTAAATCTAGATATTATCTTAGGAAGTATGTTCAACACACTAGTTAGATTAGTTGTGTATCTCACTCTCAGATAGATAAGAAAATTAAAAACATACAAACACACACTTAAAAGGTGTAAAAGAGAGAAAAACAGAGAACACAAATCCAAGCTTAAAATCGATCAACCTTGTAACTCATTTGTTATAATCAATACAGGTTGGTAATCATTTTGTGTTGTTATTCTATAAAACTTGATAGTATTGTTGGACCGACAATTGGTATCAGAGCCTATTAAGATCAAAACAAGTTTTCAGAAAAACGACTCTGTGTTCTTCAAGAAAAATTGACTTTGTGATTTTGAGTGTTTTAGGTGTTAGAATCGATCAGGTTGTGATCGTACTACATGCTAGATCGAGTTGTTGATATTTGATTTCACTTTTAAGCTTAAATCGAGTTCCAATTTGTGGATTTTATGTGAAAAAGTCGAAGTGGGTAAGTTCACTGTGCCGTCGATTTTATTTCGAAAAAGTGTGTTTTAGAGAGATCGAGTGCTTACATACTTTTCTAAAAGTGTTTCTAGACACATTGGTAGGGTTTGGTATTGCTAAATCGTTTCAGGAACAGATTTTAGTCGATCTTTAGAAGTTCAGGACGAACACACGCATACCAGAGGAAGAACAGGCCGCAAAGTCCTACTGTGCGCGTCCCAAAGGACCCGCAAAGCATACTTCTCGGCTCCCAAAGCACCCGCAAAGCACATATCATCTCACTTCTCGGTTCCAAGTCAGACACGCAAACCTTAGACCCGCATATCTCAACTGTACGCTTCTCACTAGACCCGCATACCTAAGTGTGCGCTTCTCACTAGACCCGTATACCTCAGTGTGCGCTTCTCACTAGACCCGGAAACCTCAGTGATGACATCCAGAGAAGCCCTTGCAATAGGAACTGACACCAAGCCACCAGTTCTCTTCAAAGGAGAATACGAACAGTGGAAGGATCGGTTTCTGAACTTCATTGACATACATGAGCTGGGTGATTTCATCAGGACATCTATAGAAGAAGGGGTTATGAGACCACCAATGACGACTCGTGTAGTTGATAATGTGCTGACTCAGGTTGAACTTAAGTATCATAAACTACAAGATGATAACCTCAGAAGAGCCAAAGGCGACAGATTAGCTAAGTCATACATCTTACAAGGAATCCCAAATGAAATATACGTAAAGATTGACAGCTACAAGGCCTCCGGTAAAGAAATGTGGGATCAGCTTGAAAAGATGATGCTGGGCTCAAAGGTTGGAAATCAGCTGAAAATCTCCAACTGCCTAAATAATTATGAAGAATTTAGAGGCAGGGTGGGAGAAACTTGAGAAGAAACCTATGATAGGTTTGTGACTTTGCTGAACGAACTTAGCAAGAACAAAGTTCACAAATCTCAAATTGAGCTGAACGTCAAATTCCTGAGCATTCTTCAACCGGAATGGAAAAGATTTGCTAGGAAAATGAAGCAGATTAAAGACTTGAATGAGATTCCACTTCACGAGGTGTATGAAACCCTCCGACAGAATGAAGAAGAGGTGGATGAAATTCTAGATGAGAAGAGGCAGAGAGGAAAGATAGTTGATGACACAGTCGCTCTTGTAGTCAGGAAGAAGAAGAACATGACGATTGTGTACGAATCAGAAGAAGATGAAGCTAATGCAAACTCTGACACAGATGAAAATGATCAGCTGAAGCAAGAAATGATGATGCTGACAAGTGCTTTTCAGAAAAGGTTCTACACAAAGCCAAGTTCAAACAGTCAGAGATACTCTTCTGGTCCAAACAACTACATCCACAAAGAAAGGGTTGAAGGCAGTAGGTATGAAGGAAAGAGATTTGAGGGAAAGAGAACAGAAGAGAGGAAACCTGAAGAGAGAAGGTATCAGTATGAAGGAAAGAGAATAGAGGAGAGGAAACCGAAAGAGAGAAAGTTTAAAGCTGAAGGATCCAGTCAGCCAGAACCACCAACGTGGTACAACTGTGGCAAAATCGGTCACTTTGCCAAGGACTGCCGCAGATCAAAGGTCAGAAACTCCGACTACTACAAGAACAAGATGCTTCTTGCAAACCAACAGGAGGCTGGCAAGGCACTGATGGCTGAGGATGAAAACTAGCTTGATCACTCAGATGAAGAAGAAGAGGATGAAGAAAAAGATGAAGCCGTCAACATGTGTTTGATGGGCCAGATAGAATCAGATGCTAATGTTGATTCAGATGATGAAGAAGAAGAGGTATGTAATCTATCAGATTTAGAGTTTATGAATAAAATGCATGCCATGAGTTTAAAACAAAAAGAGTTAGAATCTAATCTTGAGCGAGAAAATGGTGTTAGAACTGACAAAAACCAATTGATACAGAAACTTCGCAATGAAATTGTTGAGAAGAAAGTATTGGTTGAGGTTTTACATAAAGATAATGACACAAACGCTAAGGAAAAGACAATAATTCTAAAAGAGAATTCAGATCCCAAGTCTAAACTGCTAAAATGTGAGATTGATAAATATGAGCTTACAAAATTGCATTCTTCATGTGTTGAAGAAAACAAAACTTTAATTGCAAAAATAGATGCTTTGGAAAAGAAGTTGTACTCATTAGGTCAGAGTGAACAAACCATTCATCTTAACAAACCGTTAGAAAACAAAGACAATTGGGGAATCGGTTATAAGAATCCTCACTGTCTACAAAAAGGGATGTCTGAAGTGCCATGACTTTATGATCATCTTAATATGCTATTAGCTCGCAGAATCCCTGAGTTTAAAACTTTTTGGACTAAACTATCGGAAAAGGATGAAGCCAATGAAACGGAAAAACGGTTGAAATCAGCTAAAGTTCATCTTCCATTTTGTTATGTGAAACTGAATAATAGTTATAATGAAAATCCAATATATCAAAAGAAGAAAACTCTTTCTAGTGATTTCTTTCCAAGTTATTCTGAAAAGGAAATGGAGGCGAAGTCTATTAAAGGTAAACTATATGTCCCTCCTCTCGTTTTGGAAAGTAAAATTTCTGAACTCGAGAATTCTTTATCAGATGAAAGACTTTTGATAAATATTGAGCAAAATGTTTTTTCAACTGTGTTTTCAAATTCTGTTATTTCAAAAGCTTCAAACTCTGAGGATACGTTTGGTTCATCAAATAAAGAGCTTAATTTTCTTAACTCTAACGGTAGTTTCGATGGTTGTTTTGAACAATTTGACTTTAATACAAAACTTCCTAACCATTCATCCTTTGTTAAGAAATCTTCAAGAAAAAACCAGTATGCCTGTAAACGGTGCAAAATCAACGAAAATTGATAATTCAGTCTCTGTGAAAGCTAAACATGCTAAAGGTAAGAAAATATCTCAGCATTCACAGAAACCGAACACTACTGGTAATCCGAAGAAGAAGCAATCGCTTGTTGCTCAAAGGTCTAACTCACCAGCTTTACATGTTTCAGATCTGAGCAATCAAAGGCCAGACGTAAATTCTCAATGGCAACCCAAACGGAAGCTTGACAAGACTGTTTTATCGTTTAGTAGTGTTAATTGTAATAAGACTTCGCTTACTAAAGATGTTGTGATTGCTGATATTGCTGTTTTGAACCCAAAACTTGTTGTTTCTCGGAAACAATATACAATGAAGCAATTATTTCAGTTATCTTTATCTGCTGGAAAGTCTTCTATTTATGATAAACATGTCTCTATTTCTTGTCAAGATTCTGGAGATTGGTTTGGCAACTACCATGTGCATACATATCATACTAATTCTTCACATGCATTTCAAAAGAAAAGAGGACCCAATTTGAAATGGGTACCAAAAACTTGTGCTAACACAGCAGGACCCAAATTCCAGTAGGTACCTAAGGCTAAATCTGTGTTGCAGGCACACAAAGCTTAAAGAGAAAGCAACTTCTGATTATGTACAGATCAGGACTCGTTCTTCAATGTCAAAAATAGGTTTTTGGATAATGCAGTTCAAAACCCGAACATCAAAGTCAAAATAGGCTTTTGAACAAATCAGTTCAAGACCCGCACTTCTATAATCAAAGTGAAAATTTCAATGTTGTCGTATGAATATCTAAATTTGTAATTTCTCTTATGCAGACTAGTCATACATGGTTCTTGGACAGCGGATGTTCCAAGCACATGACAGGGCAAAAAGAGATACTGTCTAATTTTAAAGACAAATATTGCGGAACAGTAAGATTTGGCAACGACCAGTTTTCTCCAATCATGGGATACGGTGATGTACAACATGACAATATCACTATCAAGAAGGTGAGCTATGTAGAAGGCTTAGGACACAACTTGTTCAGTATAGGCCAGTTCTATGACAAAGACTTAGAGGTCAACTTCAAAGCCAAGAGATGTTCAGTTCGCAATGAAGACGGCGAAGAACTCTTGGTCGGTACTCGAGAAACAGACCTCTACACAATAAACTTATCAAATTTCCAGACTGACAAGCAAGTTTGTCTATTGACGAAAGCATCGATGCAACAAAGCTGGTTATGGCATCGAAGGCTCTCTCACCTCAACTTTCGGTACATCAACAATCTGGTCAGTGGAAAGCTCGTCAAAGGACTTCCAGAGCTGAAATATGAAAGAGAACATCTTTGTGCAGCTTGTGAAAAGGGCAAGATGAAGAGGGCACCTCATAAACCGAAGCCTGAACCAAGTACCAATGCTCCTTTAGAGTTATTGCATATGGACTTATGCGGTCCGATGCGAACTCAAAGCTTAGGCGGCAAGAAGTACATACTCGTGATCGTGGACGATTACTCGCGATACACATGGGTCAAGTTTCTACGTTCAAAGGATGAGACACCAGATGTTCTCATCACATTCCTAAAGACGACCCAGGTGAATCTGCAGAAACCGGTCAAGTTTCTACGAACAGATAACGGCACAGAGTTCAAGAACAACAAAGTTGAAGAATATCTCGAATCTGTCGGGATTTCACATCAATACTCTGCTGCTCGAACGCCTCAACAAAATGGAGTGGTCGAAAGAAGAAACCGAACGCTAGTCGAGGATGCTCGTACTATGCTAAGTCACTCTGACTTACCTCTATTTTTATGGGCAGAAGTTGTTTCGACCGCGTGCTACACACAGAATCGATCCATGATACATCGAAGATTCAAGAAGACTCCTTATGCATTAATCAACAACCGAATACCGACAATCAAATATTTCCATATATTTGGGTGTAAGTGTTTCGTTCTAAATGACAGGGAGAATCTCAATAAGTTCAGTGCTAAGGCGGATGAAGGGATCTTCATTGGATATTCCTCGACATCAACTGCATTCCGAGTTTATCTAAAGAAGTCAAGAACGGTGATTGAAAGCATCAACGTCACCTTTGATGAAGAAATGGCTTCCGAACAACAACGTTCAGAACCCGTTATAACCGGAGTACTAGCTTCTAGGCAACTCAGTCCAGAGCCTGCGTCTCAACAGAATAAATCAGACGAAGCTTCAACTTCAACTAACCATTTATCTGATTTAGATTTATTATTTGAATTGTTTTATGATGAATTTCTTGGATCTAATGTAAAGAAATCTGTTGTGGTTGACAGGATGGAAGACTTAACGACTACTTATCCAACCAGTTCAGATGACTCTATTGAATCAAACGCCCCGATTCAACAAGAAATTACAATTCAAATGCCGACTACAACAATTGAAGAAGTGTCGAATGATAAAGAGACAGAAGTAGCTGCAACAGTAGGAGATTCTGTACAGATCAATCTACAGCCAGATCAAGCTGTACCTGCTGAGCTCTCTGAACCTGCCACTTCAACTGAAACCATCATTCCTCCTGAACAATCAGAAGAAGGTACAAGTGGATTTGTAGATGATACCACTGACATACAATCATCTAATCCATTACCTCATGAACATAAATGGACCAAAGAGCATCCGATAATACAGATAATTGGCGATCCATCAAAACCGGTGCAAACTAGGTCAGCATCAATGAACATGTGCATGCATGACTCCTTTCAGAGCAAGTTCGAGCCATCACGCGTAACGGAAGCACTTGCTGATCTAGAATGGGTGATCTCAATGCAAGAAGAGCTAAATCAGTTCGACGCACTTCAAATCTGGAGACTCGTACCAAAGCCTAAAGGTAAAACCATTATAGGTACGAAGTGGATTTTCAAGATAAAGAAAGACGAAGATGGTACCGTTATCCGAAACAAGGCAAGACTAGTAGCCAAAGGATACAGACAAGTGGAAGGAATCGACTACGACGAGACATATGCTCCTATGGTGCGATTAGAGGCAATCAGAATGTTTCTAGCCTACGCAGCCCACAAGAACTTCACGGTCTTTCAAATGGACGTGAAGACAGCATTCCTAAATGGTAGTCTGAAGGAGGAAGTCTACGTCTCTCAGCCAAAGGGTTTTGTCAATCAAAAGAAGCCAAATCACGTTTACAATCTCGACAAAGCACTCTACGGTCTGAAACAAGCACCTCGAGCCTGGTATGATGTCCTTTCCACTTTTCTAGTCAAGTCTGGGTTTTCAAAAGGTACGGTGGATACCACTTTGTTTATCAAAAAGGAAAAAGGCGATATCATTTTAATTCAAATCTATGTATATGATATTATCTTTGGTTCTACAAATACTAACTACTGTAAGAATTTTGCAAACCTTATGGTGTCTAGATTTCAGATGAACTTGATGGGAGAGATGAATTTCTTTCTCAGTTTACAAGTAAAACAATTTTCATCGGGTATTTTTATCAATCAATCAAAATACATTAGAGATATTCTTCGGAAGTTCCAAATGGAAAATTCAAAACCGATTGGTACCCCAATGGCACCAGGTACTAAAATTGGCACCGATCCTTCGGGAAAGGCTGTTGATGTTAGGACTTATCGAGGGATGATAGGTTCTTTAATGTATCTTACGTCGAGTAGGCCAGATATAATGTTTTCAACATGCTTATGTGCAAGATATCAGGCCAATCCTAAAGAAATCCATATGTCTGTTGTGAAGCGCATATTTAGGTATCTAAAGGGCACTGCATATCTTGGTCTGTGGTATCCTAAAGATACTAGTTTTGAACTAATAGCCTACACAGATGCAGATCATGCAGGTTGTATGTTAGATAGGAAGAGCACGTCAGGACACGTACAGTTCCTCGGTGACAAGCTAGTAAGTTGGGAATCGAAGAAGCAACTTTGTGTTTCAACCTCCACGATCGAAGCAGAATATGTAGCTGCTGCTAGCTACTGTTCTCAGGTCTTATGGATGCGAACTCAATTGCGCGACTACGGTTTCCACTTCAATAAGATCCCGATATACTGTGACTCCAAGAGCGTCATCGCAATTACAGCGAATCCTGTTCAACACACCAAGACAAAGCACATAGACGTCAGGTATCACTTTATTAAAGATCATGTTGAAAAAGGAACAATTGAACTTTTCTTTGTAAAAACTGATTATCAACTTGCCGATTTGTTCACCAAACCCTTAGACGAAAAGAGGTTCAACTTTCTTATCTCTAAGCTTGGTATGTTAAATCTTAAAATCTAATCAGTAGTTACCTATAAAAGTTCTCTAAATTGTATACTTTTTCATCATTTCTTCATTCTTAACTCTGATTGATATCTGCACTTCTATCAAATGTTCATGATCCAAGGGGGAAAATGAGAAGAAATTGACATCTGGTCAATATTATTTCGAGGGGGAGCTCATAAAATTTGTGCATGTACCTTTTAATGTCAATTTTTTTTTCTAATGCAAGATTTTAGAGGGAGTTATTCAATTCAAAAGGGAGTTCGGATATGACTTCTGATTATTTCTGATCAGAACTCGTTCTTTAAAAAGTTTTACTGCTTTTTTGTCTTCTCATTATAAGTGAATAAATTTTACTTTGACTTGACATAAGACTTTTGCAGAATTTTTGAGAGAAGCTTTAAAAGTTTATATGTTTATGACTTAAAGCTTAGCTTCATGGGATGTAAGATCGAACGTAAAGGTATAATCCTTTATCTTAATCTCATATATGGTTGAAAGAAGGACAACTTTCAATCATTGGAAAACATTGTTTTTAATGTTCAAACTACTTCCCGATTTTTCAACAGATTTTATATTTTCGGAGTGTATTTTAAATGTTTTCATGATCTAAATTGTGCTTTAACTGAAATAGTTAAACCAATCTGAGCATCACGTGCATCATAGGAAAACAAAGAATCATTGTGCTAGGTATTAACACAACTTCTATGGAATCACCTTAACCAGTGATTTCTACCCAAGAAGTTAATTCTTAGTGATTGAGTGTGCAAATCGAAAAGAAATGAGTGTGATTAGAGAAAGCAAAAAGTTTAAAAGAAAGAGTTTGTGAGAACAGAGTTAAAAGAATATCACAACTCTGCACCAACTTTTTCTGAGCCGGGTAGCCACAATTCTAGTGATTCACAATTCTTTGGTGATCATTGTTGAAACAGGAAACTAACCCATGCCAACTCTTGATCAAACCTCACCATCTACTCATTTTCTTCTTCACAAGAAAGTGTTTCACATTTTCAAAGGGGATGCAGCACATATGCTATCTGATTTTCATTCGGAAAATCTGGATATTGAAAAGAAGGAAGCCTGCCCCACCTTCGCATTTCAATCATGCACATTGAGTCTGTGTTTAACTTACTATAAGCAATCATCAAGTGCTTAATTCTTTCTAACACAAGCACGAACACACAAGGAATTAGTTTCTTTGTCATAACGTTTATAGAAATAACCTTTGTCGTGTTTCGATGATTAAATGGAAGCCCTGGGGGAGTCAACATCAAACAGCTCCTTTCCAATGTGTATTTGTTACACACAGTGACTTAGTGTTACTAACAGGCATGTTAACTGATTCATTAGTTGATTCAGGTGTTACACGACTATTTTGTCTGGATTTGAAAAGATCTGGATGAATATCTTTTGAATTGACGGATCAGGGGCTCTAACTGCAAGATAGACATTTCTTAAAAATAATTTTCATGAAGTCGTTGCACTTAACTTCAAAAAGGGGGAGAATGACTACACAAGAAATGGCAAAGATCACATGTTTCAAGAATCACGTCCACTCTTCAAAGGGGGAGATTGTTAGAAAAAGACATGCTGATTTAAGAGCTAGAGAAAGAGATTGCATCTTCTGAGCTGAACAAGAAGACTGAATTGCTAAAATCATTTTCGTAATGATCTTGATCCAAAGGGGGAGATTGTTAGACCACAGTCTCATTGGATTCAAGATCATCCAAACTGAAGATCGCAATCTGAAGCTAAAGCCGGAACGTCGACTCTCGATATTAAAGTCTATGTCTATTTGTAATAAATGTCAATGTAATTCAATGTAATTGTTATTAGTTATATTAGTTATTAGATATTAGATCTAGTTAACTTAGTTAGATAAAGTTAGTTTCTAGTTTAGTTATTTAGTTGTTAGAAATAATATCTAGATATTAAATCTAGATATTATCTTAGGAAGTGTGTTCAACACACTAGTTAGATTAGTTGTGTATCTCACTCTCAGATAGATCAGAGGATTCACACATACAAACACACACTTAAAGGTGTAAAAGAGAGAAAAACAGAGAACACAAATCCAAGCTTAAAATCGATCAACCTTGTAACTCGTTTGTTATAATCAATACAGGTTGGTAATCATTTTGTGTTGTTATTCTATAAAACTTGATAGTATTGTTAGACCGACAAAATGGTAGTTTCATTTTCTTTATATTCTTTCTATTTTCAGTTTGTTTGGCCTCAACTTCTTCTGGTAATTTGGTAACAAATTTGGGTTTTAAATGAGTATGTTTACCAGCACAAGCAAGAAAATCAAAATTATAAAGTGCTGGTTGTTTTCTGATTGCTTTCTTTATATAATGGGGGTTTTCAAAACCAAGACCCCAATTTTCCTTAACACCAGCCTCTTCGTTAGGTGCATTGAGAAAAATGGTTTGATCTGTTTGGCCTCTTGCATAGAGTTTGGCTTCCAGACCATTTACCTTCTTATTCAAAAGCTTGTTCTCAACCTACAATTTATGAATAGTTAGTGCAGATTCTTTCTTCTCAAATTCAGACTTAGAAATTTTAATTTCAAAATCAGAAATCTTCTTTTCAAAACAATCTACTTGAGTTTTAGAATCAGAAGCAGACTTGCGTAAAGAATCAATTAGATTTTTGTTCCCAATAACGGACTTATTAAGCTCAAAGACCTTATTGTTTATTTTAGCAACTCTGTCCTTTTCCTTTTTCAGTTTAACTTGAAGGTCTTTAAGCTCAACCATCATGGCTTCCATTTTGGTTATGAAATCTTTTTCAGTTAAGTTCATTACCTCATCAGCCGCTTCATCATCTGACTCATCATATTTTACCACCTTGCCCATTAAGCATATATGAGCAGCTTCTTCTTTCTCTTCCTCTTCACCATCTGAATGATCCAGCCAAAATTCGTCTTCAACCATTAATGCTATGCCCACTTCTTGTTGTTTGGCCAATAGCAGTTTGTTCTGATAGTACTGGGAGTTGCGAACCTTTGGCTTTCGACATTCTTTAGCAAAATGTCTAATCTTGCCATAGTTGTAGCATTTGATTGGATCATTTGCTGGCTTTTCAGCAACGGTATAATCATTCACAAACTTCTTTCTTTCTTCGGGTTTCTTCTCAACAAATTTGTTTCCTTCTACCCGTTTCTTGTGCTCATGATTCTTGGAACTGGATGAAGAGTACCTCTGAGAATTGGATCCTGACTTTTTGTAGAATTTCTTTTGAAATGCACGGGTCAATAATAACAAAGCTTGTTTGAGGCTTTCTCCATCATCCCCATTTGATTCAGAACTGGTCATAACTTTCTTCTTTTCTCCAGCAACCAGTGCAATTTGATCGGGAACTTTTTCTACCTTCTTTTTCTCAGCTCTTTTCTCTTCAACTTCTTCTTCATTTTGCCTCAGAGTCTTATAAACCTCATGTAACGGTATGTCATTCAGATCCTTCATTTGTTTCATCCTACGCGTATGCTTCTTCCATTCAGGTTGTAGGATACTCAGGAATTTGACATTATTCTCCAGCTGCTTCTTTTTCACTTTGTTCTTTGTCAGTTCATTCAGAAGCAAGACAAACCGTTCATAGGTGTCTTCCAGGGTTTCATTCTCTTTGGCTTTGAATTCTTCATAGCTATTGATGCAGTTAGCCACTTTCATCTGATTCTCGACCTTGGATCCCATCATCATCATCTTTTGCAATTGATCCCACATCTTCTTAGCATTTGCCTTGTAACTATCAATCTTGATGTAGATGTCATTTGGGATACTTTGAAAAAGTAAGGATCTTGCTTGTTTATCTGCTTTATACCGTCTTTTCTGTTCCTCTGAATATTGACCATACTCTACTTGAACTGTTTTCATCTTCTGTTTCTTTCCTCAGTACCATCTTCACTATCAGATGAATCATCATCAGGTATTTGAACTGTGATTGGTACCATAGGACCTTCTGTAATTGACAGCAGAATGTTTTCCCCATTTGCATGTCTGTCTACAAAATCCAGAAATCTGTCTTTCCACTGTTCGTACTCTTCTTTAAAAAGAACTGGAGGCTTGACATCAGTACCAATGGAAAGAGCATCTTTGGAAGTCATCTTGTTTAAACTTGTTTGAAAAGATATGCAATAAGAAACTAGAAACTGATCGTTAGACCAAATATGAAATCACAAGAAAAAATCTTAAAATATAGAAGAAAAAAAATCAGAAATTTTGAAATTTGTTTTTGACTAAGTGACAAAACTCGCAAGTCACGGTAGAACTGGCAAGTCACTATTGCTGAAAAACCCGCAGACTAAAGCTTGCGCGTTTGTAAAATTCGCATGCAAAGACTTGCGTGTTCTGATAAACTCGCAGATAGCTGAAACTCGCTAGCCGTTGAAACTCGCAAGAGACTGTTCTCGATGAAACTCGCTAATGCCTGAACACGCAGATCACTATTCACTGATAAACACGCAGGCTGAGGCGAGCGTGTTTGAGAAACTCGCTAGGTACTACTAGCGCGTTTTGATAAAACTCGCTAACCACTGTTTACATATAAACTCACAAGCTGAGGCGTGCGCGTTTGAGAAACTCGCAAGATACTACTAGCGCGTTTGAGCAAACTCGCTAACCAAGACTTGCAAGTTCCAACACTTAGATAATTTTCTGAGATTTTCAAACTCGCACGATGAACGAACTCGCAGAACCCTGTTCCTGATGAAACTTTCACACTTAGACTAGCGCGTTTGTAGAACTCGCTAATCGCTACGTGTGTGTTTTAGTCCTTAGAAAATTTTCCCAACTTTTAAAACTCGCAGAAAACACCTTGCGTGTTCTAAGAACTCGCTAATAACGCCTTGTGCGTTTTGGCCAAAAATGAAATTCTTCAGCTTGCGCGTTCTATCGAAGAACTTGCGCGTTTCTCAGATGAACTAGCGCGTTTTTCCGATCTAGCGCATTCTTCAGTCTGTCGAACCAAAATTTGATTTTTCCATCTGATTTCGATCAAACCTTTGTCAATTGGCTTGAAATTTTGTAGGGATGCTCGATTACGATACTAGAACTGATTACAATATAAGAATTTCAAAAACAAACACAAAAATGATACAATTTGAATTGAATACAGTGCTTGAAACTCGTGAACTGTAATACAAAAAAAAATCGAAATTATCTATCAATTACAATGCAAATGACAAATTTGACTATACAGACTCGATCAAATACACTCTACGATCACAACCTGATCAATTTCAAAACCTAATTCGTACTAAAACTCAGAATTTGATCCTTCGACTCAAGAACATAGTGTCTAACATTTTCTTGATTTCATTTCAACTTTTGGATCTGCTCTGATACCAATTGTTATTCTTACCTGTTTGATTTCAATCAAACACAAAACAAGAATTCAATTACCTGTTTGATTTCACTTTCAAATCAACGATTACACTTTCTCTCTCTAGAACTCTCTCTCTCTCTCTACAATACTCTCTTTATGAAAAATCTATCTCTCTCTAGCACACCTTCTGTTGATACCATCTATCATCTAGAAACAGAAATACAAGGTATTTATACCTACAAGTTACAAGGAAACAAAAAGTACAAAACAATCAACTTTGACTTTATTACAAATAGACTTTGACTTTAATGAGAATTGACTTTCTCAGCTTTGAATTCTTGAACTTTGACTTTTGTCTTCTTGATCTTGTATCCAACTATTTCATGCTCTAACACCAACCACAGATCTTTTGATGTTTCACATGAGTCAAGGGACTGAAAGATGTCATTTGGAATGCCCATTATGACTAGCCTTTTGGCTTTCTTTGCAAGGTCATGCAGGGCACTCTCTTGCTCAGTCCACTCGTTAATAGGTTTGGGATGCTGGTATTTAGGTATTTCTAGAGTGTTTGCAGTAGCGGGAACACGAGGGACAGTGGTCATTGGAATGTAAGGAGGATTGTGAAGAAACTTGACCAGTCTAGGATCCACACCTTCAAGAAAGTGTACCATCCTGATTTTCCACTTAGGATATTCATCCCTCAGTAGAGTAGGAGGTTTTGATTGAGATCCTGAACTAAAATAGTTGACTGTGTTCGCCATTTTCAGATGGAGAAAGTAGTACAGAAAAACAGAGTATGATATGAACTGTAGAAAGGAACAAGAATGTGCTCAACAATGATGAGTATTTGGTATGAGAGAGTTAATAACCAACAAATAAGTTTTGAATCTGTCTTTAGTGGGTCAAGCACACTTGCCTTTGAATCTATATCAAACTGGTTGAAATAGTTTCAGAAAACAGAGTATGTTTATGAATGGAGTTCAAAGTAAAGAACAGACTCAAACTACTACCTAGAATACAGGAATCAAGTATAGAACAGGATCCTTTGATATTAAGAATCAAAATCTGCTCTGATACCAATTGTTGATCCCAAATATGATGTTCTTAACTTGATAAACTTTTCACTACACACAAACTAACAAATAAGAGTGCGGAAGCGTTTTTGATATGTAGAGAAAATAGAACATTCAAGGTAGTAGACACACTAACAAAACAATGAACAGAATCGTAAAATGCAACAAGATAATTACTGAAGAAACTGTTTCATTGAATTTCTCAAGAACACCAAGAGCTCATAAGGTGTTTTGTTCTTTGACTTGACCACTAGAACTCTGTTTTGGACATAACAGGCAGTATTAACTGCTTCAGCCCAGAAAGTAATTGGCAATTTTGAATCAGCCAACAGAGATCTAGCAGCCTCTATTAGTGTTCTATTTCTCCTCTCAGCAACTCCATTCTGTTGAGGAGTCCTAGGGGCACTATATTGTCTCTCAATGCCTTTTTCTTCACAAAAGGTGTTTAGATCAAGATTTTTAAATTCAGTTCCATTGTCTGATCTAATGACTTTTACTTTTTGATTAGTTTGGTTTTCAATTCTTAGAATAAAGGATTTGATCAGTCTACTTGTCTCATCCTTAGTCCTTAGAAAATATACCCAAGTAAATCTAGAGTAATCATCAACAATAATTAGGCAATATGATTTCTTCCCTATGCTCATCACATTTGTAGGACCAAACAGATCCATATGTAATAACTGGAGACAAGAAGAAATTGTATTTAACTCTTTGGACTTATGAGAAGTTTTGTGTTGTTTGCCTTTAAGACAAGCAACACAATGATCATCACATGAAAAGACTTTTGATGGTAAACCTCTTACAAGGTTGTTTTTAACAAGTTTGTTCATTGTCTTGAAGTTCATGTGACACATCCTTCTGTGCCAAAGAGAGGATTCATCCATAGAAGCTTTTGAAACAAGACAGTTCAGGGATGAATCACTTGAAACATTGTCCATGTCGAGACAATAAACATTGTCCTTTCTTGGAGTTCTAAGTAGTATCATGCTTTCATCAACTACCTTGAATCCTGAAGCAAGGATCATATATTCTGTATTGGTAAATAATATACTATGTTGTTTGTCACAAACCTGTGATACACTCAATAGGTTGTACTTTAACTGATCAACATAGTAGACATCCTCAAATGTCATCTTACCTTTTGTAACATTACCTTTTCCACTTATTTTTCCACCTGCAAGATTGTCTCCAAATGCAACATGTCCTCCATTAATATGCTTGAAATCCTGAAGGCATGACATGTTGCCTATCATGTGCCTAGAGCAACCACTATCCACATGCTAGATGCTCTTCCCCTTAAGCTGTTGGTTGCCCTGCACATAAGATAAATCAGTTAGTATTGATTAGGAACCCAAGCCAAAGTGGTCTTGGGTACCCCTTTCTTATCAAAATATTTACATTCCTTCTTGACAAGATTTTTAAACTTTGACTCCTCATTGCTGGAGTACTTTGTCACAATAATGGGTTTGAATGCACTTTTGCTAGAAGCAGTACTGGTTTTAGAAGTACTAACTGCATTAGTAGCACTTGCATGCTTAGTAGTACTAACCTTGTTAGAAGTAGTAACTGTGTTAGCAGAAGTAACTGTGTTAGCAATAGTAACCTTTGAAGAAGTACTAACGGTGTTAGAAGCATTAATATTCTCAGCAGTACTAATACTGATAGCAACAGTATTACTTCTGGCAGCACTATCCCTGTCAGCGGTACTATTTGATGTAGCAGTACTAACAGTTTTAGTGCTTCTAGGCACCCACATTTTAATACTCTCTTTTAAAACCTTTTTCTTCATTTGGCCTTTGGTTTCAACATATTTCTTAGCCACATGTTTCTTTCCAGCCTTCCTATAACCAACAGGTTTTTGCATAAATCTTTGAAAGTTCATCTTTTGGTTAATAGGGTTAAAGAAACAGTGCTTAGCCAAATGATTCAACTTGCCACATATGAAACAAGGTTTTGGTTTGATTATCTTACTCAGATCAACTTCTTGTTTCTGAGCCCATTGATTATTACAGTTTCTTTGATTACCTCTCTTTTTACCAGAATTTAGGCTCTCAGTTTTATTGCAAGCACACTGTTTACAAGGGCCAGGATTCACAACAGTGGTCTGTTTGTAATGGACCTTGTTGGCCTTTCCTTTGGTCTTCTCTATCTCTTTAGACTTGACCCAAGTTTTTCCACATCCCTCATTGGTGATAATGTTGTTTTCTAAGGGTATCTCTTTACTCACAGCATTGTTCCCATTCTCACTGGCTTCTTTCTCAGTCATATCCTCAAAAACCACCTCATCCAAAGGATCAATCTTAAAGGCTTCCTCAGACAAGTCCTTTTTCTCCTTGGTCTCTAACAAGTCTGATGTAAGAGGGATGTAGTTGTTGTTGTAAGGAGGGGGTGTGTTGTTGTATCCAACACCAGGCTTCATCTTATCATGAATCTGAGCCTTTAGAAGAGAATCCATTGCTTTTGAAGCGTATGAAAACTTTTCTATATCAAGCTTAACCTTAGCTAGTTCTTCTTTCAACCTATCATTCTCTTCTTTGGACTTAGACAGTTTGATCTCTAACTCATTCTTTTCCCACTTCCAGTAGTTTGTGTCATAAGAGTGTTTAAGTTCATTGGCTTGGAAGCCTATGATTTGTTCTTCAAATTTCTCAACTATCAACACATAATCTCTTCTGTCCTTTTCTAATCTTTTGAGGTCATCACACATGTTTTGGTTATGATCCCTATACCTTTTGACAGTGTCTATGCAAGATTGAGTACAAAGATTAGAAATTACCTCAGAAGGGAGATCAGACACCTCTGCCATAAGAGCTTGATTCTGAATGGCTTCCTCAGCTTGGTCACTCCAGTCAAACCCCATTCCTTGTTGAGAAACAAGGGCTTGAGCAGAGTTCTTGTTTTGATTGTAGCCTCCATTCTGAGCTTGTTGGTGGTTGTTATTTGGCACACCACTTCTGCACTCTCTAGCAAAGTGTCCCTTCATGTGGCACTTATAGCATTCCACCTTTGTTTTGTCAAAACCAGCTTCATCTTCTCTTCTTTGAGAGAAGTTGTTCCTCCTAGTTCTTTTAATAAACTTCTTCACCCTCATAGATAACATGGCCATCTGCCATTTAATGTCCATCTCCTCCAGATCATCAGGGTGAATTTGTTCCAGATCATCATTAATCAAGGAGTTGTTGCTATGACTTGATAAAAAGGCTTCAAAGACAGTTTCAGTGCCTTTTTCTGAATTTATTCTACTAGCAGCACTAATTTCTTCAGGGTTGGCAGTAGTATCAGTGGATGCTGATAGAAGTGCTGCATTATGAATATACCCAGTAGGCTTCTTCTTAGCTTCTACTTCTGATTCAAACACTCTTAGATCATTATACAGATCATCTAGTTCCTTCTCTTCCAGATTGTCACTCTGTCTATATGAGACAGTGTACATAGTCTATTCATCCCCAAGAGATTTGAGGAACTTCCTGTTGATATCATCTTGCTCCATCTTTACTCCAACAATAGCCAGTTCACCAATAAGCTTGTTGAACCTGTCAAAAGTTTGAGTCATAGACTCATTCTTTGAAGAAGTGAAGTTCTCATACTGCTGCTTCAGAACATCCCTTTGATTTATTTTGGTGCTCTTAGTTTCAGCAAATCTTTTCTCTAGAACATTCCAGAGAATCTGAGCATCAGTGCAATTGCAGAATTGATGCTGATATTCATTGGGGATGGCCAAGAGCAGAGTGCTCAAGGCCTTCATCTCTGTCTTCCTGATCTTCCTCTCACCATCTGTCTTTGGTGGAGATCTTTTCCCATCTGGCCTTCAGTAGAGGGGCCATTCTCAATGACATCCCACATTGAGTAGTCAGTGAGGAGAATGTATTGCCTGATTCTGATCTTCCACATGTCAAACTCATTGGGTTTGAGCATTGGAACCTTAGAGACAAGAGTACTGTTTGATTCTGCAAAGTTTTCCATGATGAATGAATGAATGTTTCTGAGAGAACAGGATCTGATACCACTTGTCAGGATCGAATTCTCAACAAGAATTATTAATACTCAAAAACAATATTAAAGAAGCTGTGGAATAGCACTTTAATATTCAATAAGCAGAAAAACAATGAAACAGTGAATCACAATCAACTTGTAAACTTTATTTAATGATTCAAGTTACAAGCTTTTCATTCACAACCTCAATCTTGAAGAACAGGCTCTTTCAAGACGAATTATACTTCTCTAGAATTAGGAACTATGCCTTGAGGTTGATTCTCTCTAGAACAAAAACTCATAATTAATTCTCTATCTCTAACTATTCTAAACAATTCTATATATACTGAAAATAAAGATAATTACAAAACTTAAAAAGATCTTCATAATTATCTTCAAGCTTTCCATGTTTATCTCCAGACGCTATCTCTTCAGCATTATCTTCACATTATCTTAGAAGCAGCATTAATCACCTTGATCACCTTAGAAGCATTAACTGAATCTTGGCAGCATTAACTACTAAGCAGTACTAACTTTGACTAGCAGTATTAATTCTACTAGAAGTAGTAATACCTAGCAGTATTAACTTTAAGATCATCTGGCAGTACTAACTCTGAACTAGCAGCATTAATGACTTGGTAACATCTTTAGTTCCCAACATGCATCTTAATTCAAAATGATCGATGCAATAATTATTTGGAGCATTACCCAACAAGAAATGCAAAAATATTTGCAAGATTTTAGGGTCGTATGGTTTTAATAAGCATATACGATGTACCATTTTGAAACCAGATGCAATAAATATTTGGAACATTGCCAACAAGAAGAACATATAGGAGAAATGGATGTGACAATTAGATGAAAAGTTTTTATATTACTACAAATAAATATTCTAATGTATATTAACCGATAATAATTTATTATCATCCCAATTAAATATAACGGTGACAGTCTTTCATGTTGTAGTCCAGTGGTAAGGTAACATCCTGGGGGGGTCAGTGGATAGTATTCCTGACTACCCAGGTTCGAACCCCGTGGTGAGCATTCTGTGACATCCATGATCATGGGTCTGCCACATAGTGGTACCCTTAATTGGGTTGGGTCATGATCGACGGGGATTAGTCGGGTGACACCTTTAAGTGGGAGCCCGGATACCCCGAAAACGTGTAAATGTGTTAACATGCCGTTCAAAAAAATATATATAACGGTGACAAAATTTCAACAATATGAATTTGATCATTTTTTGGGATAAAACGATTAAGAAAATGAAGTCAAGATTACTTAAATATTAGCAAAGTTTGTCTCTCAAATTTACATTTGATGTTGCTTTAATTTCCCAATCAATGTGTCCAACGTCGAAGGATTAATAAAGAAAACTGCCTCCGTTTTTGGTATAATTTAATGTTGATTAATTAGGTTATATTAATTTAAATGACTGATATTTTTAATAATATATTTATAAATGTATTTATACTATACCACATTAATTTTGGGGATTCAAGAAATGCATTTTAATAATGTATGTCGGTACATCATATAATTTGTCAGTGAAAAGTCAATCTAATACTGATACAATTTTATCAATAAGTTTGTTAAAAACTTTGATCAATTATATGTTTATTGTATAGGTTACATTGTATGATTAGGTGTGAAAATTGTGTATTGAGTTTATTGAGAAAAACACTATAAATAGTTACAAGGCAATTTACAAGAAAGGAAATAAGTAATTATAAAGAATGAATTAAGGAATGAGATTAATATGATTGATTGAGATTGATTCTATCCAAGATGATTGAGCTTGATTCTTTCCAAGATATATGCAATTATTTCAATTACTTATCATGCCCCCTCAAGATGGACGGCCGAAGGGAAAGTCCGATCTTGGCTAGAAGCATCTTTAAACAACTTCGTGGTAACAGTTTGGTTAAGGCGTCCGCTAGTTGATCGTCATTAGCCACATTGACCACTCTTAGAATGTCGGTTTGTACTCGTTCACGGATGAAGTGATAATCAACACCAAGGTGTTTCATGCGTGATTGAAAAACCGGATTGGCGCTAAGTTTTGTGGCTCCAAGATTGTCACAATAGATAACCGGTATATTTGAACAAGGAATGTGTAACTCGCCCATAAGGTGGTTGACCCACGCAATTTCTGCTGCAGTTTGGGCTACACATCTATATTCAGCCTCCGTAGATGACCTTGATACCGAGTTTTGCTTCTTCGAGCTCCACGAGATGGGGTTTTTACCGAGGTAAACAATATGACCACCGGTGGAGACGAAATCATCTCGATCACCTGCCCAATCTGCATCGGAGAAGGCATGAAGATGAAGCGAAGAATTAGAGTATATGTTGAGACCGAGATCAATTGTGCCTTAAAGATATCGATGTAGACGTTTCAAGGCCTGAAAATGCACTGTAGTTGGTTTATGCATGAACTGTGAGAGTTTGTTCACGGCAAATGCAACATCAATGCGAGTGAGAGATAAATATTGGAGATCGCCGACGAGAGTTCGATATTCTGTTGGATTATCAAGAGTGGTGCCCGCGCCGAGGGTGAGCTTGACGTTGAGGTCAAGAGGTGAAGAGACCGGTTTGCAATCAGTCATCTTTGCACAATCAAGAAGTTCGGCGATGTATTTTCGTTAAGATAAGAATAATCCATAGGAGCACCTTTGGACTTCGACACCTAAGAAATAATCAAGGTCGCCGAGATCTTTGAGGGAGAACCTGTTCGCAAGGTTAGCGATGAAGTTGGATACTGTTGCCGTGCATGATCCTGTAACAATTGTGTCATCAACATACACAAGTACATAAAGAGGTGGGTTAGTGCCTTTTGTAAAGAACAGGGAAGTATCCATGACCGAGTTTGTGAGTCCAACTTCAAGAAAATAGGATCTAAGTTTGGTGTACCAAGCACGAGGTGCTTGTTTTAGACTATAGATTTATTTTCGAGGCCGACAAACATGATGTGGTTTGGTCTTGTCAACAAAACCTTGGGGTTGAGCCATGTACACGTCTTCCTTGAGTGTTCCTTGGAGGAAGGCATCATTGATATCGAGTTGCCGCAATGGCCATCCATTAGTGGTGGCAAGAGTGAGGATGAGACGTACAGTTGAGGGTTTAATGACCGGGCTAAACGTTTCCGTGTAATCAAGACCGGGTCGTTGATGAAACCCTTTAGCAACGAGACGTGCTTTAAATCGTTCAACTATTCTTTCTTTTGTATATTTTACCCGAAAGACCCATTTGCAACCTACCAGATTTTGAGCCGAAGAGGGAGGGATGAACTCCCATGTGCCGTTGTTGATAAGAGCGTTATATTGGGTGGAAATAGCTTCTTTCCATGCCGGATCTGATAAGGCTTGTTTGACCGTTTTTGGCTCAGTCAGGTGTAGTTGAGCGTTGAGATTTAGTTTGTTGATTGGTTTAAAAATGTTATTTTTAGCTCTTGTGGTGATGGTGCTGGTTGGATAAGGTGGCGAAGGGGGAGGCGGTGTGGGTGCTGTTGGTTGGTGAGACTGGGTGAGAGGTTCGGACATTGGGGTTGTTGGTGGTGTGGTGGTTTCGGGAGTTGGTGAAATAGGTGTGGATGGTGTGGGAGGCGATAATGGTGGTTGTAAGTGGGTAGTGGGTATGGTAGCGACCGCAAAGGGGCACCATTCCTCGAGAGTTTCATTCGTCATGGGTTTAGTAGAATTGGATTCGGAAAACGGGTAAGTGTCCTCTACAAACCTTACGTGTCGGGATGAATAGAGACGATGGTTGGTTGGATCAAGACATAGAAAAGCATGTTGACTAGGTGAGTATCCAAGAAAGACACAAGCGATTGATTTCGCGGTAAGTTTCTGTGGAGTGTATGATCTTAGCCATGGATAACAAAGACAACCGAAATTGTGAAGGTTTGTGTATTTTGGAGTTGTTCCAAATAGTTTTTGATACGGAGATTGGTTGTTGAGGGTTGAGGTTGGCATGCGATTGATAAGGTATGCAGATGTAAGAGTAGCATAAGACCAATACTCTAACGGCATGGATGCGTGTGTGAGGAGGGCTAAACTCGTCTCGACTATGTGTCGATGACGACGCTCCGCATACCCGTTGTGTTCAGGTGTGTGTGGTGGTGAAGTGAGGTGAGAGATCCCATGATGGGAAAGATAAGGAGCAAGTTTTGTATATTCACCACCGTTATCAGAGTAGAGGGTTTTGATTTTTGTATTTAAGTAGTTTTCCACCAAAGCCTTGAATTTGGGAAATATGATGGCAGTATCAGATTTGTTTTTCATTGGATAAAGCCATACATATTTTGTGTAATGGTCTACAAAAATCACATAATACTTGAAGTTATCAAAAGAATGAATGGGGGAACACCAAACATCACTAAAAATAACTTCAAATGGAGAAGATGTGATAAGAGTAGATAAACCAATTGGGAGTTTGTGACTTTTTTTTAACTAAGCAAGCATTACAATGCGAGACCGGAATATAAGAAACGGCTAAAATAGATGATAATTGTTTTAAAATTGATGCGGAAGGGTGGCCAAGACGATGGTGCCAATCAACATTCTTGGTGGTGTTGTAGACTTTAGGTGGGAAGGAAGAAGACTTTGGCCACTCATAAACTCCATCTTTGGCTGGACCTTGGAATAGAATCATCCCAGTGTTAGGTGCCTTGACAGAGAAAGAGTAAGGTGAGAATTCAATATTAACATTATTATCATGACAGAATTGACGAACTGAGATGATGTTTTTGTGCATGGAAGGAACACAAAGAATATTAGATAATTTAAATGAGTGAGACGAGGAGTGGAGAAGAGATGAACCGGTGTGTGAGATCGGTAGTGCAGATCCATCGCCAATTACAATTTCATCCGTCCCATCGTAAGGTGAGTGAAGCGAGAGGTTGGCGATGTCGGTGGTGACATGGTGACTTGCTCCACTGTCTAGAAGCCATCCCGGTGTACCTTGAGAGGAAGCAACATTATGGGTAGTAGTCGTATGAGCTTGGGGTCGGGTACGGTTGCCACGAGGTGGAAGGTGAATGCTAGGATGGAGTTGCTTAAATAATGGACAATAAGCAAGAACATGACCTTTCTCATTGCACCATTGGCACTTCCCTTCAAATGGTTTGAAGTGTTTTGGTGGTTGATTAAGAGATTGTTTGTTGTGGGCGAGAAAGGATGGGTTACGATTATTGTTCCATCGGGTGTTTATAGGATTTGTTGTGGCTGGAAATTCAATAGTTTTTGTTCGAGCCGCAAGCATAAGCTCCTTGTTTATGAGCTTTTCGTTAAGTTCTTCGAAGGAGATCGGAGAGTCACGTGCATGGACTGCATCAATGACCGATTGATAACTTTCATCGAGCCCGTCTAGGACACGATCGGTGACATCTTCTTGAGATATGTGAGTGCCCAAGAGTGATAATTCATCGACGGTTCGTTTGATCTTGTGCATGAATTCCTCAATAGAGAGCGATCCTTTGACGATGTTACGGAGTTGTGCTTTTAGTTGCTTGACATGACCACGGGATGGGTTGGCGTATGTGTTGGCTAGGATGTCCCATGCCTCCTTGGTTGTTGTGGACCGAGTGACAAGAGGACCAAAGGTAGGCGATAGGGTGCCAACCAGTCCACTGACACAGAAGCTTATCTTGACGAAACCAAGATGTATAGGCTGGATTTGGCTCGGTTTTATCAGCCTTGGTAACTGTTTTTGAGGGTGGTGGGTGTGATCCATCGACAAAGTGAAAAATATCATACCCTATCAGAAGCGCTTCGATCTGTGATTTCCACGTGAGGTAGGTTGTAGGAGTCAGTTTTTGAACGGAATGGACATTTACGACAACAAGCGGTTTGGTTGGATCGCTGGTGTTTGGAATAGTGAGATGGGAGTCCATGGAGATGATGTAGAAGACAACGGATTAGTGATGAGAGGGGAGGATCAGAAGCTCTGATACCATATGATTAGGTGTGAAAATTGTGTATTGAGTTTATTGAGAAAAACACTATAAATAGTTACAAGGCAATTTACAAGAAAGGAAATAAGTAATTACAAAGAATGAATTAAGGAATGAGATTAATATGATTGATTGAGATTGATTCTATCCAAGATGATTGAGCTTGATTCTCTCCAAGATATATGCAATTATTTCAATTACTTGTCACATTGTATCAGTTGGTTTAGTTTTGGTAATAAAATGCCTTGCCTTTCAAAAAAAAATTGTTTATCGTCTTCATCTCGACCCTCTCATTCCATCCATCGCCGCCCCTAGCTACTACTCATGCCTTTGCCTTTTCGCCGCTGCTCTGTTCTCCGCCTACGACGTCACTACGTTCGATGTTCAATTCTCTTCTCCTTTTTGCCCTCCTCCAACATGCGCTCCGATCGACTTTCTTTTCCGGCAAGCACCACCTTCCTCCAGCAAGTGTCAACGCCGTTCACCCCACATCTATCTGGTTGAAACTAAACACCAGCAGACGTCGACTTTGTAGAATGAAAATTTTGGTCTTGGGCATGGCACTCTGCAAATTTGCTTCTATTTGGATCAAGAGTGATGCTTTTTTTCTTTTTCCTGTAGACTACGTGATACGATGGCTAACTGAGTGTATTTGTATCTATGAGAAAGATTGGTAGTTTTTTTACTCTTTCGTAGGTAGATGATGTTGCAGAATCATAGTTATTTTTAGTTGAATTTCAAACAAAAGCTCCCTGTCTGACTTCAATTGGTTTGCTTGCAAGCTGAACCACAACTATCTTTAGTTTGAATTGGCCCATGTTTACTGCAAGGCAGATTACCATGGAAGAACATGCATCAACCTTCAACATAAATATCTTTAATTTGATTTTGAAATTAATTTTGTTTTTTTTACATCGGTTAGTGAGATTTTAATTGGTGTTTTTTTATTGAAGTAAAAAAAAAGTGTTTTCATATTTTGGTTGAATAGCCAAACGAATACATTTATTAATTATTTTTATTTTTTTTAGAAATGATGAAGATTTTAGTTTTCAAATAAAAAATTCTATGTGGTCTCATGTTAGCATTTTAGGTTTATATATAAAATTATAATAATGATGTGAAATCTTAGTTGGCAAAATACTTGGGCCATGTCAGCATTTTAGATTATATTTAAAATCATAATAATGATATAAAATCTTAGTCTGCAAAACACTTGGGTCATGTCATCATTAGCAGGTGAACAAGTAAACGAGACACTTAAATAAACAAAAAGTTTGATTCATACCCCAAAATGATGATTTTAAAAGTTGGTTCCCCAAAATAGGAATTAAGTAAAAGTTGGTTCCATTTTGATGCAATTTTTCCATTATAATATACATGAAGCATTACCAAATTTGATATTTTCCAATACGGAAAGGAATTAGAAGCCCAATTTCTGTTTTTGTCCATCATGTCAGAGAATTTAATAGTCGTTTAAGCTAGTAATTTCATTTTGGAAACTTATTTTTCTTGCATTATAATTTTTTTTATAAATTGAATAAAAATTAGTTGGTGTTATGATTTTTTAAATAGCTGCAGTAATTATTTTGTTTATTTACCACTAGCATGCAATTTAGAATTTTAAAGTATTCAAATTTAAAAAGAAGTAAATATGAAAATATGATGTTAAAAAAAAAAAATAGAACTAGGCTTATTAGCCGATTGTGTTGCAGGCCCAAATCAGATTCAGGCCTATTCAGACCATGAATCAGTTACAAACTGGTTAATGGGCCTGAAAACCTTTTCACATTAATTGGGCTGACAAGAACCTTGTTCGTAGATTATTTATGTATTAAAAATAACTAGAAGCGTACTCGCACAATGTAACGAGATACATCACGATTTTAATGTTTTATTTTAATTTTTGTTTTTTTGTCGATTTACAGTACGATTTTGGATGGTTTTGAGAAAATGATAATGTTTTTTTTTTAAATTTGTTTAATTTAGGCTTAATATATAAAAAATTAAGTATTTTGTTATAATTCAATGATTATCTTATATATTTTAATGAAATCCAGAAAAAATAACCAAACAAATTTATAGAAATATAATATATAAATTAATAGTGATACATGAAAAGGTCTGCATAAAAGGAAGACCATGCACATACCAAATTGGCTGGTGTTAGAAGTCTGCAGTAGTAATATGTATCTTGTGTTTTGATACTTGTAAATTAAGAGATTTTTAAAATCTTCCATAAAATGATGGTACCTTGTGTCTAATAATTTGTATTTAAGAGTTTTTTATCCCTACTTTATAATATAACTAGAAGAATACTCACGCAATGCAGCAAAATACATCACGATTTTAATGGTTCATTTTTTTTCTGTCGATTAACAGTACGATCTTGGATGGTTTTGAGAAAGTGATAATGTTTTTTTTTATAAATTTTGTTAAAATTTAATGATTTAAAAAAAATAATCAATTACATATTTAATAATATAATTAAAATAACTTTACAGTAATATAATATATTAATTAATAGTGATACATGGAAAGATCTGTATAAAAGAAAGGTCCTGCACATATCAAATTGGTGGGTGTTAGAAGTCTGCAGTAGTAATATGTATCTTGTGCTTTGATACTTGTAAATTAAGAGATTTTTAAAATCTTGCATAAAATGATGGTACCTTGTGTCTAATAATTTGTATTTAAGAGTTTTTTTTATCCGTACTTTATAATATAACTAGTGTTGGGCCCGTGCATTGCACGGGAGGATAAATTTTTTGTTGGAATATTGAACCGAGTTAAAATGAAACGTAATTTCTCTGTTAACAGTTAATGAAATATAATGTGAAAAACAATTGTATTTTCATAAGTGGTTAACTTGCATATATTCTTAATCGTTTGTTGTTATGAGTTTGTGCAATAATATTGGTAATAGTTTTGTATTATATTATTTAAAACTCAAACGACATGTCTCACAACATATTTATCTGACTATTGACTTCAAGACCTCATAGTATTAATCGATAAAAATAAAGATATGTATATATATTTTATTCCCCTACTTCGAAAAATATGATTGTGGGTTTTGAAAAATATAAACAAATCCTCAGTAAATAAAATAAAATATAAAAAAATAGTTTTTCAAGAAGACAAAAATATAGTGGAATACCTTTTGTTCAGTTGCAGGTTCCGCCATTGACATCCGATCGTTCGCCTTCTTCTTGTACTCGGATGATACATAGAGAAGCTATGTATATTTATAGTGAATGTAGAGAATATTTTAAAATCTTTTATTTTCATTTTCGATTTTACATTTAAATGTAAATATATTAAAAATATGGAAGAATATTTTTATATCTACATCGTTTCTATTTTATTTTCTTTACACTTGGTTAATTTGGAAAGTATTGCAGAATATTTTTATTTTAAAGAATACGATAATTAAATAGTGTATCTCGTTATTTTTTTATTTTTAATTCATATCAACCTTCTTTTTTCTTCTTTTAATGCTCGTGAAAAAAAAAATACGTGTAGATTTTATATTATGCTAATATAAAATACGTGTAGATTTTATAAAATAAAATAGATTTTATATTAACAAAAAAAAACGGAAGAAAAAAGAAAATACGTGTAGATTTTATATTATGCTAATATAAAATACGTGTAGATTTTATAAAATAAAATATATTTTATATTACCAAAAAAATACGGAAGAAAAAAGAGTTTATATTACATCTCATTATGTAAAAAGATTTTATAAAATAAAATATGGAAAAAGATTTTATAAAATAAAATATGGAAAAAGGAATATTTTTATTTTAAAGAATACGATAATTTATTAGTGTATCTCGTTATTTTTTATTTTTAATTCATATCAACCTTCTTTTTTCTTCTTTTAATGCTCGTGAAAAAAAATACGTGTAGATTTTATATGATAATATAAAATACGTGTAGATTTTATAAAATAAAATAGATTTTATATTAGCAAAAAAAATACGGAAGAAAAAAGAGTTTATATTACATCTCATTATGTAAAAAGATTTTATAAAATAAAATATGGAAAAAGATTTTATAAAATAAAATATGGAAAAATCATTATGAGATGTAATATAAAAAAATACGGAAGAAAAAAGATTTTATATTACATCTCATTAATATAGATTTAAATGTAAAATCTACGTTTAAAATAGATTATGTTAATATAAAATCTATTTTATAAAATCTTCCACCAAAAAAACAAATAGTTATATTAATAAATGAGTATCCATTCCACAAATAGATGATTATGTGAGTAAATGAGTATCCATTCCACAAATAGATGATTATGTGAGATACTGTGCTTGAAAATGTTGTACCAAAGCATTAAGAAGTTGTAAATTAAGTAATTGGCTTTAATTAGTTGTAACTTGTGCTTAAAATGTTGTAATTAAGAGTTTTTTATACCGTTTTTATAATATAGTATAGATATAGATATCATTTTATAACGAGTATTAAACTTTCTCAATTTTCAAATTGATTTTTCTAGACAAAAATATAAAAATTTAAAATAAATAAATAAATACAAGAGTAAAAAAGGTAACCATGTTAAGATTGAAATTTTCTAAGTTTGATATCATTTAATAGTAGCTTTCTAAATAATCTAAAAATATTAGTTTGTGGTTCTTGAAAATAGTCTAAAATACAATATAAATTATCATTTTAGATGGTTTTTAATTTTTCCAACCCAAAAAAAACCATGTTTGATTTATTTTGATTTTCAAATGAGACTTTTTAAAAATAGATTCTTTGGATTTTGAAAATTTTAATTTCTTTAAAAAGAAAAAGGGAAATTAATTGTTTTAGCCATTTTTGGTTGATAGTTGTTAACCCCCTAGCCCCCTTCTCCCTATTCTTACTGAAATAGCCCACACCTTCGTGAAACACGTTCACATTTACGAACTAATGCAAAAGATAAGAAATATTTTACACTTTCAGCCCCTTTTCGTAAAACCTAGGTTCACAATTGCAAACCTGGACGAAAAGTGTAATATTTCAAACTCTAAGGACCGGATTCACAATTTCAAAATCTCCCTTTTTTGTTATGTTCGCAATTACGACTAGGGATTTTCAATTGTAAATGGATTTCCCTTAATGAATCCTTTCAATTGTAATTGGTTCACAATTACAACGCCTGGGGATTTTCATTTTTTTAGGGATAATCTTATTTAGGTTCGTAATTTTTTTACGATAATCTTGTAACAACCTAAACTTACAGAAATGAACATAATCAACATTCATAGCGAATCATGCCAAAACTGCCCCAAATCCTTACAATTTACAATGACAAGGTTTGCGGAACATAAACTATTACACAACTGAGAATCTAACAAAACAACTAAGTCTGGAGAGCTAAAAAAATAACAATCTCCGACGTAAGCTCCTCGCTCACAGCTTCACCTCCCCCTTACCAGATCCTCCTGAGTCACACTTTCCTGAAAAGGTTTTTAGTTTTGAAAAAGCGAGGGTTAGACCGAAAGGTCTAGTGAGTTCCCTCTAAAACAGTTCTCAAGCCATAGCAACATATAAAAAGATTTATAATTAATTATAAACCAGTTTAGTTTTATAAAACATTAGACTAGCAAATCACGCTTTCTGCACACACTTAAGTCACACATAGGCGACAACGTGTCTGGCTTACACTGCCTTATTCTGGGACACACCCCCCATTGGCATAAACGGGACCCCCCCGGTATGAGCGCAGGCGGGACACCCCCCCCCCCCGACTTAGGCCATACTCGCCAACTACAATGTATGCATACATGTAACCAACAACAAAAGCATAAACCACCTTTTATAATAAATCTCACATGTATAAAGCTTCACATAATAACATAATGCTTTAAATAAACTTTGACATACTTTTAACCACTTTAACATCGAAAAGCCTTTAGTTAGAAAACTCACCTGGTAGCGCAGACTTCTTTTCACTCGCTCTTAACCTTTAAACCGGTCACCTAAAGAAAAGAATCGTAAAATCAGACTCGAACCTACTAGGTAAAACTATCATAAACGACTCCTGGTCCAGCTCACCCGACTCCCGGGTTCCCCGCTCGACTGCCTTCTCCCGGCTATCTTTCCCTATCTCCACCTGGGCGATCGACTCCGGCCCCGCCCGGGCTCCCTACCTCCCGGTCCCCCCCGGGAGCAACCCTCCTTGGACGCCCCGACTCCGGGGTCCGCGCCCGGGTTCCTTACCCGTTCTCCCCGATTACCACACTTCCGGGACATGCCTCTCGGGGATCCACTCCCGGTCCTAAGCCAACCCGACATCCCCAGGTTCCCTCGTTTCGGGACCCCGCCTCCCGAGTAATCCCTACATTGGTTGCACCTACTGGGTTGCTTTCCCGATCGAGGGTTTTGAGGACGACGATTTAGATGGGGTTTTTGGGATGAACGATATGGACGACCCTTCCCTAACCTAACGCTCGATCAGATTATTCCCAATGCCTAGATAGAGGATTGATTCCTCCCAATCTCTTACTCAAGATATAAATATATCGAACCAAAACATACATAGGAAGAAGAAGACCATTTCCCAACAATTTAAGACTTTCCAACACCAAATTAATCATTACTTACAAGAATATAGATGAGGATGATTGATTACCTCCAAGAATGAGTGGCAATAACCTCTTCAAAGCTGACCTTCTTTCTCAATTTCTCCCCAAATGCTTTATTCTCTCAAATCTCCATGATAAGCCTTTAGCCGCCACCAACACTAATGAAAATAGAGAATGGGTAGTAGGGTTTAACCCCTTTCTACTCATTTTACAACTAGCCCCCTCCCACTTTAGACTTTAGTCTACTGTCCACCTAAACTTCCATTAATTACATAAAGTGTGGTTATTACAAATCTTGTTTCAATTTTTTAGATTCGCAATTTTTAAGGGATTTTTAAATGTGTTCTTACGAAAGTGTTTCACAATCAGGGGCCACATATGTAAAAGTTTTAGGGCCTCTTTGAATGTCTTCGTAATTGTGATGGGTGATTACGAAGGTGTGGGCTATTTTCTCAGTTTTGGGAGAAAATGGTTAGGATGTTAAGCTATTTTTAAAAAATGACTAAAACAATTAATTTCCCAAAGAAAAAGGACAAATTTAATTCAATTCAAATATAATAAGTCCAAATTATTTGAGTTTAAGCAAGGAAGTCAAAGTCAAAGTCAAATGTTTCTTAATTAGCATCAGGATTGTTGAAATTTTATTTTCCTAAGGTTTAAATTTTGCTCTGAAAGTGGGACCTGGCCACTAACTCCGTTAAAAATGGTCGTTAGAGTCAGGGGTATTTTCGTCCAACCATGTTTTGTCCATCTTTTTTCAATTCTCTTTTGTTTTTTTCTTATATTTGTAAGAGCTATGAAAACTTAGAGCCTGTTACGTAATTAACTGATATATATATAGGGCCATTCAGGAAGAACTCAGTTATTTGTGGTAACCGTGAGATCCAATTTTAATCACAAATCAGGAGATAAATTAGGAAATCAATAATTTTGGTAATTCTAATTAAAATTTTTAATTAAAGGTATTTTAGAGATCTCCTCTCTCTTCTCTTCTCTCTCATCTCTCCAACAAATATTATTCCGGCGAATACATGATGCACACTGTGATACACTTTATAAACATAAAAAATACGTGATGCACAATGTGGTACACTTTGTAATGATCGAAAATACTTGATAGCACACTATGGTACCCTTTTGTAAACATTGAAAAAACATCGAAAATACGTGATAACACACCGTGATACACTTTGTAAAGACCGAAAAACATCGAAAATAAGTGATACACACTGTGATACACTTTGTAAAGATCGAAAATACGTTATAGTACACTATGATACCCTTTTGTAAACATCAAAAATACGTGATAGCACACTGTGATACCCATTTGTAAAAGGAAATAAGAAAATTTAGGAATTAGCTTATATTCTAGGAATTAAACAAATTTACTAAAATATCATATTCTATTTATTTAAATTAATATTAATTATTCTAAATGTGTGGCTTATATTGGATCTCACAGTTACCACAAACTACCTAGTTCTCATTTGATTACGCCCCTATATATATATATATATATATATATTAGAAATAGACACATGACCAATGGTTTATCATAGGGACGATGAGTCGATTCCATTTTATCAGGGACGATGACATACAGTGGACAAACCACAAAGGACGAAACCATGGAGGAGGGACAATGAGGTTTGCTACAGGGACGATTTGGTGGACGACGAGGTTTGCTACATGGACGACTTAATGGGTTACACTGGTGATGGGTTGAAGGGTGCCATAGTAACGACCGGATATGGAGAACGACAACATGTTTTCCCTCCGGCCAACCATGTTTGTTTCTGACGACTTCGGTTCCATCATCACTGGGACGATATCACCACTCTTGGCCACCTATATGTTGTCGGAATCCATCTCTAATCATCACCTTTTCTATCTATGGTCACAGGGACGATATTACCACTCCAAATAGTTCACCACAGGGACCATGCTAAGCCACCAACCGTTGTTCCACCGGTTGCTAAGCCACAGGGACGGTGATGGTTCACCACAGGGATCATGTTTTTCGATCGGTATCACCACAATAACGATGATGATTCACCACAAGGACCATGTTTTTCGATCAATATCACCACATGATCTATATTTTGAGTTGTCTTTTGATCGATATCACAACAGGGACCATGTTTTTCGATCGATATCATCACAGGGACAATGGTTTGAAGATCTGACGGGTGTCGAGTCCGAAAAATAATAATTAATTAAAAATGTAACATGCTACCTCTAAACACAACAAATTGTGACAAAGTGATAAGTAGGGTCGTCTCCTCAGGGACTCGGTATTAACCGTGAGTTCAAGGCGTGATAACGTGCAAGTACGTTAAAAACATTATAATTATAAATGGTTTGGGGGTTGGAAGTTTTATAATTAAACTAAGCATGCGAAAATAATCAAGAACGTTAAACGATAATAAAAGAGGCTAACAATGAGCATCAATCAACCAATCCTTTGGATTGTGTATCATCGACTCATTCAAACGATTTTCTCAAAAGAAGTCAAATTGGCTAAAACATCAACACGCGTCGATGCTTCGTTCGTGTAAAAGCATGATTAGCCTTGAACACTCTACGACTAATCTCTAATTAGCTAATTAAACCTAGTCACAGACTTATTCGATTGCTAACCCCATTAACATTAAAAGAACACCAAGACTAACCAACAATCGAGCGCTGATTGTTTAACTTAGATTATGAAATTTTACAACATCAACAATCAACACAAATGTCAATCATGTTTTATATGCTACTTTGATAAACCGAAAAACAATTACGGATTTTCCGATTCATCTAACAATTCAAAATTGAATCAAATAAAACAAGGGATCCTACTCAAAACACCCAACTCAAAATCGATAAACGTTAAACTCTACAATTGCATAAATGACATCTAATGATTTTTACAAACCAACATAAGTCTCCACAAATCCAAATTCAAAGTCAATCACACACCCATTGCTAGAATATAAAAGTTTAGCTACTCATTCTAAAATTAAAAACTTACAAGAGGATTAGGAGTGTAGAAAATGATGAAGAACCCTACAAAAATCACCAAAATGAATCCTCAAAATCTGAAAATCGAACCTTGGATCTGCTCTCTCTCTTTTGATCGGCTTCAATCGTTCTTCAGAAAATCGTCCCCCTATTGAACGGTTAACGAATGCCTTTCATACCCCTTGAAAAGCCGCTCGAAATTGAACATTTAGAACCCAAGATTCAGCCGACCGCGACTTGGGGCGCGGGTTATACTCGCGTGAAAACTCGCCCGATTGATTTTGAGACATCGAACAGTGCTTCCCGCGGGTTGTGGCGCGACTTTGGCCGCTACAAAAGTCGCCCGATGTTGAATCGAGATGAGGCGCTACTGGATGATTGCCTTTTCTTTCCTGGGCTGCGACTTGGGCTTCTATTCAGGGCAACCAACATAAACAAGACAAGCTACCAATTAATTGCCATTTTTTTTCTTTATTTATTTCCAGCTTCTCTTCATGTGACCTGCAACCAACAAACAAACATAATTAAGATATTTTTTTCCTTTTTTTCATTTATTTTTATGTTCAACCAAGCCCTATTTCAAAAATATGCAGAGTCTTATAATTATTCGAAATATACGATTTGTTTGTGCTTAAATCCATCTTTTGGCATCAATCAATTAACAATCAATAATGAAGATTAACGGTAGGCTATTAGTAAATAAAACATGATTAAATGCTAGGGATTCGATATAAAAATACGTTCAAATAGGCGTTTATCAAATACCCCCACACTTAGTTCATTGTCCGTCCCGACAATGACTTAGGTTAGAATGTGGTGATAGAAGCGAATCAAACGGGAATTTCAACACATATAACATATTGTGAACTTGAGATTTGCAACATAACATCAAAAAATGAGCACACACGTAATCATGTAGACACAAGCTAATTTCAAGAACTCTCACAAATGGGATAATTAGAACAACACCCTCATTTCACTCTTGGTTCAAAGTTTATCGCTCAAACTGTCACTACTCTAGCATATACCTACCATAAGATTGAAAAGTCTCTCACCCTCTACTACGTAATAATCGTGTTCGGAAGATAATAAATATGGAGGTAAGGGTGAGAATTAATCTTAAGCTTTAAGTGCGGGGGGCTATGTTGTAAATGTGGGTAAGAGGGACTTAACCCTAACACATCTATCCTAATTCATTTTTCTCTAATTGTTGGCGGCTGAGAGGACCTAAGAGAAGGTAGGCGATTCTTGGAGAAAAGGGTAAGAAGAGAACAATTTCGATTTGGGGAAGAAAGGTCTGCATCATATCCCATCAAGGTAAGTTCATAACTATTTTTCCTCTTGTTGATTTTGGGGTAGTGAGTCTATTAAAGGTTGATTTGGATTGTAATCGGTGTGAAATCCATGATTTTCTATAAATAAGAAGTTGTGGGATTTGGGGTTTGGTTATCGATCGATTTGGGGAAAGGGAAGTATAACCCTATATGTTTCGTCTTAGCATCGACCGAGAAGGGGGAAGGGTTGGAATGAAGGGTTTTGGTTTGGGAAGCAATCCTCGACCAATCTTGGGTTGAGGGGTCGGAGCACGTGGCGACCGGGGGAAAACCTTGGCTGCGACCTTCACCAACCAAGGCGCTAGCGGGGAGACCACCAACGGGTGACCCTGGGCTTGTTCTTACTGGGCGATCCTGGGAGATGCGGTAGCAGGTGATCCCGGGCTTGTGGCAGCCCGGTGATCCCGGGAAGGTGGATCCCGAGTGTTACCGAGAGTGTTGAACCCGGGAGACCCCGGGAGTGAAGAATCTAGGTGATCCCGGGAGAGTCCAACCGGGTGAACCCAGGGAAACCTTCTACTGGGCTATTCTGGAAACTTTATCACCGAGGGTTTCTCATAAGTCGGAGTTCTAACCATAAATTCTTGTGGCATTGAATAAGAGTTCTTTATCGTTTTGAGGGTAACCGAGTGACTCACCGAATGATCCTACTTTATGCCTTAGGAAACCATTACCGGGCAAACTCAAGTGTGAGGAATTTCTTAGCAGGACGGCAAGTGAGTTTTCTAACTAAATTCTTTTGCGATGTTAAAGTGGTTAAAGACTTGTGGAAGTTTATTTTAAACCATCTTACTCTTACGTGAGTTTTATACATGCGAGATTTATTATAAACGTAGTTTATACTTTTGGTTGTTGGTTAAATGTATGCATACATTATCGTGAGCGAGTATGGCCAAAGTCAGAGGGTGTGTCCCGCCTGTACTCATACCGGGGGGGGGGGGTGTCCCGTTTATGCCATTGGGGGGTGTATCCCAGTTAAGGTAGTAAGAGTCAGACATGCTGTCACTTTCGAGTGACGGTAGTGTGTGCCAGAATCATGGTTGTAAAGTGTGATGTTGTTTTTATAACTGAAATGGTTTATGTTATTACAAATCTTTTATGTACTTCTGTTGTTTGAACCGTTGTGAGAGGGGACTTACTAGACCTTTGGTCTAACCCTCACTATTTCAAAACTAAAAACCTTTTCAGGGAGTCGTGAAGTAGGAGGTTCGGGTAAAGAGAAAGAGAAGATGTGAGCAGAGACAGAAGTTAGAAGACTTGCTTTATAGTTGTATCTATTCCTTGTAAATCTCAGTTGTGTAGTAGGTTGCCTTATCACAAACCTTGATTTTAAATTTGTTGACTTTGGATCGTTTTGGCGTTGATTTTTATTAAACTGCTTAAGTGTAATTCTTGAAAGTTTGGGTTGTTACAATTGGTATCAGAACCAAGGTTTAAGGGATTTAGGTGACCGGATGGGCCTAAACTTAAACTGTGGGGTAGAGGGACACAACTGAGAAATTAGGAAGCCCTTATAGAAGATCTTGATTGTCGAGAGTTGTGACAACGGTAGTGATGACTCTTATGTAAAGTAAATTCTAAATTGCATCTGGCCAATGCCATTATGAATTTAAAAGTACATGGGTACACTCAATGACAATCGATGAGATGATCGATGGGAGTTGTATGGGTATTAAGACCTATCTTTGGATTTATAGAGGTGATTGTGGTGTGTTGTTTGAGCTCGTTTATGGTATTAAGGTTAGCCCCTTTAGGGTAAGTATTGTGCGGGGATAGATAATTCGAATTGAGGAAGAACTTCTTGGGTTCAAGAGAGAAGAATGACTGTTTGGGGGGGGGGGGGGGTGGACTCCTAGTTTTTAGTGAGTCTCCGTTATGGTGGTTGCTATGTCGATCAATGGGAGGATCAGGAGAGTATTTACCCAAGAACTGAACGATGGAAATGAACATTTTGAATCTGTAGTTACTTGAAGAGTAGCAAGGATGGTTGAGAAATGAAAACAGTGTTGCTTGATAATATGGGGTAAGGATAGGATGGAGACGAGCTATGGATGGTAAGATTAATTGGGTCAAGGTGAAGACGCATGATCGGAAATTTTTTGTCACGGTGGTGACAGAGTAATTGGACGTGCAAGCATGTTGGGAAACACTGGTGTGAAGGTGGTTGCAATTGTGAGGGACCTAACTGGTTGGTCAGAAGTAAGGAGTCTGTGATAAACTGTTGTGAGTGTAAGTGGTCGACCTTGCGAAAGTGAATAGCCTTCAATGTAAAAGGGGCATCATGCATTGTGTTTTCGAATGAGTTGCTTGAGTCTTTCATGTCATATATATTGGTGTGTGTGCGCCTTTATAGTCATTCGTTTTGAAATGAGATGGCGCATGTAAGCGTGTGTTGGTTTGGAGAGGGCAAGTTTATTGAATGGTGTGTTAAACTGTGAACTCGGTGATTTGAGAACTATTTGAGAACTGTTAACTTTTATGAAAAATACAATATCATTTAACAGCGTGGTTTTATAAGAGAGACTAGTATGGACATGTTCTCATGCCAACAAGGGTGTAAGTCTTTGTCAAAATTTCATGCATTGTTTGAGGAAAGTTTCATCGAAAATATTTTCAAATTAAGCTAACATCGTTTTTGGTTGGGAAAGGCTTATTTCATCGTGGGGTCGAGTGAGAACGATCATAGAGATCGTCACACATGGCTGCATAGTTATGTCGGAGTGGTGTCGTGTACACTCAAGCTTGTACCGTTTTGAGGTACTTGCATATTTTTCAACGTGTCAAGTGATTTCAAACTAGTATATTGTCTTGCGTGAAGGCTATGAACCCGCTAGGTCGTAAGTAAGCATTGCGATTAAGGATGAGGGAAGGTGTGGAGAGTGAGAGGGTGGTGTTCGAGCCGTTGTTGGTCAATTCATGATCTTTGTATTCCCACTAAAGAAAGGCAGGGAATAACGACCTTAGCCTTTGGAGTTAATAATGTTTCGTTTCGTGGTAGCATGCATTTCTGTTGGTAACTTGAGATATTGTAGTCGACGGGTGGTTTTGTCGGGGTTGGATTCGAAGCCGTTAAGATACCCCTTTTAGAAGCATGTTGATAAGTAGCGTTGTGGTTTTAGATGAAAAGTCCTCGACATCTTGAGGTGGTCTCGTAATTAGATTATATCAAGTAAGTCTTGTGCCTTCAACGTACGAAGTTGGTGGGGACACTGAGATAGTTATGATGCGTTGGAAGGAGTAGGTTTCTTTGGGAATCCTTGTTGGTCAGAAGCATTGTTGAAGTCAACGGTCAATTGTTGAACCCTTTGTCGGGACGCTGGAAGTGAGGAAGTGGTTATGGTTACATTTTCTGGGTTTTCGTGAGAAAGCAAGGAGTTGTACGGGAATGGTGTGTATTTGGCATAGTGTATGATCACCTTGTGTGGGCATTACGAAAATGGAAGATCGCAAATTTGGTCAGGTAATTCTTTTGAGGTTCTGATGGTTCGTATGAGAGTAAGGTATTTAGCACAATCGAAGTGGTTGCACTTCGAGCGTGTTGGTCCGTGAGGTAGTACGTTTAATCTTACCGACCACCTGAGTTCGTTTATGGTAGATCGCGATGAGCTGGCAATGAGTAAGAATATGCTGAGTGATTTAGATGATCTTGATTTTGGTGGTTTATCCAGATTTGTGGAAGGAAAAGTTGCGAAATGACTTCATTTCAGATATTGATGTTGCGAGTGGTATGAAGATATCAGTATTTAGTAGTTGTACCGAGCGATCGTGAAGATTTTGACTATGAGGGTGTGGTGTGGTAATGGATGTTGGAGGAGTTAGTGTTATTTTATGCCTAAGTGGTCGTGCAAGTCATTGGCATGGTAAGGAGTTTCTGTGAGATTAAGTAGTGGACTTGTGTTATTGTTCTGAACTGAGCGTAGGTGGGAGTCCTTGCTTGGAGTTTTCTGGTGAACTTTCAAGAGTGTCATGTATAATATTGAAATATGGTTGATGAATCGTACAGTGGTATTATAATTTGAGAATTATGTGTTCGGGTGGTAGTTGGTGGCAATCTGATAGAGGAACCTTGAGTTCTTGGGTCGTGAAGAGCTGTTGGGCGAGCTCATCGTGTTTCTGTAGAATATTGATGGAAATGCCGAACCGTTTAGTTCATGATAGTTGGTAGTAGACGGTAAAATCCGTGGAAATGTCGAAGTATTCGTTGAGTATGAAGGAACTCTAGCTGATAGGGCAATCCTGTTTTCAAAGCAAGAATTGTGAAGTACCTTCGCGCATTGGTTAATGTTTTGGGAGAGCTTGGTTGATTACCTCGCGTAAGAATCCTGTGTAATCGGTTGGCTAATTATAGTAATGTAAATGTGTTTTCGGCACATTTGGAATTTGTCGGAGAAAGTGGGTAAACCGAGAGAAGAAGTTTGGCAAGTGGTACTGAAATGTGGAGATAGGATTTCAGTTTTGACGTTAGTAAGTCTAGGAACCCTGGTGGGGGTGCGAGAAGGAGATTAGGGTGCATGTTTTAATTTTGGTTTTGAGAAATCTAAGTCGTGCGATTGATCTAAAGCTCACATCCGTGGGTGAGTCGACCTTTGGTAGTATGTTGGATGTTTTCGAGAGGAAAGCGGAAGAGGGTGGTTGGATGTAGAGATCAGAGCGAAAGACCATAGTGTCAGACTTGGTATTACGTGGAAAAGATTCCAAGTGGGTCTGTTGCCCAGAGTTAGGCTATTTGAAATAGTTGGTGTGAGCGTAGTGACTCCGTGTTTGAACGGATGGAACAGGGATTCGTTGCAAGCACGTTCGGGTAGGTTGTTGGATACGTGGAGAAATTGAAGTATGGGTTTTTTTATTCGGTCAGTTGGAGTTGATGGGTTATGGAAGTGATGAATTATGTAAGAATTTGGGGTGATGGCGTTTGGGAGTGACGTAGGTATAATGCGTATGATTTGTGTAACACCGTCGGGTGTGACCGATGTAGTTCGGGAAAGAAAGTGTTCCTTTAGGCTTTAGGCATGTGTAATGTTGAGGGAGGATATTTTACTATGGCAGAGTATTTAATGAAGAAATTCGTAGGTGGATTCTTAGTGGTGCCTAAAGTTGACATCGTGTTAGGTCGGCGAACTGAGGGGTTATTGTTTTAGTCAGGGATGAATGTCGTTGTGACGCTATCTCCGGTAGAGTATGAGCATCTAAGAAGTAAAATTATATGTGAAAAACCGTAAGGAGACACGTTTTAAAACCGTGAGTCCGGATGTGGACAAAGCGGACAATATCTGGTACGGTAGACCTGGCATGTAACAGTTGGTTTGTTAAGAGAGTATGACCTTGATTTTGGGTCAAGATGTTTTGGGCAACCGAGTGAAGTTTTATTCGGGTGCAAATGTAGAACACCTCTATGTTGGAGAGAGGTGGGTGAGAGACAACTGGCAGGATCGAAAATAGTGCAAGTGATGGCTGATAAGGTGAACCAGATTCGAGAGAGGTTAAGGATGGCACAAGACCGGTAGAAAATGTATGCTAATAAGCGAGGGAAACCAATTAAGTTCCAAGGGGGAGACAAGGTAATGTTAAAAGTTTCGCCTTGGAAAGGAGACTCCGTTTTGGAAAGAAAAGGAAGTTAAGACCAAGGTTTGTTGGACCTTTCGCTATCGCTGAGCGTGTTGGAGAAGTAGCTTACCAGCTAGAGCTACCCGAGAATCTGCGAGGGATCCATCCCACTTTTCTTGTGTCGAATCTAAAAAGGTGTCTAGCGGAACCAGATGTGGTAGCATCGTTGGATGACATTCGGGTGGATGGGAAATTGAGTTATGTAGAGGAACCGGTAGCTATCCTGGACTGCAGGTTGAAGGAGCTGAGGAACAAGGAGATTCAGCTCATGAAGATGCGTTGGCAATTTCATAAGGGTCAAGAGGCGACCTGGGAATTGGAAGCGGACATGAGGTCCCAATATCCTAGTTTGTTTAGCGAAGGAATTCCGAGGATGGAATTTCTTTTGAGGGGGAGATATTGTAATAACTGTGTTCGAAAGATAATAAATATGGAGGTAAGCGTGAGAGTTAATCTTAAGCTTTAAGTGCGGGGGGCTATGTTGTAATTGTGGAAAAGAGGATGTCGGTCCAACAATGTTTATCAAGTTTATAGAATACGACACAATAACGATTACCAATCTGTATTGATTAATAACAATGGTTACAAGGTTGATCGATTCAAGCTCTAGATTGTGTTCTCTGTTTTTTCTCTCTTTTACACCTTTTTTTGTGTGTTTGTATGTGTTCTTGATAATCTGATCTATTGAGAGATTGAGATACACTTGCTTAAAAGATCTAGTGTGTCTAACGCACTACCTAACATAATATCTAGATTTAATATCTAGATATTATTTCTAAATAATATCTATTACAAAGATATTAAATAACAAACTATAATATAACTAATAACTAACTAAGTTAACTAATACATTAACAAACAATTACTTTGACATTTATTACAAACAAACATAGACTTTAATAATGAGAGTCGACGTTTCGGCTTTAGCTTCAGATTGGATCTTCAGATTGGATGATCTTGAATCCAATGAGACTGTGGTCTAACAATCTCCCCCTTTGGATCAAGATCATTACTAAAAAGATTTTAGCAATTTGGTCTTCTCTTTCAGCTCAGAAGATACAATCTCTTTCTCTAGCTCTGAAATTAGCATGTCTTCAGAATACTTTCTTTTGAAGATTTCAATTTTGGACGTGATTCTTGAAACATGTGATCTTTGCCATTTCTTGTGTAGTCATTCTCCCCCTTTTTGATGGAAAGTGCAACGACTTCATCAAAACTTTTTGTAAGAAATGTCCTTCAGTTAGAGCCTCTGATTCGTCAATTCATAAGATATTCATCTAGATCTTTGCAAATCCAGACAAATTAGTCGTGTAACACGTGAATCAACTAATGAATCAGTTAACATGCCTGTCAGTAACACTAAGTCACTGTGTGTTACAAATACACATTGGTAAGGAGCTATTTGATGTTGACTCCCCCAAGGCTTCCATTTAATCATCGAAACACCATAAAGGTAATTTCTATAAACGTTATGACAAAGAAACTAATTCCTTGTGTGTTCGTGCTTGTGTTGAAAGAATTAAGCACTTGATGATTGCTTATAGGCTCAAAATTTTGTAAACCACTGAGACAACAGTAAGTTAAACACAGACTCAATTGTGCATGATTGAAGTGTGAAGGTGGGGTAGACTTCCTTCTTTTCAATATCTAGATTTTCCAAATGAAAATCAGATAGCATATGTGCTACTTCCCCTTTGAAAATGTGAAATATTTGCTTGTTGAGAAGAAAATGAGTAGATAGTGAGGTTTGATCAAGAGTTGGCATGGGCTAGTTGCCTGTTTCAATAATGATCACCAAAGAATTGTGAAACATTAGTAATGTGGCTGCCCGACTCAGAAAAAGTTGGTGCAGAGTTGTGATATTCTTTTAACTCTGATCTCACACGCTCTTTCTTTTAAACAATTTGGCTTACTCTAATCACACTCATTTCTTTTCGCTTTGCACACTCAATCACTAAGGATTAACTTCGTGGGTAGAAATCACTGGTTAAGGTGATTCCATAGAAGTTGTGTTAATTCCTAGCACAATGGTTCCTTGTTTTCCTATGATGCACGTGATGCTCAGATTGATTTAACTATTTCAGTTAAAGCACGATGTTAATTTTTAAAACATTTAAAGTCACACATCCAAATGATGAAATCATTGTAAGATTCGGGAAGTGGTTTGAACTTTTAAAAACAATGTTTTCAAATGATTGAAAGTTATCCTTCTTTCAATCATTTATGAGATGAAGATATAGAATTATACCTTTACGTATGATCTTCCATCTCATGAAACTAAGCTTAAAGTCATAAACATATGAACTTGTAAGCATCTCTCAAAAATTTCTGCAAAAGTCTTATGTCAAGTCAAAGTAAAATTTATTCACTTAAATTGAAAAGACAACAAGCAGTAAAACTTTTTAAAGTACGAGTTCTGATCAGAAATAATCAGAAGTCATATCCGTACTCCCCTTTTGTCTTGAAGAGCTCCCCTTAAATTCTTGCATTACAAAAAAAAATTTGGCATTAAAAGGTACATGCAAAATTTTATGATCTCCCCCTCGAAGTAATATTGACCACTTGTCAATTTCTTCTCATACTCCCCCTTGGTTCATGAACAGAATAGAGAAGCGCATATATCAATCAGAGTTAAGAATGAAGAAATGATGAAAAAGTATACAATTAGAAAACTTTGATAGGTAAGTATTGATTAAATATTCAGATTTAGCATACCAAGCTTAGAGACAAGAAAAGTAAACCTCTTTTCGTCTAAAGGTTTGGTAAACAAATCGGCAAGTTGATAATCAGTTTTTACAAAGAAAAGTTCAATTGTTCCTTTTTCAACAAGATCTTTAATAAAATGATACCTGACGTCTATGTGCTTAGTCTTGGTGTGTTGAATAGGATTCGCTGATATTGCGATGGCGCTCTTGGAGTCACAGTGTATCGGGATCTTATTGAAGTGGAAACCGTAGTCGCGCAATTGAGTTCTCATCCATAAGACCTGAGAACAGCAGCTAGCAGCAGCTACATATTCTGCTTCGGTCGTGGAGGTTGAAACACAAAGTTGCTTCTTCGATGCCCAACTTACTAGCTTGTCACCGAGGAACTGTACATGTCCCGACGTTCTCTTCCTGTCTAACATACAACCTGCATGATCTGCATCTGTGTATGCTGTTAGTTCAAAACTAGTATCTTTGGGATACCACAAACTAAGATCTGCAGTGCCCTTTAGATACCTAAATATGCGCTTCACAGCAGACATATGGATTTCTTTAGGATTGGCCTGATATCGTGCACATAAGCATGCTGAAAACATTATATCTGGCCTACTAGAAGTAAGATACATTAAAGAACCTATCATCCCTCGATAAGTCCTAACATCAACAACCTTTCCCTAAGGATCGGTGCCAATCTTAGTACCTGGTGCCATTGGAGTACCGATCGGTTTTGAATTTTCCATTTGGAACTTCCGAAGAATATCCAAAATGTATTTTGATTGATTGATAAAAATACCCGATGAAAATTGTTTTACTTGTAAACCGAGAAAGAAATTCATCTCTCCCATCATGTTCATCTGAAATCTAGACACCATAAGGTTAGCAAAATTCTTATAGTACTTAGGATTTGTAGATCCAAAGATAATATCATCTACATAGATTTGAATTAAAATGATATCGGCTTTTTCCTTTTTGATAAACAAAGTGGTATCCACCGTTCCTTTTGAAAAACCAGACTTGACTAGAAAATTGGAAAGGACATCATACCAGGCTCGAGGAGTTGTTTCAGACCATAGAGTGCTTTGTCGAGAATGTAGACGTGATTCGGCTTCTTTTGATTGACAAAACCCTCTGGCTGAGAGACGTAGACTTCCTCTTTCAGAATTCCATTAAGAAATGCTGTCTTCACGTCCATTTGAAAGACCGTGAAGTTCTTATGGGCTGCGTAGGCTAGAAACATTCTAATTGCCTCTAATCGCGCCACAGGAGCATATGTCTCGTCATACTCGATTCCTTCCTCTTGTCTGTATCCTTTGGCTACTAGTCTTGCCTTGTTTCGGATTACGATACCCTCTTCGTGTTTCTTTATCTTCAAAACCCATTTCATACCTATAATGGTTTTACCTTGAGGCTTTGGTACGAGTCTCCAGACTTGAAGTGCATCGAACTGATTTAGCTCTTCTTGCATTGAGATCACCCATTCTGGATCAGCAGGTGCCTCTGATACGCGTGTTGGCTCGAACTTGCTCAGAAAGGAGTCATGCATGCACATATTCATTGATGTTGACCTAGTTTGCACCGGTTTTGATGGATCGCCAATGATCTGGCTTATCGGGTGCTCTTTGGTCCATTTATGTTCATGAGGCAGTGGATTATATGAATGTATGTCAGTTGAATCATCTATAAATCCACTTGTACCTTCTTCAGCTTGTTCAGGAGGAATGATGATTGCAGTTGAAGTGGTAGGTTCAGAAGACTCAGCAGGTACAACTTGTTCTGGCTGTGAATGAATCTGTATAGAACATCCTACTGGTTCAGCTACTTCCGTCTCTTCATCACATGGAACTTCTTCAACTGTTGGAGTCGGCATTTGAATTGGAACTTCTTGTTGAATCAGGGAGATGGATTCAATAAGAACATCTGAACTGGTTGGATGAGTAGTGGTTAAGTCTTCCATCCTGTTAACCATAACAGATTTCTTTACACTAGATCCAAGAAATTCATCATAAAACAATTCAAATAATAAATCTAAATCAGATAAATGGTTAGTAGAATTTGATGTTTCATCTGATTTATTCTGTTGAGACGCAGGTTCTGGACTGAGTTGCCCAGAAGCTAGTACTCCTGTTATAGCGGGTTCTGAACTGTGTTGTTTGGAAGCCATCTCTTCATCAAACGTGACGTTGATGCTTTCTATAACCGTCTTTGACTTCTTCAGATAAACACGGAATGCAGTTGATGTCGAGGAATAACCAATGAAGATGCCTTCGTCCGCCTTGGCACTGAACTTGTTGAGACTCTCCCTATCGTTTAGAACGAAACACTTACACCCAAATATATGGAAATATTTGATTGTCGGTGTTCGGTTGTTGATTAGAGCATTAAGAGTCTTCTTGAATCTGCGATGTATCATGGAGCGATTCTGTGTGTAACACGCAGTCGATACAACTTCAGCCCACAAAAATAGAGGTAAGTCTGATTGACTTAGCATAGTACGAGCAGCCTCGACTAGCGTACAATTTCTTCTTTCGACCACTCCATTTTTTTGAGGCGTACGAGCAACAGAGTATTGATGTGAAATCCCGAAAGATTCGAGATATTATTCAACCTTTTGGTTCTTGAACTCTGTGCCGTTGTCTGTTCTTAGAAACTTGACCGGTTTCTGCAGATTCACCTGGGTCGTCTTTAGGAATGTGATGAGAACATCTGGTGTCTCATCCTTTGAACATAGAAACTTGACCCATGTGTATCGCAAGTAATCGTCAACGATCACGAGTATGTACTTCTTTTTGCCTAGACTCTGAGTTCGCATCGGACCGCATAAGTCCATATGCAATAACTCTAACGGAGCGCTTGTACTCGGTTCAGGCTTTGGTTTATGAGGTGCCCTCTTCATCTTTCCCTTTTCACATGCTGCACAAAGATGTTCTCTTTCATATTTGAGCGCTGGAAGTCCTTTGACAAGCTTTCCTCTGACCAGATTGTTGATGTACCAAAGGTTGAGGTGAGAGAGCCTTCGATGCCATAACCAGCTTTGTTGCATCGAGGCTTTCGGCAGTAGACAAACTTGCTTGTCGTTCTGGATTTTTGACAAGTTAATTGTGTAGAGGTCTGACTTTCTTGTGCCGACCAAGAGTTCCTCGCCTTCTTTAGTGCGAACTGAACACGTCTCGACTTTGAAATTGACCTCTAAGCTTTTTTCACAGAACTGACCAATACTGAACAGGTTGTGCCGTAAGCCTTCAACATAGCTTACCTTCTTGATCGTGACATTGTCATGTTGTACATCACCATATCCCATGATTGGAGAAAACAAGTCGTTGACGAATCTGACCGATCCACAATACTTCTCTTTAAAATTGGACAACATATCTTTTTGTCCAGTCATATGCTTGGAGCAACCGCTATCTAAGTACCACATATGACGGATCTGCACAAGAGAAATAATGAAACATTTGATTTAATTAGACTTAAAACAAAGATGGAATTAAGACTCTTGAGCATTGAGGAGCGGGTCTTGAACTGATGTATTCAAGAACCTATTTTCTTTGAGGAACGAGTCCTAGACTGTTTTGTCTAGAAGTCATATCTGTAAGCTCCCTTTTTAAACTTGATGTGCCTGCAACACAGATTTAGCCTTAGGTACCCACTGGAATTTGGGTCCTACTGTGTTAGCACAAGATTTTGGTACCCATTTCAAATTGGGTCCTCTTTTCTTTTGAAATGCATTTGAAGAATGAGAATGAGATGAACGCACATGATAATTGCCAAACCAATCTTCAGAATATTGACAAGAGATAGAAACATGTTTATTATAAATAGAAGACTTTCTAGCAGATAAAGATAACTGAAATAATTGCTTCATTGAATATTGTTTACGAGAAACATCAAGTTTTGAGTTCAAAATAGCAACATCAGCAATTAAGACATCTTTACTAGGCGAAGTCTTACTACAATTAACACTAGAAAATGATTTAACGGTCTTGTCAAGCTTCTGTTTCGGTTGCCACTGAGATTTAACTTCTGGCCTTTGCTTGCTCAGATCTGAAACATGTGAAACTGTGGAGTTAGACTTTGGAGCAACAAAAGAATGCTTCTTCTTCGGATGACCAGTAATGTTCGGTTTCTGTGAATGCTTAGATGTATTCTTACCTTTTAGCATGTTTAAATTTCACAGAGACTGAGTTATCAATTTTCGTTGATTTTGTACTGTTAACAGGCATACTGGTTTTACCCAAAGATTTCTTAACAAAAGATGAATGGTTAGGAAGTTTTGCATTAAAGTCAAATTGATTAGAACAATCATCTAAACCATCGTCAGCGTTCAGAAAATCAAACCCTTTATTTGCGAAACCAAACATATCCTCAGAGTTTGAAGCCTTAGTAATAATAACATTTTTGAACACAGTTGAAAAAACACTTTGTTCAATATTTATCAAAAGTCTTTCATCTGTTAAAGAATTCTCGAGTTCAGAAATTTTACTTTCTAAAACGAGAGGATGGACATATAGTTTACCTTGAATAGGCTTCGCCTCCATTTCTTTTGCAGAATAACTTTGAAAGAAATCACTTGAAAGAGTTTTCTTCTTTTGATATATTGGATTTTCATTATAACTATTATTCATCTTCGCATAATAAAATGGAAGATGAACTTTAGATGATTTCAACCGTTTTTCAGTTTCGTTGGCTTCATCCTCTTCTGATAGTTTAGTCCAGAAAGTTTTAAACTCAGGGATTCGTCGAGCTAATTTCATAGAAAGATGATCATAAAGTGCAGGCACTTCAGACATTCCCTTTTGAAGATAGTGAGGATTCTTATAACCGATTCCCCATCTCTCTATTTCCTCTTTGGGTTTGTTCAGATGAATAGTCTGTTCAGTTTGACCCATTTTGTATAACTTCTCTTCCAAACTTTTTAATTTACTAAGTAAAGAAAAGTTTTCTTTGGTACAAGAAGAATGCAAATTCGTAAGCTCATATAAATCAATCTCACTTTTTGTCAGTTTAGACTTGAATTCAGAATTCTCTTTAAGAATTATTGTCTTATCCTTTGCGTTGGTGTCATTATCTCTATGTAAAACCTCAACCAATACTTTCTTCTCAACAATTTCATTGCTAAGTTTCTGTATCAGTTGGTTTTTGTCAGTTATAACACCATTTTCTCGCTCAAGATTCGACTCTAACTCTTGTTGTTTTAAATTCATTGCATGTATTTTATTCATGAAATCTGAATACGATAAATCACATACCTCCTCTTCTTCATCATCTGAATCAGCTTCAGCGTCTGATTCTATCTTTCCCATTAAGCACATGTTGACGGTGTTGGTCCCTAAGGTGCTTAACAAGTTTATAGAAGGGGGGGGGGGTTGAATACAAACACATAATTTAAAATTTAATAAATTGTTTATTGATAAATCAAACACAATTTACAAGTCTGTTGCGGAATAAGATTAAGTAAGACTCAATCTAAACAAACTTAAGAAAACACTAAGATGGTTGCACAAGAAATTCAGATAATGGGGGATTTAGAATATAGAAAACAAATGTTTCTATATGGGGTTCAAGGATTGAGCACACCCTCAGATGGAGGGGTGAACTTCCTATTTATACCCTATGCATTAAATGCATGGCAGGGCACTTTACACGTGGCATTCACTGATTGGATTTGTAAGTCTGACTTTGGGAGACATGCTTTCGGCCGGATCATGAACAGTGTAGTAGACAGAGTTGTGTACGAATTGTGGCAGAGACATGTCCTTTCTGACACATCGTACTGAGTTGTGCAAGGTAAGACCAATGGAAACTTGAGGTATAAGTTTTGTGATCATTCAATCGCGGAATATCTCTTTCTTCAGAGATATCAAAAGTTCAGCGATCGCTGAAGCTTTCCTCATGTTCCTTCGCGTATAAGTAGAGTTGTCTTTTCTTCAATGATATCCGCATCAGGTCACTAGTAGACTTATCTTTGCTCAGCAACTTCGTCCTTGATTCAGCTATGAACATATGTTGACGCGAGACTTGTCTTCAGGGATTACGTTACTGTTTACATCAGAACTATCCGTGATAACTGAACAGACTCAGTTTGATCCCTGATAGTGAAACACATACATATTAAATGTTTATGAGAAAGACCATTAGCGATAACTGAATAGACTCCGTCTGATCGCTGATGGTGAAACACTAATACATATTAAACGTAATTTTCACTAAGTATAGAAAATGGTCGTTATCAAATCACTGAGAGAGTTTGGATCAACAATCTCCCCCTATTTGATAATGACAAAGTAACTGAAGAAAATTACTTTATAATTCAAAATGATGGAATAATCAGGACTCATAACATACATGTCCCAATTACTATTTTGAGGGATCTTTTACAGCATTGATAGAGTTAAGTACTTCACTGAAATTCTCATTAGTCCAAGAAAAGAATTACAAGGTATGAAAATTACAAGTACAAGTGATGTACTAACTTCTGTAAGTTAAACTAATAGATTACAGGAAAGAAAACAAATCTATCAGCAATCTAAAGAGGGTTTAGGAGGATTGATCAAATACTCAGGTATTTCTTCTCCTTTTTGCCTTCGCTCTAAAGATTCTTTGCTTATGATCGCTATGATTGGCTCAACAGCAGGAGAGAGAGTACACCATAGACATATGAGATCCTTGAGAAGAGCGAGGGGACAGATAGGGATTTCAGAGACTCTTTGAAATCTGAGCTGTTCCTCGTCATCTCTGAAGAAAATTCCAAAAGGTTCTTCAAGAACTTGTCCCACAACGTATGGTCCGCCGGGAGGCAGAGATAGATCCAGAACTGAAAGATCAGGAAGAGGACCGAACAGAGCTTCTCTTGAGAATTTGATGGAGGTTTCATTTCTGATCACTGCGACATTATCAGATGAGGAGGAGATAGGATTTCTCTTGATTTGCTTGGACTTTGGAGGAAGAGTAGATGGCACCTTTAGTATAGCAACGACTCTGTTGATGAGGGCATTATTCAGCCTTTCAACATAGCCTGTGTATGTTGACTTTGATTTCTTCAGCGCATATTTGAACTCAAGCCACTCCATGTAGCCGAAGTCTTCCAGCTTTGAAATGAACATAGCCTTGCAGCTTCCATCCTCTCTAGTAATCTCCATTGTGACAGAAAGTTTATCCTTCTTCTTTCTCCCAGAGATAGCAACAACTACGATGTTCATTGGGTCAGAACGATAGTCAATTTTGTGCTTGCACCAATCGACTGTATTATCGCTGACCGCTTTTTCTTTGGAGCGTTCCTCTTCAATCTCTTTCAAAAGAGCTACCTGGACTTCCACTGCTTTGCTTTTCAGCTTCTTGTCTTTGACTTGAGAGGACTGAATTTTGAGAGCCAGAGAGGCATCTCTTTGACAGTCAGCAATCAGCTTCTCAGCCCTGACGGATTCTTTGATTTCAGCTTCAGTCAGGAGCTCTAGATCTGTTGATTGAGAGGGGATCTTCAGTCGTTGACTCTCCAGATGAGAGATCATCTCTGTTCTTTTCTTTATCTTTTCCTCTGATCAATGAAGTCGTCTAGAGGGCCTCCGTGGGTGTTGCAGGGACTCTTCTTCTTCTTCCTCTTCATCAATCTCTCTTACAGAGATTGGGATTGGTTGATCATCAGCTTCAGCAGCTGGGATTATTTGGAGTTCTTTACCCTTAAGCAGGGGAGAGAACTGTCTGGTCAGAAAATTTAAAAGGTTAGTTTATTTTTATGGAAGAAGAGAGATAAAGGCTAGAAAGAAACAGGGGTGGGATTTTTATAGAAGGATAAGGGAACGATGGAAAGGCATGCCTGAGAAGGATTCTCCTCAGATAGTGAAGTCTTCTTTAGGCTTCCCTCAGCAGTAGCACCTTTGCTTTGGGAAGGGGTTCCTGAAGAAGTTCCATGGCTCCCCCCTGCTATGATAACTTCTTTCGAAGCTATCGCTGATGAAGTGACGGCTGAAGAACACCATAGCGATGGATCTTCTTCATCGTCATCATCATCATCTTGATGAGGTTCTTCCTCTTGATCTTCAAGATCAAGGGATTCATCTTCATCGTCCTCTTTTTCTTCATCATCGATTAAATCTTCGAGAGAAGGAGGGGATTTTTCATCAGCTATCTCCCCCTCAACCTGAGAGGGAGTTTCCTTCTGTTGGACCTCAGCAGCGACTTCAAACTCCGTATTTTCTTCAGCTGCCTTCTCCCCCTCTTTGTCATTATCATTGAGGGAGAGACCTTTGGAAGGAGATGAAGCTTTTGCAGCGGCCAACACCTGAACTTCAGCCTCCAAACAGTCCAGACAACCTTCAAACGCAGAAAGATCTGATGTAGACTGATGAATAAACTCCACGGCAATGTTCAACGATGTACGATCGTTCTCTGTGAATGAGGGAGTAAGAGTCGGAGCTGGTGCCTTCAGGTGAGTTAGGATTTGCTGAAGAAGAACTTCACAGGAATCAACCTTTGTAGCCAGGGCTGCAAACTGTTGTTGTGAGTCTTCCTTGACTTTGACAATCGCTTCTTGGAGAGTAGCGATTTGAGAAACGTCATCTTTGGAGGCGCAGTTGGTTGTCAGCGTCTTTAGTGCTTCACCAGCTGATTGAACAGAATGGGTGGTGTTGTTGAGAGAGGCAGTTAAAGATTTCACCTTTGCACTCAAACTGTTGACATTGGTGTCAACCGTCGCCAAACTAGGACTTGAAATATAAGTTAGTTTTTGAGAAACAGGCTTATATGGTGAGTTGGGAGAAGTGTTTAAGGTTATAGGGATACCTGAATTATCAAACATTTTGTAGAATTGTAACGATTCCTCAAAAGATTGATGTTCAGGTCCTATGGGTCCAAACTGTGGTTGAGTAGAAATAGATGGAGGGTTAGAGATCAAAGAAATAGAATGACTAGAGATGGGGATAGAATATGTAGGATAGGGGTAGTTACCCCAGGTTGTTGAACTGAGATTGTAGGTTGCGTCACTGTTGTTGTGACAGCGACCGAGATCGCTGGCACGGTTGAAGTGGTTATCACTGAGGATGTGGAGGAGAGACCCATGGAAGCATCTAAGGAGGTTTGTTGAGAAACATCCTTAGGTCTTGAGCTAGAGGTAGCTTTCTCCTTGGTCACCTTGGCCTTCTTTGAAGAACCAAGGGAGCCAGTTGATGGTCGTTTGGAAGGGGTAGCGGCAGGGATAGCAGAAGAAGGAACCTCCTGCATGGCCGCTGAAGAAGAAGAAGTGAAGAGAGAGAGAGAGAGTCGAGAGCGAAGTTCAGAGATACTTACCTCGTTGGGGAGCGTCTTGACCTCCAGGGAGCGCTGACCCAGTTTTGGAAAAGAGGCATCCGAGTTAGTGGGGTAAGTAGCAGGGTAGAGGAACTTCAGGTACGCACAGATGAAGCGTACGTAGGGAACCTTGGGATCCATCTCGGTCTTCTCTATCTTTGACTTTAGATCATCAAAGATAGTTGTTGCGTAGTCGAAGTTTCTTCCAGCGATCACTGAGTAAGCCATCTGGACCTGAACCTTGCTGGCTTGGTCCAGTGACCCACTCTTCCCACTCATACACTGAATGAAGTGTGAGAAGATGTAGTTAAGCTGAGAAGGCATCAGTGCCTTCTTCACAAGAGTCAGCTTCTTGTTTGGAATCGTCGTCCTTAGCTTGGGTTCCCAAGAGTATTCCATTGCATCCAGGAATTGGATGAGTTCAGCATCAGTTGGCAAGGCATCGAATCCATTCCTGGGTTTGTCAGGAAAATGCAGAGCTTTCCTCAGGCCTAAGGCAGTCATCATACCTGATCCTAGTTCAGTACTGAAGGAGATAGCAGGAACCTGTTCACCCTTTTTGTTGGTGATAGAGGTTTCTTCAGCAGTAAACCAGAATTGTTGAAGAAGAGCTTTGGAAGGTGTGGGATCCACAGTGATAGCATAAGCAATGCAGGATTGCTTCAGAAATTTTGCGGCTTCCACCAGATGTGGGTATTTAACACCATCAAAGTCAAGGCGAGCAAGATGATTGTTTTTGGGAAGCTCAGAATCAGCGATGGCGAACTTGACGTTCTTAGAGGCGACAAGTGCAGATTGAGACATTCTGAGAGTAAACAGATAGACGAATAGAAGAAAGGTTTTAGTCTAAAAAATAAAGAAAATTTGTCCAGTTTCTATTTTGGGAAAGAAACATAGAAAAATCAACATATTTTGAAGATTAAAAAGGTGTTCTTAATATAAGATATAAGAACAAGAAGAAAAACCAAAGATTTTGAATGAAGAAAAATCAAAATAAAATGGTTTTTAAAGAATAAAATCAAAAATGAAAATGATTTTATGTTATAAGAATCTTATAAACCCATAATGGCAGTTCATAAATAGAGTTTTATGTAAAAAGATTTAAGATAAGAATAACAAAAAGATCAAGAATAACATGTTGATCTTTGAGGAGGATGATGCAAATGCTTGAGAATGCTAGAATGCTTGAGAGAGAATTCTTGCTTATAAAGTATTTCCAGAAAGCGTAAAATGATAAGAATGGAAAAACATTTCTTTTATACGTGAGAGAGGAGAGAGAGAGAGTGTGAGAGGCGGGAAAACAAATGCTCATCATGACACGTCCCATGAAGTTGATTGGATGGAAGGGCAACGGACGAACGTGTCAGAAAAAAAGCATGTCGTGGATTGTTGGTTCAAATGACGTCATAGAAGAAAGAGACTGTTCATTTGTCTGTTTTGAAATTATCGCTGAAGAAAAGTCAGCGATAGATTTTCTTTTTGAAAGTATCCCTGATGGTAAAGATAAGGATAGATTTTCTTTTAAGAATGATCACTGACTAGAATTATCAGTGATGGATGTATTTTTCAAAAAGCTTTTAATCATTTGAAGAAAGTTCTGTGATTAAGGTTTATATTTTGAAAAACATCTTAACTGAATGAAGATTCAGTTGTAGGGATGGAGAGAACATACCTGAGAGTTAGAATGTTTATCAGAAAAATTGATAAAACGGGAACTTATGATTACTGACACAATGCATGAACGCTGAAGAATTATTCTTCAAGATTCAGCATTCCAAGTTCACTGATGAGAAAGTTGAACCTTGTCTCATCGAGAGGTTTGGTGAATAAATCAGCAAGCTGAAAGTCAGTAGGGATAAAATGAAGTTCAATATCACCGTTCATCACATGGTATCTGATAAAGTGATATCTGATCTCTATGTGTTTCGTCTTTGAATGTAGCACTAGATTATTTGCTATAGCGATAGCACTAGTGCTGTCGCAATAGATTGCAATCTTTGATAGCTGAAGGTCATAGTCTAATAGTTGATTTCTCATCCATAAGATCTGAGAACAACAGCTTCCAGCGGCTACGTATTCAGCTTCAGTTGTGGAGGTGGACACTGAATTTTGCTTTTTGCTTGTCCAACTTACCAGCTTTCCTCCTAGGAGTTGACATCCACCAGTGGTACTCTTTCTGTCAAGTTTGCAACTTGCAAAATCATTATCAGAATAACCAGTTAGATCGAACCCTGAGTCTTTGGGATACCAAAGACCGAGGTTAGGAGTTCCTTTCAGATATCTAAATATACGCTTAACAGCGATCAGATGGGATTCCTTGGGTTCAGATTGATAGCGTGCACATAAACAAGTAGAATACATGATGTCAGGTCGGCTCGCTGTAAGATACAACAGGGAGCCTATCATTCCTCTATAGGCAGTGACATTAACAGGTTTTCCAGAAGGATCTTTGTTAAGTGTCAGAGGAGGTGCCATAGAAGTTTTCATTGTTGAAGTTTGTGTTAGATCAAACTTCTTCAGCATATCTTTCACATACTTACCTTGGCTTATAAAAGTACCTTTGTCAGATTGTTTAATCTGAAGACCAAGAAAATATGTCAGCTCACCCATCATACTCATTTTGTATTCTTTCTTCATTCTTTCAGCGAAGCGAGTACATAGAGATGGGTTAGTAGAACCAAATATTATGTCATCGACATATATTTGTACAAGAATTATATGACCTTTTATTTTTCTGAAAAATAACGTATTATCAATCTTGCCAGGTTCAAAATTTTCAGAGATAAGAAAAGATGAGAGAGTGTCATACCAAGCACGAGGGGCTTGTTTTAGACCATAGAGAGCCTTATCCAATTTATAAACATAATTTGGATACTTAGGGTCATAGAACCCTGGTGGTTGTTCTACATAGACTTCTTCATTCAACTTTCCATTTAGAAACACTGATTTTACATCCATTTGATAAACAATGAAGTCTTTATAGACTGCATAAGCTAAGAATAGTCGAATTGCTTCGAGCCTAGACAAAGGGGCAAAGGTTTCATCATAGTCTATGCCTTCCTCTTGTTTGTATCCCTGAGCAACAAGTCGAGCCTTGTTGCGGGTTACAATTCCATGTTCATCTAACTTGTTTCTAAACACCCATTTGGTGCCTATAATAGTTTTATCAGATGGTCTAGGAACGAAATTCCAAACTTTGTTGCTAGAGAACTCAGTCAACTCTTCTTGCATAACACTGACCCAGTTTGGATCTCTGAGGGAATCATCAGTCTTCTTTGGTTCTATTAAAGAGAGAAAGTTGACAAAGAGACAGATATTACCTGAGCTTCGTCGTGTTTGAATACCTGCATCTGGATCACCAAGAATTTGATCTATTGGATGATCTCTGGTCCATCGCTGAGCAGGAGCATGATCGCTCAACTCAGAGGTTGGATCAACAATTGGGATGTTTACTGATGAGGACGTTTGAGGTTCATCAGCAATTAACTGTTGAGTAGTGGACAGACTATTTTTATCAGAGAGGTTTTCAGACAGAGGTAGATCTGATGGTAGCAAGGTGTTTAGAGGTTCAGCTGAAACCCATGAGTTGGATTCAGCGCTAGGAGGTATAATGTTTGGATCATCATCAGCGGCTGGAGGATCTATGTGCTGATGGTTTGAGAAGAAGGGTTCAGTTTCTTTGTAGTGAGAAAACATCCAAGCATTTAACTCTTCATTGCTAGTGTTGGTTTGGAGTTCGCTGAGCGAGTTTCATCAAAAGTGACATGAATTGTTTCTTCCACATATTGTCTTCGTTTGTTGAAAACTCTGTAGGCTTTCGAGATGGAGGAATATCCTAGAAATATTCCATCATCAGCTTTTGGGTCGAACTTTCCAAGCTGATCTTTGTTGTTTAAGATAAAGCACTGACAACCAAAGATATGAAGAAAGCTGATAGAAGGCTTCCTTCTATGAAAAAGTTCATAAGATGTCTTTCCAAATCGCTTTACTATCAGCGATCTGTTTTGAGTAAAACATGCAGTGTTTACAGCTTCTGCCCAAAATTGAGTAGGGAGATGAGAATCGCTGAGCATTGATCTAGCAGCTTCAATGATCGTTCTGTTTCTTCTTTCAGCGACTCCGTTTTGCTGAGGTGTTCTTACTGAGGAAAAGTTATGAGAAATTCCTTTATTCTCAAAGAAATTATTCAGGGAACTGTTTTTAAATTCAGTTCCATGATCACTTCTAATTGAACGAACAGTAAGATTATTCAGCATTTCCATCTTTTTAACAAAGGATATTAGTTCTTCTGGAGTATCACTCTTACAGCGAAGAAAGATAACCCAGGTATAGCGAGAGAATTCATCTACAATGACAAGCGTATATTTCTTTCCAGCTATTGATTGGTTATTGACAGGGCCAAATAGATCCATATGTAAGAGCCGAAGAGGACTTGTCACTGAGGAGACTTGTTTAGACTTGAAACTAGCTTTTGTTTGTTTTCCTTTTTCACATGCTAAGCAGAGAGATTCTTTAGCATATGAGTGCTGAGGAAGACCAGAAACCAGTTCCTTAGAAGAGAGAGAATTCAGGGTTTTGAAGTTTAGATGAGAGAGCCTTTTGTGCCATAGACAGTTGACATCAGAAGAGGCCTTAGAGAGAAAACATAAGTTTTCAGTGGTAGTAGAGTCCATATCTATTACATAGACATTTTCTCTGTGATAACCACTGAGAGCAAGTTTTCCTTTCTTATCCACCACTGAACATGCTATCTTAGAAAAGAGAACTTCGTAGTCTTTGTCACATAGCTGACTGATGCTTAGAAGGTTGTGCTTCAGTCCATCTACATAAGCGATTCTTCGAAAGGTAGTTGTCCCATTGCTGAGGACACCAAACCCTCGGGTATATCCTTTTCCACTTCCACCGAAGGTCACAGAGAGACCTTTCTCTTCCTTGTATTCAGTGAGCAGGTCTTTTTGTCCAGTCATATGACGAGAACATCCACTATCGAGATACCAGATGCCCTTTGATCTCTGCACACATAAGGAAGATTAAGCGTTGTTTGGTACCCACTTTTCAATGGGTCCTTTTGGGTTAGTGGAGATGTAAGGTTCAGTAATCTTCACAACAGATGAAGATTCAACTTCAGTGGTAATCTTCACATTGGTTAATTTCTTAACCTTAGTGGCATTCTTCACCTTGGTCGATTTTTTAGCTTTAGAGACCTTTTCAGCCTTGGAGGCATTCATCTTCACTTTAGCTGTTTTATCAGCTTTAGTGGAAGTTGGACACTTGCTTTGAATATGGTCAGTAAAACTACAATGATAACATTTTCTGTATTTGAAAATGGTTTTAGGACCATAAGAAGAAGGTTTTGCAAGTTTAAGACGAGCAGGGCCAGGTCCAAGAATGCTTTTCTCATGAGATCTGGAGGAATTTTCATTTCAACAGATCTCGTGGGTTTAAGGTCAATCTTTAGCTTTGGAGGACAGAGATCAAAGATTTCTATCACAGAGCTAGATGATTGATTCACTGAAGGTTTAGAAAGAACTTTCAGTTTTGCTTTCTTGGTAGCCTTCTGAGGACGAAGAATGGATTTTCCTTTATCTGCAGACTTAGTGTCTTTGGATTTTTCCTCAGGGATAGAATTTGAGGAAGAACAGGGATATAATTGATTATAAGAAGTGTCAAAGAAAGAAGTGACAAACGTTCTAAACTTAAGCGTGGAACTTTCTTCTTTAGTTTCATCCTATGGTTTCCAAAAACCAAGACCAGTTCTATCACTTCCAGGAATTTGAGCATTTATTATCTCAGAGATCTTTGTTGATGATTTGCACCATTTTTCAACATGAGCCTTTTCTGCTTTTAGAGCAGTGATGGCTTGTTCGCATTCAATGCTGATGATTTCATTTATAATGACTTGATCTTTCAACTTTTCTTCTAAAAGATTTAGTTCTCTGATATTTTCATGACATTTCTCTAGCTCTTGAGTTAAATGAACATTTTTATTCTCAGCTTGAGTTTTGTCGTTTAGAGCATTATAAAGGTCAATCGTCAGCACATCAACAGCGCGACTTCTCTCAGCTTTAGGCAGAGAGGGATTTGTAGAGATAGATACCTGAGATGATATGTAGCTCATGGAAGGTTCAGATGCTTCTTCCACTTCTTCTTTAATCTCAGCCATGAGGCAAAGTTCAGCAGCGGCTTCTTCATCAGAACTTGATTCTTCTGATTCATCCCAATCATGTTCTTCAGCGATGAGACCTTTACTTTTTTGCATGTAGCTTTTCAGCTTTTGATATTTGTTCTTCAACTTTAGGTATTTGTCATCACTGGATCTTCTTGAGGTAGAAGGTTTGAAGACCTTTTTCGAACTTCACTCACTAGCAAAGTGTCCAATCTTTTCACAGTTATAGCAAGTGACAGTAGCCTTATCAACAGGAGTTGATTTTGGCTTTTCAGTAAGAGAGAGAGGCTTATTTCTTCGGAAATTTCTCTTTCTTGAAATTCTCTTAAAAGAGTTTGTCAAGAGTGCTAAGGACTCATCGAACTCTGAAAGATCAGGGTCTGATAGATCCTCATATTCAGAATCTAACTCAGTGATGGTGAGAGTAGATCGCTGAGATGGAATTATCTCTGAAGAGACTAAAGCAACATGAGTGATTTTGGAGTCTTTAGAATCTTTTACAAGATTCTTCTTTAAGAGATTCGATTGCTCATAGTTGAGCAATATTCCATACAGAGTGCTGAGAGAAAGAGAATTTAAGTCTTTTGTCAGCTTAAGACATATTGAATAACTGTCCCAACTTTCAGGAAGACATTCTAAGAATTTTGTTAAGCCCTCAGAATTAGAATAGGTCCTACCAACTGTTCTTAGATCAATGATTAAGCAGTTAAACCGCTGATGAACGTCAGAAAGAGATTCATTCTTACCAGCGATGAAACTTTCATACTGTCTTACCAAGTTAATCTTTCGAGTCTCTTGGATTTCAGTGGTGCCCTCATATTGAACACATATGGTTTCCAACATTTCTTTAGAAGTTTTCAGATGCATGATGGAATGGAAAAATTCATCAGGCAGAGCCATTGATATAATGGTCTTTGCTCTTGCATCTATACCGACCTTCTTTTTGTCTTCATCACTCCACTGTCTTATTTCCTTAACGACATAGCGTTCAGGGACAGCTTCAGTGGTGGTAGTAGCGGGAATTGCAGCTATAATTCTAACAGGTTCATAGGGTCCATTTTCTATATATTCAGGTATAGTAGGATCAACACCTTCAAGAAATAACATCATTCGATTTTTCCATAGAGAAAAGTTATCTCTGCTAAATCGAGGAGGTTTATAAAGTGAACCATTATCATAGTAGTTTGTGTTTGTGTTAAGTGCCATTTAGAATAGCAAAGAAGAGAATAAAGCAATATCTTGTTTATTAGATTAAACAAACCGCTCTGATACCACTTGTTGGTCCCTAAGGTGCTTAACAAGTTTGTAGAAGGGGGGGGAGGGGTTGAATACAAACACATAATTTAAAATTTAATAAATTGTTTATTGATAAATCAAACACAATTTACAAGTCTGTTGCGGAATAAGATTAAGTAAGACTCAATCTAAACAAACTTAAGAAAACACTAAGATGGTTGCACAAGAAATTCAGAGAATGGGGGATTTAGAATATAGAAAACAAAGGTTTCTATATGAGGTTCAAGGATTGAGCACACCCTCAGATGGAGGGGTGAACTTCCTATTTATACCCTATGCATTAAATGCATGGCAGGGCACTTTACACGTGGCATTCACTGATTGGCTTTGTAAGTCTGACTTTGGGAGACATGCTTTCGGCCGGATCATGAACAGTGTAGTAGACAGAGTTGTGTACGAATTGTGGCAGAGATATGTCCTTTCTGACACATCGTATTGAGTTATGCAAGGTAAGACCAATGGAAACTTGAGGTATAAGCTTTGTGATCATTCAATCGCTGAATATCTCTTTCTTCAGAGATATCAAGAGTTCAGCGATTGCTGAAGCTTTCCTCATGTTCCTTCGCGTATAAGTAGAGTTGTCTTTGCTTCACTGATATCCGCATCAGGTCACTAGTAGACTTCTCTTTGCTCAACAGCTTCGTCTTTGATTCAGCTATGAACATATGTTGACGCGAGACTTGTCTTCAGGGATTACGTTACTGTTTACATCAGAACTATCAGCGATAACTGAACAGACTTAGTTTGATCCCTGATAGTGAAACACATACATATTAAATGTTTATGAGAAAGATCATTAGCGATAACTGAACAGACTCAGTCTGATCGCTGATGGTGAAACACTAAAACATATTAAACGTAATTTTCAATAAGTATAGAAAAGGGTCATTATCAAATCACTGAGAGAGTTTGGATCAACAGACGACTTCATCTTTTTCTTCATCCTCTTCTTCCTCGTCTAAGTGATCAAGCAAGTATTCATCCTCAGCCATCAGTGCCTTGCCAACCTCCTGTTGCTTTGCAAGAAGCATCTTGTTCTTGTAATAATCAGAGTTTCTGACCTTTGATCTTCGGCAATCCTTGGCAAAGTGATCTGTTTTGCCACAGTTGTAGCACGTAGGTGGTTCAGGCTGACTAGATCCTTCAGCTTTGAACTTTCTCTCATCCGGTTTCCTCTCCTCTATTCTCTTTCCTTCATACTGATATCTTCTCTCTTCAGGTTTCCTCTCCTCTGTTCTTTTCCCTTCAAATCTCTTTCCTTCATATTTACTTCCTTCAACCCTTTCCTTGTGGATGTAGTTGTTCGGACCAGAAGAATATCTCTGACTGTTTGAACTTGGATTCGTGTAGAACTTTTTCTGAAAAGCATTTGACAGAAGAATCATTGCTTGCTTCAGATGTTCATTTTCATTCATGTCAGAGTTTGCATAACCTTCATCTTCTTCTGATTCATACATAATTGTCTTGTTTTTCTTCTTCCTGACAGCAAGAGCAACTGTGTCTTCAACTGTCTTTCCTTTCTGCCTCTTCTCATCTAGAATTTCATCCACCTCTTCTTCATTTTGTCGGAGGGTTTCATACACCTCATGAAGTGGAATCTCATTCAGATCCTTGATCTGTTTCATCTGTCTGGCAAATCTTTTCCATTCCTGTTGTAGAATACTCAGGAATTTGACGTTCAACTCAATTTGAGATTTGTGGACCTTATTCTTGCTTAGTTCGTTCAGCAAAGTCACAAACCTGTCATAGGTTTCTTCTAAAGATTCTCCCACTCTGCCTCTAAATTCTTCATAATTATTTAGGCAGTTGGAGATTTTAAGCTCATTCCCAACCTTTGAACCCAACATCATCTTCTCAAGCCGATCCCACATTTCTTTGCCAGAGGCTTTGTAGCTATCAATCTTTACATAGATTTCATTTGGAATTCCTTGTAGAATGTATGACTTAGCTAATCTGTTGCCTTTAGCTCTTCTGAGGTTATCATCTTCTAGCTCATGATACTTAAGTTCAACCTGAGTCGACACTGTTCCAACCAAACGAGTCGTCATGACTGGTTTCATAACCCCTTCTTCTATAGATTTCCTGATGAAATCACCCAGCTCATGTCTGTCAACAAAGTTCAGGAACCTATCTTTCCACTGTTCGTATTCTCCTTTAAAGAGAACTGGTGGCTTGGAGTCAGTTCCGATTGTAAAGGCTTCTCTGGATGTCATTCTGATAAAAAATTCTAAGTCTGGAAAAACTTTGTGTTTTGAGAAGGTTTGCGCGAGAGGTTGATTGCGCAAATTGAGGTTTGCATGTCAAGAGGGATGCGCAAAGTGAACTTTGCGTTTCAAGAGGGATGCGCAAAGTGAACTTGGCTTTTCATGAAGAGATGATCAAGTGAACTGAGGTTTGCGTATCCTACTTGTTGCGAGAAGTGAGATTTTCGTTAGCCGTTGGATGCGAGAAGTGGACTTTGCGTGTTGCTTGAGTTGCGCAAAGTAAGCTTTGCGTATGAAATTGGTTGCGCAAAGTAAGCTTTGTGTATGCAGTTGGTTGCGCAAAGTAAGCTTTGCGTATCACGTTGGTTGCGCAAAGTAAGTTACGCAAAGTGAGCTTTGCGTGTGTTTTTCCCTTGGTTTGCGCAAGTTCGTCTGTACTTCGATAAATTCGACTTTTCAACCTGTATTTCCAAGATTAACAGACCCAAACTCTACCAATATGACTACAAATACTTCTAGAACTGATTGTGACCACTCGATCTCGATAAAAATCACTTTTTAGAAAATAAATTGATGGCACAGTACTCGACTTTCATACCACAAAATTACCAAAAATGGAACTCGATTAAAGTTCTAAACTGAAATCAAACACTCACTACTCTATCTAGCAACCTAATCGATCACAACTTGATCGATTTTAACACTTAAAACACTTAAAATCTCAAACTCGATTTTCAAACAAGAACACATAGACGCAGAGTCGGTTTTTCTTAAAAAACTTGATTTTGATCTTAATCAGGCTCTGATACCAATTGTCGGTCCAACAATGTTTATCAAGTTTATAGAATACGACACAATAACGATTACCAACCTGTATTGATTAATAACAATGGTTACAAGGTTGATCGATTCAAGCTCTAGATTGTGTTCTCTGTTTTTTTCTCTCTTTTACACCTTTTTGTGTGTGTTTGTATGTGTTCTTGATAATCTGATCTATTGAAAGATTGAGATACACTTGCTTAAAAGATCTAGTGTGTCTAACACACTACGGGGTTGTTTGTTTTTTTTTAAAAAACCTCTTAATGACTCTTAAGTCTGAATCGTTCAGACATTTTTACACACCACCTCTTATTAATAATTACTAAAATAAGACTTCAGACTTTAGACCTCTTAAAAAACAAACGACACCTACCTAACATAATATCTAGATTTAATATCTAGATATTATTTCTAAATAATATCTATTACAAAGATTTTAAATAACAAACTATAATATAACTAATAACTAACTAAGTTAACTAATACTATAACAAACAATTACTTTGACATTTATTACAAACAAACATAGACTTTAATAATGACAGTCGATGTTTCGGCTTTAGCTTCAGATTGGATCTTCAGATTGAATGATCTTGAATCGAATGAGACTGTGGTCTAACAGAGGAACTTAACCCTAACACGTCTATCCTAATTCTTTTTTTCTCTAATTGTTGGCGGCTGAGAGGACCTAAGAGGAGCTAGGTAATTCTTGGAGAAAATGGCAAGAAGAGAACAATTTCAATTTGGGGAAGAAAGGTCTACATCAAATCCCATCAAGGTATGTTCATAACTATTTTTCCTCTTGTTGATTTTGGGGTAGTGAGTCTATTACAGGTTGATTTGGATTGTAATCGGTGTGAAATCCACGATTTTCTGTAAATAAGAAGTAGTGGGATTTGGGGTTTGGTTATCGATTGATTTGGGGAAAGGGAAGTATAACCCTATCTGTTTCGTCTTAGCATCGACCGAGAAGGGGGAAGGGTTAGAACGGATGCTTTTGGTTTGGAAGCAATCCCCGAACAATCTTGGGTCGAGGAGTCGGAGCACGTGGCGGCCGGGGGAAAACCTTGGCTGCGACCTTTACCAACCAAGGCGCTAGCGGGAAGACCACCACTGGGTGACCCCGGGCTTGTTCTAGCCGGGAGATCCCGGGAGATGCGGTACCGGGTGATCCCGGGCTTGTGGCATCCGGGTGATCCTGGGAAGGTGGATCTCGGGTGTTACCGGGAGTGTTGAACCTGGGAGACCCCAGGAGTGAGAAATCTGGGTGATCCCAGTCATGTTCGACCCGGGTGATCCCGGGAGAGTCCAACTGGGTGAACCCAGGGAAACTCTCTACTGGGCTATTCTAGAAACTTTATTGTCGAGGGTTTCTCATAAGTCGGAGTTCTAACCATAAATTCTTGTGGCGTTGAATAAGAGTTCTTTATCGTTTTGAGCGTAACCGAGTGACTCACCAAACGATCCTACTTTATGCCTTAGGAAACCGTTACCGGGCAAACTCAAGTGTGAGGAATTTCTTAGCAGGACGGCAAGTGAATTTTCTAACTAAATGCTTTTGCGATGTTAAAGTGTTTAAAGACCTGTGGAAGTTTATTTTAAAGCATCTTACTATTACGTGAGCTTTATACATGCGAGATTTATTATAAACGTGGTTTATACTTTTGGTTGTTGGTTAAATGTATGCATATATTATCGTGAGCGAATATGGCCAAAGTCGGGGGGTGTGTCCCGTTTATGCCATTGGGGGGTGTGTCCCAGTTAAGGCACTATGAGTCAGACACGCTGTCACTTTCGAGTGATGGTAGTGTGTGCCAGAATCATGGTTGTAAAGTGTGATGTTGTTTTTATAACTGAAATGGTTTATGTTATTACAAATCTTTTATGTACTTCTGTTGTTTGAACCGTTGTGAGAGGGGACTCACTAGACCTTTGGTCTAACCCTCGCTCTTTCAAAACTAAAAACCTTTTCAGGCAGTCGTGAGTAGGAGGTTCGGGTAAAGGGAAGGAGAAGATGTGAGCAGAGACAAAAGTTAGAAGACTTCCTTTACATTTGTATCTATTCCTTGTAAATCTCAATTGTGTACTAGGTTGCCTTATCGCAAACCTTGATTTTAAATTTGTTGACTTGGGACAGTTTTGGTATTGATTTTTATTAAACTGCTTAAGTGTGATTCTTGAAAGTTTGGGTCGTTACATACTACTTGAATAAATACATGCAATTAAATCAAAAGGGCTTTCATGGGCGTAATGTAAACCAAGGCTTTAGGTAAGGTAATGATACATTTGGGAAAAAGTGACTAAAAACCATGTACACCAACGGACAAATGGGATATTCAAGCATGACAATTTCCTTCAACAAAGAACTTTTCATATTTATCTTTGAAGTTTTAAGTATATGGGACATTGATATACACTTTCTTTACATTCCCATTAGATGATAAAAACTAGAGATGAACCACATGTATATTCAACTTTATCATCATTTCCGTCGTCTTCTTTATTTTTTTATTTTTCTTGACAACATATTTTTTTTCTTCATAGATTGTTTTCTTTTTAAACTTTTTTAAAACATATAAATTTCACTTTTGATCATACGGGGATACCGATAATACTCCATTGGTGATTGGTCGGGTGAGTCATGTTTGGATTTGTTTATGATGCAGGTGACAAAGGAAATAGGCTAAGGCTCAAAATGGTGTGCAAAAAGGGTAGTAATAACATAGAAGGTAGGCTCAAGGCTAATGGGTTTAGGGGTGAGCATCGGAAGCGGGTACCCACCTTTGGAACTAGAATCGCTTCGGAACTGCCGGTTCCGGAACCGATGTGATTAATTCCGGTTCTCAATATTTTGGAACCGTTAACTGCTGGGTACCCGCCGGGACCGGTTCCGGGACCGGGTACCCGGTCCTGCTGGGTATCCAAAACCGGAACCGACGGGTACCAACTATTTTTCAAATAAATTATATTTTATTTATTTATAAATATTTAATAAACTACCTTTTAGGAAAGCACCATTTGTAGTATTTGTTAGGATCAACTAGTTTTAATGACATGAAGTTCTTGAAAGATATCATTGGGAATGGCCATAATCAGTAATCTAACAGCTTTGGAGTCATTTTCCATCATTTTAGTTTCTTCTTCAGTGAAGTTTGAAGTTTTCTTTTCATAGTATGCAGGTATTTCAGTAGTATTTGCTGTTGCTGGAACTCTTGGTACCAACACCATTGGTTGGTGAGGTCCATTATTCACAGATCTTAAAAGAACCCTGTCCATACCTTCCAAGAAATTTACCATCCTTATTTTCCATTGGGGATATTCATCCCTTAGAAGTGTAGGATGTTTGGTTAATGATCCAGCTGTATAAATGGCACTTATACTTGAGTTTGCCATTTTGAATAAAAGATGAAGTTTTGAAGAACTGATGCTTTTCTAAGAAGATATTTTTATCAACAAATAAAACCGTGATTTACTTTCAAACCTGGAGCATATGAAGTTCCTTTAAATAAACCAAGGTTTATATGAACATGCACAAATTTTTTTGAAAGCTTGAATCCATAAGATGTAAATCTATCTGAGTATACAGATATGATCTTGTTTTGTTTAAAAAAACCAAGATGGCTCTGATACCAATTGTAGTATCCCAGATTTAATCTTATAATAATGATATAAACAATAATAATAAGAAGAACAGCGGAAGCAATATAGTTTAAATATCAAAGTAGATTCAATATCACATTTTATAATAAGATATATATAAGTCATACAAGATCTTCTTTAGAATACTTTCCAGTATATTAGAAATTGATTCAAATACAAGATTTATCAAAAAGCACACTTTTGTCAAAGGAGTGATGGTCCTATTTATAGGATCATAAAGTGAGCAGTGTAGTATCCTGACATTAGAAGCATGCTTGAACAGTGTCTTACCTAAAAGGTAAGCTCAAGACATGCTTGAACAGTGACCTACTCTAAAAAGTGAATCTTATCACTAGGTGACGTGTCATCTATTCTTCTGTCAACACTTGTATAAATCTTCAGTCTTGATCTTTAGAGAGAACACCTTCAGAGCTCTGAAATAGATCCCTGATGAAGCTATCTCTAATGTCTTCCCGTCTGAAGAGTCTGTCTCTGAACTGACTTCAGAGCTTGACTTGGCTTTTTCTGCTGATGTCTCTGAAGGTCTTCAGAGGAAAACTTGAGCTATTTTCAATACTTCTTTAATTCAGAATTGGGGCTAACAACAACAGTTAGCTTACGATAACCAGGTTGACGCAAACAACACCATACGAGTTCTATACAAATCTAACTGCAACTTGACACAACAGACATCTTACGAGTTCTTGGTCAAGCAGGTTTCTACCGGCATTTTATAAAGGACTTCTCAAAGATCACCCGACCCTTATGTGAGCTCCTGCAAAAAGAGGTAGAATTTGACTTCAATGAGGTATGTAAGAGTTCATTTGATTTGCTAAAAGATATGCTTACTTCTGCCCCTATCATCCAACCGCCTAATTGGCAATTGCCATTTGAGATCATGTGTGCTGCTAGCAATCATGCGGTTGGAGTAGTATTAGGACAGAACGATGGTAAGAACATATATTATGCATCACGATCACTCGACAGTGCACAATGCAACTACTCGACCACCGAGAAAGAGTTACTAGCAGTTGTTTTTGCCTTAGAATAGTTTAGATCTTATTTGTTAGGGACTAAAGTGATTGTGTTTTCTGACCATGCAACTTTGAAATATTTGTTAAAGAAGAAATATGCAAAACCGCGATTGATAAGGTGGATTCTCTTACTCCAAGAGTTCAACTTGGAGATAAGGGATGAGAGCGAAGCCGAGAATCTTGTTGTCGACCACCTTAGCAACCTAGTATTGGATGGAAAGCCAAGCCTAATCACAGATGAGTTTCCAGATGAGCACCTTTTCTCTCTTTTAGAAGAAACCCCTGGTATGCCGATATCATTAATTACTTGGTCTCACAGACCTTCCTAGGTGAGTTATCTAGACCCAAGAGAGAAAAGATCAATAGAGAGTCTCGTCTCTATATGTGGGACGAGCCATATCCGGACCAAGTTATCCGACGATGTGTGCCCCAAGGGGAGTTTCTATCAGTTTTACAATTTTGTCACTCCCATGCTTGTGGGGGCCACTTCGGCCATAAACGAACATATAGAAAGGTCCTTGAGCGTTGGTTATATTGGCCAACCCTTATACGAGATTGCTATCGCTTTTGTAAGAGATGCATGAGATGCCAAATGACAGGAAACATTAGTTCTCGGAATCAAATGCCCCAATTTCCCATGATAGTATACGAGATCTTTGATGTATGGGGCATGGACTTCATGGGACCTTTTCCCGCATCTTATGATAACCTCTATATGATTTTGGCCGTTGATTATGTCTCAAAATAGGTTGAGGCAAAGGCCACTCGGACTGATGATTCTCGTGTGGTTGCAGATTTCGTCAAATCTCACATATTTTCCAGGTTTGGGACACCGATGTGATCGAGGCACTCACTTTTGTAACAAGTTCATTGGCACTCTTTTCAAGAAGTACGAGGTTATCCACTGCATCTCTACCGCCTACCATCCACAGTGTAACAGACACGCAGAGGTGTCCAACAGAGAGATCAAGTCCATTTTGGAAAAGACAGTGAATCCTAACAGAAAAGACTGGAGTTTAAGGCTAAATGACGCATTGTGGGCTATCGTTCGGCCTACAAGACGCCAATAGGTATGTCGCCTTTCTTCTTGGTGTACAGTAAGCCTTGCCACCTTCCGGTGGAGTTGGAGGATAAGGCTTATTGGGCGGTGAAGACATGCAACATGGACTTAGAAGAAGTTGGCTCACATAGGAAGCTCCAAATCCAAGAATTAGAGGAGATAAGGAATGATGCCTACGAGAACACTCGAATCTATAAATCAAAGGCTAAGGCGTTTCACGACTCGTGCACATCACGTAAATCTTTCATGAAAGGTCTGAAATTTCTCCTCTACCACTCTAGTTTAAAGCTATTTCCAGGTAAGTTAAGGTCCAGATGGATAGGACCTTTTGTAGTTATTAATGTTTTTGAGTATGGTGCAGCGGAAATACAAAGTCTATCTACAGGGCAGATCTTCAAAGTTAATGGCCATAGACTGAAGCAGTTTTATGAGGGATTTGATGGAGGGGACTTAGAGAGGGTAGCCGTGGACACACCAAGCTACACAGATTAAACTGAGTATGGTTTAACCAAAGACTTAAAAGAAAGGCACTGCATGGGAGGCAACCCACGGATTTTAATTTCTTGTTTTTTATTGCTTTATGTTAGTTAGTTTGTTTTCGTTAGAATCTCCAATTTCACTCCAAATTTTATTTGTGCTATCTTGTTCTCAGGTTCCACCCGGATATTGGAAGCTCAAAGGGATGTACCCATCTTCACAAATTCTTACATTGGGAGGCCACTTACCAAATCACGGGAGTTTTATGTTTCCCCTTTCTTTTATTGATTAGAGTGTCCTTTACATATTGAATATATTGAGAAAAATGTATGAATTAAGTGTGGGGGTGGGGGTCATTCGCATGATTTGGATTATTTGGGTATATAAATGATTTTAGGGGTAAATTTTTGCAATTTTTTAAAATGTGTTAGCATGTTTTTTATGTCCTAAATTGTAGATGATGATGAGTTTGGATGCATTTATAGCATGATTGAGTTTGAATTGATAGCACTTAGAGTCGATTAATTCTATTATACCAGTCAAAGTTAGACTATGGTTAATCTCATGAACTAGCTTTAACACCGTGAGACTTAGAGCCTACTAGACTAAACACTTTATATTAGTCTCAAATTCATTTCTTGTGTGATTACGTCACTCCTAGATACATTCTTCTAGAACTTTATTTGTTTCTCCTTAAGATTACATGATATTTATATGCTAATAAATATGATAAAGATCATCGTTTGTTCATTTTGTTAACCCATTTACGGGTAAGCCAGGGACGGACCCAGAAATATTTTCATATGGTGACACTATATAATATAGATAAAAAATAATTACAATAAGCACGGTTTTTATCGACGTGTAACCAAAGTTCAATATCGCCCGACGTGTTTTTGGCCTAATTCCACCATTTCGAGCGATTTTTATAGCTTTTTGCTTGATTTCGAGATATTTTTAAGTTTTTTTTATCGATTTCGAGGGACTATTCGGTGTTTTGGGTTGATTTCAAGAGTTGTTTTTGGGTTTTTAGTTGATTACAAGGTACGGTTGCACCTTCTTGAACTTTTGAATATCATACGGTGGCACCTTTTAAAACAATACAATTGCACCTTTCATAATCGTAAAAATTTTAACCCATCGACAGAGAAATAATACGGTGGCACGTGCCACCGTATTCTCTACACTAAGTCCGTCCCTGGGGTGAGCAAAGGCGGGTACCCGCCTAAAATTCCCGGAACTAGTCCCGAAACCTGAATCGGCGGTTACTGGAATGAAGGAACCGGAACCGCTTACAGCGGTTATTTATATTTGGGAACCGGTTCCGGTACCGGGTATCCACTATCTAATTTTTGAACTTTTTTTTATCATTCGTATTATAAAAAAAATAAATATTAATATATTACAAAGTCCCAACGTAAATAAATAAATACCACAAACGTGAAAACTAATACGATATAAACTAATAAATATTACAAACGATGCTTACAAAACAAATTAATATTACTAACGGTGCTTACAAAACAAATAAATACTACAAACTGTGCTACCAAAAGAGATATGGGATCAGTTGTTGAACCAACTTGAAGGTGGCCTACAAACTCAGAAAAACAGAAGAAATATTTGCATTAATGAGTACCATGACTTTCATGCATTACCTGAAGAAACCTTGCACCAAACATACTCAAGATTCAACATTCTCATCAATAAATGCAAAAACTTTGGAGTTATGAGGAGAAAAGAAGAAAACAATGTTATTTTCCTTAAAAGCTTAAATGAAGAATGGTCACAACTGTCCATATCAATACAGGCCAATCAAAACCTTGAATCTTGGTCATTGATTGGTATTTATGGCACTCTTGTTGCTCAGGAAAAAGAAGTTGTTAAACAAAAGTCAAAAATCTCTTTAGGTGGACCACTTGCCCTCATTTCAAAACAAAAAGGTGTATCAAAAGAAAGTTGTAGTGAAGAAACATAGAACTCTTTGAGAGAGGAACCAAAAAAAAATCTAAAAAGGTTTTAATGGCTGAAGAAGATGAACAATCAGACTCAGATAATGATATCAATTCCTTTGCCAAGTCTTTTTCATTAATTACTCACCAATTTAACAAGAAATTTGGCAAGAAAATCTTTGAAGGCATGAGAGATGATGAAGAAAGGAGAAACCCAGAAAGAAGATTTAAACAATAGCCCAAATCCAGTCCACATAGTGATCAAAAGGGTGTTCATTTCAACAATCATGATGTTGCACAACAATCAAGAACATATCAATCATTCCAACCCAAGTATCCTCAACCTCAGAGATACTTTCAGCCCCAACTACAAGCTCAGAAAACAGAAACTGTTGCTGCTCTTCCACCAAATCAAAATGATGGAAGATGTTTCAGATGTGGAAAACTAGGCCATTTCTCTGCAAACTGCAGAGGTAGACTTCTCAAAGATCAAGACTACTACAAGAACAAGTGCAGGTACAATGTCATAGAAAGAGTACTTGTTGCAGAGATGGAAGATTGGCTATCAGACTCTACAAGTGATGGAGAGGAAGAGCTTACCAATCTCTGTGGTATGGCTTTTGCAAATGATGATCAGACTGATGGATCATCAGAGGACTGCTCTGAAAAGGTAAACTCTCCTTCCACTTCTGAAAGTGAACTTGAAATGGATGTTCTTAAGTTAACAGAAGAGTTTCAGATTTTAAAGCAAAAACTCATTGAAGAAAAGGAAAGAGAAAGCAAATGACAAAAGATATAAATTTTTATAAAAGAGAAAAGAATCTTCTTGAGTCAGAGAAGAAAGAAATTTTCAATGAAAAATCTGAGCTTGAAAATTTTCATAAATTAAAGGAAACCTCTTTGTCTGATAAACTCAAAAAATTGGAAAAAGTGTTAAAAGCCAAAGAAGAAGTTAAAAGATCTGAGTATGAAAGGCTCAATTCTGTTGCCTTAACTAACTTTTTTCAAAAGGAAAGAGAAATCCTACATCAATCTCTGGAAAGGAAATAACTTCAAATCAAAAGTTATCTAGATGCTCAAGTTGTGCATATTAAGATAAATTCTCAAATGGACACTCAAGGATTGGGATTCAATGAATTGGATCCATTCACTAGATTGAAGAAAACTTCACTTTCTTCCACTTTCTGTATAGGAAAAGTACAGAGCCATGACTATCCATCTCTGAACAATTTTAAAAGAACCGGGTACAAAAATGACCTTTTGCCACAGTTTTGGAAATACAGGTCAGCCACGATTAAGCTTTAAACCGTGGCAAAAAGTCATAAATAAAATTAGAGGGTAGTTTTAGCCACGACTTAACTCAATAATTGTGACCATTAACAAACACATCCAAACATAATGTCACGGTTTTAATAAAATTGTGACTAAATGCTTCGATATGGTGACACTTTTTTTATTGTGGCCAATAGCAGTAAAAAACCATGGCCATATATAGACATATAGTCACGGTTTTTGTTTTAACCATGACTTTATGTTGTGACGGTTATAGTCCGTGACTATAGATAGACATACGGCCACATGAAGCCAATTTTCTGTGGCTAAAAATAAAATATATATTGTCACAAAACCTTATTAAACATGGCCAAAAGACAAGGTGTTTATGCCCACTGTTTTCGTTATCTTGTGTCACCAAAAGGTAACAAATGGCTACGGTTTTACAAATTAAGCGTAACTATAGGTCATGAATTGGCAACAGTTAGTATGAAACTTTTATAGCTAAAAGTATATAGTTAAGGCCACGTTTGAAATAAGTCGATGGCTAAAAGGTAACCAATAGTCATGTTTCTAACAATTCAATTCAAGTAACTAATAAGTAATTTATCGTCACAATTTTTATTATTGTGTGTTATCACCTGTTAACCGATAGTCACGGTTCTCAAGTTTAATTGTAACTATATGTCATGAATTAGTCACGGTTTTTATCATTTTTGTCGCCAAAAGTATAACCAACATATGTGTCCACAAGGTAACCGGTAGTCACGCTTCTAACAATGTAGTTCGTGTGGCTAATAAGTAGTTTATGGCCAAAATTATTATTTTTGTGTGTGACCAAAAGTTAACTGATAGCCACGGTTTTAAACCTTAAGTGTAACCATACGCCATGAACTGGTCATGTTTTTTTTTTTTATCATTTTGTGCGATAAAAAAGTAAACGTTTGGCCACGAAAATAAAAATTAAGCATAAATATTTGTCATGATTTGGCCACGGTAAATATGAAATTTGCGTGGTAATAGTTATAGTTAAGGCCACGATTAAAATAAATTCATGTGGCTGTTGGGAATTCAGAATTTGTTCAAGTATGGTTAATGCTGCTGGTATATCATGATTACTACTGCTAGTAGATTTAATACTGTTTGAATAGTTAGTACTGCTACTTCAATAGTTAGTACTGCTTGAAGAGTTAGTACTGGTAGTAGTTAGTACCGCTAAGGGATTACTACTGCTAACATCATTAATACTGCTGAGGTGTTTAATGCTGCTGAAGATGATTAATACTGTTGAAGAAGGTTAGTGCTGCTTATGAGATGAAGACTCAGTATGGAAGGAAGATAGCTGTATAGAAGACTTGCTAAAGTAAAGGAGATAATTATGGACTGAAGATAAATTGTATTTTGATAATTATATTGTAATATGTCTTGTATAAATAGTATAGAAGTCTTTGATAGAATTAACTTTTGATTAATACGTTTAGAGAGAGAATTAACCTCAAGGTTTATAATCCTAATTCTAGAGAAGTAGAATTCGTCTTGGTGAGCCTGTTCATCAAGATTGAGGTTTTGTTTGAAAGCTTGTAACTTTAATCATTCAATAAAGTTTACAAGTTGTGATTTCTGATTCACTGTTACATTGATTGTTGAATATTAAAGTGTTTTTCCGCAACTCCTTTAATATTGTTTCTGAGTTCATTATTCTTGTTAAGAATTAGATCCTGACAAGTGGTATCAGAGCAAGTATTCTCAGAAACCTTCATTCATCATGGAAAACAGAGTTGAATCAAACAGTACTCTTGTCTAAAAGGTTCCAATGCTCAGATCTAATGAGTTTGACATGTGGAAGATTAGGATCAAACAATACATTCTTCTCACAGATTACTCCATGTGGGACATCATTGAGAATGGCCCATCTGATGAAGGAAAGATTGGTGCAGATGGAAAAAGAATCCCACCAAAGACGGATGCAGAAAGGAAGACAAGACAGACAGAGATGAAAGCCTTGAGCACACTGCTCTTGGCTATTCCCAATGATTATCAACACCAATTCTGCAATTGCACTGATGCACAGATGCTTTGGAATGCTCTAGAGAAGAGATTCTCTGGTACCAAAAGTACCCAGAGAAATCAGAAGGCAATATTGAAGAAACTGTATGAAAACTTTATGTCAACTAATAATGAGTCCATGACTCAAACTTTTTGACAGGTTTAACAAGCTGATTGGTGAACTAGCTACTATGGGAGTACAGATTGATCAAGATGATGTAAACAGAAAGTTCTTAAGGTCCCTTGGAGATGAATGGACCATGTATACTGTTTCATTCAGACAGAATGAACAATTGGAAGAAAAGGAACTAGATGATCTGTACAATGATCTGAGAGTGTTTGAATCTGAGGTGGAAGCAAAGAAGAAGCCTACTGGATATGTTCATAATGCTGCACTCCTATCAGCATCAATTGATTCTACTGCTAACCCTGAATCAGTTAATGCTGCTAATGGAGTAAATCAAGAAAAAGGCATCGAATCTGTTTTTGAAGCCTTTCTTTCCATCCATGGAAACTCCTCTTTAATCAATGATGACTTGGAACAGCTTCATCCTGATGATCTTGAAGAGATGGATATTAAATGGCAGATGGCCATGCTTTCTATGAGGGTGAAGAAGTTCATCAAAAGGACTGGGAGGAACAATTTCTCCCAAAGAAGAGAAGATGGTGTAGGCTTTGATAAGTCAAAGGTGACGTGCTATAAATGTCATCTGAAGGGACACTTTGCCAGAGAATGCAGAAGTGGAGTGTCTCACAATCACCAACAAACTCAGACTGGAAGCTTCAACCAGAACAGAAACTCTGCTCAAACTCTTGTTTCTCAATAAGGAATGGGATTTGACTGGAGTGATCAAGCAGAAGAGGCTATTCAAAATCAAGCTCTCATGGCATAGGTATCTGATTTTCCAACTGAGGTACTTTCTAATCTATGTTCTCAAACTTGCATAGATATTGTTAAAAGGTACAAGGATCACAAATTCATGAGTGATGACCTTAAGAGATTAGAAAAAGATATAAAAGACTTTGTGAAAATTGTTGAGAGGTTTGAGGAACAAATTAAAAGTTTCCTAGCCAATGAACTGCAACACACATATGATACAATTATTGGAAGTAGGAGAAGAATGATCTAGAAATCCAACTGACAAAGTCCAAGGAGGAGAATGAAAAGTTGAGAGGAGAGCTAGCCAAAGTTAAGCTAGATGTGGAAAAGTTTTCCAATGCTTCTAAAGCAATGGACTCGTTACTACAAACTCAGTTTCATGACAAACTGAGAAGAGGAATTGGGTACAATACCACACCACCACCATACAACAACAACTACATCCCTCCTACATCAGACTTACTAGAGACCAAGGATAGGAAGGACTTGAATGAGGGAGCCACTAAGATAGATCCCTTACATGAATTAGTTGTTAAGGACAAGACTGAGAAAGAGGCTAGTAAGAGTAAGGATAATACTGTGAGTGATAAGATTCCCTTAGAAAATAACATTATCACCAATGAGGATTGTGGAAGGGCCTGGATCAAATCCAATGACATAGAGAAGACTGAGGGAAAGTCTAAGAAGGTCCATTACAAGCAGACTACAGTTGTGAATCCTGTTCCTTGCAAACAATGTGCATGTAATAAGTCTGAACCCCTAAAACATGATAAGAGGAGGGGAAATCAAAGAAATTGGAATAATCAGTGGATTCAGAAACAAGGAGTTGATCAGAGTAGAATCATCAGACCAAAACCTTGTTTCATATGTGGCAAAGTGAATCAACTTGCCAAACACTGTTATTTTAACCCTATGAACCAAAGGATAAATTTTCAAAGATCTGTTCAAAAACCCTTTGGTTATAGGAAAGATAAAAGGAACCATGTGACTAAGAAATCTAAAAGCCACATAAAGAAAATGACTGTGAAAGAAAGTGTCAAGATGTGGGTTCCCAAAAGCACTAAAACTGACAAAGATAGTGTTGTTACTGCTGCTACCACTAATAGCACAAATAGTGCTGCTGAGAAAGATAGTGTTGCTATAAGCAATACTGTTGCTATCAATGTTAGTGCTGCTAACATTTTAGTACTTCTTCAAATGTTAATACTGCTAACTCTGTTAGTGCTTCTAACAAGGTTAGTACTGCTAAACCTGTTAGTGCTGCTAACTCTGTTAGTACTTCTAAAATTAGTACTGCTTCTAGTGTTTGTGCTGCTAGACCTATCATCTTGACAAAGTACTCCAGTAATGAGTGCTCTGATTTTAAAAATCTCATCAAAAGGAGTGTAAATACTTTGATGAGAAAGGGAGACCCAAGACCACTTTGGCTTGGGTTCCCAATCAATACTAATTGATTTATCTTATGTGATCAGCAGCTCAAGGGAAAGAGCATCTGGCATGTTGATAGTGGTTGCTCTAGGCACATGACAGGGAACATGACTTGCCTCAAGAATTTCAAGAAAATTGATGGAGGACATGTTTCCTTTGGTAATACCCCAGATGGAGGTAAGATCAGTGGTAAGGGAGATGTAACAAAAGGTAAGATGACCTTTGAGGATGTTTTCTATGTTGAGCAGTTAAGGTACAACCTGTTAAGTGTATCACAGGTTTGTGACAAACAACATAGTATATTATTCACTAATTCAGAATGCATTATCCTTGCTCCTGGATTCAAGGTAGTTGATGAAAAGATGATACTACTAAGAACTCCCAGAAAGGATAATGTCTATTGTTTGGATATGGAAAATGTGTCAACTGATTCATCCCTAAACTGTCTTGATTCAAAAGCATCTTTGGATGAATCATCACTTTGGCACATAAGGATGTGTCACATGAACTTTAAAACAATGAATAAAGTTGTTAAAAACAACCTTGTAAGAGGTTTGCCTTCAAAAGTCTTTTCATGTGATGATCATTGTGTTGCTTGTCTCAAAGGCAAACAACACAAAACTTCTCATAAGTCCAAAGAAGTGAACACAATTTCTTCTTCTCTTCAGTTGTTGCATATGGATCTGTTTGGTCCTACAAATGTTATGAGTGTAGGTAAGAAATCATACTGCTTAGTTATTGTTGATGATTACTCTAGATTTACTTGGGTATATTTTCTAAGGACTAAGGATAAGACAAGTGGACTGATCAAATCCTTTATTCTAAAAATTGAAAATCAAACAAATCAAAAAGTAAAAGTCATTAGGTCAGACAATGGTACTGAATTTAAGAATCTTGACCTAAACACCTTTTGTGAGGAAAAAGGAATTGAGAGGCAATACAGTGCTCCTAGGACTCCACAACAAAATGGTGTTGCTGAGAGAAGGAATAAGACACTGATTGAAGCTGCTAGATCTCTGTTGGCTGATTCAAAATTGCCAATTACCTTCTGGGCTGAAGCAGTTAATACTGCTTGTTATGTCCAAAACAGAGTTCTAGTGGTCAAGCAAAAGAACAAGACCCCATATGAGCTTTTAAATAAAAGAAAACCTTTTATTGGTTTCTTCAAACCTTTTGGGTGTCCTTGTACAATTCTAAATACCAAATCTCACTTAGGTAAGTTTGATAGCAAAGCAGATGATGGATTTCTTGTTGGATATTCATCTCAGAGTAAGGCCTACAGAGTTTTTAACTCTTCTACTAGAATAATTGAAGAAAGTGACAATGTCAAATGCAATGAGAACACACCAAATTCTGTTGGGTCTGGACCTCAGTGGCTATTTGACATTGATTCACTAACTAACTCTTTTGGTTTCAGTAATGAGTATACAGGAACAGGAAGTGGAGGATCAGAGATCACACAAGTTCAAGAAAGTATATCTAAATCTGTGATTTTTCCCATACCCACAGTAAATTCTGTTGAAGACTGTGAAAAGGAATCATTTACTGAACCAAGTCAGAGTGAAGAAGACACTAGAGATGAGGAGACTCAAGAAAATAATGAAGTGGCATCTGAAAACACTTCAGTTGAGTTGCATGAATCTAATCTTGAGGCTGGACTGAATGAAGAACCTAGTCATAACACCAGAGTTCAAAAGAATCATCCTCCACAGTTGATAATAGGAGATATCTCTTCTCCTATGATGACTAGACATCAAAGCAGGCTTCAGGAAATGCAAGATCAACAGCATACAGTGCTTTCTTGTTTTCTATCACAGCTTGAGCCTAAAAAGGCACATGATGCTATGAAAGAATCCAGCTGGATAGAAGCAATGCAAGAGGAACTGTTACAGTTCAAGCTACAAGATGTGTGGGATCTAGTAGACCTTCCTAAAGGTCACAGAGCGATTGGCACAAAGTGGATTTTCAGAAACAAGAGAGATGAAAGAGGTATTGTCATAAGGAACAAAGCAAGGCTGGTGGCTCAAGGCTATACTCAAGAAGAGGGTATAGATTATGAAGAAGTTTTTGCACCTGTGGCTAGGATAGAAGCAATCAGACTATTCCTAGCCTATGCTTCTTACATGAACTTCAAAGTCTATCAAATGGATGTAAAAAGTGATTTTCTCTATGGATCAATTGAAGAAGAAGTATATGCCTGTCAACCACCAGGGTTTGAAAACCCAAGCTATCCAGACAGGGTATACAAATTAAAGAAAGCACTGTATGGACTACATCAAGCCCCAAGAGCATGGTATGACACACTGTCATCCTATCTCTTGAAAAATGACTTTGAAAGAGGAGTCATTGATAAGACTCTATTTATCAAAAGAAAGAAGAAGGATATCTTGCTGGTCCAAATCTATGTTGATGACATTATCTTTGGATCTACAAGAAACAACATGTGCAAGGAGTTTGAGGATTTAATGCATCAAAGGTTCAAAATGAGTTTCATGGGGGAACTTACTTTCTTCCTTGGACTCCAAGTTCAACAGAAGTCAGATGGCATTTTCATCTGTCAATCCAAGTATGTGCAGGATATTCTAACCAAGTTTGGTTTCTCAGAATCAAAACCTGCCAGCACACCTATGGAAACACACAAGCAGCTCACAACAGATCTTGAGGGGGAGGATATGGATGTGCATCATTATAGATCCATGATTGGCTCTCTCATGTATCTCACAGCATCAAGGCCAGATATAATGTTTCCAGTCTGTGTATGTGCAAGATTTCAAGTTAGGCCAAAGCAATCTCACTTTCAAGCTGTTAAGAGGATATTCAGATATCTCAAAGGGCAACCCAGATTGGGACTTTGGTATCCTCATAACTCACCTTTTGACCTAATAGCATACTCAGACAGTGATCTAGGTGGGGCAAACTTGGACAGAAAATCTACTTCTGGAGGATGTCAGTTTTTGGGTGCTAGACTAGTCTCATGGCAGTGCAAGAAACAAACCACAGTATCCACATCCACAACAGAGGCAGAGTACATAGCAGCTGCAAGTTGCTGTTCTCAAGTCTTATGGATTCAGAATCAAATGTTGGATTATGGGGTAACCTTTCTACACACTCCAATCTTTATTGACAACAGCAGTGCTATTAGCATTGTGAATAATCCAGTCAAGCACTCAAAAACAAAGCACATTGAAATCAGGTATCACTTTATAAGAGACTGTAATGAAAAGAAACTTATTCAAGTTGTCAAAGTTCACACTGATAATCAGTTTGCTGATCTATTCACTAAAGCTTTTGATGTGGGTAGATTCACTTTCTTGGTAACAAGTGTGGGAATGATAAACTCTGAATAATCCCCTTCTCAAAAAGTGGTTTTATATCTGTATAGTATTCCTGGAGTTTCTAATCTTCTGTTTCAGGATATGCATAGCAGTAATCAGTGTTTAGCAAGTTTCAAAGGAGTATTTCAGTTACTACTGCTAGTGGTTAATACTGCTTTCAGTTAATACTGCTAGTGGTTAATACTGCTTTCAGTTACTACTGCTAGTGGTTAATACTGCTTTCAGTTAATACTGCTAGTGGTTAATACTGCTTTTAGTTACTACTGTTAGTGGTTAATACTGCTTTCAGTTAATACTGTTAGTGGTTAATACTGCTTTCAGTTACTACTGCTAGTGGTTAATACTGCTTTCAGTTAATACTGCTAGTGGTTAATACTGCTTTCAGTTACTACTGCTAATGGTTAATACTGCTTTCAGTTAATACTGCTAGTAGTTAATACTGCTAGTAGTTAATACTGCTAGTAGTTAATACTGCTAGTAGTTAATACTGCTCTAGGTTAATACTGCTTATGTTCCGAATACTATAAATACTCTTTGCCCGCCTAAAAGTTCATAACGACTCTTTGTATACTGTTCACTTGCGCTCTAAACCCTTTCTCTCTCAAGTTCGAAGTTTTCAGGCAAGCTTTTCACTAAGATCAATGGCATCCATGGCATTCATCGATGAACACAATGAGATAGCGATGCTACAAAAGCCAAAGCAAGCTGCAGGATTTCATCAGATTGTGGACTTCCTCAAGTCAAGCCACATTGCTCATGCTCTTATTGTATCCCCTACAATCTATATTGAGCATCAAAGGCAGTTCTGGGCTAATGCAACCATTTATGTGAAGAATGGTGTGCAGATGATCAAGACAAGAATCTGTGATCAATCACTCACGGTTACTGAAGAGGTTATTCGTATCAGTCTACGTCTAGACGATGCCTCTGGTATAACCTCTATCCCAAATGATGAACTATTTTCAAACCTTACAAGAATGGGGTATGGAGGCCCATTGGGAGTTTTCAAATTTTCTAAAGCAAAATTCTCACCCCAATGGCGTTTCTTTGTCCATACTCTTATGCATTGTATCTCCAAAAAGACTACTGGATGGAGTGAGTTCAGCAGCACTATTGCTTATGCTTTGGTGTGCCTGGCCACTGCCAGAAAGTATAATTTTTCTAAAATGATTTTCAGTGATCTTGTCTCAAACATGGGAAACAAAAAGAGCTTCTTTATGTATCCCAGGTTTGTTCAAGAAGTTATTACTCATGAATTGACGAATATACCTCAACCTGTTGGGGTATATGTACCTAAACCCCCCAAAGGCAAGGTTTTCTCAAATATGAGAAGATCTGTTGGGGACTCTGAAGGAGTTGACACCCCATTGTTCTCTACAATGATGGTGGTGTCCCAAACCAATGAAGGTATGGCAGTAGGGTCAATGCCCCCATTAGACCAACCCACTGCTAGCCAAGCCCAACCTTCCCTCTCAAAATCTATTCCCCAGTCCCTTCTTGAAAAACCAACCTCTCCCATCACCCAAACTTACAAGAGAAAACAGGTAAAGAAGGCTCCTTCCCTTCTTGTACCATTACCCACTAAGCCTATAAGCCCTCTAAGGGAGAATTCTCCCCTAGAGAATATCCAAAAGGAAACCACAAGGGTGTCTCCCAACCCAAAGGAGGTGCTCTCTGAGGAGGAGGTAGAGCATATGGGTGATGAGGCTGCCACTACTCCTGCTAGTACAGAGGAGGAAAGTGGTAACATCAATAAGACCTCCCCCATGGCAACTTTGAATGAGAAATCATTTGAAGGTCCCTGGTGCCAAGAAACCACAGGGGTGGATAGTGCTTCTGCAAGGCAGAAGACTTCCACTAATAAAAGATCCAATGATCCTTCAAAGGAGGGTAACACTTCTGGAGAGGGTGAGGACAGATATACGTACGATGAATTGATGGAAACAATGGGGAACATCAATCAAGATGTTCTCAAACAAGGTAAAGAAATTGAAGAAATGAAGCTAGTAATTCTGTCACAACAAGAACAGATTGCTAAGCTGAAGAGGATGGTGGTTAGTCTGGTACAAAGGAAGAAGAGAAAGCAATTCCAATTAAGGAGAAGGACCACTGAGGAAGATACTCCCAAAAAGGGGGAGATCAACATGGAAGAAGCAAGCAGAAACAGTTACTACTGCTGACATTAATAAAGCAGCAGAAACTGTGAAAGAAGTGTTAACAGATCTTGAGATTGCAAGGAGAAAGTCAATTAAAAAGCCTAGAGTATCTGAAGAAGAGGCTGATAAGGTTGCTGAAGAAGAAGGGGCACCTGAGTCATCTAAACAGACAGAGCCATCTAACACTGATGATGTAAATTTGTATATGGTAGTGATGGACAAAGTGCCTGAACCAATTTCAGCAGAACCTGTAGGAGTTAAGCCTCCTGAGGTGATTCTCTGGGATACATTGACAGTGGATGGAAAGGAATACATAAGGCTGAAAAGAAAGGATGAAAAGTATGAAGTGTTTAACACATGGGCAAAAATTGTCAGAACATGCTCTGGATCAGATATTGAAGAGATGTTTGAGATAGGAATGAAGTTGTATGCAGATATTCTAAAGGCCCCAGGGATTTCAATTACAAAACTGGTAATGGAGTATCTGTATATGATGTTCAAACCTGAAGAAGTAAAGCATTTGATCAAGGATGTCTTCAAATCAGTAAACAGTTGGACTCTATATGAAATTAGTGGAGTATATACAGTAACTTTGGATTTAAATCACACTGAATACTTCCTAGTGGATAGAGTGTATAATCATAGCAGATTGAAGCTACATGCCATGCTGAAGAAAAAGTTAAGGTGTGTTCCAGATTCAGAAATGGCTAAATACTTGATTCAAAGAACCATCAATCAGAGTTTGGGATTGAATGCAAACACTGGGATTTAGGCCATGATAGAGTTTTGGGAGCATCTTGAAGAAAATTTGAAGAACTTGACTTCTCTTCCTAAAAGTCAAGTTAGGGGGAGATTGTTGGGAACTGAAGAATTCATCAAGTATGGTTAATGCTGCTGGTTCAAAGTTACTACTGCTAGAAGACTTTAAGGTTAATATTGCTGAGTATTACTACTGCTAGTACTATTAATACTGCTAGTCAAAGTTAGTGCTGCTTGAACAAAGTTAGTACTGCTAGTGGTTAGTGCTGCTTAGTAGTAAATGCTGCTAGAAGGAAATTAATGCTGCTGAAGATTAATACTGCTTATATGATGAAGATTCGTATGAAAGGATATACATGGAAGCTTAGAGATATACATGGAAGATATACTGAAGATATTTTATTTATTGTAATTATCTTTTTATTCAGTATATATATTGTATAGTTTAGAATAGTGAATTAACTTTTAGTTTTTCATTCTTTTAGAGAGAAAATCAACCTCAAGGCATAGATCCTGATTCTAGAGAAGTAGAATTCGTATTGGTGAGCCTATTCATCAATATTGAGGTTGAGTGAGTAATATTGTAACTTCAAAGCATTCAATACAAGTTTACAGTTTGTTAATTATATTCTGTTTTGATTTCCTGTTTGATTAAATATCAAAGTGTTATTCCGCAAACTTCTTTGATATTGTTTCTGATAATTAATTCTTGTTGAGAATTCGATCCTGACAGGTTTCAGTAGTGATGATTATGCAGGATCAGGTAGTAGAGGATCAGGGGATGAAAAAGTACAAAAGATTATTCCACAGTCTGTGATCTTTCCATTACCTCCAATGCAACCTGTTGAATTATGTGAAAAGGAAACTGTCACTGAACCAATTCAGAGTGAAGAAGAAAGAAAAGATGAGGAGAATACAGAGCATGAAGAGACAGAAGCAGCTGATGTGATTCCCTCAGCTGACTTAAATGATTCCAATTTAGATGTGGGAATTAATGAAGAACCTAGTCTTCAGACAAGAACTCAGAAGAATCATCCTCCTGAGCTGGTAATAGGAGACATCTCTTCTCCTATGATGACTAGGAAACAAAGCAGACTTCAAGACATGCAGGATCAACAGAATACAGTACTCTTTTGCTTTCTATCTCAGATTGAGCCTAAGAAGGCTTATGATGCATTGAAAGATTCAAGTTGGATAGAAACCATGCAAGAAGAGTTACTACAGTTCAAATTGCAAGATGTTTAGGACATGGTGGACCTTCCAAAAGGTCATAGAGCTATTGGCACCAAGTGGATCTTCAGAAATAAAAAGGATGAGAGAGGAATTATAATCAGGAACAAAGCAAGGCTAGTGTCACAAGGGTACACTCAGGAAGAAGGCATAGACTATGAGGAAGTTTTTGCTCCAGTTGCAAGGGTAGAGGCAATTAGGCTGTTTCTAGCCTATGCTTCATATATGCAGTTCAAGGTATATCAAATGGATGTGAAGAGTGTCTTTCTATATGGAACAATTGATGAAGAAGTATATGTCTGTCAGCCCCCGGGTTGAGAATCCATCATATCCTGACAGAGTATACAAACTGAAGAAAGCTCTCTATGGTCTACATCAAGCCCCAAGAGCATGGTATGATACTCCGTCTACCTATCTCTTGGAAGAAGTAAGAAAGACATCCTACTTGTTCAGATCTATGTGGATGACATCATCTTTGGATCCACAAAAGATTAGATGTGTAGAGACTTTGAAGAGTTGATGCACAAAAGCTTCAAAATGAGTTCAATGGGTGAACTTACTTTCTTCCTTGGGCTTCAAGTGAAACAGCAGAAAGATGGGATCTTCCTAAGTCAATCAAAGTATGTGAAAGACATCCTGGACAAATATGGTTTATCAGACTCAAAGCCAGCAAGCACACCAATGGAAACACACAAACAGATCACTGCTGATCTTGAGGGGGAGGTTGTTGATATCCATATTTATAGATCAATGATTGGATCTCTCATGTATCTCACAGCCTCAAGACCAGATATCATGTTTCCAGTGTGTGTTTGTGCCAGATTCCAAGTCAAGCCAAAGCAGTCACATCTTCAAGCAGTTAAAAGGATTTTCAGATACTTAAAAAGGCAACCTAGATTAGGTCTTTGGTATCCCTATGAATCCAACTTTGACTTGATTGCATATTCAGACAGTGACTTCGGTGGTGCTAATATGGATAGAAAGTCTACTTCAGGGGGATGTCAACTTTTGGGTGCAAGACTAGTATCTTGGCAGTGTAAGAAGCAAACCACAGTGTCCTTGTCAACAACAGAAGCTGAGTACATTGTTGCTGCAAGTTGTTGCTCTCAGGTTCTATGGATTCATAATCAAATGTTGGACTATGGGGTACCCTTTCGTCACACTCCAATCTTCATTGACAATAGCAGTGCTATTAGCATTGTTAACAATCTAGTCAAGCACTCCAAAACAAAGCACATTGAAATCAGATATCACTTTATTAGAGACTGCAATGAAAAGAAGCTTATTCAAGTTGCTAAAGTTCATACTGACAACCAGTTTGCTGATCTATTCACTAAAGCTTTTGATGTGGGTAGATTCACCTTTTTGGTCACAAGTGTGGGCATGATCAACTCTGAATGAGCTCATGTTTAAAAAGTGATTGTATACCTGTTATTTGGTTGTTTTTGGTGTTACTAATCATCTTTCTCAGGAAGTGTATTGCCTTGTTCAGACCAACACTAGCGTCAAGAGTGTAAGTACAGTTAATACTGCTAGTGGTTAATACTGCTCTCAGTTAATACTGCTAGTTAGTTAATACTGCTAGTGGTTAATACTGCTTCTTTCCTGAACCATATAAATACCCCCTTTGCCCGCCTAAAATCTCATAACGACTCTTTGAATACTGTTCATGTTCTCTCTAATCTTTTTCTCTCAAGCACCTAGTGAGTTTCAGTCCAGTTTACTCAAGCTCGATGGCTTCAATGGCGTTTATTGATGAACACAACGAGATAGCAATGCTTCAAAAGCCTAAGCAAGCTGCTGGATTTCATCAAATAGTCGATTTTCTCAAGTCCAGCCATATCGCTCATGCTCTTACAGTGTCACCATCAATCTACATTGAGCACCAGAAGCAATTTTGGGCCAATGCCACTGCTATTACTGAAAATGGTGTGAAGGTTATCAAGACAAGGGTGTACGACAAACCCTTGACAGTTTCTGAAAAGGTAATTCGCATCAGTCTACGTCTAGACGATGCCTCAGGTATCTCATCTATCTCTAATGATGATCTGTTTTCCACTCTTACTAGAATGGGGTATGGAGGCCCATTGGGTGTTTTCAAGTTCTCCAAAGCTAAATTTTCTCCCCAATGGAGTTTCTTTGTCCATACCCTTATGCATTGTATTTCTAGAAAGACTACTAGATGGAGTGAGTTCAGTAGTACCATTGCTTATGCTTTGGTCTGCTTGGCCACTGCAAGAAAGTATAATTTTTCAAAAATGATTTTTAATGACCTTGTGTCAAACTTGGGAAACAAAAAGAGTTTTTATATGTACCCAAGATTTGTCCAGGCAGTTATAACCACTGAATTGACGGATATGCCTCAATTTGATGTGGTATATGTACCTAAAATCCCCAAGGGCAAGGTCTTTTCAAATATGAAGAGATCTGCCATGGACTCGGAAGGAGTTGACACCCCATTGTTCTCTACAATGATGGTGGTGTCCCACAATCAAGAAGGTATGGCTTCAGGGTCAAGGCCCTCACTAGACCATCCCACTAAAAGCCAATCCCAACCTTCAATCAGTATATCAATCCCTCAGTCCCTTCTTCAAAAACCAACTTCACCAATCACCAATACTTACATAAGGAAAAAGGTAAAGAAGGCTCCTTCCCTTCTTGTACCTTCACCCACAAAGCCTTTAAGCCCTCTAATGGAGAATTCTCCATTAGAGAATATCTATAGGGAAACCACAGGGGTGTCTCCCAACCCCAAGGAGGTGCTCACTGAGGAGATGCATGAGCATATGTGTAAGAAGGTTGCCACTAGTCCTGCTAGCACAGAGGAGGACAGTGGTAACATCAATAAGACCTCCCCCATGGCAACTTTGGATGAGCAATCATCCAAAGGTCCCAGGTGCCAAGAAACCAAGGGGGTGGAGGGTGCTTCTGCTAGGCAGAAGACTTCCACTACTAAATGTTCCAATGATCCTTCAAAAGGGGGTAACACTCCTGGAGAAGGTGAGGATAGATATAACTACCAAGAATTGATGGATACAATGGGAAACATTAATCTGGATGTTATCAAACAGGGAGCAGACATAGAGGAGATGAAAATGGTGATCCTGTCTCAACAAGTACAGATTACCAAATTGAAGAAGATGGTGAGGAGATTGGTGCAGAAAAAGAAGAGAAAGCAATATGTTCTGAAGAAAAGGAAAGATGCTTTCAAAAAGGGGGAGAATCAAGAGGCTAAAGTAGAGAACGAAAGTACATCTGAGATGGGATTTGATTTTGAGGGGGAGAAAGAAGCAGAAACAGATAAGGTTCAAGCAGCCGTAGAAACAGAATCAAAAGCAGTAGAAACAGAATCAAAAGCAGTAGACACAGAAACAGAATTTGCTCAAGCAGCAGAAACAATTAATGCTGCTGAGATAAATGAAGCAGCAGCAACAGGGCTATCTGTTGAGGAGTTGGAAATTGCAGAAACATTGGTCAAAGACAAGAATGACACTCCTAAGGTTAATAAAAAGGCCAAGGGAGTGGTCATTAAGGAAGGAGGTATTGAAAAGAAAAGAAAAGAAATCCGTGAGACAGGTTTGAAGGATGCAAAGGGAACGACTAAGATGGTTGAACCTGAACAACTTTCAAAGAAGAAGAATCAGTTGGAGTTAGTTGAAGAAGTGGCAAAACAGCTTCAAGCTGAGATGGAAAAGGAAGAACAACTCCAATCTGAAAAAGACAGAGAGCTTGCACTGGAGATGGCTAAAAAGCTCAATGAAGAATATCAAAAGAGCATGCAAACTGTAGCTGAGGTCAAGAAGAGATCAGTGACAGTATCCAAGCAAAGAATACAGTCAAGAAGCAGAAAAGACAACCTTCCAAGACCTTTTTGGCCAATCAAGAAAGGAGAAAAATGATCAACTTTCTGAAAGGCTCAATTGGTGTCAAAGGAGAGATGTTCACTAACATGGCATACAGCAAGGTTAAGGAGCTATATAAGAAGGAAATGGCTAAGCTTCAAGGGGACTCCTCTCAAAGGGAAGAAGCTGAAAGAAGGATGAAAGAGAGGCATGATCTCAACATCCAACAACCCTTCCCTGAGGAAGCCACTCCTACAAAAGAAAAGGCTGAAGACACTAAAGAAGAAAATGTTGCTGTGGAAGCCAAATCTGCAAAAAGAGTAAAGACCATAGCCTCCAAGAAACAATCCAAGAAGCCAAGGATCGAAGAAGCAGAAAAAGAGGCAGAATCTTCTGTTCCACCTTCAGCAGAACCAGAGCAGAATCCAGAACCATCCAATCTGCAATCAAATAAGCAGGTTGATTTGTTCATGACTTTAATAGAACCAGTACAAGTTGTTCCCATTTCTGTGAAGGCACCAGAAGTCATCTTTTGGGATATTCTGAGGGACAACAGAAAGGAGTACTTCAGACTCAAAAGAGTTGGTGATATATTTGAAGTATATGCAACTTGGGGGAAAGTGATCAAAAGTTGTTCAAGGGCTGATTTAGAAGAAATGTACAAGGTGGGAATCAAGCTATATGAGTCTGTGATAAAGGAACTGAAGAAAGTATACTCAAGATTGCAATGGAATACTTGTGTATGATGTTTGAACGAGAAAAAGTGTTGTACAGGATAAAGGATCTACATCATGAGTATGTGTTTAAGAAGATTGATAAGTGGATGCTATTTGAAAACTGTGGTGTTTACATGATTACAATAGACAAATATTTTCATGAGTATTTTCTAGTGGACAAAATGTATGATCATAGCAAGGAGAAGCTAGAAGGAATGCTGAAAGCCAAGCTAGTGTGTGCAAAAGGATCTGAAATGGCCAGAATTGTGATAAGAAGGACAATCAATCAAAGTCTGGGACTGCATCCGAATTTGGGCAACTAAGCTGAAGTTTTGAAAGCATCTTGAAGACCATATCTGAAGAACTTGACTTCTCTTCCTAAAAGTAAAGTTAGGGGGAGATTGTTGGGAATTCAGAATTTGTTCAAGTATGGTTAATGCTGCTGGTATATCATGATTACTACTGCTAGTAGATTTAATACTGCTTGAATAGTTAGTACTGCTACTTCAATAGTTAGTACTGCTTGATGAGCTAGAACTGCTAGTAGTTAGTACTGCTAAGGGATTACTACTGCTAACATCATTAATACTGCTGAGGTGTTTAATGCTGCTGAAGATGATTAATACTGTTGAAGAAGGTTAGCGCTGCTTATGAGATGAAGACTCGGTATGGAAGGAAGACAGCTGTATAGAAGACTTGCTAAAGTAAAGTAGATAATTATGGACTGAAGATAAATTGTATTTTGATAATTATCTTGTAATATGTCTTGTATAAATAGTATAGAAGTCTTTAATAGAATTAACTTTTGATTAATACGTTTAGAGAGAGAATTAACCTCAAGGTTTATAATCCTAATTCTAGAGAAGTAGAATTCGTCTTGGTGAGCCTGTTCATCAAGATTGAGGTTTTGTTTGAAAGCTTGTAACTTTAATCATTCAATAAAGTTTACAAGTTGTGATTTCTGATTCACTGTTACATTGATTGTTGAATATTAAAGTGTTTTTCCGCAACTCCTTTAATATTGTTTCTGAGTTCATTATTCTTGTTAAGAATTAGATCCTGACAGTGGCTTTAAGGTAATCAATGGTCGTGAATATATATGTGTCCTAAATGTAACTAGTATTCATGATGCTACAAATTCATCGTAACTATATGCAGGGGCGGACCTACAACTACGGGAGGGGGGTCCCGTGCATCCGCTCACTTGATTGCCGTAAAGGAAAAAAATATAGGGTCTTGAAGGTGTGCACCCACTTGATTTTAAGGGTACCTTCAAATATTTTAAATTTGAATTTATAACACAAATAAGCAATTGGTGGGATGGTTTGTGGATGGTTTGATAACGTTATGGCTACATATTTTATGTTATGGCTATGTTTTTTGATGTGATATAGTGAAACAATTTAAACGTGGCCATAAGGGTACCAAAAATCACGCAAGAATAGGCTATGTTTTGGTTGGAAAAAAATCATGGCGAAAGGCTTACGACCACGGTTCTTTACCGTGCCCAAAGTGACTTTTTGTACTACCTCAGAAGGATAAAAAACAAGAGCTCTGAATTTTAAAAATGTCTTATACTCTGAAGCAAAAACATTTCCAAAATTCATCTTAAAAATAGAAAAAGAGACTTAAGAGATACTCTTTACAAAACCTTAGAGCAATGATTCCAGAGAAGTTTTTAAGTTTTATGCTTTTATCACAAAAGAATCAGAGATATCTAAAACAAGTACATCTGAAACAAGTACTTCTGAAGATGAACCTTAGAGTTCTCTCAATCCAGATGCACCTCTGTATTCACCAATGTCAGATGAATGCATCTGAACTACATTTGAGGACGACATTAGAAGAATTTATAAAAAAAATGTCATGGCTGATTTGAAAAAGAAAGAGAGAATGAAAAGAATCATTAAAGTCTCTAGACCTAAAGAAATTATGAAAACTTCAGAGGTAGTTATCTCTGACAAGGTTAAGAGAGACTTTATTGACTCTGATTCTAAATCTGATCCAGAGATAGATGAACAAATATTCTATAGACCAGAGAAAGTAATTCATAAAAACATACAGACTGTTGGTTCTAGAATTTTGAACCTTCCTGTTTCTGTTTTGAAAAACAAATCCAGAATACCAATCTGTCCTGATTTTGTAGACATGTGTCTACAAGCAAAAACTTCTCTGGACCTTGAGAAAGAGTTAAAAGAAAAGTCCAAGAATAAAACTAACACTTCTCAACTTTACACTTATAAACCAATCAAATTCACTCCTGAACAAAAAGGCAAATGGCAAGAAATTAACCATTCTGATCTTGTTTGTGCAGTGAGGAATAAAGAGAAGAAGATTTTTTTGAACAAGAATAGGCAACTTGAAAAGAAGGCTGTCTTTCAAACAAAAAAGAAGGAAGTAATTAGGAATACTTGTAATATTCCTAGTGCTAGTTTGAAAAAGAATAAAAGTGTACCAAATGCATTCAAGGAAATGAAAAAATTTTCTCCTACTTGTTCTTGTTATAGTAATTGCAAGTGCATTTAACTCATGATTAAGCTGAAAAATCATTTCAGAGGTTCTCATTGTTTTCTAAATCAGTCTCTGAATAAAAATTCAAAGACAAAGCCTCAGAAGAAAAAGAACAATTCTGGAAAAACATCAAAAGATGAAATGCCAAATATTCATCAAAAACCTCAGAAGTCTAACAAGAAAGGACCCATAATGAGATGGGTACCTAAGAAACTCTAATTAGTCTTGCAGAAACAACATATGCCCATCTGGTATCTAGATTCTGGATGTTCAAGGCATATGACTGGAGATAAAAAGTTGCTATCCTTTTTCAAAGAAAGATCTGGAGGAGCAGTAATTTTTGGAGATAATATGCAAGGTCAGATTAAAGGTTATGGTGAGTTAACAAGAGGTAATGTTTCTGTATCAAAAGTTGCTTATGTTGATGGGTTAAAACACAACTTAATAAGCATAAGTCAACTCTGTTACCATGGTTTTGATGTGAAGTTTCAAGAAAAACATTGTTCATTTCTTCACTCAAAAACAGGTCAAGAAATGTTGAGAGCAGACAGAAATGGTAACTTATATAAAATGAATTTTACCAAACACATAAATACTGACTCAGAGAAACTCTGTCTAGTATCTCTAAACAGTGAAGATGTCTGGCTCTGGCATAAGAAGTTCTCTCATCTGAACTTTTCTTCACTTGATAAGTTGGTCAAACTCAATCTGGTTAAGGGATTACCATATATAAAGTTCAACAAAGATCATCTTTGTTCTTCCTGTAAAATGGGAAAAATGAAAAGATCTTCCCATAAAACCAAAAGTGATAACAATTGTCCTAGACCTCGGCATATGCTTCATGTGGACCTCTGTGGTCCTATCTCTGTGCATCAGGTAAAAAGTATATTCTGGTTCTGATTGATGAATAGTCTAGATATACTTGGATATAATTCTTCAGAGCCAAGTCTGATGTACCTGATATCTTAATAAGATTGTTAAAAAGATTGCAGGTTCTGTTCAACAGCAAAGTTCAGAAGCTTAGAAGTGACAATGGGACAAAATTCAGAAATGCCAAAATCAACTCCTATCTTTCAGAGGAAGGCATAACTCCCAACTTCTCTGCAACAAGAACCCCTCAACAAAATGGTGTTATTGAGAGGAAAAATAGAACACTTGTTGAAGCTTCAAGAACAATGCTTGCAGGATCTGATCTTCCAACCAACTTTTGGGTAGAAGTAGTAGCTACAACCTGTTTTACTCAAAACAGAGCTACCATTGTCAAAAGATTCAAGAAAACATCATATGAACTCATTAACAATAGGAAACCTAATGTTAAATATTTTCATGTTTTTGGATGCAGATGTTACTTTTTGAATGATAGAGAGTCTCTTGGAAAGTTTGACAAGAAAGCAGATGAAGGAAAATTCATTGGCTATTCATTAGCCTCAAAATCCTTCAGAGTGTTCAATCTGAGAACAAGAACAATCCAAGAGAGTATCAATGTCTCTTTTGATGATGCCAAAAATCTTGATAATAAAAATGTCAACTCAACAGCTAAGAATGTCTCTGAGACATCAAAGTTGAGAGAATCTGAACTAAACAAGATATTTGAAGATTTCTTTGATGATGACAACTTAGAATTTCTTTTCAGAGATATTCACAAAGAAACTTTAGAGGAACCTCAAAATACAGGTACAACTCTTTATGGTCCCTCTGAAATCACAACTTCTGCTTCTTTAAATACCGATCCAAGCAATGAATCAAGACAAATTGAAGAACAAAACTCTTCAGAAGCAGAAGATGAACAATAGACATCTGAAGAATCTCTAGAGGCATCTGTTGAAGAGACTTCAGAGCCTGCTTCACCATATCTTGAACCCACTTCAGAGCCTCTGAATAGCACAACAGAGATGTCACCACCTGCCATCTCTGAAGCTCAAACTCCACCTCACATTCTTGCTCCAATAACAAGATAGACAAAGGATCATCCCCATGATCAAATCATTGGATCACCTTCAGATGGAGTCAAAAACAGATCTGCCACAATCAATGAATGCTATTTTGTAAACTTTTTGAGCATCATTGAACCAAAGAAGGTAAATGAAGCTCTTGAAGATCCTAATTGGATCACTGCCATGCAGGATGAGCTTCAAGAATTTGAAATAAATAAAGTCTGGACCCTAGTTCCCCTTCCTAAAGGAAAATTTGCAATTGGAACTAAATGGGTTTTCAGAAATAAAAAGGATGAGGATGGCATTATAATCAGAAACAAAGCTAGATTGGTTGCTAAGGGATATTGCCAAGAAGAAGGTATTGATTATAATGAAACTTTTGCACCTGTGGTTACGCTAGAAGCAATTAGAATCTTCTTAGCCTATGCTGCACACAAAGAAATCAAGGTATATCAAATGGATGTTAAATCTGCCTTCATAAATGGTAAATTAAATGAAGAATTATATGTCCAGCAACCACCTGGATTTGAAAGTACAGAGTTTCCTAACTATGTTTATTATCTTGATAAAGCTTTGTATGTACTTAAACAAACTCCAAGAGTTTGGTATGCTACTCTGTCCACATTTATGATTAATAATGGTTTTGAAAAAGGTATGTAGATCCCAATGCAGTGCAATCACAAGTAATATAAACAATGATGAACAGATTATAGGCCACAGCAACTAGTCATATGATTGATATAACTTCAAAGGGTTAAGGTTTACAAAGAAAATTTCTGATAAGGTTATGTAAACCTAACAACTAGAAAACTGAATAATGAATCTCTCTTAACCTATTCAACTGTTTAACCCTAATTATGAAATAAATAAGCCTTTATATACTTAGGCTTTACAAGCAATTGGGCTTTATGGGCTTGGGCCCATCTTAATAAAACAACTATCAATTAATTACAAAACAAACCCTTATAAATACTTTATTCCACTTTCAACACATAGGACTTTCAGTCCTAACAATCTCCCCCTAAAGTTGAATAAAGCATTTATCTTCTTGAAAAACTTCAGGCCTTGATCTTCTTTCCCTCTTGAATCTTTGAAGAACTTTGGTGTTGCATGTCTTCATGACTTTCCACGCTCCCCTTGAATAAAGCTCTTGGTCTTCATAGTTTCAACTTTGTAACCAGATTCAATGTACAGTAGCCTCGACTGAACGCACTATCAAGCAGCTTTTAACTGTAGAAACTCAATCACATCGGATCAGCACACAAGAAAGATAATGTGAGAGTTACTTGACATTCCACGGTGCATCTTCAGTTTAAAACAAAGAATCTGTCTTTGAACCGCGAGTTAAATTAGACTTTCATCTCAATAACTTGTTTCAATTAGCGCATAGGAGGAATGAGGAACAAACTTGTAGCAGACACCACATGATACGGGAAAGAATCAATACAAACTTTGAAATCTTCAATCTTTGAAATCTTCACTATCTTCAGACAAACAAATTTAGCATTAAAATCATATATTCATCTCCTTGATCTCTAGACTGTCTTCAGAACTGACTTTCTTTCTTTAAAACTTTGAAATTGAACATTGTAAACATTTCTCCCCCTTTTTGATAATTTTGAACATCATGATCATCAAAACTTATTCAATTTCAGCACTTTCTTTGATCTCCCCTCTATGAAAATTTGGCATTCTCCGCCCGTTGATCTGATTATCCGTCAATTCATGAAATGTATATATCCTAATCTTTTCAAATTCAGACACAATGAACAATGTAACCCTGATTCAACAGATGAAACAGTTAGTATGCCTGTAAGTAGCACAGAGCCACTTGGTACAACGGATGTACTTTGGAAAGGAGATTTTGTGATGTTCACTCCCCCAGGGCTTCCATTCAATCATCGAAAAACCACAAAGTAATTTTCTATGAATGTTATGACAAGAAAACTCATTTCTTGTGTGCTCGTGCATGTGTAGAAATGATTGAAGCTACTTATCTTGACCAGGCTCAAAAATGTGTAAACTGTTGAGACAGCAACAGATATTACACGGACTCAATGTACATGAAAGAGGTGCGAAGGTGGGGCAACTTTCCTTCTTTTTCAATATCTAAATCTTCCGATTGAAGACTAGATAGCAGATATGTTGCGTCCCCAAAGAAAATGAAACATTTCTTTGTTAAGAAAGAAATGAGTGGTTGGTGGGGTTAATGCAAGAGTTGGCATGGGCTAGGTGCCTGTTTCAATGATGGTCACCAATGAATGTGAACCAATCAGAAGATGTGGCTGCCCGACTCAGAAAGTGGTTGGTGCAGAGTTCTGATATTCTTTTAACTCTGTTCTCACACCCTCTTTCTTTTTGTCATTATGCTCACTTCTAACCAAACTCTCTTTTCCATTTTTCCGCTCCACATAATGAGAAAAACTCAACCAGATGAGTTATCTCCCCCACTCTTTGATTTAAGACCCCTCACCCCTCAAATCGCTCTAGGATAACTTCCAGGGTAGGAAACACTGGTTAACGTGAATCCATGGAAGTACTGTTTAAGTTCTCACACAAATCCCATGTAAGTCCTAAAAGGAAAGTATGCTCAACAGTTTAACTTGAACATTTAAGCACAGAATGTATGACACCACTGTCAAAATGTATGCTCATAAGATTTGAGCAATTGATCCTTGAAAAACTGACAATGTATCAATTAGATCAACTAAACTGGTTAGGATATCAAAGAATTGGATATTTTGTTTATATGAACAAATATAAACAATTTAGCAATGAACGCACAAGATTTGAAATAATGATTTATGCTCAACAATATTGAATATCAAACGGGGGTATTACCATCGAAAAATTGGTTCATTATGAGACATGGTAATAACGAATACAAATGAAGTACTAAACATGTGTGTGTGAATACGTTACAGTATAAGGATAAGATAATACGCAAGTATTGATCTTTAGAAACACATAGTCAGTTACACATTAAAGCTCAAAAAAATGAAAAACATTTAAATTCACACTTCTAGATTCATAAAACCTTTTGAAAATCAGAAGTGGTTTGAACATTTCAGAAACTGTTTTTCAGGCTGGAAAGTTGTTCGTCTTCCAAACAATCAGAGATTTAGAGTTAGAAGATACTTACTTTTAAGCTCCCCCTCAAATCATGATATAATGATTTAGGTCTTTTAAGCTCCCCCTGGATAGCTGCAAAATATCCAGGTCTGAACGTTGAAGAACGGGTCCTGATCTGTCATGTAATCAGAAGCCAAATTTCGTTGAAGTCCGGGTTCTAAGCTGATTTACTTAGAAGCCATACTTCTTCTACTCCCCCTTGATAGTAGGTGCCTGCAACAGAGAATCAGTTTTCGGTTTTGGTACCCACTGGTATTTGGGTCCATGAATGTTAGTTGCAGTTCTTGTGGGGGATATAGAATAAGAACCATACCAGAAATGATCACTGGTTTTGTGAATGTTATCATGTGTATGACAATAAGAACAGTGGTATTTCTTACCTGATAACCTGAGTAATTGATCTCTCGAGTAGATATGATCAGGTTTACTTTTAGTCGCTTTGTTCTTCTTGGCATTTACCGCATGTACACATGATTCTTTTTCTTTCAGCTCATCTTCAACTGGTTTCTTCTTCCAGACCAGTTCCTCATCTATGTATCTCTTTCTTCTAGAGTGTGTACCTGAACCATCTATATTGCTATCATAGAAAAGGTTAGTTTTACGAATCCGGTCAAAAGATTTAACTGACCTTTGTGTAGAGACAGATTTCTGATTTGAGCTTGATACAGACTTTTCAAGCACTTTAATCGTGTAAGCGAAGTTGTCTCTTTCTTGAACAAGCAGGTCAATCTTCTTCGTGAACTCTGACTTCGTTTTCTGCTCTTTTAGCGCCTTCTCAGATAGTTCAGACAACTTGGCAGTAAGCCTTTTGATCTCTATCTCAAACAAGCTTCGTTCTTCTTCAAATCCCTTCTCATCATCATTTCTTTGGCCGGATATTTCTTTGAAGACGCTAACGTTCTTTTGTTCAATGGCCTTCTTTTCTGTTGCAAACTTCTCTCTTTCAAGAATGATTACTTTCTGAAAATCAGAAACTTGCTGAGAAAGTTTTATGCACTTCAGCTCAACTTCTTTCTTCTCATCAGCACATTTTCTCGAGAATTCTGAGAACTTCTTTGCGAAAGATTTCTCTTTAGTCTCAAAATCAGATTTGTGTTTAACAAGCAGTTGCTCCAAATCAGATAAACGCTTTTGAAGATCTGCATTTGCATCTTTCAGTTCAGAAATCTTTTCCTCATAACTTTTAACACAGACTGTTAGCTGAGTTTTAGCTTCCAAAATAGAGATCTTTCCTTTTAGCTCAGAGTTCTCAGCTTCCAATTCTCTTCCTGTTAATAAACCCTTTGTCCCTAACACCAACCATTCAGCACAATCCCACAGCTCTTTTCCTGTCATATTGTTAGTATTTATTTGACCAATAATTTCACTAAAAATGTCACTAATAAATTCATTACAGATACTACTTTTCATATAATTTCGAGCATTATTATTGGCCCTCTCTCTTTGTTCCTTTTCCACAGGAGAAGCTTCTGCCGGAATTTGGGATTGCTTTTCTCCTTCAGTCAAAGATAATCTGATGTAAGGACTAACCTCATGTTCGTCAACAAAATCCAGAAAATCAGTTTTCCACATTTCATATTCTCCTTTGGACCGCAGCATTGGTGGGTTCACCATTTTGTACGAATTGACTAGACTGTATTCGATCCGGCTTAGAAGAAAGATGAAACTTGAAAGTGCAGGGACCAAAAGTGACAAAATGTGAAACTTGAAAGTTTAGGGTCACAAATGACACGCTGAATCCTTGAAGTACGGGGGCTAAAATAAATGCACTGCAAAAAGATCGTGAGACAAAAAAAATTTGACCTTTTATTTTAAGAACACTGGTCTAACAGGGGTCCGGTCGAAGCAAAGGACCGAAGTATGCAAGATATCGGTCGAAGGTATGCCCGGAGGAAGCAGGTATCCGGTCGAATGACAGGACCGGGGATACACTTATCCGGTCGAAGGACAAGACCGGGGATACACGTATCCGGTCGAAGGACAAGACCGGGGATACACGTATCCGGTCAAAGGACAAGACCGGAGGAACTCTTATGCGGTCGAAAGGACAAGACCGGAGAACTTTTATTCGGTCGAAGGAACAAGACCGGAGCACTCTTATTCGGTCAAATGGGTAAGACCGGGGAAACTCTATTCGGTCGAAGCAGTTTGACCGGAGCACAAGTGTCCGGTCGAAGAAGGAAGTCCTATTCGGTCGAAAGGACAAGACCGGAACACACGTGTCCGGTCGAATACTCAGGTCGAAAGACTTTAAATTAGATAACCACAAATAAAGATAATATCGAATAACCAAAATCGACCGAAGAACTCGAAGAGTTCGACCGAAGAACCCGAAGAATGTCTGGGATTCGACCGAAACCAAAACCTAGATCTTCTCCTTCGATCGAAAGAAACAAACAATAAAACAATCAACAATTCGACCGGATGCGATAAAACATAGAACTCACCTAGACCGATGTTTTGCAAAAATATGAACTTTCCAGATTCGATCGATAGATATTAATTTTCCAGAAAAAAATTCGATCGAATAAACCAGATGAACAGTAAACGATTCAAGCAGATTAAACAGATACTTGATTAGGGATGTTTATTAAAATCAAATAAACATATAACGCAAACACTAACAATCAATTTAAGCAAATAAAGCAATTATCACAAGTAATTGATTTTAGGGTTTCAGTCAAACCTTTTTACTGGATCAAACCTTTTTGCCTATCTGCTCTGATACCAATTGTAGATCCCAATGCAGTGCAATCACAAGTAATATAAACAATGATGAACAGATTATAGGCCACATCAACTAGTCATATGATTGATATAACTTCAAAGGGTTAAGGTTTACAAAGAAAATTTCTGATAAGGTTATGTAAACCTAACAACTAGAAAACTGAATAATGAATCTCTCTTAACCTATTCAACTGTTTAACCCTAATTATGAAATAAATAAGCCTTTATATACTTAGGCTTTACAAGCAATTGGGCTTTATGGGCTTGGGCCCATCTTAATAAAACAACTATCAATTAATTACAAAACAAACCCTTATAAATACTTTATTCCACTTTCAACACATAGGACTTTCAGTCCTAACAAGGTACAATTGATACTACCCTGTTCATCAAGAAGTACAAAAATGAGATGCCTTTAGTACAAATATATGTTGATGACATTATCTTTGGCTCTATAAATCAGAAGTATTGTGACAAGTTTTCAGAGTTGATGAAGAGTAAATTTGAGATGAGTCTCATGGGAGAATTAACATTCTTTCTAGGCTTACAGGTAAAACAAACTTCAGAGGGTACTTTTATAAGTCAATCTAAGTATGTCTCTGACATTTTGAAAAAGTACAAACTCAATGATTCAACTTCTATGAAAACACCTATAGCCATAGGGGTCAAACTTGACTCTAATCCTTCTGGAAAATTTGTAGATGTGAAGACTTATAGAGGCATGATATGATCACTTCTATACTTAACTTCTAGTAGGCCTGATATAATGTTTGCAACATGTCTTTGTGCTAGATATCAAGCAAATCCAAAAGAATCTCATTTATCTGCAGTCAAGTGAGTATTTAGGTACCTTAGAGGCACACCTTCCTTGGGTCTATGGTATCCAAAACTCTCTATTTTTTATTTAATAGCACATACTGATGCAGATCATGCAGGTTGTAAACTAGACAGAAAAAGTACCTCTGTATGTTGTCAATTATTGGGTAACAAGCTAGTGAGTTGGTCATCCAAAAAACAGAACTATGTTTCAACTTCTACTGCAGAGGCGGAATATGTTGCTGATGCTAGTTGTTGCTCCCAAGTCATTTGGATGAAAACTCAACTCAAAGACTAAGGATTACAATATGACAGAATTCCATTCTGTGTGATTCCAAAAGTGCCATAGCCATCTCTAAAAATCCAGTTCAACATTCCAAGACAAAGCATATTGATGGCAGGTATCATTTTCTTAAGGATCATGTTGAGAAAGGTACAATTGAGATGTATTTTGTACCAACTAATCTCCAACTTGCTGATATATTCACAAAAGCCTTAGATGAACGAAGGTTCAATTTCTTAATTAGCAAGTAGGGAATGTTGAACATGTCTTAACTCAAAAATAACTTCAGAGTCTCTGAGACCTGTTGGCAGGGAAGAAGTCAAGTTTTGGGACTCGGAGAAGTTTGGGCGACATTTGTCACTGTCACCGTGTCATTCTCATGGGAGAGGTACCGCGGTCCCTAAGGAGCGGGAAACTATGCCCCGCGACTATGCCAAGGGCATAGTCGCCGTGTCAATGTCGCTGGCGGGGGCTGAGAGGCTGGTAAGTCCGAAATTCTCACCATTCTCCTCATTTATCATTTCCATCTTCTTCCCTTCTCTCCCAAACCTCAAAGGCGAACCCTAACCCATTTTGAGGGTTTTCCCCCTTGAACCACATGATTCCTCATCAACAAGCTAAAGGGATCTTGAACCACAAAATATCCATCTTCATCTTTCTGATCATGTTCAACGTGTGGAAACTCGGGTTGAAGAGTTGGAATGGATGTCCTCGGAAAGTCTCATCACTCAAAATGGTAAGCCTTCTTGTAGTAAAGCTATGAATGATCCATTAATGGGTTCTTAGTGTTTGATTTCTCAAATCTCGGATTTGATGGTTTTGGGGAAACTAGGGTTTTGACCTCGTTGAGGATTTTAGTAAGTAATTAATGTTTCTAAGTGATTTGGTATGTTTGGATCTAGGTTTTGGAAGTCCTCGGCTTGAGGATTCAAGCGGCCTTCAAAAGAGCTCGTTGGGTGAAACCTAGATTTAGCCTAAATCTAGCAAGGTGAGTTCAAGTTGATTTGTGAAAACGGTGTACATGCCAAAATGTTTATTTTAAAGTGTTTTACATGAAATGGTAAAGTACTGATAAGTTTTGAGTATTTTGAAGTAAAATATGTTTTACTTGGTTAGTTGTCAAAGTGTGAGTATTTTGATAAGTTTTCATATTTGGTATACTTGGGTTGTGCTAACCTCTTATTATGTTTATATTGGGTTTTGAACGTTGCAACAACTAAATAGCATGAATTACGTATTCTTGGTGATTTTGTACAAGTAAGATCTATTTTATGAGTTATACATCTTTGACGATTTTGTACAAATGAAGTCTATTTCATGTTATATTCATTTTGTTGTATTTGCATTTATAAATCCTTTGGAAAATCTTGGTCCCAATATGTGTTGAGTTTTGGGTTAATCACCTCTTTGAGGTATATGTCTCCATAAACGTTGTTTAAAGACATTTCTTTATTTGGAGGACGTTAATTGTCGGTCAAATGGATTTTGAGCATTTTAGCTCTCGGGGTAGACTTAAAGGGTACTGAGGACATTTGTCCGGTTTAAATGGCTCGACTTAGAGTCCAAAATTCGATTTACATCTTAATGCGTTTTATTGCATATTTATAATCATTACATGCTCGAGTGCGTTTGTCATTCATGTGTAGTCGTGTATTTTTAGACTGTGTTGCATTGGATCCATAGGCACGTAAGTCAGTCTTATTCGATGGTCAATTGGGTGGTACGGGGTTGGACTTCGGGACTCATGTTTTACGACCAAAACTTGACATGTAGGCACTAGGAGGAGGTAGTCTTGGGTGCCACTGTGTGGGTGTGTTCCTAGATCTCCGCCATCGGGGAATTTCCTCAGTTGTAGTCCCCGGGTGTGCCGGGCCTTTCGGGTGTCCTTTGTGGCATCAAGGTACCTCGTCTCTTTGGGTGAAACTTGTCAAGGATTCGCAGGGACACTTGGACTTTCATGTCATTAGGTGTCATGCGATGAACGTTGTATGAGTGGCATACTTTGTGTTCTTCCGCTCTCAACGGATACGGGTATCCCCCGTTGTCGGCCCGCTGTATTTTGGATAATTAATTGTCCATGCTTAAATACTTGGATTTCATTTCATTTTATGGTCGCGTGAGTATTAAGTTTCAGTTCCACGTTTTAATGACGTATCATATTTATATGGATTGTTTTCCGTTATTCCAGGGTCAAGTATTATGTCCCACCCGAGTTTTAGGTGCTTTGGGGTATGACGTATTATTTACATTTTCACAAATTGAGTATCGAACTATGACCCCGTTTTGGGTGAGTTACAGGTTGCATCGTTTTATAAGAAATGGGCGTTTGGGAGTACTGTCTTTAAAAGTGTATATCATGGGAAAATGTGTCATTTCCATTTTGAAGTATAATATTTCGAAGGGTCTTGCCTTAAATTGAATTCCTTCCTTTTAAAGACACATTCAGTCATGTTAAAACTCTTGAGCTCACTAGGCGTTATGCCTAACCTTTTTATTTGTCGGCATGTGCATCAGGTTCCTTTCGGGGGTTCGGTTCTAGTAGTGCTTTGAAGAGTTGAGCCTTAAGCTTACAAGAGTGAGTAGTCGGTAAAGTCTTCCGCAGGTTGGAGTTTGTAATTGTTATTGGGTTTAGTAACACCCGTCCTTTTCATAGAGTGTATGTATAGGATGAATGTGAGCGTTGAAGTTAATTCTCAATTTATGTTGTAGTTTGAAGTATTTATTGATGTATTTAGAAAAATTTTATAAGTTGTTATCTTCAGATTTAAGGGTGTTACAAGTTGGTATCAGAGCTTAAGTTTGAGAGAATTAGGTATTGACCTTTGAATGCCTAGACTCAAACTAGCGTTCTTATAAGTGATTGTAAGTGAAATGCACATTAGGAACCTTAAGATAAGATATTTTCGAGTTGATCGAGTCGCCAGAAACGGAAAATTTGCCGAGGGTCGCAAGGATGATGATGTACGGTACGTTCATAATGGCACATGGCCAGTGTTATGGTGAGCCTGCATGTTACATGTGTATACTTGAACTACCTTGGTGGAATGACCGTTGGGGTAGTGAGAAAGTTTCTAAGTGAGTAATCTAAGGAAGGGTTGATGTTTATAGCAATGTCACTTTGGAGTGACTGTTTAGTACGATGAATGCATTAAGTTGACCTTCTTGAGCTAGAATTATTGGTTGGTATTAGAACTATAAGTTATTAAGCCAATTCCATTTCAAGGAGAAATTGTAAGTTAACCGAATTAGTGGGATTGTTGCTCTAAGATGTTGGATGCATCCAGAGGACAATAGTATGAATGGAGAAGCATAGTCCTAAGATGTTGCGTGCCGACCAAATCCATGCACAAAATTTATTTCTAAATAAGTTTGCATACATTGTTTCTCATGTTCTCAAGGCATAAAGCGAGTTACTTCACAATGTTTTGGTAAATCATTTATCACTCATTAGGTTTTAAACCGTGAGCTTAAGCATGCATGGAATGGTTTTGTTGCATGTGATTGCAAATTTATATTGAAATTCTCTCCGTCCCTGTTTTGTGTTTAACGCTATTTTGGTACATCATAAGATCCGTGTTTTAATGCCATATGGGGCATTGGGCAAGTAACTGTAGAATTTTTAACCTTGACATTGGATCTCCTCCACGTATGTTATGGTTTTAAAGGAAGAGTTGTTCCCACGTCTTTGAGCCTGAACTTTCTTGGGAATTTTGGGTATGTATGAGTCGTGTTGAATTTTATGGAATATTGTTTTGCGACGTTTTAGTCTCGTGAGTGTACTTCGGATTGTGTGTGTTTAAAATTTTATTGCGTATAAATTTACGAGCTTTTGAGTGTCGTATCTAATGAGAGTTGTATTGAGAAGGGTCACTCTGTTTTACGTGATGGTTTTAGAATTTTAACACTTTTAGACTTGTTGTCGTTTTATATTTTATGTTGGGAAATGAAAATTTTAACACCGCTTGATTTTAGCGTTAATGAGTTTTATGAAAATTCAGTTGGGTTTTATGGTGTCTTATCGTACGACTTTTACATCGCGTAATTAAATTTTGGAATTAGTGTACCTGCATTATTGCATGCATTAACTTAAGAGCTTTGCTAAAGATGTCACCTCCTATGTTGTTTTGAGAAATGTCAGTTGTTAATTTTACTAATAGAGATTATGTGATTTATCTCAGGGCTTTATACAAACGTTAGTTGTTGTATACATATTGTATTTGGATTAAATTATGCCGTTGGAGTGGGTAAACATCTCAAAAATTTATGTTATTCCAGATAAAACTTTGTTCTGAGCATATTTCAGTTATTGATTTTACTACTAGGAATTTTCAGCAATACACATAAATGAGTTATCAACATTCATGTTGTCATAGCTATTATTTTGGTCAAATGTGTTTTATCTGTGCGGCTCAAGGTCTTAAAATTGATTTGAGGATTTAATTGCGTTCCCATTGTTCTACCGAGCTTTGGGGGAATAAACTGATACAAAAGGGGTTTGTTGAGTATTTTATACCACAACGTTTTTGGTTATAGGAGTAAAAGTTTAAAGTTAAAAGTTGTGAACTTCTGTGTTGGAGTTGTACAAACATTCATTTCCCGTGTTGGGGTGCAAGAACCTGTTTTTAACATTTATAGTGTAAATTGTTGCGCATGTTTTATTATTGTCCTTATTAACATAAGCATTGAACAAAGGAGTTTTGGAAAATGGTTTCACATGAGCTGTTTTGACAATCAACTTTGAAACCTATCGAATGAACGGTAGTGCATTTTTTTTACCGCACGTTTAATCATTAAAAAGCTTATGTATTTGAGAGTTTTATAAATTTCAAATTGGCATGCTGGTTGAAAAACCTTGAACTCATGAGGCATATAGGTTTAAACCCTCCTGTGATAGGAGTCGTGATTAAGGGCTAAAGAAGTCCTTAGGATTTGAAGTGTCGGATGAGCTGACTTGTGGTTAGTTTTGAAATTTGGATTTCGGTTTTATGGATCGGTGCATGTATGAATAATCAATGTATTAGATTTATGCCTTCTTCCAGTATTTAAGTGGTGATCTTTCTGTTTCGGTAAGCCGTCGGGTTAAAGTTATGTGGTTTCTTGCTTATGGTTGGATATGAATGGATGGGTTGAATTTTGACATCATGTATGGGTCAGATGTGTGCAATTCAGTTGAGTCTTTCGGAATAAAGGAAATATGGTGATTCGTTTGTCGGATGTGTAAGAGTTGAATTTTAGTCTCATGATAGGTGTCAACTTTAATGCGTCAGTGCAAATTTGGAATGAAATATGTGGTGGTTTGAACCTTTATGCATAAAGCTCTATAGCAGTTCGAATCTCAGCGAATCGTTAGGGGTCAACTTTTGGGTTGTGAACTAGGAAATGTTAGTGTATTTGGAGTACTGTAGTCCGATCTTAAGGGATTTGGTATCATATGTAGTATTTTTTAAGAAGTTCATATTGTGATAAGTGGATGTAGTTGAATGACTTTCCTTGGCTAGTAAGAGTTTTGGCGGTTGAATATTTGGTGGTTGGGCGTATTCTGAGAGTGGTATAACCCTTAGGTCAAGGACGACCTTCCATTCTGGATGTCTAAAGGAGCTCATTAAAACTAAAATGGAAGTGCAGTAGCGGGAATGGTCGTATTTGAAATTTTGTTGGTTTCGATAGTGTTCAACTTTGGATTGATTGGAGAAATAGTTTAAAAGCGTGTAGATTTGGACTGATGGGAAGTCGAGATCTGGCTTTGGAGAAGTATGGAACATCTAAGGTTGGGAGACAACCGATGTCTTGTGTTTAGAAGTTGCTATAGTAAGATTTAGCGATCTCTCGGATATAAGTGTAATGTGCCCCAGAGAGACGGCTGTCGTGAGTATTAGTATAAGGGTCTTGGAAATGGTTCTGCAAATGGATTAATGACAATCTATGCGGTGGACAGTGTTTCACCGAGAAGGATTGATTTTGAGGACGAAATCATTCTAAGATTGGGAGGATTGTAACACCCGTAATTTTCGGTATGTAATTGTCACCGGGTCGTTTCTGTGACTTGCTAACAGTGGGGTTCTGTTGGGAAATGCTTTGTGTAAAGTTCCTAAGGGTTTCGAGAGTGTTGGCATGGAAGAAGTCAAGTTTTGGGACTCGGAAAAGTTTGGACGACATTGGCCGCGACAGTGACAAGTGTCACTGTCGCCGTGTCATTCTCGTGGGAGAGGTACCGCGGGCCCTAAGGAGCGGGCGACTATGCCCCGCGACTATGCCAAGGGCATAGTCGCCGTGTCAATGTCGCTGGCGGGGGCTGAGAGGCTGTTAAGTCCGAATTTCTCACCATTCTCCTCATTTTTCATTTCCATCTTCTTCCCTTTTTCTCTCCCAAACCTCAAAGGCGAACCCTAACCCATTTTGAGGGTTTTTCCCCCCTTGAACCACATGATTCCTCATCAACTAGCTAAAGGGATCTTGAACCACAAAATATCCATCTTCATCTTTCTCATCATGTTCAACGTGTGGAAACTCGGGTTGAAGAGTTGGAATGGATGTCCTCGGAAAGTCTCATCACTCAAAATGGTAAGCCTTCTGGTAGTATAGCTATGAATGCTCCATTAATGGGTTCTTAGTGTTTGATTTCTCAAATCTCGGATTTGATGGTTTTGGGGAAACTAGAGTTTTGACCTCGTTGAGGATTTTAGTAAGTAATGTTTGGGTAATGTTTCTAAGTGATTTGGTATGTTTGGATCTAGGTTTTGGAAGTCCTCGGCTTGAGGATTCAAGCGGCCTTCAAAAGAGCTCGTTGGGTGAAACCTAGATTTAGCCTAAATCTAGCAAGGTGAGTTCAAGTTGATTTGTGAAAACGGTGTACATGCCAAAATGTTTATTTTAAAGTGTTTTATATGAAATGGTTAACTGCTAATAAGTTTTGAGTATTTTGAAGTAAAATATGTTTTACTTGGTTAGTTGTCAAAGTGTGAGTATTTTGTTAAGTTTTCATATTTGGTATACTTGGGTTGTGCTAACCTCTTAAAATGCTTATATTGGATTTTGAACGTTGCAACAACTAAATAGCATGAATTACGTATTCTTGGTGATTTTGTACAAATAAGATCTATTTTATGAGTTATACATTTTTGACGATTTTGTACAAATGAAGTCTATTTCATGTTATATGCATTTTGGTGTATTTGCATTTATAAATCGTTTGGAAAATCTTGGTCCCAATATGTGTTGAGTTTTGGGTTAATCACGTCTTTGAGGTATGTGTCTCCATAAACGTTGTTTAAAGACATTTCTTTATTTGGAGGACGTTAATTGTCGGTCAAATGGATTTTGAGTATTTTAGCTCTCGGGGTAGACTTAAAGGGTACTGAGGACATTTGTCCGGTTTAATTGGCTCGACTTAGAGTCCAAACTTCGATTTACATCTTAATGCATTTTATTGCATATTTATAATTATTACATGCTCGAGTGCGTTTGTCATTCATGTGTAGTCGTGTATTTTTAGACTGTGTTGCATTGGATCCATAGGCACGTAAGTCAGTCTTATTTGGTGGTCAATTGGGTGGTACGGGGTTGGACTCCGGGACTCATGTTTTACGACCAAAACTTGACACGTAGGCACTAGGAGGAGGTAGTCTTGGGCGCCACTGTGTGGGTGTGTTCCTAGATCTCCGCCATCGCGGAATTTCCTCAGTTGTAGTCCTCGGGTTTGTCGGGCCTTTCAGGTGTCCTTTGTGGCATCAAGGTACCTCGTCTCTTCGGGTGAAACTTGTCAAGGATTCGCAGGGGCACTTGGACTTTCATGTCATTAGGTGTCATGCGATGAACGTTGTAGGAGTGGCATACTTTGTGTTCTTCCGCTCTCAACGGATACGGGTATCCCCCGTTGTCGGCCCGCTGTATTTTGGATAATTAATTTTCCATGCTTAAATACTTGGATTTCATTTCATTTTATGGTCGCGTGAGTATTAAGTTTCAGTTCCACGTTTTAATGACGTATCATATTTATATGGATTGTTTTCCGTTATTCCAGGGTCAAGTATTATGTCCCACCCGAGTTTTGTGTGCTTTGGGGTATGGAGTATTATTTACATTTTCCCAAATTGAGTATCGAACTATGACCCCGTTTTGGGTGAGTTACGGATTGCATCGTTTTTTAAGAAATGTGTGTTTGGGAGCACTGTCTTTAAAAGTGTATATTATGGGAAAATGTGTCGTTTCCTTTTTGAAGTATAATATTTCGAAGGGTCTTGCCTTAAATTGAATTCCTTCCTTTTAAAGATACATTCAGTCATGTTAAAACTCTTGAGCTCACTAGGCATTAATCCTAACCTTTTTATTTGTCGGCATGTGTATCAGGTTCCTTTCGGGGGTTCGGTTCTAGTAGTGCTTTGAAGAGTTGAGCCTTAGCCTTACAAGAGTGAGTAGTCGGTGAAGTTTTCCGCAGGTTGTAGTTAGTAATTGTTATTGGGTTTAGTAACATCCGTCCTTTTCATAGAGTGTATGTATAGAATGAATGTGATCGTTGAAGTTAATTCTCAATTTATGTTGTTGTTCGAAGTATTTATTGATGTATTTAGAAAAATTTTATAAGTTGCTATCTTCGGATTTAAGGGTGTTACATAGACAATCTTCAGTCAAAAGAGAAAATCATCACTTCTAAATTTTTTACTTGTTTAGAAATTTCTCATATCATTTGACATGAAAACTCAGATTCTCTGAATTCCTCTTCACACTTATGATATTTTAGATTGCTTCACAAACAAATTATTCCTTCAAAAAACAAGGTGAAAGGTTTGTCTAGTCAGCAAAAATTATCATAACTGGCACCCATTCCTATTTTCTTGGCAACTAAACACTTATGTGCAACAGTTACCAAGAACACGTGTCACCAAAGGGTTGAGTGAAAGGTCAAACGGCCTCATCTATAAGGTCTAATCACTGTCGTTTCACCTTATGTGTAAATTTTCTAAATTTGGATATAAAAGTAATTTTAAATCCGGATATTCATTTTTACAAATTACTCTCGAGCAAAATTTTCTCTCAAAAGAACTTGAACTTCATCTTCTTCATTTCAAACTCTCAAATGGCGTCTTCCATGGAATAGTGCAAGCTATTTCCCAAAACCGGTGAACCTTCAAGAGTGTATCGTTTTCCAATCAAGGACAACAACCACATGATACAACTTGATTCTCCCAAATTCGAGGAACAATACCAAATCATTTGTGAGTTCTTCTCCAACTTTGAACTCACTCAGGCCTTAATCACATCCACCACTGAATTTCCCCTCACATTCGTCCAAGAGTGGTTCTCTTCAAGTTACTACAGTGAAAACCATGGCGGAATCGTTGGCGAGTTTGAAATCTCTCAAACTGGGAAGTGTCGAGTCCTAATCAACCCTGTTGTTCTACGTGAAGTAATCCCATTCCTCACCACTAAACAACTTCAAATCACTCGATTTGAAAAACGTCCCTCTTCTAAAACCCTACTCCAATTTGTTCGACTACTTGGCTACAATACTGAGATCAGCAGACTGAGCAACTTTAGGAGACAACATCTTCCTCCTATGTGGAACTTTATGTTCTCCTTGCTGAACAGAACCCTTACCTGCAAGTTGGGAAGCATAGATCAAGCAACTCCAGAACTTCTGTCTATCATGTATGCCTTATTCTTTAATCGCAACATTGATACGGCAGGCATCATCTATGAACTCATTCTGACTTCTATTGAGAAGAAGAACAAGTTCCTGACAAAGGATCCAGAACAGATTACCCCATCTTCCAAAGTTCCCTCAATCACATTCCTAATTTTTCTTGCTTTGATCATCAAAGCTGTAATTGACAAACTTCCAATTATTACTCACTCTGATCAAAGCAAGACTCCTTTCTACATAATGAACAACTTCAAACCAACTATACTTTCTGAAGGCTACCCAGGAGCATGGAGGATCCCACACCATATGCTGAATCAGGTAAACTCTCAATCTGTAGCCCTAGCCTCTTACCTCCATGTTGCCCAAGGACTAGAGCTAGTCCTAGGAACCCCAACACACTTAGGTCCTATGCCCGAAAGGAAGAGTCAGAGCATCTCGGCTTCAGAGGGATAAGAGGATCCTGAAGTTTAGAGCTCTCTGAGGAGTGAACCAGAGGGTACTCCTATCAGAGATACCGCAATTGAGAGAAATGATAGCACACAAGAAGGGGCTATCAACGAGGGAGTAAGGGAAGTTCCTTCAGAAGCTAGTGAAGAGAGTAGCTCTACTAGCTCTGAAGCAAGTGAGGATAAATCTTCAGAGACTAGCTCTAAAGATTCTCTGAGTGAGAAGGGAGAGTCCCCTATGGACTTAGAAGAACCAGAGAGTTCTCACCCCTCCTCTGAAAAAGATGCCAGAAGGCACGTATACTTTAGGACTCCCACACCAACTCCCAGTGCATCCACACCTTCTAACCAGCCTGATCCAAAGGCGATGGTTATTGAAACAGAGGCGCACACCTCGAACCCAACCCAGCAAGCCACTTCATAGGTGCCTTTTTCTACCTCCGAAGTTAACAAACCTGAGGAAACCCAGATTCTAGATGAGTCCTCTCAACAGGACTTAGCCAATATGATAACTACTCAGTTGCCTCAGAGTACGACACATTTCCCTACACATGATGATGCCTCTGTGGCTCATCCCTCACCTTTTAAGTTGTCCCGTAGCACCTGTCCAACTCAGGGACACTGGTTAAATCTTCAAGCACAAGGATTGACTTGCCTGGATCGCAAGGTCAACTCCCACACTCACTTCCACTCGTCTGAATCTGAGGAGGAAGACTTAGCTGTGAACAGAACGCTTAGAGATGAATCTACGGATCATCGAGGACCGAGCATAAGTCCTTCCAGAGACAACATCAAACCATCTCTGAAAGAAGGCTCCTCTGGACTCGAGGAAAAATTGAAAACATGTGTTTTTGCCAATGTACCCATCTTTGACCTTCTCACAAAGTCAGAGTTCGAAAGACTTTGTGAATAACTCAGAGGCTCCTTGAACGAGCATAAACTTCACGGAATTGACGGTTCAGAGACCTCTGCACTTTGCTCTGTAAATGACAAACTCAAAGCAGAGGTCTCTACTCTGAAGACCCAACTTGTGCATTCGAACAACATGATTCAGGGGTTGGAAAGACAGCTCTTTGAACAGATGGTTGTTTCATGTCTGGAGATTGCGGCTCTCAAAGCCCATGTGACCCAGTATACTAGCATACGATTAACATACAGATTAAGAACAACACTTTGTATTGATTTAAACACCACAATTACATTAAGTCATATCCCTATTTGATGGATAAGTCAATAAGCCTCTCTGTGTGTGTATGTGTGTGTTTTCTCACGGTGTAAAATCTTACCAGTCTGCACTTGCTAATCTCTCTAATTCTAACACTTAGATTTTTCTTATATACTTTGTCAACATGACCTTTGCAAAGTCAACACTCTAACTAATACAAGATACACACACAAGCTTTCTAACATTTACACTTTTGACCCTTACTTTTAATCTTGAATACAATATTAGTCTAACAATCTCCCCCTTTGGATTCAAGATTAAAAAATTTTGACAATAATCTTCAGGTCTTCTCATCTTCACAAATATCTTCAGCTTTGACATCTTGAAACCTCTGATTTGTAGAAACTCTTTGAAAGCACTTAAATGAATCTCCCCCTTTGGATTAACTTTTAGAATATCTGAAAGATCAACCTTTTCTTCAATCTCTAACTTTCTTCAAAACTTTGAAACTTTCAACACACTTTGAAACTTTGACATTAAGCTTTGATTCATCTCCCCCTTTCATTTCATATTCTGACATCTCTTTAATCATCTGAACTTGAACTCTGATCTATCTCCCCCTTTTTAATGATTTGTCATAATCAAAATCATTAAAACTCTTCAAGTTTAGATCTGTCTTTGGAACATCTCTCCCAAATGAACAAGTAATCACAGTCTTCATGATCTCTCCCTTTGACAATAAATGAGTAAACTTCCCCAGATAATAAAATTAGCAATATCTCCCAATGAATGATAAGAGAATCATTTATCTGATCTGAATGAACCGTCATATCATGAAAGTATTCATCTGAATCTTTTCAAATTCAGACAAAATAGGAATGGTAAACCTGAATCAATAAATGAAACAGTTAGAAAATGCCTGTCAGTAGCACAAAGCCACTGTGTACAACGAATGTACAATGTAAAGAGCTTGAAGTGATGTTCACTCCCCTGGACTTCCATCCAATCATCGAAAAACACAAGGTATTTTCTATGAATGTTCTGACCGGAAAACAAATTTTCTATGTGCTCGTGCTTGTGTTATGAAAGAATTAAGAACAATGATTGTGTTTTATAAGGCTCAAAGTATGTAAATCATTGAGACAACAATGATGTTACACAGACTCAATGTGCATGATGAAGGGTCGAAGGTGGGGCAACTTTCCTTCTTTTTCAATATCAGTATCTTCCAAGTGAAGAACCAATAGATTATATGCTGCTTCCCCAAAAATATGAAACATTCTCTTTTTAAGAAAAGAATGAGTAGCTGGTGGGGTGTTATGCAAGAGATGGCATGGGCTCACTGCCTTTTCAATGATGGTCACCAAAGAATGTGAACCAATCAGTAATGTGGCTGCCCGGCTCAGAAAGAAGTTTGGTGCAGAGTCTGATATTCTTTTACTCTGTTATCTCACCCTCTTTCTTTTTAATCATTTAAGCTCACATCTAACCAATTTCTCATTTCCATTTTACCTCTTCACACACCAACACTCAATCTTTTTACCCCTCTCCCCTCAATCACTCAAGGAATACTTCCTAGGTAGGAAACACTGGTTATCGTGAATCCATGGAAGTTCTGTTAAGCTCACACATTGAATCCCATGTATTTTCCTAAAAGCATGTATTGCCTCAATTATTTTCTTTACATTAAAGCACAAGAAATCATTTGTCATTATATGTATGCTTCACAATCTCAGTGTGAGAGCTTTGATCATGGAAGATTTCTCAAAACTTTGTATAAACGAATAATCATGAAAGAATAGAAATGTTTTGAGAATCTGACAATGATGAAGATCAGATCAAAAGTCATGAAGAATAATATTTTGGGAAATCAAAGACGTAAGATGTTTATATGAACAATATATAAACATATTAACAATGAAAGCACATATAATAATGAAATGATGTTTGATTCAAACAACAGTGAATAGCAAACGGGAGTATTACCATAGAAAGATTTAACTTTTGATACATGGTAATAACAAATTCAAGAAAAATGTACTGAACCGATGTGTGTATGAATACTTGACAGTATATAGATATGAAAATTACACAAGTATTTGTCATTAGAAACACATGGTCAGATAAGCATTAAAGTATCCATATGAAAATCATTTAAAATCGCACTTCGAAATTCATAAAACATTTGAGAACGCGAAGTGGTTTGAACATTTAAGAAACCTTTTTTCACAAGTGAAAGTTGTTCTTCTTTCAACAAGTGTTAAAGATTAAAGTAAAGAAAATATACATGTAATCTCACTTAGACAAAAACCTCAGATATCCTCCCCCTCGATACCTGTAAAAAATCAATTTATCAGAAAAAAAATATATGACAATTATAGTATAAATCATTTATATCTTCTCCCGTAAAAGATATAGCAGTTAATTTCTCTAACTCCCCCTCAAATTAAGAACTTCTAGAAAAGATTTTATCTAATTAGCATCCTTCAGCAGAAAACATTTGAGTACGGGTTTTGAACTTAAGTATTCAAAAGCCATGATTACTTGTTCTCTGATGAGAAAAGTAATGATCAGTTTGACCAACGAAGCACGGGTTCTGATCTGATGTAATCAGAATCCATTGTCACATGAAAAATAACCTGCAAAATAAAAGATTTTGGTAATCATTTGAAAAATGATTTCGCCTTTGTCAGTAGATGATGGAAAATAGACACTGTTCATAATTTCCAAGACATAAACCATTAAAGCACAAATCAAGATATACTCCCCCTTGAATCACGTAGTGGCATTTAACATACCTAGTTTGCTGACTAAAAAGGTAAACCTTTTTTCATCCAACGGTTTGGTGAAAAGATCAGCTAACTGGTAGTCAGTTTGCACGAAGTGCATCTCTATATCACTCTTCTCCACATGATTCTTGATGAAATTATATCGCACATCGATATGTTTTGTCTTTGAGTGTTGCACTGGATTAGTTGTTATAGCTATCGCGCTCTTTGAATCGCAATAGATAGGAACTCGTTGGTAGGAATATCCAAAATCCTTTAATTGTGTCCGCATCCAAAGGACTTGTGAACAACATCTCGCAGCGGCTACATATTATGCCTCGGCGGTAGATGTGGATACATAATTATGTTTCTTTGACGTCCAACTTACCAACTTGTCACCTAAAAATTGACACGATCCGGAGGTGCTCTTACGATCCAGCTTACACCCTACATGATCAGTATCTGTATATGCAGTTAGATCAAAACTCGAACCCTTACGATACCAAAGGCCTAACTCGGGAGTGCCTTTAAAGTACCTAAGTATTCGTTTCACAGCGACTAGGTGTGATTCCTTCGGGTTAGCCTGATACCTAGCGCAGAAACATGTGGCAAACATAATATCCGGTCTACTCGCTGTTAAGTACAATAATGAACCAATCATGCTATGGTACATCTTTTGATCTACTGATTTACCAGATAAATCAACATCTAATAGTGTACCCGTTGTCATCAGTATTTTCATTACGGAACTTTCAGTCATGTTAAACTTTTTCAAGATATCTCTGATATATTTTGACTGATTAATGAAAATGCCTTCGGGTAACTGCTTTACTTGAAGACCAAGAAAGAAAGTCAGTTCTCCAATCATCGACATTTCAAATCAAGATTCCATAGTTTTTGAAAAGTTTTTACAAAATTTAGGATTTGTAGAACCGAAAATAATGTCATCCACATAGATTTGAATTAGGATCATATCCTCACCTTGTTTCTTCAGAAAGAGAGTAGTATCGATAGTACCTTTCTTGAATCCGGAAGCAAGTAGAAATTGGGTTAGCGTTTCATACCAAGCTCACGGTGCCTGTTTGAGTCCATATAAAGCCTTGTCTAGTACATAGACATAGTCCGGGTGTTTTGGATCAACAAAGCCTTCGGGTTGAGCAACATAAACTTCTTCATGCAAAATCCCATTCAAGAAAGCAGATTTTACGTCCATCTGATATACCGTAAAATTCTTGTGGACTGCATATGAAATAAATATCTGAATAGCTTAAATCCTTGCAACAGGAGCAAATGTCTCATCATAATCAATCCCCTCCTGTTGACAATACCCTTTTGCAACCAGGCAAGCTTTATTTCGAACCACAACTCCTGTTTGATCTCTCTTATTTCTGAAGACCCACTTAGTGCCAATCACATATTTGCCTTCTGGTAGTGGGATAAGTCGCTAGACCTTGTTCCGCTCAAATTGTAGAAGCTCATCTTGCATAGACAAAATCCAATCTAGATCATGAAAGGCTTATGATGCTTTCTTCGGCTCAAGGGAACTAAGGAAACTCGAGTGAAGACAAAAGTTTGCAGATGCCGCCCGTGTTTTCACTCCACTGTGGATATCACCGATTATGTTATGTAGGGGATGATCTCGTGTCCATCTAGTAGTATTTCCAGATTATGAACGTGCAGGTCTACTACAGATCGTTTGTGCAGAATGAAGACTGTTATTTTGAATTTATGACAGCATGTTCTTCAATCGGTTTATGTGTAGAATTCGAGAACAACAGCAGATTTATGTTCAAATTTCCAGAAATCAAGATAAGTTGTTGTTGACTACTTGCGGTGCTCGATGAAACTTCAGAGTTAAACTCTATATTGTTGCAGAAGTTGAAAAGTGCAACAAACTCGAATTTATGATGTCAAGAACTATTCAGAGATTTTTCATAGTCTGTCCAGAGTTTTGGGACAGAATGTTCATAATTTTAGCTTTGCTTTTGTGTGCAGAGGTTGCTATTCCGAAAATGCAGAGCCTCTGTAGATTTTCCAGAACCTCCGATAGGCTGTCTGCAGAGGTACTTAAGCTTCTGTCAAAGTAACAATCCAGAAGCCACGTAGAGGGTGCAACAAAGTGATCAGACATGCGCAGAGGTTGTCATGCACAAAGGCATGCACAGAACCTCTGTGCACGTGCAGAAGTTAGAAAATGCATATCAGAAGATGTACAAAGCCTCTGAGGCTCTGTAGACCAAACCCTCTGAAGAGCAGTGACCAGAAGGGAGGACCAAAGGTAGACCAGAGGATGCGTATCAGAGGTTGATGGTCCAGAGTTCGCAATGAGTCAAGAGCCTGAAGCCCGAATTTATCGAATTTCCTGACAGCATTGCGCTGATTCAGAAACACACGCACAACTTTTTACTCGAAGCTCCGATTTACATGAGTCCAGTTGAGTTGAATCGCTAAAACACAGACGTACGACTTTGATGTTTTGAGTTTTCTCAAATTCCGTGAGCTGATATTCCAAAATCTGTTTCAAAGTCTGCGTTAGAGTGCTGGACCAAAAGCATCGCATTTCACTCGTGCTCTTTCCGCTTTCAAGAACGGTGTTCTCTCGTCGGTTCTTCATGGTTTCAAGCTACATATGTGACACATTGTTTGTCACTCCCTCCTCCGTTATTCAAGTTTAAGGCTCGGTGCTGAACGCTTACTCAACAGGATCTTAAGAGTCAAATTTTCTGTTTTGACGACCATTATGCGCAGCTGTGGGAAAACTTGCACGACTCACTCATTTTTCATCCAAAATGGATGAATCAAAGCTCTTTGGAAACCTAAGAGGCTGGAGTTCAATGTTCTTGTGTTATGTTTTCTCTAAATCAAATTCCTTGATGGTCAAAAACAACGGTGAAGTTGAGTCATGAAAGATGGACAAAAAGGGGTAAATTGTCTCGGTCTTTCAAGAATATGAGCCTACATTTGAGGGGGAGCTTGTGATGCTTTGAATACTCGATGAACGGCACACCAAAGCTTCTAAAGAAATCAAGGGGGAGACTATATGATGATGCTTTCTTTATAAAACATTAGGGGGAGATTGTTAGATTAAATTAGCCCCTAATTTAATTGAATGTTTTATAAAGAATTGTATTTTGGGATTTTTAATTAGTTGTATGGGCTTGAGCCTTTTTATTGTAAATGGGCCCTATTAATAGGTGCACATGGCTCATTTGGTCATTTAGGTTTTGGAGAGAACACAATTTACACACATTGACTAATTCTTATGAGAGTCGCCTTCAAGTTTAATGTGGTGTTCTTCCCATTCCTCCTCCATTAATGAAATCAAAGCATATGAGATGAGTATTATGATTAATTGTTTTTCATTTCTCTCTTATCTCTACATTTCTATGGAGTATCTTCAATTGTTTGTCTATATTGGGATCTAACAGTCTTGGTTCTTCTATTATAGACCCGATAGGCTTTTGACGTCAAGGAATATCCAATCGCAAATGTACAGAAGGAGGTCAAGGAACTCAAGGAAGATAGTGGCCCCAGATCAACTTCACTATCGACAGAACAAATGGCCTCTATCTCTGACATCATCAAGTCTACCATTCAAGCATCTCTTCCAACAGCAACAACTTCAGAGCTCCCACCTCAACCTACCAGAACTATTAAAGACCTTATCACTAAGAGTCATCTGGCCTCTTTCAAGAAGGGAATTACGAGTAGGATGTTAACTTGCTCCTCCAAAATCTCTTCTGTCGCCAAAAAAATAGTTAAGGCTACCCTGGAAGTCCACAGGTATAGTACAGAGAATCAGGTCGCTGAACTACTTCAGGTAGCTACAGAGGCAATAGACTCCATCAAACAGGTTGTCGTCGACCCCAAGGGCAAAGCATTCATGGCGCCATAGTCTCCAAAGTACAAAAGAAAATTATGAGATGACTCTTGAAGTGGGGCGGCTAAAAAGTTCAGATTTGATGATTTATAGGACTCTGACAAGGATGGAGCCTCTGAATCTCAAAAGGGGGAGATCGGAGGAACAACAAAAGGAGTAGGACAATCCTCTGAACCAGCCAAAACCAGTGGCTTTGCTCCACCAATGTCCACCAACAAGGAAAAGCGAAAACAAGAGAAAGAACCAGAGAGGCACTCCACCTCTACTGAAGACAACCAAATGATCTCTAAATCTCCAGTTCCAGTGGTCCTGCTAGCACCATCAACTTCAGAGGCACCTATAATCCAAGTAGTATATGTTACTCCAGAATCTATAGGTGCTATGATATATATAGAAGAAGAAGATGAGCAGCTGGTTGACTTCTCTAGCTCTGAAGATGCATTCTCTTCTCCAGAACGACCGAACATAGTTATGAGATATGCATTTGGAACAGACTCAGAGGAAGAAGAAGCAGCAGGAGCCGAACATGTTCTAGAAGAAGTCATTGATGTAGATGCCTATATCTACAAGCATGCTCAAGCTCACATCCCTTCTACAACAGAGACAGAAAATAGAGCTGAAGACACTACTGAAATGACAAACTTAATCTTCTCAACTGTCAATGAAACTCCACCTCAATCCCCTAAAATCCAAATGAATGAACCAGAGATAGCTCCACAGTTATCTGCTGAAGAAACCCACATGGTTGTTGATGAATAGGCTCCGCCAGAGGCACCTGTTCAGAAGACAAACATTGGCATTCTAGCTCTCTCAAAGTACACTCAGCCTCCATAATTTCTCACCTCTGCACCACAGACTTCAATTGAAGACCACTTCAGATATCTCTACTGTGAGTTCAGCTTAGAAGATACCTAAGTTCTTCCTCTGAATCCCAGAATCAGAGAAAATATGGCAGACTATGAACATAGATTCATTAGAGACAAGACAAGTCCCAGAGCAAAGGTTCTCTCAGATCTTCCTATCATAGAGATAAACAAAGTCTCTGAAAGGTTATTTACTTACAAAAAGATCATCTACAGACACTATGATGTAATACGCTCTGATGGGAAAGTTTATGAGTTCAATGGAAATGATCTCGTAAATCTTAATCCCTATGATCTGCCTCATCTCTACATCTACTGCTCAGCCAAATATGAACGAGATAAAGCATACATAATGGGTCTCTACGAAGTCAGGCGTGCCATGGAAGCTCATGTCAAATTAAGGGCCATACTTGACTTTCAGATCGCTCTAAATTTGGGAGAAGAAAGACTTGGTGTAACTGAACCAGTGGAGAAAATTGTTGATCTGAACAAATACAAGACTGGATCAATAATCGTTGAGCCTCTAGGTTTTATCTACAGAGTCAGCCTGGTCAAGAAAATATTCTTGGCTTCAGAGGTGTCCAAGTACTTAGATGAAACTTTAAGAGGTGTACTGTGGGTCCGTGTGATTGAACACGATCTTTACCAGATAATCAAACAACAAACATATATAGATTACCAACCTGTTTCGATTACAAACGATGGATTACAAGGTTGATGTTCTTCACTGTTTAAGCTCTCTGTGAATAGTGTTGGATCGATGATAGGATTGTGTGAGAGTGATCAGTTTGTGAGATATATCAGATCTCACCTAACTTCTAATACTAACATAATATCTAAACTGATATTATGTAAAACAAAATATCCTAAACTAAATATCTATTATTAGATATTTAGGACTAATATTAAATACTATAATTAACACAATAATTAACTTTGACATTTATTACAAACGTAACATTAGACTAATATCGAGAGTGGCTTTTCAGCTTTAGCTTCAGATTGCGATCTTCAGATTGGATGATCTTGATTTCAATAGATCTGTGCGCTAATAATATCCCCCTTTGGATCAATATCATTACTAAAAAGATTTTAGCAATTCAGTCTTCTTTTTCAGCTCAGAAGATGCAATCTCCCTCTTAGTCTTCAACAAGTAGCAATCTCCCCAAAAGACGTAGATAAACTCTCTTTCAGATGATGGGAAGAAATTATCTTCAGATTTAGCTCAGAATATTGTAGCAAAGTATCTTTAAAGAAAATTTCTCTCAAATCAGCATGTCTTCAGAATACTTTGATCTCTCGCATTTCTTGGTTAGCTCTTCTCTTTTCCAATCTTGTAATGTAATGGACATTTATTCAAGCTTTAGGTTCTCCCCCTTTTTGATGAATAGAGAAACGATTTCATCAAAACTCTGAGTAAGAAATGTCTTTCATTTGGAGCCTCTGATTCGTCATTTCAAAAGATATTCATCCAGATCTTTGCAAATCCAGACAAAATAATCGTGTAACACCTGAATCAACAAATGAATCAGTTAAAATGTCTGTCAGTAACACTAAGTCACTGTGTGTAACAAATACACATTGTAAAGGAGCTTTTTGATGTTCACTCCCCCAGGGCTTCCATTCAATCATCGAAATACCACAAAGGTAAATTCTATGAACGTTATGACAAAGAAACAAATTCCTTGTGTGTTCGTGCATGTGATAGAAAGAATTAAGCACTTGATGATTTCTTATAAGGCTCAATATTGTGTAAACCACTGAGACAACAGTAAGTTAAACACAGACTCAATGTGCATGAGTGAAGTGCGGAGGTGGGGCAGACTTCCTTCTTTTCAATATCCAGATTTTTCAAATAAAAATCAAATAGTAAATGTGATGCTTCCCCTTTGAAAATGAAACATTTTCCTTTTAAGAAGAAAATGAGTAGCTGGTGGGGTGAATCAAGAGTTGGCATGGGCTAGTTGCCTGTTTCAATAATGTTCACCAAAGAAATGTGAAACACTAGAAATGTAGCTACCCGACTCAGAAAGTAGTTGGTGCAGAGTTCTGATATTCTTTTAACTCTGTTCTCACACCCTCTTTCTTTTAAACATTCAGTTTAATTCTAGCCGAACTCTCTTTTGCATTATATCTCATCACACAACCCACACTCATTTCTTTTTGATTTCTCACACTCAATCACTAAGGATTAACCTCTTGGGTGGGAAACACTGGTTAACGTGTATCCATAGAAGTTGTGTTAAGTCCTAGCACGTTGAAATCCGATGTTTTCCTAGAAAGCATATGATGCTCAAAATGGTTTAACTATATCAGTTAAAGCATAAAGTAGATCTAGAAAACATTGAAAAATTACACTTCCAAATTATAAAATCTGATGAAGAATCGGGAAGTGGTTTGAACTTTTGAGAACATGTTTTCAATGATTGAAAGTTGTCCTTCTTTCAACCATATATATGAGATTAAGATAAAAGATTATACCTTTATGTGCGATCTTACATCTCATGAAGCTAAGCTTAAAGTCATAAAGATATGAACATGTTAGCGTCTCTCAAAAACTGCAAAAGTCTTAAGGTCAAGTCAAAGCAAATTTATTCACTGAAATTAAAAAGACAAAAAGTAGTAAAATATTGAAAGTACGAGTTCTGATATGAGATAATTAGAAGTCATAAGTCTTTTACTCCCCCTGAAATTATGCATCCAAAAATATGTCAGTTAAAAAGATATGCATTAAAATTTCAGACAAATATGTACTCCCCCTTGAAGGTTGATTTCCTCATTTGAGTATTGGAGTACAATTTCTTATCAGCACAATAGTAAGGTCTTTTGATTACTGAAGTACGAGTCCTAAACTGTTGTGTTTAGAAGTCAAGCTTCGTTGAAGTACGGGTTCTAAGCTGATTTACTTAGAAGCCATCGTCTTGACATTTAAGTCCGGGTCTTGAACTGTTGTATTCAAGAGCCATAGGTTGACATTGATGTCCGGGTCTTGAGCTGATTTACTCAAGAACCATAGTTCTCCTACTCCCCTTTGACAGTAGGTGCCTGCAACACAGAATCATCCATTTTCTTTGGTATCCATTTCCATTTGGATCCAACTGTGTCAGTATACGATTTTGGCAGCCATTGAAATTTGGGTCCGCTTTGCTTTTTAGAATCAAATGAAGAATAATGATGAGAGTGTACATGATATGTGCCAAACCAAACATCAGGATTTTTACAAGAAGCATGATCATATCTACCATAATTTGAAAACTTTCTAGTAGATTGAGATAACTGGAATAATTGTTGTACGGAATATTTCTTGCGAGAATCGACAAGTTTTGGTTTTATACAAGCAACATTCGAAAAAGATTTAGCAGTCTCGTTAATCTCCTGTTTTGGTTTCCATTGAGATTTAACTTCTGGCTTTTTCTTGCTCAGATCTGAAACATTTGAAACTTTTGAGTTAGAATTGTGAGTTTCAAACGAATGCTTCTTCTTTGGCTTACCAGTAGTGATCGGTTCTGTGAATGCTGAGATTTATTCTTCTTACCTTTAGCATTCTTAGATTTCACAGAAACTGTTTCATCAACTTTCGTTGATGATTTGCTTTTCACAAACATACTGGATAATCCAATGGATTTCACAATAAAAGATGAATGATTAGGATGTTTGGCACTAAAATCAAATTGATCAAAACAATCATCTAAAACACCATTAGGGTTTAGAAAATCAAACCCTCCATCAGTTAGACCAAAACTATCTTTAGATTTTGAAGCCTTAGAAAGAAAAGTATTTTTAAGCACAGTTGAAAACACTTTTTGTTCAATCTCAATCAAGAGTCTTTCATCTGCTAAAGATGTCTCAAGTTCAGAAATTTTACTTTCCAAAATGAGAGGAGGGACGTAAAGTTTACCTTTAATAGGCTTCGCCTCCATTTCTTTTACAGAATAACTCTGAAAGAAGTTATTTGAAAGAGATTTTGATTGAACAAAATCATAACTATTATTCAGCTTCGCATAATAAAATGGAAGGTGAACTTTAGATGATTTCTTTCATTTTTCTGTTTCCTTGGCTTCATCCTCTTTAGACAGTCCAGTACAGAAAACTTTAAGTTCAGGGAATCGGTGAAAAAGTCTTAAGAATGTAAAATCATAAAGTGCAGGCACTTCAGATATACCCTTTTTAAGGTAGTGAGGGTTCTCATAACCAAGTCCCCAACTCTCTATCTCCTCTTTGGGTTTGTTTAGATGAATGGTTTATTCAGTTTGACCCAATGTGTATAACTTCTCTTCCAAAGCTTTTAATTTTGCAAGTAAAGATTCATTTTCTTTGGAAGCTGAAGAATGCAATTTCGTAAGCTCTTTGAAATCAAACTCACTCTTTCTTAGTTTAGAATTTGTTTCAGCATTCTCTTTAAGAATTATGGTCTTTTCTTTTGCGTTGGTGTCATTGTTTCTATATAAAACCTCAATCAATACTTTCTTCTCAGCAAAGTCATTGCTAAGTTTCTGTATTGACTGGTCCTTGTCTTTAATGACACCCTTTTCACACTTGAGTTTCGACTCTAATTCTTGGAGTTTTATCATCATGGCTTGCATTTGATTTAAGAAATCAGATTTGGTTAAATCACACACCTCTTCATCAGAATCAACTTCGGATTTTATCTTCATCTGACCCATCAAGCACAAGTGTGTTGTCTCTTTCTTCTCTCTTTCTGCTTCCAAGGCAGAAATCTTTCCTTTGTAAAGTACAGGTGTATTCTCATCCATACTGATTGAATTAGCTTTGCTGAAATTCATTCTGTTTGATTATTATGCAATAAGAACTTGTATTTATCGTTAGTCCAGTTAAAATTAGATAAAGACTGAATAAAAACGACCAAGTCTGGAACTGGCGCAAAAAGCACAATTTGCGCTTAATGAAGGTGGCACAAATGTCAACTTTGCGCTATGAGAAGCTAGCGCAAAAAGAAGTTTTGCGTGAGTCAAGGGTCGCGCGAATTAGAACTTTGCACGAGACAGAGATTTGCGCTAGAAGTAGGTCGCACGTTTTGAGTTTTGCGCAACTCGTTGATGACGCAAAAGTGGTGTTCGACCGGTATGATGTTCGACCGGTGAAATGCGTCGACCGGACCTGCCTTCGACCGGATAGATGATACGACCGGGGTTACCTTCGACCGGTGTGGTCGACCGAGGTGGAGCGACCGGGGGCTTGAGTGGCGCAAAGGTAGATTTGCGCGAACAGTGTGTGGCGCAAAATAAGGTTTGCGCGAGTCGAAGGTCGCGCAAAATGAGGTTTGCGCGAAGTGTTGATGGCGTAAAAATCTAGTTTGCGCAAGACGATGATGGCGCAAAACTGACTATGTATTGGCGCAAATATTTCAACTCTCGCGAGTTCGTCCCTGTTCTTCGAAAATACGATCTGATTGCTCAAATAACCCTGTTTAGCAACGATTAGCAGTCCCAAATTCTAACAAATTGACCACTAACAGCTTTAGAACAGATTACAACCTTTAGATCTGAAAAACAATCACTTTTTGAAGTTTAAATCGGTGGAACAGTGCAGTTTGAAGTCGTGAACAGTTAGACACTAAAATCGCAAAATGCGAATCGATTAAAGTGCAATAATGAAATTAAAGTATACCACAACGATCTACAACACTTATCGATCACAACCTGATTGATTTCAACACCTAAAACACTTTAAAACTCGAAAATGATTTTGAAAATGAAGAATACAGTCGAGTTCTTAAAAATTTGATTTTGATCTGTTTTAGCTCTGATACCAATTGTGGGTCTGTGTGATTGAACACGATCTTTACTAGATAATCAAACAACAAACATATATAGATTACCAACTTGTTTCGATTATAAACGATGGATTACAAGGTTGATGTTCTTCACTGTTTAAGCTCTCTGTGAATAGTGTTGGGTCGATGATAGGATTGTGTGAGAGTGATCAGTTTGTGGGATATATCAGATCTCACCTAACTTCTAATACTAACATAATATCTAAACTAGATATTATGTAAAACAAAATATCCTAAACTAAATATCTATTATTAGATATTTAGGACTAATATTAAATACTATAAATAACACAATAATTAACTTTGACATTTATTACAAACGTAACATTAGACTAATATCGAGAGTGGCTTTTCAGCTTTAACTTCAGATTGCGATCTTCAGATTGGATGATCTCGAATCCAATAGATCTGTGCGCTAACATATACTAAAGATGATACATGTGAAGGAAGAACGACACAGAGTTGATCTATTGGCAAAACTAGACTTAGAGATTAGCTCAATGATTAACTTCAGAGAGCTCATTATGAAATTCCATAGGATATGTTCTAGTGATAGGTGTCAGTTCTTTTCTTTACTTTGTTGTTACATTCTCTGTTTGTAATTCCTAATATTTTGAGAAGTAACATTTAAGGGATGACTTTCTCCTCTACGCTTTCTAGATTAAACTTTTGTTATGTTGAATTTTTTTATTTTCAATACTTAGGGGGAGATTGTTAGCCCCAATTCTGAATTAAAGAAGTATTGAAAATAACTCAAGTCTTCCTCTGAAGACCTTCAGAGACATCAGCAGAAAAATCCAAGTCAAGATCTGATGTCAGTTCAGAGACAGACTATTCAAACGGGAAGACATCAGAGATAGCTTCATCAGAGATCTATTTCAGAGCTCTGAAGGTGTTCTCTCTGAAGATCAAGACTAAAGATTTATACAAGTGTTGACAGAAGAACAGATGACACGTCACCTAGTGATAAGATTTACTTTTTAGAGTAGGTCACTGTTCAAGCATGCTTCTAATGTCAAGATACTATACTGCTCATTTTATGGTCCTACAAATAGGACCATCACTTCTTTGACAAAAGCGTGCTTTTTGATAAATCTTGTATTTGAATCAATTTCTAATATACTGGAAAGTTTCTAAAGAAGATCTTGTACGATTTATATGTATCTTATTATAAACTGTGATATTGAATCTGGTTTGATATTTAAACTATATTGCTTCCACTGTTCTTCTTCTTATTATTGTTTATATCATTATTATAAGATTAAATCTGGGATCCAACAGCTGCGACACCCTCATGAACTCGTAAGGTTTGATCTGCGACACCCTCATGAATTCGTACACTGTTTCATATGACACCCTCCCTTAGAATATTTTTCCAATATGAACTTCTCATGAACTTACTAGACTTAGATTTAAAAAAAAATTGAACGTGATAACAAGTGGGTCTTCGTAATAGTTCATTTTAATCGTTCCAATCGTGTTTTACTTCTTCCTTTGGTGATTTAGAACACATAGCAACTTTCAGATTGGATTTTGGTTGAGAATTCATCGAGATATCATTGTTTGAAAGTTCGTCGGAGCTTCGCTGGAGAGTAGCCGGAAAAACGAGATTGACCGGAAGTTGTTTTTAATGGTTGTTTTCGATGTTGTAGCTTGATAATCTCATTGCTTTGTTGATTTTCATCGATTTTCAGGTCGAAACATCCTTTAAAACGTCGAATGAAGTTCGCCGGAAAATCAAGTCTCGCCGGAGTTGGTTCACTTTGATTTTCAGTCCATAAATAGTTGCATGATCTCGAATTTTTCGTCGGGATCGATTGTATTTACTTCAAGGATCATATAGAAACAAACCGCATCGATTTTCATAGAGAAACGAAGGAGATATCGAGTGTTGAAATTGTCAGTTCGTTTAAGGAAGATGATGAACCGTAAACTAACGGAACTCTGTTAGTTCCGTTAGTTTTCTAACAAATTTGGTCCCTGCTCCGTTAGTGTCGTTAATTTTCTTGCAGTTTAGTCCAAATTTCAGTTAATCTTCGTTAGGTCAGTTAACTAGTTTTTAAAATTGACAGTTTTGGTCCTTGCCGTTAATTTTGTTAGATTTTCTTACAATTTTGGTCCAAGTTCATTAGCAATAGTTAGTCCAGTTAAGTATCTTTTAGCTTTTAGTAGTTGACAGTTTAGGTCCCTCTACTTTAGGTTTTAGATTTTTACAGTTTTGGCCCTTGTAGTTTTACTTTTAGTTTTGTCACTTTAACCCCCAATAATTTTTATCTTTTAGGTTTTTACAATTTTAGTCCTTGTAGTTGTTAATTTGATCTTTCGTCGTTTTTGGTCCTTGTAGTTTTGAAGTTTAAGTTTATTGTTTTAACACTTTCAGTTCTTAGACTTTATATTTTTTTAGTATTTTTTTTTCATTTTTAGTCCTCGTTTTTCGTCTTAGTTTTATATTTTGTCGTTTTTGACCCTATTTGTATTTTTTTTTTTTTTAGTCAATTTTTGTTCGTTTTTAGTCATTTTTTTATTTTTCATTTTTAGTATTTTTAGTGTCTGTTTTTGCTGTTTTATCTGTATTTGAGTGTATATGATATATTTTTCTGTATTTTTGCAGATTGAAGATTACAAGTCAAGTTTTCGTGATGATTTTTGAGAATTAATTTTTGGAAGACAAATTTACACTTTGTTTTTCAGATTTTAATTTCCTGACATTATTTATGACTTTCATCTTGTTGTTCATAAATTTTTAAGAGTGTGCACATAACTCAATTTCTAATTGAAGTTTCTATTGACGATCACTCTATTAGGTAATTTTTTTTATATCTTTTATCTGATTTATGCATTTCCTTTTTCAGCATACAAGCATATCAAGATGGCAACTGTATTATCAATGAGGGATTGCACTATAGCATATATGCAGAGATATCTGCTATTGAAGCTGAACGAGACAAATTGAAGATTCAGAATTCAAGTCTTCAAAATCAGATTCAGGAGTCTAAAGAAAAAACGGTATTTTTACAGAAATTTTTTAATTGTTCAAAATGCACTAATGATTCTAAATCTGATTTTGCAGGTATAATTGAGTCAGGAGAGAAAGAGATTAAAAGTCTTTAGAACAAATTGAAGATATCAAAAGAGAAGATAACTACATTGGAAAAAGAGAATGTTGATTTTAAGAAGAATTTCCATGAAGATAAAGATATTTTGTAGGAGACCTACTCCCATAAACTATCTGAACTCTCAAAGAAAGCATCTCAAGAAAAGAAAGACCTTGAGCTTAGATGCATTAAACTTTCTAAACAAGTCTATGAATTTGAAAAGATTTTAATAACTAAAAGAGACATATTTGCCAAAGAGAGAAAAGTTCTTGAAGAAAAATCCATTGATCTTTCCAAGCAGATTTGTACTTTACAAGATTTACTTGAAAAAGAAAGAACGCTTTTCAAGAAAAGAAACATTCTTTTGAAGCTGAAAAGAAAAAGTCTGAGAAGAGAAACGTTGGGATTTTCAAGGAGATTTCTCTTAAGAACAAGAATTTGGAAAAAGACTTTGAGCAAGAAAGACAAATCTTTGAAAGTGAAATATTTAAGCTCACGATAAAGTTATCTGTTCTATCCTCAGAATTTATGAAAGAACAGATGGTCAAGTCTGATTTGAAATAGAAGTTTGACACACTTTTTGATGAAATAAACATTTTGTCTAAAAAAGTAAAACAATTGGAAGTAGCAAATGTTGATTTATCAAAAAAAAATTGTTGATGTGATTAATCAATCACCATATGATAATTCAACATAATCACTTTGTTCCTTCAAAACTGCTTCCAGTTCTATACATGAACATGTTTCTCAAGGGTGCGTTTGGTTTGCAAACTGGGTGGGACAGGACGGGACAAAAATTCACTGTCCCATGTTTGGCGTGACATGGGACAGGACAAAAGTTAATTGTCCCATGTTTGGCGCGACATGAGACAGGGACAAAGACTGGACAGGGTGGGACAAAAAGGGGTATTTTCTTGTTCCACCAAAATAGGTGGAACAACATGCGACAAAAATGAGACAGAAACTAAAAATCACTGATTTACCGCCATTTGATATATAATCCTAATATGGTATTAGTCTTAAGGGTCACCACTACCCATCGTCGCTACTACCACCATCGGCGGCCACTAGTAGTCACCGCCAACCACCGTCGGCCACCTCTACCTATTTCTCCACCATAACAACCTCCTCCACCACCTCCACAACCATCGGTCATCGCCACCACCACTACCATCGTCGACCACCTCCACTAACATCGATCACCACCACCTATTGTCGCCACCACCATCGACGACCACTAGTAGCTACCACCAACCATCGTCGACCACTTCCACCTCTTCCTTCACTACTATAACAACTTCCTCCACCACCTCCACAACCACCGCCCATCGCCACCTCCACCAATCACCACCACCCATTGCCGCCGCCGTCACCGACGCTCACCGCCAACCATCGTTGGTAACCTCCGTCTCTTCCTCCACTACAATAACCTCTATTACCACTGTGCACCGCCACCACCACTACCTCTATTATTATCTTTCACCTTCTTCACAATTATCGTCTTTCACTGGCCACCCATCGTCTTTTATCTTTACTCGTCGATGCATCCATCAATTCATTAAGATCTTCCAAATTGAATCAACTATTATGTTTTTTATATGAATCGGATTTTTTTGAACTACCATCAATTATTTCAGATTCTTCATTCAATTTTTTTACTATTGTTTTTGTATATATTTATATGTATGAAAATTGTCTAAAAAATTTAATAATGTTTTTTAATTAAATTATTTAAAGATATACTTTATTTGTGTTATTTATAACTATTATATGACATATAAAATTATCAAACAACTTTTAGGGAAACTTGTCCAGTCCTGTCCTATCCAGTCCTAGTCGTACCAAACACAAGACAACCATTTGTCTTGTCCAGTCCTGTCCTGTCCAGTCCTGTCCTAGCCTCTTGTTCTGTCCAGTCATGTCCTGTCCTGTCCAGTCCTGTCCTATCCTGTCCAGTTCTGTCCTGTCCAGTGCCGTCCAATCTTGTCTGCGTACCAAACGTTACCCAAAAGAACAGTATCAAATCAAATATTGTCAAATCAAATCAGATTCGTCCTTCTAATCTGTTTTATATTAAATATGTTGATAGTTCAAAAAGGAAAATATGCTTCTAAGAGAGAGTAGATGGTCTGGAGAGTGAAGGGTTCAGTTGCATCCACATCAAACGCCAAGAAAAACATTGTACATACATTAAGGTAAATTTTTTGGCAAACCTGATATGATTTATTCTGCTAATCATCTTATTAGGCTAGCTCAAAAGAAGATTTGTTGTTCTTACTGTGGAGCAAATGATTTTGTAAGTAAAAATTTTGTTAATTACTCGTATGGTTCATACTATATTACTACTACAAGAACTGTAATTAATAGATCTGGACCCAACTATCAGTGGGTACCAAAAGCGACTGAATTTGTTTTGCAGGCATCTCAAGTATAAGGAGAAGTAAGAGCATTGGTTTCTGATTACAACATATCAGAACATGGTCTTTAAAGGATTTTGACTTCTGATCACAACAGATCAGGACTCGTACTTTAATGTCAAAGTATTATGGCTTCTAAACATAATAGTTTAGAACCCGTATCTCATAGAAGAGTTTATTCAGATAAGGATATTATGCAAATATCAAGGGGGATCTTATCTGAATCTAACTCAATTTATCATGATTTGAGGGGGAGCTTAAATTGTTTATAAGTATCTTCTAATCTAGATCTCTGATTGTTTGAAAGAAGAACGACTTTCAAACATGAAAAATGTTTTCTTAAATGTTCAAACCATTTCTCTATTCTCAACAAGATTTTATGAATTTAGAAGTGTGACTTTAAATGTTTTTCATGTCAATCTCGGATTACATCATTATTTTTGTTGGTCCCGAAGGTGCTTAACAAGTTTGTAGAAGGGGGGGGGGGTTGAATACAAACACAGAAATTAAAGTTTAATAAATTGTTTATTGAAAAATCAAAATACAATTTACAAGTTTGTTGCGGAATAAGATTAAGACAGACTCAATCTAAACAAACTTAAGAAACACTAAGATGGTTGCACAAGAAATTCAGAGAATGGGGGATTTTAGAGAGATAGAAAACAAGGGTTTCTATTTTGGAGTTCAAGGATTGAGCACACCTTCAGATGAAGGGGTGAGCTTCCTATTTATACCCTATGCATTAAATGCATGGCAGGGTACTTTACACGTGGCATTCATAGATTGGCTTTGGGAGTCTTACTTTTGGAGACATGCTTTTGGCCGCTTTATGAACAGTGTAGTTGACAGAGTTGTTGTACGATTTGTAGCAGAGACTTGTCCGTTCTGACACATCGTACTGGTTGTGCAAGGTAAGACAAAAGAAAACTTGAGGCATAAGCTTTGTGATCGTTGATCGCTGAGTATCTCTTCTTCCAGAGATAAAGAAGTTCAGCTATCGCTGAAGCTTTTCCTCAGGCTTCTTCGCGTAAGTAGATTCGTCTGGTCTTCGCTGATATCCACATCAGGTCATTAGTAGACTTATCTATTGTTCAGTGGCTTCGTCTTCGATTCAGCTATGAACTATGTTGACGCGAGACTTGTCTTCAGGGATTACGTTAACTGTGTTACATGGGAAACGATCAGCGATGACTGAACAGACTCAGTTTGATTGCTGAAAGTGAAACACATACATATTAAATGTTTACAGAAAGGTCATCAGCGATAACCGATCAGACTCAGTCTGATCGCTGATGATGAAACACTAATACATATAATAACGTAATTTTCACTAAGTATAAAAGAGGGTCGTTATCAAATCACTGAGAGAGTTTGGATCAACAATTTCTGACCGTGTGTTTCTAATAAGATAAATACTTGTGTATTATCTTGTCTATATACTATGAAGTATTCATACACACCGGTTCAGCTTCTTATTGACTTTGTTATTACCATGTCACAAAACGAAACAATTTTTCGATGGTAATACTCCCATTTGTATTCCAAATTTTTGAGCATTATACATCATTTCAACCTGAGCGTTCATTTCAATATTTTTTATATTCATTCATATAAAAAACTATCAAGTTCTTTGATACCCTAACTTTTCATGATCATATTCATAATATTTGATCTGATTGATAGATTGTCAAATTCTCAAAAAAATTCTCTTGATTTCATTTCATTCATTCAATTTCCTTGTTTTGATAGATCTTCAAAGTTCAAATGCTCAAATTTCATTCATATGCTTGATGATCATACATTTATATGACAATGATATAATATGCTTAATTGTTCAAGTTAAATTGTTGAGCAACATCATTTTATAGGACAAAATTTCACGGGATTCTTGTGTGAGTTAAATAGAACTTCCATGGATTCACATTAACATGTGTTTCCTACCCCCGAAGTTATCCTTGAGTGATTGAGGGGTGAGGGGTCTTAAATCAATGAGTGGGGGAAATAACTCATCCGTTTGAGTTTTTCTAATTGTGTTGAGCGGTAAAATGTAAATGAGAGTTTGGTTAGAAGTGAGCATATTGAAAAACAAAGAGGTTGTGAGAACAGAGTTAAAAGAATATGAAAACTTTGCACCAATTTTTCCTGAGTTGGGCAACCACATTACTGATTGGTTCATATTCTTTGGTGGCCATCATTGAAACAGGCAGTGAGCCCATGCAAACTTTTGCTTTAACCCCACCAACCACTCATTTCTTTCCCGACAAAGAAATGTTTCATATTTTCTTGGGGACGCAGCACATATGCTATCTGGTCTTCACTTGGAATATTTAGATATTGAAAAAGAAGGAAGTTTGCCCCATCTTTGCACCTCTTTCATGCACATTGAGTCAGTGTAATACTTGTTGTTGTCTCAACAATTTACACATTTCGAACCTTTTCAAGCTTAAGTAGCTTTAATCATTTTACACTTTCACGTACACACAAGGAATATATTTTCTTGTCATAACATTCATAGAAAATTCCTTTGTGGTTTTTCAATGATTGAATGGAATCCCTGGGGGAGTGAACATCACAAAAGCTCCTTTCCAAAGTACATCCATTGTACAAAGTGGTTCCTTGCTACTTATAGGCATACTAACTGTATCATTTGTTGATTCAGGGTTACAATTCTTATTTTGTCTGAATTTGAAAAGATTCGGATGTATACATTTTAGGAATTGACGGATACTCAGATCAAAAAGGGAGGAGATTGTTGTTTTATTATAAAGGGGGAGATTGGTTTTCAAAGACAGTGATGAAATTGAAAAGTTTTGATGATCATGATGTTCGCAATCATCAAAAAGGGGGAGAAATAGAATTCAAAAGAAAAAGAGAGATAATTCAATTTCAAAGTGAAAATATTTGTCAAAGTCAAGAAATTTGTTCCAAGAAGATTCAAGATGATTCGTTGTTAAAAGTCAGACAGTTCATAGATCAAAGAGATGAAGATACAAGCATTGAAACATTCCGCAAACTTCAAAGCCACAAAGATCAAAGTTTCAAAGATTTCATGTTCAAGACTTGATGACTTTTCAAAGCAAAAGAGAATGACTTTTCATGATTGACTGAAGATTATTCGAAGCAGAAAATTTGAAGTTTATTGACGTTAAAGTGGGAGATTATTAAAGCTTAATCTGAAGATTCTTCAAAAGCCAAATGTTTGAAGATTGTCAAAGCTTCAAAGTTTAAAGTTGTCAGAGTTAAAGTGTTGAAGAATGAAGAGCTGAAGACTGCTGTCAATTTTTTTTTAAATCTTGAATATAAAGGGGGAGAATATTAGCGCATAAAATTGTATTCAAGATTTAGTGTAAAAGTCTCTGTAATTGGAAAACCATAGAAAGTCAAGAAAAGTCAAAGTCATAGAAAGTCAAAGTAGTTTTAGTGAAATGTCAACTAGCTTAGTGGTTAATGTGTTGTAATTAGTTAGGTATATTAGGTTGCTTTGGCATTAAGCATTAGATTAGGATTTTTTCATTGTCATTTTTCTACTAAGAGAAAGTGAGAGAGCTTAGAGAGAGAAAGTGTTCATATTTCATGTAATTCAAGATTTGCTTCAAGATCAATGAAATTCATGTCAATTACCTAATAGATCTGAAGTTTACAATTGGTATCAGAGCTTTGGGAGAAAAATTCGTGCACAAATTCGTTCAAGATTTGAAGAAAAATTGAAGAAATCTCTATTTTTGAAGTTTTGAAGATCACAAATGGGTTTGAAGATTCTTGTTTGTTTTTTTGTTTGATTTTGACTGCAAAACGTTTCTTCAATGTTATATTTCATGTTTGTATCAAAAAAAATTCAAAAATGCATCAAGATTTAAGGAATTTGAAGAATTTTGAAATTTTGGTGTTCTTGAGAAAAAGTTCTATGTCAAAAAAATTTAAAGTTGATTTTGCAAATTATTGATGGTTTGATTTGATTTTGTGCAAAATCTTTCCTAAAAAGTGTTTTTAAACATGTTTCAATCATAAGTTTCAAGGTTTAAACTCTAAATTTCATTTTTGAATTTTTTTTTTTGATTGAATGTGTTCTTGAGGTGTTCTTAACATTTTTTGTTAAAATCTGGATTTTGATCTGAAAATGTTATTGTTGAATGAAAAAAATGTGTTTGTGAGATATATGACATAGACATTTTCTCCCTCTAGGAAGTCTCTCATTGTGCTTAATTGTTGTGCTTATTGCGTTTATTTTTCTTGAATTTTGGACTCACATTATCACCCTCTTATGCTCTTTCAAAACTCCAACAAGCTCCCATTCTTCCTTGGGTGATAAGGTAGAGGATATGATCACGAGAAGAGTCTCTTTAGCTCCCAAGTAAGCATACTTTAGGTGATCTGACAACATCTTCAATTCTAGCTTGGGTGCCTGTTCAATTGAAGGTAGAAGTTTAGTGTGAGATAGAGGCAAATCTATTTTAGAAACTTCATACCTTGGCTTTGGTACTCGCCCTTTTTCCATCCAAGTCACCAATTCAGCAAAATCATCATCGAGCTTGTACTCTTGGGCAATCTTTTCAAATATCATCATTAGATAGATCATACATAATATCAAATAAAGACTCTATAACATCAACAAAACATAGAGAGGAAACATCACTAGGATATCGCATGGCATCATATATATTGAACTTAATTATCTCGCCATCAAATTCCATAGTCAAATTGCCATAATGAACATATATCTTAGTCTTAGAGGTTTTAAAAAATGGTCTACCTAGCAATATCATTCCGGCCTTAGAGGTAGTATTCTCCTCCATATCTAAACCATAAAAATCTGCAGGGAAGACCAATTCATTTACTTGAACAAGTCCATCCTCTAATACCCCTTTTAGGTACACAGTAGACCAATCCGCTAACTGGATTACCACACCGGTTGGCTTTAGGGGGCCTACATCCAAAGATGAGTAAATGGCATATGGCATAACATTGATTGATCCCCCCAAGTCCAACATGGCTTGATTGACCGAGACATTACCTACCTTACATGGTATGGAAAACATGTCCGGGTCGGTACACATTTGTGGAAATGCTTTTGTAAAATAGTGGATATGTTTTGACTCATACTTATATTTTCATTTCCTTTCAACTTTCTTTTATTTGTGCAAAGTTCTTTTAAAAACATAGCATATCTAGGCACTTGTTTAGTTGCATCTAATAAAGGAATGTTTATCTGAACTTTTCGGAATGTGTCAAGGATCTCCTTCTCTTTGCTTTCCCGCTTAGTCTTCTTGAATCGGCTCGGGAATGTCAGTGCTTGCACTATCACCTCGGGTGACTTCTTCTTCGTCTCCGCTTTGACATCATTTTCACCCGAGCTAGATGCCTTGACCTCTAACTCCTCCTCTTCATCATGAATCTTGTCTTTCTTCCTCTTGTTGACACTATCTTTGAGTTCTTTTCCCCTCCTCTAAGTAATGGCATTCACATTGGCCATTGGATTGGTCTCCGTTTGGGAAGGCAATTTGCCTTTATTTACCAATTGGCCAACGGTGGCCTGAAGGTCTTGTCTGCTTGATTAAGTATCCTGTTGAAATTTATCCATGTTAGCGACCATTGACTTAACCACATCTTCTAATGACATACCTGAGCTACTAGGAGCTTGAGGTGGCACTTGATGTTGTTGTTGGGCACTCGGCTGAAATGGTGCCTTCGGTTGGAATTGTTGCTAAGATTGTTGTTAGAAACCAGGTGGTGCTTGGAACTGTTGAGCTTGCTGAAATGGAGCTTTTTGCTGAAACTGCTGACCTTGACCTTGTCCTTGCCTTGGGGCATAATTTAGATTCAGATGTTGCCTCCAACCGGGTTTGTATGTGCTCGAGAAGGGATCAAGAGCCTAATTATGTGAGTGCTGGAAATTGCCACCACCTATGGCATTCACTTGCTCTTCTTCTTCATGGAGAGTGGGGCATGCATCGGTCGGATGTGCCACCAATGAGCAAAATCCACATGCCTTAACGTGAGGCACATTCCCCATAGCTAGCTTCTTGACAAGGTTAGTCAAATCAGTAATTTTAGTTTCTAATGATTTTACATGTACCTCACTAGCTCCTCGACCGATGTCACTCCAAGCTCCAAATTGCTTGGAGTTTTCCACCATGGTCATTAGAGTCCTGGCTTGAGTTGGCGTTTTGTTCACAATCGCTCCACCGCTCGCAACATCCATCATCTTCCTCTCCATCTGTAGCAAACCTTCATAAAAATACTGGATTAGTAATTGCTCAGAAATACCGTGTTGAGGGAAACTTACACAAAGGCGGTTGAAGCGCTCCCAATATTCATAGAGTGACTCCATGTCCTTCTGCTTGATCCCACATATCTCCCTCCTTAGCCCGACGGTTTTAGATGCAGGAAAGAACTTGTATAGGAAAACTCTCGCCATTTGTGCCCATGTGGTGATAGACCCTGGCAGTAGATAGAAAAGCCACTCCCTAGCTGAGTCAACTAGGGAGAACGGGAACTCCTTTATCTTAAGATTCTCAATGGTCGTGCCTTACGCTTTATCCCCAAGCATACCATGTGGAACTCGGTCATAGGTTTGTACGGGTCTTCACTAGCTAAACCATGGAAACGAGGTAGTAAGTGAATTAAACCAGTTTTGAGTTCGATACTTACCTCTTCTGCCGGATATGTGATGCAAAGGGGTTGCTCGTCGATATTGGGTGCTACGCATTCCCTCAAAGTGCGCTCGGGATTCACCATTCCCTCTTCTTCTTCAGTCTCGGTGACCGGTTCCTCCTTTTCCGGATGAGGTTTCTCTTCTTCAAAATGTAAATCTTCCTCTCCCTCCGAATCGGTTGACAACTCAATATCTTTCCAAATATTGAGCACCGGTGAAGAAGTCGACTCGCCTTGCTTCTTTCGAAGCTTAACTTACCTCCTTAAGTTCCTAGCGATTTTCTCAATCTCCGGATCTATAGGCACTGGTGAACCTGCATGAAACGATCTTGCATAAACAGTTAAATCTTGCCTAGTTCCCCGGCAACAGCGCCAAAAAATTGACGGGTGTCGAATCCGGCAAATAATAATTAATTAAAAATGTAACATGTTACCTCTAAACACAACAAATTGTGACAAGTGGTAAGTAGGGTCGTCTCCTCAGGGACTCGGTGTTAACCGTGAGTCCAAGACGTGATAACGTGCAAGTACGTTAAAAATGTTATAATTATAAATGGGTGGGGGTGTTTGGAAGTTTTATAATTAAACTAAGCATGCGAAAATAATCAAGAACGTTAAACGATAATAAAAGAGGCTAGAAATGAGCATCAATCGACTCATTCAAACGATTTTCTCAAAAGAAGTCAAATTGGCTAAAACATCAACATGCGTCGATGCTTCGTTCGTGTAAAAGCATGACTAGCTTTGAAAAATCTACGACTAATCTCTAATTAGCTAATTGAACCTAGTCACGGACTTGGAATTCGATTGCTAACCGCATTAAGATTAAACGAACACAAAGACTAACCAACAATCGAGAGCCGATTGTTTAAATTAGGTTATGCAATTTTACAACATCAACAATCAACACAAATGTCAATCGTGTGTTATGTGCTACTTTGATAAACCGAAAAACAATTATGGATTTTCCGGTTCATCTAGCAATTCAAAATTGAATCAAATAAATCAAGGGATCCTACTCAAAATACCCAACTCAAAAACGATAAACGTTAAACTCTAACATTGCATAAATGACATCTAATGATATTTACAAACCAACATAAGTCTCCACAAATCCAAATTCAAAGTCAATCACATACCCGTTGCTAGAATATAAAAGTTTAGCTACTCATTCTAAAATTAAAAACTTACAAGAGGATTAGGAGTGCAGAAAATGATGAAGAACCCTACAAAAATCTTGAAAATCGATCCCCAAAATTTGAAAATCGAACCTTGGATCTGCTCTCTCTCAATCGTTCTTAAAAAAATCACCCCCTATTTAATGGTTAACGAATGCCTTTTATACCCCCTTGAAAATCCGCTCAAAATTAAACATTTAGAACCCACGATTCAGCCGACCGCGACTTGGGGCGCGGGTTATACTCGCGTGAAAACTCGCCCGGTCGATTTTGAGACATCGAACAGTGCCTCCCGCGGGTTGTGGCGCGACTTTGGCCGCTGCAAAAGTCGTCCGACGTTGAATCGAGATGAGGTGCTGCTGGAAGATTGTCTTTTCTTTCTTGGGCTGCGACTTGGGCTTCTATTATGGGCTACCAACATAAACAACACAAGCTACCAATTAATTGCCATTTTTTTCTTTATTTATTTCCAGCTTTTCTTCACGTGACCTGCAACCAACAAACAAACATAATTAAGATTTTTTTTTCTTTTTTTATTGAGGCATCATTTTATTTTTATGTTCAATCCAAGTCCTATTTCAAAAATATGCCTAGTCTTATAATTATTCGAAATATACGATTTGTTTGTACTTAAATCTATCTTTTGGCCTCAATCAATTAACAATCAATAATGAAGATTAACGGTAGGCTATTAGCAACTAAAACATGATTAAATGCAAGGGATTCAATATAAAAATACGTTCAAATAGGCGTTTATCAAGATCTCTATAATCAACTCAACAGGGACGATTGTTTGCATTCATGGGCGAAACACATGGTGAAAAGGAAGGAGATATGGTACACCGTCATCGTCCCTATGGGTTTGAACGATGGTACCAAAAAAAAAACACACACACAGGGACGAAACTCGTTTCCTCTTTGATAGTCGAAGATGGAAGATGGTGATGTCATTTGGTCCTCGACGATTATGGTTCGAGGAAGATGATAATATTAATGGTGGTCGATGTTGATGGTCATGGGACGATGGTCCTTGTGTTTTACACACACACACACACATATATATATATACATGTTTTAGTTAATTACATACAGGTCCCTAAAATTTTATTACTTTTACAAATATAAGAAAAAACAAAAAATAATTGCAAAAAGGGGAAAAAACATGGTTGAACGAAAATATTCTTGGCTCTTACAGAGCTTTTTAATTTAGTTAGTAGCAAGGTCCCATTTTCAAAGAAAAATTGAAACCTTAAGGACGAAAACTTGACTTATGAAAGTATAGGGACCAAAATTAGAGCTTACTCTATATCTTATATTAATGGTTCATTATTTTCTTTTTTACTTTTATTATTTTAGTTGTTTGAGTCAATTTCTTCGAAAGAGGTGCTCTAATATGATGATGAATAGAATAGAGTAATCTTATTGGCACTCTAAAAAACTTATATACACGCCCCATACCCACCCTACTAACTATAATGATTAACATAATCATTACTTGTTTATTTTTTAATTTTAATATAATTATAATAATTCCTTATTTATTTTTTAATTTTAATATAATTATAAATTATTTAATCATTATTTTAGTTTTAGTTATATTTTAGTTTAATGTAATTATGTTTTATTTTATGAGTACTTTATTTTTAACAATAGTTATTTGATTATATATTATTTTTAAACCTACGAAGATAAATTAATTTAATATCAAAAATATCAAAATAACATAATTGATAAAGTAACAAAAAGTACTAAAAAACTAAAAATATTACAACTCAATCAAGTGAAATAATATCCGGAGTACGATTACTAGATAAAAGTTGCTCATACTTATTTATTCAACTCATGTATGGAGTAGCTCATCCGGTTGCACAATCATATTTGAAACGAGACCATTGTTGCATGATACGAGGCATCGGGTACCCTTCGGCCAGTGATATTTTAACATAATGAATACCATTAACGTGCCCGATTGCAATAGCGACATGTTCAAACCATGGTGGCGGACTAGATCGAAGTGGTAAGAATGTCATGCTACCTGCAGTTGTTAAAGAATGTAGTATCACATTATACCTTGAAGCAACCAACACACCCGTTTCAGGAATATCAATCCACTTTTCATAGGGTGCAAATTTGTCTAGCTCAAAAAAGTTCAAAGAGTTGTAAATGTGACACCATACTTCAATACCAAACATCTCACCATATTCTGTTTTGTACATGTCCAACTCCTCCATTAAACTATATCGAATAGATGGCCATTCATCTTCGTGAAGGTTGAGACAGACAACTATCGCTCGAAAACCACAATTTCCATCAGATGTTACATCTTGCACATGCTTGATGTAAGGATGAAACATATCTGGAAACCGGTTCATGTATGGATGTAAATAGTAATTATGTCTTCCTGGTTCCGATGAGTAGCAACTACATCTTATCGATTCCTTGTACTCGTCAACTTTTGGTGCAGATGAACAACTACGTCTACGACGTTCTTGAGGTTGTGGATGTAGCTTAACAGGTGTTTTTCTGAAAGATTGCATTTTTAAGGAAGGACGCCTACGAGTAGCGGTGTTAGTAGCAGGTTCACGAACCAAAGTTGTTGACGGTGCAATTATCTCCCTAAACTTTCTTAGTAAACTATGTTTACCAGATCTCGACTACTTTTTGAATTGTGCATTCAACATTTCAAGCTCTGCTTCACAACCAATATCATCATCTTTCATAGACATGCATGGCGATAAATCAAGTTTCCTCCAAAATAGATCGAGCGAATCAAGTAGGATTGGTTGACGTTTATTCAAGTACATGGCTTGTTCATGAGCACATGGTAGCCCATGACTTGTACACAATTGACATCCACAATTTTCAGCCAACAACCCAACAACTTTTTCCCACTGATATTCTTTGAAGATTATGTCAAGTGCATGGCTTGAAACGAAACCAAGCAATTCCTCGAAGTGTGGCATGCTGAGGAGATGTCGAAACACGATCTTCCTCTGTTCAATACTTGCTTTGATAGACGTGACTTGAGACTAAATGACTTGGGGGCTGTTTGGCAGTTGCTGAATGGTTTAGTGCAGAATGATTAAGTGGTCTGAATGATTAAGAGGTTTTTATGATATAGTGTAAAATGAAATGTGGTTGTTTGCTAATTGTTCATAATGAAATCAGGGCTCTTAATGGTTAAGGGAGGGTCAGGATACAAAATCATTAAGAGGATTTTGGAGCCATTAAGAGGCAACACTTTTTTTTGCCAAACAAGATTTACCTCTTACCGATTCAGAGGTTGCCTCTTAATGGAACCATTAAGAGGTAAACAAACAAGCCCTTGATGTATATGCTTTATTGTCTTCTCCAAATCTGATTTTGATGAGTCCAATAATCGTTTTAACTTGACGTGTTTGCTCTCAACTGTGTTAGTTGTGTGATTTCCAAAATTAAGAAATTTGTCGGTCTAACAATATACAAACATTTCCTTGTACGGTGTCAACCACACTTTATTTAGATAAGCAAAAAAACCTGAAACATTTGAAACACTTATTTCAATTTCATTGCGTGATTTATAAGCATATCAATATTTTCAAATATAAATATATGTATATAAAAATACGTGGATAATCGAGTAAATTTGCTTCAAGTTGTGCCAAATTGAACCTATGTGCGTCTTCCGTTCGAGATGCAACTAATGTAGTCTATGCCTTGTTGAAAGAATTCCAAGTATTTTTTTGATCGTATGGATGCTTTACCCTTCTTCAAGATATTATTATAGATGTGCCATGTACAGAGTAACTTTTTAGCATCAGGGAATACAACATTGCATGCTTTCATTAGAGCTAAATCTATATATCTATCACCATAACACGTGGAAGAATACGGTCACCCATTAACGATTTGAAACAACTTAGAGCCCATGTATAGTTCGACTCATCTATGCATAAGCACAAATTCTATACAAAATGTTATATTTGTCGGAGCTACACCAACAATCTCAAGAAGAGGCAATGTGTATCTGTTTGTGTAGTAATAATAATAATAATAATAATAATAATATAACAATTAATAATAATGACAATGATGATGATGATAATAATAAAAAAGTAATATAAAATCAATTTAATCAAAATTTACAAGTCAAAGAGATGCATTGCGTTCCTGTTCATTTGATATGTTGCATCTATCAACACCACGTGTGGAAATGCATGCCATAACTCCAATGATTTTGGATGAGCAAAGAATAAATCTTCCAACTCGTTAGTTGAAGGATTTATACGTCTTTCATAAATATAATTGTTCTCATGTAAAAATGACATAAGAACTTGTATTTGTGTTCTACCCGCTTTCTCTAGCATCCGAAGTTTACTTCGTGTATTGTACACCGTTGAGATAGTAGACACATTATTTGGGTCTTGCTTGAGTATTGATAAGATATCTCGTGGCTTCACGTTTTTTCTTGATAAATCTTCCACCAATCGAGCTTCATTATCTGACAATCGTCATGGATAAGGATGACCTTCCAAATGTAACGCAGGTTCATGATTATGCATTTCACATATCACCCTTAATGTCCAAGAATCTTCCATTGTCGAACGTTTCCCTTCTAATTCGAATGGACAATTTATTTTTTTGGTGCCTATATATCTGGTGGGGATTTTTTTAACTTTGTATGTACCGCCACGGTCACATTGAAATACAATTGTAGAAGTCTTAGATCTTTTAGTAACAATAACGTAACCAAGTGAATTTCCCATGTTGTGAACCCAATCTATTAGATCTTGACAAGAACTAAACACCTGAAAAATGAAGAAACAAGACAGAGATAAAAAAACTTATATTTTGTTCATAATATGTTGTTTGAAAACTGTATTTCTTTATTGCCATCACTTGAATATATATATCTATACTACCTTATAATGCATTCACAACTAAACTCTTAAAGACAAGTCATGAAGCATAATGTACAAGCATTTTATGCATGAAATTTGAAAAAACTATGAATTACAACTAACAAAGCTCAATGTACAACTTCCAAATACACATCCATCAATATCACTCAAACTGAAAGTTTCAGCTCCACTTTCTTGATCCCAGCTTTTTTTACCTCCCCCATTTGGGGGTATGTAGAGTTGGGGGTATGCAGAGTTTTCTTTCTTATTGTTCAGGCTTTCTTTCTCTTATTCTATACTACCTTATAATGCATTCACAACTAAACACTTAAAGAAAAGTCATGAAGCATAATGTACAAGCATTTTATGCATGAAATCTGAAAAAACTATGAATTACAACTAACAAAGCTCAATGTACAACTTCCAAATACACATCCATCAATATCACTCAAACTGAAAGTTTCAGCTCCACTTTCTTGATCCCAGCTTTTTTTACCTCCCCCATTTGGGGGTATGTAGAGTTGGGGGTATGCAGAGTTTTCTTTCTTATTGTTCAGGCTTTCTTTCTCTTATGAATTACAACTAACAAAGCTCAATGTACAACTTCCAAATACACATCCATCAATATCACTCAAACTGAAAGTTTCAGCTCCACTTTCTTGATCCCATCTTTTTTACCTCCCCTATTTGGGGGTATGTAGAGTTGGGGGTATGCTGAGTTTTCTTTCTTATTGTTCAGGCTTTCTTTCTCTTTTAATGACTGAGTCAATTGCAAAAGACTCCTCACACTTGTCTCAGATTTGAGTTATTCATTGACACGCCTACCACCGGTGTAACCGTATTTGAAATTTGAACTTCCACCGCCACACCTTCCAGCCATTTTCGCTCTCTGGCGGTGCTTCTCTCCATCTTCAAATCTGCATCAGGTAAGATATCTGAATGTGTGGTATAGTTTTTGAATGTATTTTTAAGCTTATATTAAAATGTTAGGGTTTGAGATGGAGAGAACTCTCCATCTTCTCATTCGTCTTCTACTCTCCTCATTCCATAGTTCTCTGAAGCATTTCGTCGAACATTCTTAGAAGCGAGTATTTGTTCTAAAATTGTTGTTAAGAGTCTAAGCGAGGGTTTGTGAGATGAATAATCTGGTAATTGAGGTTCTGAATTAGAATTTTATGTAAACTGCTATTTGTGCATTTGATGTTTGTCTTATACTGTTATGCGATTTGTAAAACAGATAGTTAGATCTTTCAACTTCAAAAAATATATATGGAACTGATTGTATATTTATAGAGAAATCCAGTACTGTATTGCATTAAACCTTGTAAACAGTTACTAAAATTAACTGTAAATGTTTAGTGTTAAATTTGTAACAAGTTCATATCAATGTTGAAGCTGATATTCAGTTTGATCCGGTAGATTATCAAATGTTTACTTTCTGAAGTTGTTTTTCGGTATTTTGTAACGTTTTTCAGAATTTGGTAGAGAATCATAAGTATTCATGGAGTTTATAAAAATTGCGACATTTGACAATCTGCAGAGCAAAATTTCATTTCCTTTGATGAGAGAGAAAACATTTGGAGCTCATTAGATTTCTCTTGCCAATCATGACACCGTGTTTCGCTAAGTATTTTCACAGTCTTTGTTGTTCCGTTGTAATTTCAGGGTCGCGGAGGTCATCTGTGTTCCAGATCAAGGCCTCAGAAGATGCATCTGCTGATCCTAATGAGTTGTTCAATGACTTGAAGGAAAAGGTCAAAAAATGGATTTCCACCCTTTTATATTTTGTACTTGTCTCCTTATCGCATCCTTTTCTGATTGCATCTTTCTTGTTTACAGTGGGATGCACTTGAAAACAAGTCGACAGTTATAGTCTACGGAGGAGGAGCAGTTGTTGCGATTTGGCTATCTTCAATTGTTGTTGGTGCCATCAACTCGGTGCCATTGGTATGTGATCTAATTATCACCTAGGATGGTAAATCTTTTGGGACTAAAAGAAACTATAAAACACACATATAGAGTGGCATATTGTGTTTGCTTCATGCTTATTCTCTGATCTATTTTCTAATGTTTACATAGCTACCAAAGATCTTGGAGTTGGTAGGACTTGGATATACAGGATGGTTTGTCTACCGATATCTTCTGTTCAAGGTAAAATTATGCATTTTCAGACCAAGTAACTAGGCGTAGAGACTAAAGATAGCGCAAGATATGTTTTGGGTCTTAAAACATGTTTATATTAACTAGGCGTACCCATGCAATGCAGCGGAATGTGAAATTTTTATGTAAACCCAGAATAAATTTAATACAACTCATTCACTGAAAAGGAAAATCTGAAATTTATGGAGTATTGTGTCGTATTAGTAGTGCATATTTTATCTGAGTATGTTCATCAATTAGTTTTATGGAGTTCAAATGTGGAGTTGTACCAAGTTATATGCATGCAGTAATAAATTGTAAACTTGAATTTTAAGCGATCTTGAGAACATGAGTATATGCTTTATAATATACTAAAGATATTTATAAATGTTTTAGGATAATCAAATGCCAACATTCTTCCTACATGCATCTTCTTGTGGTTTAAATAGAACAACGTTGTAGGGTCGTAGCTATATTTAGCTTGGAAAGGCACTGATATTGCCACATTATCTGTATTTCAGTCGAGCAGAAAAGAGTTGGCAACAGATATCGAGTCCATAAAGAAGAAGATTGCAGGGACCGAGTAGATGGTTATTATGGTTGGAGCCAAAGTTAGCGATATCATGTGTTAATCGGTTTGAAATTGGAATTGAAATTGATTTTCTCCCTTGTTTTTGGAAATGTACAATATAGTCTTGTTACTGTGATGCAGTATAGGTTTTTACATGTAATATGCATACACCTGCGCTTGATTTCTTCCCATCTTTCCAATAAAATTTTTGTAAGTAGTGTCTATCAATCTGTTTGTGAAGTTATCAGGAAGATATTACAAAATAAGACTTGTGTTTTTCATTGTGAGAATATATATATATATATATATACTACCTTATAATGCATTCACAACTAATGTGGTTAATATTACAGAAAATGCACAAGTCTCTGTCTTCCTCATCCCAAATTCAAGTCGGCAAAATTGTATGTCTTCAATGGAAAGATCTGAATCTCCGAGGAACACCGCCGGATCTGCAATCGGAATCCGCCAAAATGGTTGGCGAGCTCTGGACCAGCTTGGCGTCACTGAAATCCTCCGCCACACTGCTATCTCGATCCATCAGAGGTAATATAACCGATTAAGTTTGATAGTCCAAGCCTAAAAGGGTTCTTTCATCATTCATGTTTTTCTTCTAACCAATTACATGTCTCCATCTCCAAAAGAGATCAACCGAATCTTGTAGATTTGAACCCTTCATGTCCGCCGGTGCCGGTGATGTCTCAACTCATAATGTCGCTTGTTGTTGAAGTACATCAAGGTATCAACCCAAATAATCTTTTTCAAGTTGCAGGGTTCTGCATCTTTGTTTCACTTGTATTTCATTTTGCTGGTTGATTTGGAAGAAAGATCTAAGAGAAGATATCTCAACAACTTTTTTCAACTCAAATGTTGGACTCTTTAGATCATATTTGTGGGCTTACATCAATGTTTTAAAAACCGGGTTGACCCGACCCATTGCAAAGGAATTCCAAATCCATCAGGAAAGGATTGGATTTCATGTAAGGATTTGGATTTGGGGGATTTGGAATCCCTTCATGTGTTTGGTTTGTAAGTTTGGAAGTGAGTTATAAAATCCATAAGGATTTGGATTTGAAATCCCAGCCCATTGCAAAGGAATTCCAAATCCATCAGGTTCCGGATTTTAAAAAAGTCAAAGGATTTCAAATCCAGTCAATACATTCCATTCCATTCCTACAATCCAAACGCATGATTGGAATTGATTTGAAATCTAAATCATTCCAAATCTAATCAATTCCCACAAACCAAACACGAGCTAAGACCATTTTGGTCAATTCAATGTTAATCTTGAAGTTATATATTAGTTGTTTGCAATTCAAATTTTCAAAAAGCCAAAAAATTAAACGGAGATTGATAGAGAATAGAACGGAACTAAATTGAGCGTTCGAGTTCTCAGTTTTATAGTCGAAATGTATCTCGCTGCAACGCGCGGGTACGCACCTAGACCAAACTCTCTCTCTCTCTCTATATATATATATATATATATATATATATAAAGAGAGAGAGAGAGAGAGAGAGACGGAGGTTCAGAGAAAAACCTTAAAAAACGGAAAACTGAAGAACTCTGGTAGCCTCTTATCTGGACGGTATGCACTTGTGCATACAGGTAAATTATGCTGTTTTTTTGGTTTTTATGCAAAAGTACGTTATGCACTTGTGCATATGCACGTGTGCATGTTACAAATTACCTGTATGCACAAGTGCATACCGTCCGGATAAAAGACTACCAGGGTGTTCTTCACTTTTCCGTTTTTTTTTATTTGAGGTTTTCCCGTGAAACTGGCCCTATATATATATATATATATATGTATATATATGTATATATATATATATATATATATATATATGGATTTGGAAACTCGGCACTTTTACGATTATTTTTCTTGATATCTTGTTAATAAACATATTTTATGGTAGCAACTGTTTTGCAATTAAATCATACCAACCAATTAAAAAAATTGTGAGAAAACGAGAATAATACGAACAAAAAACATCGGTGTCAGAAAAGTTATTTGCTTCAGAATGGTGATTCACCCGTGCTGCATCGCAGAGAGAGAGAGAGACAGAGAGAGACGGAGGTTCATAGAAAAATCTTAAAAAACCGAAAACTGAAGAACTCTGGTAGCCTCTTATCTGGACGGTATACAGGTAAATTATGTTGTTTTTTTGGTTTTTATGCAAAAGTACGTTATGCACTTGTGCATATGCACGTGTGCATGTTACAAATTACCTGTATGCACAAGTGCATACCGTCCGGATAAAAGACTACCAGGGTGTTCTTCACTTTTCCATTTTTTTATTTGAGGTTTTCCCGTAAACCTGACCCTATATATATATATATATATATGGATTTGGAAACTCGGCACTTTTACGATTATTTTTCTTGATATCTTGTTAATAAACATATTTTATGGTAGCAACTGTTTTGCAATTAAATCATACCAACCAATTAATTTTTTTTTGAGAAAACGAGAATAATACGAACAAAAAACATCGGTGTCAGAAAATTTATTTGCTTCAGAATGGTGATTCACCCGCGCTGCATCGCAGAGAGAGAGAGACAGAGAGAGACGGAGGTTCAGAGAAAAACCTTAAAAAACGGAAAACTGAAGAACTCTGGTAGCCTCTTATCTGGACGGTATGCACTTGTGCATACAGGTAATTATGCAAAAGTACGTTATGCACTTGTGCATATGCACGTGTGCATGTTACAAATTACCTGTATGCACAAGTGCATACCGTCCGGATAAAAGACTACCACGGTGTTCTTCACTTTTCCGTTTTTTTTATTTGAGGTTTTCCCGTGAACCTGACCCTATATATATATATATATATATATATATATATATATATATATATATATATATATATATATATATGGATTTGGAAACTCGGCACTTTTACGATTATTTTTCTTGATATCTTGTTAATAAACATATTTTATGGTAGCAACTTTTTTGCAATTAAATCATACCAACCAATTAAAAAAATTGTGAGAAAACGAGAATAATACGAACAAAAAACATCGGTGTCAGAAAAGTTATTTGCTTCAGAATGGTGATTCACCCGCGCTGCATCGCGCGGGTAGACAACTAGTATATGAATATTTAGTTCATACCATATCAGTTGAGAACTTCGATTATTTATTTTCATCGCTTGAATCATCATCCCATTGCAAGTCTTCTTTCCAACTTGTCATTTCAAATATTGAAAAATGTAGAAACGAGAGAGAGAGAGAGAGAGAGAGAGATAAGAATATTTGATGATTATGGTATGATAGTAGATCAGGGAGAGATTGTAACACCCTAAAAATAGGGATAACAAAAATCCGAAAAACGAACACGTGGTATAAAAATTGCCAAAGCAAGAGCCTCCCAAAAATGGGGAAATAATATAAACCTGTTTAATCACAATTGTAATTTCAACGGACAATAAATTAACAACCAACTAATCTAATTTCTACTACTAGAAAAGAGATTACAAAAGGGTTGTCATCTATAAATCCAACTGTTCGTTCCCAAAAGTATTAAGCGTCTAAGTGCAAGATCCCCAAGCTCTCACCCCAAAGCAACTAAGTCTGCTTAGGACCGGCGCCGCTATAACCTGAGATACACATCGACACCAAACAAGTGTTAGGCCAAAAAGCCTAGTGAGTTGAACAATAATAAGCATGCATGAACAGTTACGATTCTTATCAGCAGTTAACCAGAATTCAACATATGTGGAGTCAATAGGGGAGACCCATAACACCAATCAAGTTTCACCCAAGAGTTGATATACCTTGATTCCTTTCAACAAGGAACACCCGAAAGGTCCGGCACACCCGAGGACTACAACTAAGGAAATTCCCCGAATGGCGGAGGTTTAGGCACATACCATCACAGTGGCGCCCAAGACTACATCCTCCTAGTGTCTACTGTCTTGGTCCGTCCAACATAACGCATATAGTAGGTCTTTGAGGTATATTTCAACCCAACATATTTCAATACCAACTACGGGTACAATATTACCATCCCAATCACAAGAAGTCTAACAAGAGACCCAAATGACAAATATGCTCATCATGCATATGAATATATCACCAAGTGGTATCCCAACTAGAAATCATCTTAATGCCGAGACATGTATACATTTATCATATCGAAGGACACACATCATGTATCCAAGGAAAATCCCCAAATAATTGTACATATAAGGTAAATCATGGCATTTCCTCTATAACCACATTTCCAACATATTTTCATAAAGAAATCCCAAGTACTTAAACATAAAGAGGTAGATAATAACAAATAGAAGATTATGATGTGTATCTAGTTTTAACAAAGGTTTAGTAAACTCACAATCTAGGTTTTTGAACCAAAACCTAGAAAAGATGAAACCCTAGCTTTGAGATGATGAGACTTGGTGATGAGAAAATGAGATTCTTGAATGACACACCAATGAGAACACTTGAGTGGAGCTTTGATGGTAACTTAATGCTCTCACCTACCCAAACCCTAGAAATTTAATGATGTAGGAGATGAAGACCCAAAAATCGCCCAAAAGAGTGTTTCTCCCGTTTTCTTGAAGTGAAATGTGATAAAATGAGGTATTTTTTGGCCAAGGGCTCATTTAATCACCTGCACCCGCTCGCGACAATGCCCAGCGACAGTGACATGGTCACTGTCGCTTGTCACAATCGCGCAGAGCCCCTCACTCTCGGTACACCTCCCGCGACCTTGACACCGCGACAGTGACAATGTCACAATCGCGTGTCATAGTCGCGCGGACTCCCCGACTTACGGTACACCACCCGCGAGAGTGACACCGCGAGAGTGACCATGTCACAATCGCGAGTCACTGTCACACCAAGCCCCCAACATCCCGAAACTTGACCAATTTCAATAACGAGCGCGGGGTTTGAACAATTAAAGATGGTAAATCAATTTATATGACATGTCAATATAATAACGTTCATAAAATGCACACAAATGCTCATATTCTCACATAGGCACATTTAATACATTAAGGGAGACAAAATACCTACCTTGCGAATTTCCGGGTGTTACAGAGATAGTCAATTTATATAGATGAAATAGTGTTGGTAGATAATAAATATATACGTTATAGAAAAACGATATTCGTAAAAAACAATATTTGTATATAAACGAGATGTATATAAAAACGAGAATTATATAAAAACGAGATATGTAAAAAAATTAGATATGTAAAAAAATGAGTTGGTGTAAAATTGATAATTATAGGAGTAAATAATTTTCTATTTTTAATACAATTTACATTCTTACAAATGTGTAAATAATATGACTCATCTAAAATATTGTTTTATCTGAACTAAATGTTATTTTTTCTTTTGAAAATTTGAACTTTTATTATTTTTATTTTGAAGAAATTAAAAAAAAAAGTTTAATATGAAATGCATGTAAACATCGAAATTAACATTAAAATGGAAAAATATTGACAAAAATAATTCATTTTCCGAAATTAACTTTTATTATTATAATTGAAAAATATTTTTGTTTTAATTTAAAAAGAAAAAAATATATAAAATAAATTGAAATCAACGAAATCTCATAACAACCATTCTCCAAATTGTCCTTTCAAAAAAAAAAAAAAAAACCCTTCCCCAACCAAATGTTTTGTGTTTGACTTTTTTTTTATTTTAAAGTTTCAATATCTTTTTACATTCCCAAGGCAACTTATACCCTCAATAGGGTGTAAATAATAAGAGCATCCACAATGCATAAGTCATTCAATGACTTTTTACTTTGCCACATCAAATTTCCACTAACATTTTTTTAACAAAAACCTATCATTAAACACCTTCTCCAATGCAAAAAACCCTTTCTAAAGCTTTTTAATCAATTACATTATAATTTATCATCATCTATTTAAAATGTTTTATAAAAGTCCCTCATTTAATTTATCGTTTTAAGACACACATGATATCTTTTTAAAACCATAATTCAAATATTTTAAAACAACACATTAAACGATATTTAAAAATAACAAGATGTATGTTAATAAAAGTGAAAGAGAAATAGGGTTTTTTTTTACTTCTATTTAATAAATTAGATATTTAATTTATAAAATATATTTTCTTTTATTATAGATATTTAATAATTAGATTAAATAATCAAAACATGATAAAAGATAAAAGATAAAATGAAAATATGACTAAAAGAGGGTGTAAAATGAAAATATAATTAGAAAAAGTCTTTGCTCCAATATCCAACCTTTCCAACAAAAAACTTTTCATCCTAATGCATCAAAACCTTTTTAAAAGCTTTTTCAAATAGTAAAAACCCATTAATGGGTTATGCATTGGAGATGCTCAAGACCCATAGAATATTTGTATATGTCATTCTTTTCCCATCCTACTACTATACATTTCGTCACGTAGGCCAATTGAATGAACCCCACCATCACGTGTAACACAACTCATGTTAATTTCTAAAATTAAATTAAAAATTAGGGGTGTTCAAAAAAATCGTTGGACCGTTTAAACCGGTCGAACCAAGTCAAACCGGACCGTTTTTTGCGGTTTAAGCGGTCTGATCCAATTTCAAAAATATCCAAACCGCTCGGTACGGTCTGGTCTGTGGTTTGAACTTTTCTTTGAGCGGTCTGGACCGAACCGACCGCCAACAATACACATGTATGCCTTGTATTTATTTTTCATGTTGTAAGCTTTACTTTTAATCTTTTATGGTCCAGTTAAAAAAATTTCATCAAAGACATTATGTTTTGTAGTTTTCATTTATAAATTGGCAAAATTCCGAATCTGTCAAAAATCAAATTCAAAATTCTAAATCGTCATTCTATCATTTGCTTATTGTGTTTTTTAATTTTAGAGATAGACATTTTTTTTATAATTCGGTAACTAGTTTTTTAATAGTGCTATATTGATAGAAATTTCATTTTAGATATAGATATCATGTTTTTTTTAGTTTAAAATCAATAATAGGCCCAAACCGCTTAAACCGGTCAGACCAGACCGCTTTTTTATGGTTCAGTCTGACCGGTTTGGTCACTTGTTGCCAAATATATATATATATATATATATATATATATATATATATATATATATATAATTTTTTTGACCTACTTCTTTTTGGTGGTAGAACTATATTACTTCTCCTAGCTGCTGAGATATAGGTATTATATTGTGAAGAAATAGAAGTCGAAAAAGATTTTTATGATGCTCTTTTTAAGAGATCCAAGGTACTTGTCTTCATGGGTAGATTTTGTAGTCTTTATCCTGCAATATGCCGTCTTTGCATTAATCATAGGTGAAATTTGATCAATTTGTTGAGCAAGGGAGGGTTCTTCATAATTATGCTTATTGTATGTGTAGTGTTTCGAAGAAAAGAGTTGTATCCGGGCAAAAAATCATTCGGGCGTGATCTCAAAAGTATATTTGTATCAATTGATATATTTTAATAGGATCTGAATGTAAATTAAGATTGATTTTTGTTATTCTGATTTTTCCATTGTGTGTGTCTATGTTAGGATCAAGCGCTTACCACTACACCAAAAGCAATTGCTGATGGAGAAGGCGCAACTTTATCTCCTTATAGCGTAGCAGCCAATGCCACGTTTCGATTTAGGAAGATGATGGTCAAAGACCCAACAATCCCCCCCCCAGCATCTGCCAGCACTAACAAGAACTTTGCTAGAAGTCAATGGCTGCACAACATGCCTTTGGCATTTAAGTGCACTCCATGGGATTCGAACCTGTGACCTGCTCTGATACCACTTGTTAGGATCAAACGTTTACCACTACGCTAAAAGCAATTGCTGATGGAGAAGGCACAACTTTATTTTCTTATAGCGTAGCAGCCAGCGCCACGTTTCGATTTAGGAAGATGTTGGTCAATGACCCAACAGTGTAACACCCGAATTTCTGGTAAGGATTTTAATCTTAATCCTTGAACTTTAACCTAATTGCTAAATCTTAATTTAGAAATCGTATGCCTTTGATCTTGATTTAATTCGGGTGAGAAATCGTGAGAAAAAATGGGATTTTTGGCTTCGTCACGCTTGGGGCGATAGTGCCCTGCGATTGTGACAGGGTCACTATCGTTGGGGCACAGTCGTCGGGGGTGGTGAACTTTCGGTACAGGTTCAACGAGAGTGCCTCGCGATTGTGATAACGGTCACTCTCGCTTGGCATAATCGCCCAAGCAACCCGACTCTCGATACAATTGGCGCGATAGTGCCTCGCGATTGTGACCGTGTCACTCTCGCTTCGCACAGTCGCCCGCAGGGTCCGAGAGTTTGTAATCTCATTTTCAGCACTCTTCATTCATTACTCTCATCTATCTCCCTCAATAGTCTCCCTCTTCATTAAATACGATACTAGGGTTATTCAAAGCATCTCCTAAATCATTTATTGCAAGAATCAAGGTTTACCAACCAAGAGATCTAGTGTGAGTCCATGATCGTTACCAGATAATCAAAACAACAAACAATAGATAATAAACCAACCTGTTTGGATTATAAACGCGGATTACACGGTTGATTTCTTGATATGGTTTCTCTGTTTGTTTTTCTCTCTATTTTCACCTTTCTAATATGTGTTGTGTGTGACTGTGTTGATCGATAAACAGAGAGATAGATAATATCAGTATAAGATATTATCAAAAACTAATATAAACTAATATTAAACTAAACATAATATCTAAATAATATCTAGATATTATAAACAACTTTGACTTTATTACAGAATATACCCTAGACTTTGGTTGAGAGTAACTTTCAGCATTAACTTCAGATTGCGATCTTCGTTTTGGATGATCTTGAATCCAATGAGACTGTGTCTTAACAATCTCCCCCTTTGGATCAAGATCATTACTAAAATGATTTGGCAATACGATCTTCTCTTTCAGCTCAGAAGATGCAATCTCTTTCTCTAGCTCAGAATGCTTTAGCAAAGTATCTTCAAAGAAAATTTATCTGAAATCAGCATGTCTTCAGAATACTTTGATCTCGCAGTTCTTGGTCTTGTAATGTAATGGACTGAACATTTCTTCAAGCTTTAGATTCTCCCCCTTTTTGATGGAAAGTGCAACGACTTCATTAAAACTTTGAGTAAGAAATGTCAACCACTTGGAGTCTCTGATCCGTCAATTCAATAGTTATTCATCCTGATCTTTGCAAATCTAGACAAAATAATCATGTAACACCTGAATCAACTAATGAATCAGTTAGAATGTCTGTCAGTAACACTAAGTCACTGTGTGTAACGAATACACATTGGAAAGGAGCTGTTTGATGTTGACTCCCCCAGGGCTTCCATTTAATCATCGAAACACCACAAAGGTTATTTCTATAAACGTTATGACAGAGAAACAAATTCCTTGTGTGTTCGTGCTTGTGTTTGAAAGAATTAAGCACAGATGATTGCTTATAGGCTCAAAATTTGTGTAAACCACTGAGACAACAGTAAGTTAAACACAGACTCAATGTGCATGATTGAAGTGCGAAGGTGGGGCAGACTTCCTTCTTTTCAATATCCAGATTTTTCAAATGAAAATCAGATAGCAAATGTGATGCGTTCCCTTTGAAAATGAAACATTTTCTTGTTGAGAAGAAAATGAGTAGATAGTGAGGTTTGATCAAGAGTTGGCATGGGCTAGTTGCTTGTTTCAATAATGATCACCAAAGAATTGTGAATCACTAGAATTGTGGCTACCCGACTTAGAAAAAGTTGGTGCAGAGTTGTGATATTCTTTTAACTCTGTTCTCACACGCTCTTTATTTTAAACATTTTGCTTACTCTAGTCACACTCATTTCTTTTCGCTTGCACACTCAATCACTATGGATTAACTTCTTGGGTAGAAATCACTGGTTAAGATGATTCCATAGAAGTTGAAGTGATTCCTAGCACAATGATTCTTGTTTTCCTATGATGCATGTGATTATCAGATTGGTTTAACTATTTCAGTTAAAGCACAATTTAGATCATGAAAACATTTAAAATACACTCCCATAATATAAAATCTGTTGAAAAAATCGGGAAGTGGTTTGAACATTAAAAACAATGTTTTCTATGATTGAAAGTTGTCCTTCTTTCAACTATATATGAGATTAAGATTTAGAATAATACCTTTACGTACGATCTTCCATCTCATGAAGCTAAGCTTTAAGTCATAAACATATGAACTTGTAAGCTTCTCTCAAAAATTCTGCAAAAGTCTTATGTCAAGTCAAAGCAAATTTATTCACTTAAATTGAAAAGACAAAAAGCAGTAAAACTTTTTAAAGTACGAGTTCTGATCTGAATTGATCAGAAGTCATATCCGAACTCCTTTGACGTGAAGAGCTCCCCCTAAAATCTTGCATTACAAAAATTTGTCATAAAACGTAAGTGCAGAAATCTTATGAGCTCCCCCTCAAATTAATATTGACCAAGTATGATTTTCTTCTCATACTCCCCCTAGAATCATGAACATTAACATATGAAATACAGATATCTTTCACAATTAAGCATAAAGATATGAGGAAAAAGTAAACAATAGTGAACTTTTATAGGTAACTACTGATTATGTCTTAAGATTTAGCATACCAAGCTTAGAGATAAGAAAGTTGAATCTCTTTTCGTCTAACACCTTGGTAAACAAATCTGCAAGTTGATAATCTGTTTTTACAAAGAAAAGTTCTATGTTTCCTTTTTCTACATGATCTTTGATAAAGTGATACCTGACGTCGATATGTTTGGTTTTTGTGTGTTGAACAGGATTCGCTGTTATTGCGATGGCGCTCTTGGAGTCGCAGTAGATCGGGATTTTGTTGAAGTGGAAACCGTAGTCGCGAAGTTGTGTTTGCATTCACAAAACCTGAGAACAGCAGCTAGCAGCAGCTACATATTCTGCTTCGGCCGTGGAAGTTGAAACGCAAAGTTGTTTCTTCGATCCCCAACTTACTAGTTTGTCACCGAGGAACTGTACGTGTCCTGGCGTGCTCTTCCTGTCTAACATACAACCTGCATGATCTGCATCTGTGTACGCTGTTAGTTCAAAAGTAGTATCTTTGGGATACCACAGACCAAGATCTGCGGTGCCCTTCAGATACCTGAATATACGCTTGACAGCAGTCAAATGGATTTCTTTTGGATTAGCCTGATATCGGGCACAAAGACATGTTGAAAACATTATGTCTGGTCTACTACTAGTAAGATACATTAAAAAACCTATCATTCCTCTGTAGGTCCTAATATCAACAGCCTTTCCCGAAGGATCGGTGCCAATCTTAGTTCCTGGTGCCATTGGGGTACCAATCGGTTTTGTATTTTCCATTTGGAATTTCCGGAGAATTTCCCTAATGTACTTAGATTGATTGATAAAGATACCCGTAGAAAATTGTTTTACTTGAAGCCCGAGAAAGAAGTTCATCTCTCCCATCAAGTTCATTTGAAATCTAGACACCATAAGGTTTGCAAAATTCTTACAGTACTTAGTATTAGTTGAACCAAAAATAATATCGTCGACATAGATTTGTATTAAAACGATATCGGCTTTTTCTTTCTTTATGAACAAGGTGGTATCCACCGTACCTTTTGAAAACCCAGACTTGACTAGAAAAGTGGAAAGGACATCATACCAGGCTCGAGGGGCTTGTTTCAGACCGTAGAGAGCTTTGTCGAGAATGTAGACGTGGTCCGGCTTCTCTTGATTGACAAATCCCTCTGGCTGAGAGACGTATACTTCCTCTTTCAGAATTCCGTTCAGGAATGCTGTCTTCACGTCCATTTGAAAGACCGTGAAGTTCTTGTGGGCAACGTAGGCTAAGAACATTCTGATTGCCTCTAAACGAGCCACAGGAGCGTATGTCTCGTCATAGTCTAATCCTTCCTCTTGTCTGTATCCTTTGGCTACTAGTCTCGCCTTGTTTCTGATGACGGTACCAGCTTCGTCCTTTTTAATCTTGAAGATCCACTTCGTACCGATGATTGTTTTACCTTTAGGCTTTGGTACGAGTCTCCAGACTTGCAGTGCGTCGAACTGGTTCAATTCTTCTTGCATAGAGACTACCCAATCTGGATCCGCAAGAGCCTCTGATACTCGAGTTGGCTCAATCTTGCTTAGAAAGGAGTCGTGCATGCACCGGTTGATTGACGCTGACCTAGTTTGCACCGACTTGGATGGATCACCTATGATCTGACTTGCAGGGTGCGCTTTGGTCCATTTACGTTCATGAGGCAGTGGATTATTAGAATGAATGTCAGTTGTGTCATCTATAAATCCACTTGCACCTTCTTCAGTTTGATTGGGAGGAGATAGGATAGTTGCTTCAGTTGAAGTTGTTGGTTCAGAAGACTCAGCAGGTACAACTTGTTCCGGCTGTAGTTGGATCTGTACGGTACATCCTGCTGGTTCAGCTTCTTCTGACTCTGCATGACTTGGCACTTCTTGAACTGTAGGAGTTAGTATTTGAATTGTGACGTCTTGATGAATCGGGGTACTTGATTCATTTGGAATGTCTGAACTGGTTAGATGAGTAGGCGTTGGCTCTTCTATCCTGTCAACCAAAACAAATTTCTTTATGTTAGTTCCAAGAAATTCGTCATAAAACAATTCAAATAATAAATCTAAATCAGATAAATGGTTAGTTGATGTTGAAGCTTCATCTGATTTGTTCTGTTGAGACGCAGGTTCTGGATTGAGTTGCCCAGAAGCTAGTACTCCGGTTAAAACGGGTTCTGAACAGTATTGTTCGGAATCCATTTCTTCATCAAAGGTGACGTTGACGCTTTCAATCACCGTCTTTGACTTCTTGAAGTAGATTCTGAATGCAGTTGATGATGAGGAGTATCCAATGAAGATTCCTTCATCTGCCTTGGCGCTGAACTTGTTGAGATTCTCCCTATCGTTTAGAACGAAACACTTACATCCAAAGATATGGAAGTATTTGATTGTAGGTGTTCGGTTGTTGATCAACGCATAAGGAGTCTTCTTGAATCGTCTGTGAATCATGGACCGGTTCTGCGTATAGCATGCGGTAGATATAGCTTCTGCCCATAAGAATAGAGGTAGGTCGGAATGACTTAGCATAGTGCGAGCTGCCTCGACTAGCGTCCGATTCCTTCTTTCCACCACTCCATTTTGTTGAGGCGTACGTGCAGCAGAGTACTGATGAGTTATCCCTTTAGATTCGAGATATTCTTGAACAGTTTTGTTCTTGAACTCTGTGCCGTTGTCTGTTCTTAGAAGCTTTATCGGTTTCTGCAGATTCACCTGGGTCGTCTTCAGGAAAGTGATGAGCACATCAGGTGTCTCATCCTTTGATCGTAGGAACTTGACCCAAGTGTATCGTGAGTAGTCGTCCACGATCACTAGAATGTACTTCTTGCCTCCTAGACTCTAAGTTCGCATTGGACCACAGAGATCCATATGCAATAGCTCTAGCGGAGCGCTTGTACTTGGTTCAGGCTTCGGTTTATGCGGAGCCCTCTTCATCTTGCCCTTCTCACAGGCTGCACACAGATGATCTTTGTCATATTTGAGCTCTGGAAGTCCTTTGACTAAGTTGCCACTGACCAGTTTGTTGATGTAGCGAAAGTTGAGATGAGAGAGCCGTCGATGCCATAGCCAGCTTTGCTGCATCGATGCTTTAGATAGTAGACAAATCTGCTTGTCAGTCTGGACGTCTGATAAATTGATCGTGTAGAGGTCTGACTTTCGAGTGCCGACCAAGAGTTCTTTGCCTTCTTCTGTGCGAACAGAACACCTCTTGGCTTTGAAGTTGACCTCTAGGTCTTTGTCACAGAACTGACCTATGCTGAACAGGTTGTGTCCTAATCCTTCTTCGTAGCTCACCTTCTTGATCGTTATATTTTCCCGTTGTATATCACCGTAGCCTAATATTGGTGAAAACTGATCATTTCCGTATCTGACTGTTCCGCAGTATTTCGCTGTGAAGTTTGTCAGCATATCTTTCTGTCCTGTCATGTGTTTGGAGCAACCGCTGTCCAAATACCACATATGACGGATCTGCATAGGAGAAATAACGAAACACATATTTAGATTTTAAGCATTATAAACGAGTAAGACGTTGGAGCGTTAATATTAAAGTGCGGGTTTTGAACTGATGAATTTAAAAGCCTATTTTCTTCAGCACGGGTTCTGAACAGACGTGTTCAGAAACCATCGTCTTGTCTTTGAAGTTCGAGTCTTGAGCTGTCTTACTCAAGAACCATTTTCTCTATTGAGGTACGGGTTCTGATCGGTTGTAATCAGAAGCCACATGTTTTGCTAAACATTGGGTGCCTGCAACACAGATTTAGATTTTGGTACCTACTTGAATTTGGGTCCTGCTGTGTTAGCACAAGGTTTTGATTTTGGTACCCATTGCAAATTGGGTCCTCTTTTCTTTTGAAATAGATATGAAGTAGGATAATGATAAGAATGCACATGAGATGATTCAAACCGCATAGCAGAATCTTGACAGAAATTAGAAGCATGTTTATCATAAAAGGAAGACTGTCTATCAGTTTTAGATAACATGAATAGTTGCTTAAAAGAGTATTTCAGTTTAGGAGCAACATTCATATTCAAAGTATCTGAACTAGACATATTCTTATTACAATAAACAGAATCAAAAGATTTAAAAGTCTTGTCAAGCTTCCGTTTGGGCTGCCATTTCTTGGTCATATCTGAAACAGTTGAAACCTTTGAGTTAGACATTAGAGAAACAACTGAATGCATTTTCTTTGGGTTACCAGTATTGATCGGCTTCTGTGAATGCTTCTTGCCTTTAGCATTTTTAGCTTTCACAGAGACTGAGTTATCAAATCGCGTTGATTTTGCACTGTTAACAGGCTTACTGGTAGATCCAACAGATTTCTTAAGAAAGGATAAATGGTTTGGAAGTTTTGCATTAAAGTCAAATTGTTCAAGACAATCATCTAAACCACCGTTAGAGTTCAGAAAATCAAACCCTTGATTTGATGAACTAACCATATTCTCAGAGTTTGAAGCCTTAAAAAGAACAGAATTTGTAAACACAGTTGTAAAAACATTCTGTTCAATGTTTATCAAAAGTCTTTCATCTGACAAGGAATTCTCGAGTTCAGAAATTTTACTTTCTAAAACGAGAGGAGGGACATATAGTTTACCTTGAGTAGGTTTCGCCTCCATTTCCTTTTCAGAATAACTTAGAAAGAAGTCATCTGAAAGAGTTTTCTTCTTTTCAGGTTTCTTATCATAGCTATTATTCAGCTTCGCATAATAAAATGGAAGATGAACTTTAGATGATATTAAATGTTTTTCTGTTTCTTTGGCTTCATCCTCTTCAGATAGTTTAGTCCAATAAACTTTAAGTTCAGGGATTCTTCTAGCTAACTTCATAGAAAGAATATCATAAAGTGCAGGCACTTCAGACATTCCCTTTTGAAGATAGTGAGGATTCTTATAACCGATTCCCCATCTTTCTTTGTTCTCTATTGGTTTGTTAAGATGAATGGTTTGCTCAGTTTGACCTAATGAGTACAACTTCTTTTCCAAAGCATCCATTTTTGCAATAAAAGATTTGTTTTCTTCGATAGACGAAGAATGCATTTGTGTAACCTCGTATAAGTCAATCTCACGTTTTAGCAGTTTAGACTTGAGTTCAGAATTCTCACTAAGAATTATTGTCTTCTCCGTTGCGTTGGTGTCATTGTTTTTATGTAAAACCTCAACCAATACTTTCTTCTCAGCAATTTCATTGCTAAGTTTCTGTATTGATTGGTTTTTGTCAGTAATGACACCCTTTTCACGCTTTAGGTTCGACTCTAACTCTTTGAGTTTATCATTCATGGCATGCAATTGATTTATGAATTCAGCATACGATAAGTTGCATACCTCTTCTTCATTCTCTGAATCAGCTTCATCATCTGATTCATGCTTTCCTATCAAGCACAGGTTGACAACTTCATCTTTCTCTTCATCTTCTTCATCATCATCAGAATGATCGAGCCAGAAAACGTCTTCAGCCATCAATGCCTTCCCAGCCTCTTGTTGTTTTTCAAGCAACATCTTGTTCTTGTAGTAGTCCGAGTTCTTGACTTTTGGCTTTCGGCAATCTCTGGCATAATGACCGGTTTTGCCACAGTTGTAGCACGTTATAGGTTCTGTCTGACCTGATCCTTCTGCTTGAAACCTTCTCTCTTCAGGTTTCCTTTCCTCTGATCTCTTTCCTTCAGCAAGATCTCTTCTATCTTCTGGTTTCCTCTCCTCCATTCTCCTTCCTTCAAACCTTCTTCCTTCAAATCTACTTCCTTCGACCCTTTCTCTATGAGCGTAGTTGTTTGGACCAGACGAATACCTCTGACTGTTTGAGCTTGGCTTTGTGTAAAATTTCTTCTGGAAAGCCTTAGTCAACAAAATCAATGCTTGCTTTAGTTGTTCACATTCATCTTTGTCAGAGTTTGCTTCAACTTTATCTTCATCTGATTCATACACAGTCGCTTTGTTCTTCTTTTTCTTGACAACAAGAGCAACTGTGTCTTCAACCTTCTTTCCTCTCTGCCTATTCTCTTCTAGAATTTCATCCACTTCTTCTTCATTTTGTTTGAGGGTCTCATACACCTCATGAAGTGGAATCTCATTCAGATCTTTAATCTGCTTCATCTGCCTCGCAAATCTCTTCTATTCTGGTTGTAGAACGCTTAGAAATTTGACGTTTAGCTCAATTTGAGATTAATGGACCTTGTTCTTGCTTAGCTCATTCAGCAAGGTCACAAACCTGTCATGTACTTCTTCTAAGGTTTCTCCGGCTCTGCCTCTAAATTCTTCATAGTTATTTAGGCAGTTGGAGATCTTCAGTTGATTTACCACCTTAGAACCCAGCATCATCTTCTCCAGCTGATCCCACATTTCCTTAGCTGAGGCCTTGTAGCTGTCAATCTTTATGTAGATTTCATTGGGGATTCCTTGAAGAATGTATGACATAGCTAGCTTATCACCTTTAGCTCTGTTTAGGTTGTCACCGTCAAGCTCATGGTACTTCAGTTCAACTTGTGTTGGCACTGTTCCAACTAGACGAGTTGTCTTTATTGGTTGCATATTTCCTTCTGCAAATGACTGTCTGATGAACTCACAACGCTCATGTCTGTCTATGAAGTTTAGAAACCGATCCTTCCACTGTTCGTATTCATCTTTAAATAGAACTGGTGGTTTGGAATCAGTTCTAATGGCAAGAGCTTCTCTGGAAGTCATAACTGAACAAGATTTAAGATGCGAGAGGCTTTGAGATGCGAGAGGCTTTTAAAATTCAAAAGTTTGCGCGAGATGTTGATTGCGCAAAGTGAGGTTCGACCGATAAGACGTAAGAACCGGTAAAATTTTTGACCGATTAAACTGATTGACCGGTAAAAGGATTGGACCGGTAAAAATGCTTAGAGAAATGAGTGTGTGATTGATCTAATATGCTTTTCTTTTTGATTGCCACGTGAATATCAAGATTTTAATATCAAGAAATTAGTAGTGGACCGATATTGCATGTGAAGTAGTGGACACGTAGAGAGTGTAGTGTAGTGGTGTGAGTGCATGAGAGTTTGATGTTTCTATGGTTTGCATGTGGTCACGTGATGGTGTGAGTGGACCGTAAGATTAATGTAGGTGATTTGAGTGGACCAAATTAATGTTTGACCGAGAGAGAGAGGTATGACCGGAATTTGTTTCTAAGACCGGGGATTGTTCTTTAACCGGAAGTAGTTTTCAAGTTCGACCGGTGTTTGTGGTGTTTGACCGGATCAAGATGTTTGACCGGAAGAGAGAGAGGTAAGACCGGGGAAGTGTAGTGGAAAAGTGGGGTTCGACCGGAATTGAGGTTTACTTTGACCGGAGAAATGTAGTGGAAAAGTGGGGTTCGACCGGAATTGAGGTTTACTTTGACCGGATAAAAAAAAATACTCGACCGGATAAAAAAAATATTCGACCGGTACAAAGTGGGATTTGACCGGAGAGTGTTTGACCGATACCAAAAGTTTGTGAGATTCGACCGATAAAAAATGATCTTCGACCGGTATTTGCAAGAGTCCGGTCGAATGCTTAAGACCGATAGAATGTAAAAACTAAGGTTCGACCGGTACGCTTAAGACCGATACGTCGTCTTCTCCGATTAAACGACCTGCAACTCTAAAATTAACCCAACTAGAGGTCGAATTACCACACCAAATTTTGACACAATGATCACCTTATCAATTAGAACAATACACAACACTTTGATTTCGAAAATAACCGCAAAATCAAGATTTTGATGATTGATCAGTGTTCTTCAAAAATGAAGAACAAAGAGAGTTGAAAATTTTGATTTTGAATCTGGATCAGCTTTGATACCAATTGTGAGTCCGTGATCGTTACCAGATAATCAAAACAACAAACAATAGATAATAAACCAACCTGTTTGGATTATAAACGCGGATTACACGGTTGATTTCTTGATATGGTTTCTCTGTTTGTTTTTCTCTCTATTTTCACCTTTCTAATATGTGTTGTGTGTGATTGTGTTGATCGATAAACAGAGAGATAGATAATATCAGTATAATATATTATCAAAAACTAATATAAACTAATATTAAACTAAACATAATATCTAAATAATATCTAGATATTATAAATAACTTTGACTTTATTACAGAATAGACCCTAGACTTTGGTTGAGAGTAACTTTCAGCATTAACTTCAGATTGCGATCTTCGTTTTGGATGATCTTGAATCCAATGAGACTGTGTCTTAACATCTAGCTAGGATCCTTTAGCCACCATCTCCATTGTCATCTTCTCTCCAAGAAAGAAAATCTAGGGTTTTGGGTTTTCATTAAAACCCATTTTTGTGAGTTCAACTTTTATTTTCAAAACTATATACACATTAAATGCTTTATGTATGCTATGTGAAGTTTTATAAGTATGTATTGCTCTTTTGTGCATGCCATTCTTTTCCCATCCTACTACTATACATTTCGTCATGTAGGCCAATTGAATGAACCCCACCATCACGTGTAACACAACTCATGTTAATTTCTAAAATTAAATTAAAAATTAGGGGTGTTCAAAAAAACCGTTGGACCGTTCAAACCGGTCGAACCAAGTCAAACCGGACCGTTTTTTTGCGGTTTAAGCGGTTTGATCCAATTTCAAAAATAGCCAAACCGCTCAGTACGGTCTGGTCCGTGGTTTGAACTTTTCTTTGAGCGGTCTGGACCGAACCGGCCACCAACAATACACATGTATGCCTTGTATTTATTTTTCATGTTGTAAGCTTTACTTTTAATCTTTTATGGTCCAGTTAAAAAATTTTCATCAAAGACATTATGTTTTGTAGTTTTCATTTATAAATTGGCAAAATTCCGAATCTGTCAAAAATCAAATTCAAAATTCTAAATCGTCATTCTATCATTTGCTCATTGTGTTTTTTAATTTTAGTGATAGACATTTTTTTTATAATTCGGTAACTAGTTTTTTAATAGTGCTATATTGATAGAAATTTAATTTTAGATATATATATATTCTGTTTTTTTAGTTTAAAGTCAATAATAGACCCAAACCGCTTAAACCGGTCAGACCAGACTGCCTTTTTATGGTCCGGTCTGACCGGTTTGGTCACTTGTTGCCAAACCGCCATATCAGTCTGGTTTGTGGTTTGAGAGGTTAAACCGCCCAAAACACCCCTATAAAAAATAGAACAAAAAATTGTCTACATCAATTAAAATTGAAAACCAACTTGGTTTAAAAATGGCTAGATTGAATTGTTAATATATATGTATATATATAGAGAGAGAAAGGTTTAAACGAGAACGTTAACTATATAAGAAAACAAAAAAAAAACAGTAAATCATATACAAAATCATATGTCATTTTAAATTAACCCGAAAACAACGGACGCATGCGACTTTGGCCCGACCTAAAGTCGCGGGCAAAGTCGCGTGAATCATATATGATTTTGTACTTAAATCATATATGATTTTGTATGTAGTCAGTTGTTTTCGTGTTTTATTAAATAGATATTGTTCTCGTATGAACTCACTTCTCTCTGGTCCCCCCCTCTCCCTCTCTCTCTCTCTCTCTCTCTCTCTATATATATATATATATATATATATATTTCTTAACTTTAACTTTAACTTTATGAATAATGCATATATATACTATATTATAAAAACGACATAAAAAACTCTTAATTACAACATTTTAAGCGCAAGTTACAACTAATTAAAACCAATTACTTAATTTATAATTTTCTAATGCTTTGATACAACCTTTTCAAGCACATTATCTCACATAATCATCTATTTGTGGAATAGATACTCATTTATTAATATAAATATTTGTTTATTTGGTGGAGGATTTTATAAAATAGATTTTATATTAGCATAATATATTTTAAATTTAGATTTTACATTTAAATTTATATTAATGAGATGTAATATAAAATCTTTTTTCTTCCGTAATTTTTTATATTACATCTCATAATGATTTTTCCATATTTTATTTTATAAATTTTTTTTCCATATTTTATTTTATAAAATCTTTTTACATAATGAGATGTAATATAAACTCTTTTTTCTTCCGTATTTTTTTTGCTAATATAAAATCTATTTTATTTTATAAAATCTACACGTATTTTATATTAGCATAATATAAAATCTACACGTATTTATTTTGCTAATATAAAATATACACGTATTTTTTTTTCACGAGCATTAAAAGAAGAAAAAAGAAGATTGATATGAATTAAAAATAAAAAATAACGAGATACACTAATAAATTATCGTATTCTTTAAAATAAAAATATTCCGCAATACTTTCCAAATTAACCAAGTGCAAAGAAAATAAAATAGAAACGATGTAGATATAAAAATATTCTTCCATATTTTTAATATATTTACATTTAAATGTAAAATCGAAAATGAAAATAAAAGATTTTAAAATATTCTCTACATTCACTATAAATATATAAGCTTCTCTATGTATCATCCGAGTACAAGAAGAAGACAAACGGTCGGGTGTCCATGGCGGAACCTGCAATTGAACAAAAAGTATTCCACTATATTTTTGTTTCTTTGAAAAACTACTTTTTTATATTTTATTATATTTACTGAGGATTTGTTTATATTTTTCAAAACCCACAATCATATTTTTCGAAGTAGGGGAATAAGATATATATACATATCTTTATTTTTATCGACTAATACTATGAGGTCTTGAAATCAATAGTCAGATAAATTTTCAAGTGGTACTTAGTGAATTTGAACTATACCAGTTGAGTTGCAGGTTACAAAAGATAGAAATCATTTATTTTCTTTGTCATGTTTGATGTGGGTTGAATGTTGTTAATTAATCTACAGATTTATACGTTCAAAGTGATTGTCAAGTGTTGTCGATGATGTTTTAGAAAAATTGCAAAATATGTAAAAACGTATGTTTATATTTATAATTATTTCAATAATAGTGATATGTTGTGAGACATGACGTTTGAGTTTTAAATAATATAATACAAAACTATTACCAATATTATTGCACAAACTCATAACAACAAACGATTAAGAATATATGTAAGTTAACCACTTATGAAAATACATTCGTTTTTCACATTGTATTTCATTAACTGTTAACAGAGAAATTACGTTTCATTTTAACTCGATTCAATATTTCAACAAAAAATTTATCCTCCCGTGCAATGCACGGGCCCAACACTAGTATTAAAAATAATAAAAACCAACTATTAAATTTTAATGATCTAGTTATTTTAATAAAGTAATATAGAAGGTTATAAACACTTGTGTATCTCTTGAACGACTTTTAAAACTTGTTTCATTTTAGCTAAAAAAAATATAAAGCATAGTATAGCAAGATGGTGTTTGTTTATAAAAAATGTCTGATTTGGTCACGTAAAGCAATTCAGATTATTTGTTTTTTTTATAACTTTCAGTGTCACTTATGTCTTACCGTGTTCGAAAAAATAAATGACTACCTAAACCCTTATCAGCCTCTTATTCGCCTCACACTCTTGCCTCCAGATCTCCCCTCTAGATCGATCTCACAAGCTTGTCGATCCCGACCCAATCTGCTCCAATCAACCAGATCGATCTCCACTATCGCCTTATCTGCTCCAATCAACCAGATCAATCTCGACCCAATCTGCTCCAATCGGCCTTTCGATCTATTAAAGGTATTTTTTTTACAAGTTTTTCTTCTTTCAACAATTTAGTTTATTTGCCATGTTAGGTCACAACGATCTTTGAATAAGAATCAATCCCTAAATGTATCCATGAACTGGGTAATGGTTTTCAAATGATCTTGAAGTTATGAACTTGGGTTTAACTTTAAAGCACACAATTCTAACTTTGTCTGCTTGTTCTTGGGTAATTGTTTAAAAATTTGAACTCTTCTGTGACTGAACTTGCACGAAACTTCTTTGCCTAGCTAGGCTAGTAGTTGGGTAAATGTTTTTGTTTGAACTTTGAATATTGGATGAAGCTTGTCCACTGTCCAGGCATCCGGTACAACCAAACAAAGCACATTTTTATAGTGGTAATTATTTCATTGTTTGAACTTGATTTATTGTGTTCTTCTGGTAATGTTTCATTAATTGAACCTGGTGTGTTGTTATTCTTGTTTTGATATTCATTGATAAGTACTTAACAAACAGAAAGACGATCATGGATTCATCTAAGATTAATGATGAAAGCTATAAACAAAATCGTAGGGAAATCAACTTAGTTGCTAAAGGATTAATTCTGGTCTACTTGCTTTATTTCTTTATGCGCTCGAAGGGATGAAATTTGATCCAAAACATTTTAAGACCAAGAATGCTAAGAAGAACAAAGTGTATCATAGACAAAGAAGGAAGATTAGTAACTATAAGAATGGACTTTTTCTTATTTATTGTTTTTGCTTTCTCTTCAAATCTTATTGATTAGTTATATATATATATATATATATTTTGACCAACTTCTTTTTGGTGGTAGAACTATATTACTTCTCCTAGCTGCTGAGATATAGGTATTATATTGTGAAGAAATAGAAGTCGAAAAAGATTTTTATGATGCTCTTTTTATGAGATCTAAGGTACTTGTCTTCATGGGTAGATTTTGTAGTCTTTATCCTGCAATATGCCGTCTTTGCATTAATCATAGGTGAAATTTGATCAATTTGTTGAGCAAGGGAAGGTTCTTCATAATTATGCTTATTGTATGTGTAGTGTTTCGAAGAAAAGAGTTGTATCCGGGCAAAAAATCATTCAGGCGTGATCTCAAAAGTGTATTTGTATCAATTGATATATTTTAATAGGATCTGAATGTAAATTAAGATTGATTTTAGTTATTCTGATTTTCCATTGTGTGTGTCTATGTTAGGATCAAGCGCTTACCACTACGCCAAAAGCAATTGCTGATGGAGAAGGCGCAACTTTATTTCCTTATAGCGTAGCAGCCAGCACCATGTTTCGATTTAGGAAGATGATGGTCAAAGACCCAACAATCCCCCCCCCCCCAGCATCTGCCAGCACTAACAAGATCTTCGCTAGAAGTCAATGGCTGCAAAACATGCCTTTGGCATTTAAATGCACTCCATGGGATTCGAACCTGTGACATACTCTCATACCACTTGTTAGGATCAAACGCTTACCACTACGCCAAAAGCAATTGCTGATGGAGAAGGCGCAACTTTATTTCCTTATAGCGTAGCAGCCACGATTTAGGAAGATGCTGGTCAGTGACCCAACAGTGTAACAACCGAATTTCTGGTAAGGATTTTAATCTTAATCCATGGACTTTAACCTAATTGCTAAATCTTAATTTTGAAATCTTATGCCTTTGATCTTGATTTAATTCGGGTGAGAAATCGTGAGAAAAAATGGGATTTTTGGCTTCGGCACGCTTGTGGCGATAGTGCCCTGCGATTGTGACAGGGTCACTATCGTTGGGGCACAGTCGTCGGGGGTGGTGAACTTTCGGTACAGGTTCAACGAGAGTGCCTTGCGATTGTGATAATGGTCACTCTCGCTTGGCATAATCGCCCAAGCAACCCGACTCTCGATACAATTGGCGCGATAGTGCCTCGCGATTGTGACCGTGTCACTCTCGCTTGGCACAGTCGCCCGCGGGGTCCGAGAGTTTATAATCTCGTTTTTCAGCACTCTTCATTCATTACTCTCATCTATCTCCCTCAATAGTCTCCCTCTTCATTAAATACGATACTAGGGTTATTCAAAGCATCTCCTAAATCATTTATTGCAAGAATCAAGGTTTACCAACCAAGAGATCTAGCTAGGATTTTTTAGCCAACATCTTCATTGTCATCTTCTCTCCAAGAAAGAAAATCTAGGGTTTTGGGTTTTCTTTAAAACCCATTTTTGTGAGTTCAACTTTTATTTTCCAAACTATATACACATTAAATGCTTTATGTATGCTATGTGAAGTTTTATAAGTATTTATTGCTCTTTTGTGAGTTTGGGCTAAATGGGTCAAACCTAGGGTTTTGAGTATTTTGAGTATATGGATGAAATGAGTATGTGAAATGGGTAAACCTTCTTGAAAGATGATCATTTTGAAAATATTAATGAGTATAGAAATGGGTATTTTACCATTTTATGGGACTTTGATGATATATTGACATGTTTCTCACTTCAAGTTTTCCTTGCATTCATATGTGGTAAATAATGTGGGAAATGAAATACCATATTCCGTGACATTCATATGGGGACCATTGTATAACGAATGTGTAGACATGATAATCGAATGTTTGGTATCGGTAAGACTTTGTGTGTATTTGCATGCTTGGGATTAATGTCAAATACATGGCAAGCCTTGGATAAAGGGATGGTCTAGGATGGTGAGATTTCAAGGTAAAGACTTGGATATGGTTAAACTTGGGATTCTTTGGGCTAAAGACTTGGATAAAGTTGAACACATGTTTACATTAAACTAAAGACTTGGATAGAGTTGATGTTCAAACGGATAAAGACTTGGATAGAGTTGATGCCGGTAAATATCCATCATTAATATGTGTACCGTTTGTGTTGTAGACTACTTATGTGTTCCGTCACAACCTATGGTGGAACAGGTCTCCCCCATCTTGCTTAAAGGAAACTAAGTGTCAGAAACTCAAAACTGTTTTATGTACGTAAAATAGTTTTATGTACTAAAACAATGTGTGACAAATAATTGCACAAACTCCGGAAGAGGAATTTCATTAATTCAAACCCCAAAATTCTTTCTTTTAACCCATAAAATGACATGGAGTCAAATTTCCTACACGACCCACACACACTAGTTTATTTCTCAAACTTAGTAAAACGATAAGTGCTTGCGATTTGGTCAAACAAAAATAATTTAAATCGACCTCAACTTTTAGCCGTACGGATAACGCTCTTTGACCCAATGTGGTGGCTATTATGCCATGCATAAGAGTAAATCAATATAATACATTGCGTGAAACAATAATGATGAAACCGACAATCAAAGAATGCTCAATGCCTCAATTCAACCCGAACCATCCTAGGTTTTTCATAAGTTTGCTCATACCAAAAGTTTAAATCAACTCACCCACTAAGTTGTGCATGATAAGCTATACTTGTATAAAACCCAAAAGTGAACCCACACGACATTGAAACTCCCAAAATAGTACATGGGGTGACATCCCCCAACAAAATCTCATGAAATAAATTTCTCAATAATCCATAAACCAACGCACGCAGAGAACTTACTCTACGCATGTCAAGGTTCACCCATGCATCACAAACATCCTAAAATAATACTCCATAAAACTTAACAAAACTTACATGGAATATAATTCCCAAGAAAACTCAAACACTAAAATAGTGGAAGGCAACTCTTCGTCGAAAGCCTTAACATATGTGGAGGAGATCCAATGTTAAGGTCATAAGCCGTAGTTACTTGTCCAAGACTCTACACAACATCAAAATACGAACATCACAATATCCGAAAATAGCGTTAGACAACAATGAGAACAACGAAAGTCTCAACAAAGTTTGCAACCTCATGCAATCAAGTAGTTTTATGCATATTTAAAATCATGGTTTAAAACCTTGTGTGTGCTAACATCTTTCCAAAATTTCGTAATGTAATTCCACATGATGATTTGGAAACATGAGAATAATTGATGCAATTCATTTTAGAAATAAATTTTGTGTATGAATTTGATCGGCACTCAACGCCTCGAAACCACGCTCCTCAATTTTCTAGTCACACTATCGTCGTCTAGATGCTCACATATCTTAAGGCAATACTCGAGGATTTCATCAGTTCACCTTCCAAATACTCCGCGAATAATGTTGATCCCATAAGTCTATGGTTCTAATCCAACCAATAATTCCAACCTGAAACGGTCCACTCAATGCAATCATCATGTTTACTGTCACTCCGAGTGACGAACGCTAAAATCATCAACCTCTTCTAACAGTTACCCACTTAGAAACTTCTGCACTAACCCAATGATCGACGCATCAAAGTACTCCAAGCATACACATGTAACTAACAGGTTCACCATAATACTTTCCAGGTGCAATTATGAATATACCGTACATGGTCATCCTTGTTACCCTCGACGTGTTTTCCGTTTCTAGCGACACCATCAACCTCAAATTATCCTATCTTAAAATGCCTAATGGTGCTATCCTCCCTCTCAATCACTTAAAAGGACATTAGTTTGAGTCTAGGCTTCCGAAATCAACACCTAATTCTCTCAAACTTAAGCTCTGATACCAACTTGTATCACCCTCAAATTTAGTAAGAGCAACTAATTTAAAATTTCAATATAACATCAAATGAGGAACAAAGCTTCCTCTTACTATTCAAAATTCAATACACCTCAATATAGAATTCTATAGTTAACCTTGACAAATATAAACTCCAATAAGATGCAAGGACTAAACCGAAGTCGGGTGCTACATAACCCCAATACAAGTTGCTCTTCACAAAATTGACGCGGAAGGCTTCAACAAGATACTCATTTCATGAGCCACAACTAGCACTTCTATCTTCATAGTGTCACTAGAACTATTCCCCAACGAATCCTGTTGCACATGCCGACAAATAAAAAGATTAGGCTAACGCCTAGTGAGTTCAAGAGTTTTCAGCATTAATAAATAAATAGTTGAAAAGAAAGAATGCAATTTAAATCATAACCTTTCAAAATTATATGCTTCAAATAAGAAAACGAATCGTTTTCCAACAACACACATTTTATAGATGAACTCCCCAAAGTAAAACATTCATTTGTAAAGTGATGCAACCCATAACTCACTCAAAACGAGAATAGAGACTGAACTCCTAATTTATGAAACACGAATAAAACTTTATATTCCGAAACACCTAAAATACGGGTGAGGGATAATACTCGACCCATAAATCATATATAAAATCTGTTAATGTAAAACGTCATCGAAAACATGGATACTAAAACAAAATACCCAAAACAACACCTTTCGGTGACAGGGGAGACCCGATTCCATAAAATGTGGCGGACACAAGGTAAGCCACACTCTATGTTAGTAATTGCAAATGCATAATAAAGTACATGCAAGACTTATACCTCATCCGACTCCTGATGTACTAGCACGCAGGGCTTATACCACATCCGATGCCTAATAGGGGGGCTTATACCTTATCCGATGCCTCGTAGGACTTATTCCACATTCGATGCCTAGTTGTGCCTCAATGGGGAGAACTAGTATTCCACCATTCAACATCATTCCAAACACAATGAATGTCAGGCTCAGTAACTTTAAACGTACACCCACAGAATATCAACTTCAACCATAAAAGATCCTTACGTTGAGTTCCTCATCCAATATCGTAACCAAAGCTCTACATCGAGCTATCAAAACTAGACAAACGTCCCCAACACAACAAAATCAAATACCGAGCTAAAAGCTCAGTTAACCCAAAAGACTAGTTGTCAAAGAAATAAAATAAGATAAAACGCGATTGACCAAAGTTTATGCAAACACATGCTCCAAAACACACACTAAAAGTGCATTTACACCAAAGGATTTACAATCGAAAAATAAATCGTTAAAATGTTGATACCTAAGATTTTCTCATCGAAATACTTTGAAATATACCTCTTCCCAAAACCAAAACGATTTACAATTTCCGAAATGTTCACAAGGTCGGGAATGACCAAAACCCAATGACGCACACGTTCGTATTTTCAAAACATCCCATAACACAATCTATTCGTATTTTCAATAAACACAAAAATGCATCTTTACCAAATAATCTTCATTTATGTAATAAATCACCAAAATACTTTCCTTTATGACTTGTGGTTGTTTTATAAGGTTTATAAAGTTAAACACTTCAAATAATCAATACCCACCAAATAACACAACAAATGATAATTTCATGCAAAACATATAAACACTTCAAAATAGACATTTTGGCATGTACAACGTTTTCACAAATCAACTTGAACTCACCTTGCTAGATTTAGGCTAAATCTAGATTTTACCCCCAAAACTTGAATCTTTTTAGATGAGATCTTGAATCCTTCCACTAGCTCCAAGGTTTCCACAAGGTTTCCTTACCACAACATTCATAAATATTTACCAAACCTTAAGAATACAAAAGAAGATGAAGAACACCAAACCCTAACTTTTTAGATGAAGAGATGAATAGGTTACCTCGATCAAAACCCTTGGATCCACCCAATATCTTCAACCCCTTTCTATATCTACTTGAAAAGCTCCAAAAGACGAGACTTTAGGTTAAAGAATCACCAAAATCGGATTTATGAGGAGAAAGTTATGAGAGAATGAAGTTAGATTCCCAAAAATCGAGTTTAAAACCCTCAGGTCTGTTCCCGTGGTTTGTCCCGTGGCTTGGAAGTCGCGGGGAATGCCGCGCGCTTCCTCAGCATCACTTCCAGCGACTTGTGCCCCCTAGGCCGCGACCTAGGGTCGCCCACCAACCCGTGGGACCTCCGAAATCCTTTGTTTCTCGCGTTTTTCGCGCCCGATTCAATTCCCAATGGTTCCATTATAAAACTTACTTGATTTCTCAATATATTTACATTCCAAGAGTCAAACGACTCCCGTATTACCATCAAGGGGAATTTTCAAAATTACGGGTGTTAGAATCCTCCCAACCTTAAAAGAGATTTTGTCCTCGAAATCTGGCATCGACCAAATACCCAAATGTCGCATTCAGCGAGACCATTTCGTTCTCTATCCAATAGGGATGCCTTCACGATACCTTGCCTTCTATACGAAACCGATTACCTCCTATTTAAGGTTGTCACTGTATTTCTTTTAAGGCAGTCTCTTTCAGATATCTAAAGATTCACTTAACAGCAGAAATATGTGACTCTATGGGTTTAGCTTTATATCTCGCACACAAACATGTTGCGAACATAATATCAGTACAAATAGCAGTTAAGTACATTAATGAACCAATCATGCCTCTATAGGTTCTAAGATCGACAACTTTTCTAGTCAGATCAACTCCGATTTTAGTTCCAGGTGCCATCGGGGTAGAGATAGGAGTACAATTTTCCATTTTAAATTTTCTCAAAAGATCAAAAATGTACTTCACTTGGTTAATGAAAATACTCATTGAAAATTGTCTAACTTGTAATCCGAGAAAGAAATTCATCTCTCCCATCATACTCATTTGAAATATGGACACCATTAGGGCAGAAAAGTTTTGCATAACTTAGGATTTGTCGATCCAAAAATTATGTCATCAACATATATCTGTATGAGAATATAATATTTTTCTTAATAAAAAGTGTAGTATCGATTTTACCTTTTAAGAATCCAGACTTGACTAATATTTTTAAAAGAACATCATACCAGGCGCGAGGGGCCTGTTTAAGTCTGTAAAGGGCCTTGTCTAGTATATAGACATGATCTGGCTTGCCATCACTTACAAACCCTTCTGGTTGTGACACGTACACCTCTTCTTTCAACAATCCATTTAGAAAGGTTGTCTTCACATCCATCTAATAGGCTGTGAAGTTTTTGTGTGCAACATAGGCTAGGAACATCCTGATGGCCTCAATGCGTGCAACTGGTGCATATGTCTCATCATAACCAATACCTTCCTTTTGCCGATATCCTTTTGCAACAAGTCTAGATTTATTCCAAATTACGATACCATCTTCATCCTTCTTGTTCTTAAATACCCATTTAGTGTCAATGATTGTCTTTCCTTCCGGTCTTGGCACGAGTCTCCACACTTTCAGTGCTTCGAACTGATTCAATTCTTCTTGCATGGTTGTAATCCAATCTGGATCTGCTAGAGCTTCAGATACTCGACTAGTCTCTATTTTACTCAGAAATGAATTAAACATGCACTCATTTGCTGTTGCAGACCTACTTTGTATCGGCTTCGACGAATCTCCAATAATTTGATGTACCGAGTGCTCTTTAGTCCACTTGTTTATGTGAGGGAGTGGATTAGATATAGAATGATCATGTTGATCATATAAGTATCCTTCTTCTTCTTCTTCTTCTTCATGTTGGGGTTCAGATGAAGTAATTGGTGCAGAAGTCTTAGTTGGTTGGACATTTGATGTCTGTTGAGTAGGCATTGTTGTGCATCCAACCGATTGTGTAACTTCTGGCTCTTCTATATCATGTGTAACTTCAACTGATGGAGTAGATGTTTGAATATGAGTTTCTTCTTGAACCGGGGGAACTAGTTCATTTGAGACATCTGATGTGATTTGTTGATTATCACTTGAATCATCGGATCTGTCAATCACAACAGGTTTAATCACTTTAGATCCTAGAAACTCATCATAAAAATGTTCAAACAATAAATCTAATTCTGCTAAATGCGATGTTGAAATAGAAACTTTATCAGAATTAGGAACTTTAGATACATGTTCTGGACAGATTTTTCCAGAAGCTAATACTCCAGTAATAACGGGTTCTGAACGGCTGTGCTCAGAAGCAATTTCTTCATCAAATGTGACGTTAACGCTCTCAACCACAATCTTCGACTTCTTCAAATAAACTCTGTATGTCGCAGATGTCTGAGAATAGCCTATGAAAATGCCTTCTTTAACCTTGAGACTGAACTTGTTCAAACTTTCCTTATCATTTAGCACATAACACCTGCATCCAAAGATGTGAAAATGTTTGATGCTAGGTATTCTATTATTAATCAAAGCATACGGCGTTTCACTAAACCGACGATGGATGATTGATCTGTTTTGAGTATAACATCTATTAGACACAACTTCAACCCACATAAATAGAGGTAGAGCAGATTGAATAAGCATAGTGCGAGCAGCCTCGACTAGAGTTCTATTTCACCTTTCTACTACTCCATTCTGTTATGGTGTTTTGACAACAGAAAATTGATTTGTTATCCCGACCGATTCGAGATAATCGTCAACAATCTTGTTCTTATATTTTATGCCATTATCTGTTCTGATCAGCTTAACTGTCTTCTGCAAGTTTACTTGGATAGTCTTTAGAAACGAGATAATGATTTCCGGAGTCTCGTCTTTTGATTTCAGATTCTTGACCCAAGTGTATCTAGAATAATCATTCACAGTTACTAGAACGTACTTCTTGTCGTTGATGCTTTGTGTTCGCATAGGACCACATAAATCCATATGAAACAACTCTAAAGAAGTACTCGTACTGGGTTCAGGCTTAGGCTTATGAGAATCTCTTTTCATTTTGCCTTTCTCACACGCGTCACACATATGTTCTCTTTCATACTTAAGCTCTGGAAGTCCTTTCACCAACTTGTTGATATAACAAAAGTTGAGGTGAGACAACCTTCTATGCTATAACCAGCTTTGTTGCATAGATGCTTTAGTGATTAGACACACTGCATTATCTGTCTTGACATTGGACAAGTTGATAGTGTAGAGGTTTGACTTTCTCGTACCAACCAAGAGTTCTTTTCCATATTCGGTTCTCATACAACATCTTTTGGCTTTGAAGTTTACCTCTAAATCCTTGTCACAAAACTGTCCGATACTAAAAAGATTGTGTCCTAGACCTTCAACATAACTCACATTCTTTATTGTTACGTTCTCTTGCACTACGTCTCCGTATCCCAAGATTGGTGAAAACTGGTCATTTCCAAATCTGACGTTGCCGCAAAATTTCTCTGTATAATTAGATAAAATATCTTTCTACCCTATCATATGCTTGGAACAACCTGAATCCAAGTACCACATATGACGGGTATGCATAGGAGAAATCAGACAACAACTGGTTTAGGTACCTATTAATAGATGGGTCTTTTCACGTTAGCACAAGATTTTGGCACCCATTTGAATTTGGGTCCTCTTTTTCTTTGAAAACATTTGAATGATGTATATAATAAGAACCAAACCAACAATCAGAATATTGTCGAGTCATAAAATCATTTCGACCGTATGTGAAACACTGTCTAGTAGAATCAGATAATTGTATCAATTGCTTTATTGAGTAAGTCTTGTAAGAAGTTACAAGTTTTGTTTTATGAGAATCAATATGACCAACTACATCAGAAACACTAACAACAGTCCTATTACATTATGAATCAGACAATGATTTTGTCAACTCTTCAACATTCTTCTTAGGTCACCATTCAAGCTTAGCTTCAGACTTTTTCCATCTCAATTCTGAAACAAAAAATTTAGATTTGTAAGAACTATGAGATTTAAGAGTTTGTGATTTTTTATGCTTACCCATGTTAGTCCGTTTCTGTCAGCACCTTTTCTTTTGCTTCTTACGTTTAGCATAATAGGTACTCACATGAACTAATTCATCAACCTTAGTTGAAGATTTACCTTTTTCAAACACACTAGGTAAAGTATCAGTATTGATAACAAAAGCAGAATGATTTTGAAGTTTAGCATTGAAATCAAACTTCTCAACGCTTTCATCAAAACATCCATCGAAATTCCAAAAATCATTTTCATACTCAAATAAGTCAACATCATCATTATCAAATTGTGATGCCTTGGAATAATTTGGAAATATGAAATCATTAAACTCTTTAGAACACTTCTTTTGATAAGGGTTTTTATCACAATCTGAAGATTTAGGATTAGTAAAAATATTGCCCATGAAAAACTTAGAAGATGAGGCATCTGAATCAGTGGAGTTGTTTTCACTAACTCTTTCTGATTCATACTTATCATCTATAACTTCAGATTTAAAATCAGTGTTCATCATAACAGTAGAAAACATAATTTTCTCAATATCAACCAAAATTCTTTCTTCTACTAAGGTGTTCTCAAGCTCATAAATTTTACTTTCCAAGATGAGTGGAGGAACATAAATCTTAGCTTCAACTGGTTTTGCCTCCAACTCCTCAGTAGAATAGCTTTGAAAATAGTCATTAGATAGAAATTTTGGTTGTTCAGATAGATAACTATCATTCAACTTGTCATAGCAGAATGGTAGTTGCATTTTTGTTGTGTTTTTCCTGTTTTCATCTTCATTGGATTCAACTTCATCGGATGATTTGATTGTCCCAATGATGTGCAAATCAAGATGATAACAACAAGATGCAATTCAATTCTCGTATGTATTGATCTAAGGATTCAACGATTACAAAGGTCTCTCAACACAAATAATTCTCTCTCTAAACTCTTTCTATCAGCGTGTATATGATTCTACAAAGGGAAAACTATTTATACCTACTAGTTACAAAGACAAAAACGACTAACTAAACTAGTTGACTTATACTTTGACTTTGACTTTGACTTTGCAATGAGGCTTTGACTTGGGCAATTAACTTTCAATCCCAATGATCTTGGATCCAACATATTTGTGCACTACAAATCTCCCCCTTTGGATTCAAGATCATCTTCAAAAAGAAATTTGGCATGAACGAATAATTTCCCCTTTTTGTCTAATCGTTAACAAATTCAATCTCTCCCTTTATCATGAACACGGAAAATCTTCTTCTTTGTAAAACAATCTCCCCTCTTATTTCTGAAATACACCTTTCAAAACTGTCATCTCTTGATCACTTTATCCACAGAATTTTCACAATCTAATCTTTAGACACCATTTCTTGAAATTAATTTTCCCATAACTTCTTATCCATTTCTTGACCCTCTCCCCCTTTTTGATGATATAGCATAAAAATCATCAAAACTTCTTCAAGAAATGTCATGAACCTTTTTCTAACCAGTGATCTTTCAAAATGAGCATCTGAACCATCCGTCAATTCATATTGTATTCATCCGAATCTTTTTAAATTCAGACAAATAAGAATGTAACCCTGAATCAACAAATGAATCAGTTAAGATGTCTATAAGTAGAACTAAGCCACTTTGTATAACAAATGTACTTTGGAAAGGAGCTTTTTGATGTTCACTCCCCTAGGGCTTCCATTCAATCATCGAAAAATCACAAAGAAATTTTCTATGAATGTTAAGACAAGAAAACGTATTCCTTGGGTGTTCGTGCATAGTGTAAAATAAATGAAGCTATTTAGGCTTTTCAAATAGGCTCAAAATGTGTAAACCATAGAGACACCAATAGTATTACACGGACTCAACTGTGCATGATCGAAGTGTGAAGGTGGGGCGAGATAGATTATGTGTTGTGTCCCCAAGAAAAATTGAAACATCTTCCTTTTAAGAAAAAGATGAGTAGTTGTGGGGTTAAAGCAAGAGTTGGCATGGGCTAGTGCCTGTTTCAATGAAGTTCACGAAAGAATTGTGAAACAAAACATAATATGGTTGCCCGACTCAGTAAAAAGTATGGTGCAGAGTTTGATATTCTTTTACTCTGATGTCTCACCCTCTTTCTTTTAACATTGAGCTCACTTCTAACCAATCTCTCTTTTCATTTTATCTCATCACACACCCACACTCAGATATTGACTTCTTGGGTAGGAAACACTGGTTGTTGTGAATCCATAGAAGTTCATTAAAATCTCATACAATGATCCCATGTAATTGTCCTAAAAGCACAAAGTTGCTCAATAGTTTAACTTTAACAGTTAAAGCACAATACATATGTCAGACGTAAGTATGCTCATAAGATAATTATGAAGATTTGAGCATTTTAATTATGGAAGATTCACTCAAAACAAAGAAATTGAATGAATGAAGTGAAATCAATATATATGTTGTGAGCCTCTGACAATGTATTGAAAAGATCAAATATTAATGATATATCAATAAAAGCTTAGGTCATGAAAAATTGGATGTTGTCTATACGAACCAAATATAGACATTCTTGAAAGAAACGTTTTGAATGAATTCACGCTCAAATATCAATGAAGTACAAAATGGGGTGTCTAACATGCAACATGCATGATCTGCGTCTGAATACACTGTTAGCTCAAAACCTGTATCTTTAGGATACCACAAACCAAGGTCTATAGTCCCCTTCAGATATCGAAAAATTCGCTTTACAGCTGAAAGATGGGATTCTTTAGGCTAAACTTGATATTTATCACATAAGCATGTAGAAAACATAATATCTGGTCTACTTGTCGTTAAGTACATTAAATAACCAATCATTACTCTATAGGTTCTAAGATCAACAATTTTTCCTGAAAGATCAACTCCGATCTTAGTTTCTGGTGCCATCGGGGTACCAATTGGAGTACAATTTTCCATTTTAAATTTTCGCAAAATATCAGAAATGTACTTCGCTTGATTAATGAAAATCCTCGTTGAGAATTTTCTTACTTGTAATCCGAGAAAAAATTTCATCTCTCCCATCATACTCATTTGAAAACGTGACACCATGAGTGCAGAAAAATTCTTATAGTACTTCGGATTAGGATAACCAAATATTATGTTGTCCACATATATTTGAATTAAAACGATATCAGTTTTTTCCCTTTTTGTGAATAAGGTGGTGTCGATTTTATCTTTAGAAAAGTCAGACTTGACAAGAAATTTAGATAACGCATCATACCAGGATCGAGGGGCTTGTTTGAGTCCGTAAAGTGCTTTGTCTAAAATATAGACATGATCTGGTTTTTTGGCATTTCCGAATCCTTCAGGTTGAGAAACGTACACCTCTTCTTTTGACAATCCATTCAGAAAGACTGTCTTGACATCCATCTGATAGACCGTAAAATTCTTATGTGCATCATAGGCTAGAAACATCCTAATTGCCTCAATACGTGCAACTGGTGCATATGTCTCATCATAATCAATGCCTTCCTCTTGTCTGTATCCCTTGGCAACAAGTCTTGATTTATTTCGAATCACAACACCATCCTCATCCTTTTTATTTTTGAATACCCACTTAGTGCCAATGATTGTCGTTCCTTCAGGTCGGGGTACCAATCGCCAGACTTTAAGTGCTTCAAATTGGTTGAGCTCTTCTTGCATTGCTGTACCCAATCTGGATCATAAAGAGCTTCTGAAACTTTTGTCGGTTCTATTTTACTCAGGAATGAATCATACAAACATTCATTTGCTGTTACAGACCTAGTTTGCACCAGTTTTGAAGGATCTCCAATAATATGATGTGTCGGGTGCTCTTTGGTCCACTTGTATAAATGAGGGAGTGGATTAGATGTAGACTGATCATGTTTATCATAAATATCCAGTATGTTCTTCTTGTTGGGGTTCAATTGAAGTAACTGGTGAAGAAGTTCTAGTGGATTGGACATTTGATGTCTGTTAGGTAGGCATGACAGTACATCCAACTGAATGTACAACTTCTGGCTCTGCAGTTTGATGTGCAACTTCAACAAATTGAGTAGGTGTTTGAACTGGAGTTTTTCTTGAATCGGGGAATTTGATTCAGTTGATACATCTGATGTGATTGGATGATGATTACTTGAATCTTCAGATCTGTCAATAACAACAGGTTTAGTCACTTTTGAACCAAGAAACTCATCTTAAAAATGTTCAAACAATAAATTTCATTATGTTAAATGAGACGTAGACATTGACGCTTTATCAGAACTAGAAACATTAACCACAGGTTTTGGACTGATCTATCCAGAAACTAATACTTCTGTCATCACGGGTTCTGAACTGAGTTGCTCAGAAGCCATATCTTGATCAAATGTGACATTGACGCTTTCCACAACTATCTTAGATTTATTCAAGTAAACTCTGTATGCAACAGACGTTTGAGAATATCCAATAAAAATGCCTTCATCAGCATTGGGACTGAACTTGTTCAAGTTCTCCTTATCATTTAGCACAAAACACCTGCTTCCAAAGATGTGAAAATGTTTAATGCTAGGTATTCTATTGTTTATCAAAGCATATGGAGTTTTACCAAACCGACGATGAATGATTGAACGATTTTGAGTATAACATGCAGTTGAGATAGCTTCGACCCACAAAAATAAAGGTAGATCGAATTGGCTCATCATCGTTCGTACAACCTCAACAAGAGTCCGATTTCATCGTACAACTACCCCATTTTGTTCCGGCGTTCTGGCAGCAGAAAACTGATGAGTTTTCCCGACCGATTCAAGATAATCGTGAACTGCTTTGTTCTTGAATTCTGTGCCATTATCAGTTTTGAGTAACTTAACTGTCTTATGAAATTTCACTTGAATGGTATTAAAAAATGAGATGAGGACATCGGGCGTCTCATCTTTTGATCTTAGAAATTTGACCCAAGTGTATCTAGAATAATAATCCATGATCAGAAGAACTTATTTCTTGCCGTTTATGCTTTGTGTTCGTATTGGACCACAGAGATCCATATGCAACAGTTCTAAAGAAGCGCTTGTACTGGGTTCAGGCTTTGGATTATGTGAAGCTCTCTTCATCTTGCCTTTCTCACACGCATGACACATATGTTCTTTTACGTATTTGAGCTCAAGAAGTCCTTTCACCAAATTCCCAGTCACCAACATGTTAATGTATCTAAAGATGAGATGAGACAACCTTCTATGCCATAACCAGCTTTTTTGCATATAGGCTTTAGACAATAGACACACTGCATTATCAATTTTGACATTTGACAGATTGATCGTGTAGAGGTTTGACTTTCGCCTCCCGACCGAGAGTTCTTTGCCATCTTCAGCTCTAACACAACATCTCTTGGCCTTAAAGTTCACCTCTAATTCTTTGTTGCAAAGATGACCAATGCTGAAAAAATTGTGTCCTAATCCATCAACATAGTTCACTTTCTTAATTGTTAAGTTCTCTTGCACGACATCTCCATATCCAAGTATAGGTGAAAATTGGTCATTTCCAAATCTCACATTACCTAAAAATTTCTCTGTATAATTAGACAATATATCTTTCTGCCCTGTCGTATGCTTGGAACAGCCTGAATCCAAGTACCACATATGACGGGTCTGCACAGGAGCAATCAAGCAATAATAGGTTTAGGTACTTATTTATAGATGGGTCCTGTCATGTTAGCACAAGATTTTGGCATCCATTTAAATTTGGATCCTTTCGTCTTTTGAAAAACTTTTGAACCATAATTATGATAGACATGATATGAACCAAACCAATGATCAGAATATTCACGAGTAACAAAATCATTTCTACGAGAATAACTTCTACACACTTGGCATAATAGTTGCTCATAGGAACCGATTTATCAACTTTCATTGATGATTCACCTTTTTCATACACACTTGGTAAACCATTAGAATAAATGAAAAATTGAGAATGATCTGGAAGTTTTGCATTAAATTCAAACTGTTCAACACATTTATCAAAACAACCATCAGAGTTCAGAAAATCAATCTCTTCATAAAAAAACATCATCGTCATTAAATATATGAGCTATGGAAGTATTTGAGAATAACTTCTTATCCTTTGAAACATCAGATTTGAAGTTAGTGTTTATGAAAACAGGGAAAATATCATTTGTTCTAAATCAAGCAAAATTCTCTCTTCTACTAAAGTATTCTCAAGCTCATAAATTTTACTTTCTAAGATGAGTGGAGGAAAATATATTTTGCCTTCATTAGGTGTTGCCTCCATTTCCTCTGTAGAATAACTTTGAAAATAATCATTTGAAAGAAATTTTGATTGTTTAGAATTGTAACTAGAATTCAACTTTTCATAACGAAATGGTAGTTGCATTTTAGTTTTATTTTTTCCAGTTCTCATCTTCCTTAGCTTCTACTTCATCTGATGATTTTGTCCATTTGACTTTGAGTTTAGAATGTTTCTATGCCAGTTTTAGAAAACCAAAATCATATAAAGCATGCACTTTTGAAATACCCTTCTTCAAGTAATGAAGAATATTGTAAACAATACCCCAATACTCATTGAAAGATGTAACCTCTTTTGGTTTATTAAGATAAATGGTTTGATAAGTCTGACCTCTAGTATAAAGTTTTTCTTCCAAACCACTTACCTTTTCAATCAAAGATTTATTTTCTTTCTTTAAAGATAAACACTTTTTAGCAACCTCTTTTATCTCAAGTTCACACAATTTAAATTTTGAAGATGTTATAGATAATTGATTATGAATTACAGTCTTTTCTCTAGCAAAGGTATCAATATTTTTGTGTAAAGTCTCAATCAATACATTTTTCTCAACAATATCATTGTTGAGTTTCTGTATTGCTTGGTTTTCCTTTGCAATGAAACCTTTTTCACGTTTGAGTTTAGACTGCAAATCCTGGAGTTCAACCATCATGGATTGCATTTGAGTTAAAAAATCAGATTCAGTTATATCATTTACCTCTTTAAAATCCTCTTCATCTAAATTCTCCTCAGCAACTTTCTGTCCCATTAAGCACATATAGACAATCTCCTCTTTCTCATCCTCATAATTAGTGTGATCCAGCCAGTGATCATCTTCGGCCATTAGAGCTTTGCTTGCCTCTTTTTGCTTTGCTAGGAGCATCTTGTTCTTGTAATAATCAGAATTCTTCACCTTAGGCTTCCTGCAATCTTTGGCAAAGTGGCCGATCTTGCCACATTTGTAGCACTTGATTGGTTCCTCTACTTTCTTCTCCACATACTGATTCACATACTTTCTTTCTTCCGGCCTTTTCTCCTCAAATATTTTCTTTCCTTCAATCCGTTCCTTATGCTCATAATTCTTTGAACCTGATGAATAACGTTGGTTGTTTGAACCAAACTTCTTGTAAAACTTCTTCTGAAAAGCTCTAGTCAGAAGTAGCATTGCTTGCTTCAGATTTTCTCCATCAACCGGATTCTGAACCATCACTTTCTCTTCCTCAGTCTCAGACACAATCACTTTCTTCTTCTTCTTCTTCTTCTTCAGACTAACGGATCTCTTTTCCTTTCTCTTCCTCGGTTTCTCAGCTTTCATCTCATCAACCTCTTCTTCATTCTGTCGTGGAGTCTCATAAACCTCATGCAAAGGTATCTCATTGAGATCTTTTATTTATTTCATCTTTCGAGTAAATATTTTCCATTCAGGTTGTAAGATACTCAGAAATTTCACATTCAGCTCTATTTGTGATTTATTCACTCTATTCTTGCTCAGCTCATTCAGAAGAGTGACGAATCTGTCATAAGTTGCCTCTAAATTCTCTCCTTCTTTTGCCTTAAATTCTTCATAGTTGTTAAGACAATTAGAAACCTTAAGCTGATTACCAATCTTTGAACCTAACATCATCTTTTCAAGCTGATCCCACATCTATTTCCCAGTAGCTTTGTAGCTGTCTATTTTCACATAAATCTCATTGGGAATTCCTTGAAGTAGAAAAGATCTTACCAGTCTATCAGACTTGTGCCTCTTTTTTTATTCATCGGTATACTCATCTATATCCATATGATATTCTTTGGTAACTACCTCTTCTCCTTCCTTTTCTATAGAAAGAAGCTTTGTTGGAGGTTTCATGAGCCCTTCTTTCAAACATAGTCTGATATACTCACCAACTTCATGTCTATCTATAAAATCCAGAAACCTGTCTTTCCATTGTTCATACTCTCCTTTGAACAGTACTAGTGGTTTGACATCAGTTCCTATTGCCAAAGCATCTCGAGAAGTCATCTTGATAATTGCACAGATCTTTAAACACAGAATCAGAAAATATCAAAAACACTTGAAATTTTTAGTCAGAAAAATGACTAAGTATAGAATCCTCAAGCTAAAGAAGTAAATTTTCGCACAACAAATAAATTCACACAAAGAAGGATACGAATTTCTAGAATTCGCACACTGAAGGATGCGAGTTCTGAGCTTTTCGCATGCAGTTCTATGCGAATTTCAGACTTCTCGCATATAGAGATATGCAAATTTCAGACTTAAGATTTTCACCAATCTTGAAAGCTTTTCGCACGAGCTTGTGATGGAAATTCTGGACTTAGAATAATTCACACTCCCAAACTTTTCGTATCAATGCAAATTCTTGCCTTAGAAAATTTTCCAAACTTGAGATGCGAATTCCTCAGATTTCGCACATAAGGGATGCGGATTTCTACGAATTGGTATGGTAGTAGATGCGAATTCCTAGGAATTCGTATGGTAAGGGATGCGAATTTCTCAGAATTCGCACACTTTGAGATGCGATTTGCTCATTATTCTCACACTTTGAGATGCGAGTTTTGTCCTTAGAGTTTCTTTGTGTTAGGACATTTTACGTCTATATTTTGAAAGTTTTGTAAAGGGCTTTTAGTTTGAAAAAGGCATTGTCATTAGCATATTGGTTTGGGCTAAAATGTGTACATGGGATGATTGGATATAAATAGGATTTGTGTTGTAGTTTGTAAGTAAGCAATCATTCATAATGTAGTCATATGGTGTATTGTGTGTTTCTAGAGAGAGAAACTTTTTCTCTCTCTAGGTTGTGAATAAACAACATTTCCAATTCCAATCTATTTCATGTTAATCTTCTATCATTGAATTAATTGTGAATTACTGGTTCCTACACTTTGACCAATGAGCGATGTGAATTCTATACTTCTCGTATACTGCACGATGCGAGTTTCAGACTTAACAAATTTCAAACTTCAATTCATACGACTTCATCATGCGAGTTCTTCAGATCACGATGCGAATTTCTTAGATCTCGATCCAAAAACTTCAATGTTTAACCCAAATTCGATTAAATACTTCAAATCAATCCTTGAACCTTTGTCAATTTGATCTAGATTACCCTCTTAACATATTACAAACAAATGATTTCAACAAAATCAACGAAGATTACAACTCGATTACAAACTCAGTACCTTTACAATTCGAACCAAAAACCAACTCAAATCCAAAATTCACACAAACAGTTGTGAATTGGACGATGCAATACAAATCAAATGTGTTCTACTACATAAACCGAATGCAAATCAACAAAAAATACAGTCAAAAGAACACAAAACAAGATTTTGATTCTAGAACAGTAAATCGTGCGAGTTCTTGAAGTCGACCAAAAATTCATATTTTGAACATGATTCTGATTCAATGCATGCTTTGATACCAATTGATTGTCACAGTGATGTGCAAATCAAGATGATAACAACAAGATGCAATTCAATTGTCGTATGTATTGATCTAAGGATTCAACGATTACAAAGCTCTCTCAACACAAATAATTCTCTCTCTAAACTCTTTCTATCAGTGTGTCATATGATTCTACAAACGTAAAACTATTTATACCTACTAGTTACAAAGACAAAAACAACTAACTAAACTAGTTGACTTGTACTTTGACTTTGACTTTCCTCTTTAAGCTCTTTGACTTTGACTTTGACTTTGCAATGAGGCTTTGACTTGGGCAATTAACTTTCAGTCCCAATCATCTTAGATCCAACATATTTGTGCACTAACATGATTTAGTGACAAATTTGGGTTTTAAATTAGGGCACTTGTCAACCACTTATAGAAAATCAAAGTTGTACAAAGTTTGTTGCTTTCTGATAGCTTTCTTTAAAAAATGTGGGCTGTCAAACTCAATGCCCCAATTGTCTTTAAAAGTTTTAAATTCTTTTGGCATGTTGAGATGAATGGTTTGATCTGTTTGACCTCTACCATAAAGCTTGGCTTCCAAACCATTTATCCTTTTCAGCAAAGTTTTATTTTCAAACTGTAATTTATTATGTTTCACAACAAACTCTTGCTTCTCAAGTTCACACATATTGAGCATGGAAACTGCTTCAGAAATTTGATTTTCAAGTCAAGCTTTTTGTTTTTTCAAAATTATTGGCAGCTTTGTTCAAAGAATCAATCAAACTTTTGCTCCGAGCAATTTTAGTGTTGAGATCAAAAATTGTTTGACGCTTTTTAGCAACTCTGCCTTTTTCCTTTTTAAGCTTAGCTTGTAAGTCTTAAAGCTTAACCATCATGGTTTCCATTTTCTGTAAAAAATCACATTTAGATAGATTGTTTACCTCCTCGAAAGTCTCGTCATCTGACACATCATGATTGACTTCTTTGCCCATCAAGCACATGTAAGCAGTCTATTCTTTCTCACTCTCAGAATCAGAAAAATCCAACCAATGATCATCTTCGACCATCAAAGCTCTGCCTGCTTCTTTCTACTTGACCAGAATCATCTTGTTCTTGTAGTATTCTGAGTTGCGAACTTTGGGCTTCCGTCAGTCTTTGGTAAAGTGACCGATTTTCCCACAGTTGTAGCATTTTATCAGTTCTTCCACCTTCTTCTCATAGCTATTCACATATTTTCTTTCTTTCGGCTTCCTCTCCTCAAAATTCTTTCCTTCATATTTCCTGCCTTCAATCCTTTCTTTATGTTCGTAGTTGCGTGACCTAGATGAATACCTCTGACTGTTGGATGCTGGCTTCTTATAAAATTTCTTTTGAAAAGCTCTGGTCAGCAAGATCATGGCTTGTTTCAAACTTTCTCCATCATCTGAGTCTGAATCAGCACTGTCATTATCATCAGATATTGTCACTACAACTTTCTTTTTCTTCTTCTTATCTTTCTTTTTCTTCTCTTTCATTTTGTCAACCACAAGAGCAACAGGATCATCTACTGGCTTCTCATTCTTTTTCTTCCTTCCTCTTTTTGTCTTAGTGTCTCATACACTTCATGCAATGGAATATCACTAAGATCTTTCATCTGTTTCATTCTTCTAGTATGCTTCTTCCACTCTGGCTGAAGAATGCTTAGAAACTCCACATTGTTCTCAATCTGCTTCTTCTTGACTTTATTCTTAGCCAACTCATTTAGCAAAGACACAAATCTTTCATATGTCTCCTCTAAGCTTTCTCCATCCTTGGCATTGAATTCTTCATAGTTGTTTATGCAGTTAGCCACTTTCGTCTGATTTCCAACTTTAGAACCCATTATCATCTTTTCTAACTGATCCCACATTTTGTTTGCAGTAGCCTTGTAGCTATCAATTTTGATGTATATCTCATTCGGTATGCTCTGTAGAAGTAGAGATATTGCCTATTTATTTTCCTTATATCTCTTCTTTTGTTCAGGAGAATAACTTGAAAAATCAACAACAATCTCTTTGGTTTTGGGTTCTCGGGGCTCCGTACCATCTCCGCTGTCAGAACTCTCATTTTCCTCATCTGGTACAATAGCTGAAATTAGTTTCATAAGACCCTCATCCATAGACAGTTTGATGAATTCTCCATTTTCGTGTTGATGTATGAAATCCAGAAACCAATCTTTCCACTGCTCGTATTCCCCTTTAAACAAGACTGGTGGTTTGACATCTGTTCCGATAGCTAGAGCATCTTTTGAAGTCATCTTGAAAATCTTTGCACAGATCTTTAAACACAAAATCAGATTCTTTGATCACCCTTCAAAACATGTCACCCTTCAAAAATATGTGACCCTTTTTGATAAGGTTCTTGAAAAATATGTCACTCAAAAATTTCTGACTTTGAAAAATCATATTGCAACTTGTCAAATATTGGCTAAGTATGGAATTCTCAGACCACTTATGTCACTTTTCGGACATCACAAAACAACAACTTTTCACATACAAGGACTTGCGAAATCCTGCTTGTCGCATGCAAAGGCGTGCAAAATCCTAACTTTTCGCACATTGAGGTGTGCGAATTCTTGAACTTTTCGCACGTTGAGATGTGCGAATTTTAGACTTGGTAAATTCTACAGGATTCACTTTTTGCAGAAGAATATTATGAGAAATCTGGACTTTTCGCAGCTTTGCAAAAGTGCGAATTCTAGATCTTTTCAAAGCTCTTTAATGTGCGAATTCTAGATCTTTTCGCATGTCAAAGAATAAAATATAAGATTTCTGCATCTAATGGTGTGCGAATTCTGTCGTTTTTCGCACGTAGTTTTATGCGAAATCTTGATTTTCGCACGTAAGGATATACAAAATCCTCACTTTTCGTATCGAACCCTATGTAAATTATTAGAAATCAAACAAAGCCATGCGAAATATGACTTTTCGTATCACACTCTATGCGAGTTCTTCGAATCTGAAGGATGCGAAATCTTGGTATCCAGATCTCAACCCAAAAACACTGTAATCAACCCAAAAATGATCCAAACTCTTGAATTAGTTTTTGAAACTTGAACAACTTGTTCACGAACATAAGTCGAACATATTACAATCAATTGATTTTGAACAAAAACAACAAAATTACAATATCGATCAAAGTATAGTGCGAACAAATGTTCGAACAAGAATTGAAGAAAAATCCAAATTCATACTGATCGATTGTGAATTGGACGAAGTAATACAAATCAATCCTGTTCTAAATCACAAAACAATTATACTAAGAAGAATTACAACTCCAAAACAACAAGAAAATGGTAAATTTGAATGATGAACAGTGATCTACGAGTTCTTGAATTTCGGCCAACAGAATCTCAGATTTTTATCAATTCTTCTGAATTGTGCTTGCTCTGATACCAATTGATAGTCCCAATGATGTGCAAACTAATCAAGATGAACAACAACAAATGATTCAAGATTCCATATATTGAATATGAAATCACCAGTATACAATTCATACAAAAACTCTCTCTCACACAATATTTCTCTCTCTAAAATATATCTCAATAATAGTGCTTAATGATTCTACTAACACACAAACCTATTTATACTAAGGAAAATTACAAGGTAAACTAAACTAACAACTAACACAAAGCAAAGACTTTGACTTGCTTAAATTTGACTTTCCACTTTAGAAGCTTTAACTTTGAAGGCTTTGACTTGGAACATTAACTTTCAATTCTGTAAGTTCAAGATTTCAAGCAAACACAATTAAATCTCACAATTAAGCACAAATCATAGAGAGAGAAACTAGAGAGAGAATTTCATATATTTGTTGGTCACAATCTTACAAAGAACTCTCACACAACTACTTCTCTCTAGCTACTACTCTACTACTACATCTCTCAAGCTACTCTATTCTTGATGCTTTTCAAACTCTTACACTAAGATATTTATATGGTCAAAGGACCATGTACAATTACATGTAAACAACATTGACTTTGACAATATTTGCATTACAACACTTTGACTTTTACTATTAAATCTTGGATACAACAATACACTAACAAATTCCAATGATCTTGGATCCAACATTTGTGCACTAACACCCCGGCGTAATCTGGATTTATGATAGTTTAGATTACTAGGTTGTTAATCATCTTTCCATCTTTAAAGATGTAAACGCTTATACACTTTCCCATTTTAGGGTGATATCATTTTATGAATGTTAATTCCACGTTACTTTTCCAGGTTTAAATTCCTTCAAAATTATACACGTTATATTGTAGAAATTTGAAGTTTTAAACTTACTCAAATTTTTAGGGTGTTACAAGTTGGTATCAAAGAGCTAGTTTAAGTGAAGTAGGTATGAATGTAAGATGCCTAGACTTAATGTGAGATTTATAAGTTATGATTTGTGAGATCTGGGTAGAATATCTAAGATAGGACGGTCTTAAAGTCGACGGAATTACACTAATTGAGAATTGTGATGATGGTAACGAGAATCCTTGTGTATAATGTGTTCATAGTTTTACTTGGCTACTGCTATTATGAATATATTGTTACGTAAGAATGCTTGATTTACTAATGTAATAACAATTGATGAATGTAGTAGTACGTTCTTTTGTATTCGTTGATCGAATCTTTTATACTCTATCTTGTATGTATGACAACCATTATTCAATTATGGTAAACACACGAAGTCGACCGACAAACGAAGTGGAAGGTCAAGAAGCGAGTGTATCCAATCTGAATCAAGCGGATAGGTTTGTGAATGCTATCCCTCCCTACTTGCCACCATTGGTTGGTGGAAGGATAGAGAACATACTAAGGGTAACCTTGGCATCTTCGAACCCAGTTCTTCAAGAGGTTAGCCCTCAAGTCGACATGATGGCCAGTGTCATGCAGATGGTGACATCGACCATGGAGAAGCAACAAGACGCTTTCCTAAAGATGTTAGAAGATAGGGATGCCAGTCTTAGGAGGCATGAGACGGTTGCTGAAAATGTGGTGGCAGGTTCAGGCGGTACTGGAAATGTGATTAGAACTGAAGAACATGTAATTAACGATGCCCGGAGGGGCGTAAAGACATGCTCCTTCAAGACTTTCCTTTGCAGTAAGCCGCCCGAATTCCCAGGGTCCGATGATCCTGTTGTGTGTATGAAATGGATCCAAGAAGTTGAGCAGGCATTTGGCTCTAGCGAGTGCGGAGAAGAATAGAAAGTAAGATTCACCTCATAAATGCTTAGAGGCCCGACACTTCAATGGTGGAATGTCACCAAGTCCACACTCGATGCCACCATCCTTGCCCAACTATCTTGGGATGCTTTCAAGAAGAAGGTGATGTAGGAATATTGCAACGAAAGAACAGTTGACCGAATCGTGGATGTGTTCTGGGCTCTCAAGAAGGGTAAACTGTCTGTGAGGGACTATAACTGGAAGTTCGTTGAGAAACTTGATCTTGTGGGGCATGTGGCCCCAACTGAGAAAGAGAAGGTGAAAGCTTACCTTAAAGGATTGTCGACGGATACGATAGTGATGGTTCACAATGCCAAATCATCTATCCTTCATGAGGCAATCAAGGAGGCTCAGATCATGGAAGATGTCTATGCCCAAGGCCGAGAAGAGAGGGTCGGGGCAATCGAGAAAAGGAGATGGGAAGGCAACTTCTTGCCCTTTATGAGTCCCAGAGTCTTCAACAAAAACAGGGGGACCGAGCCTAGGTGGGAAGCTAGGTGGTGCCCTAAATGTAGAAGCAAGAACTCCGGTCTGTGTAACTCTAGCACAATGAACTGTTTCAAGTGTGGAAAAGAGGGGCATGCCGGTGACAATTTCTCGGTACGAGGGGTTACGTGATACTAATGCAAAGAACAAGGGGCCACATCCGAAGTGAATGCCCGAAGCTGAAGGCAGGAGGACCATAAGGAAAGAAAGAGAACCCTCCGAGGGTACCGGGGAGGGTGTTTCAGATGATTGCCGATGAGGCGAAGACTTCAACGGATGTTGTTTCGGGTACGTTCTCCGTTAACTCAGTACCCACTCATATATTGTTTGATCTGGTGCCAGTTTTTCGTTTGTGTCGGATTCGTTTTGCCAAAACCTTTCGGTGGCCACTAGCACTCTAGATGATGCCTTAGTTGTGGAGATAGCTAACGGTTGTCACGTAGTGGTCCGTGAGTTGCTGAAGAATTGTACCATGGAAATCAGAGGGAAGAAATTATCAATCAATCTCATGTCGATGACCATTGGGGGATTCAATGTAATAATTGGGATGGATTGGTTGGCAGAAAATCAAGTAGAAATTTTGTGTGCGAATAAGCTAATCCAGATTCCGACGATAGATGGGGATGATGTAATCGTTCATGGTGAAATAAGGAAAAAATACGTACCCATCATTACCATGGCTAAGGCACGTAGGTGCTTGGTGAAGGGGTGTTCCTCTTTCCTAGCCTATGTGTTGGACGCTGTTGGATCATAAATTGTATTCAAGATTAAATTATAAATGGGGTCTAGTCTGTAATAGTGTGTAATACCTTAGGGGGTATTTTAGCTGATATATAGTAGTTGATTAGGTCATGTTGACCTACGTATATATAGTATTATTCTCTAGATTTCGGTGTAGCTCTTGTGAAGATAGGAGGCCGCATAATTCAAGAACACACAAGAGGTATTCTGTACACCAAGAACACACACACACATTTATCTGATTAATCAAGAGATCTATGGTTTATTGTTAGATTTATTTCATCTATTGTTATTATTGTGTTGTGTGATTGTTTATCAACAAATCTGGGTTTAACAAGTGGTATCAGAGCCAAAGAATCAAGATTTTTGGATTAAACGGTGTTTTCAAAAATTCTACTGTGCGAAAATCGATATTATGATTTACTGTGTTTTTATGAATAAAATCGATTTGATTAGGTGTGTTTCATGCTAAAGAACATCACCTGATTGCTTAATTGCTTTTAAAAACACAAATCGATTGGCTTTTGATGATTTTTGAAAGTTTTTGTTCATGAACTGTCGAGTACTGTTGCATTCGATTTCAAGCTGAAAAGTTGTTTTTAATCGTTGATTTTGATTGGAGTTCATTCGTAGTATGTTTATGGATATATGGTATGATTTTTACACTGTGCTTTATCCGTTTGATGTGTTTTCTGGATTGAAAATCAAAGAGAGTGTCGAACAGGTCAAGAACTTGCAAGTTCTGTGAAGAACTCGTAAAACTACTAACTCTCGCAGGGTGTTAATTTCCTAAGTATAAGATTCACATGGATGTGTGTAGCGAAAACCAAAGAATTCTCTACTTCTCTGTCTACGAAAGATAAGTTTTGCAGGTGCTCAAGCTTGACTAGCGCAAACCTCAAGCTTAGCTTCGACTAGCGTAAACCTCAAGCTCTCGCTAGCTTCAGCTAGCGCAAACCTCAAGAACTCGCTAGCTTAAGTAGCGCAAACTTTAGCATTCGCGAATTTCTTAAGTTTCGCAGGGTGCTATTTAGCGAATTTCTGCTGTTTGCACCATCCGCCCTTAGCGCAAAGTAAAGGTTTCGCTAATGCCTTTGGCGCATTTCTATGTTTTGCGCCAACCATTGTCCTTAGCGAGTTTCTGAATTCTTGCCAAGGATTCGCTAGCTACTACTTCACGAATCTCCAAGGTTTCGCAGGTTGCATGTTTACGAATTCTAAGTTTCTTAACCCTCTAGACTGCGAATTCTATATTTTTTTTGGCTTGCGAATTTTGATTGGTTTATTTCTTTTGCGAATTTCTTTGAGATTTCTACTGTTTGCGAAATCTACACTTGAGATTTTTGGAAATTTGTTTTTCTGAAAAAAAAATTTGAGCATACTTTTTATCTGATTCTTGATTCTAATATCTTATTAGTTGATTTAAGTGGTACAAATATCATCATGCCTTACATAGACGAGAAAGGAAATACAGTGCTGACCAAGAGAGATTGTGCATTAGCATATATGCCAGAAATTCCAACACTGGAAGCTGAGAATAAAGATCTGAAGATTCAGAACTCATCTCTTCTAGAACAGATTGACAGATTGAAAAATGACAAAGATTCAAAGAAAGATTTTGTTTGCTCAGAATGCATTAATGATTCTAAAATTAATTTTGCAGGAATAATTGAGTCTAAAGAAAAAGAGATCTTAAATCTTTAAGCAAAGCTGAAATGATCTGAAAGTCTTAATTCAAGCTCTACATGGTCAAAGAAGGAGTTAATGCAAAAAGAGCTTGATGAGCTTAGAAGAAGAGCAAACAATGCTATTGAGACATCTGAAGGGCTTAGAAAGACAAATTCTAGAATTTTTGCTGAAAGAGACTCTTTAAAAGATAAAGTTTTCAGTCTTGAGGTTGAAATTAAAATGATGAAAGAAAAGGCAACCCAAGACAGAAACAACACAAAAGCCCAAGATGAAATGTTGAAGATTGAGAAAGAAAGAAAAGAATTTGCTAAGAAATTCTCTAATTTCTCCAGAAAAGCCATTGAAGAGAAGAAATCTTTAGAGCTTAAATGTGTTAAGCTTTCTCAACAAGTTTCAGACTTTGAGAAAGTTATCATTCTTGAGAAAGAAAAGGTTGAGAAAGAGAAAAAGATAGCTGAGCAAAAGAAAATAAATATAGACGTTTCTAAAGAAAAGAAATTATTTGAGATTGAGATAGCTAAGCTGACAAGAGAGCTATCTCAGCTATCAACAATCATTCTGAAGGAAAAGAAGATGAAATCTGAATTGCAAAAGAAGTTTGATCTGATTGCAAAGGAAAGAAACAGTTTGTCGTCAAAGATAAAGGAACTTGAAGAGATCGTATTCAAGGTGAAGCTGACTGAGCACAAGACGCCAGAGTCAATAGCTCAATCACCGAGAGATGATGAAGCTGATTCAGTTTGTTCACTCAAAAAGGCTTCAAGTTCACATTTTTTAAATGTTTCTTATAATCCTTTATTTGATTTAGATGATGGTATTACTTCTAAATCTACTGATCAGATTCGTCCTTCTAACCTTTTCTTTGACAAAAATGTTGATGGTTCAGGTAACTTCAAGAAGAACAAGTCTCAGAAGAAAAGGTTCTTGAGAAGGGAAGATGATGGAAGAGATAGAGAAAATTGGATCAGGAAAGTTAAAGGATCTTCAGAGGAAAAGAAGAAAGAAGAATCATTTGTGCATACATCAAATGCTAAATGGAACTATGTTTCAAAAGGTAAAACTTTTGGCAAACCTGATCTGGTTTACATTATCAATCAACTGATCAGGTTAGCTGGAAATAAAATTAGTCGTTCCTATTGTGGTACAAATGATTTTGTAAGAAAAGACTAAGTGAATAACTGGTATGGTTCTTAATTTGTATCTCCCACTAGAACTACAACTAACCCATTAGGACCCAATTACCAGTGGGTATCAAAAGCTAAACCTGTGTTGCAGGCACCCAAAGTTTAAGGGGGAGAAATAACAATGACTTCTAGACACTACAGTCTAGGACTCGATCTTCAATGACAAGAATGTTGACTTCTAGATAATACAGTCTAGGAATCGGACCTCAATGTCAAAGAGTTTGACTTCTGAATTCACTTTAATCCTAGTAATTCAGAACTCTGTTTCATGATTAAGGATTATGCACATAATAAGGGGGAGATTATATGCTTTATATTTTTACTGATGTGTTTTCTGATGTTTCAGGAAAAGATTAAATACTATTCTCACCGGAGAATATGTATAATGGCTCTTGAATAACACAGTTCAAGACCCGATCTTCATTGGTAAAACTGAATGATATTATTCTCACCGGAGAATAAGTAATCATGGCTTTTGAATACTTAAGTTCAAAACCCGTACTCAAATGTTTTCTTCTGATAGGATGCTTAAATGATAAAATATTTTATAGAAGTTTTTGATTTGAGGGGGAGCTAACTGTTATATCTTTTAGGAAGATGAGATATATATGATTTTTACTATCATTGTCATATTTTTCTGATAAACTATTGTTTTACAGATATAAAGGGGGAGAACACTTAAATGAAAATATTCATTCCAGGGGGAGTTAAGGATTCTGATTTACAGGTATATCTTTCTAATCCTTATACTCTATCACTTGTTGAAAGATGAACAACTTTCACTTGTGAATTTTTTTTAAAGGTTCAAAACACTTCGTGTTCTCAAATGTTTTATAATTTCGAAGTGTGATTTTCAATGATTTTCGTTGAATACTTTAATGCATATCTGACCGTGTGTTTTTAATGACAAATAATTGTGTAATTGTTATATACTGTCAAGTATTCTTACACACACTGGTTCAGAACATTTTATTTGACTTTGTTATTACCATGTATCAAAAGTTAAATCTTTCTATGGTAGTACTCCCGTTCTTTGTATTCATTGTTGATTGAATCATACGTCATTTCTACTTTAAAAGTGCTTTCATTGAAAATATGTTTATATATTGTTCATATAAACAACATTCTTCTTTGTTTTCCAAAATATTATTCTTCATGACAAATTGATCTGAGCTTAATTGTCAAACACCTTTAGTTTGAGGGGGAGAATTATATTATCAAAACAAAATTTTTTATTCTTCATGTTTATTTGTGTTCCTTTGTGCTACAAAAGACTATTGAACAACACACTCTTTTAGGAAAATACATGGGATTCAGTGTGAAAGCTTAACATAACTTCCATGAATTTACGATTACCAGTGTTTCCTACCCAGGAAGTATTCCCTGAGTGATTGAGGGGAGAGGGGTCAAAATATTGAGTGTTGGTGTGTGAAAAAAGAAAGATTTAATGTTTAAAAAGAGATTTAATGTTTAAAAGAAAGAGGGTGAGAGATCAGAGTAAAAGAATAACAGACTCTGCACCAAACTTCTTTCTGAGCTGGGCAGCCACATAATCTGGTTGGTTCACATTCTTTGGTGACCATCATTGAAAAAGTCACCTAGCCCATGCCATCTCTTGCATAAAACCCCACCAGCTACTCATTTTTTTCTCAAAAAGAGAATGTTTCACATTTTCTAGGGATGCAGCACATACGCTATTGGTTCTTCACTTGGAAGATACTAATATTGAAAAAGAAGGAAAGTTGCCCCACCTTCGACCCTTTCTCATGCACATTGAGTCTTTGTATAATTTGTTGCTGTCTCAACAAGTTTACATACTTTGAGCCTACATTGAAAATCAATCATCTGTGCTTAATTTCTTTCATACACATGCACGAGCACACAGAAATTTGTTTTCTGTCAGAACGTTCATAGATAACCATGTGTTATTCGATGATTGAATGGAAGTCCTGGGGAGTCAACATCAAAACCAGCTCCTTATATAGTAACTTTGTGTTATTCAGTAACTGTGTGTTACTGACAGACATTCCAAACTGAGTCGTTTGTTGATTCAGGGTTACCATTTTTATTACTTATTTGAATCTGAAAAGATTGAAATAATCACTCTCTCTATCTGGGGGAGACTGCTCTTATTTCCACACAGGGCTCTATACATGAAGACTGCGTTTAATTGCTGATTTGGGGGAGACAATTCCTAGTTTATTTTGATATGTTTGGATGATGCTGATTCTCAACACTCGTCAAAAAAGGGGGAGAATACAAAAAGAGGAAGAATACAAGAATTTTTGAAATGAAGACTGTTCAAGAATTTAAAGATATCAAAGTGTCTGAACTTATTTGAATTATTAAAAGTCTGACTGAAGATGATCATCAGAAGGACACTTGCATTCAAAGAAAGAGGAAGATATCAGATACAGTTTTCAAGAGAAGTGAAGACCCGGAGATAATTGATTTTTTTTTTAATCTTGAAACCAAAGGGGGAGATTGTTGGATCATACATTGTATTCAAGATTAAATTATAAATGGGATCTAGTCTGTAATAGTGTGTAATACCTTAGGGGGTATTTTAGCTAATATCTAGTAGTTGATTAGGTCATGTTGACCTACGTATATATAGTATTATTCTCCATATTTCGGTGTAGCTCTTGTGAAGATAGGAGGCCGCATAATTTTAGAACACACAAGAGGTATTCTGTACACCAAGAACACACACACGTATTTTTCTGATTAATCAAGAGATTTATGGTTTATTGTTAGATTTATTTCATCTCCTGTTATTATTGTGTTGTGTGATTGTTTATCAACTAATCTGGGTTTAACAGACGCCAAGCTCGAAAAGAAGAAACTCGAGGACGTGAAATGGTTCGGGAGTTTCTGACGTCTTTCCGGATAACTTACCCGGTCTGCCGTCGAAAAGACAAGTTGAATTTCGGATCAATCTAGTTCCGGGAACATCTCCAATCTCTAGAGCTCCTTACCTGTTGCCTCCATCCGAGATGCAAGAAATGTTGTCACAACTACAAGACCTCCTTTAGAAAGGTTTTGTAAGACCGTGTTCCTAACCGTTGGGAGCCCTGGTCTTGTTCGTCTAGAAGAAGGATGGCATGACGAGGATGTACATCGATTACCGAAAGTTGAACAAAAAAAAAGTGAAGAACAAATACCCACTTCCGAGGATCGACGACTTGTTTGATCAACTGCAAGGAGCTGGTTGTTTTTCGAAAATCGATCTTCGATCTGGGTATCATCAGGTGAGGGTGAGGAACGAAGACTTCCTGAAGACGGCGTTTAGGACCCGGTACAGGCACCATGAATTCTTGGTCATGCCTTTCGGATTGACCAACGGGCCGACGTTGTTCATGGACCTAATGAACCGAGTGTGCCAACCATTCCTCGACAAGTTGGTGATAGCGTTCATTGTCGATATTCTCGTCTATTCTAAGGACGATCTCAAGCATGATCGAAACCTTCGTCAGGTCCTAGAAGTTTTGAGGAAAGAGCAACTCTAAGCTAAGTTCTCAAAATGTGACTTTTCGTTGAAAGAAGTCCAATTCTTGAGACATGTTGTCACCCAAGATGGGGTGAAGGTGGACCCCTCAAAAATTGAGACCATGATGAATGGGGAACCGCCAAAGAGTACGTCCGAGACTCAAAGCTTCTTGGGTCTAGCGGGCTATTACCGCGATTCATCCAAGATTTCTCTAAGATCGCTTCTTCCTTGACAGGACTTACTCGAAAGAATGTGAATTTCATTTGGACGGATGCTCAAGAGAAAGCTTTCCGAAATCTCCAAAAGAAGCTTTGCGAGGCTTCAATCTTATCCTTACCCGAAGGAACCGAGGATTTGGTGGTCTTTAGCGATGGCTCGAAGATGGGGTTGGGTTGTGACTTGATGCAACGGAGGAAGGTGATTGCCTATGCGTCGAGACAACTCAAAGTGCACTAGAAGAACTACCCTACGCACGACTAAGAGCTGGCAATGGTAGTTTTTGCGCTAAAGCTTTGGCGACACTACCTCTATGGCACTAAGTGCACTCTCTATACGGATCACAAGAGTCTAAAGCACATCTTCGACCAGAAGGAGTTGAACATGAGGCAAAAGAGATGGATAGAACTCCTAAAGGACTATGACTGTGAATTGCTCTACTACCCCGGTAAGGAAAACATGGTGGCGGATGCTTTAAGTCGAAAAGAGTATAGCGGTAGTCTACAAGCCCCTATCTCTCTCGAATTGAGATAGTTTCAAGTCTGATCGAGAAGATCAAGGCCTCTCAATCCGGGGCACTTCATGAAAAAAATATTAAAATTAAGGTTATGGTAAAGTAACACCTACTCTTGACCGAAGATGACCATGGGGTGAAACTCTTCAAAGGGCGAGTGTGGGTACCCAAAGTCGGGGGTAACCGTGAACTACTCCTCGAAGACGCCCATAAGTTCAAGTATTATATTCACTCGGGGAGTACAAAGATGTACCGTGATTTGAAACTCAACTGTTGGTGGCCCGTCATGAAATTGGACGTGGCGAACTACGTAGAGTGATGTGTGACATGTCTTCAAGTTAAGGTCGAACACCAACAACCGTACGGAAGTCTCCAATTCTTGGAAATTCCGAAATTGTAGTAGGAACACATCACCATGGACTTTGTGACCAAGCTACCGAAGACTGAGAGGTCATGATACCATATGGGTAGTGGTGGATCGATTTACCAAGAGCACACACTTCCTAGCCATGAGAAAGATGCTTCCAATGGACAAGTTGGTGAAACTCTAAATTGATGAAGTCATTTCGAGGCATGGAGCTCCCTTGTCCATTGTGTCGAACAGAGATAGCCATTTCACTTCCAACTTTTGGGACGACCTACAGAATGAGTTGGGCACAAGGGTGAAGTTGAGCACGACCTACCATCCTCAAACCGATGGTCAAAGAGAAAAAACTATCCAAACTCTTGAGGATAAAGACTCTCTTCTATACTTAGTGAAAATTACGTTTTAATATGTATTGGTGTTTCACCATCAGCGATCAGACTGAGTCTGTTCAGTTATCGTTGATAGTCTCTCTCATAAACATTTCTATGTATTAGTGTTTCACTATAAGTGATCAGACTGAGTCTGTTCAGTTATCACTGATAGTTTCTGAAGTAAACAGCCAACGTAATCCCTGAAGACAAGTCTCGCTTCAACATATGTTCATAGCTGAATCGAAGACGAAGCGGCTGAATAAAGAGAAGTCTACTAATGATCTGATGCGGATATCAGTGAAGCAAAGACAACTCTACATATACGCAAAGGAACATAAGGAAAAGCTTCAGCGATAGCTGAACCTCTTTATCTCTGAAAGAAGAGATATTCGGCGATCAAAGGATCACAAAGCTTATGTCTCAAGTTTCCTTTTGTCTATCCTTGCACAAACTAGTACTATGTGTCAGAACGGACATGTCTCTGCCACCATACGTACAACAACTCTGTCAACTACACTGTTCATGACCCGGTCGAAAGCATGTCTCCCAAAAGTAAGACTCCCAAAGCCAATCTGTGAATGCCACGTGTAAAGTGCCCTGCCATGCATTTAATGCATAGGGTATAAATAGGAAGTTCACCCCTCCATCTGTTGGTGTGCTCAATCCTTGAACCCCACATAGAAACCCTTGTTTTCTATATCTCTTAATTCCCCATTCTCTGAATTTCTTGTGCAATCATCTTAGTGTTTCTTAAGTTTGTTTAGATTAAGTCTGTCTTAATCTTATTCCGCAACAAACTTGTAAATTGTATTTTGATTTATCAATAAACAATTTATTAAACTTTAAATTTGTGTTTTTGTATTCAACCCCCCCCCCTTCTACAAACTTGTTAAGCACCTTCGGGACCAACAAGTGGTATCAGAGCAGTTTGTTTAATCTAATAAACAAGATCTTGCTGTATACTCTTCCTTGCTATTCTAAAATGGCACTAAACACAAACACAAACTCCTATGATAATGGTTCACTTTCTAAACCTCCTCGATTTAGCAGAGATAACTTTTCTCTATGGAAAAATCAAATGATGCTATTTCTTGAAAGTGCAGATCCTACTATACCTGAATATATAGAAAACGGACCCTATGAACCTGTTAGAATTATAGCTGCGGTTCCCGCTACTGCCACCCTTGAAGCTGTCCCTGAACGATATGTCGTTAAGGAAATAAGACAGTGGAGTGATGAAGATAAAAAGAAGGTAGGCATAGATGCAAGGGCAAAGACCATTATCTCAATGGCTCTGCCTGATGAAGTTTTCCATTCCATCATGCATCTGAAAACTTCTAATGAAATGTGGGAAACCATATGTGTTCAATATGAAGGCACCACTGAAATTCAAGAGACTCGAAAGATTAACTTGGTAAGACAGTATGAAAGTTTTATCGCTGGTAAGAATGAATCTCTTTCTGACATTCATCAGCGGTTTAACTGCCTAATCATTGACCTAAGAACTGTTGGAAGGACCTATTCTAATTCTGAGGTCCTAACAAAATTCTTGGAAAGTCTTCCTGAAAGCACTCTGTATGGAATATTGCTCAACTATGAGCAATCTAATCTCCTGAAGAAGAATCTTGTAAAAGATTCTAAAGACTCCAAAATCACTCCTGTTGCTTTAGTCTCTTCAGAGATAATTCCATCTCAGCGATCTACTCTCACCATCACTGAGTTAGATTCTGAATCTGAGGATCTATTAGTCCCTGATCTTTTAGAGTTTGATGAGTCCTTAGCACTCTTGAAAAACTCTTTTAAGAGATTTGCAAGAAAGAGTAACTTCCGAAGAAGTAAACCTCTCTCTCTTAATGAAAAGCCAAAATCAACTCCGGTTGATAAGGCTACTTCCACTTGCTATAATTGCGAAAAAATTGGACATTTTGCTAGTGAGTGCAGGTCGAAAAAGGTCTTCAAACCTTCTACCTCAAGAAGATCCAGTGATGACAAATACCATAAGTTGAAGAACAAATATCAAAAGCTGAAAAGCTATCAGCGAAAAGGTAAAGGTCTCATCGCTGAAGAACATGACTGGGCTGAATCAGAAGAATCATCTTCTGATGAAGAAGAAGTCACTAATCTTTGCCTCATGGCTGAGATTAAAGAAGAAGTAGAAGAACCATCTGAACCTTCTATGAGCTACATATCATCTCAGGATTCTATCTCTACAAATCCCTCTCTGCCTGAAGCTGAGAGAAGTCGCGCTGTTGATGTGCTGACGATTGACCTTTATAATGCTCTAAACGACAAAACTCAAGCTGAAAATAAAAATGTATATTTAACACAAGAGCTAGAGAAATGTCATGAAAAGATCAGTGAACTAAATCTTTTAGAAGAAAAGTTGAAAGATCAAGTCATTATAAATGAAATCATCAGCATTGAACGCGAACAAGCCATCGCTGCTCTAAAAGCAGAAAAGGCTCATGTTGAAAAATGGTGCAAATCATCAACAAAGATCTCGAAGATAATAAATGCTCAAACTCCTGAAAGTGATAGAACTGGTCTTGGTTTTTGGACACCACAGGATGATCCTAAAGAAGAAAGTTCCTCGCTTAAGTTTGGAACTTTTGTCACATCTTTCTTTGACACTTCTTATAATCAATTCTATCCCTGTTCTTCTTCAAATCCCATCACTGAGGAAAAATCCAAAGACACTAAGTCTACGGATAAAGGAAAGTCCATTCTCCTTCTTCAGAAGGCAATCAGGAAAGCAAAGCTGAAAGTTCCTTCTAAACCTTCAGCTAAGCAATCCTGTAGCTTTGTGATAGAAATTTTTGATCTCTGTCCTCCAAAGCTAAAGATTGACCTTAGACCAACGAGATCTGAAGAAATGAAAATCCCTCCCATATCTCATGAGAAAAGCCTTCTCGAACCTGGTCCTGCTCATCTTAAACTTGCAAAACCTTCTACTGATCCTAAAACCATTTTCAAATACAGAAAATGTTATCACTGTGGTTTTACTTATCATATTGGAAGTAAATGTCCAAATGCCACCAAAGCTGATAAAACAGCTAAAGTGAAGAAAAATGCCTCTAAAGCCAAGAAAGTCACCAAAGTTGAAAAATCAACCAATGTGAAATATACCACTAAGGTTAAGAAATTAACCAAAGTGAAGATTACCACTGAAGCTGAATCTTCATCAGCTGTGAAGACTGCTGAATCTTCCTTATCCACTAACTCTGAAGGACCCATTGAAAAGTGGGTACCAAACAACGCTTAATCTTCCTTATGTATGCAGGGATCAAAGGGCATCTGGTATCTCGATAGTGGATGTTCTCGTCATATGACTGGACAAAGAGACCTGCTCACTGAATACAAGGAAGAGAAAGGTCCCTCTGTGACCTTTGGTGGAAATGGAAAAGGATTTACCCGAGGGTTTGGTGTCCTCAGCAATGGGACAACTACCTTTCGAAGAGTCGCTTATGTAGATGGACTGAAGCACAACCTTCTAAGCATCAGTCAGCTATGTGACAAAGACTACGAATTTCTCTTTTCTAAGAAAGCATGTTCAGTGGTAGATGAAAAAGGAAAACTTGATCTCAGTGGTTATCGTAGAGAAAATGTCTATGTAATAGATATGGACTCTACTATCACTGAAAACTTATGTTTTCTCTCTAAGGCCTCTTCTGATGTCAACTGGCTATGGCATAAAAGGCTCTCTCATCTAAATTTCAAAAACCTGAATTCTCTCTCATCTAAGGAACTGGTTTCTGGTCTTCCTCAGCACTCATATGCTAAAGAATCTCTCTGCTCAGCATATGAAAAAGGAAAACAAACAAAAGCTAGTTTTAAGTCGAAACAAGTTTCCTCAGTGACAAGCCCTCTTCAGCTCTTGCATATGGATCTGTTTGGCCCTGTCAACATCCAATCAATAGCTGGAAAGAAATATACGCTTGTCATTGTAGATGAATATTCTCGCTACACCTGGGTTATCTTTCTTCGCTGTAAGAGTGATACTCCAGAAGAACTAATATCTTTTGTGAAAAAGATGGAAGTGCTGAACAATCTTACTGTTCGTTCAATAAGAAGTGATCATGAAACTGAATTCAAAAATAGTTTCCTGAACAATTTCTTTGAGAACAAGGGAATCTCTCACAACTTCTCTTCAGTAAGAACACCTCAGCAAAATGGAGTCGCTGAAAGAAGAAACAGAACGATCATAGAAGCTGCTAGATCAATGCTCAGCGATTCTCACCTCCCTACTCAATTTTGGGCAGAAGCTGTAAACACTGCATGTTTTACTCAAAACAGATCGCTGATAATAAAACGATTTGGGAAGACAGCTTATGAACTTTTTCTTGGAAGGAAGCCTTCTATCAGCTTTCTTCATATCTTTGGTTGTCAGTGCTTTATCTTAAACAACAGAGTTCGACCCAAAAGCCGATCATGGAATATTTCTAGGATATTCCTCCATCTCCAAAGCCTACAGAGTTTTCAACAAGAGAAGACAAACCGTAGAAGAAACAATTCACGTCACTTTTGATGAAACTCGCTCAGCGAACTCTAAACCAATCGCTGACAATGAAGAGTTAAATGTTTGGATGCTTTCTCACTACAGAGAAACATAACCTTTCTTCTCAAACCATCAGCATTCTGATCCTCCAACCGCTGATGATGATCCAAACATTATACATCCTACCGCTGAAACCACCTCATGGGTCTCAGCAGAACCTCTAAACACATTACTACCATCAAATCTGCCTTCGTCTGAAAACCTTTCTAGTGAATCTACTCAATAGTTAATCGCTGATGAACCTCAAACGTCCTCATCAGTAAACATTCCAATTGTTGATCCAACCTCTGAGTTAAGCAATCATGCTCCTGCTCAGCAATGGACCAGAGATAACCCAATAGATCAAATTCTTGGTGATCTCGAAGCAGGTATTCAGACACGACGAAGCTCAGGTAATATCTGTCTCTTTGTAAATTTTCTCTCTTTAATAGAACCAAAGAAGACTGATGATGCCCTCAGAGATCCAAATTGGGTCAGCGCTATGCAAGAAGAGCTGACTGAGTTCTCTCGAAACAAAGTTTGGAATCTCGTTCCTAGACCATCTGATAAAACTGTAATAGGCACCAAATGGGTGTTTAGAAACAAGTTAGATGAACATGGAACTGTAACCCGCAACAAGGCTCGACTTGTTGCTCAGGGATACAGTCAAGAGGAAGGCATAGACTATGATGAAACCTTTTCCCTGTGGCCAGGCTCGAAGCAATTCGACTATTCTTAGCTTATGCAGTCTATAAAGACTTCATCGTTTATCAAATGGACGTAAAATCAGCGTTCCTAAATGGAAAGCTAAATGAAGAAGTCTATATAGAACAACCACCAGGGTTTTATGACCCTAAGTATCCAAATTATGTTTATAAATTGGATAAGGCTCTTTATGGTCTAAAACAAGCCCCTCGTGCTTGGTATGCCACTCTCTCATCTTTTCTTATCTCTGAAAATTTTGAACGTGGCAAGATTGATAATACGTTATTTTTCAGAAAGATAAAAGGTCATATAATTCTTGTACAAATATCGATGACATAATATTTGGTTCTAGTAACCCATCTCTGTGTACTCGCTTCGCTGAAAGAATGAAGAAAGAATATAAAATGAGTATGATGGGTGAGCTGACATATTTTCTTGGTCTTCAGATTAAACAATCTGACAAAGGTACTTTTATCTGCCAAGGTAAGTATGTTAAAGATATGCTGAAGAAGTTTGATCTCACACAAACTTCAACGATGAAAACTCCTATGGCACCACCCCTGACACTTAACAAAGATCCTTCTGGTAAACCTGTTAATGTCACTGCCTATAGAGGAATGATAGGCTCCCTGCTGTATCTAACAGCGAGCCGACCTGACATTATGTACTCTACTTGTTTATGTGCACGCTATCAATCTGAAACAAAGGAATCCCATCTGATCGCTGTAAAGTGAATTTTCAGATATCTGAAAGGAACTCCTAACCTCGGTCTTTGGTATCCCAAAGACTCAGGGTTCGATCTAACTGGTTATTCTGATAGTGATTTTGCAGGCTGTAAACTCGACAGAAAGAGTACTACTGGTGGATGTCAACTCCTGGGAGGAAAGCTGGTAAGCTGGATAAGCAAGAAGCAAAATTTTGTGTCCACTTCCACAGCTGAAGCTGAATACGTAGCCGCTGGAAGCTGTTGTTCTCAAATCTTGTGGATGAGAAATCAACTATTAGATTATGACCTTCAGCTGTCAAAAATTCCCATCTATTGCGACAACACTAGTGCTATAGCCATAGCAAATAATCCAGTGCTACATTCAAAGACGAAACACATAGAGATCAGATATCACTTCATCAGAGATCATGTGATGAATGGTGATATTGAACTTCACTTTATCCCTACTGACTTTCAGCTTGCTGATTTATTCACCAAACCTCTTGATGAGACAAGGTTCAACTTTCTCATCAGTGAGCTTGGAATGCTGAACCTCGAAGAATAATTCTTTAGCGTTCATGTATTGTGTCAGTAATCAAAAGTTCCCCTCTCATCGTTCTCTGATAAACATTCTGACTCTCAGGTATGTTCTCTCAACTGAATCTTAACTGAGTTAAGATGTTTTTCTTCAAAATATAAACTTTAATCACTGAACTTTCTTCAAATGATTAAAAGCTTTTGAAAAATACATTAATCCCTGATATTTCTAGTCAGTGATCCTTTAAAAGGAAAATCTATCCCTATCTTTACCATCAGGGATACTTTCAAAAAGGAAAATCTATCGCTGACTTTTCTTCAGTGATAATTTCAAAACGGAAAAATGAAACGTCTCTCTCTCTCCTATGACGTCATTTGAGCGGATAATCCACGACACGCCTTTTCTGACACGTTCGTCCGTTGCTCTTCTATCCAATCAACTTCGTGGAACGTGTCAATGTCATGATGATTCTTTTTCTTTTCCCGCTTCATTCCTTCTCTCTCTTCTCTCTCTTCGTATAAAAGGAATTCTTCTCTCCTTTATACGGTTTACGCTTTCAAAACCTTCAAAGCAAGAAACACTCTCTCTCTCAAGAACTCTCAAGCAAGTAAACCCAGAACATTGAATCTGCAACTCCTTTTCTTCAAGATAAACAGGTTTTTTTTTGCATTATTCTTATGATTCTTCTTATTCTTTTTAAAATCCTACTCGTTTTCTATGGATTTTATAAAACGTTTTTTCTAAAAACTAAAGATCACTCTTTCTGATTTTATGTTTTTTATGAAAACCTCTTGGTTTTTAATGTGTTCTTCATTCTTTCTACCCAGAACACTATTTTTTTCTATTCTTAAAAAAATAACTCGATATTTTTTCCAGTTTCTTTCCTAATATGGAATCTGGTAAACATCTTCTTATTTTTTAGTCTAAATCATTTCTTTCTATTATGCTTCTTTCCATAACAGAAATGGCAGAGTCTTCAATCGTTGCTTCCAAGCATGTACGATTCGCTATCACTGAAGTTGAGATTACTAAATGTAATCACTTGGCAAGACTCGAGTTCAAAGCTGACAAATACCCACATCTGGTGGAAGCTGCTGAATTTCTCAAACAATCATGTATATCTTACGCGATCACTGTGGATCCTAAGCCTTCCAAGACTCTACTCCAGCAGTTCTGGTTCACTGCCGATGCAACTGAACTCACCAACAAGAAAGGTGAACGAGTCCCTGCTATCTCTTTCAGCACGGACTTGGGGCCAGGGAGCATGACCGCTCTTAGCCTCAGGAAATCTTTAAGATTCCCTGACAAACCAAAGAGTGGGTTCGACGCACTCCCCACTGATGCTGAGCTGATATCATTTCTGGATGGAATGTGCTATTGTTGGGAAAACAAACCGAGATCTTCTATTCCCAACAAGAAGCTCACCAAGATTCTCAAAGCTCAGATGCCTTCACAACTGAACTTTATCTTCTCGCACATAATTCAGTGCATGAGCGGGAAGAGTGGTTCGCTGGATCAAGCCAGCAAAACACAACTGCAGATGGCCTACTCCGTTATCGCTGGTCAAAACTTTGACTACGCTACAACATTCTTTGAAGACCTGAGGTCGAGATTAGAGAAGCCTGAACGAGATCCCAAGATCTCGTACGTACGTTTCATATGTACGTACATCAAGTTCCTCTATCCCAACACCTATCCCACCAAAGATGATGGCACTTTTGCCAGGGTAGGTCAACGATCACTGGAGGTAAAGCCACTCGCCAACGAGGTAAGTATCTCTCTCCTTCGCTCTCGTCTCTCTCTCCATTCTTCTTCATCTTCAGCGACCACATAGACGGTTCCTTCGTCTGCTATCCCTGTCGCTACCACTACTTCCAAACGACCATCAGCTAGTCCGATTGGTCCTTCCAAAAAGGCCAAAAAGACTAAGGAAAGTACACCCTCTAGTACTATACCTGAGGGAGCTTCTCAACAAGCTACCTTAGATGCATTTGTGGGTCTTTCCTCCACAACTCCAGTAGTCACTCAACCTGTCGTGTCAGCGATTTCAATCGCTGTCACATCATCAATGACCCCACCTACTATCTCATTCGCTGAGATTAACCCCAACCCTACTTCTATCCCCAAAACTCTTCCCTTTTCTACTCATTTGGTCTCTGAACCCGCTACCTCTTCTTTACCTATAGGACCTGAACATCAAACTTTTGAGGAATCTATGCAGTTCTACAAAATGTTTGATACGTCAGGTACACCTATAATCCTAAACACTTCTTTCCCCACCTCTCCAAATAAGCTCGTATCTGAACTAACATTATTTTCAGGTCCTAGTTTGGCGTCTGTTGACACGCATGTCAACAGTCTGGGAGAAAAGGTGGACGCTCTCACCAACACCATCAACGACACCACCAGCGCCGTCAATCAGGCTAGTGAGGAGCTGAAGAGGTTGACCGCGACCTGCTCATCTAAAGCTGAGAACTCCCAACTTTCAGCTGTTGAAGAACAAGTCGTCCAATTCAAAGAGTCCTCTCAACTCTTTCAGGGGCGATTTGAGTCTCTTACCACTGACGTTCGGGGTCTCTCTTCAAAGGTTGATCTCTACACGTCCCTTCTTCAGCAAATTCTACAAAAGGTGACTGCACCAGCTCCAGCGCTGCCTCCCTCCTTCACTGAAGATGATCGGACCAACCTCAACATCGCTGTGGAATTCATCCATGATGCCACGAGCGACATCCCTGCAGTTGAAGACCGGGTCAAGCGTCTGGAGGATGACGTCCATATGCTAAAAGCTTCAACAGCTACTCCAGCAGCTGAGCAACCCCCTACCGCTGATAATGACAAAGTGGGGGAGAAAGCTGAAGAAACTTCTATCGCTGCTGTTGGGGAAGCTAAGACTCCAAAGAAACCTCCCTCTCAATCTGAGGGGGAGAAGGCAAAAGAATCCTCATCTATTCATTCTCTTCTCTTTGAAGATGATAAGGAAGAAGACGATGAAGAGGAAGATGATCTAGATCTTGATGATCAAGAAAAGGATCAACCCTCCAATGACGACGACGACGATGAAGAAGACCAATCTATGTGGTTCTCCAAGCCGAACGTCGCATCAGGGACAACTTCGCAAGAGGTTGTCAAAGCAGGGGTGAGAGGTGATACATCTTCAAGCGCTCCTTCGCAAATCAAAGACAAGCAACCAATCGCTGAAGAATGCTTGAGGACTGGATCACAATCTGAGGGGGAGCATCCTTCTCAGTTCTCACCCCTGCTTAAGGGTTCTGAACGACAAATAATTCCAGCTACTATCGCTGAAGAAATAATCCCAATCTCTATCGCTGAGATTGATGAAGAAGAAGAAGAAGATTCCCTGGTCCATCCAGGAAGGCCCTCTCAACCATCTCATTGGTCAGAGGAAGTGATGAAGAAAAGAGTTGAAATGATCGCTCAACTAGAAAGTCAACGGCTGAAAGTCCCTCTTCAAACATCCACAGAGCTCGACTTCCTTACTGAAGCCGAAAGAGAAGAATCTGCCAAAGCTGAGAAGCTGATCGCTGAATGCAGACAAGATGCCCAGCTCGCTTTAAAGATTCAATCTTCTCAAGTCAAGGACAAAAACCTAAAGAACAAGCCTGTGGAAGTTCAAGCTGCACTGCTGAAAGAAATTGAAGAGGAACGCTTCAAAGAACAAGAGATAAACGACAGGTCTATCGAATGGTGCAAACAGAAGATGAATTATCGTTCTGATCTTCTTCCGATATCAGCCGTGACTATCTCTGGTCGCAAGAAGAAGGAACAACTCTCAGTGACCATGGAGATTACCAGAGAGGATGGAACCCAAAAAGCTATGTACGTATCCAAACTTGAGAGCTTCGGATTTACGGAATGGTTAGAGTTCTGGGATGCGCTGAAGAAATACAAATCTACATACAGAGGCTACGTTGAAGGACTTCTTGAAGCCCTCATAAATAGAGTCACTTCTGTACTGAAGCTGCCATCTCCACTTCCTCCCAAATCTTTGAAACTCACGAGAAGAATTGGGTCCTCCTCCTCTGAAGACGTCGCCATCATCAGGAATGAAACTTCTATCAAATTTTCAAGAGATACACTGTTTGATCCTCCTCCCGATCTTTCAGTTTTGGATCTATCTCTGCCTCCTGGTGGTCCTTTCCAAGGTGGTCAAGTAATTGACGATCCTTATGGAGTGTTCTTCAGAGATGACGATGAGGAACTCAGATTTCAAAGAGTCTCTGAGATTCCTATCTGTCCTCTGAATCATCTCAAGGATCTCTTATGCTTATGGTGTGACTTCTCCCCTGCTGCTGAGAAAATCAAAGAAATTATCAGCCAAGAATCTTTCGAACGAAGACAGAAAGGAGAAGAAATACCTGAGTATATGATCAATCCTCCTAAGTCTTCTTTTAATAATTGATAGATTAGTTTCCTTTTCTGTAATCTGTTAGTTATACTTACAGTAGTTAGTTATTCACTTGTACTTATGATTTTCATATCTTGTAATTCTATCCCTGAATTAAATGAAAGTTGCAGTGATGTACTCAACCCTATCAGTACTGTAAAAGATCCCTCAAAATAGTAATTGGGACATGCATGCTATGAGTCCTTTTTATTCCTATATTTTGAATCATAAAGTAATTTTCTTTAGTTACTTTGTCATTATCAAATAGGGGGAGATTGTTGATCCAAACTCTCTCAGTGATTTGATAAAGACCCTCTTCTATACTTAGTGAAAATTACGTTTTAATATGTATTAGTGTTTCACCATCAGCGATCAGACTGAGTTTGTTCAGTTATCGCTGATAGTCTCTCTCATAAACATTTCTATGTATTAGTGTTTCACTATCAGTGATCAGACTGAGTCTGTTCAGTTATCACTGATAGTTTCTGAAGTAAACAACCAACGTAATCCCTGAAGACAAGTCTCGCGTCAACATATGTTCATAGCTGAATCGAAGACGAAGCTGCTGAATAAAGAGAAGTCTACTAATGATCTGATGCGGATATCAGTGAAGCAAAGACAACTCTACATATACGCGAAGGAACATAAGGAAAATCTTCAGCGATAGCTGAACCTCTTTTTCTCTGAAAGAAGAGATATTTAGCGATCAAAGGATCACAAAGCTTATGTCTCAAGTTTCCTTTTGTCTATCCTTGCACAAACTAGTACTATGTGTCAGAACGGACATGTCTCTGCCACTATACGTACAACAACTCTGTCAACTACATTGTTCATGACCCGACCGAAAGCATGTCTCCCAAAAGTAAGACTCCCAATGCCAATCTGTGAACGCCACGTGTAAAGTGCCCTGCCATGCATTTAATGCATAGGGTATAAATAGGAAGTTCACCCCTCCATCTGTGGGTGTGCTCAATCCTTGAACCCCACATAGAAACCCTTGTTTTCTATATCTCTTAATTCCCCATTCTCTGAATTTCTTGTGCAATCATCTTAGTGTTTCTTAAGTTTGTTTAGATTAACTCTGTCTTAATCTTATTCCGCAACAAACTTGTAAATTGTATTTTGATTTATCAATAAACAATTTATTAAACTTTAAATTTGTGTTTTTGTATTCAACCCCCCCCCCCTTCTACAAACTTGTTAAGCACTTTCGGGACCAACATCTTCCACCAGAGATGAATGGAATTCATAACACATTCAACATGTGCTACCTCCAAAAATGTTTTGCGAAAGAGGAGAGTGTCATTCCTCTCTTGAAGATTAGGGTGGATGAGGGTAACCGTTGCGTTGAGGAACCCGATGTCGTTTTGGAGAGGAAGTCAAAGAAACGACGTCACAAGAAAATCACCATGGTCAAGGTGTAGTGGAAACACCACCGGGGAGCCAACGTGACTTAGGAGACGGAGGAAGACATGAAGAGGAGATACCCCCATTTATTCGCGCAAGATTGATTTCGAGGACGAAATCGATTCTGTGTTAGGGAGGATTGTAACACACGGATTTCTGTTAAGGATTCTAATCTTAAGCCTTGGAATTTAGCCTAATTGCTAACTCTCAATTTACAAATATTATGCCTTTGAACTTGATTTAATTCGGGTGAGAAATTGTGAGAAAAAAATGGGATTTTTGGCTTTGGCATGCTTAGGGCGATAGTGCCCTGCGACTGTGACAGGGTCACTATCGCTGGGGCACAGTCTCCGAGGGTGGTGAACTCTCGGTACAGGTTCAGCGAGAGTGTCTCGCGATTGTGACAGTGGTCACTCTCTCTTGGCACAATCGCCCAAGCAACCCGATTCTCGGTAAAATTGGTTTGATAGTGCCTCGCAATTGTGACCATGCCACTCTTGCTTGGCACGGTCTCCCGCAGGGTCTGAGAGTTTATAATCTCATTTTTAGCACTCTTCATTCATTACTCTCATCTATCTCCCTCAATACTCTCCCAATAGTCTCCCACTTCATTAAATCTGATCCTAGGGTTGTTCAAAGCATCTCCTCACTCATTTATTGCAAGAATCAAGGTTTTCCAACCAAGATATCTAGCTAGGATCTTTTAGCCACCATCTCCATTGTCATCTTCTCTCCAAGAAAGAAAAGCTAGGGTTTTGGGTTTTCATCAAAACTCATTTTTGTGAGTTCAACTTTTATTTTCCAAACTATATACACATTAAATGCTTTATGTATGCTATGCGAAGTTTTATACGTATTTATTGCACATTTGTGAGTTTGGGCTAAATGGGTCAAAACTAGAGTTTTGAGTATTTTGAGTGTATGGATGAAATGTGTATGTAAAATGGGTAGACCTTCTTGAAAGATGATCATTTTGGAACTATTAATGAGTTTGGAATTTAAATGGGTATTTTATCATTTTATGGGACTTTGATGATATATTGACATGTTTCTCACTTCAAGTTTTCCTTGTATTCATATGTGGTATAAAATGTGGGAAATGAAATACCATATTTGGTGAGATTCATATGGGGACCATTTGTATAACGAATGTGTAGACATGATAATCGAATATTTGGTGTCGGTAAGACTTTGTGTGTATTTGCATGCTTGGGATTAATGTCAAATACATGGCAAGCCTTGGATAAAGGGATGGTCAAGGATGGTGATATTTCAAGGTAAAGACATGGATAGGGTTGAACTTGGGATTCTTTGGGCTAAAGACTTGGATAGAGTTGAACCCATGTTTACATTGAACTAAAGATATGGATAGAGTTCATGTTCAAACGATTAAAGACTTGGATAGAGTTGATGTTGGTAAATATCCATCCCTAATATGTGTACCGTTTGTGTTGTGGCCTACTTATGTGTTGCGTCACAACCTACGGTGGAACAGGTCTCCCCCATCTTGCTTAAGGGAAACTAAGTGTCGAAAACTCAAAATAAATATTCTCAATGGTGTTGATTATTTTAATGCATTGTTTATGTATGGAGCTTTCATATTCTATTACCTACTGGTTGTTCTCACTAGGCTCCAAACCTAACATCTTTTCTACGTTTATGTGTATATCAGGTTCTCTTAGCGGCGGGGTGACAAGGTCTTGAGAGGAAGGTTGTGTCCTCTAGTAGATAAATTTTTGGTAATAGTCTATTTTGGAAGATTGGGCGTACATACCATTATAAAAGCTTTTGGGAAATTGATGATAACACCCGAACATAATCTGAATTTATGATAGTTTAGATTACTAGGTTGTTAATCATCTTTTCATCTTTAAAGCTTTAAACGCTTATACACTTTCCCCTTTTTGGGTGATATCATTTTATATATGTTAATTCCACGTTACTTTTCTAGGTTTAAACTCCTTCAAAATTATAAACGTTATATTGTAAAAATTTTAAATTGTAAACTTACTCAAATTTTAGGGTGTTACTCAAGTTTTAAACATACTTAAAAAAAAATTAGTTTACAAACAATCTTATTGATTCTCCTTTTAGATTTAAGCACCATCTTTTATCAATTATAAATAAAATAAAACTTTAGACTTTAACACCTCTTAAAAAACAAATCGCACTAAGTGTTTAATTCAATTATTGGCTCCCAAACTGTGTTATATATATATGGGGTTGGGTTCCGATGAGAAGTTGAGTTAATGGTAAGAAGAGTGAGAAGTGATTATCGACCGTTGGATGAGAAATGAACACACATTAGGATGAGATGGACCGAGATAAGATACACCGAGATGCACCTAATCAATTCCCTTTCTAAGCCGCAATTAATGGGAGGGCTTGAGATTAAAAGAGATCAATGGTTAAGATCCATTTCTCACGCTTCTCACCGTTAATTAACCACATTTTTTCAGCCACAAATGGATGGAGACTTGCTTTTCAAAGTCTCCATCTCTCTCTCTCTCTCCCTCTCTCTCTCTCTCTCTCTCTCTCTATATATATATATATATATATATAGTTTGGTTCAAACGAGAACTGTACTTATTTAAAAGAACACGAGAACTAACAAAATCATTAGTGATTTTACATTAGCACATGAAGAAGGGACTTTGGCCGCGGCTTCAGGTCTGCGTGGCTTTTTTGTGCGTTAATGTAAAATCACTAATGACTTTGTTAGTTCTCGTGTTCGTTTAAATAGTTATTGTTCTCGCTTGATCCTCATATATATATATATATATATATACACACACAGGGAGAGGTTCATTTGAGAAATGGTAAATGTATGAGAAATAGAGAAGTAATCCTAGCCTTTCATTCGGTCAAGATCGGAGTTGATTGGTCAAATATTGTGTCTTTGACTGGTCAACAATTACGGCTTTGACCGGTCAAAAGTTGCAGCTAGTCCAAAAATAGATGGCAATATCATAATTTTTACAAATACACGGGACGTGTTCATATATGAACATGTATGATTCACATATGAATTATATGTTCATATGTAAACCAGTGTAATTTACATATGAACTTTTTTAATTGATTCATATATGAACCTTTGTGATTCATATATGAATTAATTAACTGTAGGTTCATACATAAATCAGTTGAACTAATTAACATATTCACATATGAACCTTTGTGATTCTCATATGAACTAATTAACTGATTCATATATGAACGTATAGTTCATATATGAATCACAAAGGTTAATATATGAATCAGTTAAAAGAGTTCATATGTGAATTACACTGGTTCATATATGAACATATACTTCATATGTGAATCACACATGTTCATATATGAACTCGTCCCGCGTATTTTACGAAACTACCCCTCTATCTTCTAAAGACCACACAAGGAATTATCCGGTGCTTCACGGTCAAAACCGTAAATGTTGACCAAATAAAGAATTAGAACCATTTATCTATTTCTTATACATTTATCATTTCTCAAATAAAGCTAAGGATACATATACACACACACGGAGACTTTGAAAAACAAGTCTTCCATATATAGACGAAGACTTTGAAAAGCAAGTCTTCCATCAATTTGTGGCTGGAAAATTGCAGTTAATTAATTTATTAAATTTGTGGAAGACTCATAAAGCAATTAATTACGTCTTTAACAATATATTCCTAAAAAATGTCTTTAACAATATATTCCTAAAAAATGTCTTTAACAATATTTATGACATAACAGACTTTTTTTATTATTCCGAAAGATTAGGTCTTCGGAATTTTTTTAATAAAAGAACCATTAAATTCTTTCTTATAAGAACTTCGTTAGCCGAAAAAAGTTACTCCCTCCGTCCCAAAATAAGTGTCCACATTTCTATTTATATTTGTCCCAAAATAAGTGTCCACTTTAAAAAGATAGATAGCTAAATTCTCACATTTACCCTTAATTAATGCACAAATACATAAGAGTTGTGAAGATAGAGAAACATTAAATAAGGTTAAAGATGTCATTTAGTAACAAAAATGTGTAATAATTATGCATGTCTAAAACTGTGTGTCAAATCAATTGTGGACACTTATTTTGGGACGGAGGGAGTATTTGTGAAATTAAGATTTAAAGTAGAGAAAAAATAACCTAAATCAATTTTATTATTTTTAAATCTTATGTCATTTATAACCTTCGTCACCTATTGTTACCTCAACGTCGTAGGCTCCCTACCACCATCCATCACCGTCGTTGGCCTCCATCGATTACCCTATTTTTGATTGTTTTTTGTTTTTGTTTTTTGGTTCACCATTTTTTTATATGGTTATGCATGCTCCATTAAATTGTTGTAAAAGAAAGAGAATCGAAACACAAAAAAACAAAAAAACAAATCAAAAGGAGGGAAATTGATAATTGTTGGTGCCAATGACTATAGGTGGTATGGAAAACGGACAATGAAGGGGCAATGAGAAGCGGTGATGGGGAGGGATGCCGTTGTGCGTGAGGGATTTGAATGGTGTAGGTTTTAGGAACTTAAAAATTGATGTAAGTTTTTTTTTTTCTTTTTTTTAGTTTAAAACATTTTATTCAGGTAGTTTTTTTAGGATTAAAGAATATTAGGTAACCAAATTTTACGATGATTTATTCAAAACAATATTCAGGGATCTAATCAATTAAAATGACAAAGTTGATTAGGGTTTTTTTTTGTATTAAAAAAATATATCAGGCACAAATCTATGACATCCCTATTTATATAGTATTGTTAATGTATAGTTTAGATCAAGTGTTTTCTTTTGTATTTGACTTTGACTTTGTAAAAGTCTTTGAGAGTTCTCGTGTCTTGAGAGTTTTGTGTCTTGAGAGAAGTAGCTGAATATAAATAGTCTAAGTCTTTGAGAGAACCTTGTAACAGAGAGTTGTGCGTACATTCCTTGTAATCTTGTGACTGAAAGAAATACAAATGACTATTTCTCTCTCTATAATCTCTCTCTAGATTATGTGATTAATTTGATTGTAAATGGCTTGATTTGGACTTTACATTTGGTATCAGAGCCTGCCCATTCATAATCAAATTGTTTAGATTACCATCTTGGATCGATTTAGTGATTTCTCAGTTCGCGCAGACGAGTTTTCTGGACTTTCACTTTTTGATCGAATTCTGTTTTGTTTGTAGAAATTAGAGTGTAAAAATGGATTAGTGGTGTTCGATTATTGATAGTGATTACTTTGTATTTTTCAAAAATGTCACGAACACTGTATTAAAGGAATCGCACTGTAATTTCATGTTCTTGATCATTTTTGTTTGTTTAGAAAGTGTTCAATTTCGCATTTCGAGCACATTGGATCAGTTTGTGAAACAATTTGCAGGTCTATTGAGATTTTTGATCGATTATGTGAATACAAGTGTAAATCGCGCAAGATCTGAAGAACGCGCTAAGGAAGAACACACAAGAAGTTGAAGAATGTGCATGATGATGATTTTTGTGTATTCTGCGAGTTTGGATTAAGTTCGCCCAAAGCTCTATTTGCGAGAAAAGGGTTCGCGCAAGAGTCATCTGCGAGTTTCAAGTTTTCTGAAATTTTTCTAAGTGTGGTTCGCGTACAAAGCATCTGCGAGTTTCCATTTAGCGATTTCTTATTTTGTCAAAAATATCTAAGTATGGAACGCGCTAAGGGTCATGCGAGTTCTACCTGATCTGCGAGTTTACATTCATCTGCGAGAAGTGATTTGATCCAAATTTTTCTAAGTCTGAAACGCGCACGAAGTGATATGCGAGAAGTCACTTCGCGCACAACTCTACTTGCGAGTTTTTCAAAACACGCAAACTGTTGACAGAGAGTTCTTCAAATGCGCACAACACTATTAGCGCGAAGTTTCATGAACAGTGTTTTGCGAATCCTTTGGTCTACGAGTTTTAAGGGGTTTGCGAGTTTAAGGTGTCTGTGAGTTATGTACTTGGTATTTTTCTGAGATCGATTTTCAGTGGTAATCTGAGTTTGACTTTTCAAGTCAACTTTTTCTGATTCGTTTGGGAGATCTTTTATATCAAGCCTATTATCAGCTATCTTTCTCTAAGTCTGTGTAACACCCGTAAGTTTTGGTAAATAAATGCCACCCGGACGTTTGGTATCTTGAAAATGGTGGGGTTTTGTTGGGGAAGCATTAATAAAAGACCCTTGGAGTATCGGGGAGTATTGGCATTGAAAAAGTTGAGTTTCGGGGCTGCGGAAAGGTCCATCCACAATGCCCGGCGACTATGACAGTGTCATAGTCGCACTGTCACAGTCGCAGGCAAGAAACAGAAGGAGGGGGAGAACCAGCGACAATGACCAGCAACAATGCCTAGGCATTGTCGCATGGCAATGTTGCACCAGGGCTGTTGGAGGCTGTCAAATACGGGGTTTGGCTCATTTCATCATTTCTCACTTCTCACTTCCTCCTCAACTCTCCCAAAACCCTCCCAAGACCCATCTTCTTCATCCATGGTGTTTTGGAGTTCTAAATCCCCAAATCCTCAAGCTTTATTGTAACTTTAACCTACCAAGTGTAAGGATGGAAGCTAGATAACAAGGGTCTTCATCTTCACCTTCATCTTCATCCTCAAGCTCCATTTTAGGGTTTCCTAGGTTTCTGTCAAAACCTAAGTGGTAAGTGTATCCCTTCCATTTCTAAACCTTAAACTAAGTTATAAATGCTCCATTTATGGTTTTCTAGTGTTTGATTTCCCTATTTTTGGTTTGGAAGATTTTGGAGAATTTTGGGTCAAAAATTAGGGTTTGGCCAAATGGAGGTTTTGATGTAAAGTGTTTAGGGATCGATTCTAAATGGTTGAATATGTTTATTAATGGGTGGAAACTGGTGAATCTAGGTTTTTGGAAGTTTTGGACTTCAAGATTCAAGTTTCTTCAAAGGAGCTCAAAGTGGGGTAAAATCTAGATTTTGCCTAAATCTAACAAGGTGAGTTCAAGTTGATTTGTGAAAATGGTGTGCATGCCAAAATGATTATTTTAAAGTGTTTGTGTTTTACATTAAAATGTTAACTGCTGATAAGTTTGGTTATTTGGAAGTATTTAACTTTGTAAACGTATAAACCACCCATCTTGGGGATTTTTGAGTATGTTGTTAAATGCATCGAATTGAAAATGATTTGATGGCTCATTTACCTAAATGGAAAGTATTTGGTAAGAATGCATTGTTATTATTGTTGGTATTACGTGCATTTTGTATCGGGAAATGTTTTAAAAATACCACCGTGTAAATCATGGGCGTTTGGTCTTTCCCAACTTTGCAAACGTTTCTGAACTTATGAACCTTGGGTTTTGGGAAAAGATGAAACTCAAGTATTTTATTGAGTAAACCGGTGATATTGGTATTTAAATGATTTATTGTATGGGTATAGACCTCGTGTGTAATTGTCATTTACATGTGTGTCATGGGACGTTTTGGAAAGGGTAAATGAGATTATAAACTTGTTTAGAAAATGTTTTATGTTGGAGTTTATTTCATTTAGTTGAAGCATGTGTTTGCATAAATGCGGTCATTGCATTTTATTGCATTTTACGGATTTTAGCATATGTCGTTTGATTGGTTGATCTTAAGGCTCGGTTTTTGGCTTTGTCGGGTAATGGGGACATTTGTCCGGTTTCAATAACTTAAAGTGGAACTTTGGGTGTGAGTTGCATTTATTGCACTTTATTTTTGAGAATACATGTTTTGAGTGCGTATGTCATTCATTTGGAGTCATGTATTTTAGACTGTAATGCATTGGATCCATAGGCATGTAAGTCGGTCGTGTTTAATGGTGAGGACCCTTAGGATTCTCACTTCGGGAAATAATGTCGTGTTGGCATTGGTGTCATCCCGGTTGTTTGGTGAAGAGGAACTTTATATGTTGTACTTCGGGACCATTGGGTCTTGTGTTTGGATGTCTAATTCTTGTGTACAAGGTTAGACATCAAGAGTTATCAAGTAAAGAGCTGAGGCTCCTATCTTGAATGTTAGGGAGTAGGCACTAGGGGTCGAATGAGTACCCTGAGGATGAAACTCCGCTAGAGACCGAACAGGCAATAAGATTGTGTATCCTTGGGGTGTACCTCAGCGGAGCAGGCAATGGGGGATACGGTGTTTGGGACTTGAAATAAAGTCCGACTGGAGGTGTAGCTCGACGGAGCAGGCAATACAGTCAAGATTGGAGGTGTAGCTCGGTAGAGCAGGCAATACAGTCACGATCTGAGGTGTAGTTCAACAACATGGTTATGTGGCTTAACTTTGTGTTCCGCCATATACAATGGAATTGGGTCTCCCCCGTCACCGGAAGGTGTTATTTGGGTATTGACGGGTATTATTTTATTAATCCATATTTTCGGTGACGTGTTGCGTATATGGGTTTGTTTACCCAAGATCTGTGGGTTGTGTATTATGTCCGCCCACGTTTAGGGTGTTTCGCGAAGTGAAATCTTATTTCTAGTTATTATAAATTGAGAGTTTTCTCACCGTTTACGTTTTGGGTGAGTTTGGGGATAAAATGGTTTTACGAAAGAAGGGTCAAGTTGGGTTTCTTGTTTTAAAGGTGTTTTTGGGAAATGTTGTCGTTTGATATTTAAAGTAAATCTTTCGATTGTCCACGATTTAAATTGCATTCTTTCCTTTTAACAAATATATTTATTTCATGTTGTAAACTCTTGAACCCACTAGGCGTTAGCCTTACCTTTTTATTTGTCGGCATTTGCATCAGGTTCCGGATGGGGGAAGAGGTTCTATCGTTTTGGTGAAGTGTTGAGTGCTAGGAGTTTGTGCTTCGGTGAGTGGCTTAATGAAGTCTTCCGCTTAGTCGTTGAGAAGAGCAACTGTTTTTTTTGGGTTTTAGTAACACCCGACCTTGATTAGTCTTTATACGAGACTTGACCTATTATTTGTTGAAGTTAAATCTAGTGTTTTATTGGAAGTGACTCAAGTGATGAATTGTAGAATAGATTTTATACTTATTGGATGTTTAAATTAATGTTTTTAAATTAGTTGCTCTTTCCGAATTGAGGGTGTTACAAGTTGGTATCAGAGCTTAAGTTTGAGAGAATTAGGTATTGATTTTCGGATGCCTAGACTCAAACTAGCGTTCTTCTAAGTGATTGAAAGTGAAATTTCACCATTAGGTACCTTAGGATATGATATTTTAAGGTTGATTGAGTCGTTAGAAACGGGAAACTTGTCGAGGATGGCTAGGATAATCATGTACGGTACGTTCATAATGGCACCTGGCCAGTGTTATGGTGAACCTACATTTACATGGGTATACTTGAACTGCCTTGGTGTGATGACCGTTGGGGTAGAGAGGAAGTTTCTGAGCGAGTGACCGATAGAAGAATTGATGTTTATAGCATTGCCATATTGGAGTGATGGTTAAGCACGACGAGTGCATTGAGTTGACCATTTTGGATCGGAGTTGTTGGTGGAATTAGAATCATAGACTTATCGAGTTGAATTTTTTTCGAGAAGAAATTTGTATGTTAACCGAATAAGTGTGATTATTTCTTTAAGATGTTGAACATCCGGATGACGATAGTATGATTATGAGATTGAGGAGCATGGTTCTAAGACATTGTGATGCCGACAAAAAGTCATGCACGAAATTATTTCTGAAACGAGTTTACACCAATTACTTTTCATTCTTTCCGAATCATGAAGTGAAATATATTATGAGATTTTGGAAAAATGTTTAGCATGCACCAGATTTTAATCGTGAGTTTAAACATGCATGAAATTTCTTATTGCACGTAGTTGCATCATCGTATTGAAAAACTCTTCATCCCCGTTTTGTGTCTACCGCTATTTTGATCATTGCGGTATGCATATTTTGTTATTAATTAAGTCTTGTGCAAGTGACTACAGTTTATGACTTTAACATTGGATCTCCTCCACATATGTTAAAGTTTTGGATGAAGAGTTATCTTCCACCATTTTGGAGATTGAGTTTCATATAGAATCTTATTCCGAGCGATTTTGTGAATTTAAGGTGGTGATTTTAATGGCGTCCAGTTGTGTCGTTTTTTTTCTCTTGGGTTCTTATATGAGCGGTTTGGTTGCATATAGTATGCATGTCTGTCTTAGTGGGTGTTTTCACCATTGTGTTTTAGCCCATGTCCTAGAGCGACAAAAGCATATTGTTGATTTGGCTTTGAACTTGAGAACGACGTAAATTATTTTACCTTTTAACCAAGGTGCATACACATGTCACAATGCAAGTTTTGTGAGATACCTGGCGCATGCAAGTCCAGTTGTGGAATGCTTTTCCGTGTGAGTTTGTGGAGTTTTATGAAGTATTAATTTTATAACGCTTTGCTATGCGACAGGGAACTATGAAATGTGTAGACTTTAATTATGTTGCATGTAAATTTATAAGTTTATTTAGCGTCGAGTCTCATGCAAGGTTTGTTGAAAAATGACACTTTATTTTGCATGGCGGTAAAAAGGGGAAAGTCCTAAAACTTTAACATTTTTAGACATATTGCTGTCTTATGCTTTTACGTTGGGAAACAAAAATATTGATACCATTTAATTTTAACGTTGGTGAATTTATGAAAATTCAATGGGGTTTTTATGACGTCTTATTGCGCGATATTTTGAGTCGCGTAGATAAAATTTTGGAACGTGAATGCTTGCATTATTGTGTGCGTTAATTTATGAGTTTTGTTTAATACTTTATCTCATGCGAGTCTTGCACCCATATTTTTACAACCGTAAGGGGCATTTTGAAAATCTTAATGTCGCATGATTACATCTTGAGTTGCTCATATGTGCATACTTTTGGGTTAAATTTGATTTTCACTCGCGTGAGTAAATATGTGATCGATTTATGTTGTCTCGTATTAAACTTTTAATCTAAACGTGCTTCGATTGTTGACTTTACTATCATAAATTTTCCGCGATGCATCAATTGAGTTATCGGCTTACATGTCGTTGTAATCACTGTTTTGGACAAGTGTGTTTTATTGGTGCGGTCCAAAGTTTGAACTTGATTTAAAAATCAATCACATTCCTATCGTTTTGCTGAATTTGGGAACTAAACTAACGTATATGGGCCTTGTTGGGGATTTTATCCTCCGATGTTTTGTGGTTTAAAGGAAAAGATTTTAAAGTTGAAATTGTGAATTTCTCTTTTGGAGTTGTACTAACATTTTGTTGCACATGTTGTAGTACAGAAATTTATTTTCACATACATAGTGTAAATTGATGCATGCTAGGACCTTGGTAGTCCATTTGAAAATTTTGTTGTGCATCTTTTGTTATTGTCATTATTAACGTAAGTATTGATCAAACGGATTTTGAAATAATCTTATAGGCGTAGCATTGGTGATCACTTTGCACACCTACCGAGTAAACGGTAGTAGCTTTTTACGCGTATGATTAAATGTTATGGAACTTCTGCTTTGAAGGTTTTATAAAGTTTTAAGTTGGCATAATTGTTGAAAATCTTGAACTCATTAGGGCTATAGATTTAAAACCCTATCTTGAAAAGAGTTGTGATTAGGGACTAGAGGAGTCCTTGGGAATTGAAGCGTCGGATGAACCGACTTGTGTTCAGTCTTGAATTTTGGGCTTCAGTTTTTGGATCTGTATGCGCATGAATAATTGAGGTATTAGATTATGTCTTCTCGGATAATTAAGAGGCGTCTTTCTGCTTCGGTAAATCTGCGAAATAAGGTCTCTTGTGACTATTTTATGTATGGTTGGATTTGATTTGATAGGTTGATAGTCCGTTTGACGTCATGATCTATGTTGGCGGTGTGTCGCCTTAATAGTTTTTGTGAGCAAAGGAAATATTATGGTCCGTGTGTTGGAAATGTAAGATCGGGAATCTTAGTACCCTGCTAGGTGTCAACTTTATTACGTCAATGCGTCTGGAATGAAATTTTGGGCGGGATGTCCACGTTTCGATATCGCCATTTCGGTTTAGGCGTTGACTTGTTTCCCTAAAGTAATTGGATCTTGGAATGATTGGGAGTACCCCCGTTAGATCGTCAGAAATGTTGACCTCTCGCCGATTGAATTAAAAAGAGGGTAGATATTGGTAATCAAGTATCGAGGTGTATAGGTTCCCCGTTGTGGTAGAGATCTTATTAAGGGAATGTTTTGAGGTGGAGAGTAGATCGGGGTGAGTGATAGCCGGATCAATATTAATCTGCTACCTAGAGAGTGTATTGGTACGCCTCGAAAGGACGACGTTGTCAATATCAAGAACCGAGCATTATGAATTTTGGAAATTCTTTGGAAGTTTGGTGTCGATCATTGGTTTTAGGTTCAGAAACATGTAGGTCTGAACTGAATTGGACGATGAGAAGTTGAGGTTGCAAATTACCCTTGAGGTAATAAGTGTCACCTAAGGTTGGGAGACGACCGCAGCCTTGTGGGTAAAGGTTACTTTAGTGAGTTAAGTGTTCGCTCGAATATGAGTGTAATGTGCCCATGAGGGGCGGCTGACGTGAGTATCAACATAAGGATTATGATAGTGGTTCTGGAAAATGAATTAAGGACAATCTATCCTGCAGGCAATGTTTCAGGGAAACCCGTAAGGTTGGGAGCATTGTAACACCCGTAATTTTCGGTAAGTAAATGTCACCCGGGCGTTTGGTATCTTGAAAATGGTGGGATTTTGTTGGGGAAGCATTATCTAACGACCCTTGGAGTATCGGGGAGTATTGGCATTGAAAAAGTTGAGTTTCGGGGCTGCGGAAAGGTCCAACCACAATGCCCGGCGACTATGATAGTGTCATAGTCGCACTGTCACAGTCGCAGGCAAGAAACAGGAGGAGGGGGAGAACCAGTGACAATGCCCTGGGCATTATCGCATGGCAATGTCGCACCAGGGCTGTTGGAGGATGTCAAATACGGGGTTTAGCTCATTTCATCATTTCTCACTTCTCACTTCCTCCCCAACTCTCCCAAAACCCTCCCAAGACCCATATTCTTCATCCATGGTGTTTTGGAGTTCTAAATCCTCAAGCTTTGTTGTAACTTTAACCTACCAAGTGTATGGATGGAAGCTAGATAACAAGGGTCTTCATCTTCAACCTCAAGCTCCATTTTAGGGGTTTCTAGCTTTTTCGTCAAAACTTAAGTGGGAAGTGTATCCCTTCCATTTCTAAACCTTAAAATAAGTTATAAATGCTCCATTTATGGTTTTCTAGTGTTTGATTTCGCTATTTTCGGTTTGGAAGATTTTGGAGAATTTTGGGTCAAAAATTAGGGTTTTGGCCAAATGGAGGTTTTGATGTAAAGTATTTGGGGATCGATTCTAAATGGTTGAATATGTTTATTAATGGGTGGAAACTGGTGACTCTAGGTTTTTGGAAGTTTTGGACTTGAAGATTCAAGTTTCTTCAAAGGAGCTCAAAGGGGGGTAAAATCTAGATTTTGCCTACATCTAGCAAGGTGAGTTCAAGTTGATTTGTGAAAACGGTGTGCATGCCAAAATGATTATTTTAAGTGTTTGTATTTTACATTAAAATGTTAACTGCTGATAAGTTTGGTTATTTGGAAGTATTTAACTTTGTAAACGTATTAAACACCCATCTTGGGGATTTTTGAGTATGTTGTTAAATGCATCGAAATGAAAATGAGTTGATGGCTCATTTACCTAAATGGAAAGTATTGGGTAATAATGCATTGTTATTATTGTTGGTATTACGTGTATTTTGTATCGGGAAATGTTTTTAAAATACCACCGTGTAAATCATAGGCGTTTGGTCTTTCCCAACTTTGCAAACGTTTATGAACTTATGAACCTTGGGTTTTGGGAAAAGATGTAACTCAAGTATTTTATTGAGTAAACCGGTGATATTGGTATTTAAATGATTTATTGTATGGGTATAAACCTCGTGTGTAATTGTAATTTAAATGTGTGTCATGGGACATTTTGGAAAGGGTAAATGAGATTATAAACTTGTTTGGAAAATGTTTTATGTTGGAGTTTATTTCATTTAGTTGAAGCATGTGTTTGCATAAATGCGGTCATTGCATTTTATTGCATTTTATGGATTTTAGCATATGTCGTTTGATTGGTTGAGCTTAAGGCTCAATTTTTGGCTTTGTCGGGTAATGGGGACTTTTGTCCGGTTTCAATAACTTAAAGTGGAGCTTTAGGTGTGAGTTGCATTTATTGCACATTATTTTGGAAAATACATGTTTTGAGTGCGTATGTCATTCATTTGGAGTCATGTATTTTAGATTGTAATGAATTGGATCCATAGGCATGTAAGTCGGTCGTGTTTAATGGTGAGGACCCTTGGGATTCTCATTTCGGGAAATAATGTCATGTTGGCATTGGTGTCGTCCTGGTTGTTTGGTGAAGAGGAACCTTTATAGGTTGTACTTCGGGACCATTGGGTCTTGTGTTTGGATGTCTAATTCTTGTGCACGAGGTTAGACATCGAGAGTTATCAAGTAAAGAGTTGAGGCTCCTATCATGAATGTTAGGGAGTAGGCACTAGGGGTCGAATGAGTACCCTGAGGATGAAACTCCGCTAGAGACCGAACAGGTAATAAGATCGTGTATCCTTGAGGTGTAGCTCGGCGGAGCAGGCAATGGGGGATACGGTGTTTGGGACTCGAAATAAAGTCCGACTGGAGGTCTAGCTCGACGGAGCAGGCACTACAGTCATGACTGGAGGTGTAGCTCGGTAGAGCAGGCAATACAGTCACGATCTGAGGTGTAGTTCGACAACATGGTTATGTGGCTTAACTTTGTGTTCCGCCACGTACAATGGAATCGGGTCTCCCCCGTCACCGGAAGGTGTTATTTGGGTATTGACGGGTATTATTTTATTATGCATATTTTCGGTGACGTGTTGCGTATATGGGTTTGTTTACCCAAGATCTGTGGGTTGTGTATTATGTCCGCCCATGTTTGGGGTGTTTTGCGAAGTAAAATCTTATTTCGAGTTATTATAAATTGAGAGTTTGCTCACCGTTTACGTTTTGGGTGAGTTTGGGGATAAAATGGTTTTACGAAAGAAGGGTCAAGTTGGGTCCCTTGTTTTAAAGGTGTTTTTGGGAAATGTTGTCGTTTGATATTTAAAGTAAATCTTTCGATTGTCCACGATTTAAATTGCATTCTTTTCCTTTAACAAATATATTTATTTCATGTTGTAAACTCTTGAACTCACTAGGTGTTAGCCTAACCTTTTTATTTGTCGGCATGTGTATCAGGTTCCGGATGGGGGAAGAGGTTCTATCGTTTTGGTGAAGTGTTGAGTGCTAGGAGTTTGTACTTGGGTGAGTGGCTTAATGAAGTCTTCCACTTAGTCGTTGAGAAGAGCAATTGTTTCTTTTGGGTTTTAGTAACACCCGACCTTGATTAGTCTTTATATGAGACTTGACCTATTATTTGTTGAAGTTAAATCTAGTGTTTTATTGGAAGTGACTCAAGTGATGAATTGTAGAATAGATTTTATACTTATTGTATGTTTAATTTAAAGTTTTTAAATTAGTTGCTCTTTCCGAATTGAGGGTGTTTCAGTCTGCAATCATGTCTCGTGATCTTCTGAGCATGGGTTCGAAATCTAACCCTCCAGTTCTACAAGCTGATGAGTACCCTCAGTGGCGGAAAAGAATGATCAATTTCTTGAACAATCAAGACAAGAAATTGATGAATTCTATTATAGATGGTCCTCACTTTCCGCATGTTACTGTCGCCAGGATTCCAGCTACAGACACAAATCCTGAAATATCTGAGTGAATTGTGGCAAGAGACCCCATTTAGTACAATGAAGTGGACAAAGAGCTTTTTGGAGGAGATGCTACCGGGTTGACAACCTAGAATCAGCCAAGGATATCTCGGATGAGCTAGAGAAGCGGTTTTTGGGTTCAACAAAGTCAATAAAGACTAAGAGGAATCAAAGCATCAATGCTTATGAAGGCTTTAAAGCAAAGGAAGGGGAATCTCTGAGGGAAGCATACGACCGCTATAACATCATTTTGAACGATCTGAGACGGAACGGAGTGCAAAAATCTGAGTCTGAGATTAACTACAAATTCATTAAGAATCTCCAACCAGAGTGGGACGTCTACACTATACAAATGCATATCAACAAGGATATGGACGAAGAGAAACTTAAAGATTTGTTATGTGCTTTAAACCAGCATGAAGATAAAGTGAAAGAACAAGCTGCAGTGAATAAGGAATTATCTCAACTCAAAGACAAGCATAAAAAGGTTGAGGATTCCTTGGCACTTTTGGCTCAGGGTAAGGGAAAGTTGATGAAGACAAGTTCTGGTTCATCAAAGTGTCTAAAGAAGAAAGCCCTAGTGACAAGCTTGATTGATACTTCAGACAGTTCAGATGAGGAGACAGTAGAAGAGTCAGAGGATGATGAGCTGACAGAGTTTGCAGAAAAACTTGCACTATTGACTTCGAGCTTTCATAAGAGATTTGGGAAGAAAAAGTTCTATAACAAGCCGAAGTATGACTCTTAAAAATCTAGCAAGTTCAGAGGCAAGTATGAAAAGGAGAAAGAGAAAGAGATAGAGAAGAAATAGGAGAAGAAAGAAGAGAAGAGAGAAGAGAAAGAAAAGGAGAAGTCAGACAAGTGCTTCAATTGTGGTAAATTCGGACACTTCATCAGAGATTGCCCAGTAAAAAGGGTAAAGAACTACGAATACTACTCAAAGAAAGCCCAACTTGCTAAGGACATGGAGAAAGGTAAAGCACTGAAAGTTGAGGAGGAGATCTGGTTCGAGTACTCTGATGAAGAAGAGGATGAAGTTAAAGTGAATCTGACTCAGGTGCATTACAACCTGATGGCACACCTGAACGAAGAGTCAGATTCCGATGTAAATTCTTTGTCTGACAACTCTGATTCTTATTGTGATAATGATGAAGTGTTGAACTTGATGTCCCAGTCAAACTCGATGAACTCTGAATTTTTAAAATTGAAAGAAAATTTCAAACAACAAAAGAGTACAATTCAAGGACATCAAGATCAAGCACTGATCTATAAGATATTGGCTGAAGAAAGAGAAGAAGAGAAAAATGTTCTGAAATTGGATAAATCAAAACTTCAAACTAAAATTTCTGAATTACAAAAAGATATAGTTATATTAAAGGATAAGAATCTTGATCTAACACTTCAGTATGACATTGTTTTGAAAGACAGGACTGAATCTTACACCAAGATTAAGGAATTGGAAGATCTTAACTTTAAGAGAGGTCAAACAGAACAGATGTTGAAGATTTTGACTAATAATAAAAAAGACACCAGATTTTACAAGTCAAAACCTGGTTTGGGTTTATCAGATGTGGATGTTTTGAAAAAGGCACCCGAAAATCTTTACAATTTTAAAAAGTCGGGTGATGAACCTATTATTTTAATACCCCACATTCTGGAAACTTTTGTCAAACCAGAGACTTCTTTGCCTGAATCTCCTAAGATGAAGAAGGAAGAATCAGTGGAAGTCAAGCCAGATATTAAAACTGACTCAGAAACTCAGGATTTTAATTTAGTTAAATTTTCATATGATGAATTAAATTCTTCTTACGAAAGTAAAAAGAATTCATTTGTTGAATATGAAAATATTTTTACAACAAAACCTGAGTCTTCTAAAGTCAGTTCAAATTCTGACTCAACTGAAACTATTCTAACCTGTTCAATCAAAGAAGATAAGGATGAAGAAGTAATCTCACACACGCCTGTTTCTGTCAATTCTTCCAAATTTACTGACCTCGAGCATCAAGAAGCGTTGGAAAAATTGATGAGTTGGAAAGGCAGATTTCACATCTCAACAATCTAATTATTGAATTGGAAGAAGCCAATGAAAATTTTGGAATGGAACTAGAGTATAGTTTTATTCAAAATGAATCTTTGCAAAAAAAGACCAGGAGTCTAGAATCCAAAATTTTCAAACTCTCTAAAGGCAAAGAAGCTTGTATTGATCTAGATGCTTCAATTTCCATAAATCAAAGTATAGAGATTAAGTCCAAGTCTATTAATGAAAAAGGTAAATGTTCAAATTCTTCATCCATTAATGTTTCTAAATCTGATTGTGTTTCAAATGAAAAGTTGAAGAAAGAAAAGAAGACTAAAGTGGACAAGATTGTGAATGATTTTGATAGATGTGAATGTAATAGAGTAGCCACTGCTTGTAATGATGTTTGTCAACAAAGTTCTAATAAAACAAAAACATTTTCTTAAAAAGAGTTGTTGACACAAGCTGCTACTTGGTTGCAATGTTCATACTCTCTTAATAGTTCATTTTCTTTGAAACCCAAGTCTTCAAAGAAAAAGAAAAATATCCAGTTTAAGAACAAGAAATCTTCTGATCATTCTAAAGTCAATAAAGCTTAAATTTATTCTGTTAAGAAGAAAAACAGTGATTTTCATATAAATAAAATAACTGATGTAAAGTTTGTGTGGAAGTGGATTCCCAAATCTAAACATCAAACACAAACTTTATCAAAAGGACCTAGATTTGAGTGGAGAACTAAAGGGTTATCGACTAATTTGAAAATTGTTAAGGATACTAACAAGAAAGGACCCATATTCATATGGGTACCTAAATCTATGTGATTGTTGATTTCAGGCGTGTCATGTGTGGATCATTGACTCTGGAGCTTCAAGACACATGACAACGCACAAGCACCTGTTGTTCGACTATGTAGACCATTATGCAGGTTCAGTTAATTCTGGGAATGAAATGAAAGGATACGTCAGAGGTTACGGCACAATCAGAAACAACATGATTTCAATCTCTAAAGTACTGTACGTGGAGGGTTTGGCTTACAATCTATTCTCGATCAGTCAGTTTGTAGAGAAGAAATGCAAGATTGAATTTGATGCTGAGTATTGTTATATCAAAGATCAAAGCAGAGCAGAACTAATCAAAGCTGGAAGAATGGGGTTATTATATGGTGTTCACTTTCCAACACTTAAAGCATCAAAGCGTGCGAGTTGTTACTATTCACATCACTTCACACACGTAACGTCTTGCGAGTTAATGATTCGCGCACGATACTGCTTGCGAGTTTCACACTTTGCGCACATCGCTTCATGCGCGAAGTGCACACACGGCCTTGCCTTCTTTGTGCGGCAAGTACATTTTCTTAGGTCTGCGCGAAGTGAGTCAACCATTCATATCGTGCCACGTGTATGCGACTTCTCAGAGTATAAATTCATAAGTTTTCTAGTATTCGACTCACTTCTCTCAGACTGACTTTGCGAGTTCTTCACTTAGTGACTTTTTCTCTCTCGACATTTATTTGCGACTTTTAGATTTCTTCGATCTCAAAGAGGTTTCAGTATAGGTTTTTGATTACTAATGTTTGTTTTTTGTTTTATAATATGCTTCGATTCTTTTATTGTTGTTTTTCAGTGTTCGATTTCATCTTTTCTAGGGTTTCTGTGTATTTGATTTTTGTGACTGTTCATATGACCTGAACTTGATAATATTATTTTGAATGTGTTCTTATAAAATGATGTTTGTATTAATGTTTGAGCTCGATTTCTATCTGGGTTTGTTGTTATATTGATGATTTGCAGGGATACCTCGACTTTTGGACTCTTTTGGACTCGATTAGATGAACTGAACTCTATTGAACTGTTGGATTCATGTTGACCTACTTTGAACCCAAAATCTTGGACTGTCATCTTGAATATCTTAAACTTAAAACCTAATTGGACATAACAATCGAAAAACATCAAATTTAATGGGTAAAAATTTTGAATTTTGGTCTTTAAAAATTCAAATATTCGGATGAACAATTTTCTAAGTATTATGAATGTTCTTGAAGTCATTACTTGTTCATGCGAGTTTTTTACTTAGGTTTGTTTAAAGTCTCAATCAATACAGTCTTCTCAACAATAACATTGTTGAGTTTCAGTATTGCTAGGTTTTTCTTTTCAATGACACCTTTTTCGCGTTTGAGTTTAGACTGCAAATCCTGAAGTTCAACCATCATGGATTGCATTCGTGAAAGAAAATCAGATTCAGTCGTATCATTTACCTCATCAGAATCCTCTTCATCGGAATCTTTCTCAGCTGTCTTTTATCCCATCAATCACATATGAGTAGTCTCTTCTCTTTCACTCTCAGAATCGGTGACATCCAACCCATGATCGTCCTCAGCCATTAGAGTCCAACCCTTGGACCATTTTAATCTTGTAATAATCAGAATTCTTCACCTTAGGCTTCATGCAATCTTTGGCAAACTGGTCGTTCTTGCCACAGTTGTAGCACTTGACTGGCTCAGACTCTTTCTTCTCCTCGTACCGATTCACATACTTCTTCTCTTCCGGCTTCTTCTCCTCAAATCTCTTCTTTCCTTCTACTCGCTCTTTATGCTCAAAATTTCTTGAACCTAAAGAATACCTTCGACTGTTTAACCCGGTCTTCTTGTAGAACTTTTTCTGGAAGGCCCTGGTCAGTAAGAGCATTGCTTGCTTCAAATTCTCACCGTCATCAAATTCAGAATCATCACTTTCCTCTTCCTCAGACTCAGACACAATTACTTTCTTCTTTTTCTTTAGACTTACAAACCTCTTTTCTTTTCTCTTCATCACCAAAGCAACTGGATCAACTACTGGTTTGTCTGCTTTCTTCTTTTCAGCTCTTATCTCCTCTACCTCTTCCTCATTCTGGCGAAGAGTCTCATAGACCTCATGCAAAGGAATCTCATTTATACCTTGAGCTATTTCAACTGGCGAGTAAATCTTTTCCATTATGGTTGTAAGATACTCAGAAAACTTCACATTCAGCTCAATCTGAGATTTCTTCACTTTATTCTTGCTTAGCTCATTCAAAAAAGTGACAAATCTGTCATAAGTAGTCTCTAGACTCTCAACTTCCTTTGCTTTAAATTCTTCATAGCTGTTAAGGCAATTAGAGACCTTCAATTGATTTCCTATCTTTTATCCCAACATTATCCTCTCTAGCTGATCCCACATCTGTTTACCAGTAGCTTTATGACTATCAATCTTTACATAAATCTCATTCGGTGTCCCTTGAAGTAGAAAATATTTTGCCAATCTATCAGCTTTGTACCTTTTTCCTGTTCATCAGTAAACTGATTTGGATCCATTTCATACTCAGCTATGTGAGCCTCTTCTCCATCATCTTTTGTAGTATGAATCTTAGTTGGAGGTTTCATGGGACCTTCTTTCAATTACAATCTAATATACATACCAATATCATTTCGATAAATGAAATCCAAAAATCTATCCTTCCACTGTTCGTATTCTCCTTTGAATAGCACCAGTGGTTTGACGTCAGTTCCAATAGCAAGAGCATCACTTGAAGTCATCTTGATGAATACACAGATCTTTAAACACGAAATCAGAAAATTTCAAAAATTCCTGAAAAACAGTCAGAAAATGACTAAGTATGGAATTCTCACGTAACAAAGATCACTGTTCGCACCACACTAGATGATCTTTTCGCACACAGAACAAAATTCGTACACCAAAGGATACGAAAATCAAGCATTACACACACTGCTTGATGCAGATTCAGAGTTTTTGCACGTACAAGGATGCAAAATTCTAACTTTACGCACGAAGGTGGATGCGAATTTCAACTTTTCGCACGAAGAAGGATGCGAAATTCTGACTTGTAAGTTTCAAACCTCCAAAGCATTTCGCATAAAAGAATTGTACGAATTCTACACTTAGCCAAATTAGGAGTTCTCAACTTCTCGCAATGGTACGATTCCAGACTTAGAAAACTTCAAGTTTTCATTATACGAATTCTATTCTTTTCGCATGTAGTGAGATGCGAAATCTCACTTTTCGTATCAAGAAGGATGCAAAATGTTCCCTTAGAAATACAATTTCCAACTTTTCGTATCTCGAACAATGCGTGTTTCTACTTTTCGTACACTGAGCAATGTGAAATCCTCTCTTTACGTATCCTTCCTTGGCTATTTCACCAAACAAAGGTCATGCGAATTCTTGAGATGCGAGTTCTTCATATCTCGACCCAAAAATTTCAAACTCATTCCAAATTCGATTCAAATCACCAAATTTGATTTTGATACTTCACCAATTTGCTCTAGATCACTTTTCGAACAGGTTACAAACACTTGATTACAACAAAAATAACAAAAATTACAAAATTGATCAAGAACACAGTACGACTTTACAACTCGAACCAAAAACCAATATAAATCCATATTCACACAAACAACTGTGAATTGGACATTATGATCAACATAAAACTTGTTCTAGACAATGATTCGAATACAATGAATCAATTACAACTCCAAAAACACTACAACAAATCGAAAATGTTACTTGAACAGTGTGTGTGTGTGCGAGTTCTTGAAATTTTCGATCAACTTCTTTGATCTTGAACATGAGTTCTGACTAAGTGCATGCTCTGATACCAATTGTGTGTCCCAATTTGTGCAACTCGAATCAAGATAACAACAAGAAATGATTCCAAAATGATATTTCAATTCGACTCAACAATCACAGATTACAATCACTCTGATATGTAATATTTCTCTCTCTAAGAAAACTCTCTATAATTTTTCCTTATGATTCTACTAACAAAAGAGTACTTATACCCCTAAGGATTACAAATATAAAAACTTTAAGCTAACTAAGCTAATACAATGACTTTAGAAGACTTTGACTTTCCACATAAAGAAGCTTTGACTTTGACTTTGCTTGAGGGTTGACTTGAGCTTTGACTTTTAATTCCTATGATCTTGGATCCAACATATTTATGCGCTATTAGAAATAACGATGCTTTCATATTAAATACACTTCATTTGAGGATATGTGATTTAAATAACATAGTTTCAATCTTTATCGTTTTATATTAAAGACAAAAATTGTTTGAACTCACTAGGCGTTAAGCCTAACCTTTTTATTTGTCGACATATGTATCGGGTTTTTATTGGTAGCAACACCGTGGAGTGTAGAGGCTAGTTAGACGCATAAGAAGAATTTAGCTATTCAGGAACATCTTCTGTATTTCGGAATAGCGGCTGTAATTGGGTTTTAGTGTCACCCGACCTTGATCTAGACTTTATGTAAGGTTTAGTTTTCCATATTATTGATGTTAAATCTAGATTTTCTTTTGAAGAAATCAAATACTGATTATTATATGAATTTATCCTTCATTTGAAGTTTTATAAGTTCAGTGCCAAGGCGGACGAAGGGATCTTCATTGGTTATTCCTCGACATCAACTGCATTCCGTGTTTATCTGAAGAAGTCAAAGACGGTGATTGAAAGCATCAACGTCACGTTTGATGAAGAGTTGGCTTCTGAACAACACAGTTCAGAACCCGTTATAACCGGAGTACTAGCTTCTCGGCAACTCAGTCCAGAACCTGTGTCTCAACAGAATAAATCAGATGAAGCATCAACGTCAACTAATAATATATCTGATTTAGACTTATTATTTGAATTGTTTTATGATGAATTTCTTGGATCCAATGTAAAGAAATCTGTTATGGTTGACAGGATGGAAGATGTTAGAGCATAAATATGTTTGATACAAGATCAAGAAGACTGAAGGTCAAAGTTCAAGAAAGTCAAAGCTGAAAGAAAGTCAACTCTCATCAAAGTCAAAGTCTTTTGTAATAAAAGTCAATGTATTGTATTTGTATTTTGTTTTTCCTTGTTTTAGTTGTAGATATAAATAGTCTTGTATTTCTGTTGTGGTGGTGAGTTGTACGAAGAAGTCATTGAGAGAGAGAAAGTTCGTTTGAGAGAGACCTGTAGACAGAGAGAGAGTTCTAGATAGAGAAAGTTTGTAATCTTGAATTTGAAAGTGAAATCAAACAGGTAATTGATTCTTGTTTGTGTTTTGTTTGATTAATCATGTTTAAGAACTAGAATCTGGGAATAACAATTGGTATCAGAGCAAATCCAAATCGAAATCAGATCAAGAAATTCAAGAAAGTTTGGTTCGACACTGTGTTCTTGAGCCGAGAATCGAATTTCGAGTTTTTGTGTGTATTTGGAGTTGTAATCGATTAGGTTTTGTTCATATAGCATAATTGATCGAGTCTGTGTAGGTAATTTCAAGAATTGCACTGTAATCGATCTTTGATTTTGGTTTTTGTTGAGTTTGAAGTTCACGAGTCGAGAGCACTGTATTCGAATCAATTTGTATTGTTTTGTGTATTTGATCGAAATTAGTTGTTAGAATTGTATTCTAGATGTTTAGGAGAGCAAATTGTCAAATTTTTGTACTGTAATTCGAGATCTAGAGTGGTATTTGGTGAAATCTTGTTCAATTTTTGAAGTTTGCGCAAGATCCAAACTTTGCGCAAGTTCGTGGAGGTTTGCGCAAGTTCATCTGAGGTTTGCGCAAGTTTTATCGAGAATTCATCAAGTGTTCTTTATTGAGGTTTGCGTACTCAACATGAAACGCAAAGTAAGCTTTGCGTATTCAACGAGTATCGAGAAGTGATTTTTGCGTATTCAACGTGAAACGAAAAGATGAAGATTGAGTTTGGATCGAAAAGTCCACTTTGCGCAATCAGTGGGTTAAAAGAAGTTCATGTTTGCGTATTTCACATGTCCCGCAAAGTAAACTTTGCGCAATACACTTGTCACGTAAAGTGAGCTTTGTGCAAGTAACTAGACACGCAAAGCTATTTCACACACAAGACTTGGTTTACCTATTCAGAGTGACACGCAAAGTGTGGTTTGCGTATTCAGAGTGACACGCAAAGTGTGGATTGCACATTCAGAGTGTTACGCAAATCTTGTTTTACTTAGAATTTTTTTTTCTTAGAATTTCTCAAAACTGTAATATGGCCTTTAATAGTAATATTGCCCCTTGACCCCACACGCTAACCGGGTAGCGGGACCCCCGTGCTAAGTCTGCGGAGGGGGACAAAATTCTGATTGTGATCAAAATTTCTGAATTTCTATTTCAAGATTTCTTGTATTTTTGTGATTTCATATTTTGGACTAACGATCAGTTCTAGTTTCTTATTTCATATATTTTTCAAACAGGTTTAATCAACATGACTTCTAAAGATGCTCTTTCCATTGGCACTGATGTCAAGCCTCCTGTACTGTTCAAAGGAGAATACGAACAATGGAAAGACAGATTCCTTGATTTTGTGGACTGTCACACAAATGGAGAAAATATTCTTCTGTCCATCATGGAAGGTCCTATGGTACCAATCACAGTTCAAATACCTGATGATGACTCATCTAATAGTGAAGATGGTACTGAGGAAAGAGAACAGAAAATGAAAACAGTTCCAGTAGAGTATAGTCAATATTCAGAGGAACAGAAAAGCCGATATAAAGCAGACAAACAAGAAAGAACTCTTCTTCTTCAAAGTATCCCGAATGACATCTACGTCAAAATAGACAGCTACAAGGCAAATGCTAAGAAGATGTGGGATCAGTTGCAGAAAATGATGATGGGATCTAAAGTAGGGAATCAGATGAAAGTGGCTAACTGTATCAACAGTTATGAGGAATTCAAAGCCAAAGAGAATGAGAGCTTAGAAGATACTTATGAACGGTTTGTCTTGCTGTTAAATGAATTATCAAAGAACAAAGTGAAAAAGAAGCAGCTTGAGAACAATGTCAAATTTCTGAGTATCCTACAACCAGAATGGAAGAAGCATACGCGTAGGATGAAGCAGATGAAGGATCTGAATGACATACCGTTACATGAGGTTTATGAGACTCTGAGGCAAAATGAAGAAGAAGTGGAAGAGAAAAGAGCTGAGAAAAAGAAGGCAGAAAAAGTTCTTGATCCTATTGCATTGGTAGCCGGAGAGAAGAAGAAAGAAAAGAAAGAGAAGAACAAAAAGAAGAAAGTGCTTACAAGTTCTGAATCTGAATCTTAATCAGATGGTGATGATGGAGAAAGTCTCAAACAAGCCATGCTTTTACTGACCCGAGCTTTCCAAAAGAAATTCTACAAGAAGCCGGGATCCAATTCTCAAAGATATTCTTCATCCAGCTCTAAGAACCATGAGCACCGAGAAAGAATGGAAGGAAAGCGACATGAAGAGAACCGGTATATGGAAAGGAAGCCGGAAGAAAGGAAGAAATTTGTGAATGATTACACCGTTGCTGAAAAGCCAGCAAATGATCCAATCAAATGCTGCAACTGTGGCAAGATTGGACATTTTGCTAAAGATTGTCAAAAGCTAAATGTTCGAAACTCTCGGTATTATCAGAACAAACTGCTATTGGCCAAACAGCAAGAAGCAGGCATAGCATTAATGGCTGAGGACGAATTTTGGTTGGATCATTCTGATCAAGAGGATGATAAAGAGAAGGAAGAAACTGCTCATCTCTGTCTAGTGTGAAAAGAGGTCAAGTATGACGAGTCAGATGACGAGACAGCTGATGAGGTATTAAACTTAACTGAAAAAGATTTTATAACCAAAATGGAAGCTATGATGGTTGAGCTTAATGATCTTCAAGTAAAACTGAAGAAAAAAAAAGACAGAGTTGCTAAAAGAAACAATAAGATCTTTGAGCTTAATAAGTCTGTTATTGGGAACAAAGATCTAATTGATTCTTTACGCAAGTCTGCTTCTAATTCTAAACTTCAAGTAGATTGTTTTGAAAAGAAGATTTCTAATTTTGAAGTTAAAATTTCTAAGTATGAGTTTGAAAAGAAAGAATCTGCGCTAACTGTTCATAAATTGCAGGTTGAGAACAAGCTTTTGAATAAGAAGGTAAATGGTCTGGAAGCCAAACTCTATGCAAGAGGCCAAACAGATCAAACCATTTTTCTCAATGCACCTAACGAAGAGGCTGATGTTAAGGAAAAATGGGGACTTGGTTTTGAAAACCCCCATTACCTTAAGAAAGCCATCAGAAAACAACCAGCACTTTATAATTTTGATTTTCTTGCTTGTGCTGGTAAACATACTCATTAAAAACCCAAATTTGTTACCAAATTACCAGAAGAAGTTGAGGCCAAAGAAACTGAAAATAGAAAGAATGTTAAGAAAATGCAACTACCATTTAACTATGCAAAGTTAAATAATAGTTATCTTTCAGAAACACCAAAAGTTCTTTCAAACGACTATTTTGCTAGTTATTCTGTTTCTGAGATGAAGGCAAAACCTGCAATTGCCAAGGTTTATGTTCCTCCACTCATTCTTGAAAGAAAAACAGTTGAGTTGGAAAATGTTTTATCTGATGAAAAACTTTTGGTTGATATTCAACAAAGTGTATTTTCTACAGTTTTAAAGAATACGGTTTTTCAATCTACATCTACAAAGTGTTCTTAAGTTTCTAAGGCACCTCAAACTTCGTCTGATAATTTTGATGACTTATTTGAGTCTGCAAATGACTTTCTTAATTCTGATGATGGCTGCATAGAAGAAATTGATATGTTTGACTTCAATGCTTCTCTTCCTGATCATTCTACTTGTCTTATAAATCAAAAGGTGTTACCAAGTGTTACCAAGTGTTCTTAAAACTGATGAGTCATCAACTAAGGTTGGTGAATCAGTTTCTGTAACTGCTGATTACTATGCTCAAGGTAAGAAACATAAGAAACAGCGATTACAGAAACAAAAATACACCGGTACACAAAAGAAAAATCAATCTAAGAAATCTGCTTTTCCTAATAAATCTAAATCATTTGTTTCAGATATAAGCAAGAAAAGGTTGAAAGCTCGAACCGAATGGCGACCAAAAAGGAAGGATGATGAGATAGCTGAATCAGTTTCTGATAACTCTTGTAATAGATCAGTTAGTAGTGATAATGATGTAGTTGAACAACTTGCTTCACATAAACAAAACCTTGTAACTTCTTACAAGCGATATTCAATAAAGCAATTGATTCAATTATCTCCTATTACTACTAAATCTTATCATTATCGGAAAAATGATTTTGCTTATTCTCATAATTCTTCTGATTGGTTTGGATCTTATCATGTTTATTCTTCAAGAACAAATATTTTTAAAGGTTTTCAAAAGAACAGATGGTCCATTTTCAAATGGATACCAAAATCTTGTACTAATCTGTTAGGACCCGTTTTTAAATGGGTACCTAAATCTATTGTTTCCTGATTTCTCTTGCAGACCTGGCATATGTGGTACTTGGACAGTGGATGTTCCAAGCATATGACTGGGCAAAAAGCTTTATTTTCTAATTATATAGAGAAATTAAGTGGAAATGTCAGATTTGGAAACGATCAGCTTTCACCAATCTTAGGATATGGTGACATCATTCAAGACAACATAACGATAAGTAAGGTGAGTTATGTCGAAGGCTTGGGGAACAACTTATTCAGCATTGGTCAATTCTGTGATAAAGGGTTAGAGGTCAACTTCAAATCTAAGAGATGTTCGGTTCGTACTGAAGACGGCACAGAACTCTTAGGTGGACATCGAAAGACAAATCTCTATACCATCAATCTGTCCAAAGTTCAGATTTACAATCACGTTCGCTTAATGACAAAAGCATCAATGCAGCAAAATTGGCTTTGGCACAGACGTTTATCACACCTGAACTTTCGTTATATCAACAAGCTGGTCAGTGGGAAATTGGTAAAAGGACTTCCTGAGCTGAAATACGAGAAAGAACACTTATGTGCTGCATGTGAGAAGGGTAAGATGAAGAGAGCTCCGCACAAACCGAACCCTGAAACAAGCTCTAGTTCTCCGTTAGAATTGTTACATATGGATTTGTGTGGTCCAATGAGAACTCAGAGTTTTGGTGGAAAGAAATACGTGTTGGTTATTGTGGACGATTACTCAAGATACACATGGGTCAGATTTCTTCGATCAAAAGATGAGACGCCCGAAGTTCTCATTACTTTCTTAAAGACGACCCAAGTGAATATGCAAAGACATATCAAGTTTCTTCGAACAGACAACGACACAGAGTTCAAAAACAAGATTGTTGAAGAATATCTCGAATCGGTCGGGATATCACATCAGTACTCTGTTGCTCGTACGCCTGAACAAAATGGAGTAGTCGAATAGCGAAATTGGACGCTAGTTGAGGCCGCTCGTACTATGCTTAGCCAATCCGATCTACCTCTATTCTTGTGGGCAGAAGCTGTGTCGACTGCATGTCATACTCAACATCGGTCCATAATACACCGCCATTTTCAAAAGACTCCATATGAGCTGATCAACAATAGAACACCAACAATCAAGTATTTTCACGTATTTGGGTGTAAGTGTTTCGTGCTTAACGACAGAGAGTCTGAATAAATTTAGTGCTAAGGCGGACGAGGGTATCTTCATTGGTTATTCTTCAACATCGACAACATATCGTGTTTATCTGAAAAAGTCAAAGACAGTTGTCGAGAGCGTCAATGTAACATTTGATGAAGAAATGGCTTCTGAACAACTCAGTTCAGAACCCGTGATCACTGGAGTATTAGCTTCTGGGCAGATCAGTCAAGAACCTGCTTCTACAACGAATAATTCAAATAACGCTTCTACTTCTATTTCACATTTATCTGATTTAGATTTGTTATTTGAATTCTTTTATGATGAGTTTCTAGGTTCTAATGTATCTAAATCTGTTGTGACTGACAGGTCTGAAGACACAAGTTGCAATCATCCAGTCACTTCAGAAGTCATAACTAAACAAGAATTCCCCGTTCAGTCAGAAGCTCACATTCCTATAATTACTCCTACAGTTGAAGATATACAAGAAACTGTTGAGCCAGAAGTAACTGTTTCAGTTGGGTGTCATACATTGTCTACTCAACAGCTAGATTCTGTTGTTCCAACTGATACTTCTGCACCTGAAATTTCAACTGCAACCCCCCTTCCTATTATTCAAACTGAAGAGTCTGATAGTGGATTTCTAGATGATGATCATGTTCAATCAGTATCTACTCCACTCCCTCATGAGCACCGCTGGACCAAAGACCATCCTTTACATCAAGTAATTGGAGATCTTAACAAGCCTGTACAAACGAGGTCAACGACTCTTAATCAATGTATGCATGACTCATTCCTCAGTAAGATTGAGCCCACGCGAGTATCAGAGGCTCTTACTGATTCGGACTGGGTATCTGCCTTGCAAGATGAGTTAAATCTATTTGAAGCCCTAAAGGTTTGGAGATTAGTTCCAGAACCAGAAGGTAAAACCGTGATAGGCACTAAATGGGTATTCAAGAATAAAAAGGATGAAGATGGTATCGTTATAAGAAACAAATCTAGACTTGTTGCCAAAGGTTACCGGCAAGAGAAAGGCATAGACTACGATGAGACGTATGCTCCAGTAGCGCGCATAGAAGCAATCCGCATGTTTCTAGCCTATGCAACTCATAAGAATTTCACAGTCTTTCAGATGGATGTGAAAACAGCCTTTCTGAATGGCATTCTTAAAAAGGAAGTGTACGTGTCTCAACCAGAAGGGTTAGTCAATCCAGAGAAACCAGATCACGTCTACATCTTGGACAAAGCCCTGTACGGTTTAAAACAAGCCCCTCGAGCATGGTATGACGTTTTATCTTAATTCTTGGTCAAGTCTGGTTTTTCTAAAGGTAAGGTTGATACCACTTTATTCATCAAAAAGGAAAAAGCTGATATTATTCTTATTCAGATTTATGTTGATGATATAATATTTGGTTCTACTAATCCTAAATTTTGCAAAAACTTTTCTAACCTCATGGTGTCACGTTTTCAAATGAGTATGATCGGAGAGATGAATTTTTTTCTCGGATTACAAGTTAAACAGTTTTCGACGGGGATTTTCATTAACCAATCTAAGTACATTTTGGATATTCTTCGGAAATACAAAATGGAAAATTGTAAACCAATTGGAACCCCGATGGCACCAGGTACTAAGATTAGCACTGATCCTTCGGGTAAAAGTGTTGATGTTAGGACTTATAGAGGTATGATAGGATCGTTAATGTATCTTACATCTAGTCGACCAGATATTATGTTTTCAACATGCTTATGTTCTAGATATCAGGCTGCTCCCAAAGAATCCCATTTGGCTGCTGTCAAACGGATTTTTAGATATCTGAAGGGGACTGTAGACCTTGGTCTGTGGTATCCTAAGGATACTGGGTTTCAACTGACTGCTTATTCAGATGTAGATCATGCAGGTTGCATGTTGGACAGAAAGAGCACTTCTGGTCACATTCAATTTCTTGGAGACAAACTCGTTAGCTGGGCTTCAAAGAAACAATTATGCGTTTCCACATCGACTGCTGAAGCAGAATACGTAGCTGCTGCCAGTTGCTGTTCTCAAGTCTTGTGGATGCGAACACAACTACGAGACTATGGATTCAAGTTCGACAAAATTCCAATCTATTGTGACTCGAAGAGTGTGATTGCAATATCTGCTAATCCTGTCCAACATACGAAAACCAAACACATTTATGTAAGGTATCATTTTATAAAAGATAATGTAGAAAAATGAACAATTGAACTTTATTTTGTAAAAACAGATTATCAACTTGCAAATTTATTACCAAACCCTTAGATGAAAAGAGATTTAATTTTCTTGTCTCTAAGCTTGGTATGTTAAATCTTAAGACATAATCGGTTGTTACCCAATAAAGTTAAGTATTGTTATTTTACATCATTTTCTTTATCATTCTTTCTGAAATATATCTGCACTTTAATAGTTTGCTCATGATCTCAGGGGGAGAGTGAGATGCATTTTTAAGATGATCTACATTGTTTTGAGGGGGAGCATAACTAATTTCTGCATTTTTCTTTAATTGAAAAATTTTGTTCATGATGCATGATTTTAGGGGGAGCATGCATGTTAGTCAAGTCAAAAGGAGTAAGACTATGATTTCTGATTATCTCAGATTAGAACTCGTACTTTAATCGTTTTACTGCTTTATGTCATTTTATTTTCGAATAATTTTGTGAATAAATTTGCTTTGACTAGACTTTGAGACTTATGCAGGATGAGAGAGGATGACACGATCTTATCATTTTGACTTAAGCATGACTTCATGAGAATTAAGATTGAGCGAAACGGTTAATTTCTTATCTTAATCTCAAATGTATCTGAAAGAAGGACAACTTTCAGATATAGAAAACATGTTCTTAAATGTTCAAACCACTTCCCGAATTTTAAACAGATTTTATAATTTGGAAGTGTGATTTTAAATGTTTTCATTTTATTTTTGTGCTTCATTGATAAACAAACCATGTTTTTCAAAGATTAATACTTGTGTATTGTCTTTTCTATATACTTTCAAGTATTCACACACATCGGATTGACTTTGTTCAATATGTTCTTATCATGTCTCATATTGAAACATATTTTTTTTTATGGTAAGACACCCCGCTTGTACTTCAAAGAATTTTGAGCGATATTTCATTTTGAAACGTCATTTAAAGAATGTCTATATTTTGTTTCGTATGGACAATATCCGTTGTTTTTGACCATAAGCCTTGATTGCTATATCATTCATTTCTGATCATTTTCATACAATGTCAGATTTTCAAACAAGTCTTTTGCATTCATATTCATTCATTCAATATACTTGTTTGAAAATACTTCAATGTTTAAAAATGCTCATATCTTCATGATTATATTTTGAGCATATATACATCTGACTTGTATTTTGAGCTTTAACTGATAAAGTTAAACCATATTGAGCAACATTATGCTTTCATAGGATTACATGGGTTCTTTGTGCTAGGACTTAAATGAAATTCTATGGAATCACGTTAACCAGTGATTTCTACCCAAGAAATTAATCCATAGAGATTGAGTGTGAGGAGTCAAAAAGAAATGAGTGTGGGTGTGATGAGGTAAAATGGAAAAGAGAGTTTGGTTAGTAGTGCGCTTAATGATTAAAAAGAAAGAGGGTGTGAGATCAGAGTAAAAGAATATCAAACTCTGCACCACCTACTTTCTGAACCGGGCAGCCACATTACTAATGCTTCACAATTTTTTCGTGAACATCATTGAAACAGGCAAATAGCCTATGCCAACTCTTGATTATAACCCCACCAATGACTCATTTTCTTCTCAAAAAGAAAATGTTTCATATTTTCTGGGGACGCAGCATATTATCTATCTGGTTTTCATTTGGAAAATCTGGATATTGAAAAAGAAGGAAATCTGCCCCACCTTCGCACTTCAATCATGCACATTGAGTCTGTGTTTATCTACTGTTGTGTCAGTGGTTTACACAACTTTGAGCCTTATTGAAAAGGAATCATCGTGCTTAATTTTTTCTACACATGCACGAACACACAAGGAATTTGTTTCTTTGTTATAACATTCATAGAAATTGCCTTTGTGGTGTTTCGATGATTGGATGGAAGTCCTGGGGGAGTAAACATCAAAAAGCTCCTTTCCAATGTGTATTCGTTACACATAGTGACTTCGTGTTACTGACAGGCACGTTAACTGATTCATTTGTTGATTCAGGTGTTACATGTTCTTATTTTGTCTGGATTTGCAAAGATCTAGATGAATACTTGGTTATGGATCACAGAATCAGAGGCTCAGTTTGATAGATCAGAATGGTCAAAGACATTTCTTGGGAGAAAAGTTTTGATGATATAGATGCTCAAATCATCAAAAAAGGGGAGATGGTATCAAGAAATGATAAAGTTTTGAGAGATGATTTTCAGAAATGTCCAAGTCAGAAAAGTTCAAAGTAAAAATTTGAATATTTGAAGAAGATCAAAGAATTTCTAAAGATTTGAGGAAATTTGGTTTGAAGATTATTTACTAAAGCAATCCGAGTTGATTCTGAAGATAATTTATTTCCAAAGTCTGAAAGTATCTTGTGAAAGTTTTGAGGAGATTGTTAATCATTTGAAGACTGTTTTGGAAAGAATACCTTCAACGAAAAAGGGGAGATTGTACTGATAGAGCTTACAAGTGAAGATTGAATTGCTAAATCTTTCAATAGTGATCTTGAATCCAAAGGGGGGGATTGTTAGAGCATAAATATGTTGGATACAAGATCAAGAAGACTGAAGGTCAAAGTTCAAGAAAGTCAAAGCTGAAAGAAAGTCAACTCTCATCAAAGTCAAAGTCAAAGTCTTTTGTAATAAAAGTCAATGTATTGTATTTGTATTTTTTTTTTCCTTGTTTTAGTTGTAGATATAAATAGTCTTGTATTTTTGTTGTGGTGGTGAGTTGTACGAAGAAGTCATTGAGAGAGAGAAAGTTCGTTTGAGAGAGATCTGTAGAGAGAGAGTGAGTTCTAGAGAGAGAAAGTTTGTAATCTTGAATTTGAAAGTGAAATCAAACAGGTAATTGATTCTTGTTTGTGTTTGGTTTGATTAATCATGTTTAAGAACTAGAATCTGGGAATAACAGAAGACTTAACGACTACTCATCCAACCAGTTCAGATGTTCCTTTTGAATCCAACGCCCCGATTTAACTAGAAGTTCCATTTCAAATGCCGACTCCAACAGTTGAAGAAGTTCCATGTGATGAAGAGACAGAAGTAGCTGAACTAGTAGGATGTTCTGTACAGATCCATCCACAGCCAGAACAAGCTGTACCTGCTGAGCCTTCTGAACCAATCACTTCAATTGCAATCATCATTCCTCCTGAACAAGCTGAAGAAGGTACAAGTGGATTTATAGATGATACAATTGACATACATTCATATAATCCACTGCCTCATGAATATAAATGGACCAAAGAGCACCCGATAAGCCAGATAATTGGCGATCCATCAAAACCGGTGCAAACTAGGTCAGCATCAATGAATATGTGCATGCATGACTCCTTTCTGAGCAAGTTCGAGCCAACACGCGTATCAAAGGCACTTGCTGATCCAGAATGGGTGATCTCAATGCAAGAAGAGCTGAATCAGTTCGATGTACTTCAAGTCTGGAGACTTGTACCAAAGCCTCAAGGTAAAACCATTATAGGTACGAAATGGATTTTCAAGATAAAGAAAGACGAAGATGGTACCGTTTTCCGAAACAAGGAAAGACTAGTAGCCAAAGGATACAGACAAGAGGAAGGAATCGACTATGATGAGACATATGCTCCTGTGGCGCGATTAGAGGCAATCAGAATGTTTCTAGCCTACGCGGCCCACAAGAACTTCACGGTCTTTCAAATGGACATGAAGACTGCCTTTCTGAATGGCATTCTGAAGGAGGAAGTCTACGTCTCTCAGCCAGAGGGTTTTGTCAATCAAGAGAAGCCGAATCACATCTACATTCTCGACAAAGCACTCTACGGTCTGAAACAAGCTCCTCGAGCCTGGTATGATGTCCTTTCCCACTTTCTAGTCAAGTCTGGTTTTTCAAATGGAACGGAGGATACCACTTTGTTTATCAAAAAGGAAAAAGCCGATATCATTTTAATTCAAATCTATGTAGATGATATTATCTTTGTCTCTACAAATACAAAGTACTGTAAGAATTTTGCAAACCTTATGGTGTCTAGATTTCAGATGAACATGATGGGAGAGATTAATTTATTTCTCGGTTTACAAGTAAAACAATTTTCATCGGGTATTTTTATCAATCAATCAAAATACATTCTTGAAATTCTTCGGAAGTTCAAAATGGAAAATTCAAACCGATTGGTACCCCAATGGCACCAGGTACTAAGATTGGCACCGATCCTTCGGGAAAGGTTGTTGATGTTAGGACTTATCGAGGGATGATAGGTTCTTTAATGTATCTTACTTCTAGTAGGCCATATATAATGTTTTCAACATGCTTATGTGCAAGATATCAGGTCAATCCTAAAGAAATCCATATGTCTGTTGTGAAGCGCATATTTAGGTATCTAAAGGGCACTGCAGATCTTAGTCTGTGGTATCCTAAAGATACTAGTTTTGAACTAACAGCCTACACAGATGCAGATCATGCAGGTTGTATGTTAGACAGGAAAAGCACGTCGGGACATGTACAGTTCCTCGGTGACAAGCTCGTAAGTTGGGCATCGAAGAAGCAACTTTGTGTTTCAACCTCCACGGCCGAAGCAGAATATGTAGCAGCTGCTAGCTGCTGTTCTCAGGTCTTATGGATGAGAACTCAATTGCGCGACTACGGTTTCCACTTCAACAAGATCCCGATATACTGTGACTCCAAGTGCGCCATCGCAATATCAGAGAATCCTGTTCAACACACCAAGACTAAGCACACAGACGTCAGGTATAATTTTATTAAAGATCATGTTGAAAAAGGAACAATTGAACTTTTCTTTGTAAAAACTGATTATTAGCTTGCCGATTTGTTTACCAAACCTTTAGACGAAAAGAGGTTTACCTTTCTTGTCTCGAAGCTTGGTATGCTAAATCTAAAGATTTAATCAGTAGTTATCTATCAAAGTTTTTTTTTTTTTAAATTGTATACTTTTTCATCATTTTTTCATTCTTAACTATGATTGATATCTGCACTTCTCTATTCCGGTCATGAATCAAGGGGGAGTATGAGAAGAATTTGACAAGTGGTCAATATTACTTCGAGGGGGAGGTCATAAAATTTTGCATGTACCTTTTAATGCCAAATTTTTTTTGTAATGCAAGAATTTAGGGGGAGATCTTCAAGACAAAAGGGGAGTACGGATATGACTTCTGATTATTTCTGTTAAAGCACATATTTATTGGATTGTAGATCATAATTATCTAAAGATGGAAATCTAAAGTTAAAGATGATAAAGTCGTCTCAACAAATAGTCTAGGGTCCTTTTGTAATAAATAGTCAAAGTCTGTTTAAGTATTTTATTTATTAGTCTTTATTGTTTTAGTATTTAGTTTGTTTTAGCTTTTGGGCCCAAGCCTTTCAAAGCCCATTAGGCCTAATCAAGCCTAATTATAAAATGGCTTAATTTAGTGGTTATTAGGTTAGAGAGCTAATCAGAAAAATTATCTTTGTGAGAGGAGACTTATGGTGGTATTGGTGCGCCGTGAAGAACAAGAAGCAGAGAGAGTTTTGTTTTTTTATCAAGAACACTTCTAATCCTTTGAATCAATTGAATAATCATATCAGGTTTGCATTATCATTGTTGCTTAATTGTTTACTTGTTTGAATGATTATTTATTGGAACATACAATTGGTATCAGAGCTCAAGAACAAGATAGTTGAAGAATATCTCGAATCGGTTGGGATATCACATCAATACTCTGCTGCTCGCACGCCTCAACAGAACAGAGTCTTCGAAAGGAGAAATCGTACACTTGTCGAGGCCGCTCGGACAATGCTCAACCAATCTGACTTACCTTTATTTTTGTGGGCTGAAGCTGTATCGACTGCGTGTCAAACTCAGAATCGCTCCATGATACACCGCCAATTTCAGAAGACTCCGTATGCGTTGATCGACAACCGAACACCAACCATTAAATATTTTCATGTTTTTGGTTGTAAGTGTTATGTTCTAAACGACCGAGAGAATATGAACAAGTTCAATGCTAAGGCGGATGAAGGCATCTTCATTGGTTATTCATCTACATCGTCTGCATATCGTGTTTATTTGAAGAAGTCGAAGACTGTGATCGAGAGTGTCAATGTTACATTTAATGAGGACATGGCTTCTGAGCACATCAGTTCAGAACCCGTCATTACCGGCGTACTAGCTTCTGGACCAACCAGTCCGGACCTGCACCTCAAGAGAACAAATCAGATGGCGCTTCGTCGTCAACTTCTAATTTATCTGATTTGGATTTATTATTTGAACTGTTCTATGATGAATTTCTTGGATCTAAGTTGCCTAACTCTGTTGTGGTTAACAGGATAGAAGACTCGATGACTACTCATCCGACCATTTCCGATATCTCTAATGAATCAAATTCCCCGATTCGGCAAGAAGTTCCAGTTCAAAAGCCTACTCCGACAGTTGAAGTTGTAACCAACAATGATGAGACAGAAGTAGCTGACTCTGTAGGATGTACTGTAAGGACTGATCAACAGACTGCCCAAGTTGTACCTACTACAACTTCTGCAACGCCTACTTCACCTGCAACCCCCGTTAATTCTGAACCATCTGAAGGCGATAACAGGAGATTCCTAGATGCTGACAATGATCATCATGCATCTAATCCACTCCCTCATGAACATAAGTGGACCAGAGAGCACCCAGTACATCAAATTATTGGAGATCCTTCTGCACCGGTGCAAACTAGGTCTGCATCTTCAAATCTATGTATGTATGAATCCTTTCTGAGCAAGATCGAGCCTACTCGCGTATCTGAATCAGTTTGAAGCACTGAAAGTCTGGAGACTCGTACCCAAACCGCAAAGTAAAACCATCATTGGTACGAAATGGGTATTCAAAAACAAGAAAGATGAAGATGGCACCGTTATCCGAAATAAAGCACGACTTGTTGCCAAGGGATATAGGCAAGAGGAAGGCATAGACTACGATGAGACTTATGCTCTAGTGGCGCGGATAGAGGCGATTCGGATGTTCTTAGCCTACGCAGCCCACAAGAACTTCACCGTCTATCAAATGGATGTGAAGACAGCTTTTCTGAATGGAGTACTCAAGGAAGGAGTCTACGTCTCACAGCCATAAGGGTTTGTAAATCCAGATAAGTCGAACCATGTCTACATCTTGGATAAAGCTCTTTATGGACTAAAACAAGATCCTCGAGCCTGGTATGATATTCTATCTCAATTCTTGGTCAAGTCAGGTTTTACAAAAGGTACGGTTGATACCACTCTTTTCATTAAAAAGGATAAAGGCGATATCATTCTTATTCAAATATATGTGGATGATATTATTTTTGGTTCTACAAATCCTAAGTACTGTAAGAACTTTGCAAACCTCATGGTGTCTCGTTTTCAAATGAGCATGATGGGAGAGATGAATTTCTTTCTCGGATTGCAAGTCAAACAATTTTCAATGGGGATTTTTATCAATCAATCTAAATACATTCTGGATATTCTTCGGAAGATCAAAATGGAAAATTGTAAACCGATTGGTAACCCAATGGCACCTGGTACTAATATTGGCACCGATCTTTCGGGAAAGGCTGTTGATGTTAGGACTTATAGAGGGATGATAGGTTCCTTAATGTATCTTACTTCTAGTAGGCTGGATATAATGTTTTCTACTTGCTTATGTGCTAGATATCAGGTCAATCCTAAAGAATCCCATCTGTCTGCTGTAAAGCGGATTTTCAGGTATCTGAGGGGGACTGCAGATCTTGGTTTGTGGTATCCTAAGGATACAAGCTTTGAACTAACATCTTATTCAGACGCAGATCATGCTGGTTGCATGTTAGACAAGAAAAGCACCTCGGGTCATATACAATTCCTCGGAGATAAACTCGTCAGTTGGGCTTCGAAGAAGCAATTATGTGTCTCCACATCAACGGCCGAAGCGGAATATGTAGCTGCTGCTAGCTGCTGTTCTCAGGTCTTATGGATGAGAACACAACTGTGAGAATATGGGTTTCATTTCAATAGAATCCCGATATATTGTGATTCGATGAGCGCTATTGCGATTACCGCTAACCCTGTTCAGCATACTAAGACCAAACACATAGATGTCAGGGGGAGTGTGAGAAGTATCTTATAGATGGTCAATGTTATTTTGAGGGGGAGCCAAACTGAATGCATTGTACTTACTGATAATGTATTAGTGATGCATGATTTTAGGGGGAGCGATCAAGTCAAAGGAGTATGGCGATGACTTCTGATTATTTCTGATCAGAACTCGTACTTTAATTGTTTTACTGCTTTATGTCATTTCAATTTCAGTGAATAAAGTTACTTTGACTAGACTTTTAGACTTTTGTAGGTTGAGAGATGCTTCAAAGATCATATCTTTATGACTTTAAGCTTGACTTCGCGAGATGTAAGACTATACTCAAAAGGTATAATTCTTAATCTTCATCTCATCCATGGTTGAAAGAAGGACAACTTTCAATCATAAGAAAACATGTTCTTAAATGTTCAAACCACTTCCCGATTCTCAAACAAATTTCTTGATTTGGAAGTGTGCTTTTAAATGTTTTCTACTTCATCATTAAGTTTTAACTGATCAAGTTAAACTACCAGAGCATCATATGCTTCATAGGAAAACATGGGATCAGTGTGCTAGGACTTCATTGAACTTCTATGGATTCACGTTAACCAGTGTTTCCTACCCAAGAAGTTAATCCTTTAGTGATTAAATGTGAGGAGTCAACAGAAATGAGTGTGGGATGTGTGATGAGAGAATATGTCAAAAGAGAGTTCGGTTAGCTGTAAGCTTAATGATTAAAAGAAAGAGGGTGAGAGATCAGAGTAAAAGAATATCAAACTCTGCACCAACTACTTTCTGAGCTGGGCAGCCACATTTCTAATGCTTCACAATTCTTGGTGAACATTATTGAAACAGGCAACTAGCCCATGCCAACTCTTGACTTTACCCCACCAGCCACTCATTTTCTTCTCAACAAGGAAATGTTTCATTTTCAAAGGGGACGCAACACATATGCTATCTGATTTTCATTTGGAAAATCTGGATATTGAAAAGAAGGAAGTCTGCCCCACCTTCACACTTCGTTTATGCACATTGAGTCTGTGTTTCACTACTTGTCTCAGTGGTTTACACATTTTGAGCCTTATAAGCAAACATCATATGCTTTATTTCTTTATACGACTTGCACGAACACACAAAGAATTTGTTTCTTTGTCATAACGTTCATAGAAATTGCCTTTGTGGTGTTTCGATGATTGAATGGAAGCCCTGGGGAGTGAACATCATAAAAGCTCCTTTATATTGTGTATTCGTTACACACAGTGACTTTGTGTTACTGACAGGCACTTTTAACTGATTCATTTGTTGATTCAGGTGTTACATTTCATTTTCTAAATTGTCTAGATTTTCAAAGATCTGGATGAACATCTTAATGAATTGATGGATACTCAGTGGTTCTGTTTGCAAGATCAATGGTGGAAGATATTTCTTGAAGAAACGTTTTGATGAACTCTTTGCTCTTTTCATCAAAAAGGGAGAGAAGCGTTAATCAAGAAATGAAAGATATTCTAAAGATATGCTGAAATGAAGAAATTTTCTTTGAAGATGATTTGCTGAAGCATTCCGAGCTGAAACTGGAGATAATTTCTTTCCAAAAGATATTCTCATCGATTTGGGAGATTGCTACATTCTAAAGACAAAGAGGAAGATTATATTTTCTGAGCTCTGAGCTTAAAGAATGATCTTTATCCAAAGGGGGAGATTGTTAAAGAACATATTTATTGGATTCAAGATCATAATTATCTGAAGATGGAAATCTGAAGTTAAAGCTGATAAAGTCGTCTCAACAAATAGTCTAGGGTCCTTTTGTAATAAATAGTCAAAGTCTGTTTAAGTATTTTATTTATTAGTCTTTATTGTTTTAGTATTTAGTTTGTTTTAGCTTTTGGGCCCAAGCCTTTCAAAGCCCATTAGGCCTAATCAAGCCTAAGTATAAAATGGCTTAATTTAGTGGTTATTAGGTGAGAGAGCTAATTAGAAAAATTATCTTTGTGAGAGGAGGCTTATGGTGCTATTGGTGCGCCGTGAAGAACAAGAAGCAGAGAGAGTTTTGTTTTTTTTTATCAAGAACACTTGTAATCCTTTGAATCAATTGAATAATCATATCAGGTTTGCATTATCGTTGTTGCTTAATTGTTTACTTGTTTGAATGATTATTTATTGGGACACACAATTTCTGATCAGAACTCGTATTTTAAAAAGTTTTACTGCTTTTTGTCTTTTCAATTTAAGTGAATAAATTTTACTTTGACTTGACATAAGACTTTTGCAGAATTTTTGAGAGATGCTTACAAGTTCATATGTTTATGACTTTAAGCTTAGCTTCATGAGATGGAAGATCGTACGTAAAGGTATAATTCTATATCTTCATCTCATATATGGTTGAAAGAAAGACAACTTTCAATCATTTGAAAACATTGTTTTTAATGTTCAAACCACTTCCCGATTTTTCAACAGATTTTATATTTTGGGAGTGGACTTTAAATGTTTTCGAAGATCTAAATTGTGCTTTAACTGAAATAGTTAAACCATTATGATCTTCACGTGCATCATAGGAAATCAAGAATTTCATTGTGCTAGGATTTAACACAACTTCAATGGAATCACCTTAACCAGTGATTTCTACCCACGAAGTTAATCCTTAGTGATTGAGTGTGCAAAGCGAAAAGAAATGAGTGAGTCAAACACAAAGAAAGAAAGTTTGATTAGAGTGTACTTAATGTTTAAAAGAAAGAGCATGTGAGAACAAAGTTAAAAGAATATCACAACTCTGCACCAACTGTTTCTGAGTCGGGCAACCACAATTCTAATGTTTCACAACTCTTTGGTGTTCATTATTGAAACAGGCAACTAGCCCATGCCAACTCTTGATCAAACCTCACTATCTACTCATTTTCTTCTCAACAAGAAAGTGTTTCACATTTTCTAAGGGGATGCAGCACATATGCTATCTGATTTTCATTTGGAAAATCTGGATATTGAAAAGAAGGAAGTCTGCCCCACCTTCGCACTTCAATCATGCACATTGAGTCTGTGTTTAACTTACTGTTGTCTCAGTGGTTTACATAATTTTGAGCCAATAAGCAATCATCAATTACTTAATTCTTTCTATCACAAGCACGAACACACAAGGAATTAGTTTCTTTGTCATAACGTTTATAGAAATTACCTTTGTGGTGTTTCGATGATAAATGGAAGCCCTGGGGGAGTCAACATCAAATAACTCCTTTCCAATGTGTATTTGTTACATACAGTAACTTAGTGTTACTGACAGCCATGCTAACTGATTCATTAGTTGATTCAGGTGTTACACGACTATTTTGTCTGGATTTGAAAAGATCTGGATAAATATCTAGTGAATTGACGGATCAGTGGCTCCAAGTGGTTGACATTTCTTACTCAAAGTTTTGATGAAGTCAGTGCACTTATCATCAAAAAGGGGGATAATGACTACACAAGAAATGGCAAAGATCACATGTTTGAAGAATCACGTCCAAGATTGAAATCTTCAAAAGCAAGTATTCTGAAGACATGTTGATTTCAGAGCTAGAGAAAGAAATTGCATCTTCTGAGCTGAACAAGAAGACTGAATTACTAAAATCTTTTTAGTAATGATCTTGATCCAAAGGGGGAGATTGTTAGATCACATATCTATTGGATTCAAGATCATCCAAACTGAAGATCGCAATCTGAAGCTAAAGCCAGAAAGTCGACTCTCGATATTGAAGTCTAATGTTACTTCGTAATAAATGTCAGAGTAATTAATGTTTATTTTTTATTTGTATTTGATGTAATTAGATATTTAGTTATGCTAAATATCTAAGTTTAGTTTAGTTAGTTAGATATTAAGTTAGTTATATAATATCTTATAGTTTAGATATTATGTAGGTTTATAATTTAATATTGCAAGTGGTTTAGGTTGAGTGTCTAAGAAGCTTGAGATAATATCATATCTCAACAACTCTCTCTAATAGATCAGATATTATCAAGAACACAAAAACACACACTTAAAGGTGTAAATCAGAGAGAAAACAGAGAACACATCTATAGCTTAAATCGATCAATCCTGTAACCGTTGTTATAATCAATACAGGTTGGTAATCGTTATTGTGTTGTTGTTTCTATAAAACATGATATAAACATTTTTGGACCGACAATTGGTATCAGAGCCTGATTAAGATCAAAATCAAGTTTTTAAGAAAAACTGACTCTGTGTCACTGTGTTCTTCATTTGAAAATCGATTTCGAGATTTTAAGTGTTTTAATTGTTAAAATCGATCAAGTTGTGATAGATTAGGTTGCTAGATAGAGTTGTGAGTGTTTGATTTCAGTTTAAAGCTTAAATCGAGATCCATTTTGTGATTTTTGTGGTCTGAAAGTCGAGTTTATAAAGTTACTGTGCCATCGATTTACATTTTAAAAGGTGATTTTTATCGATATTGAGTGGTCACAATCAGTTCTAGAAGTGTTTGTAGTCATATTGGTAGAGTTTAGTACTGCTAATCGACGAAGAAACAAGTTTTTTAGTTGATTTTCGAAGTACAGACGAACTTGCGCAAACCAGAGGAAGAACACACGCAAAGCTCACTTTGCGTAACCTACTTTGCGCAACCAACGTCATACGCAAAGTCCACTTTGCGCAACGCACTTGATACGCAAAGCCTACTTTGCGCAACACAAGCATCACGCAAAGTTCACTTATCGATACACTCTTGTTACGCAAACCTCGAACCTCACTTCTCGCAACAGCAAGGAAACGAAAACTTCACTTCTCGCAACAAGAAGGATACGCAAACCTCAGTTCACGTGTTCATCTCTTCACGAAAAGCCAAGTCAAGTTTGCGCAACCCTCTTGAAACGCAAAGCTCACTTTGTGCAACCCACGTGATACGCAAACCTAAGTTTGCGCAACCCACTTGACACGCAAACCATAATTTGCGCAATCAACCTCTCGCGCAAACCTTCTCAAAACGCAAAGTTTTTCCAGACTTAGAATTTTTCATCAGAATGACATTCAGAGAAGCCCTTGAAATCGGAACTGACTCCAAGCCACCAGTTCTCTTTAAAGGAGAATACGAACAGTGGAAAGATAGGTTCCTGAACTTTGTTGACAGACATGAGCTGGGTGATTTCATCAGGAAATCTATAGAAGAAGGGGTTATGAAACCACTCATGACGACTCGTTTGGTTGGAACCGTGCCGACTCAGGTTGAACTTAAGTATCATGAGTTAGAAGATGATAACCTCAGAAGAGCTAAAGGCGACAGATTAGCTAAGTCATACATTCTACAAGGATTTCCAAACGGAATCTATGTAAATATTGACAGCTACAAGGCCTCCGGCAAAGAAATGTGGGATCAGCTTGAGAAGATGATGCTGGGTTCAAAGGTTGGGAATCAGCTTAAAATCTCCAACTGCCTAAATAATTATGAAGAATTTAGTGGCAGAGTGGGAGAATCTTTAGAAGAAACCTATGACAGGTTTGTGACTTTGCTGAACGAACTAAGCAAGAACAAGGTCCACAAATCTCAAATTGAGTTGAACGTCAAATTCCTGAGTATTCTACAACCGAAATGGAAAAGATTTGCCAGACAGATGAAGCAGATCAAGGATCTGAATGAGATTCCACTTCATGAGGTGTATGAAATCCTCAGACAAAATGAAGAAGAGGTGGATGAAATTCTAGATGAGAAGAGGCAGAAAGGAAAGACAGTTGAAGACACAGTTGCTCTTGTTGTCAGGAAGATGAAGAACAAGACAATTATGTATGAATCAGAAGAAGATGAAGCTTATTCAAACTCTGACATGGATGAAAATGAACAACTGAAGCAAGCAATGATTCTGCTGTTAAATGCTTTTCAGAAAAAGTTCTACACGAAGCCGAGTTCAAACAGTCAGAGATATTCTTCTGGTCCGAACAACTACATCCACAAGGAAAGGGTTGAAGGAAGTAGATATGAAGGAAAGAGATTTGAAGGGAAAAGAACAGAGAAGAGGAAAGCTGAAGAGAGAAGATATCAGTCTGAAGGAAAGAGAATAGAGGAGAGGAAACCAGAAGAGAGAAAGTTTAAAGTTGAAGGATCCAGTCAGACAGAACCACCAACGTGCTACAACTGTGGCAAAACAGGTCACTATGCCAGAGACTGCCGAAGACCAAAAGTCAGAAACTTCGATTATTACAAGAACAAGATGCTTCTTGCAAAGCAACAGAAGGCTGGTAAGGCACTGATGGTTGAAGATGAATATTGGCTTGATCATTCACACGAGGAAGAAGAGGATGAAGAGAAGGATGAAGCCGTCAACATGTGCTTGATGGGAAAGCAAGAATCAGATGTTGAAGTTGATTCAGATGATGAAGAAGAGGAGGTATGTGATTTATCATATTCAGATTTCATGAATAAAATGCATGCCATGAATTTAAAACAACAAGAGTTAGAGTCGAATCTTGAGCGAGAAAATGGTGTTATAACTGACAAAAACCAACTAATACAGAAACTTAGCAATGAAATTGCCGAGAAGAAAGTATTGGTTGAGGTTTTACATAGAGATAATGACACCAACGCAAAGGAAAAGACAATAATTTTTAAATAGAATTATGAACTCAAGACTAAACTGACAAAAAGTGAGATTGATATATATGAGGTTACAAAATTGCATTCTTCATGTACCAAAGAAAACTTTTCTTTACTTGGTAAATTAAAATGTTTGGAAGAGAAGTTATACAAAATGGGTCAAACTGAACAGACTATTCATCTGAACAAACCCAAAGAGGAAATAGAGAGATGGGGAATCGGTTATAAGAATCCTCACTGTCTTCAAAAAGGAATGTCTGAAGTGCCTACACTTTATGATCATCTTTCTATGAAATTAGCTCGACGAATCCCTGAGTTTAAAACTTTCTGGACTAAACTATCAGAAGAGGATGAAGCCATAGAAACTGAAAAACGGTTGAAATCGTCTAAAGTTCATCTTCCATTTTATTATGCGAAGATGAATAATAGTTATAATGAAAATCCAATATATCAAAAGAAGAAAACTCTTTCAAGTGATTTCTTTCAAAGTTATTCTGAAAAAGAAATGGAGGCGAAGCCTATTCGAGGTAAACTATATGTCCCTCCTCTTGTTTTAGAAAGTAAAATTTCTGAACTCGAGAATTCTTTAACAGATGAAAGACTTTTGATGAATATCGAACAAAATGTTTTTTCAACTGTGTTAATCTTTAGTGATTGAGTGTGCAAAGCGAAAAGAAATGAGTGAGTCAAACACAAAGAAAGAAAGTTTGATTAGAGTGTGCTTAATGTTTAAAAGAAAGAGCATGTGAGAACAGAGTTAAAAGAATATCACAACTCTGCACCAACTTTTTCTGAGCCGGGCAGCCATAATTCTAATGTTTCACAACTCTTTGGTGTTCATTATTGAAACAGGCAACTAGCCCATGCCAACTCTTGATCAAACCTCACTATCTACTCATTTCCTTCTCAACAAGAAAGTGTTTCACATTTTATAAGGGGATGTAGCACATATGCTATCTGATTTTCATTCGGAAAATCTGGATATTGAAAAGAAGGAAGTCTGCCCCACCTTCGCACTTCAATCATGCACATTGAGTCTGTGTTTAACTTACTGTTGTCTCAGTGGTTTACACAATTTTGAGCCAATAAGCAATCATCAAGTGCTTAATTCTTTCTATTACAAGCACGAACACACAAGGAATTAGTTTGTCTGTCATAACGTTTATAGAAATTACCTTTGTGCTGTTTCGATGATTAAATGGAAGCCCTGGGGGAGTCAACATCAAACAACTCCTTTCCAATGTGTATTTGTTACACACAGTAACTTAGTGTTACTGACAGGCATGTTAACTGATTCATTAGTTGATTTAGGTGTTACACGACTATTTTGTCTGGATTTGAAAAGATCTGGATAAATATCTAGTGAATTGACGGATCAGTGGCTCCAAGTGGTTGACATTTCTTACTCAAAGTTTTGATGAAGTCGGTGCACTTATCATCAAAAAGAGGGAGAATGACTACACAAGAAATGGCAAAGATCACATGTTTCAAGAATCACGTCCAAGATTGAAATCTTCAAAAGCAAGTATTCTGAAGACATGTTGATTTCAGAGCTAGAGAAAGAGATTGCATCTTCTGAGCTGAACAAGAAGACTGAATTGCTAAAATCTTTTTAGTAATGATCTTGATCCAAAGGGGGAGATTTTTAGATCACATATCTATTGGATTCAAGATCATCCAAACTGAAGATCGCAATCTGAAGCTAAAGTCGGAAAGTCGACTCTCGATATTAATGTCTAATGTTACTTTGTAATAAATGTCAAAGTTGTTAGATCACATATCTATTGGATTCAAGATCATCCAAACTGAAGTTCGCAATCCGAAGCTATTGCTGACAAGTCGCTCTCAACCATAGTCTAGGGTCTATTCTGTAATAATAGTCAAAGTTATAATATCTAGATATTATTTAGATATTATGTTTTTAGTTATAATATTAGTTTATTAAGTTTTGATAATAACTTAAACAGATATTATCTATCTCTCTTATCTATCGATCAGAAATAGAACACAAATTAACACACACAACATATACTAATAAGGTGTAAACAGAGAGAAAAACAAACAGAGAGAACTCAAAGAACTCAACCGTGTAATCCGCGTTTATATATCGAAACAGATTGGTTTATCATCTATTGTTTGTTGTTTTGATTATCTGGTAACAATCACGGACTCACAAAAGTAATTAATGTTTATTGTTTATTTGTATTTGATGTAATTAGATATTTAGTTATGCTAAATATCTAAGTTTAGTTTAGTTAGTTAGATATTAAGTTAGTTATATAATATCTTATTGTTTAGATATTATGTAGGTTTATAGTTTAATATTGCAAGTGGTTTAGGTTGAGTGTCTAAGAAGCTTGAGATAATATCATATCTCAACAACTCTCTCTAATAGATCAGATATTATGAAGAGCACAAAAACATACACTTAAAGGTGTAAATCAGAGAGAAAACAGAGAACACATCTATAGCTTAAATCGATCAATCCTGTAACCGTTGTTATAATCAATACAGGTTGGTAATCGTTATTGTGTTGTTGTTTCTATAAAACTTGATATAAACATTGTTGGACCGACAGGTTTGTCTGCTTTCTTCTTTTCGGCTCTTATCTCCTCTACCTCTTCCTCATTCTAGCGAAGATTCTCATAGACCTCATGCAAAGGAATCTCATTTATATCCTTGAGCTATTTCATCTGGCGAGTAAATCTTTTCCATTATGGTTGTAAGATACTCAGAAACTTCACATTCAGCTCAATCTGAGATTTCTTCACTTTATTCTTGCTTAGCACATTCAAAAAAGTGACAAATCTGTCATAAGTAGTCTCTAGACTCTCAACTTCCTTTGCTTTAAATTCTTGATAGTTGTTAAGGCAATTAGAGACCTTCAGTTGATTTCCTATCTTTTATCCCAACATTATCCTCTCTAGTTGATCCCACATCTGTTTACCAGTAGCTTTGTGACTATCAATCTTTACATAAATCTCATTCGGTGTCCCTTGAAGTAGAAAAGATTTTGCCAATCTATCAGCCTTGTACCTTTTTTCTTTCATCAGTAAACTGATTTGGATCCATTTCATACTCAGTTGTGTGAGCCTCTTCTCCATCATCTTCTGTAGTATGAATCTTTGTTGGAGGTTTCATGGGACCTTCTTTCAATGACAATCTAATATACATACCAATATCATTTCGATCAATGAAATCCAAAAATCTATCCTTCCACTGTTCGTATTCTCCTTTGAATAGCACCAATGGTTTGACGTCAGTTCCAATAGCAAGAGCATCACTTGAAGTCATCTGGAATTGTCACGTAACAAAGATCATTGTTCGCACCACACTAGATGATCTTTTCGCACACAGAACAAAATTCGCACACCAAAGGATACGAAAATCAAGCATTACACACGCAACTTGATGCGGATTCAGAGTTTTTGCACGTACAAGGATGCAAAATTCTGACTTTACGCACGAAGGTGGATGCGAATTTCAACTTTTCGCACGAAGAAGGATGCGAAATTCTGACTTGTAAGTTTCAAACCTCCAAAGCTTTTCGCATGAAATAATTGTACGAATTCTACACTTAGCCAAATTAGGAGTTCTCAACTTTTCGCAATGGTACGTTTCTAGACTTAGAAAACTTCAAGTTTTCATTATGCGAATTCTATTCTTTTCGCATGTAGTGAGATGCGAAATCTCACTTTCCGTATCAAGAAGGATGCAAAATGTTCCCTTAGAAATACAATTTCCAAATTTTCGTATCTCGAACAATGTGTGTTTCTACTTTTCGTACACTGAGCAATGTGAAATCCTCTCTTTACGTATCCTTCCTTGGCTATTTCACCAAACAAAGGTCATGCGAATTCTTGAGATGCGAGTTCTTCATATCTCGACCCAAAAATTTCAAACTCATTCCAAATTCAATTCAAATCACCAAATTTGATTTTGATACTTCACCAATTTGCTCTAGATCACTTTTCGAACAGGTTACAAACACTTGATTACAACAAAAATAACAAAAATTACAAAATTGATCAAGAACACAGTACGACTTTACAACTCGAACCAAAAACCAATATAAATCCAAATTCACACAAACTACTGTGAATTGGACATTATGATCAACATAAAACTTGTTCTAGACAATGATTCGAATACAATGAATCAATTATAACTCCAAAAACACTACAACAACTCGAAATTGTTACTTGAACAGTGTGTGTGTGTGTGTATGCGAGTTCTTGAAATTTTCGATCAACTTCTTTGATCTTGAACATGATTTCTGACTAAGTGCATGCTCTGATACCAATTGTGTGTCCCAATTTGTGCAACTCGAATCAAGATAACAACAAGAAATGATTCCAAAATGATATTTCAATTCGACTCAACAATCACAGATTACAATCACTCTGATATGTAATATTTCTCTCTCTAAGAAAACTCTCTATAATTTTGCCTTATGATTCTACTAACAAAAGAGTACTTATACCCCTAAGTATTACAAATATAAAAACATTAAGCTAACTAAGCTAATACAATGACTTTAGAAGACTTTGACTTTCCACATAAAGAAGCTTTGACTTTGACTTTGCTTGAGGGTTGACTTGAGATTTGACTTTTAATTCCTATGATCTTGGATCCAACATATTTATGCGCTATTAGAAATAATGTTGCTTTCATATTAAATACACTTCATTTGAGGATATGTGATTTAAATAACATAGTTTCAATCTTTATCGTTTTATATTAAAGACGAAAATTGTTTGAACTCACTAGGCGTTAAGCCTAACCTTTTTATTTGTCGACATATGTATCGGGTTTTTATTGGTAGCAACACCGTGAAGAGTAGAGGCTAGTTAGACGCATGAGAAGAATTTAGCTATTCAGGAACGTCTTCTGTATTTCGGAATAGCGGTTGTAATTGGGTTTTAGTGTCACCCGACCTTGATCTAGACTTTATGTAAGGTTTAGTTTTCCATATTATTGATGTTAAATCTAGATTTTCTTTTGATGAAATCAAATACTGATTATTATATGAATTTATCCTTCATTTGAAGTTTTATAAAAAAAATTAATTAATTACTCTTTCAAATTTGAGAGTGTTACATTAAATATCTTGCCATATTTTGTCTTTTACCTATTTAACTTTTCTAGTTATGATATTTGAATTGGGCATTAAAATACATGTTAAATATTTAATTGAAAAAATCATGAAAAACTTAACGAAATTTTGAATTACAATTTGTAAAAATCATCAAATATTTAAAATTTTGGTCCTTATCCAATTTCGGATAAGCCTAAAAATTCCTCAATATGTATAAATAGTCCTTAACCTACATAATTAATTAGTCAGGGGTTGTTTCTTTACCTCCTAATAGTTCCATTAAACGGTAATCCCTGAAGTTGAATCTTGTTTTATAAAAAAAAAGTATGTGTATTAAAAAAATTTTAGGGTATTATTATATTCAAGATTTAAGTGTAAAAGTCAAAGCTAGTAAAGTTAAATATAGTCAAAGTCATTGTTGGTCAAGTTTGTTTACCTTGTAATTTTACATGATCTTTGACCATATAAATACTCTTGTAAGCTTTGTTAGGTAAGTGAGTAAGTGAGTAAGAATGCTTTGTGAGACTTGTGACATAGTGAGATATATGACAAAGCAATATTTCTCTCTATAGAAAATTCTCTACATTGTTCATATTCATTTGATCTCAATTGTGAAATTGTTTGAATTCTTGGACTAAGAAAAATTAAAATGATTAGGTTAATTATATATATATATATAATGATTAAGTTAACTATTAATTATGTGTATTAAAAAATTAAAATGATTGATTCCATTATTTTCTACTATTACTGTTATTACAGTTAGGGGTTGTTTAGTTCGGGTTGAGAAATGAAAATAAAAATGAAAATATTCCAATTTTCATTCCTTCCAGTTTAAGCTGGAATTAATTACTGCTTAATACTTTGAATTCTTTCAAAATTTGGAAGAACTCGCAAGTCGAACTTTACTGTTGCTGTGGAAGATCAAAGTTGCTATATTGTCAAAATTAGAGTGAAAGATTGGTTGTACTGTGTTCGCTGGATTGATTAGAGTGTTTTTCATTTGATCCGCTAACCCAAATTCACAACAGATTACTGTGAATTTTGGATTTTTGAGTTTCTTGAAAAGTTTTTGTTCGAACACTGTATTTTTTATTCAATCTGTATCTTTATACTGTTTGTTGTTGAAATTCTTGTTAGAAAGATTGTTTCATTGTAATTTTCGAGCATATCTGTAAAGTTTCAGGTTGTAGTTGCAAGAAATGATCCGAAAATGGCCAAAATTGAAAGTCAAGTCGAAGAACTCGCAAGATCTAGCTTTGTCGCAAGCTTCATGATGAACTCGCAGAGGTGAAGAACTTCCAGGGTAAAGAACTCGCAGGGGTGAAGAACTCACAAGCAAAGTGTTTTTGTGTTATGTGATTCTGACTAAGTATAGAACTCACAAAGAACCCTTTTCAATTAGTTTTCTATTTCTTGGAAATTTTTCTAAGTATAGAAATCGCAAGCTTCAGTCTGCGACAAGTCAGAACTCACAAGCCATTAACTGCGACTTCTCAGAATTCGTAAGCCTCGGTCTGCGACAACCTATTTTGCGACAAGTAAAGATCTGCGACAAGTTAATTCTTGGAAAATTTTATAAGTACAAAACTCGCAAAGGAATATTTTTGTGAATTTTGTTGAAAATTTTCTAAGTATAGAACTCGTAGACTCTTGCAACAAGTGACTTTGTGATTCTCAAATTTTTCTAAGTACAGAACTCGCAGGCTTCTCTTTGCGACTTCTCAGGACTCGCAAGGTTTGTTCTGCGAGAAGTAGCAACTTGCAGACAATTAGTTGCGACTTCTTGGCTTTGCGACAAGTTTTGTACTCTGCGACAAGTACTCTTTGTTGTTTGCGACTTCCACACTTATAATTTTTTTGAAGTTCTTCAAGTTTGACCAAGTGTTGACTTTTTTAGTCAAGTTTTATCTAAATTCTTTGGACGACCATTTTCAAGCAATTATTTCAAGATGGCTACAATGATGTCAAAGAGAGAATGTGCTATAGCATACATGCCAAAGATACATGTTATAGAAGCTGAACGAGATAAATTGAAGATTCAGAATTCAAATCTTCTATATCAGATTCAGGAGTTGAAAGCAAAGTCTGTATTTTCCAAAAAGATTTTAAGTGTTCAAAATGTACTAATGATATTAAGTTTGATTTTGCAGGTATTATTGAGACAAGAGAGAAATAAATTAAATCAAAAGGGAGAGAGATTACAAATCTTCAAAGTAACTTAAAGATATCTGAAGAAAAATCAATATCACTGAAAGCTGAATCAGTTGATCTTCAGAACAAATTCAAGATATTTGAAGAGAAAATATCCGCACTGGAAACTACAAATGCTGATCTAAAGAAGAGTTTCCACACAGATAAAAATAAATTTGAGAATGTTTACTCCCAGAAACTATCTGATTTTTCTAAGAAAACATTTCAAGGGAAGAAAGACCTTGAGCTTAGATGCATGAAACTTTCTAAACAAGTCTCAGAATTTGAAAAGATTTTAATCACTGAAAGAGACATGTTTGCAAAAGAGAGACAAGTTCTTGAAGAAAAATCCATTGAACTTCCCAAACAAACTTCTACTTTACAAGATTTACTTGAGAAAGAAGAAAGCTTTTTCAAGAAAAGAAAAAATCTTTTGAAGCTGGAAAGAGAAATGTTGGGATTTTCAAGGAAATTTCTGACAAAAACAAGAACTTGGAAAAAGACTTTGAGCAAGAAAGACAAATCTTTGAAAATGAAATATCTAAGCTCACCAAAAAGCTATCTGTTCTATCCTTAGACATTTTGAAAGAACAGATGCTCAAGTCTGATTTGAAAAAGAAGATTGACACAATTTTTGAAGAAAGAAACATTTTGTCTCAAAAGATAAAACAACTTGAAATTGAAAATGTTGAATTATCTGATAAGATTTCTGCTGATGTAATTAATCAATTACCTTATGATAATTCAACTGAATCAACTTATTCTTTCAAAACTGTTTCAAGTTCTATACATGAAAATGTTTCCAAAAAGAACAGTGTCAAATCAATGATTGTTAATTCAAATCGAATTCATCCTTCTAATCTGTTTTATATTAAATATGTTGATAGTTCAAATAACTATAATTCTAAAGGAAAATATGCTTCTAAGAGAGAGCATATGGTCTGGAGAGTGAATGATTCTTCTGATGAAAAGAAGATTGGTAATCATCTGCATCCACATTAAATGCCAAGAAGAACATAGTACATAAAGGTAAATCTTTTGGCAAACCTGATACGATTTATTCTGCTAATTATCTTATCAAGTTGGCTCAAAAGAAGATTTGTTGTTCTTACTGTGGATCAAATGATTTTGTAAGTCAAAATTTTGTTAATTACTGGTATGGTTCAAACTATATTACTCCCAAAAGAACTCCAATTAACAAATATGGACACAAATACCAGTGGGTACCAAAAGTGACTGAATCTGTTTTGCAGGCACCAAAAGTAAAGGGGGAGTAAGCGCATAGACTTCTAGACAAAACAGTCTAGGACTCGGTTTTAAATGTTAAAGATGTTGGTTTCTGAATACGACAGTTCAGAACCCGGTCTTCAAAGAATATTTGACTTCTGAATTTACTTCAATCCTAGTAATTCAAGAAGTCGTTTTAATGATTCAGGATATTTTGATTCAAGTCTTATAATCTTTGCAGAGTTTGTTCAGATATGGATATTATGCAAATATCAAGGGGGAGCTTATTTGTATCTAACTCATTTTATCATGATTTGAGGGGGAGATTAAATGTTGGTAAATATTTTCTGATCTAGATCTCGGATTGTTTGAAAGAAGAACAACTTTTGAACATGAAAAATGTTTTCTTAAATGTTCAAACCACTTCTGGTTCTCAAAAGATTTCATGAATTTAGAAGTGTGATTTTTAAATGTTTTTCATACTAGAGCTTTAATGTTTAACTGACCGTGTGTTTTCAAAGATCAATATTTGTGTATTATCTTGTATGTATATTATCAAATATTCATTCACACCGGTTCAGTACTTCATTTGAAATTGTTATTACCATGTCTCAAAGAAAAACAATTTTTCGATGGTAATACTCCCGATTGTATTTCAAGTTGTTGAACTTTAGTCATCATTTCAATCTTTGTTCGTTCATTGCTAAAATGTTTATATTTGTTCATATAAACATCTATCAAGTTCTTTGATACCCATTCATGATATTTGATCTGTTGATTCATTTTCAGATTGTCAAAGCAATTTTCATGATTTCATTTCATTCATTCTTAACTCTTGTTTTGAGAGATCTTTATTGTTTAAAAGCTCACACATTGAATGTTATCTTTTTTGAGCTTACATATATTTGACATATGTACATCATCTTTTGTGCTTAACTGTCTATGTTAAATTGTTGAGCAACACTATTTTTTTAGGACAAAATTATATGGGATTCATGTGAGTGCTTAAAAAAACACTTCCATGGATTTACGTTAACCAGTTGTTGAGTCCCTGAGATCATGAATGATTGAATAATAAACAATAACAAGGAATCATAGGGAAGAAATTTGTAGATTTATTTATACGAAAAGTAAACTACAACTACTGAGAGCAAAACAGTCGTATGTCTACATTTCTGAAAATCAAAGTTAACCTAAAATGAAAGTTAACCTAAAACACACTACAAGATTCCTATTTATACCCCAAGTTCCTTGTACACATTTAAGCCCAAACCCAATACAAGGCCAAATACAAATACATAGGGTAGATTACTTTACTAAACTTCTAAATAGAACATATTTAAGTTCTAACACCAGTGTTTCCTACCCCGGAAGTAATCCTAAGAGTGATTGAGGGGTGAGGGGTCTATATCAAAGAGTAGGGGTGTGATGAGGTAAAATGGAAAAGAGAGATTAGTTAGAAGTGAGCTTAAATGTTCAAAAGAAAGAGGGTGTGAGATCAGAGTCAAAAGAATATGAATACTCTGCACCAACTTCTTTCTGAGTTGGGCAGCCACATCTTCTGATTGGTTCATATTCTTTGGTGACCATCATTGAAAAAGACAATGAGCCCATGCCAACTGTTGCTATCACCCCACCGGCCATTCATTTCTTTCTTGACAAAGAAATGTTTCAATTTCTTTGGGGATGCAACATGTATGCTATCCATTCTTCACTTGGAAGTTCTGGATATTGAAAAATAAGGAAATCTGCCCCACCTTTGACCTTCAATCATGCATATTGAGTCCATTTAATATTGTTGTTGTCTCAATGGTTTACATATTTTTGAGCCTAATAAAGCAATCTTTATGCTTAATTCTTTCATACACAAGCACATTCACACAGAAAATTCGTTTTTCTGTCAGAACATTCATAGAATTGCCCAGTGTCAATCGATGATTGAATGGAAGACCTGGGGAATGAACATCACTAAAGCTCCTTGTACAGTACATCCGTTGTACTAAGTAGCTTTGTGCTACTTACAGGCTTTTTAACTGTATCATTTGTTGATTCAAATTTACAACTCTTATTATATATGAACTTGAAAAGATTTGGGTATATACATGTTATGAATTGACGGATACTCATGTAACACCCTCAAATCTGAAGATAGCAACTTACTAAAATTTTTCTAAATACATCAATAAATACTTCAAACTACAAACATAAATTGAGAATTAACCCCAAAGTTCACATTCATCCTAAACATACATTCCATGAAAAGGACGGGTGTTACTAAACCCAATAACAATCACTATCTCCAATCTGCGGAAGACTTCACCAGCTACTTACTCTTGTATAAAGCTAAGGCTCAATCCTCATAGCACTTGCTAGAACTGAACCCCCAACTGGAACCTGATGCACATGCCTACAAATAAAAAGGTTAGGCTTATCGCCTAGTGAGTTCAAGAGTTTTAACATGAAGGAATATATCTTTAAAAGACAGAAAATCAGTTTTAAAGCAAGATCCTTCTAAACATTATGCTTCAAAATGGAAACGACACATTTTCCATAAAATACACTTTTAAAGAAAATGCTCCTACACATGCATTTCTTGTAAAACGATGCAACCCGTAACTCACCCAAAACGGGGTCATAGTTTGATACTCAAATGTGCTAAAATGTAAATAATACTTCTTATCCCCAAAACACCCAAACCCGGGTGGGACATAATACTCGACCCTTAAATAACGGAAACAATCCATATAAATATGATACGCCATTAAAACATGGAACTGAAACTTAATACTCACACGACCATAAAAATGGGATGAAATCCAAATATTAAAGCATGGACAATTAAATATCCAAAATACAGCGGGCCGACAACAGGGGATACCCGTATCCGATGAGAGCGGAGGAACACAAAAGTATGCCACTCAACAACGTTAATCGCATGACACCTCACGACATCGCAGCCCAAGTGTCACTACGACTCCTTCACCAAGTGTCACCCCAAGTCAGTTGACCTTGATGGATCATTCTGAAGAACTCCATCCCGAAGGCCCGGCACACTTAAAGACTACCTCCCAGGCATTACTTCAAGCGGCGGAGGTCCTAGCACTCACTCCCCGATAGCACTACAGACTCAACCCTCCTAGCGATCACTTGTAAAGTTTCCGGTCATAAAACATGGGTATCGAAGTTCAACCCCGCAATACCCAATTGACCATCCAGAACGGACTGACTCACGTGCCTATGGATCCATTACACACCGTCTAACGTTACCGGACTACACACGAATGACCAAAGCACTCGAGCTTGTAACCAAACTCAATACGCAACACCGCGCATTAGTACGTACGTCATAATCGGACTCTACATTGAGCCATATAAAACCGAACAAGTGTCCTCAAGACTCTTTTAAGCCAACACCGAGCTACAATGCTCTAAATCCATGTGACCAATAATTATCGGTCCCCCGAATAATGAAATGTCCTTAAACAACGTTTATGAAAACACATATCCCAAAGATGAGATTAACCCAAAACTCAACACATAATGGACCAAAGGTTTTCCAAAGGGTTTATGAATGCAAATACACCAAGATGCATATAATCATGAAATAGACTTCATTTGTACCAAAATCACCAATATGTATAAGTCATGAAATGGACTCTACTTGTACAAAATCCCCAAGATGCATAAACCATGATATTACTTATCAAGATGTCCAAATCCCAAATATGAGCATTTTATGAAACTAAAATAAACCAAGTTTACCCAATATGAAAACTCATTAAAATACTCACACTTTAACAAATACCAAGTAAAATACATGTTTACTTCAAAATCCTCCAAACTTATCAGCAGTTAACCATTTCATGTAAAACACTTTAAAATAACCATTTTGGCATGTACACCGTTTTCACAAATCAACTTGAACTCACCTTGCTAGATTTAGGCTAAATCTAGATTTCACCCAACGAGCTCTTTTGACGGCCATTTGAAACCTCAAGCCGAAATCTTCCAAAACCTAGATCCACAAGGTTCCATCATAAATATACATAAACAACCACAAATAATCGTTTCCCAAACCATATACAAGAATACCTCAACTAATACCGAAACCCTAACTTCCATAACCGAAGAGAATAGAAGATTACCTTAATCCAATCTTGAACCCACCAACCAAAACACTTCTAGTTCACCAAAATGGTTACAAACCTTCAATCTATGAAAGGGAGAACAAAGGGTGGATGAAACCCTAGAAAAACTTGGGGAAGAAGATGAATAGGGAGGGATGAGAAGCTTACCCCCATAAAATACTCTAGTATACTTCAATAGACTTCCAATCTCTTTCCATATCTTTGAAAAGCTCTCAAAAACGAAACCGTAGCAACTTGAATCACCCAAATCGGAGTTAAAATGAGAAAGTTATGACCAAATGAAGAGGAAACCCGTATTTACGCACTGGAGGGTTGGCGCGACCCTGACATGCGACAGTGACATTGTCACTGTCGTGAGGCACTGTCGCGCGAGATGTAACGAAAGTTGCTAATACTGTTTCGGCCATAACTTCTTCGTTATAGCTCCGTTTTCGCTCCGGAAAGGACCGTTGGACTCGTAATTGAATCCTTTATCCATCAAGACTATAAAATCAAGGATTCAAGTCCAAAATCAAATATCTTATTTTTCCTTAATATACCGGTTTCTGTATTAACTTGAATTGATACTTCTCGAAACTCGGGGTGTTACAACTCAGATCAAAGGGGAGGAGATTGTCATTTTATTATAAAGGGGAAAAATAGTGATGACTTGAAAAGGTTTCGATGATTTTGCTGCTCACAACTCATCAAAAAGGGGGAGATATACTGGAATTTTCAAGTCAGATGAATGTTTTGAAAGTTATTTCAAGAAGGGGAAATATAAAACTGTGAAAAGAATTGTAAATGTCAAGAAAATGTTCTGAGACGTTTTGAGAAAGTTCGTTTTTCAAAGACTGTTCTGAGATCAAAGAGATGAAGATACAAGTTATCCAAAGATCTCTCAAAGATGCAAAAGTTCAAGAATACTTAAAGTTTTTAATTTATTGTTAAAGACTTGTTGACTTTACAAAGCAAAAATGATTGACTTTTCAAGATTCTTCAAAGCATCAGAGTTTAAAAACTTTTAGAGCTTTGTCAAAGCTAAAGTGTTGAAGAATCAAGTGCTAAAGATTGTTGTCAATTTTTTTTAAATCTTAAATACAAATGGGGGATTGTTAGGGTATTATTGTATTCAAGATTTATGTGTAAAAGTCAAAGTTAGTAAAGTCAAACATAGTCAAAGTCATTGTTAGTCAATGTTGTTTATCTTGTAATTGTACATGGTATTTGACCATATGAATACTCTTGTAAGCTTTGTTAGGTAAGTAAGTGAGTAAGAATGCTTTGTGAGACTTGTGACATGGTGAGATATATGACAAAGCAATATTTCTCTCTCTAGAAAATTCTCTCTACATTGTTCATATTCATTTGATCTTAAATGTGAAATCGCTTGAATTATTGGACTAGCAAAAATTAAAATGATTAAGTTAATTATATATATATATAATGATTAAGTTTAATTATTAATTATGTGTATTAAAAAATTAAAATGATTGATTCCATTATTTACTACTACTACTACTACTATTATTACAGTTAGGGGTTATTTGGTTCGGGTACAGAAATAAAAATATTTCAATTTTCATTCCTTCCAGTTTAAACTGAAATTAATTACTGCTTAATAATTTTTAACAAACACCCCTTAATTATTATCATTACAAAATATCTTTTTAATTATTGCTATTAAAAATAATATTAATTTGATTATTATTAAAAGTAAATAAATAATAAGCAAAACTACTTTTACCAATACAATTTTGATTATTGATATTTCAAAACATAAAAATTAAAAATGAATTAATAAATAAATGAATAGCGAATCAAATGTTTATATTGTTTAATTAACAAAAATGATGAAATGTTCTAAATTTGATATTAAATTTTCAATCATCTAGATCAACATATATTACTATAACTTAGAATTTTATATAAAATCAATGTATTGATTTTTCGAGCCATATACAAAGTTGCTCATCCTTTTACAAACGAATATCTCCAATGTAAATAAATTACATATTTAAAATATATCTTGTATAATATAATATTATTAATTATTAATACTGAAAATACCAAAAACCTAAATAATAATAATATTATTATTATAAGTGTAATTATAACCAGGGGCGGAACACGAGCCTTAGAACCTAGGGGACCGAACGTGCTTGCTTTCTTTTGAACTTTTTATACGGGTTCTCAATTATCGTAAAACAAGATATAGGGGCATTATCAATTTATGTTGTTCGTTTAGGATCTTAAGAAAAATTTGTATGTTATTTTTAAATAAACCATGAACATTAATTAGATTTAATTTTACGTTGATGTACGTGTCAAACATAAAATAACAAATAATATGAATAATTCAATGTATCATCATCTTATTTTTTTTAAGGATAATGGGTTATATATTGTCACCGAACAATTAGAAAATTAGTTTAATCAAATATTTCAATTTTATTTTATTATTAAAGCATTGTAAAAATATCATGTATGATGGTATCTGATTCAAAAATATGATCCAATTATCAATGAGATTGAATCATTTCACCAAATTTGTACAACAATATTTTCATCAATATATAACATACCAACATAACAGAATTACAGTAAACAACATAACAAAGTTATATTTTATGTGTTTATTTATTACATTATATGAATTTATTGTACTATTTTATTTAATTAATATGTATGAAGTGATGGAGACTTGGAGTATGATAGAGTACTAAGTGCTAATATCTTAGTGGTTTAAAATCAAAAATGAAAATGGGATGATAGAACTAGAGTGGCAACACATACTATCCATATATAATATTAGTTTTTCTATATATGAGGTATGTAAAGAGATGAAAAATCATGGGTGCCTTTGTTAGATAAAATGTGTGCCTCACAAATATAAAGCTAGCAAATGATTTATAAGGTCCCAAACGAGTAGAAATCCAAGTGCATAATTTACCCAACAACAAATGCGGATAACAATAATCTAGATGTTGCACAATACTTTTCTAATGTAGAAAAATAAACCCCCGAAGTATAGATAGTAACAAAAACATTATTATCTATAATTATAGCAAGTTCAAAACAAACAACACCATAATTTAACGTGGTTCCACTATCGGTGTGATAGTGTACATCCACCAAAGAGAGAGAAATCAAAAATATTATTACCAACCAAGGAGATTACAAAGTGCTTGTACAAGGATCTTGAGATCCACGATCAACCAAATATTCAAGAACACCACCAAATATCTAGAACACTCTCGACCTCACATATACTAAATATATCGAAAGAATATATTAGGGAGAGTATTATGGTGTTGCAACTAGAGAAGCATAAGAGGAAGGGATGATGAATATGTTGGAGGGGAAGGGGTATTTATAGGAAGGAAGAGGAGTAAACACCAAGTTTCATAGATTGGGGAACAAGTTAGTAACCTTGGAGGCCAAGCTTGGCTTCTAATTCATCACATGTATCATCTCCCAAAAACAAAAAAAAATAATATAATTAAATATTATAACACTCCACCATGATGCATGTGATCCTCGATAGTGAAACGAATCCCAATCCAACCAATACGAGTTATTCCAATGGTTGATCATAGAAAGTAGATAGCAAAGTAAATTGGCATGGGGTAGCAAAATGCATTCTAACTGTGACGAGCTTCGGCATGGCCATCACCCGTCAAAGTTACAAGCAAACAAATAATCTCAAATGCATAATCTACTTAAACAAGGTAGAGCATAAACAAAGCTCTAAGCACTTGACAAAGTAATTCCTTCAAATATGTCATTTTGTCAACCACAAGGTTTGTGACGTACTGGTTAAGGCCCTGGGGATTAGTCTTACAGTCAAAATTTACCAAGGGATTAGTCTAGGCATAGCCTAGGACACCCTTCCATAAAAAAGATGTCATTTTATCACTTGTGGTAATATCATCTCTCTTTGTCTAGCAAACTGCCCAACGACACTAACACAAACGGAGTTGGATCAATGCTCAAACTTAGCTGGCGGTAGCGACTTAGTGAACATATCAGCGGTATTATCGTCTGTCAGAACTTTCTTCAAATAGACGATTTTCGTTTCATGTAATATTACAAGATATACATCACGCACATTATGTGCTTTGTCCAGGAGCCGAAAGCCAAATTAGTTGCCAAATGTACGACGCTCTGATTATCGCAGAAAATGCACACGGAAGGATGCTCAAAGCCTAATTCATTCATCAATTCTTTTAAATGGACATCTTCCTTTGCAGACTCAACAGCCACAACAAGTTCGGCTTCAATGTGATCTCCAACTAACGGCTATTCCACCTAAGGTAAATACATAACCAAATGTGGACCTCCAATCAACTCGATCAACTGCATAGTCAGAATAACAAAATCCAACAATTTGACAGTCATTGTGCAAACCAAATATAAGACCATGTGTTTCGGTTCCCTTCAAATATCGGAATGTCATTTTAATGGTTGCCCAATGTGATCGACCCGGATTCGCGAGAAACCGACTCACCACTCTGAAACAATGTGAGAGATCATGACGAGTACACACCACGGCGTACATGAGACTCCCGACCACACTAGCATATGGAACCGCTTGTCATCCGTTGGACAATATTCATTTGTAATCTTGATATGCATCGGTATCGGAGTGCTGGACGTCTTGGCACCATCAAAATTGAACCGCTTCAATATCTTTTGGATATACCTCCGTTATGTCAATATAAGTGTTCGGGACTTTCTGTCCCGTACGATTTCCATGCCCAAAATCTTCAACGCCACGCCAAGATCTTTCATTTCAATTTTTGAATTCAACTTATCTTTCAGACGTTCGATCTCTGACTAGTCCTAGCAGGCTATAAGCATGTCATCTACATAAAGAATTAAGTAAGTGAAAACACCACCGCTTTGTCTATGATAGACACAAGCATCTTTTCACTTCGCTCAAATGCCAGATTGAGCATGAACAAATCAAACTTCTTACACCACTGACGAGGCGATTATTTAAGTCCATAAAGGGACTTCTTGAGTTTATATACATATTCTGTCTTGCTTTCAAAAACGAAACCATTAGGTTGCTTCATATAGATAGTTTCTTTCAAATCTCTGTGTAGGAAGGCGGTCTTCACATCTAACTGTTCTAGCTCAAAATCATGAATAGCCACGATCGCTAAAAGAACACGAATAGATGTATGGCGTATAACAGGAGCAAAAATATCGTCATACTCGATACCTTTTCGTTGTGCAAAGCCTTTAGTAACGAGATGAGCCTTGTACCGATTGTCATTTTTGACTTTGAAAACCCACTTGCAACCAATAGCACGGCTGCCATTCGGCAATGGACATAAGTCCCAAGTGTTGTTCTTCGAGAGAGCTTCCATCTCTTCTTAATTGCATGGCTCCAATCCATTTCGAACCGTGAGTCGAGGCCAATGCCTCCTTTATATCAAGCGGCTCATCTTGTCCTACATCCAAAGCAAACTCCAACTAATTTGTAAAACTCATGTTAGCAAAATCCCAATTTCCATACCTATTAGGCGAACGAATAGTCCTTTGACTACGCCTGGTAGGTGCAATAACTGGGATTGTATCGTCATCGTATCCACCATCATTAAGAATCTCTTCTTCAGAATCACTAGTAGAAGTCACTAGTGGAATGACTTCTTCAACATCAACGGGTGATTTTGAGTTAATATCAGGAGTGGATGAACTGGGAATATAAGGATTGTCTACTGTCTCCACATCATCGACAATAGGAGCAACAGTAGTAACGAATTCTGGATCTTGAGAGGACTGAGGATCCTGTGACTTCAACAGGACTGATTCTTCAAAACGTGACATATAAAGAATGATTCACTTTACGAGTCAAGGGGTTCCAGATTCGGTAACCCTTGATACCATCTGTATAACCGAACAAGAATCCTTTGGTGGCTTTAGGATTCAACTTGTCCTGACTTGAAACATAAAAATAAAACAAGACAGCCAAATACACGTATATATTTCGGACATATGTTTCTTTTACCTCTCCAAACCTCTTCTGGAATCTTTCCCCCGATGACTGAACAAGGTAACCTATTAATAATTTGCACTACGGTGTGAAGTCCCGATATTGAAAACATACATCGGACCTTTTCAAGCAAAGTCCTATACATCCGCTCGGAAACCCCATTAGATTGTGGGTCGCCAGGTGTGGTATAGTGACAGTCGATGCCTTTACGTGAACAAAAGTCTGTAAAGTTATCACTAGTAAATTCTCCACCATTGTCATATATCATCACTTTCAACTTCTTGCCAGTATTGACCTCTACTCGTGCCAACCAAGTCTTGAACGTATCAAAGAGATCTGACTTTAACTTCAACACATACACCCAAAGCTTATGTGAGAAATCATCAATAAACGAAATGAAGTATTTACCTCCGCTAGGGGATGGAGTACTAGATGGTCCCCAGACGTCTGTATGAACATAATCGATGATTCTTTTAGTGTTGTGTTTTCTAACACTAAAAGAAACATGTGTCTCCTTTCCTTTAACACATCCCAAACAAAACTCCAGGCTAGCATGTACGACGACTTTAATGAAATTTTGCTTGCGCAAAATCTCCAAGTTCTTATCGGATGTGTGACCCAAACGAAGATGCCATAAGCGAGTAACATCGAGATTCTTTGAGCTTTTGGCCATACACGATTCAGAAGAAATAGTTTCGCCAATCAAGTGGAAAATATTATTTTTCGCCTGTTCACTTTCATTACGATAAAACTCCCTCGGGAGATGCGTAAACTCCCGTCTTCAATCTGAATCTTTTAACCCAGTTTGGACATTTGTCTGGAGTGAACGAGTCATGGATGGAGCAAACTTGACATTATTCAATGTCCAAATACATCCATAGAAGTTCGAACATCTTGATTTGCACAATACTGATACCCTTAGTAACACACGAAGTATTGTTTCTCATATAAATACTGTTACCTTTAACTTTTTCAAAGGTAGAGAAACAGTCTCGTAATGGTGTCATATGGCAAGATGCAGCGGAATCTAACACCCATCGCTTGTCACCTTGCAATGGTGTAACTGTGGCATAAAATCCATCTTGCTCCTCTTCGGCTGCAACAACTGATGATTTAGTGTTTCATTGTCTATGTTTTTAAGACTCGGACAATCCTTCACCCAATGATCTGGCTTAGGAGAATAGTTACAGTTGCCACGTGTCTTTGATTTACCACGAGAACCAGGCCGACGGGATTGTTACCGATCCTTATTTGAATTATTTGATCTTCAAAAATCATTCCTGTTTTCATATCAGACAAAGAAAGAGTTTCTCTTCCATATATAAAATTGTTAGTGAATTAAGAATATTTCTCGAGAAGTAAATACAATAGGATCATAGAAAGTGCTTGTGTGTCCCAATAATGTGTGCAAATCAAGATGAACAACACATGATTTCAATCCAAGATGCCATATGATTCAATTCACAGTTTACAAATACTCTCTCAAATATTTCTCTCTCTAAACATGCGAATTCTCTCAAGATGCTTGTGTCTCTATAAAAGTGCCTCAACAATTCTACAAACAAAAACTTATTTATACCTACATGTTTACAAAAACAACTAACAACTAAACTATTTGACTTTGACAAGCTTGACTTTGACTTTGACTTTGCAATGAGGCTTTGACTTGAGCAATTGACTTTCAATGCCAATGATTTTGGATCCAACATATTTATGCACTAACAATCTCCCATTTTAGATTCAAGATCATCTTCAAGACAATAAGATGATTATCTCCCCCTTTGTGAAATAAGTAGAGATCTTTTTCTTTGGCAAAACAATCTCCACTCTTTAAGAAATAACAATGATCATCTTCAAAGTTTTTCTTTCTTTGGAAACCCCTCAGATTTGCAGTATTCTCTCCCAAAGTATGTGAATATCTTTTCAAGAAACTTTAACAATCTCCCCCAAGGTAATAAAAAACTCTTTTAAACTTCAGAAGCGAAATTATCTTCAGACTTAGCTCACTTTTCTTCAGCAAATAATCTTCAAAAAAAATTTCAGCAAATTTCATCAAGCTTTCAGATCTTTTTAGACTTTCTCTTACATTCTGAACATTCTCCCCATATTTCAGAAATATAACCTTCAAAATTGTCATCACTTGATCACTTTATCCCCGGAATTTTCACAATCTGGTCTCTAGACATCATTTCTTGAAAATAATTCTCCCATAACTCCTTATACATTTATTGACCTTCTCCCCAAAACTATTACAAATTGTCCTTCAGACAACATTTCTTGTACATATTTATCCCCTTTTTTATGATGTAGAGCACATAAATCATCAAAACTTGTTCAAGAAATGTCATGAACCTTTTTCTGACCAATGATCTTTCCAAATGAACATCTGAACCATCCGTCAATTCATAAAGTATTCATACGAATCTTTTCAAATTCAGACAAACAAGAGTGAAAATCTGAATCAACAAATGAATCAGTTAAAATGCCTGTAAGTAGCACGTAGCCACTTTGTATAACGAATGTACTGTACAAGGAGTTTTATTGATGATCACTCCTCAGGTTTCCATTCAATCATCGAATGACATAAGGTTATTCTATGAACGTTCCGACAGAAAAACAAATTTTCTGTGCGTTCGTGCTTGTGTATGAAAGAATTTAAACGTGAATGTTTTCTAAAAAGTTCAAAATGTGTAAACCATTGAAACAACAATAGTAATACACAAACTCAATTGTGCATGAACGAAATGCGAAGGTGGGGCAGACTTCCTTCTGTTTCAATATCCATATCTTCCAAATGAAAATGAGAAAGATTATGTCTTGCGTCCCCAAGAAAAATTGAAACATCTCTTTGTTGAGAAAGAAATGAGTAGCTGGTGGGGTATAAATGAAGAGTTGGCATGTGCTAGTTGCCTTTTTCAATGAATTTCACGAAAGAATTGTGAAACGACAAAAATGTGGTTGTTCGGCTCAGAAAAAGTTTGGTGCAGAGTTTGATATTCTTTTACTCTGATCTCTCACCCTCTTTCTTTTTATCATTTGAGCTCACTTCTAACCAAACTCTATTTTCATTTTATCTCATCACACACCTACACTCAGATATTGACCCCTTACCTCTCGATCACTCAAGGATATCTTCTTGGGTAGGAAACACTGGTTTTCGTGAATCCATAGAAGTTCATTAAAATCTCACACAATGATCCCATGTAATTGTCCTAAAAGCAAATGTTTCTCAATAGTTTAACTTTAACAATTAAAGTGCAATATATATGTCAGATGTATGTATGCTCAGGAAGATAATCATGAAGATTTTAGCATTTGAATCATGGAAGATTTTCTCAAAACAAATAAATTGAATGAGTGAAGTGAAATCAAGAGATATGTTTTGAGGATCTGACAATGTATGAAAAGATCAAATATGAATGATTTGTCATTAAAAGCTTAGGTCATGAAAAATTGGATGTTGTCTATACGAACCAAATATATACATTCTTTAAAGAAACGTGTTGAATGAATTCACGCTCAAATATCAATGAAGTACAAAACGGGGTATCTTACCATCGAAAAAATAGTTTCATTTTGAGAAATGGTAAGAACATAATCAATAAAGTACTAAACCATTGTGTGTGAATACTTGACAACATATAGAAAATATAATACACAAGTATTTATCTTTGGAAACACACGGTTAGTTAAACATTAAAGTTCATAAAATGAAAACATTTAAAATCATTCTTCTAAATTCATGGAATCTCTTTAAGAATCAAGAAGTGGTTTGAACATTTAGAAATATGTTTTCCATGTTTGAAAGTTGTCCTTCTTTCAAACACAATGAGATTAAGAGTAGAATAATCCTTACACATAGCATTAATCTCATAAAGTCAGCTCCAAAGTCATGATTAATATGATCATGTAAGCTCCCCCTCAAATTCTATAAATAGTCAAAAAGTCGTCTAAACAACAAAGTCTTATTGAAAACAAAAACATTTATTGAAAAATAAAAGACATAAAAGCAATAAACTTATTAAGAACGAGTTCTGATATGATATAATTAGAAATCAATGTCCTTACTCGCCCTAAAAATATGCATTGTAAAAAATTTGTCAGTATATAACATATGCAATTTCTATAACTCTCGTTAGAATGTAGATCATCTAAACTTTGTGTAACACTCCCCCTGAAACCATGAACAGAACCTTTCAGTGCATATATCGTTCAGATTAAAAATAGAAAAATGAAGAAAAGTACCAAAAACAAACTGTACAAGGTAACTACAAATTATATCTTGAGGTTCAACATGCCAAGTTTCGAAATGAGAAAATTAAATCTCTTTTCGTCCAATGGCTTGGTAAACAGATCAGCAAGTTGATAATTTGTGTTTACAAAATAAAGTTCAACTGTACCATTTTCGATATTATCTTCGATAAAATGATATCATACATCAATGTGTTTGGTCTTTGTGTGCTGAACAGGATTAGCTGATATGGCTATGGCGCTTTTCAAATCACAATATATAGGAATCTTGTTGAACTGGAATCCATAATCTCGAAGTTGTGTCTGCATCCATAATACTTAAGAACAGCAGCCAGCAGCAGCTACATATTCTGCTTCAACAGCTGATGTGGAAACACATAGTTGTTTCTTTGACGCGCAACTTACGAGCTTGTCTCAAAGAATTTTAATTTGACCTGATATGCTTTTCCTGTCTAACATACAACCTGCATGATCTGTGTCTGAATACGCTGTTAGCTCAAAACTTGTATCTTTAGGTTACCAGAAACCAAGATTTGCGGTTCCCTTTAGATATCTAAATATCCATTTAACTGTCGAAGGATGGGATTCTTTGGGAGAAGCTTGATATCTAGCACATAAGCATGTAGAGAACATAATAACAGACCGACTAGCCGTTAAGTACATTAAAGAACCTATAATTCCTCTATAAGTCCTAAGATCAAAGGCTTTTCCCGAAAGATCAGCTCCGATTTTAGTACCTGGTGCCATCGAGGTTGAAATTGGAGTACAATTTGACATATTAAATTTCTTTAAAATGTCAACAATATACTTCGATTGATTTATGAAAATCCCCGTTGAAAATTGTCTTACTTGTAATCCGAGAAAGAAATTCATCTCTCCCATCATACTCATTTGAAAATGTGACACCATGAGTGCAGAAAAATTCTTACAATACTTCGGATTAGTTGAACCAAATATTATATCGTCCACATATATTTGAATTAAAATGATATCAGTTGTTTCCCTTTATATGAATAAGGTGGTGTCGATTTTTATCTTTAGAAAATCTGGACTTGACAAGGAATTTAGATAACACGTCATACCAGGCTCGAGGGGCTTGTTTGAGTCCGTAAAGTGCTTTGTCTAGAATATATAGACATGATCTGGTTTTTCAACACTTACAAATCCTTCAGATTGAGAAACGTACACCTCTTCTTTTAACAATCCATTCAGAAAAGTTTTCTTGACATCCATCTGATAGACCATAAAATTCTTTTATGCAACATAGGCTAGGAACATCCTAATTGCCTTAATACGTGCAACTGGTGCATACGTCTCATCATAATCAATGCCTTCCTCCTGTCTGTATCCCTTGGCTACAAGTCTTGCTATATTTCGAATCACAACACCTTTTTATTTTTGAATACCCACTTGGTGCCAGTGATTGTCTTTCCTTCAGGTCGGGGCACCAATCACCAGACTTTAAGCGCTTCAAATTGGTTGAGCTCTTCTTGCATGGCTTTCACCCAATCTGTATCACAAAGAGCTTCTGAAACTTTTGTCGGTTCTATTTTGCTCATAAATGAATCATACAAACATTCATTTGTTGTTAAAGACCTAGTTTGCACCGGTTTTGAAGGATATTGTGTGTCCCATAATGAGTATAGATCACTATAATGACAATTAATTTCCAAATCAAATACGATTTTATTGAATTCAAATTCTCAATACATACTCTCTCTCTATCTCAAGAACACACTTACCACTACAATCTTAATCTCTCTGAACTAACTCTCACAACAAAGAAACACAAACTATTTATACAAGGAGTAGAAACACTCAAGATGCTAAACACGTTGTGTGTCCCTGTAATCAAGATTCTAATTGCAATTCAACAAACACAAACAAGATGATTACCAATTTACCTGTTTGATTCAATTCCCAAATCAATGTTTACAACTTTCTCTCTCTAGAACTCCTCTTTCTCTCTCTACAATTCTCTCTCAGAATCCGATCTTAATTTTCTAGTTATCTCACAAATAACAAAGAAAGAAACTATTTATACCTATTACAAAAAGCAAGGAAACCAATACAAATACAATATGTTGACTTTGACTTTTATTGAGAGTTGACTTTCCAGCTTTGACTTCTTGAACTTTGGTCTTCAATTTTTATGATCTTGAATCCAATAAATATGTGGTCTAACAATCTCCCCCTTTGGATCAAGATCATTACTAAAAAGATTTAGCAAAACAATCTACCCTTTGTAGTTCAATCTAAACATTATAATCTCCCCTTTCTTTGACGGTATGCTTTCCAAAACTATCTTCAAACTAATAACAATCTCCCCAAAACTCTCACAAAATTATTTCAAACTTTTGGAAAGAAATTATCTTCAGAATCAGTTCAACTTGCTTCAGAAAATAATCTCCAAATAAAATTTCAGAAAATCAGCACATCTTCAAATATCTTTGACTTTGCTCGAACAAGCTTTCAAACTCTCAAACTTTGAACTTTGTCTTTTTCAAATCTTTAACTCTGAAATATCTGATCTTGACATTTCTTTAAATTCATCTCCCCCTTTTTGATGAAATGAGCATCGATATCATCAAAACTTTCATCAAGAAATGTCGTTATCCATTCTGACCACTGATCGTGCAAACCGAGCCTCTGATTCGTTGCCAATTCGAACAAGATAATCATCCAGATCTTTTCAAATCTAGACAAAATAGGAATGTAACACCCGAATCAACAAATGAATCACTTAATATGCCTGTCAGTAACACAAAGTTACTGTGTGTAACAGATACAAATAGGAAAGGAGCTTTTTGATGTTCACTCCCCCAGGGCTTCCATCCAATCATCGAAACACCACAAAGGCAATTTCTATGAATGTTAAGACAAGAAAACAAATTTCTTGTGTGTCCATGCTAGTGTAGAAAGAATTAAGCATATGATGATTGCTTTTTAAAGCTCAAAATTGTGTAAACCACTGAGACAACAGTAGATAAACACAGACTCTAAGTGCATGATTGAAGTGCGAAGTTGGGGCAAACTTCCTTCTTTTTCAATATCCAGAATTTCCAAATGAAAATTAGATAGTATATGTGCTACGTCCCTTTGAAAATGTGAAACATTTTCTTTTTGAGAAGAAAATGAGTGGCTGGTGGGGTTAAAGTCAAGAGTTGGCATGGGCTAGTTGCCTGTTTCAATAACGTTCACCAAAAAATTATAAAACATTAGTAATGTGGCTGCTCGACTCAGAAAGTAGTTGGTGCAGAGTTTGATATTCTTTTACTCTGTTCTCTCACCCTCGTTCTTTTTAATCAATGAGCTCACATCTAACCAAACTCTCTTTTCCATTTTACCTCAATGCACAACCCACACTCATTTCTTTTAGACTCCTCACACTCAATCACTATGGATTAACTTCTTGGGTAGGAAACATTGGTTAACGTGAATCCATAGAAGTTCATTTAAGTCCTAGCACAAATAACTCATAATTTCCTAAAAAGCATGTGATGCTCAGATGATTTAATTTTATCAGTTAAAGCTCATATACAAGTCAGATAAATTGTATGCTCAGATGATATAATCATGAAGATATGAGCATTTTAGACATTGAAGATATTTCAAACAAGTAAATTGAACGAATAAGCATGAAATTAAGAGACTTGTTTGAAAATCTGACTTTGTATGAAAAGATCAGAAATGAAATGATATAACAAATAAGGCTTATGGTCAAGAATAATGGATATTGTCTATATGAATCAAAAGACAGACATTCTTGAAATGAACGTTTCGAAATGAAATGACGCTCAAAAGTCTTTGAAGTACAAGCGGGGTGTCTTACCATCGAAAAATATGTTTCAAATATGAGACATGGTAAGAACAATTTGAACAAGAAATCAAACCAGTGTGTGTGAATACTTGAAAGTACATGGAAAAGATAATACGCAAGTATTTATCTTTGGAAACACACGGTTTGTAAACATGTAAGCATAAATAAAATGAACACATTTAAAATCACACTTCCAATTCATCAAATCTGTTTAAGAATCGGGAAGTGGTTTGAACAATTAAGAAAATGTTTTCTTATGATTGAAAGTTGTCCTTCTTTCAACCATATATGAGATTAAGATAAGAAATTAACCTTTATATGTAGTCTTAAATCTCATGAAGGTAGCTGAAGTCAAAAACATATGATCTTGATTGCTTCTCTCATTCTGCACAAGTCTCAAAGTCATGTCAAAGCAACTTTTATTCACAAAAATTTATTGAAAAGTAAATGACATAAAGCAGTAAAATGATTAAAGTACGAGTTCTGATCTGAAATAATCAGAAATCATAGTCTTACTCCTTTGACTTTTAAACTCCCCCGAAATTTAAGCATCACCAAAATTTGTCAGTTAATTAAAAATGTAGAAATTAGATAAACTCCCCCTCAAAATAATATCGATCAACTTAGAATCTTTACTCACTCCCCCTGAGAACAACAACAACAAGTTAAAGTGCCGATATCCTTTCAGAAATATTAATAAAGAAATGATAAAAAATTACAATAAAAGAAACTTTAATAGGTTATTACTGATTAGACTTTGAGATTTAGCATACCAAGCTTAGATACAAGAAAATTAAATCTCTTTTCATCTAAGGCTTTGGTAAACAAATCCGCAAGTTGATAATCAGTCTTTACAAAGTAAAGTTCTATCGTACCTTTTTTCTACATTATATTTAATAAAATGATACTTGACATCAATGTGCTTTGTCTTAGTGTGCTGCACAGGATTAGCTGATATGGCTATGGCACTCTTCGAGTCACAATAGATAGGTATTTTGTCAAACTTGAATCCATAGTCTCGCAGTTGTGTCCTCATGCACAAAACCTGAGAGCAGCAACTGTCAGCAGCTACATACTCTGCTTCTGCAGTCGATGTGGATACACATAATTGTTTACTTGTCGCCCAGCTAACGAGCTTGTCTCCAAGAAATTGAATGTGACTTGAAGTGCTCTTCCTGTCCAACATGCACCCAGCATGATCTGCGTCTGAATAAGCAGTCAGTTGAAACCCATTATCCTTAGGATACCACAGACCAAGATCTGCAGTCCCCTTCAGATATCTAAAAATCCGTTTGACAACAGCCAAATGGGATTCTTTAGGAACAGCCTGATATCTAGAACATAAGCATGTTGAAAACATAATATCTGTCCTACTTGAAGTAAGATACATTAAAGAACCTATCATACCTCTATAAGTCCTAACATCAACACTGTTACCCGAAGGATCAGTGCTAATCTTAGTACCTGGTGCCATCGGGGTTCTTATTGGTTTACAATTTTCCATTTTAAACTTCCGAAGAATATCCAAAATGTACTTAGATTGGTTAATGAAAATCCCCGTTGAAAACTGTTTTACTTGTAATCCGAGAAAGAAATTCATCTCTCCCATCATACTCATTTGAAAACGTGACACCATGAGGTTAGAAAAGTTTTTGCAGTATTTAGGATTTGTAGAGCCAAATATTATATCATCAACATATATCTGAATAAGGATGATATCGGCTTTTTCCTTTTTAATAAACAAAGTGGTATCAACTTTACTTTTGGAAATCCTGACTTGACCAAGAATTAAGATAGAACATCATACCATGCGCAAGGGGCTTGTTTCAAACCATACAGGGATTTATCCAAGATGTAGACGTGATTTGGCTTATCTGGATTTACGAACCCTTCTGGTTGAGACACGTAGACTTCCTCCTTAAGAATGCCATTCAGAAAGGTCGTTTTCACGTCCATCTGGTAGACTGTGAAATTCTTGTGAGCTGCTTAGGCTAGAAACATACGGATTGCCTCTATACGCGCTATTGGAGCATATTTATCGTCGTAGTATGTGCCTTCCTCTTGCCGGTAACCTTTGGCAACAAGTCTTGCTTTATTCTTTATGACAATACCATCTTCGTCCTTCTTGTTTTTGAATACCCATTTAGTTCCTATCATGGTCTTTCCTTTTGGTTTTGGAACTAATCTCCAGACCTTCAAGGCTTCAAACTGATTTAATTCTTCTTGCATAGCAGACACTCAATCCGAATCAGCAAAAGCTTCTGATACTCGAGTAGGCTCTATTTTGCTGAGGAATGAGTCATGCAGACACTGGTTTAAAGTTGCTGATCTAGTTTGCACAGGCTTGTTAAGATCTCCAATTACATGGTGTAAAGGGTGCTCTTTGGTCCATCGATGCTCATGAGGGAGTGGAATAGATGCAGATTGATCATAGTTGACATCTAAATATCCACTGTCAGTCTCTTCGTGTTTAATACTTGTTGAGGGTACAACTGAAATAGTTGGTGCAGAAGTTACAGTTGGAACAGCAGATTCTGGCTGTTGAGTAGACAATGTATCACAACCAACTGATACATATACTTTTGGTTCAGCAATATCTTACACCTCTTCAACCGTAAGAGTATTTATTTGAATTTGAGTTTCTGACTGAACTTGGGGATCACGTTCAATTATGACTTATGAAGTAACTGGATGATTGCAACTTGTGTCATCAGACCTGTCAGTCACAGCAAATTTAGGCAAATTACATCCTAGAAACTCATCATAAAAGAATTCAACTAACAAATCTAAATCAGATAAATGACTAGTAGACGAAGAAGCGTCATCTGATTTGTTCTGTTCAGGTACAGGTTCTGGACTGATTGACCTAGAAACTAACACTCCGGTTATCACGGGTTCTGAACTGAGTTGTTCAGAAGCCATCTCTTCATCAAATGTAACATTGACTCTCTCGACTACTATCTTTGACTTCTTCAGATAAACACGATATGCAGCAGATGTTGAAGAATAACCAATGAAGATGCCCTCATCCGCCTTAGCACTGAACTTGTTCAGACTTTCTCTGTCGTTTAGCACAAAACACTTACAACCAAAAACATGAAAATATTTAATGGTTGGTGTTCGGTTGTTGATCAAAGCATACGGCTTCTTCTGAAAACTGCGGTGTATCATGGAGCGATTCTGAGTGTAACACGCAGTCGAAATAGCTTCTGCCCACAGAAATAGAGATAGATCAGACTGGCTGAGCATAGTACTAGCGGCCTCGACTAGCGTTCGATTTCCCCTTTCGACTACTCCATTTTGTTCAGGTGTACGTGCATCAGAGTATTGAGGTGATATCCCGACCGATTCGAGATATTCATCAACAGTTCTGTTCTTTAACTCTGTGCCGTTATCAGTTCTGAGAAGCTTAACTTGTTTCTACAAATTCACCTGGGTCGTCTTCAGAAATGTAATGAGTACTTCGGGCGTCTCATCTTTTGAATGTAGAAATTTGACCCACGTGTACCGCGAATAGTCGTCCACGATAACAAGAACATATTTCTTGCCGCCTAAGCTTTGTGTTCGCATCGGACCACAAAGATCCATATGCAACAATTCTAGTGGAGAACTGGTGCTTGGTTCAGGCTTTGGTTTATGTGCGGCTCTCTTCATCTTATCCTTTTCACATGCTGCACACAAGTGTTCTTTCTCATATCTCAGCTTAGGAAGACCTTTTACTAACTTTCCACTAACCAACTTGTTTATATAACGAAAATTCAGGTGTGATAGTCGCCGGTGCCAAAGCCAACTTTGCTGCATCGAAGCTTTTGTCAATAAGCAAACCTGATTGTCATTCTGAACCTTTGAAAGATTGATGGTGTAGAGATTTGTCTTTCGATTGCCGACTAAGAGTTCATTGTCGTCTTCAATACGAACTGAACATCTCTTAGCTTTGAAGTTGACCTCTAACCCTTTATCACACAATTGACCAATGCTGAACAGGTTGTGCCCTAAGCCTTCGACATAGCTCACCTTCCTAATCGTTATGTTGTCTTGAATGATGTCACCATATCCTAAGATCGGTGAAAACTGGTCGTTCCCAAATCGCACATTGCCGCTGAATTTCTATGTATAATTAGACAATAAAGCTTTCTGCCCCGTCATATGCTTGGAATAGCCGCTATCCAAGTACCACATATGCCGGGTCTGCAAGAGAAATCAGGGAAGAATAGATTTAGGTACCCATTTAAAAGCGGGTCCTAACAGATTAACACATGATTTTGGTATCCATTTTAATATGGATCCTCTTTTCCTTTGAAAGCCTTTAAAAGCATTTGGTTTAGAAGAATAAACATGAAATGATCCAAACCAATCATTAGAATTACGATGATAAGCAAAATCATTCTACTGATAAGTATAAGAATTAGTAGTAGTAGGAGATAATTGGAACAATTGCTTATTAGAATATCGCTTGTAAGAAGTTACAAGGTTTTTATTTATAGAAGCAACAAAACCAACTATATCAGACACACTACTATCAGATCTATCAGTAACTACATCAGGAATTGATTCCGTCTTCTCATCATTTTTCCTTTTTGGTCGCCATTTAGTTCTTGCTTTCGACCTTTTCTTCCTTAAAACTGAAACAGAAGATTTAGATTTATTAGGAAAATCAGATTTCTGGGATTGGCTTTTCTTGTGTTTACCAGTGTTGTTCCGTTTCTGTGAACGCTGTTTCTTATGTTTCTTACCTTTAGCATAGTAATCAGCATTCACAGAAACTGGTTCACCAACCATAGTTGACGATTCACCAATTTCATGAACACTTGGTAAAACTTCTCCATTTATATGAAAAATAGAATGATCTGGAAGTGAAGCATTAAAATCAAACATATCAATTTCTTCTATACACCCATCATCAGAATTTAGAAAATCATTTGCAGACGCAAATAAGTCATCAAAGTTATCAGTCGAAGTTTGAGGTGCCATTGAAACTGTAGAACACTTTGTAGATTTAGATTGAAAAACGGTGTTCTTTAAAACAGTAGAAAATACACTTTGTTCAATATCTACCAAAAGCCTTTCATCATATAAAACATTTTCAAGCTCAACTATTTTGCTTTCAAGAATGAGTGGAGGAACATTAGCTTTTGCAATTGTAGGTTTTGCCTCCATCTCAGAAACAAAATAACTAGCAAAATAGTCGTTTGAAAGAACTTTTGGTGTTTCGGAAAGATAACTATCATTTAACTTTTCATAGTTAAACGGTAGTTGCATTTTCTTAATATTCTTTCTATTTTCAGTTTCCCTGGTCTCAACTTCTTCTGGTAATTTGGTAACAAATTTGGGTTTTAAATGAGTATGTTTACCAGCAACAGCAAGAAAATCAAAATTATAAAGTGTTGGTTGTTTTCTGATGGCTTTCTTTAGGTAATGGGGGTTTTCAAAACCAAGTCCCCATTTTTCCTTAACATCAGCCTCTTCGTTAAGTGCATTAAGAAAAATAGTTTGATCTGTTTGGCCTCTTGCATAAAGTTTGGCTTCCAGACCATTTACCTTCTTATTTAAGAGCTTGTTTTCAACCTGCAATTTATAAACAGTTAGTGCAGATTCTTTCTTCTCAAAATCAGACTTAGAAATTTTAGCTTCAAAATCAGAAATCTTAGCTTCAAAATCAGAAATCTTCTTTTCAAAACAATCTACTTGGAGTTTATAATCAGAAGCAGATTTGCGTAAAGAATCAATTAGATCTTTTTTCCCAATAACAGACTTATTAAGCTCAAAGATCTTATTGTTTCTTTTAGCAACTCTGTCTTTTTCCTTTTTCAGTTTTATTTGAAGATCTTGAAGCTCAACCATCATGGCTTCCATTTTGGTCATGAAATCTTTTTCAGTTAAGTTTATTACCTCATCAGCAGTCTCTTCATCTGAATCATCATACTTCACAGTGTTTCCCATCAAACACATGTGAGCTTCTACATCTTTTACTTCCTCAACATCTGAATGATCTAGCCAATATTCTTCTTCTGCTATCAATGCTCTGCCTGCTTCTTGTGGTTTGGCCAAGAGCATTTTGTTTTTATAGTACTCTGAATTGCGAACCTTTGGCTTCCGACAATCTCTAGAAAAATGACCGACTTTGCCACTGTTGTAGCACTTTATCAGATCATCGGTCTTCTTTTCAGTACCATCATAGTCATTCAGATACTTCTTCTTTTCCTCTGGCTTCCTTTCCACATACCGGTTCTCTTCATGTCTCTTTCCTTCAACTCTTTCTCTGTGCTCGTGGTTCTTTGAGCTTGATGAAGAATATCTCTGAGAATTTGATCTCGTCTTCTTGTAGAACTTCTTCTGGAATGTTCGGGTCAGTAAAAGCATTGCTTGCTTAAGATTATTTCCATCATCTCCATCAGATTCAGACTCTGATTCAGAACTTGAAACCACTATCTTCTTCTTCTTCTTTTCTTTCTTTTCTTTCTCTTTCTCTCCAGCCACCAATGCTATAGAATCTGGAACTTTCTCAACCTTCTTTTTCTCAACTCTTTTCTCTTCCACTTCTTCTTCGTTTTGCCGCAATGTTTCATAGACCTCATGTAATGGAATGTCATTTAAATCCTTCATCTGTGTCATCCTACATGTATGTTTCCTCCATTCGGGTTGCAGGATACTCAGGAACTTGACATTGTTCTCAAGCTGCTTCTTTTTCACTTTGTTCTTTGCTAATTCATTCAGAAGCAAGAAAAACCGTTCATAAGTATCTTCCAAGCTTTCATTCTCTTTTGCTTTAAATTCTTCGTAGCTGTTAATGAAGTTAGCTACTTTCATCTGATTTCCGACTTTGGAACCCATCATCATCTTTTGTAATTGATCCCACATCTTCTTTGCACTTGCCTTGTAGCTGTCTATCTTGATGTAAATCTCATTCGGAATGCTCTGAAGAAGAAGAGATCTTGCTTGCTTATCTGCTTTAAACCGGCTTTTCTGTTCCTCAGAATATTGTGCAAAATCCATTGGAACAGTTCTCATCTTTTGCTCTCTGTCCACATCACCATCCTCACTGTCAGATGAATCGTCATCAGGTATCTGGACAGTAGGTGGTGCCATAGGACCTTCAGTAATTGAAAGTAGAATGTGTCGGTCCTCAACAATACTATCAAGTTTTATAGAATAACAACACAATAAGATTACCAACCTGTTTGATATATATAATAACGATTACAGGATTGATCTATGAAGCTTTGATTTGTGTTTTCTCTGTTTCTCTCTTTACACATTTAAGTGTGTGTTTGTATGTGTGAATTGTGATCTGATCTTTTTGGAGAGATTGAGAGATATCACAAATCTACTAAGTGTGTCTAACACACTATCTAACATAATATCTAGATATTAGATCTAGATATTATTTCTAATATAAACTAGAAACTAATAAAACTAACTAAGTTACCTAAGTTAACTAATATCTAACATACTAGATATTAAGTTAACTTTTACAATAATAAACAAATACATTGAATACTTTGACATTTATTACAAATAGACATAGACTTTAATATCGAGATTCGACGTTCCGGCTTTAGCTTCAGATTGCGATCTTCAGATTGGATGATCTTGAATCCAATGAGACTGTGGGGCAGGCTTCCTTCTTTTCAATATCCAGATTTTCCGAATGAAAATCAGATAGCATATGTGCTGCATCCCCTTTGAAAATGTGAAACACTTTCTTGTTAAGAAGAAAATGAGTAGATGGTGAGGTTTGATCAAGAGTTGGCATGGGTTAGTTTCCTGTTTCAATAATGATCACCATAGAATTGTGAAACACTAGTAATGTGGCTACCCGACTCAGAAAAAGTTGGTGCAGAGTTGTGATATTCTTTTAACTCTGTTCTCACACACTCTTTCTTTTAAACTTTTTGCTTTCTCTAATCACACTAATTTCTTTTCTATTTGCACAATCAATCACAAAGGATTAACTTCTTGGGTAGAAATCACTGGTTAAGGTGATTCCATAGAAGTTGTGCTAATTCCTAGCACAATGATTATTGTTTTCCTATGATGCATAATAGGAAACAATGTTAAAGCACAATTTAGATCATGAAAACATTTAAAATACACTCCCTAAATATAAAATTTGATGAAAAATCGGGAAGTGGTTTGAACATTAAAAACAATGTTTTCCAATGATTGAAAGTTGTCCTTCTTTCAACCATATATGAGATGAAGATAAAGAATTATACCTTTACGTATGATCTTACATCTCATGAAGCTAAGTTTAAGTCATAAAGATATGATCTTGTAAGCTTCTCTCAAAAATTCTGCAAAAGTCTTAAGTCAAGTCAAAGTAAAATTTTATTCACTTAAAAATGAAAAGACAAAAAGCAATAAAACTTTGTAAAGTACGAGTTCTGATCAGAAATAATCAGAAGACATATCCGTACTCCCTTTTGACTTGAAGAGCTCCCCCTAAAATCTTGCATTACAAAAGAAATTTGACATTAAAAAGTACATGCACAAATTTTATGAGCTCCCCCTCGAAGTAATATTGACCAGATGTCAATTTCTTCTCATTTCCCCCTTGGATCATGAACATTTGATAGAAGTGCAGATATCAATCAGAGTTAAGAACTTAGAAAACTTTTGTAGGTAACCACTGATTAGATTTTAAGATTTAGCATACCAAGCTTAGAGATAAGAAAGTTTAACCTATTTTCGTCTAAGGGTTTGGTGAACAAATCGGCAAGTTGATAATCAGTTTTTACAAAGAAAAGTTCAATTGTTCCTTTTTCAACATGATCATTAATAAAATGATACCAGACATCTATGTGCTTTGTCTTGGTGTGTTGAACAGGATTCGCTGATATTGCGATGGCGCTTTTGGAGTCACAGTATATCGGGATCTTGTTGTAGTGGAAACCGTAGTCGCGTAATTGAGTTCGCATCCATAGGACCTGAGAACAGCAGCTAGCAGCAACTACATATTCTGCTTCAGTCGTGGACGTTGAAACACAAAGTTCCTTCTTCGATGCCCAACTTACGAGTTTGTCACCGAGGAACTGTACGTGTCCTGACATGCTCTTCCTGTCTAACATACAACCTGCATGATCTGCATCTGTGTAGGCTGTTAGTTCAAAACTAGTATCTTTAGGATACCACAGACCAAGATCTGCAGTGCCCTTCAGATACCTACAAATGCGCTTCACCGCAGACAAATGGATTTCTTTCGGATTGGCCTGATATCTTGCACATAAGCATGTTGAAAACATTATATCTGGCCTACTCGACGTAAGATACATTATAGAACCTATCATCCCTCGATAAGTCCTAACATCAACAACATTTCCCGAAGGATCGGTGTCAATCTTAGTACCTAGTGCCATTAGGGTACCAATCGTTTTTGAATTTTCCATTTGGAACTTCCGAAGAATATCCCTAATGTATTTTGATTGATTGATAAAAATACCCGATGAAAATTGTTTTACTTGTAAACCGAGAAAGAAATTCATCTCTCCCATCAAATTCATCTGAAATCTAGACACCATAAGGTTTGCAAAATTCTTACAGTACTTCGGATTTGTAGAACCAAAGATAATATCATCTACATAGATTTGAATTAAAATGATATCGCCTTTTTCCTTTTTGATAAACAAAGTAGTATCTACCGTACCTTTTGAAAACCCAGACTTGACTAGAAAAGTGGAAAAGGACATCATACCAAGCTCGAGGTGCTTGTTTCAGACCGTAGAGTGCTTTGTCGAGAATGTATACGTGATTTGGCTTCTCTTGATTGACAAAACCTTCTGGCTGAGAGACGTGGACTTCCTCCTTCAGTATTCCATTGAGGAATGCTGTCTTCACGTCTATTTGAAAGACCGTGAAGTTCTTGTGGGCTGCGTAGGCTAGAAACATTCTGATTGCCTCTAATCACGCCACAGGAGCATATGTTTCGTCATAGTCTATTCCTTCCTCTTGTCTGTATCCTTTGGCTACTAGTCTTGCCTTGTTTCGGATAACGGTACCATCTTCGTCTTTCTTTATCTTGAAAATCCACTTCGTACCTATTATAGTTTTACCTTTTGGCTTTGGTACGAGTCTCCAGACTTGAAGTGCATCAAACTGATTTAGCCCTTCTTGCATTGAGACCACCCATTCTGGCTCAGCAAGTGCCTCTGATACTCTCGTTGGCTCGAACTTGCTCAGAAAGGAGTCATGCATGCACATGTTCATTGATGCTGACCTAGTTTGCACTGGTTTTGATGGATCGCCAATAATCTGGCTTATCGGGTGCTCTTTGGTCCATTTATGTTCATGAGCCAGTGGATTATATGAATGTATGTCAATTGTATCATCTATAAATCCACTTGTACCTTCTTCGGTTTGTTCAGGAGGATTGATGGTTTCAGTTGAAGTGGCAGGTTCAGAAGGCTCAGCAGGTACAACTTGATCTGGCTGTAGATTGATCTGTACAGAATCTTCTACTGTTTCAGCTACTTCTGTCTCTTTATCATTTGTCACTTCTTCAACTGTTGGAGTCGGCATTTGAATTGTAATTTCTTGTTGAATCGAGGCGTTTGATTCAATAGAGTCATCTGAACTGGTTGGATGAGTAGTCGTTAAGTCTTCCATCCTGTCAACCACAACAGATTTCTTTACATTAGATCCAAGAAATTAATCATAAAACAATTCAAATAATAAATCTAAATCAGATAAATGGTTAGTTGAAGTTGAAGCTTCGTCTGATTTATTCTGTTGAGACGCAGGTTCTGGACTGAGTTGCCCAGAAGCTAGTACTCCGGTTATAACGGGTTCTGAACGTTGTTGTTCGGAAGCCATTTCTTCATCAAAGGTGACGTTGATGCTTTCAATCACCGTTCTTGACTTCTTCAGATAAACTCGGAATGCAGTTGATGTCGAGGAATATCCAATGAAGATCCCTTCATCCGCCTTAGCGCTGAATTTGTTAAGATTCTCCCTATCGTTTAGCACGAAACACTTACACCCAAATATATGGAAATATTTGATTGTCGGTGTTCGGTTGTTGACTAATGCATAAGGAGTCTTCTTGAACCTTCGATGTACCATGGATCGATTCTGTGTGTAGCATGCAGTCGAAAGAGCTTCTGCCCACAAAAATAGAGGTAAGTCTGATTGACTTAGCATAGAACGAGCAGCCTCGACTAGCGTACGATTTCTTCTTTCAACCACTCCATTTTGTTGAGGCGTTCGAGCAGCAGAGTATTGATGTGAAATCCCGACAGATTCGAGATAGTCTTCAACCTTTTGGTTCTTGAACTCTGTGACGTTATCTGTTCGTAGAAACTTGACCGGTTTCTGCAGATTCACTTGGGTCGTCTTCAGGAATGTAATGAGAACATCTGGTGTCTCATCCTTTGAACGTAGAAACTTGACCCATGTGTATCGCGAGTAATCGTCCATGATCACGAGTATGTACTTCTTTCCGCCTAGACTCTGAGTTCGCATCGGACCGCATAGATCCATATGCAATAACTCTAACGGAGCATTTGTACTTGGTTCAGGCTTTGGTTTATGTGGAGCCCTCTTCATCTTCCCATTTTCACAAGCTGCACAAAGATGTTCTCTTTCATATTTCAGCTCTGGAAGTCCTTTGACGAGCTTTCCACTGACCAGATTGTTGATTTACCTGAAGTTGAGGTGAGAGAGCTTTCGATGCCATAACCAACTTTGTTGCATCGATGCTTTCGTCAGTAGACAAACTTGGTTGTCAGTCTGTACATTTGATAAGTTGATTGTGTAGAGGTCTGATTCTCGAGTACCGACCAAGAGTTCTTCGCCTTTTTCATTGCGAACTGAACATCTCTTGGCTTTGAAGTTGAACTCCAGGTCTTTATCACAGAACTGGCCTATGCTGAACAAGTTGTGTCGTAAGCCTTCAACATAGCTCACCTTCTTGATAGTGACATTGTTCTGTTGTACATCACCGTATCCCATGATTGGAGAAAACTGGTCGTTGCCAAATCTTACTGTTCCACAAAATTTGTCTTTGAAATTGGACAATATCTCTTTTTGCCCTGTCATGTGTGTCAGGATCTTAATTCTTAACAAGAACACACACTCAGAAAACAATATTAAAGAAGCTGCGGAATAGCACTTTAATATTCTGAAAAACAATGTACTAGTAAATCAATGATCACAACTTGTAAACTTGTATTTAATGATTGAAGTTACAAGATTAAACACGCAACCTCAATATTGATGAACAGACTCACCAATACGAATTCTACTTCTCTAGAATTAGGATTTCTAATCTTGAGGTTGATTCTCTATGAAAGCTAAAAACTCAGAATGAATAATAATTGTTCTAAACTAATCTAACAATTCTATACATATACTGGAGATAAAGATAATTACAAAATAATAAAAGATCTTCAATATAGACTTCCATCTTTATCTCCAATCTTTCCATAATCTTCAGTCCATCCAGCTGTCATCCTTTCCATACGGATCTTCATCTCATAAGCAATATTATCTTCCAGCAGCATTAATACTCTGAGCAGTACTAAGTTCAGCAGTACTAACCATGCTCAGCAGTATTAATCTCTTAAAGCAGTACTAACTTTGAACTAGCAGTACTAATCTTGTTGAGCAACATTAATCTACAACTAGCAGTATTAATATCAGAAGTACTAACCAGAAGTAGTAACCATGTTCTTCTAGGAGCATTAACTTTACTTGTGCAATTCTTCATTTCCCAACAATCTCCCCCTAACTTGACTTTTAGGAAGAGAAGTCAAGTTCTTCATCTGATCTTCTTCAAGATGGTCCCAAAACTTCATCATGGCTTATATTCCAGTATTTGCATCCAACCCCAAACTCTAATTAATTGTTCTTTGGATCAAATATTTAGCCATTTCTAAATCTAGAACACATCCTAGCTTCTTCTTCAGCATGGCATGAAGCTTCAGTCTGCTATGGTTGTATACTCTATCCACTAGAAAGTACTCTGTGTGATTTAAATCCAAAGTCACTTCATATACTCCACTAGTTTCATATAGAGTCCAATTGTTCCCTGTTTGAAAAACATTCCTTATGATCTCCTCCACTTCATCAGGTTTGAACATCATACATAGATACTCCATTACCAGCTTTGTAATTGAAATCACTGGAGCTTTTAACTGATCTGCATACAACTTCATCCCCATATTAAACATTTCTTCAATATCAGACCTTGAGCAAGTTCTGACAATCTTATTCCAAGTATTGTAGACTTCATACTTCTCATCTAGTCTTTTCAGCCTTATGTACTCTTTTCCATCAACCTCCATTACATCCCAGTGAATGACTTCAGGAGGCTTAACTCCTACAGGTTCTGCTGAAATTGGTTCAGGCACTTTGTCCATCACTACCATATACATATTGACATCATCAATACTTGAAGGTTCTTTCTTTTCAGATGACTCAGGTGCCTCTTTTTCTTCAGCAACCTTTTCAGTCTCTGTTTCAGTTATTCTAGTCTTCTTTGTTGACTTTCTTCTTGCAATCATCTTTGTTCTCTTTAAAGTCCTTAGACTCTCACCAATAGTTGCTTCCTTCTCTGGTGTTTCTTGCTCATCAGGGAATGGTTTTTGTAAGAAGTCATTGCTCTCTTTCATTCTTTTCTCCATTTCAACCCTTGCAACATCATCCCCTTGGAGCTTGATCATCTCTGCATCATACAGCCCTTTGAGTTTCTCAAAAGACATCTTTGAGAACATCTCCACTTTGACACCTACAACACCCTTGAGGAAAGTAATCATTTTCTTTCTCTCTTGAGCACCAAGATATGTCTTTGAAGGTTGTCTTCTCTTCGCAACCATTTTGATCTTTCCAGGCTTCCTCAAAGATGTGGCTTTCTGCTTGGCTTGTTCTGTTGCTAGGCTTTGTTGATAGGATTTATTCAGTTCTACAGCCATTGCTTTTGCTATCTCTCTATCTTTTGCCACTTGCACAGTTTCTGCTTCTTCAAGTTCAGCCTGTATCTTCCTAGCCAGAGCTTCATCTGAGTCAATCAACTTCTGCTTTTTCATTGGTTGATCAGATTCAACTAGCTTTGCCTTGCCTTTCTCTTTACTCATTACCTTCTCAGTGCTTGATTTCTCTGCAGCATCACCTCTTTCTTTTATGACAATCCCTTTGGCCTTTGAGATGACCTTGGGAGTATCATGCTTTTCTTTGATTAGAGTTTCTGCAATCTCAAGATCTGTAAGCACTTCTTTTACTGTTTCTGCTGCTTTTCTTAGTTCAGCAGCATTAATAGTTTCTGCTGCTATTGATTCTGTTACTGCTTCTGCTTCATGCTCCCCCTCAACATCATGTTTTTCCCCATCAAGCTCCCCCTTATCTGTGGCCTCTTCCATATTGACATCAGCTTCTGACTCCCCCTTTTTGGGAGCATCAGTCACTAGTTTCCTCCTTCTTAGTACAAATTGTTTCTTCTTCTTTTGCAGAATCAATTTCCTTACCATTTGCTTCAAGTTTAGGATCTGTTCTTGTTGTGACAGAACTATGAGTTTAAGCTCTTCAATATCTTTGCCCTGGTTGATCACATCCATGTTGATATTCCCCATTGCATCCATCAATTCTTGATAGTTATATCTGTCCTCACCTTCTCCAGAAGTATTACCCTCTTTTGAAGGATCATTGGATCTTTTTGTAGTGGAAGTCTTCTGCCTAGCAGAAGCACTATCCACCCCCTTGGTTTCTTGGCATCTGGGACCTTTGGATGATTGCTCACCCAAAGTTGCCATGGGGAAGGTCTTATGTATGTTACCACTGACCTCCTCTGTGCTAGCAGGAGTAGTGGCAGCCTTGGCACCCATATGCTCAACCTCCACCTCAGTGAGCACCTCCTTGGGGTTGGGAGACACCCCTGTTATTTCCCTGTGGATATTCTCTAAAGGAGAATTCTCCCTTAGAGGGATTAAAGGCTCAATGGGTGATGGTATAAGAAGGGAAGGAGCCTTCTTTACCTGTTTCCTTGTATAAGTTTGGGTAATTGGAGAAGTGGGCTTATGAAGTAGGGACTGTGGGATAGATATAGAGTGGGAAGGTTTGGATTGGCTAGCAGTGGGATGGTCTAATGAGGGCCTTGACCCTGCTGCCATACCTTCTTAAGTGTGGGACACCACCATCATTGTAGAGAACAATGGGGTGTCAACTCCTTCCGACTCCAGAGGGGATCTTTTCATATTTGAAAAGACCTTACCTTTAGGGATTTTTGGTACATATACCTCATCAAAGTGAGGCATATCCGTCAATTCATGGGTGATAACTTCTTGGACAAACCTGGGGTACATATAAAAACTCTTTTTACTTCCCAGGTTTGAGACAAGATCATTAAAAATCATTTGAGAAAAATTGTACTTTCTGGCAGTGGTGCTACTGAACTCACTCCATCCAGTAGTCTTTTTAGAGATACAATGCATTAAGGTATGAATAAGGAAACGCCATTGGGTATAAAATTTAGCCTTTGAAAATTTAAAACCACCCAACTGGCCTCCATACCCCATTCTTGACAAAGTTGAGAATAATTCCTCATTAGGAATAGAGGTTATACCTGCAGCATCGTCTAGACGTAGACAGATGCGTATCACCTCTACAGTAATTGTTAGGGGTTTTTCACACACCCTTGTCTTGATCACTTGCACACCATTCTCAATAACAATGGTGGCATTAGCCCAAAATTGTCGTTGGTGCTCGATATAGATTGGTGGAGACACTGTCAGAGCATAGGAAATGTGGCTCGTCTTGAGAAAATCCACAATCTGGTGGAATCCAGCGGCCTGTTTGGCCTTCTGTAGCATTGCAATCTCGTTATGCTCGTCGATGAATGCCATTGATGCCATTGAACTTGAATGTTCTTGTCTGGAATACTTGGTACTTGAGAGAAAATGGTTAGAGAGAAGGTGAACAGTATGCAAAGAGTTGTTATGAGCTTTTGGGCAGTCAAACAGGGTATTTATACGATTAGAGACATAAGCAGTATTAACTCCTAGCAGTATTAACTAACTAGCAATATTAACTGAGAGCAGTATTAACCACTAGCAGTATTAACTAACTAGCAGTATTAACCACTAGCAGTATTAACTATCTAGCAGTATTAACTGAGAGCAGTATTAACCACTAGCAGTATTAACTAACTAGCAGTATTAACTGAGAGCAGTATTAACTACTAGCAGTATTAATTGTGCACTGACAGTATTAAAACTGCACTGGCAGCATTAACTAGACTTACACTTTTTGACACCATCCTTTTACTCATACTTTTTGCTACTTTGTTTATCCCCTGATCCTCTTCTTCTTGATCCTATATGATCATCACTCCCTCTGGAGTATTACTAAATGCAACCTGAAACACTTAAACACACAGGTTAGTAGCATCATGCTCAATGAAATCTTCCAAGGTCAACTTACCTTTTAACTCATGCCTTGAGCATTTATTATACCTCCTTCTGAATCAAATGCAACATGTTCTCCATCAAATCTTTTGAAGAATTTGAGGGCAGTCCATGTTACCTGTTGTGTGCCAAGAGCAACCACTATCTGCATTCCAAATGCTCTTCCTCTTGAGCTTTTGGTTGCCCTGCACACTTGATAAATCAGTTAGTCTTGGAGGGAACCCAAGCCAAAGTGGTCTTGGGTTGTCCTTTCTCATTTATATAATCTGTCAGTTTGGTCTGGATGAGTTGCTTAGGAATCTCATGGCTGGAATACTTTGTCAAGATTATAGGCTTGGCAGCATTACTACTAGAAGCAACACTAGCCTTGTTAGCAGTACTAACTTGGTTAGCAGTACTAACCTGGTTAGCAGTACTAACTGAGTTAGCAGCACTATTTCTGTTAGCAGTACTATCTGGGATAGCAGTACTAACAGGTTTCTTTACAATTGGAACCCAAACTTGAACAAAGTTGTTTGCTTTCTTTGTCTTTAAATTACTCCTTGGCTTATTTGGAGTATTTTTCTTTGTATTAGCAAACTTGTTTTGAGCATGAGACTTTAAAGGTGCTCTTTTCTCAGCCAATTGATTCCTTCTTTGATTCCTATAACCAAAAGAGTTTTGTGGTTGTCTTTGAAAAGTGACTTTTTGGTTGATAGGATTGAAATAACAGTATTTGGCAAGATGATTCAATTTGCCACAGATAAAACAAGGTTTCGGTCTATTGATTTTACACAGATCAACCCCTTGTTTTTGTGCCCACTGACTATTCCAGTTTCTTTGATTTCCCCTCTTTTTATCATGTTTTTGGGGCTCATTCTTCTTGCATGCACACTGTTTGCAAGGACCTGGATTCACAACTGTGTCTGTTTGTAATGGACCTTACCAGACTTTCCCTCTGTTTTCTCTAAGTCCTTTGATTTGACCCAGGCCCTTCCACAGTCTTCATTGGTAATAATGTGATTTTCTAATGGAATCTCTTTGTGATCATCCTCATTCTTACCATTAGAGTTATCTTCTTCAGAGTCTGTTTCAACCACCACTTTGTCTAATGGATCTACCTTAGTGGCTTCATCAGACAATTCCTTCCTATTCTTGGTCTCTAGCAAGTCTGATATAGGAGGGATGTAATTTTTATTGTATGGTGGTGGTGTGGTGTTATAGCCTATTCCTCTTCTAAGTTTGTCATGGATTTGAGTTTGGAGAAAAGAGTCCATTGCTTTAGAAGCATTGGAAAATTTCTCAATATCCAGCTTGGCTTTCTCAAACTCACTCTTTATCTTCTCATTCTCCTCTTCTTTCTGTTTAAGCTTAAACTCATACTGATCTTTCTCCCACTTCCAGTAGTTTGTGTCATAAGAGTGTTGAAGCTCATTGGCTTGGAAACTCTTAATTTGTTCCTCAAAACTCTCAACAATTCTTACATAGTCTTTTATATCTCTTTCTAATCTTTTAAGGTCATCACTCATTGTCTGGTTGTGATCCCTGTACCTTTTAACAATTTCAATACAGGATTTAGAACAAAGATTAGATGTTACCTCTGTAGGAATTTCTGAGCTTCAAGACTCTGAACCTTTAGCCATGATGATGTGATTTTGAATGTAGGTTTCTGAGAATACTTGCTCTGATACCACTTGTCAGGATCTTAATTATTAACAAGAACACACACTCAGAAAACAATATTAAAGAAGCTGCGGAATAGCACTTTAATATTCTGAAAAACAATGTACTAGTAAATCAATGATCACAACTTGTAAACTTGTATTGAATGATTGTAGTTACAAGATTAAACACACAACCTCAATATTGATGAACAGACTCACCAATACGAATTCTACTTCTCTAGAATTAGGATTTCTAATCTTGAGGTTGATTCTCTATGAAAGCTAAAAACTCAGAATGAATAATAATTGTTCTAAACTAATCTAACAATTCTATACATATACTGAAGATAAAGATAATTACAAAATAATAAAAGATCTTCAATATAGACTTCCATCTTTATCTCCAATCTTTCCATAATCTTCAGTCCATCCAGCTGTCATCCTTTCCATACGGATCTTCATCTCATAAGCAGCATTATCTTCCAGCAGCATTAATACTCTGAGCAGTACTAAGTTCAGCAGTACTAACCATGCTCAGCAGTATTAATCTCTTCAAGCAGTACTAACTTTGAACTAGAAGTACTAATCTTGTTGAGCAGCATTAATCTACAACTAGCAGTATTAATATCAGAAGTATTAACCAGAAGTAGTAACCATGTTCTTCTAGGAGCATTAACTTTACTTGTGCAATTCTTCATTTCCCAACAATGTGCTTGGAACATCCGCTGTCCAAGAACCATGTATGACTAGTCTGGATAAGAGAAATTGCAAATTTAGATATTTATATGACAACTTTGGAATATTCACTTTGATTATCGAAGTGCGGGTCTTGAACTGATTTGTTCAAAAGCCTATTTTGACTTTGAAGAACGAGTCCTGATATGTACATAATCAGAAGTCGCTTTCTCTTTAATCTTTGTGTGCCTGCAACACAGATTTAGCCTTAGGTACCCATTGGAATTTGGGTCCTGCTGTGTTAGCACAAGATTTTGGTAACCATTTCAAATTGGTTCCTCTTTTCTTTTGAAAAGTATGAGAATAATTAATATGAGATGAATGCACATGATAATTTCCAAACCAATCTCCAGAATCTTGACAAGTGATAGAAACATGTTTATCATAGATAGAGGACTTTCTAGCAGATAAAGATAACTGAAATAATTGCTTCATTGAATATTGTTTCCGAGAAACAGCAAGTTTTGGGTTCAAAACAGCAATATCAGCAATTAAGACATCTTTACTAAGCGAAGTCTTATTACAATTAACACTACTAAACGATAAAACGGTTTTGTCAAGCTTCTGTTTAGGTTACCATTGAGAATTTACTTCTGGCCTTTGCTTGCGCAGATTTGAAACATGTGTAACTGTTGAGTTAGACTTCTGAGCAACAAATGAATGCACCTTCTTCGGCTTACCAGTAGTGATCGGTTTCTGTGAATGCTGAGATATTTTCTTACCTTTAGCATTTTTGGTTTTCACAGAGACTGACTTATCAACTTTCGTTGATTTTACACTGTTAACAGGCATACTGGTTTTTCCCAAAGATTTCACAACAAAAGATGAATGGTTTGAAAGTTTAGCATTAAAATCAAATTGTTCAAAACAACCATCCATACCACCGTCAGAATTAAGAAAATCAAACCCTTCGTTTGATGAACCAAACATGTCATCAGATTTAGAAGCTTTTGTAAAAACAACATTTTTCATAACGGTTGAAAAAACTTTTTGTTGAATTTCAATCAAAAGTCTTTCATCTGATAAAGAGTTCCCGAGTTCAGAAATTTTACTTTCTAACACGAGAGAAGGGACATATATTTTACCTATAACAGGCTTTACCTCCATCTCTTTTACAGAATAACTTTGAAGGTAGTCAGTTGAAAGAGATTTCTTTTCATTATTTGGATAGTCATAACTATTATTCAACATCGCATAATAAAATGGAAGGTGAACTTTAGATGACTTTTTCCGTTTTTCAATTTCATTTGCTTCATCCTCCTTTGATAGTTTAGTATTAAAAACTTTAAGTGAAGAGATTCGGTGAGAAACTAGCATAGAGGTATAATCATAAAGTGCAGGCACTTCTCTTATACCCTTTTTAAGGCAATGAGGTTTCACATAACCGATTACCCAGTTTTCTTTATTCTTTTTCGGTTTGTTAAGATGAATGGTTTGCTCACTTTGACCTAATGAGTACAACTTCTTTTCCAAAGCATCTAGTTTTGCAATTAAAGACTTGTTTTCTTTAGTACATGAAGAATGCCTTTTAGTCAGCTTATATAAGTCAAGCTCACTATTTCTCAGTTTTGACTTGAGATCAGAATTCTCTTTAAGAATTATAGTCTGTTCTTTTGCGTTGGTGTCAGCGTTTGTATGTAAAACCTCAGCTAATACTTTCTTCTCAGCAATTTCATTGCTAAGCTTCTGTATCAATTGGTTTTTGTTAACAATAACACCATTTTCTCGCTTAAGATTAGATTCTAACTCTTCTTGTTTTAAACTCATGGCATGCATTTTATTCAAGAAATCTGAGTACGATAAATCACATACCTCCTCTTCTTCATTATCTGAATCAACTTCAACATCTGATTCTATTTTGCCCATCAAGCACATATTGACGGCTTCATCTTTATCTTCATCTTCTTCTTCTTCATCTAAGTGATCAAGCCAGTATTCATCCTCAGCCATCAGTGCCTTGCCTGCCTCCTGTTGCTTTGTAAGAAGCATCTTGTTCTTGTAGTAATCGGAGTTTATGACCTTTGATCTTCGGCAATCTTTGGCAAAGTGACCTGTTTTGCCACAGTTGTAGCACATCGGTGGACCTGGCTGACTTGATCCTTCATCCTTGTACTTTCTTTCTTCGGGTTTCTTTTCCTCTAACCTCTTTCCTTCAGACTGGTACCTTTCCTCTTCCTTTTTCTACTCATCTAATCTCTTTCCTTCAAACTTTTTCCCTTCAAACCTACTACCTTCAATCCTTTCCTTATGAGCATAGTTGTTGGGTCCAGAAGAGTACCTCTGACTGTTTGATGTTGGATTCCTGTAGAACTTTTTCTGAAACGCATTCGTCAGAAACAACATTGCTTTCTTCATTTGTTCATTTTCATCCAAGTCAGAGTTTGCATAAGCTTCATCTTCTTCTGATTCATATACAATCGTCTTGTTCTTCTTCTTGACTACAAGAGCGACTGTATCTTCAACTGTCTTTCCTTTCTGTCTTTTCTCAGCTAGAATTTCATCCACCTCTTCTTCATTTTGACGGAGGGTTTCATACACCTCGTGAAGTGGAATCTCATTCAAATCTTTTATCTGCCGCATCTGTCTGGCAAAACTTTTCCATTCTGGTTGTAGAATACTCAGAAATTTGATATTCAGTTCGATTTGAGATTTATTGACCTTGTTCTTGCTTAATTCGTTTAGCAAGGTCACGAATCTATCATATGTTCCTTCTAGATTTTCTCCAGTTCTGCCTTTAAATTCTTCAAAACTGTGCAGGCAGTTAGAGATTTTAAGTTGATTCCCTATCATTTAACCCAGCATCATCTTCTCGAGTTGATCCCACATTTGTTTGCCGGAGGCCTTATAACTGTCAATCATTATGTAGATTTTGTTCGGAATCCCTTGTAGAATGTATGACTTGGCCAATCTGTCTGCTTTTGCTCTTAACTTATTATCACCGGTTAGTTCTTCATAAGTCAGTGCATGTCTTACTTCTTTAGTTCCTTCTGCTGGTTCCCTATATTTTGTTTCCATGGGGCCTTCTTCTAAGGATTGTTTGATGAAATCACCCAAATCCTGTCTTTCGATGAAGTTTAGGAACCTATCCTTCCACTGTTCATATTCACCTCTAAAGAGAACGGGGGGCTTGGTGTCAGTTCCTATTACAAGAGCTTCTCTGGTTGTCATCCTGTAGAAAATTCTAAGTGTGGGATTGAAGCTATGCATTTGAGAAGGTTTTCGGGTCTAGTGAGGAGCGCACACTGAGGTATGCAGGTCTAGTGAGGAGCGCACACTGAGGTATGCGGGTCTAGTGAGGAGCGCACTCTGAGGTTTGCTTGAGGACCCGAGAAGTATTGCTTTTCGTTTGATGTTGGAACCACAAAGTAAGGTTTGTGTTTCCTTTGAGAAGCGCACAGTGGGACTTTGCGTTTCACTTGGGACGCGCAAAGTGGGACTTTGCGTGTGTTCTTCTTCTGTTGTGCGTATGCTCGACCTTTAGCTTTAAAAATCGACTAGAACTTGATCCTGAAACGATTAGCAGTACCAAAACACTACCAATATGTCTAGAAACACTTCTAGAACTTAATGTAAGCACTCTAACTCAATAAAACACACTTTTTCAAAGAAAAATTTGATCGTACAGTAACTTACCCACTCAACTGTTTTCTCACAAAATCCACAAAATGGAACTCGATAAAGGCTTAAAAGTGAAATCAAACACTCACAACTCTATCTAGAATGCTAATCGATCACAACCTGATCGATTTTAACACCTAAAACAGTTTAAATCTCCAAATCCATTTCTCAACAAGAACACAGAGTCGTTTTTCTAGAAAACTTGATTTTTGATCTTAATCAGGCTCTGATACCAATTGTTGGTCCTCAACAATACTATCAAGTTTTATAGAATAACAACACAATAAGATTACCAACCTGTTTGATATATATAATAACGATTACAGGATTGATTTATAAAGCTTTGATTTGTGTTTTCTCTGTTTCTCTCTTTACACCTTTAAGTGTGTGTTTGTATGTGTGAATTGTGATCTGATCTTTTTGGAGAGATTGAGGGATATCACAAATCTACTAAGTGTGTCTAACACACTATCTAACATAATATCTAGATATTAGATCTAAATATTATTTCTAATATAAACTAGAAACTAATAAAACTAACTAAGTTACCTAAGTTAACTAATATCTAACATACTAGATATTAACTTAACTTTTACAATAATAAACAAATACATTGAATACTTTGACATTTATTACAAATAGACATAGACTTTAATATCGAGAGTCGACGTTCCGGCTTTAGCTTCAGATTGCGATCTTCAGATTGGATGATCTTGAATCCAATGAAACTGTGGTCTAACAGAATGTTTTCCCCATTTGCATGTCTATCCACAAAATCCAGAAATCTGTCTTTCCATTGTTCATATTCTCTTTTGAACAATACTGGAGGCTTGACATCAGTGCCAATTGACAAAGCATCTGTTGATGTCATTCTGTTTGAACAAATATGCAATAAGAAACTTGAACTTGATCGTTAGTCCAATATGAAATCACAAGAAAAATACAGAAAATCTTCAAATAAAATTCAGAGATTTTGATCACAAAAAGAACTTTGCCCTCGTCTGCAGACTTAGCACGGTGGTCAAGGGGCAACGCCCTTACGGGGTCGAGGGGCAGCGCCCCTACATAAAAAAAATTCACTATTAATGGCCATATTACAGTTTTGAAAAATTCTCAGAAAATATTCTAAGTATGGAAACTCGCAGATCACTAAAGAGGACTTGAAACTCACAGACGCCTAAACTCGCAAAACACTGTTTCAAAGAAAACTCGCAGGCTTAGGCATGCATGTTTGTGAAACTCGCAAGCAAAGGGTTGCGTGTTTTGACAAACTCGCAGACTCGCAGACCGAAGGAATCGAAAGAACTTGCAGATTACTATTCCTAAGAAACTCGCAAGCTTAGTCTTGCGCGTTTGGAGAACTCGCAAAGGACAACTTGCGCGTTTCAACACTTAGAAACTTTTTCCCAAGTTTCAAACTCGCAGACTGAAGAGCTAAACTCACAGCCTTCGATCTGCGCGTTTCTAAAACTCGCAAAACAAGCTTAGCACGTTTTCGTCCAGAAAAAAAATTCTTCAGCTTGCACGTTCTTCCGATGAACTAGCGCGTTTCGTAGATCTTGCGCGTTCTTCAGTATATCGACCAAAAATCTAACTTTTCTCACAGATTTCGATCCAAACCTTTACCAATTGTTCTGAAACTTTGTAGGGATGCTCGATTTCAATACTCGAACAGGTTACAATTCAAGAATTACAAAAACAAATACAAATCGTAACAATTTGATTCGATTTACAGTGCAGTATAAACTCGTGAACTCCGAAAATGACAAAATCAACAACTCAAGAAAAATTAAGTGCAAATGTCCGAATTACCTATACATATTCGAATTAAAACTCTATTTGCACCTAATACAATCCATTACAAATCGAAAAACAAACAAATTCTCAAAAATTAATCGAACTTTAAGAACACAGACTCGACTTTGGTTTTTCTTGAAAATGATTTCAATTGAATCTGCTTTGATACCAATTGTGTGTCCCTGTAATCAAGATTCTAATTGCAATTCAACAAACACAAACAAGATGATTACCAATTTACCTGTTTGATTCAATTCACAAATCAATGTTTACAACTTTCTCTCTCTAGAACTCCTTTTTCTCTCTCTACAATTCTCTCTCAGAATCCGATCTTAATTTTCTAGTTATCTCACAAATAACAAAGAAAGAAACTATTTATACCTATTACAAAAAGCAAGGAAACCAATACAAATACAATATGTTGACTTTGACTTTTATTGAGAGTTGACTTTCCAGCTTTGATTTCTTGAACTTTGGTCTTCAATCTTTATGATCTTGAATCCAATAAATCTGTGCTCTAACACACGCACACTATACAAACACGCACAACACTAAAACAGAAAATATACAATGTTGACTTTGACTTTTACTGAGAGTTGACTTTCCAGCTTTGACTTCTTATACTTTGACCTCTGGTCTTCATGATCTTGTATCCAACATATTTATGCTCTAACAATCTCCCCATTAGATTCAAGATCATCTTTGAAAGATTTTGCTATTGAATCTTCTCTTTTAGCTCAAAAAGTACAATCTCCTTCTTTGCAACAAGTTTTCTTCTTAAGGAACAAGCATTGCAAACTCCCCTTTTCTTTAACTGTAATCTCCCAAGTATGTCTCTGAAATATATTAATAATCTTCTCCAAAAATGGTAGAAACGATCTCCAATAATCTCCCAAAACTTTCTCAAAAATTCTTTCAAACTTCGGAAAGAAATTATCTCCAGAATTAGCTCGGATAAGTTCAACAAAATTATCTTCAAAGAAAATTTCTGAAAATTCAACACAACTTCAGAAATCTTTGACTTTGTTTCCTTCTTTCACAATTAATCTTTGATCTCAAACAATTCTGAAATTCTGAAATTTCTGACTTATACATTTCTTTAACTCATCTCCCCCTATTTGATGAATAGAGCATCGATATCATCAAAACTTCATCCAAGAAATGTCTTTGAAATTCTGTTCTGACAAGGGATCTTTCAAGAGCCTCTGATTCTTTGCCAATTCGAACAAAGTATTCATCTAGATCTTTTCAAATCCAGACAAATTAGAATGTAACTCCTGAATCAACAAATGAATCAGTTAATATGACTGTCAGTAACACGAAGTTACTGTATGTAACGAATACACATTGGAAAGGATCTATTTGATGTTGACTCCCCTAGGGCTTCCATTCAATCATCGAAACACCACAAAGGCAATTTCTATGAATGTTATGACAAAAAACAAATTCCTTGTGTGTTAGTGCAAGTGTTGAAAGAATTAAGTCATCAAGTGCTTAAAAAAAGGCTCAATATTGTGTAAACACTGAGACAACAGTAGATAAATACATACTCAATGTGCATAATTGAAGTGCGAAGGTGAGGCAGACTTCCTTCTTTTTCAATATCCAGATTTTCCAAATGAAAACCAGATAGGGTATATGTTGCGTCCCCAGAAAAATATGAAACACTTAATCTTTTTAAAAAGAAAATGAGTGGCTGGTGGGATTTTTATCAAGAGTTGGCATGGGCTAGTTGCCTATTTCAATAATGTTCACGAAGAATTATGAATCATTAGTAATGTGGTTGCCTGACTCAGAAAGTAGTTGGTGCAGAGTTTGATATTCTTTTACTCTGTTCTCACACTCTCTTTCTTTTAATCATTAAGCTCACTTCTAACCAAACTCTCCTTTTCATTTTACCTCGTCACACCCACACTAATTTCTTTTTCGACTCCTCACACTCAATCACTAAGGATTAACTTCTTGGGTAGGAAACACTGGTTAACGTGAATCCATAGAAGTTCATTTAATTCCTAGCACAAAGAACCCATGTATTATCCTAAAAGAACATGTTGCTCATAATGATTTAACTATAACAATTAAAACACAGAAAATATGGGTCAGATATACGTATGCTCATAGATGTAAGCATGAAGAGTTGAGTATTTTAAACATTGAAGATATTTCAAACAAGTAAATTAAATGAAAAGATATTAATGCAAGAGACTTGTATGAAAATCTGACATTGTATTAAAATGATCAGAATCAAATGATATAGCAATCAAGGCTTATGGTCAAGAATAATGGATATTGTCTATACGAAACAATAATATAGACATTCTTGAATGACGTTTAGAAATGAATTAACGCTCAATATTCTTTGAAGTACAAGGGGGGTGTCTTACCATCGAAAAATATGTTTCAAATTTGAGACATGGTAAGAACATATTTGAACAAAAATTAAACCAGTGTGTATGAATACTTGAAAGTATATGGAAAAGACAATACGCAAATATTTATCTTTGGAAACACACAGTTTGTAAAACATTCAAGCACAAATAATATGAAAACATTTAAAATCACACTTCCAATTCATAAAATCTGTGTAAGAACCGGGAAGTGGATTGAATATTTAAGAATATGTTTTCTATGATTGAAAGTCGTCCTTCTTTCAACCATATATGAGATTAAGATAAGAAATTTAACCTTTTTCGTTCAGTCTTAAATCTCATGAGGTCAAGCTTAAAGCCATAATGATATGATCATAGAAGCATCCTCTCAATTTGCATCAGTCAAGAATCCGTCAAAGTACAAAAAATTATTCACAAAACTTTATTGGAAAATAAAATGACATAAAGCAGTAAAACATTGAATGTATGAGTTCTGATCTGAAATAATCAGAAGTCATAATTCTAACTCCCCCTGAAAATATGCATCTGTAATTTGTCAGTGAAAAAAAAAACACATGATAGAGATCTACAATTCCCTTTTGAACTGTAGTTCGTCATATCTTTCGAATACATATTTACAGAAAAATATGTACTCCCCCTTGAAGGTTGATGTCCTCATTTGAGTATCGGAGTACAATCTCTTATCAGCCCGGGAGAATCATTTCTTTTATCGTTGAAGTACGAGTCCTAAAATGTTATGTTTAGAAGTCAAACACCTTATCATTGAGGTACGGGTCCTGAACTGCAGTATTCAGAAGCCTTGGTTCTCTTACTCCCCCTTGACTGTAGGTGCCTGCAACACAGATTCATCTTTCGGCTTTGGTACCCACTGGTATTTGGGTCCATGTTTGTTAGTTGCAGTTCTGTTAGGAGTAATCGAGTAAGAACCATACCAGTAATGATCACTAGCTTTATGAACAAAATCATAAGTACGACAATAAGAATAATACCTCTTTTTAGATAACCTGATCAATTGATCTCTCGAGTAAGCAAGATCAGGTTTACCTTTCAGCACTTTATTCTTCTTGGTTGTTGATGCATGTACAAATGATTTGTTACTTTTCTTCTCTTCCTTCTTTCCTTTCTTTTCTTCCGTCTTCTTATCTTCATCTACTGGTTTTACTCTCTATACCAGTTTTTCTTCATTATATCTCCTTCTTCTCCTTTTTTGAGCACCTGAACCATCTATTTTCCAATCATAGAAAATGTTAGTTGTACGAATCTGTTCAAATGAATTGACTAACCTTTTTGTAGAAATATTTTTCCCATGTGAGCTTGCAGCTGTTTTGAACGAACATTCAAAATCAGCTAAATCATCTGTAGGTGTGTGGATTTGTGACTCTAGGGTCGTTTGCTCAGTCACCACAACCCTGGAAATAATATCTTCAAGCTCTTTAATCTTTGAAGAATAACTGTCTCTTTCTTTGATAAGTTGATCAATCTTTTCTTGAAACTCAGACTTCGCTTTCTGATCTTTCAATGAACTCGTGGATAGTTCAGATAGCTTCTCAGTAAGCTTCTTGATCTCTTCCTCAAAGATATTTCTTTCTTCATCAAAGTCCTTTTCCACATTCTTTCTTCCATCAGATATTTCTTTAAAGAATCAAACATTCTTTTGTTCTATGATCTTCTTTTCTTTGTCAAACTTTTCTCTTTCCAAAATGATGACTTTCTCAAAATCTGAAATCTGATGAGAAAGTTTTATACATTTCAGCTCAACCGCTTTCTTCTCGTCAGCATATTTTCTTAAAAAATCTGAGAATTTCTTTGTAAATTCTTTCTTGTCACTTGTCGGTCCCTTATACTTGAACACGATCTTACCAGATAATACAAACACAAATAGGATAGATTAACCAACCTGTTTGAATACAAAACACGGATTACAGGATTGATGTTTCTCTTTTGAAGCTCTATCTAACTTTTCTCTCTGGATAGCTTGATGGCGATGATGATGATTTGTGAGAGTTATGAGATAATAATATCTCAACCCCTTGTACCAACCAACAACTAATATCTAAACATAATATCTAATAAAAGAAAATATCTTAAAACTAAATAATATCCTAAATATCCTAAAATATCTAATAAATAGATATTATTAGGAATAATATAAAATACTATAATTAACACAATAATTAACTTTGACAATTATTACAAACTTAACATTAGACTAATATTGATAGTGACTTTTCAGCTTTAGCTTCAGATTCCAGTCTTCAGATTGGATGATCTTGAATCCAATAAATCTGTGATCTAACAATCTCCCCCTTTGGATCAAGATCATTACTAAAATGATTTAGCAATTCAGTCTTCACTTTTAGCTCAGAAGATGCAATCTCTTTCTTTGTCTTCAATATGTAATAATCTCCAGTTTTAGCTCAGAATGCTTTAGCAAAGTATCTTCAAAGAAAATTTTTCTCAAATCAGCATGTCTTCAGAATACTTTGAAGAATTCTCTAAACTTTTGATCTTTCCCATTCTTGGTTAGCTCTTCTCCATTCTATCTTGGACAATTCTCTAAACTTTTGATCTCTTCCATTTCTTGGTTTGCTCTTCTCCCCCTTTTTGATGAAAAGAGCAACTATCTCATCAAAACTTGTAGCAGGAAATGTCTTCCATAAGGAGCCGATGATCCGTCAATTCAAAAGATATTCATGCAGATCTTTACAAATCCAGACAAAATAATCGAGTAACACCTGAATCAACAAATGAATCAGTTAAAATGCCCGTCAGTAACACTAAGTCACTGTGTATAACGAGTACACATTGGAAAGGAGTTTTTTGACGTTCACTCCCCCAGGGCTTCCATTCAATCATCGAAACACCACAAAGGCAATTTCTATGAACGTTATGACAAAGAAACAAATTCCTTGTGTGTTCGTGCATGTGATAGAAAGAATTTAGCACAAATGATTGCTTATAGGCTCAAAAATTGTGTAAACCACTGAGACAACAGTAAGTTAAACACAGACTCAATGTGCATGATTGAAGTGCGAAGGTGGGGCAGACTTCCTTCTTTTCAATATCCAGATTTTCCAACTGAAAATCAGATAGCAAATGTGTTGCATCCCCTTTGAAAATGTAAAACACTTTCCTGTTAAAAAGAAAATGAGTAGCTGGTGGGGTAAATCAAGAGTTAACATGGGCTAGTTGCCTGTTTCAATAATGTTCACCAAAGAGTTGTGAAACATTAGAATTGTAGCTGCCCGACTCAGAAAAAGTTGGTGCAGAGTTATGATATTCTTTTAACTCTATTCTCACACCCTCCTTCTTTTAAACATTCAGCTTACTCTAACCAAACTCTCTTTTTCTGTATACCTCATCACATAATCCACACTCATTTCTTTTCGACTTCTCACACTCAATCACTATGGATTAACCTCTTAGGTAGAAATCACTGGTTAACGTGATTCCATAGAAGTTGTGTTAAGTCCTAGCACAATGAAATCTCATGATTTCCTAGAAAGCATGTGATGCTAAAAATGGTTTAACTATATCAGTTAAAACACAAAGTTGATCGAGAAAACATTTAAAAGCACACTTCCAATTCATGAAATCGGTTTGAGATTCGGGAAGTGGTTTGAACATTTAAGAACAATGTTTTCTATGATTGAAAGTTGTCCTCCTATCAACCATATATGAGATGAAGATAAGGAATTATACCTTTTGAGTGCAATCTTACATCTCATGAAGTCAAGCTTAAAGTCATAAAGATATGATCTTGTAAGAATCTCTCAAACTGCAAAAGTTGTTGGGAACTGAAGAATTCATCAAGTATGGTTAATGCTGCTGGTTCAAAGTTACTACTGCTAGAAGACTTAAAGGTTAATACTGCTGAGTGTTACTACTGCTAGTATTATTAATACTGCTAGTCAAAGTTAGTGCTGCTTGAACAAAGTTAGTACTGCTTAGCTAGTTAGTACTGCTAGTGGTTAGTACTGCTTAGTAGTTAATGCTGCTAGAAGGAAATTAATGCTGCTGAAGATTAATACTGCTTATATGATGAAGATTCGTATGAAAGGATATACATGGAAGCTTAGAGATATACATGGAAGATATACTGAAGATATTTTATTTATTGTAATTATCTTTGTATTCAGTATATATATTGTATAGTTTAGAATAGTGAATTAATTTTTTTCAGTTTTTCATTCTTTTAAAGAGAAAATCAACCTCAAGGCATAGATCCTAATTCTAGAGAAGTAGAATTCGTATTGGTGAGCCTGTTCATCAATATTGAGGTTGAGTGAGTAATCTTGTAACTTCAAAGCATTCAATACAAGTTTACAGTTTGTTAATTATATTCTGTTTTGATTTCCTGTTTGATTAAATATCAAAGTGTTATTCCGCAAACTTCTTTGATATTGTTTCTGATAATTAATTCTTGTTGAGAATTCGATCCTGTCAAGTGGTATCAGAGCCTAACTCTCTCAGAAACAGTTATTCATCATGGAAAATCTTACATAATCAAGCAGTACTTTGGTTTCTAAGGTTCTAATGCTCAAACCAAGTGAGTTTGACATGTGGAAGATCAGAATCAGACAATATATTCTTCTCACTGACTACTCAATGTGGGATATCATTGAGAATGATCCTTCTGAAGCTGGAAGGATAGGACCAGATGGGAAAAGACCTCCACCAAAGACAGATGGTGAGAGGAAGATCAGACAGACAGAGATGAAGGCTTTGAGCACTCTGCTCTTGGCCATTCCCAATGAATATCAGCATCAATTTTGCAACTGCACTGATGCTCAGATTCTCTGGAATGCTCTAGAGAAAAGATTTGCTGGAACTAAGAGCATCAAAAGAAATCAGAGATATGTTCTAAAGCAACAGTATGAGAACTTCACTTCCACAAAGAATGAGTCTATGACTCAAACTTTTGACAGGTTCAATAAACTCATAGGTGAACTGGCTACTGTAGGGGTGAAGATGGAACAAGATGATATCAACAGAAAGTTCCTCAGATCTCTTGGGGATGAATGGACTATGTACACTGTCTCATATAGACAGAGTGACAATCTGGAAGAGAAAGAACTTGATGATCTATACAATGATCTAAGAGTTTTTGAAACTGAGGTAGAAACTAAGAAGAAGCCCTCTGGTTATATTCACAATGCTGCACTTCTTTCAGCATCCACTGATACTACTGCCAACCCTGAAGCAATTAATACTGCCAGCGGAGTAAGTTCAGAAAAAGGCACTGAAACTATCTTTGAAGCCTTTTTGTCCAGTCATAGCAGCAATTCTCTGATTAATGATGATCTTGATCAAATTCACCCTGATGATCTGGAGGAGATGGATATTAAATGGCAGATGGCCATGTTATCTATGAGGGTGAAAAAGTTCATTAAAAGAACTGGAAGAAATAACTTCTCTCAAAGAAGAGAAGATGGAGCTGGTTTTGACAAAACCAAGGTGGAATGTTATAAGTGTCACAAGAAAGGACACTTTGCTAGAGAATGCAGGAGTGCTGTTCCAAACAATAACCAACAACAAGCTCAGAATAGAGGATACAATCAGAACAAGAATCCTGCTCAAGCCCTTGTTTTTCAACAAGGAATGGGATTTGACTGGAGTGATCAAGCTGAGGAAGCCATTCAGAACCAAGCTCTTATGGCAGAAGTGTCTGATCTCCCTACTGAGGTAAGTTCTAATCTTTGTACTAAATCTTGCATTGACACTGTTACAAGATACAGGGATCACAATCAAAGTATGTGTGATGATCTCAAAAGATTAGAAAAAGACAGAAGAGATTATGTGTTAATAGTAGAGAGATTTGAAGAGCAAATCAAAGGCTTTCAAGCTAATGAACTTCAACACTCTTATGACACAAACTATTGGAAGTGGGAAAAGAATGAGTTAGAAACCAAACTGTCTAAGTCCTTAGAAGAGAATGATAGACTGAAAGAGGAACTGTCAAGAGTTAAGCTTGACATAGACAAGTTTTCCTATGCTTCAAAAGCAATGGACTCTCTTCTAAAGGCTCAGATACATGATAAGATGAAGCCTGGTATTGGATACAACAATACACCCCCTCCTTACAATAATAACTATATTTCTCCTACATCAGACTTGTTAGAAACTAAGGAGAAAAAGGACTTGTCTGAAGAAGCATTTAAGATAGATCCTTTGGATGAGGTAGTAGTTAAGGATTTGACTGAGAAAGGAGCAAGTGAGAACAGGGATAATAATGTGAGTAAAAAGATACCATTAGAAAACAATATTATCACCAATGAGGGATGTGGGAAAATCTGGATCAAGTCCAAGGAGATAGAGAAGACTAAAGGAAATGATAACAAGGTCCATTACAAACAAACCATAGTTGTGAATCCTGGATCTTGTAAACAGTGTGATTGCAATAAAGCCAAGAGCCTAAATTCTGATTTAAAAAGAGGAAATCAAAGAAACTGGAATAATCAATGGGCTCAGAAACAAGGAGTTGATCTGAATAAAATCAATAGACCAAAACCTTGTTTTATATGTGGCAAGTTGAATCATTTGGCTAAGTATTGTTACTTTAACCCTATTAACCAACAGATGAACTTTCAAAGATTTGTGCAAAAATCTGTTGGTTATAGGAAGGCTGGAAAGAAAAATGTGATAAAGAAATCTATTGAAAGTAAAGGCACTTTAAAGAAAAAGATTTTAAAAGAAAGTGTCAAAATGTGGGTACCTAGAAGTACTAACAGTGTTAGTACTGCTAACAATATTAGTACTGCTAACACAGTTACTACTGCTAACAGTGTTAGTACTGCTGAAAAGATTAATGCTGCTAATACTGTTAATACCTCTTCAAAGGTTAATACTGCCAACACAGTTACTGCTGCTAACACAGTTACTACTTCTAACAAGGTTTGTACTGCTAAGCATGCAAGTGTTGCCAAGGCAGTTAGTACTTCTAAAACCAGTACTGATTTTAGCAAAAACATTTCCAAGCCTATTATTGTAACAAAGTACTCCAAGAATGAGGAATTAAAGTTCAAAAATCTTGTCAAGAAAGAATGCAAGTATTTTGATGAGAAAGGGGTACCCAAGACCACTTTGGCTTGGGTTCCTAATTCATACTAATTGATTTATTTAATGTGCAGGGCAACCAACAGCTCAAGGGAAAGAGCATTTGGCATGTTGATAGTGGTTGCTCTAGGAACATGACAGGCAACATGTCATGCCTTCAGGATTTCAAGCATATCAATGGAGGACATGTTGCATTTGGAGACAATCTTACTGGTGGTAAGATAAGTGGAAAAGGTAATGTCACCAAAGGTAAGATGACATTTGAGGATGTCTACTATGTTGATCAATTAAAGTACAACCTGTTAAGTGTATCACAGGTTTGTGACAAACAACATAGTATATTATTTACTAATACTGAGTGTATGATTCTTGCTCCAGGGTTCAAGGTAGTTGATGAAAGCATGATACTACTTAGAACTCCAAGAAAGGACAATGTTTACTGTCTTGATTTGGACAATGTTGATAGTGATTCATCTCTAAATTGTCTTGTTTCAAAAGCTTCTGTAGATGAATCCTCCCTTTGGCACAGAAGGATGTGTCACATGAATTTCAAGACTATGAACAATCTTGTTAAAAATAACCTTGTAAGAGGTTTACCTTCAAAAGTCTTTTCATGTGATGATCATTGTGTTGCTTGTCTTAAAGGCAAACAACACAAAACTTCTCATAAGACTAAAGAGTTAAATTATGTTTCTTCTTGTCTCCAGTTACAGCATATGGATCTGTTTGGTCCTACAAATGTTATGAGTATAGGCAAGAAATCTTACTGCTTGGTTATTGTTGATGATTACTCCAGATTTACTTGGGTACATTTTCTAAGGACTAAGGATGAAACAAGTGGTCTTATCAAATCCTTTATTCTAAGAATTGAAAACCAAACTAATCAAAGAGTAAAAGTCATTAGATCAGATAATGGAACTGAGTTTAAAAATCATGATCTAAACACCTTTTGTGAAGAAAAAGGTATTGAGAGGCAATATAGTGCTCCAAGAACTCCTCAACAGAATGGTGTTGCTGAAAGGAGAAATAGAACACTAATAGAGGCTGCTAGATCTCTGTTGGCTGATTCAAAATTGCCAATTACCTTCTGGGCTGAAGCAGTTAATACTGCTTGTTATGTCCAAAACAGAGTTCTAGTGGTCAAGCAAAAGAACAAGACCCCATATGAGCTTTTAAATAAAAGAAAACCTTTTATTGGTTTCTTCAAACCTTTTGGGTGTCCTTGTACAATTCTAAATACCAAATCTCACTTAGGTAAGTTTGATAGCAAAGCAGATGATGGATTTCTTGTTGGATATTCATCTCAGAGTAAGGCCTACAGAGTCGTTAACTCTTCTACTAGAATAATTGAAGAAAGTGACAATGTCAAATGCAATGAGAACACACCAAATCCTGTTGGGTCTGGACCTCAGTGGCTATTTGACATTGATTCACTAACTAACTCTTTTGGTTTCAGTAATAAGTATACAGGAACAGGAAGTGGAGGATCAGAGATCACACAAGTTCAAGAAAGTATATCTAAATCTGTGATTTTTCCCATACCCACAGTAAATTCTGTTGAAGACTGTGAAAAGGAATCATTTACTGAACCAAGTCAGAGTGAAGAAGACACTAGAGATGAGGAGACTCAAGAAAATAATGAAGTGGCATCTGAAAACACTTCAGTTGAGTTGCATGAATCTAATCTTGAGGCTGGACTGAATGAAGAACCTAGTCATAACACCAGAGTTCAAAAGAATCATCCTCCACAGTTGATAATAAGAGATATCTCTTCTCCTATGATGACTAGACATCAAAGCAGGCTTCAGGAAATGCAAGATCAACAGCATACAGTGCTTTCTTGTTTTCTATCACAGCTTGAGCCTAAAAAGGCACATGATGCTATGAAAGAATCCAGCTGGATAGAAGCAATGCAAGAGGAACTGTTACAGTTCAAGCTACAAGATGTGTGGGATCTAGTAGACCTTCCTAAAGGTCACAGAGCGATTGGCACAAAGTGGATTTTCAGAAACAAGAGGGATGAAAGAGGTATTGTCATAAGGAACAAAGCAAGGCTGGTGGCTCAAGGCTATACTCAAGAAGAGGGTATAGATTATGAAGAAGTTTTTGCACCTGTGGCTAGGATAGAAGCAATCAGACTATTCCTAGCCTATGCTTCTTACATGAACTTCAAAGTCTATCAAATGGATGTAAAAAGTGCTTTTCTCTATGGATCAATTGAAGAAGAAGTATATGTCTGTCAACCACCAGGGTTTGAAAACCCAAGCTATCCAGACAGGGTATACAAATTAAAGAAAGCACTGTATGGACTACATCAAGCCCCAAGAGCATGGTATGACACACTGTCATCCTATCTCTTGAAAAATGACTTTGAAAGAGGAGTCATTGATAAGACTCTATTTATCAAAAGAAAGAAGAAGGATATCTTGCTGGTCCAAATCTATGTTGATGACATTATCTTTGGATCTACAAGAAACAACATGTGCAAGGAGTTTGAGGATTTAATGCATCAAAGGTTCAAAATGAGTTCCATGGGGGAACTTACTTTCTTCCTTGGACTCCAAGTTCAACAGAAGTCAGATGGCATTTTCATCTGTCAATCCAAGTATGTGCAGGATATTCTAACCAAGTTTGGTTTCTCAGAATCAAAACCTGCCAGCACACCTATGGAAACACACAAGCAGCTCACAGCAGATCTTGAGGGGGAGGATATGGATGTGCATCATTATAGATCCATGATTGGCTCTCTCATGTATCTCACAGCATCAAGGCCAGATATAATGTTTCCAGTCTGTGTATGTGCAAGATTTCAAGTTAGACCAAAGCAATCTCACTTTCAAGCTGTTAAGAGGATATTCAGATATCTCAAAGGGCAACCCAGATTGGGACTTTGGTATCCTCATAACTCACCTTTTGACCTAATAGCATACTCAGACAGTGATCTAGGTGGGGCAAACTTGGACAGAAAATCTACTTCTGGAGGATGTCAGTTTTTGGGTGCTAGACTTGTCTCATGGCAGTGCAAGAAACAAACCAGAGTATCCACATCTACAACAGAGGCAAAGTACATAGCAGCTGCAAGTTGCTGTTCTCAAGTCTTATGGATTCAAAATCAAATGTTGGATTATGGGGTAACCTTTCTACACACTCCAATTTTTATTGACAACAGCAGTGCTATTAGCATTGTGAATAATCCAGTCAAGCACTCAAAAACAAAGCACATTGAAATCAGGTATCACTTTATAAGAGATTGTAATGAAAAGAAACTTACTCAAGTTGTCAAAGTTCACACTGATAATCAGTTTGCTGATCTATTCACTAAAGCTTTTGATGTGGGTAGATTCACTTTCTTGGTAACAAGTGTGGGAATGATAAACTCTGAATAATCCTCTTCTCAAAAAGTGGTTTTATATCTGTATAGTATTCCTGGAGTTACTAATCTTCTGTTTCAGGATATGCATAGCAGTAATCAGTGTTTAGCAAGTTTAAAAGGAGTATTTTAGTTAATACTGCTAGTAGTTAATACTGCTTTCAGTTAATACTGCTAGTGGTTAATACTGCTTTCAGTTACTACTGCTAGTGGTTAATACTGCTTTCAGTTAATACTCCTTTCAGTTAATACTGCTAGTAGTTAATACTGCTAGTAGTTAATACTGCTTTCAGTTAATACTGCTAGTAGTTAATACTGCTATTAGTTAATACTGCTAGTAGTTAATACTGCTAGTTAGTTAATACTGCTAGGTAGTTAATACTGCTAGGTAGTTAATACTGCTAGTAGTTAATACTGCTATTAGTTAATACTGCTAGTAGTTAATACTGCTAGTTAGTTAATACTGCTAGGTAGTTAATATTGCTAGTTAGTTAATACTGCTAGCAGTTAATACTGCTAGCAGTTAATACTGCTAGCAGTTAATACTGCTCTAGGTTAATACTGCTTATATTCCGAATACTATAAATACTTTTTGCCCGCCTAAAAGTTCATAACGACTCTTTGCATACTGTTCTCTTGCGCTCAAAACCTTTTCTCTCTCAAGTTCGAAGTATTCAGGCAAGCTTTTCACTAAGATCAATGGCATCCATGACTTTCATCGACGAGCACAACGAGATTGCGATGCTACAAAAGCCAAAGCAAGCTGCAGGATTTCATCAGATTGTGGATTTCCTCAAGACAAGCCACATTGCTCATGCTCTTATTGTATCCCCTACAATCTATATTGAGCATCAAAGGCAGTTCTGGGCTAATGCAACCATTGTTGTTGAGAATGGTGTGCAGATGATCAAGACAAGAATCTGTGATCAATCACTCACGGTTACTGAAGAGGTTATTCGCATCAGTCTACGTCTAGACCATGCCTCTGGTATAACCTCTATCCCAAATGATGAACTATTTTCAAACCTTACAAGAATGGGGTATGGAGGCCCATTGGGAGTTTTCAAATTTTCTAAAGCAAAATTCTCACCCCAATGGCGTTTCTTTGTCCATACTCTTATGCATTGTATCTCCAAAAAGACTACTGGATGGAGTGAGTTCAGCAGCACTATTGCTTATGCTTTGGTGTGCCTGGCCACTGCCAGAAAGTATAATTTTTCTAAAATGATTTTCAGTGATCTTGTCTCAAACATGGGAAACAAAAAGAGCTTCTTTATGTATCCCAGATTTGTTCAAGAAGTTATTACTCATGAATTGACGGATATACCTCAACCTGTTGGGGTATATGTACCTAAACCCCCCAAAGGCAAGGTTTTCTCAAATATGAGAAGATCTGCTGGGGACTCTGAAGGAGTTGACACCCCATTGTTCTCTACAATGATGGTGGTGTCCCAAACCAATGAAGGTATGGCAGCAGGGTCAAGGCCCTCATTAGACCAACCCACTGCTAGCCAAGCCCAACCTTCCCTCTCAAAATCAATTCCCCAGTCCCTTCTTGAAAAACCAACCTCTCTCATCACCCAAACTTACAAGAGAAAACAGATAAAGAAGGCTCCTTCCCTTCTTGTACCATTACCCACTAAGCCTATAAGCCCTCTAAGGGAGAATTCTCCCCTAGAGAATATCCAAAGGGAAACCACAAGGGTGTCTCCCAACCCAAAGGAGGTGCTCTCTAAGGAGGAGGTAGAGCATATGGGTGATGAGGCTGCCACTACTCCTGCTAGTACAGAGGAGGAAAGTGGTAACATCAATAAGACCTCCCCCATGGCAACTTTGAATGAGCAATCATTTGAAGGTCCCTGGTGCCAAGAAACCACAGGGGTGGATAGTGCTTCTGCAAGGCAGAAGACTTCCACTAATAAAAGATCCAATGATCCTTCAAAGGAGGGTAACACTTCTGGAGAGGGTGAGGATAGATATATGTACGATGAATTGATGGAAACAATGGGGAACATCAATCAAGATGTTCTCAATCAAGGCAAAGAAATTGAAGAAATGAAGCTAGTAATTCTGTCACAACAAGAACAGATTGCTAAACTGAAGAGGATGGTGGTTAGTCTGGTACAAAGGAAGAAGAGAAAGCAATTCCAATTAAGGAGAAGGACCACTGAGGATGATGCTCCCAAAAAGGGGGAGATCAACATGGAAGAAGCCACAAGAAAGGGGGAGCTTGATAGAGAGAAAGTTGATGTTGAGGGGGAGCAGCAAGCAGAAACAGTTACTACTGCTGACATTAATAAAGCAGCAGAAACTGTGAAAGAAGTGTTAACAGATCTTGAGATTGCAGAAACCTTACTAAAAGCCAAGAATGATACTCCCAAGGTCACTTCAAAGACCAAAGGTGTAATCATAAAAGAACAAGGTGAAGTGATCCAGAAAGATAACAGTAAGAAGGCAATGAGCAAAGACAAAGGAAAAGCAAAGATGGTAGAATCTGATCAACCAATCAAAAAGCAAAGGTTGGTTGAATCAGATGAAGCCCTAGCTAAAAAGATGCAGGAGGATATTGAAAAGGAAGAAAGAGTTCAGATGGAAAAGGACAGGGAAATGGCAAAAGCTCTAGCTGCTGAATTGAATGAAGCTTATCAACAGAGTATGGCAACTGAAATTGCACAGAAGAAAGCTGCAAGTATGAAGAAATCTGTGGTGAAAACAGTTGCAAAGAAGAGAAGACCCTCAAAGACATTCCTAGGTACCCAAGAGAGAAACAAGATGATTATATTTCTCAAAGGTGCTGTAGGAGTCAAAAAGGAGATGTTCTCCAAAATGTCTTTTGAGAAGATCAAAGAGCTCTATGATTCAGAGATGTTAAAGCTTCAGGGAAGTGAAACTGCTAGGGTGGAGATGGAGAAGAGAATAAAAGAAAGTAATGACTTTGATTGTCAAAAGCCATTTCCAGATGAGCAAGAAACACCTCCTAAGAAAGAGTCCACCCTGGGAGAAAGTCTAAGGACTTTAAAAAGAACAAAAATGATGGCAAGGAGAAAGTCAATTAAAAATCCTAGAGTATCTGAAGAAGAGGCTGATAAGGTTGCTGAAGAAGAAGGGGCACCTGAGTCATCTAAACAGACAGAGCCATCTAACACTGATGATGTAAATTTGTATATGGTAGTGATGGACAAAGTGCCTGAACCAATTTCAACAGAACCTGTAGGAGTTAAGCCTCCTGAGGTGATTCTCTGGGATACATTGACAGTGGATGGAAAGGAATACATAAGGCTGAAAAGAAAGGATGAAAAGTATGAAGTGTTTAACACATGGGCAAAAATTGTCAGAACATGCTCTAGATCAGATATTGAAGAGATGTTTGAGATAGGAATGAAGTTGTATGCAGATATTCTAAAGGCCCCAGGGATTTCAATTACAAAACTGGTAATGGAGTATCTGTGTATGATGTTCAAACCTGAAGAAGTAAAGCACTTGATCAAGGATGTCTTCAAATCAGTAAACAGTTGGACTTTATATGAAGTTAGTGGAGTATATACAGTGACTTTGGATTTAAATCACACTGAATACTTCCTAGTGGATAGAGTGTATAATCATAGCAGATTGAAGCTACATGCCATGCTGAAGAAAAAGTTAAGGTGTGTTCCAGATTCAGAAATGGCTAAATACTTGATTCAAAGAACCATCAATCAGAGTTTGGGATTGGATGCAAACACTGGGATTTAGGCATTGATAGAGTTTTGGGAGCATCTTGAAGAAAATTTGAAGAACTTGACTTCTCTTCTTAAAAGTCAAGTTAGGGGGAGATTGTTGGGAACTAAAGAATTCATCAAGTATGGTTAATGCTGCTGGTTCAAAGTTACTACTGCTAGAAGACTTAAAGGTTAATACTGCTGAGTGTTACTACTGCTAGTATTATTAATACTGCTAGTCAAAGTTAGTGCTGCTTGAACAAAGTTAGTACTGCTTAGCTAGTTAGTACTGCTAGTGGTTAGTACTGCTTAGTAGTTAATGCTGCTAGAAGGAAATTAATGCTGCTGAAGATTAATACTGCTTATATGATGAAGATTCGTATGAAAGGATATACATGGAAGATATACTGAAGATATTTTATTTATTGTAATTATCTTTGTATTCAGTATATATATTGTATAGTTTAGAATAGTGAATTAATTTTTTTCAGTTTTTCATTCTTTTAAAGAGAAAATCAACCTCAAGGCATAGATCCTAATTCTAGAGAAGTAGAATTCGTATTGGTGAGCCTGTTCATCAATATTGAGGTTGAGTGAGTAATCTTGTAACTTCAAAGCATTCAATACAAGTTTACAGTTTGTTAATTATATTCTGTTTTGATTTCCTGTTTGATTAAATATCAAAGTGTTATTCCGCGAACTTCTTTGATATTGTTTCTGATAATTAATTCTTGTTGAGAATTCGATCCTGTCAAAAGTCTTATGTGATAGTGAAAGCAAGTTTACTCACTGAAATTAAAAAGACAAAAAGCAGTAAAACAATTGAAAGTACGAGTTATGATCAGAAATAATCAGAAGTCATATCCATACTCGTTTGACTTGAAGAGCTCCCCCTAAAATCAAGAATTACAAAAATTTGACATAAAAGGTAAATGCATAAATTATATAAGCTCCCCCTCAAAATAACAATGATCGTCTATGGAGTTTCTTCTCACACTCCTCCTTTGATCATGAACATAATAGAAATGTGTAGATATCATGCGGACATAAAGATAAAGAAATGATGAAAATTTTGCAATAAGAAACTTTACTAGGTAACCACCGATTAGGTCTTAAGATTTAGAATACCAAGCCTAGAGACAAGAAAATTGAATCTCTTTTCGTCCAAGGGTTTCGTAAACAAATCTGCAAGCTGATAATCAGTCTTTACAAAGTAAAATTCAATTGTTCCTTTTTCGACATTATCTTTGATAAAATGATACCTGACATCGATGTGTTTGGTCTTTGTATGCTGAACAGGATTAGATGTTATCGCGATAGCGCTCTTTGAGTCACAGTAGATCGGGATTTTGTTGAAGTGAAAACCGTAGTCTCGCGGTTGCATTCTCATCCACAAGACCTGAGAACAGCAGCTAGCAACAGCTACATATTCTGCTTCGGTCGTTGAAGTTGAGACACATAATTGCTTCTTCGATGCCCAACTGACGAGTTTATCACCGAGGAACTGTATATGACCTGACGTGCTCTTCCTGTCTAGCATGCAACTAGCATGATCTGCATCTGTATATGTTGTTAGTTCAAAGATAATATCTTTAGGATACCACAGACCAAGATCTACAGTCCCCTTTAGATACCTAAAAATGCGCTTAACTACAGACACATGGGATTCTTTAGGATTAGCCTGATATCTAGCACATAAATATGTTGAAAACATTATATCCGGCCTACTGGAAGTAAGATACATCAAAGAACCTATCATTCCTCTATAAGTCCTAGCATCAACAGCCTTTCCCGAAGGATCGGTGCCAATCTTAGTACCAGGTGCCATTGGGGTACCAATCGGTTTACAATTTTCCATTTTGAACTTCCGAAGAATATCAAGAATGTATTTAGATTGATTGATGAAAATCCCCGTTGAAAATTGTTTGACTTGTAATCCGAGAAAGAAATTCATCTCTCCTATCATATTCATCTGAAAACGTGACACCATAAGGTTTGAAAAATTCTTACAGTATTTAGGATTTGTAGAGCCAAAAATAATATCGTCCACATATATTTGAATTAGAATGATATCGACTTTCTCCTTTTTAAGGAATAAAGTGGTATCTACCGTATCTTTTGTAAAACTTGACTTGACCAAAAACTTAGATAATACCTCATACCAGGCGTGAGGTGCTTGTTTCAGTCCATAAAGAGCTTAGTCGAGAACGTATACATGATTTGGTTTCTCTTTATTAACAAAGCCTTCTGGCTGCGAGACGTAGACGTCCTCCTTCAGGATTCCATACAGAAATGTTGTCTTCGCGTCCATTTGAAAGACCGTGAATGCCTCTACTTGAACACGATCTTACCAGACAATACAAACACAAATATGATTGATTAACCAACCTGTTTGAATACAAAACACGGATTACAGGATTGATATTTCTCTTTTGAAGCTCTCTCTCTCACTTTTCTCTCTGGATAGCTTGATGGCGATGATGATGAGTTGTGAGAGCTATGAGATAATAATATCTCAACTCCTGATACCAACTAACAACTAATATCTAAACATAATATATAATAAAAGAAAATATCTTAAAACTAAATAATATCCTAAAATATCTAATAAAAATATATTATTAGGAATAATATACCATACTATAATTAACACAATAATTAACTTTGACAATTATTACAAACTTAACATTAGACTAATATTGAGAGTGACTTTTCAGCTTTAGCTTCAGATTCCAGTCTTCAGATTGGATGATCTTGAATCCAATAAATCTGTGATCAAACATCACTCTCAAAAACATCTTTATCTTTGACCATCGTTTGTTCCAAATCAAATATTTTCTTTCGAAGCTCAGCATTAGCATCCTCCAGACTCTTAATCTTTTCCTTATAACTTTCAACAAATGCTTTCTGGATTTGGATAATCTGATCTTCCAAGTCAAAGATTTTTCTTGTCAACTCTGTGTTCTCATCTTCCAAACTCAGTATTTTCTCATCATTCAGCCCAGAAGTCTGTTTCAGAAGATCTTCATTAATTGTTTTTAATGCACTAACTTCTTCTCTCAGTATTTTCCTTTCATCATTATATCGTTTTGACCTCTTTGAGTAGAACTCAACAGATGAAGCAAGATTTTTATTCTCTAATTTGAGATTTTCAATCTTCGCTTCATCATCATCAGAAAAATATCCCATCTTGAATTATTTGTTACAAAAAGAACTTGAAATGATCGTTAGAAATTCAGAAATAAACTGTACCATAAAAAATAAAATTTGGTCAAACTTCAGAAAAATTCGAAGTATAGAAAAAATTTGTCCCCCTCCGCAGACATAGCACGGGGGTCCCCCTCCGCAGACTTGCGAGTTTTATGCTTCGTGCATACCAAAGGATACGAGAAATACACTTCGCGCAAATAGAGTCGTGCGAGTTCTAGGTTCGCGCACACTGAAACTTACGAGTTCTGAGGTTCGCGCAAGCAGGCTCGTGCGAGTTTCTTGTTCATGCACAGTACTTCTCGTTATGTGTTTGCGCGTTCGAAACTTAGAAATATTTTCGAATTTGACTTCACGCTAAATGTAAACGCGCACAACGAATACTTCTCGCAAGTTCCACTTCGAGCACAACAAGAAATGATGAACATTACAAACTCGCAAATAAGGTCGTGCGAGTTTCTACTTCACGCACATAACTCTTTGTGAGTTCTTCACTTCAAACATGTTTTAGGCTTATGCGAGTTTTTCACCTTGGGTGTTCTTCCTCTGCGAGTTTCTTAGATCTAGCGAGTTCATGCCTTTGTCGAACAAAAACTTGATTTTTCGCACAAAAATCGAAGCAAACCTTCTTCAATTGTCTTGAAACTTTCCAGATCATATCTAATACATGCCACGAACAGATTACAATACAAAGATTTCAAACTAAAACACTAAAATATCAAATTCGATCTGAAAACAGTACGTATCTAAACTTGCATATGTGTCACATGAATTTCAAGACTATGAACAAACTTGTTAAAAACAACCTTGTAAGAGGTTTACCATCAAAAGTATTTTCATGTGATGATCATTGTGTTGCTTGTCTTAAAGGCAAACAGCACAAAACTTCTCATAAGACCAAAGAGTTAAATACAATTTCTTCATGTCTCCAGTTATTGCATATGGATCTGTTTGGTCCTACAAATGTTATGAGTATAGGCAAGAAATCTTACTGCTTGGTTATTGTTGATGATTACTCCAGATTTACTTGGGTATATTTTCTAAGGACTAAGGATGAGACAAGTGGACTGATCAAATCCTTTATCCTAAGAATTGAAAACCAAACTAATCAAAAAGTAAAAGTCATTAGATCAGATAATGGGACTGAATTTAAAAATCTTGATCTAAACACCTTTTGTGAAGAGAAAGGCATTGAGAGACAATATAGTGCTCCTAGGACTCCTCAACAGAATGGAGTTGCTGAGAGGAGAAATAGGACACTAATAGAGGCTGCTAGATCTCTGTTGGCTGATTCAAAACTGCCAATTACCTTCTAGGCTGAAGCAGTTAATACTGCCTGTTATGTCCAAAACAGAGTCCTAGTGGTCAAGCCAAAGAACAAGACCCCATATGAGCTTTTAAATAAAAGAAAACCCTTTATTGGATTTTTCAAACATTTTGGGTGTCCTTGTACTATTCTCAATACCAAATCTCACTTAGGTAAGTTTGATAGCAAAGCAGATGATGGATTTCTTGTTGGTTACTCATCTCAGAGTAAGGCTTACAGAGTTTTTAACTCTTCTTCCAGAATAATTGAAGAAAGTGACAATGTCAAATGCAATGAGAACACACCAAATCCTATTGGGTCGGGTCCTCAGTGGCTATTTGACATTGATTCACTAACTAACTCTTTTGGTTTCAGTAGTGATGAGTATGCAGGTTCAGGGAGTGGAGGATCAGGAACTACCCAAGTCAAAAACAGTTTATCTCAATCTGTGATATTTCCCATACCCACAGTGGATCCTGTTGAAGACTGTGAAAAGGAATCATCTACTAAACCAAGTCCGAGTGAAGAAGAAAGCAGAGATGAGGAGACTCAAGACAATAAAGAATCAGAAGTAGCTGCTGAAAACACCCCAGTTGAGTTGAATGACTCCAATCTAGAGGTGGGACTTAATGAAGAACCTAATCATCACACCAGAATTCAAAAGAATCATCCTCCACAGCTGGTAATAGAAGATATGTCCTCTCCTATGATGACTAGAAATCAAAGCAGGCTGCAAGAAATGCAAGACGAACAGCATACAGTGCTTTCTTGCTTTTTATCCTAGCTTGAGCCTAAGAAGGCACATGATGCTATGAACGAGTCCAGTTGGATAGAAGCAATGCAAGAATAGCTACTGCAATTCAAGCTGCAAGATGTTTGGGATCTGGTAGACCTCCCTAAAGGCCAAAGAGCAATAGGAACAAAATGGGTCTTCAGGAATAAGAGAGATGAAAGAGGTATAGTGATAAGGAATAAAGCAAGGCTGGTGGCTCAAGGGTATACACAAGAAGAGGGAATAGACTATGATGAAGTATTTGCACCTGTGGCCAGGATAGAAGCAATTAGATTATTCCTGACTTATGCTTCTTATATTAAATTCAAAGTCTATCAAATGGATGTGAAAAGTGCATTTCTTTATGGCTCAATTGAAGAAGAAGTATATGTCTGTCAACCACCAGGGTTTGAAAACCCAAGCTATCCAGACAGGGTATACAAATTGAAGAAAGCACTTTATGGACTGCATCAAGCTCTAAGGGCATGGTATGACACTCTGTCATCCTATCTCTTGGAAAATGGCTTTGAAAGAGGAGTCATTGATTAGACTTTATTCATCAAGAGAAAGAAGAAAGATATCTTGCTGGTCCAAATATATGTTGATGATATCATCTTTGGATCTACAAGAGACAACATGTGCAAGGAGTTTGAGGAACTAATGCATCAAAGGTTCAAAATGAGTTCCATGGGGGAACTTACTTTCTTCCTTGGACTCCAAGTTCAACATAAGTCAGATGGAATATTTATCTGTCAGTCCAAGTATGTGCAGGACATTCTAACCAAGTTTGGTTTCTCATATTCAAAACCTGCCAGCACACCTATGGAGACACACAAGCAGATAACAACAGATCTTGAGGGGGAGGATATGGATGTTCATCACTATAGATCCATGATTGGCTCTCTCATGTATCTTACAGCATCTAGGCCAGATATAATGTTTCCAGTCTGTGTATGTGCAAGACTCCAAGTTAGGCCAAAGCAATCTCACTATCAAGCTGTTAAGAGGATATTCAGATATCTCAAAGGGCAACCCAGATTGGGACTTTGGTATCCTCATGACTCATCCTTTAACCTACTTGCATACTCAGATAGTGATCTAGGTGGAGCAAACTTGGACAGAAAATCTACTTCTGGAGGATGTCAGTTCTTGGGTGCAAGACTAGTGTCATGGCAGTGCAAGAAACAAACCATAGTGTCCACATCTACAACAGAGGCAGAGTACATAGCAGCTGCAAGTTGCTGTTCTCAAGTCTTATGGATTCAGAATCAAATGCTGGACTATGGGTTAACCTTTCTACACACTCCAATTTTTATTGATAATAGCAGTGCTATTAGCATTGTGAATAATCCTGTCAAGCACTCAAAGACAAAGCACATTGAGATCAGGTATCACTTCATAAGAGACTGTAATGAAAAGAAACTTATTCAAGTTGTAAAGGTTCATACTGACAACCAGTTTGCTAATCTATTCACCAAAGCATTTGATGTGGGTAGATTCACTTTCTTGGTAACAAGTGTGGGAATGATCAACTCTGAATAAGCTCCTAATTAAAAAGTGGTTCAATACCTGTATATTGTTTATTCTTGGTGGTCCTAATCTTCTTTTTCAGGAAAAGTATAGCAGTACTCAGTCCTTCACAAAGCTTAAAAGTGTAAGTATTGTTAATACTGCCAGTGCATTGTTAATACTGACAGTGCATTGTTAATACTGCTAAGTAGTTAATACTGCTAGTTAGTTAATACTCCTATCAGTTAATACTGCTAGTGGTTAATACTGCTAGTGGTTAATACTGCTTTCAGTTAATACTTCTATCAGTTAATACTGCTAGTGGTTAATACTGCTAGTAGTTAATACTGCTAGTGGTTAATACTGCTTTCAGTTAATACTGCTTTCAGTTAATACTGCTCTAGGTTAATACTGCTTATGTCCCGAATACTATAAATACCCTTTGCCCGCCTAAAAGTTCATAACGACTCTTTGCATACTGTTCACTTGCGCTCTAAACCCTTTCTCTCTCGAGTTCCAAGTTTTCAATAAAGAACCTTCAAGGTCAATGGCATCCATGGCGTTCATTGACGAGCATAATGAAATCGCGATGCTCCAAAAGCCAAAACAAGCTGAAGGTTTTCACCAGATAGTCGACTTTCTGAAGTTCAGCCACATTGCCCATGCTCTCACTATATCTCCTACCATCTTCATAGAGCATCAGAGGCAATTCTGGGCAAATGCCACCATTGTTACTAAGAATGGTGTGCAAATGATCAAAACAAGGGTGTGTGACAAACCCTTGACAGTTACTGAAGAGGTAATTCGCATCAGTCTACGTCTAGACGATGCCTCTGGTATAACTTCTATCTCTAATGATGAACTGTTTGCTACTCTTACAAGAATGGGGTATGGAGGCCCATTGGGTGTGTTCAAGTTCTCAAAAGCCAAATTTTCACCCCAATGGAGTTTCTTTGTCCATACCCTTATGCACTGTATCTCTAAAAAGACTACTGGATGGAGTGAGTTCAGTAGCACCATTGCTTATGCTTTGGTATGCTTAGCCACTGCCAGAAAGTATAATTTTTCCCAAATGATTTTTAATGATCTTGTTTCAAACCTGCGAAGTAAAAAGAGTTTTTATATGTACCCCAGGTTTGTCCAAGAAGTTATTACACATGAATTGACGGATATACCTCATTTTGATGGGGTATATTACCAAAAATTCCCAAAGGTAAGGTCTTTTCAAACATGAAAAGATCCCCTCTGGACTCGGAAGGAGTTGACACCCCATTGTTCTCTACAATGATGGTGGTGTCCCAAACTGATGAAGGTATGGCAGCAGCGTCAAGGCCCCCATTAGACCAACCCACTGCTAGCCAATCCCAACCTTCCCACCCTAAATCAATTCCCCAGTCTCTTCTTGATAAACCAACTTCACCAATCACCCAAACATACAAAAGGAAACAGGTAAAGAAGGCTCATTCCCTTCTTGTACCATCAATCCCTAAGCCTTTAAGCCCTCTAAGGGAGGATTCTCCCTTAGAGAATATATATAGGGAAACCACAAGGGTGTCTCCCAACCCTAAGGAGGTGCTCTCTGAGGTGGAGGTTGAGCATATGGGTACTGAGGCTGCCACTACTTCTGCTAGCACAGAGGAGGACAGTGGTAACATAAACAAGACCTCTCCCATGGTAACTTTGAATGAGCAATCATTCAAAGGTCCCTGGTGCCAAGAAACCAAGGGGGTGGATAGTGCTTCTGCTAGGCAGAAGGCTTCCACCACAAAAAGATCCCATGATCCTTCAATAGAGGGTAACACTTCTGGAGAAGGTGAGGACAGATATAACTACTATGAATTGATGGAAACAATGGGCAACATCAACCAAGATGTTCTCAAACAAAGGAAAGAAATTGAAGAGATGAAGCTGGTAATCTTGTCTCAACAAGTGCAAATTACCAAACTCAAAAAGCTGGTGAAGAGGTTGGTATTTAAAAAGAAAAAGAAGCAATTTGTACTGAAAAAGAGGGCACATGTTCAAGATGCTTCCAACAAGGGGGAGAAAGAGGCTGAAACAGAGAAAGAAAGTACAACTAAGAGGGCATTTGAGGTTGAGGGGGAGGAAGAAGCAGAAAAAGAACCAGAATTTGCTGAAGCAGTAGAAACTGTTAATGTTGCTAAAGCAGCAGAAACTGTTAATACTGCTGAAGCAGCAGTAACAGGGCTTTCTGTTGAAGAAATGGAAATTGCTGAAACATTAGTCAAAGCAAAGAATGACACTCCTAAGGCTACTCAAAAGGCCCAGGGAGTAGTCATCAATGAAGGAAAAGTTCAATATGTGATCAGAGATTTGCATCTACAGAATAAATTCCAAAGAATAGAAAACTGGATGATATTTGAAAGGTGTAGAGTCTATGTCATCACTGTGGACAGAGCTTATCATGAGTACTACTTAGTTGATAAAATCTATGATCACAGCAAGGCCAAATTACAAGCAATGTTAAATGCAAAGCTTACATGTTCAAAAGATTCAGAAATGGCAAAGATTGTGGTTAGCAGAATCATTAATCAAAGTTTGGGTTTGGATCCTAATCTAGAAGTGTGAACTGAAGTGTTGAAAGCATCTTGAAGAAGATCTGCAGAACTTGACTTCTCTTTCTAAAAGTCAAGTTAGGGGGAGATTGTTGGGAACTGAAGAAATGCTCAAGTATGGTTAATACTGCTAGTTCAGAATTACTACTGCTAGAGGACTTCAAAGTTAATACTGCTGAGTATTACTGCTTCTAGTAGAATTAATACTGCTAGTCAAAGTTAGTTCTGCTTGAACAAAGTTAGTACTGCTTAGCTAGTTAGTACTGCTAGAGGTTAGTGCTGCTTAGTAGTTAATACTGCTTATGATTAGTGCTGCTTATGTATTGAAGATTCGGATGGAGAGGATGACAGCTGTAAAGAATAAAGATATTCTTGGAAGGATTGAAGATAACTATGCAAGATATACTGAAGATATTCTATTTTTTTGTAATTATCTTTTTGTTCAGTATATGTATAGATTTGACAGAATAGTTTAGAGATAGATTCAATTATAAGTTTTTGTTCTAGAGAGAATGAACCTCAAGGCATAGTTCCTAATACTAGAGAAGTAGTATTCGTCTTGAAAGAGCTTGTTCTTCAAGATTGAGGTTGAGTGTGTAATCTTGTGATTTTAATACAAGTTTACAAGTTGTTAATCATACACCGTTTGTTTACTGTTACATTGAATATCAAAGTGTTATTCCGCAACTTCTTTGATATTTGTTTCTGAGACTTTATTCTTGTTGAGAATTCGATCCTGACAGAACTTTTCTCTACATATACATACATATATAGGGTTGGAATCCGATGGGAAGGGAAGTTATGGTGAGAGGCGTAAGAAGCGATTTCCACCCTTAGATGCACATTAGGATGAGATGCATCGAGATGAGGTGTACCGAGATACACCAAATCATTTCATGTATCAAGCGCAGTTGATGAGTGGGTTTGAGATTACAAGTGATTAATGGTCCAGATCCTCTCTCACGTTTCTCAGGATGGATTGGTATGGTTCCTTTACGCTTGCGGCACTAGAATATCGAACTATGAACGAAGAAAGGCATGACATAAAATCCAATAGCTAAAGGCCCTAAAACTACCACTTGGATCTGGAACCTACATAATGATGCTCACGGTTTCGATAGCCATACCAGTGATTTGGAGGTGATCTCTTGAAAAGTATTTAGTGCACATTCCGGCCAACTCTCCATCATCTTCCTATAGCTGAGTGGCATGTATTTCCACGATGCTCGTTTTTCCAATTATGAAGCATGACTAAGCGATCTGACTCACATTGGACCTAGTGCCCAGGTGGTGTGGCCGATAGTGGGCCAAGAAATATATATATATACATATACATATACATATACATATACATATACATATACATATACATATACATATACATATACATATACATATACATATACATATACATATACATATACATATACATATACATATACATATACATATACATATATATGGGAGAGATCAAGTGGAAACCACTCTAATTTTGTAAACCGTCGATTTCATTTGTTAAGTTAAGGAAGTTGGTCATGAAATTGTTTAATTTGATGAAATTATGTCATAATTTTTTTTGTTGATGAAATTGTTTCATATATTTGTGTTTTTTATGTAAAATGAAATTGGTCCATGTATTTTCTCATTCTGATGAAATTGTTTAATGTATTTTCTCATTCTGATGAAAATTTTCATTTTTACATAAAAAAGCACAAATATATGAAACAATTTCATCAAAAAAAGAATTATATAAAACAATTTATCAATTTTTACAAATTCATGAAACAATTTCATTAACTTAACCAATGAAATCGACGGTTTCCATAGTTTTCAAAATTAAGGTGGTTATATATATATATATATATATATATATATAGCCTTAGGTTCATTTGAGAAATGAAAATTGTATGAGAAATAAATAAATAATCATAGCCCTTTATCTCGTCAACATTTACGACTTTGACCGTGAAACACAGTATAATTCCTTGTGTGGTCTATAGAAGATAGAGTTTTAAAACCAGACCCAAAAATAAAAAAAAAAACCCATCAATATGTGTAAAACAAAATTAAAATATAATATTTTTATTTCTGGAAAACTATTTTTTTTTATAAAACAAAACCAAAGTACGTTATAATGGTTTAGATAAAAGAATAAAAACTTAATTTATTTTAAAATCAAAATATCTAATCTCTAAAATAATTAAAATCAAAATCCCCCTCATCCCCCACCCCACCGCACCGCCACAACAAAAAAAAGAAGTCGCCTTGTTCTCTCGTTTGCCATTAGACCTAGATTCCACATTTTCCTTTCCTTCTCTCTCTGCCTCTACACACCTTGCCGCCGCCCTCACCGACTTACCCTCTTCCCTTTGTTACCTTGCATCATTTATTGACCCCTCGGTACTCGACGCTTCTTCCACAAACTCAAACTGCTTTGTTCGCCTGAACTGTCATCCTCAAAGACGGATTCTACTACTAGTTCGGTTAGTCTCTTATTGTCTTGTTTTAGTTTCGAGAAGTCTGTTTAGATCCGTTTTGATTGATCTATGGCTTGTTTGTGTGCCCTGTTTCATTAATTAGTCATTGAAGATTTTATTTATGTTGTTATCGGTTACCATTCAGTGAGCTTAGATTTATGGTTTGTTGTATGTTTTGATCTATATCAATTTATGGTTTGTTGTGTTTCAATTTATTGTTTGTTGTGCTTAGATTCTCGGTCCTTGCTACGCTTCTTACCGGGTAAGATTGTCGGTCCTTGTTGCGCCTCTTACCGGGTAAGATGCTTACCCCTAATATTATACCTGAGGTGCAACATTCTCTAATTTGTTGCCAAAATGTTTAAATTTTGCTTATATTAGTCACGTTTTAAACGCATTAAGACACTTACTTATTTTTATAGAGAAGTAAGTTCATTAATGAAGAAAAACCTTAATGGAAAAATTTATAACTTGGAGGAACTTTTATCAAGCATAGGGCGTAATGCATATGTTATGGATTATGGAAGCCAACTAGTAGAGATTTCTAAGACATAATAAAAGGTATCACTTTAATCATTTAATGTTGTAGCATGTACATCTAGCTATTTTGCATGATGTTAAAATGTCATTTATACACTTTGATTCTTCGATTTGCTTGGTACCTTTGGATCTACATGAATAAAATTACTAGTTATTCTGAATTGTCAGTTTGTATCAATATGCAGAAGGGGCATGTTTTGGGTTATACAAGGAAAAATTATCTTTGAGACTCTGGATATCTTCATTGATGTTGTGCCCTTCAAACACAAGTGAGTGTAGTACAATTCACATGTTTAATGACAACCTTCATTCTTTTCATGTTTATGTCCGTTTATCAAACACTTACCGGGTCACTTACCTTGTCAGGTAAGCATAGCAAGCATCAAGAGTCTTACCCCCGAAAAGGAAAGGCAAGGATGGAGATTCTTACCAGGTAAGTGAAGCATTTTGATGTCCGAGAATGCTACCTAATAGGGTAAATAAGGATGGTAACTCTTACCGGTAAGTGCTTACCCGGTAAGCGTTTAGTAAACAATCACTTAATTAATCTGGTTTGTTGAATTTTGCTTTCATCTACAACTTTATTTTTTCCATATATTGTCAATATCAATGAGGTTTTCTCAAATTATGTTTATGTTTGACAAACTGGGTGTTACTCGAAAACTACTTCAAAAACATATACAAATCTTTGTTTTTAACGTTACAAGAGACCATTTTTTCTTTTTTATCCATTAATTATGTGAGTTTAACGAGTCTGCCACTAATTTCTGATAGTGATTACGTTTTAATGCCTAATTTGTTAATTTTCTAATCCATGGTAAGTTTGCTTTTAGGTGCAAACATCATCATAAGTTCTTTGCTAAAATGCAAAAAGAGTGCATCTTTTTGGAAATTAGAATGTTGTTTACATGCAACAAAACCTAATTATTATGTTTGTTGTAAAGGCTAATCACTATATTTTTGTATGTGTTTTTGCATGTGTGTTATTTCAATTTCCATTCTAAAATTTGATTATGGTGTTGTTAAATGTCCATCTTGTGTTTAGTTTGTGTTTTTGTTGTTTAGCGGTTACTGGTCGACAACAATTATTTGAGAGGAGATTCAATGTGGAAATTGTGCATGATGGAAGTATGTTTGGGATTGAGCCTTATTTTCTTAAGAAGTTGGATAATGCAGAGGTATATATGCAGAGATATATGAGCTGGAAGCATAAATAGTAGTTTTCATCTTCACCAAATTAGAATTGAACATGAAGGTATGGATCTTCATGTAAAATCTATATGTCAAAATTACTTTTTGCAGGTATCACAACCAGCTTCTTATCCGAACATAACACAAAGCAAAAGCCAAAGAAGAGAAAGAACTATACAACTATCAACTAGATACCCAAGCTGAAGCATACAAGAAGTAATTTCTACAAAAAAAAAGTACAATGTATCATAGAGTTAATGGTGGTAGGTTTATTATTGGTATTCTTGTACATTATTCTTATGATTATTAATATTAGTTCAATGTTTATTTTTCTTATTATATTATTATTTTGATTCGTTTATCATTTTGTCAAACATTAAAAACCATTGCCAAAGTTAATTTTATTCATGATGGTGCTACAATAGCCACAATTTTAATAACTCAATGTAACCATGTCATAAATTGGTCACAAACTCGCAATAAATATAAAATAAAATGACTATAAACAGTTGGCCACAATTTTAGTTTTGTGCGACTAAATAGTAACCAATAGCCACATTTCTAACAATTTAACATAATCGTATGTTATGAATTGGCTACATTTAATATGAAATTTGTGTGGCTATAAGTAGCATATAACCACTGTTTTAGTTACTTTGTGTGACCAAAAGGTTATTAATAGTCATGGTTCTAACAATTTTATGTAACCATATCTCATGAGTTGGCTACAGTTAATATGAAATTTGTGTGACTATAAATAGTATATGATAACTGTTTTAGCTATTTCGTGTAATCAAAAGGCTACCAATAGCCACACTTTTTAACAAATCAGCGTAACCATATGTCATGAAATGACCACGGTTAATATAAAATTCTCATGGCTATAAGTAGTTTCTAGTCACGGTTTTAGTTAACTAATGTGACCAAAAGTTAATCGAATGCCACATTTCTAATGATTTAGTATGACTAAATGTTATGAATTAGCAATGGTTAATATGAAACTTGTGTGGCGATAACTAGTTTATCCCTGCGGTTTTAGTTAGTTCATGTGACCAAAATATAATCAATAGCCACGGTTCAAACAATTCAATGTAACCATAAATAGTTTATTGCACGGTTTTCTTTATTTTGTGTAACCGAAAAGTAGCTAATGTGTGGCGATAAATAGTTTATTGCCACGGTTATAGTAAAAATGCTCAAGTACCTTAAATATTAGATACATTTATAGCCACGGTTTTTAGGTTATTACTATGGTTTTTTATTTGATATGGTGACACATTTTAAACGTGGCGAAAATGTATCAATGGTCACGCAAGAATAGACTACGGTTTAATTGGATAAAAAAACCGTGGCCAAATGCCTATGGCCACGGTTTTTAACCGTTGCAAATGTGAGTTTTTGTACTAGTGTCAAAAATTCTCAAAATTCGTACAATATACTCTGAATTATGCTAAACAGTATACTACAAAAATGTTCTATATTTAAAATCGACTACAATGACACAAAACTCAGATCAAAAACATCACTGTAGCAACAAAATCGAATCTGAATAGTTCAACTTGCGTGTTCTTGAAAAGTCGACCCAAATCTTGAAATTCATCCATTTTTCTGAATTTCCTCTGCTCTGATACCAATTGTGTGTCCCATAATGAGTATATATCACTATAATGACAATTAATTTCCAAATCAAATACGATTTTATTGAATTCAAATTCTCAATACATATTCTCTCTCTATCTCAAGAACACGCTTACCACTACAATTTCAATCTCTCTAAACTAACTCTCATAACAAAGAAACACAAACTATTTATACAAGGACTAGAAACACTCAAGATGCTAAACACGCACACTATACAAACACGCACAACACTAAAACAGAAAATATACAATGTTGACTTTGACTTTTACTAATAGTTGACTTTCCAGCTTTGACTTCTTATACTTTGACCTCTGGTCTTCATTATCTTGTATCCAACATATTTATGCTCTAACAGATCTCCAATAATTTGATGTACTGGGTGCTCTATGGTCCACTTGTTTACATGAGGAAGTGGATTAGATGTAGACTGATCGTGTTGATCATCTAAGTATAGATTACGTTCTTCATGTTGGGGTTCAGTTGAAGTAACTGATGAAGAAGTTTAAGTGGATTGAACATTTGATGTATGTTCGGTAGGCATGACAGTACATCCAACTGAATGTGTAACTTCCATCTCTGCAGTATCATGTGTAACTTCAACTGATTGAGTAGGTGTTTGAACTAGAGTTTCTTGTTGAATCGGGAAATCATATTCAGTTGAGGCATCTGAAGTGATTGGATGAGGATTGCTTGAATCTTCTGATCTGTCAATCACAACTGGTTTAGTCACTTTTGAACCAAGAAACTCATCGTAAAAATGTTTAAACAATAAATCTAATTCTGCTAAATGAGATGTAGACATTGACGCTTTATCAGAATTAGACACATTAATCACAGGTTTTGGACGGATCTGTCCAGAAGCTAAAACGCTTGTTAACACGGGTTCTAAACTGAGTTGCTCATAAGCCATCTCTTCATCAAATTTGACATTTACGCTCTCCACTACTATCTTAGAATTCTTTAAATAGACTCGGTATGATGCTGATGTCAGATAATAGCCAATGAAAATCCCTTCTTCAGCTTTAGGATTGAACTTGTTCAAGCTCTCCTTATCATTTAGTACATAACACCAGCATCCAAAAATATGAAACTGTTTAATGCTTGGTATTATGTTGTTAATCAAAGCATAAGGCGTTTTACCAAAACAACGATGGATGATAGATCTATTATGTGTACAACATGTAGTAGATATAGCTTTTGGCCACAAGAATAAGGGTAAGTCTGACTGGCTGAGCATCGTGCGTGCAGCCTCGACTAACGTTATGTTTCTTCTTTCAACTACCCTATTATGTTTTGGTGTTCTAGCAGCAGAAAACTAATGAGTTATCCCAACAGATTCAAGATAATCGTTAATAATTCTGTTCTTGAGTTCAGTGCCATTATCTGTTCGCATCAGCTTGACTGTCTTATGCATATTCACTTGTACACTCTTGAGAAATGAGATAATAATTTATGGAGTCTCGTCTTTTGATCTCATAAATTTCACCCAAGTGTATCTAGAATAGTCATCTACAATCACCAAGACGTATTTCTTGCCATTGATGCTTTGTGCTCTCATAGGACCGCAAAGATCCATATGCAACAATTCTAAAGGAGTACTTGTGCTCGGTTCAGGCTTAGGCTGATGCAAAGCTCTCTTCATCTTTCCTTTCTCACACGCATTACACAGATGTTCTTTTTCATATTTGAGCTCTGGAAGTCCTTTTGCCAAGTTGCCAGTCACCATTTTGTTATTGTATCTGAAGTTGAGATGAGATAGCCTTCTATGCCATAACGAGCTTTGTTGCATAGAGGCTTTAGAGAGTAGACACACCGCATTATCAGTCTTGACAGTCGACAGATTAATCGTGTAGAGGTTTGACTTCCTAGTGACGACCAAGAGTTCTTTACCATCTTCCGTTCTCACACAACATCTCTTGGCCTTCAAATTTACTTCTAAATCCTTGTCACATAACTGACCAATGCTAAATAGATCGTGTCCTAATCCTTCAACATAGCTCACCTTCTTAATCGTTAAGTTCTCTTGCACAACATCTCCATATCCCAAGATTGGTGAAAACTAGTCATTCCCAAAACGAACGTTGCCACAAAATTTCTCTGTATAATTAGACAATATATCTTTCTGCCCTGTCATATGCTTGGAACAACATGAATCCAAGTACCACATATGACGGGTCTGCACATGAGAAATCAAGCAACAAGAGGTTTAGGTACCCATTTATAGATGGTTCCTAGCAAGTTAGCACAAGAATTTGTCACCCACTTGAAATTGGATTCTTTTAACCTTTGAAAGGCTTTTGAAACGGAAGAATTATAAACATGATATGAACCAAACCAATGATCAGAATATTGTCGAGTATCAAAATCATTTCTACGAGATGTGGAAGACTGAATAGTAGACGGAGATAATTGGATCAATTGATTTATTGTATAAGACTTGTAAGGATGTACAAGTTTTTGTTTATGAGAAGCACATTGACCAACTATATCAGATACACTATCAGTAACCCTATTACATTCGAAATCAGAAAATGATTTTGTAGACTCATCAATCATCTGTTTTATCCTCCATTCAGGTTTCACTTCAGACCGTTTCTTTTTCAGATATGAAACATATGAATATTGCATGTTAGAACTATGAGACTTGAGAGATTATTTCTTCTTTGAATTACCAGTGTTTGTCCGTTTCTTTGAGTGTGTATTCTTTCTTTTCTTGCCCTTGGCATAATAGATGCTCATAGAAACTGTTTTATCAACTTTCGTTGATGATTCACCTTTTTCATACACACTTGGTAGACCATTAGAATTAAAAACAAACTGGGAATGATCTGGAAGTTTTGCATGAAAATCAAATTGTTCAACGCATTTATCAAAACAACCATCAGAGTTTAGAAAATCAACATCATTATCAAACAGACCATCATCATCAATAGATATAGAAGATTTGGATATATTTGAAAAATCAGTGTTTATAAGAACACTAGAAAATACCATTTGTTCTAATCCAATCAAAATTCTTTCTTCTACAAGAGTGGTCTCAAGCTCAGAAATTTTACTTTCTAAGATGAGTGGAAGAACATATATCTTGCCTTCAATAGTTTTTGCCTCCTTTTCCTCTGTAGAATAACTTTGAAAATAATCATTTGAAAGAAATTTTGAATGTTTAGAATTATAACTAGAATTCAACTTTTCATAACGAAATGGTAGTTGCATTTTAGTTTTATTTTTCTTGTTCTCATCTTCCTTAGCTTCTACTTCATTTTTTCTTATTCTCATCTTCCATTTAACTTTGAGTTCAGAATGTTTATGTGCCAGTTTTAGAAAACCAAAATCATATAATGTTGGTCCCGGAGGTGCTTAACAAGTTTGTAGAAAGGGGGGGGGTGAATACAAACACATAATTTACAGTTTAATAAATTGTTTATTGATAAATCAAGCACAATTTACAAGTCTGTTGTGGAATAAGATTAAGTAAAACTCAATCTAAACAAACTTAAGAAAACACTAAGATGGTTGCACAAGATTATAGAGAATGGGGGATTTGAGAAGTATAGAAAGCAAGGGTGTCTATATTTTAGAAAGATGAAGGCTAGAGGTATGCACTCTCCAGATGGAGAGGTAATCTTTCTATTTATACCCTATGCATTAAATGCATGGCAGGGCATTTTACACGTGTCATTCACTGATTGGCTTTGAGAGTCTGACTTTGGGAGACATGCTTTCGGCCGTATCATGAATAGTGTAGTTGACAGAGTTGTTGTACGAATTGTGGCAGAGGTATGTTCGTTCTAACACATCGTATTGGTTGTGCAAGGAAAGACAAAAGAGACTTGAGGCATAAGCTAAGTGATCATCGATCGCTGAATATCTCTTCCTTCAAAGATACAAAGAAGTTCAGCTATCGCTGAAGCTTTTCCTCAGGTTTCTTCGCGTATGAGTAGAGTCGTCTTTGCTTTACTGATATCCGCATCAGGTCACTAGTAGACTTGTCTTTGTTCAGCAGCTTCGTCTTCGATTCAGCTATGAACATCTTGTTGACGCGAAACTTGTCTTCAGGGATTACGTTTACATAGAAATCATCAGCGATAACTGAACAGACTCAGTCTGATCGCTGATAGTGAAATACTAATACATATGAATTTTTACAACAAAGATCATCAATGATAACTGAACAGACTCAGTATGATCGCTGATGGTGAAACACTAATACATATGAATAAACGTAATTTTCACTAAGTATAAAACAGGGTCGTTATCAAATCACTGAGAGAGTTTGGATCAACAATCTCCCCCTATTTGATAATGACAAAGTAACTGAAGAAAATTACTTTATAATTCAAAATAAGGAATAATCAGGACTCATAACATACATGTCCCAATTACTATTCTGAGGGATCTTTTACAGTACTGATAGGGTTAAGTACTTTCTTTGAAATTTTCATTAATTCAAAGAAGAAATTACAAGATATGAAAATGTAAAGTACAAGTGAACTAACTACTGTAAGTATAACTGATAGATTACAAGAAATAGGAAACTAATCTATCAACTATCTAAAGAAGACTTAGGAGGATTAATCATGTAGTCAGGTATTTCTTCTCCTCTTTGCCTTCGATCTGAAGATTCTTGACTAATGATTGCCTTAATTGACTCAGCTAAGGGAGAGAAGTTCCACCATAAGCACAAGAGATCCTTGAGATGACTGAGGGGACAGATAGGGATCTTAGAGACTCTTTGGAATCTGAGTTGTTCCTCATCATCTCTGAAGAAGATTCCAAAAGGATCTTTAAGTACTTGTCCTGCAAGATATGGTACCCTAGGAGGCAGGGATAGATCTAGAACTGAGAGATCAGGAAGAGGACCATAAAGAGCTTCTTTTGAAAACTTAATGGAGGTGTCATTTCTGATAGTAGCAACATTCTCATATGAGGAGGAGTCATGCTTTCTTTTAAGTTGCCTTGGCTTGGAAGGAAGAGCAGATGGTACCTTTAACGCATCAGTGACTCTATTGATGAGGGCTTCTAGGATGCTTTCGACATAGCCTCTGTAGGTTGATTTAGATTTCTTCAGCGCATCTTTGAACTCTAGCCTTTCCATGTAGCCGAAGCTTTCAAGCTTTGAAATTAACATAGCCTTAGAGCTTCCATCCTCTCTGGTTATCTCCATTGTTACAGATGTTCGGTCCTTCTTCTTTCTCCCAGAGATGACAACAACTGATATCTTTAATGGATCTGAGCGATAGTCGACTTTATGTTTGCACCATTCGACAGTATTATAGCTGAACGCTTGTTCTTTTAAGCGCCCTTCTTCAATTTCCTTCAGTAAAGCAACCTGGACTTCCACTGGATTCTTTTTCAGCTTCTTGTCTTTGACTTGAGAGGACTGAACCTTGAGAGTTAGAGAAGCATCTCTTTGACAATCGGCTATCAGTTTTTCAACTTTGACAGATTCTTCAATTTCTGCTTCAGTCAGGAAATCAAGCTCTGTAGAAGTCAATTGAAGAGGGACCTTCAGCCGTTGATTCTCTAGACGATAAATCATCTCTATTCTTATCTTCATCTCTTCCTCAGACCAGTGATATGGTCTTGAGGTCCTTCCTGGATGGTGCAGGGCTTCTTCTTCATCAATCTCATTTAAGGAGATTGGTATTATTGATTCATCAGCTATAGACGCTGGGATTATTTGAAGTTCCTTTCCCTTAAGCAGGGGAGAGAACTTTCTGGTCAGAAATAGATAAAAAGAGTTAGTGTTTGTTGGGAAGAAGAAAGATAAAGGCTAGAAAGAAACAGGGGTTGGGGATTTATAGAAAGATATAGGGACAAGTGAGAGGCATACCAGAGAAGGATTCTCCCCCTCAGATAGTGAAACACTTTTGATGCTTCCCTCAGCAGCTGAACCCTTTGGTTTGCTTTGGGAAGGGGTTCCTGAAGAAGTTTCATTTCTCCCCCTTGCTATGACAACTTCTTTCGAAGCTATCACTGATGATGCGTTTGCTGCAGAAAACCATAGAGACTGGTCTTCTTCATCGTCGTCATCATCATCTTGAGGTTGCTCTTTGTTATCCTGATCCTGAAGATCAATATCTTCACCCTCTTCTTCATCCTCCTTCTCATCTTCTTCTACTAATACCTGATCGTACAAAGAAGATAGAGAGGATTTTTCAGCAACCTTCTCCCCCTCAATATGAGATGGAGGTTCTTTCGGGTGAACCTCAGCAGCAGCAACATCCTCCTCAATATTTTCTTCAGTATGCTCTTTCTCCTCCTCTTTGTCATTATCAGAATGGGGAAGTTCAGAGACGGAAATAGCAACTTTTGCAGTTGTTAGGGACCGGACTTCACCCTCCAGACGGTCGAGACGACCTTCAATCACAGGGATGTCTGAAGTAGCTTGATGAATAAATTCAACAGCTACATTCAGAGAGGTGCGGCCAGCCTCTGTGAAAGAAGGAGTGAGCATCGGAGCTGGTGCATTCAGCTTTTCCAGGACCTGCTGTAGAATTGATGTGCAGGAATCGATCTTGGTAGATAAAACCAGGACGTCCTTGCTGAGAAGTTGAGTTTGTTGATGGTTGATGACTACGTCCTCCTTGATTTTGACAAGATCTCCCTGAAGAGTTGAGATTTGGGAGGCTCCAGCTTTCGAGGAACAAGCAGCCGTCAATTTCTTCAACTCTTCACCAGTGGTATTGACAGCGCTGGTGGTTTCGTTGATGGAGGTAGTGAGAGAATCTACCTTGACACCCAAACTGTTGACATGAGAGTCAACAGTTTCCATATTCAGACCTGAAATAAAAGTTAGATTATGATGGGAGGGTGATTTTTGTGTTTAGGTATACCTGATAGTTCAAACATATTGAAAAATTGCATATCTCTTTCAAAGGTTTGAGCATCAGGTCCGATGAATGCAACATGAAGTTGCTCAGTTTGTTGATGAACTGGATGGATGGTGGCATCACTGATATTGTGGCAGCGACCGTGATCGCTGGCACAGTTGATGTGATGATAGCTGCAGATGTGGAGGAGAGTCCCACAAAACTATCTAAGGTAGTTTGTTGAGAAACTACCTCAGGCCTTGAGCTAGGGGCTATAGTCTCCTTAGTCAATTTGGCCTTTTTCAAAGGACCAGAGAGACTAGCTGATGGTCTTTTTGAAGCAGTTTTAGCGGCTGGGTTAGCTGGAGAAGAAACCTCCAGCGCTGCCACTGAAAAAGAAGAAGAGTGGAGAGAGAGACGGGAGCGAAGAGCAGAAATACTTACCTCGTTGTCGACCGGTTTGACTTCCATGAGCGCTGACCCACTTTGGCAAAAGTACCATCTAGATTAGTGGGATAAGTGCCAGGGTAGAGAAACTTTAGATATGCACAGATGAACCGTACATATTGGATGAGTTCAGCATCAGTGGGAAGGGCACTTAATCCACCCTTGGGTTTGTTAGGGAATCAGAGTGACTTCCCCAGGCTGTATGCAGTCATAATGCCTGGTCCTAAATCAGTGTTGAAGGAGATAGCAGGAACCTTGTCACCTTTCTTGTTGGTGATGGTGGTTTCATCCGTAGTGAACCAAAACTGTTGTAGAAGGGTTTTGGATGGTTTAGGATCCACAGTGATGGCGTAAGCAAGACAAGACTGCTTTAGGAACTGAGCGGCTTCCACCAGATGTGGGTAATTGATACCATCGAAGTCCAAGCGTGCAAGATGATTGTTCTTGGGAATTTCAGATTCAGAGAGAGCAAACTTGACGTTCTTGGAAGCAATGAGATCTGATTGTGCCATTTCTGAATATGGAAAGAAGGAGAAAATATAGATAGAAAGGTTTAGAATCAAGAAAATTTTTACCAGTTTCTGTTTTTAGAAAGAAACATAGGAAAATTTAAATGATACCAACATTGTTCTTGAGGAAGAAAGAACATGAAGAAAACCAAAGGTTTGAATCAAGAAAATAAAAAAAAATTATTTTAATGTGTAAGAAATCTTGTGAAAACCCCATAATAATATAACATATTTAGGATTTTGTAACAAAATTTAAGAAGAAAAGAAGAACAATGTAACCTGTTGATCTTGAAAGAAGAAGATGCAAATGCATGAAGGAGGTGTTTGCTGGAAATGCCTTGAGAGAGAATTCTTGCTCAAAAAGATTGCCAGAAAGCGTAAAAGATAAGAATGAAAAGAAACATTCCTTTTATACGTAAAGAGAGAGAGAGAGAGAGAGAGGCGGGAAAACAAATGTTCATCATGACATGGACACGTTTTACGAAGTTGATTGGATGGAAGAGCAACGGACGAACGTATCAGAAAAAGGCATGTCGTGGATTATTGGTTCAAATGACGTCATAGGAGAGAGAAAAACGTTTCATTTGTCCTTTTTGAAATTATCTCTGAAGGAAAGTCAGAGATAGGTTTTCGTTTTGAAATAATCCCTGATAAAAGTCAGAGATTGATTTTCTTTTCTAAAGAATAACTGAAGAGAAATGTCAGTGATAGAATTTGTTTATCAAAAAGCTTTTAATCATTTGAAGAAAAAAAATGATTATTTTTATTTTTGAAAAACCAACTTGTTGAATGAATATTCAGCAATGGAGAGTAAGAGAACATACCTGAGAGTCATAAATTTATTCAGAGAGTGAGTGATAAAGGGGAACTTAGAATCACTGACATAATGCGTGAACGATGAAGAGCTACTCATCAAGATTCAACATTCCAAGTTCACTGATGAGAAAGTTGAACCTTGTCTCATCTAGAGGTTTGGTGAATAAATCAGCAAGCTGATAGTCAGTGGGGATAAAGAGTAGTTCAATATCACCATTCATCACATGATCTCTGAAAAATGATATCTGATCTCTATGTGTTTCGTCTTTGAATGTAGCACTGGATTATTTGCTATAGCGATAGCACTAGTGCTGTCGCAATAGATTGGAATCTTTGATAGCTGAAGGTCATAGTCTAAGAGTTGATTTCTCATCCATAAGACCTGAGCACAACAACTTCCAGTGGCTACGTATTCAGCTTCAGCTGTGGAAGTCGACACAGAATTTTGCTTTTTACTTGTCCAGCTTACCAGCTTTCCTCCTTGGAGTTGACATCCACCAGTGGTGCTCTTTCTATCGAGTTTACAACCTGCAAAAACACTATCGGAATATCCAGTTAGATCGAACCCTGAGTCTTTGGGATACCAAAGACCGAGGTTAGGAGTCCTTTTCAGATATCTGAAAATTCGCTTAACAGCGATCAGATGGGATTCCTTGGGTTCTGATTGATAGCGTGCACATAAACAAGTAGAGTACATGATGCCAGGTAGGCTCGCTGTAAGATACAGCAGGGAGCCTATCATTCCTATATAGGCAGTGACATTAACAGGTTTTCCAGATGGATCTTTGTTTAGTGTCAGAGGAGGTGCCATAGAAGTTTTTATAGCTGAAGTTTGTGTTAGATCAAACTTCTTCAGCATATCTTTAACATACTTTCCTTGGCTGATAAAAGTACCTTTGTCAGATTGTTTAATCTGAAGACCAAGAAAATATGTCAGCTCACCCATCATACTCATTGTGTATTCTTTCTTCATTTTTTCAGCTAAGCGAGTACATAGAGATGGGTTAGTAGAACCAAATATGATGTCATCGACATATATTTGTACAAGAATAATATGACATTTTATCTTTCTGAAAAATAATGTATTATCAATTTTGCCACGTTCAAAGTTTTTAGAGATAAGAAAGGATGAGAGAGTGTCATACCAAGCACGAGGGGCTTGTTTTAGACCATAGAGAGCCTTATCAAATTTATAAACAGAATTTGGATGCTTAGGGTCATTAAACCCTGGAGGTTATTCTACATAGACTTCTTCATTCAGCTTTCCATTGAGAAACGCTGATTTTATATCCATTTGATACACAATGAAGTCTTTGTAAACTGCATAAGCTAAGAAGAGTCGAATTTCTTCGAGCCTAGCCACAGGGGCAAAGGTTTCATCATAGTCTATGCCTTTCTTTTGTCTGTATCCCTGAGCAACAAGTCGAGCCTTGTTGCGGGTTACAGTTCCATGTTCATCTAACTTGTTTCTAAACACCCATTTGGTGCCTATAACAGTTTTATCAGATGGTCTAGGAACGAGATTCCAAACTTTGTTGCGAGAGAACTCAGTCAGCTCTTCTTGCATAGCGTTGACCCAGTTTGGATCTCTGAGGGCATCATCAGCCTTCTTTGGCTCTATTAAAGATATAAAGTTGACAAAGAGACAAATATTACCTCAACTTCGTCGTGTTTGAATACATGCATCGGGATCACCAAGAATTTCATCTGTGGGGTGATCTCTGGTCCATCGCTGAGCAGGAGCATGATGGCTCATTTCAGAGATTGGATCAACAATAGGAATGTTCACTGATGAAGAAGCTTGAGGTTCATCAGCTATTAATTGTTGAGTGTCAGACAAACCATTGTTTTCTGAGAGGTGTTTAGACGAAGATGGATCTGATGGAAGAAGTGTGTTTGGAGGCTCAGCTAAAACCCATGAGATGGATTCAGCGTTCGGAGGTATTATGTTTGGATCATCATCAGCAGCAGGAGGATCTGAATGCTGATGGTTTGAGAAGAAAGGTTTTGTTTCCCTGTAATGAGAAAACATCCAAGCATTTAATTCTTCATTGTCAGCGATTTGTTTAGAGTTCGTTGAGCGAGTTTCATCAAAGATGACATGATTTGTTTCTTCCACATATTGTCTTCTTTTGTAGAAAACTCTGTAGGCTTTGGAGATAGAGGAATATCTAAGAAATATTCTGTCATCCGCTTTTGGGTCGAACTTTCCAAGTTGATCTTTGTTGTTTAAGATAAAGCATTGACAACCAAAGATATGAAGAAAACTGATAGATGGTTTTCTTCCATGAAAAAGTTCATAAGCTGTCTTTCCAAATCGCTTTACTATCAGCGATCTATTTTGAGTAAAACATGTAGTGTTTACAGCTTCAGCCCAAAATTGAGTAGGGAGGTGAGAATCGTTGAGCATTGATCTAGCAGCTTCAATGATCGTTCTGTTTCTTCTTTCAGCGACTCCGTTTTGCTGAGGCGTTCTTACTGAAGAGAAGTTATGAGAAATTCCCTTGTTCTCAAAGAAATTGTTCAGAGAACTGTTTTTGAATTCAGTTCCATGATCACTTCTTATTGAACGAACAGTAAGATTATTCAGCACTTCCATCTTTTTAACAAAAGATATCAGTTCTTCTGGAGTGTCACTCTTGCAGCGAAGAAAGATAACCCAAGTGTAGCGTGAGTATTCAGCTACAATGACAAGTGTATATTTCTTTCCAGCTATTGATTGGATGTTGACAGGGCCAAACAAATCCATATGCAAGAGTTAAAGAGGACTTGTCACTGAGGAAACTTGTTTAGACTTGAAACTAGCTTTTTCTATTTTCCTTTTTCACATGTTGAGTAGAGAGATTTTTTTGTATATGAGTGCTGAGGAAGACCAGAAACCAGTTCCTTAGATGAGAGAGAATTCAGGGTTTTGAAGTTTAGATGAGAGAGCCTTTTGTGCCATATCCAGTTGACATCAGAGGAGGCTTTAGAAAGAAAACATAAGTTTTTAGTGGTAGTAGAGTTCATATCTATTACATAGACATTTTCTTTACGATAACTACTGAGAGCAAGTTTTCCTTTCTCATTCACCACTGAACATGCTTTCTTGGTAAAGCAAACTTCATAGTCTTTGTCACATAGCTAACTAATGCTCAGAAGGTTTTGCTTCAGTCCATCTACATAAGCGACTCTTCTGAAGGTAGTTGTCCCATTGCTGAGGACACCAAACCCTCGGGTATATCCTTTTCCATTTCTACCAAAGGTCACAGAGGGACCTTTCTCTTCCTTGTATTCAGTGAGCATGTCTTTTTGTCCAGTCATATGACGAGAACATCCACTATCAAGATACTAGATGCCCTTTGATCCCTGCAAACATAAGGAAGATTAAGCTTAGTTTGGTACCCAGTTTTCAATGGGTGTTTTAGAGTTAGTGGAGATGGAAGGTTCAGCAATCTTCACAGCAGATGAAGATTCAGCTTCAGTGGTAACCTTCACCTTGGTTAATTTCTTATCCTTAGTGGTATTCTTCACCTTGGTCGATTTTTCAGCTTTGGTGACCTTTTCAGCCTTTGAGGCATTCATCTTCACTTTAGCTGTTTTATCAGCTTTAGTGGCAGTTGGACATTTGCTTGCAATATGGTCAGTAAATCCACAGTGATAGCATTTTCTATATTTGAATGTGGTTTTAGGACCAGAAGTAGAAGGTTTTGAGATTTAAGATGAGCAGGTCCAGCTCCCAAGAATGCTTTTAGCATAAGATCTGGGAGGAACTTCCATTTCTTCAGATCTCTTAGGATTAATATCAATCTTTAACTTTGGAGGACAAAGATCAAAGATTTCTATCACAGAGCTAGACGATTGATTCGCTGAAGGTTTAGAAGGAACTTTCAGCTTTGCTTTCTTGGTAGCCTTCTGAGGATGGAGAATGGATTTTCCTTTATTCGCAAACTTAGAGCCTTTGGATATTTCCTCAGGGATGGGATTAGAAGATGATGAAGGATAAAACAGATTATAAGAAGTATCAGAGATAAAAGAGACAAACGTTCCAAACTTATGTATGGAACTATCTTCTTTAGGCTCATCCTGTGGTTTTCAAAAACCAAGACCAGTTCTATCACTGCCAGGAACTTGAGCATTTATAATCTCAGTGATCTTTGTTGAGGATTTGCACCATCCTTCAACAGTAGCCTTCTCTGTTTTAAGAGCAGCGATGGCTTGTTCGCGTTCAATGTTGATGATTTTATAAACAATGACTTGATCTTTCAATCTTTCCTCTAAAAGAATCAATTCTCTGATCTTTTCATGAAATTTCTATAGCTGTTCAGTTAAATCAACGTTTTTGTTCTCAGCTAGAGTTTTTCCGTTTAGAGCATTGTATAGATCAATCGTCAGCACATTAATAGGGCGACTTCTCTCTGCTTCAGGTAGAGAGGGATTAGTAGAGATAGATACCTGAGATGATATATAGCTCATAGAAGTTTCAGTTGGTTCTTCCACTTCTTCTTTAATCTCAGCCATGAGGCAGAGATTAGCGACTTCGTCTTCATCAGAACTTGATTCTTCTGATTCAGCCTAGTCATGTTCTTCAGCAATGAGACCTTTACCTTTTCGCTTATAGTTTTTCAACTTTTGATATTTTTCTTTCAGTTTAAGGTATTTCTCATCGCTGGATTTTCTTGAGGTAGAAGGTTTGAAGAATTTCTTCGACCTGCACTCACTTGAAAAATGTCCAATCTTTTCACAGTTAAAGCAAGTAGTAGTAGCCTTATCAACAGGGGTTGATTTTGGCTTGTCAGTGAAGGAGAGAGGCTTATTTCTTCAGAAATTGCTCTTTCTTGCAAATCTCTTAAAACAGTTTGTGAAGAGTGCTAAGGACTCATCAAACTCTGAAAGATCAGTGTCTGATAGATATTCATAATCATAATCTAACTCAGTGATAGTGACAGTAAATCGTTGAGATGGAATTATCTCTGAAGAGACTAAAGCAACAGGAGTGATTTTGGAGTCTTTAGAATCTTTTATAAGATTCTTCTTCAAGAGAATTGATTGCTCATAGTTGAGAAATATTCCATACAAGGTTCTGAGAGAAAGAGAATTTAAGTCTTTTGTCAGCTTGAGACATATTGAATAACTGTCCCAGCATTTAGGAAGACATTCTAAGAATTTTGTTAGGATCTCAGAATTAGAATAGGTCCTACCAACAGTTCTTAGATCAATGATTAAGCAGTTAAACCGCTGATGAACAACAGAGAGAGATTCATTCTTACCAGCGATAAAACTTTCATACTATCTTACCAAGTTAATCTTTCGAGTCTCTTGGATTTCAGTGGTGCCTTCATATTGAACACATATGGTTTCCCACATTTCTTAAAAAGTTTTAAGATGCATGATGGAATGGAAGACTTCATCAGGCAAAGTCATAGAGATAATGGTCTTTGCCCTTGCATCAATACCAACCTTCTTTTTGTCTTCATCACTCCATTATCTTATTTCCTTAACAACATAGCGTTCAGGAATAAAAGGAGTGGTGGCAGTAGCTGGAACGGCAGCTATGATTTGGGCAGGTTCATAGGGTCCATTTGCTATGTATTCAGGTATAGTGGGATCTGCACCTTCAAGAAATAACATCATTCTATTCTTCCAGAGAGAAAAGTTATCTCTGCTAATTCGAGGAGGTTTAGAAAGTGAACCATTATCATATTACTTTGTGTTTGTGTTAAGTGCCATTTTAGAATAGCAAGGAAGAAAACAAAGCAAGATCTTATTTATTAGATTAAACAATCTGCTCTGATACCACTTGTTGGTCCCGGAGGTGCTTAACAAGTTTGTAGAAAGTGGGGTTGAATACAAACACAGAATTTAAAGTTTAATAAATTGTTTATTGATAAATCAAACACAATTTACAAGTCTGTTGCGGAATAAGATTAAGTAAAACTCAATCTAAACAAACTTAAGAAAACACTAAGATGGTTGCAAAATATTATAGAGAATAGGGGATTTGAGAAGTATAGAAAGCAAGGGTTTCTATATTTTAGAAAGATGAAGGCTAGAGGTATGCACTCTCTAGATGGAGATGTAATCTTTTTATTTATACCCTATGCATTAAATGCATGGCAGGGCACTTTACCCGTGTCATTCACTGATTGGCTTTGAGAGTCTGACTTTGGGAGACATGCTTTCGGTCGTATCATTAATAGTGTAGTTGACAGAGTTGTTATACGAATTGTGGCAGAGGTATGTCCGTTCTAACACATCGTACTGGTTGTGCAAGGAAAGACAAAAGAGACTTGAGGCATAAGCTAAGTGATCATCGATCGCTGAATATCTCTTCCTTCAGAGATACAAAGAAGTTCAGCTATCGCTGAAGCTTTTCCTCAGGTTTCTTCCCGTATGAGTAGAGTCGTCTTTGCTTCACTGATATCCGCATCAGGTCACTAGTAGTATTGTCTTTGTTCAGAAGCTTCGTCTTCGATTCAGCTATGAACATCTTGTTGACGTGAAACTTGTCTTCAGGGATTACGTTTACATAGAAATCATTAGCGATAACTGAACAGACTCAGTCTGATCGCTGATAGTGAAATACTAATACATATGAATGTTTACAAGAAAGATCATTAGTGATAACTGAACAGACTCAGTATGATCGCTGATGGTGAAACACTAATACATATGAATAAACGTAATTTTCACTAAGTTTAAAAGAGGGTCGTTATCAAATCACTGAGAGAATTTGGATCAACATATAAAGCATGCACTTTTGAAATATCCTTCTTCAAGTAATGAGGATTATCATAACCGATTCCCCAATACTAATTGAAAGAAGTAACCTTTTTTTGTTTATTAAGATAAATGGTTTGATCGGTATGACCTCTAGTATAAAGTTTTTCTTCCAAACAATTCACTTTTTCAACCAAAGATTTATTTTCTTTCTTTAATGATAAACACTTTTTAGCAACCTATTTGATCTCAAGTTCACACAATTTGAATTTTGAAGATGTTTCAGATATTTGATTATGAATTACATTCTATTCTCTAGCACATGTATCAATATTTTTATGTAAAGTCTCAATCAATACATTCTTCTCAACAATATCATTGTTGAGTTTCTGTATTGCTTGGTTTTTCATTGCAATGACACCTTTCTCACGTTTGAGTTTAACCTACAAATCATGAAGTTCAACCATCATGGATTGCATTTGAGTTAAAAAATCAGATTCAGTCATATCAATTACCTCTTCAGAATCCTCTTCATCTGAATTCTCCTCAACAACTTTCTGTCCCATTAAGCACATATGGGCAGTCTCCTCTTTTTCACTCTCCAAATTGGTAACATCCAGCCAATGATCATCTTCAGTCATAAGAGCTTTGCCTGCCTCTTTTTACTTTGCCAAGAGCATCTTATTCTTGTAGTAATCAGAATTATTCACCTTAGGCTTCCTACAATCTTTGGCAAAGTGGTCGATCTTGCCACAATTGTAACACTTGACTGGTTCCTCTACTTTCTTCTCCTCATACCGATTAATATACTTCTTTACTTCAGGCTTCTTATCCTCAAACCTTTTACCCTCCATTCTTTCTTTGTGCTCATAATTCTTTGAACCTGAAGAATATCGTTAACTGTTTAACCCTGGCTACTTGTAAAATTCTTTTGGAATGCCCTGGTCAGTAAAGGCAATGCTTGTTTCAGATTCTCACCGTCATCAGATTCTGAGCCATCACTTTCCTCCTCCTTAGTGTCAGACACAATCAGTTTCTTTTTCGTCAGACTAACGGATCTAGTTTCCTTTCTCTTTACTACCAAAGCAATGGGATCAACCACTGGTTTCTCATCTTTCTTCTTCTCAGCTCTTATCTCACCAACCTCTTCTTAATTCTGTCGTAGAGTCTCATAAACCTCATGTATGGAATCTCATTGAGATCTTTCATTTGTTTCATCTGTCGAGTAAACCTTTTCCATTTAGGTTGTAAGATACTCAGAAACTTTACATTCACCTCTATTTGAGATTTATTCACTCTGTTCTTGCTCAACTCATTCAGAAGAGTGACAAATCTGTCATAAGTTGCCCCTAAATTCTCTCCTTCCTTTGCCTTAAATTCTTCATAGTTGTTAAGACAATTAGAGACCTTCAGCTGATTACAAATCTTTGAACCTAACATCATCTTTTCAAGCTGATCCTACATTTGTTTCCAAGTAGCTTTGTAGTTGTCTATTTTCACATAAATCTCATTAGGAATTCCTTGTAGTAGGCAAGATCTTGCCAGTCTGTCAGCATTATACCTCTTTTTCTGTTCGTCAGAATATTCATCTATATCCATAAGATATTCTTTGGTAACCACCTCTTCTCCTTCCTCTTCAGTAGAAAGAAGCTTTGTTGGAATTTTCATGAGACCTTCTTTCAAAGATAGTCTGATCTACTGACCAAGTTCATGTATGTCTATAAAATCCAAAAATCTGTCTTTCCACTGCTCGTACTAACCCTTGAAGAGAACAGGTGGTTTGACATAAGTACCAATTGCCAAAACATCTCGAGAAATCATCTTGATAAACAGCACAGATCATTAAACACAAACTGAAAATTTTCCAAAAAATCTGAAAAATAGCCAAAAATTGACTAAGTATAGAAGTCGCAAATCACAAAGGAGCACTTGTCGCAAAGAACCAAAAATTCACACTTGTCGCAAACCCTTTCAGTAAATACGTTAGGAACTCACAGAAAGAAACTTGTGAGTTCTTAGTTGTTGCAGGTTGAAGCTTGCCAGTTTCGGCCTGTAACAAGCTGAGGCTTGCGAGTTCTGAAGTTGTCGTAAGGTGTAGCCTTCGAGTTCTGATACTTATCAAATTTGAGAAACACAAAATCACTTGTCGCAATGTGTCTACGAGTTCTTTCCTTAGAAAAAACTTCACCAAAATACTTGTCGTAGAATAAGAATTTGTCGCAGGTCACTTGTCGCACATCAAACACAAATAACACCAAGAAGTCGCAACCTGTGTCTTGCGTATTCTTGCTTGTCGCAAAAGGTACCCTGCAAGTTCTATACTTAGAAAAATATTCTAAGATATAGAAAACAAATTCAAAAGGGGGTCCTTGCGAGTTCTTGATCAAAAGTCACAAAGAACACAAAACAAATAAAATCCTCCAGCTTGCGAGTTCTTGAGTCTGCGAGTTCTTCAGTATGCGAGTTCTTTAGATGAACCTTGCGAGTTCTTTCAGAAAACGACCCAAAATTTCCAAATTTAGATCCAAACTTCTTCAAAACACCAAAATTGTTTCTCAAACACAATTAATTTGCTCACGTAAACAATCTGAACAAACTTCTACGCACCAATTCTACTAAACAACAACTAAAAATCCACTTTCGATTCTAACACAGTGCGAACAAACTTAAGAACTCAAATTAATCAAAAACCAAAATTCACATCAAATTGTTGTTAATTAGGCAATCTAATCAATACAAAACTTGTTCTAGAACAAAATTTGAATACAATGAATCAAGAATTACACTAAAAACACACAGAATCAAGAAATTGATTATGGACTAGTGACTTTTGCGAGTTCTTGAAGTCGATCACCGAAATTCTCAGATTTTTGAAAACCTTTTTGAATTATGAATGTTCTGATACCAATTGTGTGTCCCAATAATGTGTTCAAATCAAGATGAACAACACAAGATTTCAATCCATGATGCCATATGATTCAATTCACAATTTACAAATATTCTCTCAAATATTTCTCTATCTAAACATGCAAATTCTCTCAAGATGCTTGTCTCTTTATAAAACTGCCTCAAGAATTCTACATACAAAGACCTATTTATACCTACAAGTTTACAAATGTTGTTATAATATTTAATTATATTATTTTTTGTTTTTAGGAAATGATACATGTGATGAATTAGAAGCCAAGCTTACTAACTTGCTCCCCAATCTACAAAACTTGGTGCCTACTCCTCTTCCTTCCTATAAAATACCCCTTCCCCTCCAACATATTCATCATCCCTTCCTCTTAAGCTTCTCTAGTTGCAACACCATAATACTCTCCCTAACCCTTTCGATATATTTAGTATATGTGAGGTCGAGAGTGTTCTAGATATTCGGTGGTGTTCTTGAATATTTAGTTGATCGTTGATCTTAAGATCCTTGTACAAGCACTTTGTAATCTCTCTGGTTGGTAATAATATTCTTGCTCTCTCTCTCTCTCTCTTTAGTGGATGTACACTATCACACCGATAGTGGAACCACGTTTAATCAATGTTTTGTTTGTTTTGAACTTACTATAACTATAGATAATAACGTTTTTGTTACTATCTATATTTAGAGGGTTTATTTTTCTACATTAGAAAATTATTGTTCAACATCTAGATTATTGTTATCCGCATGTGTTGTTGGGTTAATTGTGCACTTGGATTTCCACTTGTTTGCGACGTTATAAATCATTTGCTAGCTTTGTATTTGTGAGACACACATTTTTCCCTAACAATTGGTATCAAAGCTTCGTATCTAGATTTGTGTTTGTGTAGAAAATATACATAAACTAGTTTACACATTTTTTTCTCTACAGTTGAAGTAGAAAACCCTTTTGGTGCCGGTTCCTCAAACCAGGCCCAAAAACCGTATCAAGAAGGTACATTTAATTTGTCTAGGGTTGGGATTCACATACAATCTTGGAATGGGGACAGTGACTTTGGTGAATGGAAGTTCACAACATCTGTTGCACTTAGAAAAAATGGAGTCCATCCCGTAGTATTTGCTAAAGACGAGTTAGACCCTAACATGTCTTAACTTAATGCTAAAGAAAAGGAAGAATGGGCTACAGATGGCTATGGGAGAAAATGTTATATCTGAGATTTTATCTGAAAAGACAGTTGTAGGTATTTGGAGCAAGCTTGAGAATTTATATCTCAATAAAACTTTGACCAACAGATTGTTACTGATGCGGTCATGTCTCTTCTTCAAAATGAAGGAAGGCACAACCATTAAAGCTCACATGACCGAATTTGAAGATATCATTATGAAGTTGAAGGCAACGGATGAGCTTCTTGCTAAAGATGAAGAAGCACTGTTAGTGCATAAATATGTTGGATCCAAGATCATTGGTATTGAAAGTCAGAAGTTATCCCGAGTGATTAAGGGGAAAGGGCTCAAAAGAATAGAGAGTGGGTGTGTGCTGAGGTAAAATGTGAAAAGAGAGGTTGGTTAGAAGTGAGCTCAAATGATAAAAAAAATAAAGAGGGTGTGAGATCAGAGTAAAAGAATATTAAACTCTGCACCGAACTTTTTCTGAGTCGGGCAGCCACATTACTGTTGTTTCACCATTATTTCGTGAACTTCATTGAAACAGGCAACTAGCCCATGCCAACTCTTGTATATAACCCCACCAGCTACTCATTCTTTTCTCAAAAAAAGGATGTTTCAAATTCTAAGGGGGAAGCAGCACATCATCTATCAGATCTTCATTTGTAAGATGTTGATATTGAAAAAGAAGGAAGTTGTCCCACCTTCGAACCTCTTTCATGCACATTGAGTCTATGTAATATGTTGTTGTTGTTTCAATAGTTTACATATTTTGAGCCTGCCAAAACCTGTTGTGATTGACAGGCCTAAAGATTCAAGCAATCATCATCCAATCACTTCAGATGTGTCTACTGAATTTATTCCCCTAGCTCAGCAAGAAACTCCTATTCAAACACCTACTCCTTCAGTTGAAGTTGTACAAGAAAGTGAAGAGCCAAAAGTTGCTAAGTCAGTTGGTTGCGCTACAATGCCTATTCAACAGACAGATGTTGTACCAACTGATACTTCTGCACAGAATTCTTCAACTGAACCCCTCCCTGAACAAGAAGAAGATAGTGGATTTTTAGATGAACATCACGATCAATCTACATCAAATCCACTCCCTCATGAACACAAGTGGACCAAAGAGCACCCGATACATCAGATTATAGGAGAATCATATAAACAGGTGCAAACTAGGTCTGCTACACTTAATCAATGTATGCATGATTCATTCCTGAGCAAGAGAGAACCAACATGCATATCTGAAGCTCTAGCCAACTCAGATTGGGTAACTGCGATGCAAGAAGAGCTAAATCAGTTTGAAGCATTAAAAGTCTGGATAATAGTGCCTAAGCCTGAAGGTAAAACCATTATTGGCACAAAATGGGTATTCAAGAATAAGAAAGACGAAGATGATATCGTGATCATAAACAAAGCAAGACTAGTGGCTAAATGGTATAGGCAAGAGGAAGGTATTGACTATGACGAGACTTATGCTCTAGTGGCATGCATTGAATCTATAAGGATGTTTCTAGAATATGTCGCACACAAGAACTTCACCGTCTACCAAATGGACGTGAAGACTGCCTTTCTCAATGGCATCTTAAAGGAAGAAGTCAATGTCTCTCAGCCTGAAGGTTTTGTCAATCCAGAGAAACCGAATCACGTATACATTATGGATAAAGCTATTTACGGTCTGAAGCAAGCCCCTCGAGCCTGGTATGAAGTCTTATCTAAATTCCTAGTCAAGTCTGGCTTCTCGAAAGGTAAAATCGATACTACTCTTTTTATCAAAAAGGAAAAAGCCGATATCATTTTAATTCAGATATATGTGGATGATATCATATTTGGCTCAACTAATGCTAAGTACTGTAAGAATTTTTCTAACCTCATGGTGTCCAGATTTCAGATGAGTATGATGGGAGAGATGAATTTCTTTCTCGGATTACAAGTCAAACAATTTTCCACGGGGATTTTTATCAATCAAGCTAAGTAGATTTTCGATATTATTAGAAAATTCAAAATGGAAAATTGTACACCTATTGGAACCCCGATGGCACCTGGAACTAAGATTGACACTAATCCTTCGGGAAAATCTTTCGATGTTAGAACCTACCAAGGGATGATTGGTTCTTTAATGCATTTAACGTCTAGTAGGCCAGATATAATGTTTTCTACATGTCTATGTGCACGATATCAGGCTTCTCCAAAAGAATCCCATTTGTCTGCAGTTAAACGAATTTTTAGATATCTGAAGGGCACTGTAGATCTTGGTCTGTGGTATCCTAAGGATACAGGTTTTGAATTGACAGCATATTCAGATGCAGACCATGCAGGTTGTATGCTTGACAGGAAAAGTATATCGGGGTACATACAATTTCTTGGCGATAAACTCGTGAGTTGGGCTTCAAAGAAACAACTTTGTGTATCCACATCAACTGCTGAGGCAGAATACATCTCTGCGGTGAGCTGCTGTTCTCAAGTGCTGTGGATGAGAACACAACTCCGAGACTATGGCTTCAAATATAACAAGATCCCGATCTACTGCGATTGAAAGAGCGCAATTGCAATATCTGCGAATCCTGTTCAACATACCAAGACCAAACACATCGACGTCAGATATCATTTTATCAAAGACAATGTAGAGAAAGGTACAATCGAACTTTATTTTGTAAACACAGATTGTCAACTTGATGATTTATTTACCAAGCCTCTTGATGAAAAGTGATTTAATTTTCTTGTTTCAAAACTTGGAATGCTAAATCTCAAGACTTAATCTGTGATTACCTCTTAAAGTTCTGTTATTATTATTTTCTACATTTCTTTATCCTTAATCTGAAAGATATCTGCACTTAAGTTTGTTCATGCTCTCAGGAGGAGTGTAAGATGATACAAGATAAGATGATCTACATACATTTGAGGTGGAGTTCATAAATTTTGCATATGTTTAATACTGATAAATTTTCTAATGCATAATTTTAGGGGGAGTAAGAGTCAAGGAGTACGAAATATGACTTCTGATTACATCTGATCAGAACTCGTACTTTAAACGTTTTATTGCTTTATGTCATTTACTTTTCAATAAATTTTGTGAATAAAGCTTTGTACTTTGACAGACTTTTTGATTTTTTGCAAAATTGAGAAAGAGCTTACACGATCATATCAAATATGATTTTGAGCTGACTTGATGAGATTTAAGACTGAGCAAAACTTTTATTTCTAATCTTAGTCTCATACGTATCTGAAAGAAGGACAATTTTAAGATATGAAAACATAGTCTTAAATGTTCAAACCACTTCTGATTCTAAAACATATTTCATTAATATAGAAGTGTGATTTTAAATGTTTTCACATTTCATGTGCTTTACTGACTAACAAACCATCTGTTTCCAAATATAAATACTTGTGTATTATCTTTTCCATATACTGTCAAGTATTCATACACACTGGTTTCCTATTTTTTGTTGAACATGTAATCACCATGTCTCAAATTGAACAAAACTTTTCGATGGTGATATTCAAGTTTTGAGCGTTGATTTCATTTCAAAATGTTTCTTAATTTCAAGACTTGTCTGTAATTGTTCTTATAGACAATATTCAATTATTCTTGACCAAAGCCTTGATCGATAAATCATTCTATTTGATATTTTCATACAATGTCAAATTTTGAAACAAGTTTCTTATATTCATTTCATTCATTCAGTATACTTGTTTTGAAAAATCTTCACTGTTTAAAATGCTCAAATCTTCATGATTACATCTACGAGCATACAAACATCTGACTTGTATATATTTGTGATTTAACTGCAAAGTTAAACCATTTTGAGCAACACTGTTCTTTTAGGAAAACAACATGGGTTCATTATGTTACGACTTCAAAGCAACTTATATGGATTCACGTTAACCAGTGTTTCCTACCTAAGAAGTTAATCCTTAGTGATCGAGATGCGAGGAGTCAAAATAACTGACTTTGGGTTTGAGTGATGAGGTAAAATGAAAAAGAGAGTTTGGTTAGATGTAAGCTAAATGATTAAAAAGAAAGAGGTTGTGAGAACAGAGTAACAGAATATAAAACTCTACACCAACTTTTTCTGAGTCGGGCAGCCACATTGCTTATGTTTCACAATTCTTCGTGAACATCATTGAAACAGGCAACTAGCCCATGCCAACTCTTGATAAAAAAAACCCACCAGCTACTCATCTTTTACTCAAATAGAATATGTTTCATATTTCAAGGGGACGCAATACATAATCTATCTGGTTTTCATTTGGAAAATCTGGATATTGAAAAAGAAGGAAGTCTGCCCCACCTTCGCACTTCCATCATGCACAATTGATTCTGTGTATTACTATTGTTTACACAATTTTGAGCCTAACAAAAGCAATCATCCGTGCTTATATCTTTCAAACACAAGCACGAACACACAGAAAATTCGTTTTTCTGTCAAAACGTTCATAGAATAAACTTGTATTTTTCGATGATTGAATGGAAGCCCTGGGGGAGTGAACGTCAAAAAGCTCCTTTCCAATGTGTATTTGTTACACACAGTAACTTCGTGTTACTGATAGGCATTTCTAACTGATTCATTTGTTGATTCAGGTGTTACACTCATATTTTGTCTGAATTTGCAAAGATTCGGATGAATATCTTATGAATTGATGGATAATCAGAGGCTCTATGATGAACGGTCAATGGTCAGAGAAAATTTAATGACATTTCTTGTGAAAGTATTGCTGATTTCATTGCCACAATCATCAAAAAGGGGGAGAAGTGATCAAGAAATGTGGGATATGATAAAGAAAAGTTGGAGCTTAAAGGAGAAATTTATGTCAAGACAGTTAATTTGAAGAAAGTTTATTGAAAGCGGAAAGAGCAAATTCAAAGAACTCTGAATGTGAGCTGGATATTACTGAATTTTTCTTTGAAGATAATTTACTGAAGCAAACTAAGCTGAATTTGAAGATAATTTCTTTTCGATGTCTGAAAGTGGTTTTATAACCTTAGAGAGATTGTTACTATTTTTGAAGACAGACTTCGGGGAGAGTACAAAAAGTTTTTTAAGACATATTTATCAAAGAAAGGGGAGATTGTTTTGAGCATAAAGAGGATACTGAGCTTCAAAGTCTATTTTGCTAAAGATCAACGAAAGGGGGAGATTGTATTGCAAAATCTTTTAGAGATGATTTTGAATCCAAAGGGGGAGAATGTTAGAACATATATTTGTTGGATACAAGATCATGAAGACTGAAGAATGAAAGTCAAAGCAAGTCAAGCTCAAATCAAACTCTCAAGCAAAAAGTCAAAGTCTATTTGTAATAAAAGTGAAAAGTCAAAGTCTTGTATTTTTTGTTTTAGTTTTGTTTTTAAGTGTTTAGTGTGCGTGTGTTTTAAAATAGGTATATGGCTTGAGTTTCTCTTGTAAGCTTGTAGAAAGAACTATTGTTGTACACATACTGAGATTCTAGAGAGAGAAAGTGTCACATAGAACTTTTGTACGAATTCTTCATTTTGAATTGAAACAGGTTAGTTGTCAGATTGATTAATTCGTATTATCTTTGTGTGAACTGCATTAGAACTTGAATTTAGGGAATAATATGTTGTTAAAAAGAATGGAAGTTGATGTGATTGTTATTTCAGATGATGATGATGAGGCTGAGGAAGATATCAATGAGAAATATGAACAGTTTTGGAAGGTAAAGGAAGAAAAAAAGGAAAACTTCATGGATGTTTGTGATGATGATGATGATGTTGAGATTATAGAAGTTGAGGCTGAAAAATTCAAGGATGTTGTTCCTGATAATGAAGAAAGTGTGCTTGATGGGTTATTTGAAGATAAAGATTCAGAAGTGCTTAATGTCATGTTTGGTCCAAACACACCTAAAGACATTCATCTGAGTCGAGTTCATTCTGATATGCCTGAACCAGTTCTGACTAATGTTCCTTCTGTTCCAGAGTTTAAAGATTTTGGATTTCCTGATGTTTCTGATACTCATGTTGATCAATCTACTGCAACTAATGTTGAAGAAGAGTTACCTTACCAGCCAAAGCCAAATAGCCCACAAAACCAACCTGACTTTCAATCAGAACCACTTCATGTCCCATAAATCCCATGTGAAACAGGTCTTTCTAGTACTGCTAATGAAGTTGGTCCCTCCAATCCTCAAGCTTGGTGTGATGAATTTGGTCCTACAAAAGAAGAATTAAGAAGGATTCGTCATGCACTCAGAGCTCCATTTTTAAAAGAGAATAAGAGATTATTTGTGAGAAAAATCAGAGTTTTGGATAGAAATTTGGTTATGGGGATTCAAGACAAGTCCTGATTATCAGTTTGAGTATGTCAGGATGATGAGTTTTCTGAAGAGAACCTCCAAAGATATAAAGAGCAGACATGGAATTGTTGTGATTAAAGAAGTAAGATTGAAGAAGTTTGTGAGAATTTGCTATCCAGAGTTTACTGTGATGAGAAAAGACATGAAGGAGTATATATTCTCTAAAGCTGATTTTCAAAATCTTCACTTTGATGATCTGGAATACATGTATCATGACTTCAGAGACATGGCAATCAGATTTGAAAACATCACTTATTCTCTGGAAACAATCAAAAAGTTCATAAGGAGGCACATTTTCTACATTTATTGTTATGATTTCCAGCTTGGCATGGAAACCAATCAGAAGAGAGTCAACATGCTTGCACCTGATATGACTCATCCCAATCTTGAAGAGAATACACTATATATTGTGTTGAGAGAGCCAGAACTTGGAGTTGTTTATGAAAATGAAGAAAAGGAGAAAAGATTCATGAGAGCTGCTGAGTTAGAAAAGTATTATGACGATACTTTAAGGATAGTTTTGCAAAATCTCAAGGATATCTATGAAGAGAATGAGAGAAAAAGATTGGCTGAAGGAGACCATTTGCCTAGATTGGACAGAGTGGTTATTGGTCAAGTCATTCTTGCTATTCAATATGAGAACGATTTCAGAGCAAGTATCAGAGGACTTGAGTCTTACATGGGAATCAGAAGAATCAGTCTCAGAAGATGGACCAGATAATTTCTTGAAAGTTTTTCAAATTGATCCAAAAGGGGGAGATTGTTAGAACTTAGTTTGAATCAATTTGTACTTTGTTTTTGTTAACTTTGTTTGTAAGTATTGTATGAGGTCAAGGGATGTTTGACTCGTATAAAGACCCTTTCCTTTGCAAGTTTTTGTAAGTAACCAAGTAGATTTCATTTTGTAAGTAACCCTGTCAAAGTAACTCTTTCAAGTGAGATATATGACAATGACTTGTGACTATACTTTCTCTCTCTAGATTTTCATTATGATTCTTGCTTTGATTCGTGTTCTTTGATTGTTATATGCTTGAATCTGGAATCACATCTTTCCCATCCATGCGAATCCTTTGGTGTGGATCCCAGTACAGTTCAATAATAATAGAATAACAGTAAATAACAGAGATTGAATCACAAAATCTGGTCATATGATTGGATTGATCGATAAAGGGTTTAAGCGATTACAGAGAGAATATGAGTTATGAGTCGTGTAATGCTTACGACCATTCAACCTCCTAACCCTAATCTCACACAAACTAAACCTTAAATATCAAGAGACTAAACCTAAAGCCCAAGGCCTATTAAATAAGACTAAGCCCAATAACAATTAAAGACTTTTACAACGCTTTAAAATAAAACAATTAAACTCTATAAATCATTTATATAACTTTCAACGCACTAGGACTTCTAGTCCTAACAATCTCCCCTAAAGTTGTATAAAGCATTTATCATCTTGAAATCTTCATGTCTTGATCTTCTCTCCCTCTCGAATCTCTGAAAAAGTTTAGTGTTTCTTGTCTTCATGTCTTTCCCAGCTCCCCCTTGAATAAAGCTCTTGGTCTTCATAGTTTCAACTTTGTAACTAGATTCAATGTACAATAGTCTCAACTAAATGCACTATTGAGTAGCTTTGAACTGTAGAAACTCAACACATCGTATCAGCACATAAGAAAGATAATGTGTGAGTTACATGACATTCCACAGTGCATCTTCAGTTTAAAAACAAAGAATATGTCTCTGAACCATGAGTTGAATTGACTTTCATCTTAAGAACTTGTAGAACCAATATGCTAGTAGGAGGAATCAACTTGTAGCAAACACCACTTGATAAAGAACAGAAGAACCAATGCAATCTTGAAATCTATGGCTTTTCAACCTCAGATTTAAGAAAATAGGATTATGTTGCTCCCCCTCCGCTTTTGCTAACTCCCCCTCAACACGATAATTTGTTTCTTTGAATTTTGTGTATTTCTCCCCCTCATGATGATTAGGAGAATCTTGAGCATCATGTAACTTCAAAGACTAAATGGATGAGTAGCAAAATACCATATAAAACGATTCAGTAACCAAGGGTAACAGCTAACATAGAAACACAATAGTAACTGTTATCACAATAATTGAAATAATTGTGTCGCCTACTTTTAGAGTTGGCAAAGGGGTATCTCTAATAAGACTTCCAGTTATCACCGAAGCAGAATATTTTAAACTTACTTCCAAAACTGTTCCGGTAATATCACAAAGATAGCAATTGGAATCACAAAGATTTGTGCATATGTGAAAGAAATATAATCATGTATATTTTTGGCTCAAAGATTGATTCAACCTGGGACACAGGTTAGAAATCAATAGACACAGTGAGTGGAATATGAAGTTCGGAGATCGGAGCTGATGTCTTCCTTTTTCAATATCTATGACCTCCGAGTAAGGAATAGATAGATTATGTGCTAATTCTTCATACATTTATGAAACAAGTATCTTTTGCGATATACTTGAGTAGCTAGGTGGGGTGACACGAGTTATCAACATTGGGTCCATATCTATTTCAATATCCATCTCCAAAGAACGAGAATGAATAGATTATGTGGTAACCCAGATAACTGACTCGGTTTGGTAAGGACCAATAATTATTTTAAGTCATGTCGCATCCTCACCATATTATATTCGCTCCAAACTCATCTATCAATGTAGAGCCCTCACAATGGGATGTGTTTCTTGGGTAGGTCCTTCCGGTTCTGGATTGACCATAGAAACTTTATGAGCCCTAACACTCCTTTAACTAGCCAAAATGAAACATTGATGTAAACATTGAGAAGTCAAACATTTATGAATGAGTCCTGAACTGAAGTGTTCAGAAGTCTAAAACATTTAAGAATGAGTTCTGAATTGAAGTGTTCAGAAGTCGATATGAAAATTAAGAAAAACATGGTACTCCCCCTCAAAAGATGGCATAACCCTTTATTGTAGTCATGTGACGTGAATAATCTGAATTATGTCACACCTGACATTCCTGCAAAACAAATTAGACAGATTTTGGTGTCCATGCTATGATGGATCCTTGAAGGTTAGATACCTAGCTTTGAAGCTATGAAACTGAGGATTGGTGATACTGTAAGTACCATACCAACTATTGACATACCTTGAATCCACAAAGTCACTATTTCCACAATGAGTGCAACAGATTTTTGTGCGATTTAGACTATTCAGCTTCATTGTAGAATAGACATAAGTAGGTGAATCAGTCTTGGAAATAAATGACTTTGTATCAACTACAGGAGATTTATGAGACATGTTCCCATTATTGTCTTCTGTAGTTGATTTCTTTCTCCAAACCATCTTGACTTTTCGAAACACTTGATTATCTGTATTATCAATAACATAATTATAGAAAAGATTGGAAGGGCGAATCTGATCTTTTGAAAATTCATTTGCTTTAATAGAACTCTTAGAAGAATTGGTTGTGGACAGTGAACTTGAAGAATAAGGAGACTGAACAACAGTATCGGGACTGGATTGTTCAGATAAATTAGCTTTACAATTTATTTCTTCAAGTTTCTTGACTTTTGTGGATAAAACATTTCTTTCTTCGAGAATTAAATCAAATTGCTTTTGTAAATCAGATTTTACCTTCTACTCTTTCAAAATTACTGTCGCTAATCCAGATAATTTATGTGAAAGCTTACGAATTTCTGTTTCGAAAATCTTCCCTTCACTTTCAAAGTCTTTTTCAATACTATTGCGTTTATCACATATTTCTTTGAATATTGCAAAATTCTTCTTTTCAAGCTATTTCTTTTTATTCTCAAAAGATTTCCTTTTAATCTCAAAATTATGTCGCTCAATTATCAAAAAAATTTCAAAATCAGAAATCTGTTTTAAAAGTTTTGCATTTTGAAACTCAAAAAACTTTTTTTGAAAGATCGAGAATCTTTCTCTCAAAATTTTTCTTTTCATTTGAAAAGTCAACCTTTTATTGTTCAAAAATAGAAAGCCTATTCTTGAGATCAAGATTTTCACTCTCCAACACTTTTCCTCTTTGTTCAAGCAACGCGTTCTTCTCTTCTTTGGCTTCAAAATCAGCAATCTTTCTTTTAAGTGCAAATATTTCGTCACCGTACAGAAATTTATATGAACCACTTCTCACTGTTTTTTCAAAGTGCATAATCCCTGAGCCAATCATTGCTTTTCTTTAAAGAGCAAATTTCTTAATAAGCTTTGGTTTCAATTCTTAGATTGTCCAGGTCTGACTGAAGATAAGTTTTTCAAGTAGCAATTCATCCGGACACTTATCATTCTATAACCGTGCTCCAAGAACTTCAATCTTTTCTTTAAGAATTGTGATTTCTCGTTGTGTTGGGAACTGAAGAATTGCTAAGCACAGTTAATGCTGCTAGCAGAACCTGGTTACTACTTCTGATGTTAATGCTGCTGATACAGGTTAGTGCTGCTAGTCAAAGATTAATACTGCTGGAAGAAGTTACTACTGCTAAGCAAGTTTAGTACTGCTATGTAGTTAGTACTGCTGGAGTTAGTACTGCTAGAACAAAGTTAATACTGCTGAGCATGGTTAGTACTGCTGAACTTAATACTGCTCAGAGTGTTAATACTGCTGAAGAATTAATGCTGCTTGTGAGATAATGAAGACTGCGCATGGAAAAAAGACAGCTGGATTGAAGATAATCATGGAAAGCTTGAAGATAATTATAGAAGATTATTTTGAAGATCTTTTAATATATGTAATTAGCTTTTATCTTCAATATATATATAGAATAGATTAGAGTTGATAGAATATACTTTACAATTATTCTTCTGAGTTTTTAGCTTTCATAGAGAGAATCAACCTCAAGGTTAGAACCCTAATTCTAGAGAAGTAGAATTCGTATTGGTGAGTCTGTTCATCAATATTGAGGTTGTGTGTAAAAGCTTGTGACTTTTAATCATTCAATAAGAGTTTACAAGTTGTGATTCTGATTCACTGTTTCATTGTTTTTCTGAATATTAAAGTGCTATTCCGCAGCTTCTTTAATATTGTTTTCTGAGAGTTTATTCTTGTTAAGAACTTAAGATCCTGACAAGTGGTATCAGAGCTGATATTCTCAGAAATCATATTCATGATGGAAAACACAGTTGAATCAAACAGTACCCTGGTCTCAAAGGTCCCAATGCTCAGATCCAATGAATTTGACATGTGGAAGATTAGGATCAAGCAATATATTCTTCTCACAGATTACTCTATGTGGGACATCATTGAGAATGGCCCATCTGATGAAGGAAAGATTGGTCCAGATGGAAAAAGAACTCCACCAAAGACGGATGCAGAAAAGAAGTCAAGACAGCAGAGATGAAAGCCTTGAGCACACTGCTTTTGGCTATTCCCAATGAATATCAACATCAATTATGCAATTACACTGATGCACAGATGCTTTGGAATGCTCTAGAGAAGAGGTTCTCTGGTACCAAAAGTACCAAGAGAAATCAGAAGGCTATATTGAAACAATTGTATGAAAACTTTATGTCAACCAAGAATGAGTCTATGACTCAAACTTTTGACAGGTTTAACAAGTTAATTGGTGAACTAGCTACTGTGGGAGTACAGATTGATCAAGATGATCTAAACAGAAAGTTCTTAAGGTCCCTTAGAGATGAGTGGACTATGTATACTGTCTCTTTCAGACAGAATGATCAACTGGAAGAAAAGGAACTTGATGATCGATACAATGATCTAAGAGTTTTTGAATCTGAGGTAGAGGCTAAGAAGAAGCCTTCTGGGTATGTTCACAATGCTGCACTCCTATCAGCATCAATTGATTCTTCTTCTAACCCTGAATCATTTAGTGCTGCTAATAGAGCAAGTCAAGAGAAAGGTACTGAATCTGTGTTTGAAGCCTTTCTATCCAGTCATGGAAACTCTTCTCTAATTAATGATGACTTGGAACAACTCCATCCGGATGATCTTGAAGAGATGGACATTAAATGGCAAATGGCCATGCTCTCTATGAGGGTAAAGAAGTTCATCAAGAGAACTGGGAGAAACAACTTCTCCCAAAGAAGAGAAGATGGAGCAGGTTTTGACAAGTCAAAGGTGGAATGTTATAAATGTCATCTGAAGGGACACTTTGCTAGAGAATGCAGAAGTGGAGTGTCTCACGACAACAACCACCAACAAACACAGTCTGGAAGCTTCAATAATAACATAAACTCTGCTCAAGCCCTAGTCTCTCAACAAGGTATGGGGTTTGACTGGAGTGATCAAGCAGAAGAGGCTATCCAAAACCAAGCTCTCATGGCAGAAGTTTCTGATCTCCCAACTGAGGTAATTTCTAATCTTTGTTCTCAAAATTGCATAGACACAGTTAAAAGGTACAGGGATCACAATCAAAGTATCAGTGATAACCTGAAGAGACTAGAAAAAGACATAAAAGACTATGTAAAGATTGTTGAGAGGTTTGAAGAACAAATTAGAGGTTTCCAAGCCAATGAACTTCAGCACATGTATGACACCAATTACTGGAAGTGGGAGAAAGATCAGTATGAGTTTAAGCTAAGATAGAAAGAAGAGGAGTGTGAGAAGATAAAAAGTGAGTATGAGAAAGCTAAGCTTGACATTGAGAAGTATTCATATGCTTCTAAAGCTATGGACTCTATTCTAAAGGTCCAAATTCATGACAAGATTAAACCTGGAATAGGGTACAACACCACACCACCACCTTACAACAACAACTACATCCCTCCTACATCAGACTTGCTAGAGACCAAAGATAGGAAGGACTTTCCTGAGGGAGCCACTGAGATAGATCCCTTAGATGATGTAGTTATTGAGGACAAGACTGAGAAGTAAACTGTCAAGAATAAGGACAATAATGTGAGTTGTGAGATTCCTATAGAAAATCACAGTATCACCAATGAAGGGTGTGGAAAGACTTGGGTTAAGTCCAATAAGGTAGAAAAGACTGAGGAAAACAATAAGAAGGTTCATTATAAGCAGACCACTGTTGTGAACCCTATCCCTTGCAAACAGTGTGCATGCAATAAATCTGAGCCCCAAAAACATGATAAACCAAGGGGAAATCATAGAAACTGGAATAATCAGTGGGCACAAAAACAAGGGATTGATCTGAGTAAAATCAATAGACCAAAACCCTGTTTTATTTGTGGAAAGCTTAATCACATTGCCAAATACTGCTATTTCAATCCTATGAACCAAAGGCTGAACTTTCAGAGACCTACTCAAAAACCCTTTGGTTATATGAAGAAAGAAAAGAACCATGTGGCTAAGAAAGTTGTTAAATCTAAAAGCCACATGAAGAAAAAGAATGTGGAAGACAGTGTCAAGATCTGGATACCTAAAAGCACTAAAGTTGTTAGTACTGCTACCACAAATAGTGCTGCTGACAGTGATAGTGCTGCTAGAAGCAATACTAATGCTACCAAACCTGTTAGTACTGCTAACTCTGTTAGTACTTCTAAAGATAGTACTGCTGCTAGACCAATAATCTTGACAAAGTACTCCAATAATAAGTGTCCTGATTTTAAGAACCTCATCAAAAAGGAATGTAAGTATTTTGATGAGAAAGGGAGACCCAAGACCACTTTGGCTTGGGTTCCCAATCAATACTACTTGCTTAATCTTATGTGCAGGGCAACTAGCAACTCAAGGGGAAGAGCATCTGGCATGTTGATAGTGGTTGCTCTAGGCACATGACAGGGAACATGTCATGCCTCAAGAATTTCAAGAAAATTGATGGTGGACATGTTGCCTTTGGTAATACTCCAGATGGAGGTAAGATAAGTGGTAAGGGGGATGTAACCAAAGGTAAAATGACCTTTGAAGATGTATTCTATGTTGAACAGTTAAGATACAACCTGTTAAGTGTATCACAGGTTTGTGACAAACAACATAGTATATTATTTACAGATTCTGAATGCATTATCCTTGCTCCTGGATTCAAGGTAGTTGATGAAAAGATGATACTACTAAGAACCCCCAGAAAGGATAATGTATATTGTTTGGATATGGAAAGTGTTTCATCTGATTCATCACTAAATTGTCTTGTTTCAAAAGCTTCTCTGGATGAATCATCACTTTGGCACAGAAGGATGTGTCACATGAACTTTAAAACAATAAATAAACTTGTTAAAAACAACCTAGTAAGAGGTTTGCCTTCTAAAGTATATTCATGAGATGATCATTGTGTTGCTTGTCTCAAAGGTAAACAACACAAAACTTCTCATAAGTCCAAAGAGGTGAACACAATCTCTAATTCTCTTCATTTATTGCATATGGATCTGTTTGGCCCTACAAATGTTATGAGTATAGGTAAGAAATCATACTGCCTAGTTATTGTTGATGATTACTCTAGATTTACTTGGGTATATTTTCTAAGGACTAAGGATGAGACAAGTGGACTGATCAAATCCTTTATTCTAAGAATTGTAAACCAAACTAATCAAAAAGTAAAAGTCATTAGGTCATACAATGGTACTGAGTTTAAAAATATTGACCTAAACACCTTTTGTGAGGAAAAAGGAATTGAGAGACAATACAGTGCTCCTAGGACTCCACAACAAAATGGTGTTGCTGAGAGAAGGAATAGGACACTGATTGAGGCTGCTAGATCTCTGTTAGCTAATTCTAAACTGCCAATAACTTTCTGGGCAAAAGCAGGTAATACTGCTTGCTATGTCCAAAACAGAGTACTAGTAGTCAAGCCTAAAAACAAGACACCTTATGAGCTTTTAAATAAAAGAAAACCCTTTATTGGATTTTTCAAACCTTTTGGGTGTCCTTGTACAATTCTCAATACCAAATCTCACTTAGGAAAGTTTGATAGCAAGGCAGATGATGGATTTCTTGTTGGTTACTCATCTCAGCGTAAGGCTTACAGGGTTTTTAATACTTCTTCTAGAATAATTGAGGAAAGTGACAATGTCAAATGCAATGAGAACACACCAAATCCTATTGGGCCTGGTCCTCAGTGGCTGTTTGACATTGATTCACTAACTAACTCTTTTGGTTTCAGTAGTGATGATTATGCAGGTTCAGGAAGTGGAGGATCAGGGGACACACAAGTTCAAGACATTATTCCTCAGTCTGTGATCTTTCCTATGCCTACAAAAGAACCTGTTGAATTCTGTGAAAAAGAAACTATAACTGAGCCAATACAGAGTGATGAAGAAAGAAGAGAAGAAGAATCTTCAGTGCATAAAGAGCTAGAAGTAGCTGAGGTGATCCCCTCAGCTGACTTAAATGATTCCAATCTAGAGGTGGGAATCCATGAAGAACCTAGTTTTCAGACTAGAACTCAAAAGAATCATACTCCAGAGTTGGTCATAGGAGACATCTCTTCTCCTATGATAACAAGGAATCAAAGCAGACTTCAAGAGCTGCAGGATCAACAACACACAGTACTCTCCTGCTTCCTATCCCAGATTGAGCCTAAGAAGGCCTATGATGCAATGAAAGATTCAAGTTGGATAGAAGCCATGCAAGAAGAGTTACTTCAATTCAAACTACAGGATGTTTGGGACTTGGTGGACCTTCCAAAAGGTCATAGTGTTATTGGCACTAAGTGGATCTTCAGGAACAAAAAGCATGAGAGAGGAATTGTGATCAGGAACAAAGCAAGGCTTGTGGCACAAGGGTACACTCAAGAAGAGGGCATAGATTATGATGAAGTATTTGCTCCAGTGGCAAGGGTAGAGGCAATTAGGCTGTTCCTAGCCTATGCCTCATACATGAAGTTCAAGGTCTATAAAATGGATGTAAAAAGTGCCTTTCTGTATGGTACAATTGATGAAGAAGTATATGTCTGTCAGCCACCTGGTTTTGAAAATCCTACATATCCTGACAGAGTATACAAGCTGAAGAAAGCACTCTATGGTCTACATCAAGCCCCAAGAGCATGGTATGACACTCTGTCTACCTATCTCTTGGAAAATGGGTTTGAAAGGGGCATAATTGACAAGACCCTTTTCATTAAAAGAAGTAAGAAGGACATCCTACTAGTTCAGATCTATGTGGATGATATCATTTTTTGATCCACAAAAGATCAGATGTGTAGAGACTTTGAAGAGTTGATGCACAAGAGCTTTAAAATGAGTTCAATGGGTGAACTTAACTTCTTCCTTGGACTTCAGGTGAAACAGCAGACAGATGGAATCTTCATTAGTCAATCAAAATATGTGCAAGACATCCTGGATAAATATGGTTTAAAAGACTCAAAGCCAGCAAGCACACCAATGGAAACTCACAAACAGATCACTGCTGATCTTGAGGGGGAGGATGTTGATGTCCATCTATATAGATCAATGATTGGATCTCTAATGTATCTCACAACCTCAAGACCAGATATCATGTTTCCAGTATGTGTATGTGCCAGATTCCAAGTCAAGCCAAAACAATCACATCTTCAAGATGTGAAGAGGATTTTCTGATACTTAAGAGGGCAACCTAGATTAGGTCTATGGTATCCATATGAATCTTCATTTGACTTGATTGCATATTCAGATAGTGACTTGGGTGGTGCTAACATGGACAGAAAGTCTACTTCAGGGGTATGTCAAATTTTGGGTGCAAGACTAGTATCTTGGCAGTGCAAGAAACAAACCACAGTGTCCTTATCAACAACAGAAGCTGAGTATATTGCTGCTGCAAGTTGCTGCTCTCAGGTTCTAAGGATTCAGAATCAGATGCTGGACTATGGGGTAACCTTTCTTCATACTCCAATCTTTATTGACAATAGCAATGCTATAAGCATTGTTATCAATCCAGTCAAGCACTCCAAAACAAAGCACATTGAGATCAGGTATCACTTTATCCGAGATTGCAATGAAAAGAAGCTCATTCAAGTTGCTAAAGTTCATACTGACAACCAGTTTGCAGATCTATTCACTAAAGCTTTTGATGTGGGTAGATTCACTTTCTTGGTCTCAAGTGTGGGCATGATCAACTCTGAATGAGCTCATGTTTTTAAAAAGTGTTCCTATACCTGCTATTTTGGTTATTTGTGTGCTGCTAATCATCTTTCACAGGAAGTTATTGCCTTGATCAGACCTTCATAAGCTTCAAAAAGAGTAAGTACAGTTAATGCTGCCAGTGCAGTTTTAATACTGTTAGTGCACAATTAATACTGCTAGTGGTTAATACTGTTCTCAGTTAATACTGCCAGTAAGTTAATACTGCTAGTAAGTTAATACTGCTAGTGGTTAATACTGCTCTCAGTTAATACTGCTAGTAAGTTAATATTGTTCTCAGTTAATACTGCTAGTAAGTTAATACTGCTAGTGGTTAATACTGCTAGTGGTTAATACTGCTCTCAGTTAATACTGCTAGTAAGTCAATACTGCTTATGTCCTATACACTATAAATACCCTTTGCCCGCCTAAAAGATCATAACGACTCTTTGAATACTGTTCACTTTCTCTCTAACCCTTTTCTCTCAAGAATCAAGTGTTCCAGTACAGATTATTCAAGCTCAATGGCGTCTATGACATTTATTGACAAGCACAATGAAATCGCGATTCTACAAAAGCCAAAGCAAGATGCAGGATTTCATCAGATAGTGGATTTTCTGAAGTCTAGCCATATCGCCCATGCTCTAACTGTGTCTCCACCAATCTACATAGAGCATCAAAGGCAATTCTGGGCGAATGCCACCATAGTTACAAAGAAAGGTGTGCAGATTCTGAAAACAAGGGTGTGTGAAAAACCCTTGTCAGTTACTGAAGAGGTGATACGCATCTGTCTACGTCTAGACTATGCTGAAGGAATTACTTCTCTTCCTAATGAGGATTTGTTCTCAAGTTTGTCAAAAATGGGGTATGGAGGCCAATTGGGTGGTTTTAAATTCTCAAAAGCAAAATTTTATACCCAATGGCGTTTTCTTGTTCATACCCTTATGCACTGCATTTCCAAAAAGACTAATGGATGGAGTGAGTTTAGTAGTACCATTGCTTATGCTTTGGTCTGCTTGGCCACTGCCAGAAGGTACAATTTTTCTAGAATGATTTTCAGTGATCTTGTCTCAAACTTGGGAAGAAAAAAGAGCTTTTATATGTACCCCAGGTTTGTACAAGAAGTTATAACCCACGAATTGACGGATATGCCTCACTTTGATGAGGTATATGTACCAAAAATTCCCAAAGGTAAGGTCTTTTCAAACATGAAAAGATCTCCATTGGACTCGGAAGGAGTTGACACCTCATTATTCTCTACAATGATGGTGGTGTCCTACACTGAAGAAGGTATGGCAGCAGGGTCAAGGCCCTCATTAGACCATCCATTGCTAGGCAATCCCAACCTTCCCACTCTATATCTATCCCACAGTCTCTACTTCAAAAGCCAACTTCTCCAATCACCCAAACATATATAAGGAAAAAGGTAAAGAAGGCTCCTTCCCTTCTTGTACCATCACCCACAGAGCCTTTAAGACCTCTAAGGGAGAATTCTCCTTTAGAGAATATCTATACGGAAACCACAGGGGTGTCTCCCAACCCCAAGGAGGTGCTCAATGAGGAGATGTATGAGCATATGGGTGAGCAGGCTGCCACTACTCCTGCTAACACAGAGGAGGACAGTGGTAACATAAATAAGACCTCCCCCATGGCAACTTTGAATGAGCAATCATTCAAAGGTCCCAGGTGCCAAGAAACGAAGGGGGTGGATAGTGCTTCTGCTAGGCAAAAGACTTCCACTACTAAAAGATCCAATGATCCTTCAAAAGGGGGTAACACTCCTGGAGAAGGTGAGGACAGATATGACTATAATGAATTGATGGAAACAATAGGCAACATCAACCTGGATGTTATTCAACAAAGAAAAGAGATAGATGAAATGAAGCTGGTAATCTTGTCCCAACAAGTGCAAATTACCAAACTCAAGAAATTGGTGATGAAGCTAGTCCAGAAAAAGAAGAAGAGAAAATTTGTGCTAAGGAGAAGGAAATCAGGGGATGATGCTCCCAAAAAGGGGGAGTCAGAAGCTGAGTTCAACATGAAAGAAACTACAGATAAGGGGGAGCTTGATGGGGTGAAACATGATGTTGAGGGGGAGAGATTTGATGTTGAAGGGGAGCAAGAAGCAGAAACAGAAAAAGAATCACAAGCAGCAGCAGTAACAAAAGAGCAAGCAGAAGAAACCATTAATGCTGCTGGTACAAGCAAAGCAACAGAAATGGTTAATACTGCTGAAATAAGTGAAGCAGCAGAAAAAGTGAAAGAAATACTAACAGATCTTGAGATTGCAGAAACCTTAATCAAAGCCAAGCATGATACTCCCAAGGTCATCTCAAAAACCAAAGGAGTTGTCATCAAAGAACAAGGTGAAGTGATCAAGAAGGATAGCATTAAGAAAGTGATGAGTAAAGAGAAAGGCAAAGCAAAGCTAGTGGAATCTGATCAACCAATGAAAAAGCAAAAGTTGATTGAGTCAGATGAAGCACTGGCTAGAAAAATACAAGCTGAATTTGAAGAAGCAGAAAATGTGCAAGTGGAAAAAGATAGAGATATAGCAAAAGCAATGGCTGCAGAACTCAATAAAGCTTATCAACAAAGTCTTGCAACAGAACTAGCCAAGAAGAAAGCCACATCTCTAAGGAAGACTGGAAAGATCAAAATGGCTGCAAAGAAAAGACAAAGACAACCTTCAAAAACATACCTTGGTGCTCAAGCGAGAAAGAAGATGATTACTTTCCTCAAGGGTGTTGTAGGTGTCAAAAAGGAAATGTTTTCAAAGATGTCTTTTGAGAAAATCAAAGGGTTGTATGATGCAGAAATGATCAAGCATCAAGGGAATGAAACGACAAGGGTTGAAATGGATAAAAGGATGAAAGAGAGCAATGACTTTTTGATACAAAAACCTTTTCCAGATGAGCAAGAAACTCCAAAGAAAGAGGCCACTCTTGGTGAAAGCCTAAGGACTCTAAAAAGAACCAAGATGATTGCTAGGAGAAAGTCAACCAAGAAGCCAAGAATAGCTACAGAAGAAGCTGAGAAGGTTGCTGAAGAAGAAGAGGCACCTGAGTCATCTGAAAAGAAAGATCCTTCAAGCACTGATGATGTAAAGATGTACATGGTAGTGATGGACAAAGTGCTTGAACCAATTTCAGCAGAACCTGTTGGTGTAAAGCCTCCTAAGGTTATTCTATGGGATACTATGAAGGTTGATGGAAAGGAATACATAAGGCTGAAGAGGAAGGATGAAAAGTATGAGGTGTTCAATACTTGGGCAAAGATTGTCAGAACATGCTCTAGATCAGATATTGAAGGAATGTTTGAGATAGGAATGAAGTTGTATGCAGATAAACTGAAAGCTCCAGGAATTTCAATTACAAAGTTAGTGATGGAGTATCTGTGTATGATGTTCAAACCTGATGAAGTGAAGGAGGTCATAACAAATGTGTTTCAAACAGTCAACAATTGGACTCAAACTAGTAGTGGACTCTACTAGTGGAGTATATGCAGTGACTCTAGACATAAATCACATAGAATACTTCCTAGTGGATAGAGTATACAACCATAGCAGACTGAAGCTTCATGCAATGTTGAAGAAGAAGCTTGGCTGTGTTGAAAACTCAGAAATGGCAAAGTATCTGATTCAGAGAATGATCAATCAAAGAATGATCAATCAAAGTTTGAGAATTCGATCCTGACAAGTGGTATCAGAGCCATATCTCTCAGAAACATTCATTCATTCATCATGGAAAACATTGCAGAATCAAACAGTACTCTTGTCTCTAAGGTTCCAATGCTCAAACCCAATGAGTTTGACATGTGGAAGATCAGAATCAGGCAATACATTCTCCTCACTGACTACTCAATGTGGGATGTCATTGAGTATGGCCCCTCTACTGAAGGTCAGATTGGACCAGATGGGAAAAGACCTCCACCAAAGACAGATGGTGAGAGGAAGATCTGGCAGATAGAGATGAAGGCCTTGAGCACTCTGCTCTTGGCCATCCCTAATGAATATCAACATCAATTCTGCAACTGCACTGATGCTCAGATTCTCTGGAATGCTCTAGAGAAAAGATTTGCTAGAACTAAGAGCACCAAATGAAATCAAAGGGATGTTCTGAAGCAGCAGTATGAGAACTTCACTTCTTCAAAGAATGAGTCTATGACTCAATCTTTTGACAGGTTCAACAAGCTTATTGGTGAACTAGCTACAGTTGGAGTGAAGATGGAGCAAGATGATATCAACAGGAAGTTTCTTAGATCTCTTGGGGATGAATGGACTATGTACACTGTCTCATATAGACAGAGTGACAATCTGGAAGAGAAGGAACTAGATGATCTGTATAATGATCTAAGAGTTTTTGAATCTGAGGTAGAAGCTAAGAAGAAGCCCACTGGGTATATTCATAATGCTGCACTTTTATCAGCATCCACTGATACTACTACTAACCCTGAAGCAGTTAGTGCTGCTAGTGGAGTGAATTCAGAAAAAGGCACTGAAACTGTCTTTGAAGCTTTTTTTGTCCAGTCACAGCAACAACTCCTTGATTAATGATGATCTGGAACAACTTCACCCTGATGATCTGTAGGAGATGGACATTAAATGGCAGATGGCCATGTTATCTATGAGGGTGAAGAAGTTTATTAAAAGAACTGGGAGGAACAACTTCTCTCAAAGAAGAGAAGATGTAGCTGGTTTTGACAAGACAAAGGTGGAATGCTATAAGTGCCACATGAAGGGACACTTTGCTAGAGAGTGCAGAAGTGGTGTGCCAAATAACAACCACCAACAAGCTTAGAATGGAGGCTACAATCAAAACAAGAACTATGCTCAAGCCCTTGTTTCTCAACAAGGAATGGGGTTTGACTGGAGTGACCAAGCTGAGGAAGCCATTCAGAATCAAGCTCTTATGGCAGAGGTGTCTGATCTCCCCTCAGAGGTAATTTCTAATCTTTGTACTCAATCTTGCATAGACACTGTCAAAAGGTACAGGGATCACAACCAAAACATGTGTGATGACCTCAAAAGATTAGAAAAGGACAGAAGAGATTATGTGTTGATAGTGGAGAGGTTTGAAGAACAAATCAAAGGCTTCCAAGCCAATGAACTTCAACACTCTTATGACACAAACTACTGGAAGTGGGAAAAGAATGAGTTAGAGACCAAACTGTCTAAGTTCAAAGAAGAGAATGATAAGTTGAAAGAAGAACTAGCTAAGGTTAAGCTTGATATAGAAAAGTTTTCATATGCTTCAAAAGCAATGGATTTTCTTCTAAAAGCTCAGATTCATGATAAGATGAAGCCTGGTGTTGGATACAAAAACACACCCCCTCCTTACAACAACAACTACATCCCTCCTACATCAGACTTGTTAGAGACCAAGGAGAAAAAGGACTTGTCTGAGGAAGCCTTTAAGATAATTCCTTTGGATGAGGTGGTTGTTAAGGATATGACTGAGAAAGAAGCCAGTGAGAATAGGAACAATGCTGTGAGTAAAGAGATACCCTTAGAAAACAACATTGTTACCAATGAGGGTGGTGGAAGAATCTGGGTCAAATCTAAAGAGATAGAGAAGACCAAAGGAAAGGCAAACAAGGTCAATTACAAGCAGACCACTGTTGTGAACCCTGTCCCTTGTAAACAGTGTGCTTGCAATAAAACTGAGAGCCTAAATTCTGGTACAAAGAGAGGTAATCAAAGAAACTAGAATAATCAATGGGCTCAGAAACAAGGAGTTGATCTGAGTAAAATAATCAGACCAAAACCTTGTTTCATATGTGGCAAGTTGAATCATTTGGCTAAGCACTGTTTCTTTAACCCTATTAACCAAAAGATGAACTTTCAAAGATTTGTGCAAAAACCTGTTGGTTATAGGAAAGCTGGAAAGAAACATGTGGCTAAGAAATCTGTTGAAACCAAAGGCCACATGAAGAAAAAGGTTTTAAAAGAAAGTATTAAAATGTGGATGACTAGAAGCACTAAAACTGTTAGTACTGCTACATCAAATAGTACTGCTGACAAGGATAGTGCTGCCAGAAGCAATACTGCGGCTACCAGTGTTAGTACTGCTGAGAATATTAATGCTTCTAACACTGTTTGTACTTCTTCAAAGGTTACTGCTGCTAATGCAGTTAGTACTTCTAAAACCAGTACTGCTTCTAGCAAATATGCATCCAAACCCATTATTGTGACAAAGTACTCCAGCTATGAGGAGTCAAAGTTTAAAAATCTTGTCAAGAAGGAATGTAAATATTTTGATGAGAAAGGGATACCCAAGACCACTTTAGCTTGGGTTCCTAATCAATACTAACTGATTTATCTTATGTGCAGGGCAACCAACAGCTCAAGGGGAAGAGCATCTGGCATGTTGATAGTGGTTGCTCTAGGCACATGACAGGCAACATGTCATGCCTTAAGGATTTCAAGCATATCAATGGAGGACATGTTGCATTTGGAGACAATCTTGCAGGTGGAAAAATAAGTGGAAAAGGTAATGTTACAAAAGGTAAGATGACATTTGAGGATGTCTACTATGTTGATCAGTTAAAGTACAACTTGTTAAGTGTATCACAGGTTTGTGACAAACAAAATAGTATATTATTTACCAATACAGAATGTATGATCCTTGCTCCAGGGTTCAAGGTAGTTGATGAAAGCATGATACTACTTAGAACTCCAAGAAAGGACAATGTTTATTCTCTAGATATGGACAATGTTTCAAGTGATTCATCCCTGAACTGTCTTGTTTCAAAAGCTTCTGTGGATGAATCCTCTCTTTGGCACAGAAGGATGTGTCACTTGAACTTCAAGACAATGAACAAACTTGTTAAAAACAACCTTGTAAGAGGTTTACCATCTAAAGTCTTTTCATGTGATGATCATTGTGTTGCTTGTCTTAAAGGCAAACAGCACAAAACTTCTCATAAGTCCAAAGAGTTAAACACAATTTCTTCTTGTCTCCAGTTATTACATATGGATCTGTTTAGTCCTACAAATGTTATGAGTATAGGCAAGAAATCATACTGCTTGGTTATTGTTGATGATTACTCTAGATTTACTTGGCTATATTTTTTAAGGACTAAGGATGAGACAAGTGGACTGATCAAATCCTTTATCCTAAGAATTGAAAACCAAACAAATCAAAAAGTAAAAGTCATTAGATCAGACAATGAAACTGAATTTAAAAATCTTGATCTAAACACCTTTTGTGAAGAAAAAGGCATTGAGAGACAATATAGTGCTCCTAGGACTCCTCAATAGAATGGAGTTGCTGAGAGGAGGAATAGGACACTAATAGAGGCTGCTAGATCATTGTTGGCTGATTCAAAACTGCCAATTACTTTCTGGGCAGAAGCAGTTAATACTGCTTGCTATGTCCAAAACAGAGTAATAGTAGTCAAGCCTAAAAACAAGACACCTTATGAGCTTTTAAATAAAAGAAAACGCTTTATTGGATTTTTCAAACCTTTTGGGTGTCCATGTACAATTCTCAATACCAAATCCCACTTAGGAAAGTTTGATAGCAAGGCAGATGATGGTTTTCTTGTTGGGTATTCATCTCAGAGTAAGGCCTACAGAGTTTTTAACACTTCTTCTAGAATAATTGAAGAAAGTGACCATGTCAAATGCAATGAGAATTCACCAAATCCAATTGGGTCTGGTCCTCAGTGGTTGTTTGACATTGATTCACTAACTAACTCTTTTGGTTTCAGTAGTGATAATAATGCAGGATCAGAAAGCTCAGATTCAGGAATTTCACAATCACACAACACCATACCTCAGTCTGTGATTTTTCCCATACCTACAGTGGATCCTGTTGAAGACTGTGAAAAGGAGCCATCTACTGAACTAAATCAGAGTGAAGAAGAAAGAATAGATGAGGAGATGGAAGAAAATAAAGAACCAGAAGTAGCTGCTGAAATCAACTCAGTTGAGTTGAATGACTCCAATCTAGAGGTGGGACTCAATGAAGAACCTAGTCATCAATCAAGAATACAAAAGAATCATCCTCCTCAGCTGGTAATAGGAGATATTTCTTCTCCTATGATGACTAGAAATCAAAGCAGGCTACAAGATATGCAAGACCAACATCATACAGTGCTTTCTTGCTTTCTATCCCAGCTTGAGCCTAAGAAGGCTTATGATGCTATGAAAGATTCCAGTTGGATAGAAGCCATGCAAGAAGAGCTGCTACAATTCAAGCTGCAAGATGTTTGGGATCTGGTAGACCTTCCTAAAGGTCAAAGAGCAATAGGCACAAAATGGGTCATCAGGAATAAGAGATATGAGAGAGGAATAGTAATAAAGAACAAAGCAAGGTTGGTGGCACAAGGGTATACACAAGAAGAAGGAATAGATTATGAAGAAGTATTTGCACCAGTGGCTAGAATAAAAGCAATTAGATTGTTCCTGGCCTATGCTTCTTATATGAAGTTCAAAGTCTATCAAATGGATGTAAAAAGTGCATTTCTATATGGCTCAATTGAAGAAGAAGTCTATGTCTGTCAACCACCAGGGTTTGTAAACCCAAGCTATCCAGACAGAGTATACAAACTGAAGAAAGCACTTTATGGACTGCATCAAGCACCAAGAGCATGGTATGACACTCTGTCATCCTATCTCTTGGAAAATGGCTTTGAAAGAGGAGTCATTGATAAGACTTTGTTCATCAAGAGAAAGAAGAAGGAAATCTTGCTGGTCCAAATCTATGTAGATGATATCATCTTTGGATCCACAAGATACAATATGTGCAGGGAGTTTGAGGAACTAATGCATCAAAGGTTCAAAATGAGTTCCATGGGGGAACTTACTTTCTTCCTTGGACTCCAAGTCCAACAGAAAACAGATGGTATATTTATCTGTCAGTCCAAGTATGTGCAGGACATTCTAACCAAGTTTGGTTTCTCAGACTCAAAACCTGCTAGCACACCTATGGAGACACAGAAGCAGATAACAGCAGATCTTGAGGGGGAGGATATGGATGTTCATCACTATATATCCATGATTGGATCTCTCATGTATCTTACAACCTCTAGGCCAGATATAATGTTTCCAGTCTGTGTATGTGCAAGATTTCAAGTTAGGCCAAAGCAATCACACTATCAAGCTGTTAAGAGGATATTCAGATATCTCAAAGGGCATCCTAGATTGGGATTTTGGTATCCTCATGACTCATCATTTGACCTACTTACATACTCAGACAGTGACCTAGGTGGAGCAAACTTGGACAGAAAATCTACTTCTGGAGGATGCCAGTTTTTGGGTGCAAGACTAGTATCATGGCAGTGCAAGAAACAAACCACAGTGTCCACATCTACAACAGAAGCAGAGTACATAGCAGCTGCAAGTTGCTGTTCTCAAGTCTTATGGATTCAGAATCAAATGTTGGACTATGGGGTAACCTTTCTACACACTCCAATCTTTATTGATAATAGTAGTGCTATTAGCATTGTTAATAATCCTGTCAAGCACTCAAAGACAAAGCACATTGAGATCAGGTATCACTTTATAAGAGACTGCAATGAAAAGAAGCTTATTCAAGTTGTAAAAGTTCATACTGACAACCAGTTTGCTGATCTTTTCACCAAAGCCTTTGATGTGGGTAGATTCACTTTCTTGGTAACAAGTGTGGGAATGATCAACTCTGAATAAGCTCCTACTTAAAAAGCGGTTCAATACCTGTATATAGTTTATGCTTGGTGTTCCAAATCTTCTTTCCCAGGAAATGTATAGCAGTACTCAGTTCATCACAAGCTTAAAAGTGTAAGTATGGTTAATACTGCCAGTACAATTTTAGTACTGCCAGTACAATTTTAATACTGCCAGTGTTCAGTCAATACTGCTTTCTGTTAATACTGCTTTCTGTTAATACTGCTCTCAGTTAATACTGCTTTCAGTTAATACTGCTCTCAGTTAATACTGCTTTCAGCTAATACTGCTCTCAGTTAATACTGCTCTCAGTTAATACTGCTCACTGTTAATACTGCTTTCACTAATTTTTAAGGTTAATATTGCTTATAATCCACAACCTATAAATACCCTTTCCCCGCCTAAAAGATCATAACGACTCTTTGTCTACTGTTCATCTTCTCTCTCACTCTTTTCTCTCAAGTATCCAGTGCTCGCTAGTCAAGAATCCTTGCGTACAGATGGCTTCAATGGTGTTTATTGATGAGCACAACGAAATAGCCATGCTCCAAAAGCCAAAACAAGCCGAAGTTTTTTACCAGATAGTCGATTTTCTGAGGTCAAGCCACATTGCTCATGCTCTCACTGTGTCTCCTACCATCTACATAGAGCATCAAAGGCAATTCTGGGCCAATGCCACTACTAGCACTGAAAATGGAGTGTCGTGCATCAAAACAAGGGTTTGTGACAAACCCTTGACAGTTACTGAGGAGACCATTCGCATCTGTCTACGTCTAGATGATGCTTCAGGTATATCTTCTGTTCCAAATGAGGATTTATTTTTAAACCTCACCAGAATGGGGTATGAAGGCCAAATGTGGATTTTCAAGTTTTTCAAAGCTCAATTTTCACCCCAATGGAGGTTCTTTGTTCATACCCTGATGCACTGTCTTTCCAAGAAAACTACTGGTTGGAGCCAATTTAGCAGTCCCATTGCCTATGTTTTGGTATGCTTATCTACTGCTAGAAAATATAACTTTTCTCTGATGATCTTCAATGATCTTGTCTCAAACCTGGACAACAAGAAGAGTTTCTTCATGTATCCCAGGTTTGTACAGGCAGTTTTAACAAATGAATTGACGGATATACCTCACTTTGATGAGGTATATGTACCTAAACCCCCTAAAGGCAAGGTCTTCTCAAACATGAGAAGATCTGCTAGGGACTCGGAAGGAGTTGACACTCCATTGTTCTCAACAATGATGGTGGTGTCCCAACCACAATAAGGTATGGCCTCAGGGTCAAGGCCCTCATTAGACCAACCCACTGAGAGCCAATCCCAACCTTCCCACTCTCAAATTTTTCCTCAGTCCTTTGCTGCTAAACCCACTCCTATGATATCCAAGACTTATGTCAAGAGAATGGTACACAAGGCTCCTTCCCTTGTTGTACCTACTATTAACCAAGAGCCTCAAAGCCCTCTATTGGAGCATTCTCCAATAGAGAATATCCAAAGGGAAACCACCGGGGTGTCCCCCAACCCCAAGGAGGTGCTCACTGAGATGGAGGTTGAGCATATGGGTGTTAAGGCTGCCACTACTCCTGCTAGCACAGAGGAGGTCAGTGGTAACATACATAAGACCTTCCCCATGGCAACTTTGGGTGAGCAATCATCCAAAGGTCCCAGGTGCCAAGAAACCAAAGGGGTGGATAGTGCTTCTGCTAGGCAGAAGACTTCCACTACAAAAAGATCCAATGATCCTTCAAAAGAGGGTAATACTTCTGGAGAAGGTGAGGACAAATATAACTATCAAGAATTGATGGATGCAATGGGAAATATCAACATGGATGTGATCAACCAGGGCAAAGATATAGAAGAGCTTAAAAAGATAGTTCTGTCTCAACAAGTACAGATTGCCAAGTTAAAGAACATGGTGACAAGGTTGGTGCAAAAGAAGAAGAAAAAGCAGTTTGTACTAAAGAAGAGGGAAAATGCTCAAGATGCTTCCAATAAGGGGGAGAAGAAAAAGGGGGAAACAGAAAAAGAAAGTTCAGCTGAAAAGAGTGTTGAAGTTGAGGGGGAGACAGATGATGGAATAGAAGCAGAAACAGAATTTGCTCAAGCAGCAGAAACTGTTAATGCTGCTGAAACAAAAGAAGCAGCAGAAACAGAAAAAGCAGTAACAGGGCTCTCTGTAGAGGAACTGGAGATTGCAGAGACATTGCTTAATGCCAAAAATGACACTCCTAAGGCTAGTCAAAAGGCCAAGGGAGTGGTCATCAATGAAGAAGAAATCTAAAAAAAGAGAAAAGAAAAAAGTAAAGCAACTTTGAAGGATACAAAGGGAAAGGAAAAGGTAGTTGAAACAGAATTACCTTCAAAGAAAAAGACTCAGATTGAAATGGATGAGGAAATAGCAAAGCAGCTTCAAGATCAGATGGAAAAGGAGGAACAACTCCAAACTGAAACAGATAGAGAACTTGCAAAGATAATGGCCAGAAAGCTAAATGCAGAATATCAAAAGAGCTTAAAAGCAGCAGCTGAGGCCAAGAAGTTACCTGTCAAAAGAATGCCAATTCAAAAGCAGAAATGACAACCCTCCAAGTCTTTTTTGGCTAATCAGGAAAGAAGAAGAATGATTAACTTTCTGAGAGGTGCAATTGGTGTCAAAGGGGAAATGTTTACCAATATGGCATATAGTCAGGTTGAGGATTTGTACAAGAAAGAGATGGCTAAGCTTCAAGGGGACTCCTCACAAAGGGAAGAGGCTGAAAGAAGAATGAAGGAGAGACATGATCTAAACATTCATCAACCATTCCCTAACGAAGTCACACCTACAAAAGAAAAGAAGGAAGAGTCTGAGTATGTAAGTGTAGAGGCTAAATCTGCTAAGAGGGTGAAGACTATTGCTTCCAAGAAACAATTCAAGAAACAAAGAGTGGAAGAAGTTGAAGAGGAAGCAGAACCTTGAGTCACACCTTCAGCAGAACCTGTGCAGAACCCAGAACAGTCCAATGAGCAATCAGATGAGCATGTGGGGCTATATATGACAATTCTAGAACCAGTTCAGGCTGTCCCAATCTCCATGAAGGCTCCAGAGATCATCTTTTGGGATATTCTAAGAGACAATGGAAAGGATTTCTTCAGACTCCAAAGAAATGGTGGTGCATTTGAAGCATATTCAACTTGGGGGAGAGTAATCAGAGGTTGTTCAAGAGCAGACATAGAGGAAATGTACAAAGTAGGAATGAAACTCTATGAGCCTGTGTTGAAAGGTACTGAAGAAAATCTTCTCAAAGTGGCAATGGAATACTTATGCATGATGTTTGAACCAGAGAAGGTGGTTTACAGGATTAAAGATCTTCATCATGAGTATGGTGTATTCAAGAAGGTTGATCACTGATGTTATTTGAAAACTGTGGTGTATACATGATTACTATTGACAAATGTTATCATGAATACTACCTGGTGGACAAAATTTATGATCATAGCAAGGAGAAGCTAGAAGGAATGCTAAAAGCTAAGTTGGTTTGTACTAAGGATTCTGAAATGGCCAAAATTGTGGTGAGAAGAACTATGAATCAAAGTATGGGCCTAGATCCAAATTTGGGCAACTGATTATGAGGTGTTGAAAGCATCTTGAAGATCAGCTCTGAAGAACTTGACTTCTCTTTCTAAAAGTCAAGTTAGGGGGAGATTGTTGGGAACTGAAGATGTGACCAAGTCTTTAATGCTGCTAGTTCAGAGTTAGTACTGCCAGAGGATCTTAAAGTTAATACTGCTAGGTATTACTACTTCTAGTAGAACTAAATACTGCTAGTCAAAGTTAGTGCTGCTTGAACAGAGTTAGTACTGCTTAGCTAGTTAGTACTGCTAGTGGTTAGTGCTGCTTAGTAGGTAATGCTGCCAAGACTCGGTTAATGCTTCCAAGGTGATCAAGGTGATTAATACTGCTTCTGAGATAATTTGAAGATAATGTTTAAGAGACCGCATCTGAAGATAAACATGGAAAGCTTGAAGATTATTCTGAAGATCTTTTTATGTTTAGTAATTATCTTTTATTCAGTATATGTATAGAATTGTTGGAATAGTTTAGGATGATTATTCATTCTAAGTTTTTAGTTTAGAGAGAGAATCTACCTCAAGGCATCGTTCCTAATTCTAGAGAAGTAGAATTCGTCTTGAAATAGCCTGTTCTTCAAGATTGAGGTTGTGTGTTTAATCTTGTAATTTCAATCATTCAATACAAGTTTGCAAGTTGTTCATCAGATTTACTGTTTGTTTACTGTTTCATTGAATATCAAAGTGTTATTCCGCACACTCCTTTGATATTGTTTTCTGAGAATTTATTCTTGTTGAGAATTCGATCCTGACATTAACCAACCCTTGATCAAAATCGAATCAACCGAAATGTTTTATGAAAACTATCGAAACTCTGAAAAATTCGTCCCAGATTCAAACTCGGATGCTAATTCAATCACTCGGATCGATAATAAACCCCGATACAATGTAAAACCCGGATGATGAAGGGTTGTAGCTCCTAGTTTGAATAAACAGTCTCGGATGGCAAGGTGATTAAATCCCGGATGAAACTCACACAGACCCGGACCAAAAGGAATAACAAGTCCCAATTACAATGGAATTAAACCGGGATTAGGCACAGACAATAGATGAAACACGGATACCAAGTGCAAGCTCCCGGATATACAATTGCACACCCGGGTGATGAGGTCTTCAAGTCCCGGTTAGAACTCCCGGATTAAGCGCTTTTCAACAATTCCTGGATGGTAATTCAATAAACACTGCCAACCATAAAAATAGAACCACCGACCATCAAACAACTTTGGGAACCACCGATTAAAACATACAACCTCCAGTCATGGATTTAGAGACCACTACCTAATATTCCTACGATTGTTATCAACATCCGACAATTACAATCTGATTAACAGCCACCGGTCTTCATGTTAGTGTATTGTTGTATCCAAGATTTATGTAGAAAAGTCAAAGTCAGTAAAGTCAAACAAAGTCAAGTGTGTGTTGTTTACTTGTGAGTGAATATGGTCTTTGACCATATATAGTAGCTTGAGTGTTTGTAAGGTCATGTGGTATGTCATTGATTCATTGTAAGAGATTTTAATCATATGACATAAGTGAGATATACGACTTTCATACTTTCTGTCTCTACATTCTCTCTCTCTCTAGAACATGATCTTAATTGTCATATGTGTGTAATCTTGAATGGAATTGCTTGAAAACTAGGACTAACATTTGGTATCTGAGCAAACAAAATTATTCAGATGGATTGAATTACATTTGATCTGATCAATTTTCGATTCTTGAAGAACACGCACAAACTTTTTTTGGAAATCACTGTTGAATTCGGATTTTCAATGTTAAATCGATTTTGTTGCATGAAAATGATTTATTAGTGATCGATTTGTGTTTGTACAACTTTCTTGTTTAGATTTCAACTCGAAATTCGCACTGAATTGCATAAAATTTTGAATTTTTGTGAATTTTGGTTGAAAAATAGTTCGAACACTGTATATCATGAATTCAAAGTGATTTTGTTGTATTTAGCCTAATCATTTTATTAGAAAAGTGTTTAGATTGATATTTCGATCCTGTGCTTTTTCAAGATTTGATTGCAGGTTTTCAAGAATTTGATCGAAATCCGTGGTTAAGATGAAGAACATGCTAGATTCAGAAAACGCGCAAACTTCATAAGTGAAGAACATGCACAACACTAAACACGCAAGAAACAAAGAACATGCAAAATGAAGAGTGTTGGTGTTTTTGTAGGTTTTGCGAGTTTTTGATCAATTCGCGCAAAGTGAGATCTGCGCGAAGTGGAAACACGCACGAACCTGTTTGCGAGTTCTTAAAATTAAATTCTTTGTTCTACGAGTTCTATTGTTTAACGAGAAGTTCCTTGCGAGTTCTTAATGGTCAAAAAAATTTCTAAGTATAGGAACGCAAGCATTGCGAGAAGATAAAGTTCAAGAATGTGCACGTCTTGATTTGCGAGAACTCAAAACGCGCACGTCCCTGTCTGCGTGAACCTAAATCGCGCACCCTTTGATCTGCGCGAAGTAATTGCTACACTGATCTGCGAGTTTGTTCTTTTTGCGCGAAGTGAATTTTAGCTACACTGTTCTGCGAGTTTAACACTTAGAATTTTTTTTTTATCTTTTCAAGTGTTATTTAAGTTTGATTTTCAAGTCAAATTTTTATCTGAATATTTTGGACGATCATTTCAAGCTTACTATTCAAGATGTCTACTGTGTTATCAGGGAGAGACTGTGTTATAATGTACATGCCTGAAATACCTACCATAGAAGTTGAATGGGATAAACTGAAGATTCAGAATTCAAAGCTTCTAAATCAGATTCAGGAGTTGAAAGCTAAATTTTTAAATTCTAAGAAAACTTCTGAATGTGCAAAATGTACTAATAATTCTAAATTTGGTCTTGCAGGTATCATCAAGGCAAGAGCGAAATAAATTATAGAGAAAGAGAGAGAAATAGGCAATCTTCAACGCCAACTGAAGACAGCTGAAAAGAAATCGTCAGAGCTGAAAGCTGAATCAGTTGATCTATATAACAAGTTTAAGGCTTTTGAAGAGAAGATATCTACATTGGAAGCAAAAAAATGTTGATCTAATGAAAAATCTCAATGCAGATACAATCAAAGGTGATCTGGGGAAAATCTACACTCAAAAGCTATCTGACTTTTCTAAGAAGGCTTTTTCAAGAGAAAAATGATTTGGAGTTAAGATGTTTAAAACTCTCAAAGCAAGTATCAGATTTTGAAAAGATTGTAATAATTGAAAGAGATACTTTTGCAAAAGAGAGAAAAGTTCTTGAAGATAAAATAATTGAATTTCCTAAGCAGATTTCTACTTTACAAGACTTGCTTGAAAAGGAAAGACAAATCTTTCAAGAGAAGAAAAAGTCTTTTGATTCTGGAAAAAAAAAGTTTGAAAAGAAAAATGATGGAAATTTCAAGGAAATTTCTGAGAAAAACAAGAACTTAGAAAAAGACTTTGAGCAAGAATGTCTAATCTTTGAAAGCAAAATATCTAAGCTCACATCCAAGATATATGTTCTATCATCAGACATTCAAAAAGAACAGATGGAAAGATTTGGTTTGAAAAATAAGTTTGACACACTTTCTGATGAAAGAAACATTTTGTCCGAAAAGATAAAACAACTTGAAGTTGTAAATGTTGAATTATCTGATAAGATTTCAGCTGATGTGATTAGTCAATCACCTCTTGATAATTTAACTGAATCAGTTTGCTCTTTCAAAACTGCTTCAAGTTCCATTCATGAAAATGTTTTCAAAAAGAGCAGTGTCAAGTCAAACATTGTCAAATCAAATCAGATTCGTCCATCTAATTTGTTTTATGACAAATCTGTTGATAGTCCAGCAAACTTTTATATAAAATCTCTTGAAAAGAATTTTTCTAAGAAAGAACAGATGGTCTGGAGAGTGAAGGGTTCTCTTGCTAAAAATAAAAATGGCAAATCATCAACATCCACATCCAAAGCAAAGAAGAACAGTGCACATAAAGGTAAATCTTTTGGTAAACCTGATATGTTTTATTCTACTAATTATTTGATCAGGATTGCTCAAAATAAGATTTGATGTTCTTACTGTGGAGAAAATGATTTTGTTCAAAGAGAATCTTCTCATCACTGGTTTGGAACTTACAGAATCACTTATCAGAAAAGTGTACTTAAAAGTGTTAAATCTAATGAGAAGTTGATTCCTAAATCTAACCAACCAGGATCCAAATAACAGTGGGTACCAAAACCTGTCAAATCTGTTTTGCAGGTACCACAGGTGTAGGGGGAGCAAGAATTTTGACTTCGGATTATGTACAGATCAGGACTCGTTCTTCAATGTTTAAAGAATTATGGTTTATGATTATATCGGATCAGAACACGTTCTTCAATGTTTAAGAACAATGGTTTTTGAATACTTCAGTTCAAAACCCGGTCTTCAATGTCTAAAGAACAACGAATTCTGATTATGTACAGATCAGGACTCGTTCTTCAATGTTTAAAGATATTGGGTTCTGATTACAACAGATCAAGACCCGATCTTTAATGTCAAAGAATTATGGATTCTAAACATAATAGTTTAGAACCCGTACTTCAAAGAAGAATTTGTTCTGATAAGGATATCATGCAAATATCCAGGGGGGAGCTTATCATAATCTAAATCATTTTTTCATGACTTGAGGGGGAGTTTAAATATAAGTATCTTCTGATCTAAATCTCTGATTGTTTGAAAGAAGAACAACTTTCAAGCATGAAAAATGTTTTCTTAAATGTTCAAACCACTTCTGGTTCTCAAAAGATTTCATGAATTTAGAAGTGTGGTTTTTAAATGTTTTTCATTATTGAGCGTTAATGTTTAACTAACCGTGTGTTTCCAAAGATCAATACTTGTGTATTATCTTGTCTATATACTGTCAAGTATTCACACACACCGGTTCAGTACTTCATTTGAATTTTTTATTACCATGTCTCAAAAAGAAACAATTTTTCGATGGTAATACCCTCGTTTGTAATTCACTGTTGTTGAGCATCAATCATCATTTCAACTTGAGCGTTCATTGCTAAATTGTTTATATTCGTTCATATAAACAAACTATCAAGTTCTTTGATACTCTAACCTTTCATGTTCATATTTCGTGATATTTGATCTGATTGATATATTGTCAGATTCTCAAACAAGTCTTTCGAATTCATTTCATTCATTTAATATCCTTGTTTTGAGAGATCTTCAAAGTTCAAATGCTCAAATTTAATTCATATTCTTGATGAGCATACATTTCTATGAAAATGTTATCATGTGCTTAACTGTTCAAGTTAAGTTGTTGACAAACACATCATTTTAGGACAAAATTACATGGGATCAGTGTGAGAGATTAAACAGAACTTCCATGGATTCACGTTAACTAGTGTTATTATGCATGGATAAGATATATCATGGCGAATTCTTCAGAAAAAATTATGTCTTCTTCCTACCCTGGAAGTTATCCTAGAGTGATTGAGGGGTGAGGGGTTCTTAAATCAAATAGTGGGGGAGATAACTCATCAGGTTGAGTTTTTCTCAGTGTGTGGAGCGGAAAAATGTAAAAGAGAGTTTGGTTAGAAATGAGCTAAATGTTAAAAAGAAAGAGGGTGTGAGATCAGAGTTAAAAAATTATCAAAACTCTGCACCAACCACTTTCTGAGTCGGGCAGCCACATATTCTGTTGGTTCATATTCTTTGGTGACCATCATCGAAACAGACAGTGAGCCCATGACAACTCTTGCAATTACCCCACCAACCACTCGTTTCTTTCTCAATAAAGAAATGTTTCATTTTCTTTGGGGACGAAGCATATATGCTATCTGGTCTTCACTTGGAAGACTTAGATATTGAAAAATAAGGAAAGTTTCCCCACCTTCGCACCTCTTTCATGCACATTGAGTCCATGTAATACTTGTTGTTTTCTTAACATTTTACACATTTAGAGCCTGAAAAAGCTTAAGTAGCTTCAATCATTTCTTACACTTTCACGTACACATAAGGAATATGTTTTCTTGTCATAACATTCATAGAAAATTCCTTTGTGGTTTTTCGATGATTGAATGAAATCCCTGGGGGAGTGAACATCACAAAAGCTTCTTTCCAATGTACATCCATTGTACAAAGTGGCTCTGTCTACTTACAGGCATTTTAACTGTATCATTTGTTGATTCAGGGTTACCATGTTTATTATATCTTAATTTGAAAAGATTCGGGTATATACATCTTATGAATTGATGGATACTCAAATCAAAAGGGGTGCAAAATGTCAGTTTTTCATAAAGAGGGAGATAGATTTTCACAGACTGTGATGACTTGAAAAGGTTTTGATGATTTTGCTGCTCACAATTCATCAAAAAGGGGGAGATATTCAAGAATTTCAAGTCAAATGAAAGCTTAAGTGAAATTTGAATGATATTCTCATCAAAAAGGAAGAGATTTTCTGAAGAAAAAGGGGGAGATATTCAGGAATTTCAAGTCAAATGAATGCTTAAGTCAAGTTTGAAAGATATTCTCATAAAAAAGGAAGAGATTTTCTAAAGAAAAGGAGGGGAGATAAAAGTCAGTTGAAGATTTAAAGTTGATATAATCAAGATTGATGAAAGTTTGTTTTCCGAATACAGTTCAGAGATCACAGAGATGAAGATACAAGTATTGAAAGATTCCTCAAGTTCAAAGAAATTTCAAATGTTTCAAAGTTTTGTTCAAGACTTGATGACTTTACAAAGAAAAAGTTAAAGACTTTTCATGATTCTTCAAAGCAGATTGTTTGAAGATTGCTAAAGCTTCATTGTTTAAAGTTGTCAGAGTCAAAGTTTTGAAGAATCAAGAGTTGAAGACTTTTGTCAAAAAAATTTAAATCTTGAATACAAAAGGGGAGATTGTTAGTGTATTGTTGTATCCAAGATTTAAGTAGAAAAGTCAAAGTCTATAAAGTCAAACAAAGTCAAGTCTTTGTTGTTTACTTGTGAGTGAATATGGTCTTTGACCATATATAGTAGCTTGAGTGTTTGTAAGGTCATGTGGTATGTCATTGATTCATTGTAAGAGATTGTAATCATATGACATAAGTGAGATATACGACTTTCATACTTTCTCTCTCTACACTCTCTCTCTAGAGCATGATCTTAATTGTCATATGTGTGTAATCTTTAATGGAATTGCTTGAAAACTAGGACTAACACTTCAAATTGAAGACACCACCAACCCACTATGGTGTATTTAGCACCAATGACAATGAAACTTCCTCAATATGACAAGTCTAACAACCATCGGCCACAAAAGTTAATCAACTGCCACCAAAAGATTGATAAACGTAAGGTATTTACAAACACATTCTAATCAATCCTTTGCAATTAATTCAAATCAAATCATTCCAATTCGCTCCAATTTTCTGGAAATCCAGACGAACACAATGAGATCAAAAACTAAAAACCACAGAACTGATTTAGATTACTCCAAAATTGATAAAAACAACAAATGTAATTGATTCAAATGATTTTAGTAAATAATATCGAATCGATCTATGCAATAAGAACACAAATTAAGCTCCAAACTCAATAAAGTAAGACCCAAATCGCAGATTTTCAAAAACTTTGGGCTGATGAACATGAACTATTGAAAATCGATCGAATCAAAGAAAAATTTCTTTGATCTAGCTCTGATACCAATTGTGGATCCCAGTACTGTTCAATAACAATAGATTAACAGTAAATAACAAAGATTGAATCACAAAAACTGGTCATATGATTGGATTGATCGATAAAGGGTTTAAGCGATTACAGAAAAAATATGAGTTATAAGTAGGGTAATGCTTACGACCATTCAACCTCCAAACCCTAATCTCACACAAACTAAACCTTAAATACCAAGGACCTAAACCTAAAGCCCAAGGCCTATTAAACAAGACTAAACCCAATAACAATTAAAGACTTTTACAACGCTTTTACATAAAACAATTAAACTCTATAAATACTTTATATAACTTTCAACGTACTAGGACTTTCAGTCCTAACATTTGGTTATGGATACTCAAGTTCCTGCTCAGAGATGGACAAAGAATCACCCAATCGAACAAATACTTGGTGATCCAAATGATGGGATTCAGACTTGGCGTGGTTCAGGTAACATATGTCTATTTATAAACTTTATCTCTCTTCTAGAACCTAAAAAGACCGATGATGCCCTTAGAGATCTAAATTGGGTTAACGCTATGCAAGAAGAGCTGACTGAATTTGAAAGAAACAAAGTTTCGAATCTCATTCCCAGGCCATCTGATAATACTGTTATTGGCGCCAAATGGGTATTTCGTAACAAATTAGATGAACATGGTACTGTGACACGCAACAAAGCTAGACTTGTTGCTCAGGGATACAGATAAGAGAAAGACATAGATTACGATGAAACCTTTACCCCTCTGGCTAGGCTCGAAGCAATTCGATTATTCTTAGCCTATGAAGTTCATAAAGACTTCAAGGTATATCAAATGGATGTCAAGTCAGCATTCCTAAATTGAAAGCTGAGTGAGGAAGTCTATGTTGAACAACCTCCAGGGTTCTCTGACCATAATCATTCAGGATAGGTATATAAGCTGGATAAGTCTCTATATGGGTTAAAACAAGCCCTCGTGCTTGGTATGACACCCTATCTTCTTTTTTAATCACTGAAAATTGTGAGCGTGGAAAGATTGATAACACCTTATTTTTTAGAAAGGTTAAAGGTCATACTATTCCTGTTCAAATATAGGTCGAAGACATTTTATTTGGTTCTACTAACCCTTCTCTCTGTGCGATTCGCTGAAAGAATGAAGAAAAAATATAAGATGAGTATGATGGGTGAGCTAACCTACTTCCTTGTTCTTCAAATTAAGCAATCTGACAAAGGTACATTCATACATCTAGGTAAGTATGTTAATGATATGCTAAAGAAGTTTGATCTCACTCAAACTTCAGCGATGAAAACTCCTATGGCTCCACCGTTGACACTAAACAAGGATCAATCTGGAAAACCTGTTAATGTCACAACTTATAGAGGAATGATCGAGTCATTGTTGTATCTGATAGCTAGTCGACCTGACATTATGTACTCTACCCGCTCATGTGCAAGATATCAGTATGAACCCAAGGAATCCCATATTATCGCTATTAAGTGTATCATCAAATATCTGAAGGGAAATCCTAACCTAGGTCTTTGGTATCCCAATGACTCAGGCTTCGATCTTACTACTTACTCAGACAGTGATTTTGATGGATGTAAGCTAGATAGAAAGAGCACACTGGAGGCTATCAGCTTTTAGGTGGAAAGTTAGTAAGTTGGACAAGCAAAAAGCAAAACTCTGTATCCACATCAACTTTTGAAGCTGAGTATGTAGCCACCCGTAGTTGTTGTGCTTAAGTCTTATGGATGAGAAATCAACTCCTAGACTATGACCTTCATTTATCAAGGATTCCTATCTATCAATGATAACGCTAATGCAATTGCAATAGCTAATAATCGCGTGCTACACTCAAAGATCATGTGATGAATGGAGATATTGATTTTCATTTCATTCCTACTGATTTTCAACTCGCTGATATCTTTACCAAACCTCTTGATGAGACAAGATTCAACCTTCTCATCAGTGAGCTTGGAATGTTAAATATTGAAGAATAACTCTTCCGATATTAGGCATTATATCAACGAAACTTCAAAGTTCATCATTCATTATACAATCGCTGACTATATGTTATTCGATAGTCAGGTAAGTCTTCTATCTCTCCTTACTAAAGATCACTTCTGCGAGACGATTCTTGAAAATGTCAAAATATCAATCACTAACTTCTTCAAGTGAATAAAAACTTTTTGAAAACTGAAAAGACGTTTCTTTTATGATGTCATTTTTTTTGGATAACCGTCGGAACGATTTTTCTGACAACGTCAGCCCTTCTTATTCTTCGACCAATAACACATGAGAGACGTGTCCTTGTCATGATGATCTTTCAAATTTTACACGCTCAAAATTCTCTATGCAAAAATACTCTCAAAGAAAGGAAAACACCAAGAACATACACTAAAATCTACTCTATGATTCTCAGGTTCTTTCATTTTCCTTCTTATTATTTTTCTACTACAAAACACTTGTTTTAAACTATGCTCTTACACATTCTTTTTCTTTTCCTCTCTTCAAACATTCTCTATATAGAAAATGTAGTATATTTCCATAAATACTCACATTTTCTTATAGTATTGTTCCTCATAAACCAAAATACCATTTTTTTCTTAAAATAGAAACTGGTAATCTAATTGTTTCTTCATCTCCTTATAAATATTAGAAATGGCATCCCAAGCTGTTAACCCTATCATGGCCTCAAACGTCACTTTTGACTTTGAGAATATCATCTTCAAATCCAACAATCATCAGGGAATGCTCTCCTTCCCAAACAAGAAACCATCGACTCATCTCCTGAAGGATGATGCCTTTCTGAAGACTTATGCAATCAGCTATGAGCTAACTGTGTACCCTCTTGGCTGCTCCTCACTATTGAAGAACTTCTGGTTTACTGCTAAAGCCACAACCAAGAAGGTTGTCTTCAAGGAGACAAGTCCCTGTCATTGCTTTCCAAATTGAACATGGCAAATAGAGCTTCAGACCATCAGCACTAAGGAACACTCTGAACTTTCCTGCTGCTAAATCCTATTAGCCTTCTCCTACTGATGAGGGACTTATTAGTTTTTTGGACTCAATGAAGTACGATTGGATCCTCGAGAAGAGATTTCTGAAGAAATCGCTGACAAAGATCCTCAAGGTACGCTTACCTACTAAACTCGGTTATGTCTTTGCCCATTTCATCCAAAGCATGGGTGGAAAGACAAGGAGCATGGACCAAGCCAGCAAATTGGCTCCTGACATCGGCTTCTCAATCATCACTAGCCGAAAGATTGACTATACCCACATCATATTTGAATAAATGATGACCAAGATCACCAACTCTAAGAGGGAACCAATTGTTCCCTACATACGCTTCATCAGCGTCCTTTTCCAACATCTTCTCGGTACCCTCTATCTAGCTATTGGTGATTACAATTTACCCAATATAGGGCCCCGACTCCTCGATCGAGAGCCGATAGAAGAATAGGTAAGCTTCTCTACCTTTCTCAAACCATCTCGTCTTCTTTTTCAGCGACATCTATGACTGGGTCTCAACCATCCCAGTCTGCCCCAGCTGCCACCACCAAGTCGAAGAAAATACAACTTGAAGTCTCTCTTGGCCATTCAAAGAAAGCCAAGAGGCTCCCAAATGAGAAAACCCAAATGTGGGGATGGAATCTCAATCCTCACTTGAAAAGTTCATCGTTCGCTCCACGACATCTGCTGCAACCAATCAAACCACTTCAGCAATAACTCATCCCGCTGAAGAAGAGTTGACCTCTTCCCCACCCGCCTTAGTGGATCAAAGCACTTCAGGTGTCTCTTCAGGTATCGTCAGTGCCCCTCCTCCACGTTGCATGACCATCTTCACCAATGTTGTCTCCTCTCCATCATTGGGAACACATCTGCACCAAACAACATCAACACCTATCCTCGCTGATACGTAAGGAGATCTATTGCAAAAGTTGCTATCTGGACCTGAGGGAACTCCTCTCGACATTCCTCATCAACAACGTGTATTGACTTCTTTTGAGCAAGACATCTCAGATTTCTTTGGTGGAAATCATATGGATTCCACCTCTGGCCCCTCAGGTCCTAAATTGAAGGCCATTGACACCTCTATCAAAGAGATCAACTCTATCGTCTCTGCTCTCTCTACAGCGGTCACTTCTAACAGCACTACCATCTCCATAGCTGATGAGTCACTGAAGGTTCTTGTTAGAGCATAAAAATGTTGGATACAAGATCATGAAGATTGTAAATCTAAAGAAAGCATTGTGCATGTATTGTAGAGAGAGAAATATTTGAGAGACTGTTGAATTCGAATTTGAGATATAGAATTGATTGATTTGAGTCATCTATTTCATTTTACACTGATTGTGGGACACACAATTGGTATCAGAGCGAACAGATTTTCAGAAGCATGATCTAATTTCAAGATCCTTGGTCGACTTTTTCAAGAACTCGCAAATGGACTGTGCAGATTCAATTTTTGAGATTTAGTGATGTTTTGGGTCTGAAATTAGTGTTTTGATATTCGAATTCTCATCTAGAAAACTTTTGAATTGTAATGTTTAGTCTAGTTCACATTTCTTCTATGTGAATTTTGATTCTCTTAGATTTTTTTGTTCGAAGTTTGAATACGCACTGTATCTATATCAAGTTTGTAATTTTGGTATTGTTGTCTGTAAATCTTTGATTGTAATGCGTTTAGACAGTGTTCGTGGTCAAATTGGTAAGTTTTCAGGATCTAAGTCGAAGGTTTGGATCGATTTCGGCTGATTTTTTGAAGTTTTTAAACTGAGATCTGAAGAACTCGCATAGACACTAAAGAAATCGCATAAAATGAAGAACTCGCATAGTGGAATTCGCATGGAAATTGATTTCTGAAAAAGTTTAAGTGTAGAATTCGCATTTGCTTTTATACGAAAAGTCAGATTTCGCATAACTCTCTTATACGAAAAGTATATTGAAAATATTTTCTAAGTTCAGATTTCGTATATTTGTGCATGCGAGAAGTGAAGAACTCGCATACTGTGGCATACGAATTCCTAGAATTCGCATTGTGTTTCATGCGAATTGCTCATAATTCGTATAAGGGTGATATACGAATTCATCATATTTCGCATAGAAAGTTTTAAAAATTTCTAAGTATAGAATTCGTATCGATGCGAATTGTTTAAGTTTGAAAAAGTTTATAAGTACAGAATTCGTATGTTACTGTTGTGCGAAAAGCTTGTGTGAAAAGCTTGTGAGAAAAGCTTGTGCGAAAAGTTGATTTTAGAATTTTTCTAAGTCTAGATTTCACATAGTGTTGTGTGCGAATTCTTAGAACTCGCATATAACTTTGTGCGAATTCTGAATTGTACGCATTCTGAACATTGTATTGTGTGCGAATTCTATTGCATTGTGTGCGAATTTCATAGATTGTGTGAATTCTCAATGTGTTTTTGTGTGTGTGAATTCTTTGTGACTTGTGCGAGTTCCATAGAATTTTTCTTAATTTTTCTAGATTTGACCAAAGTTGACTTTTACAGATCAAGTTCATCTCTGAATTTCTGACGATCATTTTAGACAGTGTAAAGCTAAAGATGACTTCCAAAGATGCTCTTGCAATTGGTACGGACGTCAAACCACTGGTTCTTTTCAAGGGAGAGTACGAACAATGGAAAGACCGGTTCCTCAATTTTATTGATAGACATGCCAACGGGGAAAATATTCCGCTATCAATCAAAGAAGGTCCAATGGATCCGATAACCATGGAAATCCCGGATGATGAGTCCTCGGATAGTGAAGACGGGAATTTGGACAGAGAGCAGAAAACAAAGACAGTTCCGAAAGATCTTTCTCAGTACATAGAAGAGCAGAAGAATAGATACAAAGCCAACAAACAAGCCAGATCTCTACTCTTACAAAGCATACCAAACGAGATCTACATCAAAATAGATAGCTACAAGGAAAATGCAAAGAAGATGTGGGATCACCTACAAAAGATGATGATGGGATCCAAGGTTGGGAATCAGATGAATGTTGCCAACTGCATTAATAGTTATGAGGAGTTCAAGGCAAAGGAGAATGAGAGCCTTGAAGATACATATGAAAGATTTGTTCTGTTGCTGAATGACCTTGCAAAGAACAAGGTTAAGAAGAAGCAAATAGAAAACAATGTCAAATTTCTCAACATCCTTCAACCTGAATGGAAGAAACACACGAGAAGGATGAAACAAATGAAGGATCTCAATGACATCCCTCTTCATGAAGTGTACGAAACACTTAGACAGAACGAGGAGGAAGTAGAAGAGAAAAGGGAAGAGAAGAAAAAGACAGAAAAAGTTGTAGATCCCATAGCTTTAGTTGCTACAAGGAAAGAGAAAGAGAAAGAAAAAAAGAAGAAAAAGAAACTTGTTATTCCAAGTTCGGATGAGTCTGAGAACAGTGATTCTGATTCTGATGATGAAGAAAACTTGAAACAAGCCATGCTACTTCTGACCGGTGCATTTCAGAAGAAATTCTACAAAAAGCCTGGATCGAACAGTCAGAGGTACTCGTCAAGATCTAGAAACTATGATCACAAGGAAAAGATTGAAGGAAGGTGATTGATGAGAAGAGGTATGAATGGAAAAAATCAGTGGAGAAAAAGAAATTTGTAAATGATTATGGCAGTGAGAAGAGGTCTGATGAGCTGATTAAATACTATAACTGTGGTAAAGTGGGTCACTATGCCCAAGACTGTCGGAAGCCTACCATGAGAAATTCATAATATTACAAGCATAAGATGCTTCTGGCAAAACAGAAGGAAGCAGGAAAGGCTTTGATGGCGGAAGATGAGTTTCGGCTAGACCACTCAGACGATGAAGAAAAGGAAGAGACCGCTCACATGTGCCTGATGGGAAAAGAAGTGAAGTATGATGCATCTGACGAAGAGATTTCTGCTGAAGTACAAAAATTTTCTGAATCTGATTTCTTACAGAAAATGGAAGCCATGATGATTGAGCTTCAAGATCTTCAAAATAAACTGAAATAAGGAGAAAAGCATAGTTGCTAAGAAGCGTCAAACTACTTTTTATCTCAACAAAGAACTTGTTGGGAACAAAAGTCTGATTGACTCTTTGAACAAATCTACTATTGAGTTTAAAAAACAAAAAGATTGTTTTGAAAATAAGATTTCTGAAATTGTTTCTAAACTTTCAAAGTCTGATCTTGAAAAACAAGAATTTGTGCTAAGAGTTCACAAATTGCAGGTTGAAAATAAGAGTTTAGAGAAAAAGGTAAATGGTTTGGAAGCCAAATTGTATGCTAAGGGACAAACAGATCAAACCATCTTTCTAAACACACCAAATGAGCAAAATGATGTTAAAGAAAAGTGGGATCTCGGTTACGATAACCCACACTATTTGAATAAAGCAATCAGAAAACAACCAACTTTGTATAATTTTCATTTTCTACAAGCTGCTAACAAACATCCTCATTTGAAGCCCAAGTTTGTTACCAAATCTTCTGATGAAGTAGAGGCCAAGGAAGAAGAGAATAGAAAGAACACAACGAAAATGCAACTACCATTCTGTTATCAAAAGCTGAATGATAGTTATATTTCTGAACAACCAAAGTTTCTTTCGAATGATTATTTTGAAAGCTATTCTACAAAAGAGTTTGATGCAAAACCTATTAAAGCCAAAATTTATATTCCTCCACTCATTTTAGAAAGCAAAATAATTGAACTTGAAAATGTGTTATCTAACTAAAGAATTTTGGTTGATGTTGAACAAGTTGTATTTTCTACAGTCATGAAGAACACTATTTTTAAATCTAAAACTAGTGAGTGTTCAAACTCTTCCAAGCCACCTCAAACTTCTGAAGATGATATTGATGACTTATTTGCGTGTGCAAATGATTTCTTAAATTCTGATGATGGTTGTATTGATGAAAGTATTGATATGTTTGACTTCAATGCAAAACTTCCAGATCATTCTGATTTCATTATTAACTCTGAAGCTTTACCTAGTGTGTTTAAAGTAGGTGAATCATCAACTAAGGTTGGTGAATCAGTTTCTGTGAGTACCGATTATTATGAAAAAGGTAAAAAACAAAAGAAAAGGCGCTCATAGAAACGGACCAACACAGGTAAGCAAAAGAAATCACAGACTCAGAAATCTCATTTTCCTAACAAATCTAAATCTTTTGTTTCAGAACTGAGAAAGGAAAGGTCTGAAGTAAGAACTTAATGGAGACCAAAGAAGATAGTTGGAGAGCTTACAAAATCATTTTTGGATTCTGAATGTAATAGGATTTCTGTTAGTAGTATTGATTTGGTAGGTAACATTGCTTCTACAAAAACAAGTCTTGTAACTTCTTACAAGAAATATTCAATAAAGCAATTGTTCCAATTATCTCTGATTACTAATAAGTTGTCTACATATCGTCGAAATGATTTTGTGACTCGACATTATTCCGAATGTTGGTTTGGAACATATTGTATACCTCATGTTTTTCAAAATAAAAGAGGACCCAAATTCAAAGGGGTGCCAAAATCTTGCGGTAATCTGAAAGGACCCAAATATAAATGGGTACCTAAAGTTGTTGTTCCCTCCTTTCTCTTATGCAGACCCGTCATATGTGGTACTTGGATTCTGGTTGCTCCAAGCATATGACCGGGAAGAAAGATTTATTGTCTAATTATACAGAGAAATACTGCGGGAATGTGCGCTTCGGGAATGACCAGTTTTCACCAATTATGGGTTATGGTGACGTTATTCAAGACAACATAACGATTAAGAAGGTGAGCTACGTTGAAGGCCTAGGACATAACCTATTTAGCATTGGACAGTTCTGCGACAAAGACTTAGAGGTTAATTTCAAGGCCAAAAGGTGTTGTGTGCGTACTGAAGATGGTAAGGAACTCTTGGTCGGAACGAGAAGGTCAAACCTCTACACGATCAACCTGTCAAAAGTCAAGACTGACAATGAGGTGTGTCTACTATCAAAAGCCTCTATGCAGCAGAGTTGGTTATAGCATTAAAGGCTTTCTCACCTGAATTTTCAGTACATCAACAAGCTGGTCACGGGTAATTTGGTGAAAGGACTTCCAGAGCTCAAATATGTTAAAGAACATCTATGTGCAGCATGTGAGAAGGGCAAGATGAAAAGAGTTGCTCATAAGCCGAAGCCTGAGCCGAGTACAAGTTCATCCTTGAAACTTCTGCATATGGATCTTTGCGGTCCAATGCGAACACAAAGCATAAACGGCAAGAAATACGTGTTAGTGATTGTGGACGATTACTCGAGATACACTTGGGTCAAATTTATGAGATCAAAGGATGAGACGCCCGAAGTCATCATCACATTTCTAAAGACCACTCAAGTGAATCTGCAGAAGACAGTCAAGTTTCTTAAAACGGATAATGGCACATAATTTAAGAACAAAGTTGTTGAAGATTATCTCGAATCGATCGGGATAACATATCAGTTTTCTGCTGCCAGAACGCCTGAACAGAATGGAGTTGTAGAAAGACGAAACGAAACGCTTGTCGAGGTCGCTCGTACTATGCTTAGTCAATTAGATCTACCTTTATTTCTATGGGCTGAAGTTGTGTCGACTGCCTGCTATACTAAGAATCGCTCCATTATCCAACGCTGGTTCGGTAAAACACCGTATGCTTTAATAAATAATCGAATACCTAGCATTAAACATTTTCATATTTTTGGATGCAGGTGCTTCATGTTGAACGACAAGGAGAACTTAAACAAGTTCAGTCCAAAAGCTAACGAAGGCATTTTTATTGGCTACTCTCAAACGTCTACAGCTTACAGAGTATATTTAAAGAAGTCGAAGATAGTAGTTGAGAGCGTTAATGTCACATTCGATGAGGAGTTGGCTTCTGAACAACACAGTTCAGAACCCGTACTTACAGGAGTGTTAGCTTCTGGACAAATCATGTGGTTAATGTAACTAATTCTGATAAACCATCAACTTCTACATCTCATTTATCAGAATTAGATTTACTGTTTGAATTCTTTTATGATGAGTTTCTTGGGTCTAAATTGACTAAACCTATTGAGATTGACAGACCTAAAGATTCAAGCAATCATAAATCAATCACTTCAGATGTATTAACTGAATCTGTTTCTCCGATTCATCAAGAAACTCCGATTCAAACACCTACTCCTTAAGTTGAAGTTGTACATGAAACTGTCAAGCAAGAAGTTGTTGAATTAGTTGGATACACAGTAACGAATAATCAACAGACAGAAAATATCCTACCAACTGAAGCTTCTGCATAGAATACTTCAACTGAAACCTTACCTAATCCTGAACAAAACGAAGAAGTTGAAAGTGGATTTTTAGATGAGCACCATGATCAATCTACATCTATTCCACTCCCTCATGAACACAAGTGGACCAAAGAGCACCTAATACATCAAACATTGGATATTCGTCCAAACCGGTGCAAACTAGGTCTGCTACACTAAACGAGTACAAGCATGATTCATTCATGAGCAAGATAGAGCCAACTCGAGTATCTGAAGCTCTAGCTGACTCAGACTGGGTAACTGCGATGCAAGAAGAGCTGAATCAATTTTGAAGCACTTAAAGTCTAGAGACTAGTGCCTAAATCTGAAGGAAAGACTATAATCGGCACGAAATAGGTTTTTAAGAACAAGAAAGATAAAGATGGTATCGTTATCAGAAACAAAGCAAGACTTGTGGCTAAAGGATATAGGCAAGAGAAATGTATAGATTACGACGAGACTTATGCTCCATTTGCGTGCATAGAAGCAATCCGCATATTTCTAGCTTATGTCGCACACAAGAATTTCACTGTTTACCAGATGGACGTGAAGACTGCCTTTCTGAACGGCATCTTAAAGGAGGAAGTCTACGTATCTTAACTTGAAGGTGTTGTCAATCCAGATAAGCCTAATCATGTATATATTCTGAACAAAGCTCTTTACGGTCTGAAACAAGCCCCTCGCGCTTGGTATGAAGTCTTATCCAAATTTTTAGTCAAGTCAGGCTTCTCAAGCTAAAATCGATACTACTCTTTTCATTAAAAAAGAAAAGGTCGATATCATTTTTATCCAGATACTGTAAGAATTTTTCTAACCTTATGGTGTCATGTTTTCAGATGAGTATGATAGGAGAGATGAATTTATTTCTCGGATTACAAGTCAAAAAATTTTCCACGGGAATCTTTATTAATCAAGCAAAGTACATTTTCGATATTCTTAGAAAATTTAAAATAGAAAATTGTACTCCTACTGGAACCCCGATGGCACCGAGAACTAAGATTAGCGTTGATTCTTCGGGAAAAGATGTCGATGTTAGAACCTACCGGGGTATGATTGGTTCTTTAATGTACTTAACATCTAGTAGGCCAGATATAATGTTCTCTACATGCTTATGTGCAAGATATCAGGCTAGTCCTAAAGAATCTCATTTGTCTGCAGTCAAGCGTATCTTTAGATATATGAAGGGCACTGCAGATCTTGGTTTGTGGTATCCTAAGGATACAGGTTTCGAGCTCACGGAATATTCAGATGCAGATCATGCAGGTTATATGCTTGACAGGAAGAGTACGTCGGGACACACACAATTTCTTGGTGATAAACTCGTGAGTTGGGTTTCAAAGAAACAACTTTGTGTATCTACTTCAACAGCCAAGGCAGAGTATGTAGTTGTGGCTAGATGTTATTCTCAAGTGTTGTAGATGCGGACACAACTCCGAGATTATGGATTTAAGTACGACAAGATCCCGATCTACTGCAATTCTAAGAGCTCAATTGCCATATCAGTAAACCCTGTTCAACATACTAAGACCAAGAACATAGATGTGAGATATCACTTTATTAAAGACAATGTTGAAAAAGGTACAATCGAACTTTACTTTTGTTAGTGTATAAATTGTATCCAAGATTTAATGTGAAAATTCAAAGTCTGTAAAGTCAACAAAGTCAAGTCTTTGTAAAGTCTTTGTTGTTTAGTTTTGTGAGAGTTTGTATGTCATGAGTGTTCCATATATAATGTAGTATGTGTGTGTAAGCATGTAACAAGTGTCATATACGTGTATCAAGTAAGATCAATGACATTGTGATTTTTCTCTCTCTACTCTCTCTACTCTCTCTACTCTCTCTCTAGAAATTGTTCTTTGATTGTCAAATCTTGAATGGCTTGATCTGGGATTTTACATTTTCAATTGGTATCAGAGTTGAACCCAATAATATTCAGAAGGATTACATCACCAGATTTGGATCTATTTCTTGAAATCATCAAGAACACGCAGAATAAGTTCTTAAGAACACTGTTAAATCGAATTTGCTTATGTTTGTTGTTTTTAGATCGTAAAAATCGATACACAGATTTCGTTTGATGTAATAGAGTCTTTCTTGTTCACATTATTTCACAAATTAATCACTAGAACAGATTCAATTTTGAATTTTAGAAATTTTCTTGAAAAACCAAGTCGAACACTGTACAATCATGATTCGCACTATAATCTCATGTTTTAGTCATTTTAGTGTATTAGAAAAGTGTTCCATTTTGAAATCCGATCATATTGGTACATTTTTTTAGAATCAATTTGCAGGTTTACAATGATTTGGATTGAATCCGTGAGTTTAAGTGTTAAACGCGCAAGATCCACACTTTGCGCTAAGGAAGAACAAGCACGCCTTGGAGAACACGCATAATGAAGTTGATTCTTATTTCTGCGAGTTTGTTATTAGATCGTGCATAGAGTGGTTTGGGAAAAGTGAAAACACGCACAATTCATCATGCGAGAGGTAATATGAACAGTGATCTGCGAGTTTCCTAGCTTTGCGAGTTTGCATTTAGCGAGTTCTACATTTTTCAAAATTATCTAAGTATGAAACGCGCAAAGGTTATTTAATCTACGAGTTTGTGTTCATTTGCGAGAAGCTCAAGTTGATAAAAGATTCTAAGTACAAAACACGCACATCGTAGTGTACGAGAAGTTATTTCGCACACGACATTATCTGCGAGTTTTGTAAACGTGCATAATGTTTTCTGCGAGAAGTTACTCCGCGCACGTCGAGGTTTATGAATTCTGTAAACGCGCAAGTAGTTGTGTGCGAGTTCTGAAAACACTAATAAAGGGGCTAGCGAGAAGTTTTGTGAACAGTTCTTTGCGAGTTATTTGGTCTGCGAGTTTCAGTGGTTTGCGAGTTCTGGAGTTAGAATTTTTCTGAGATAGATTTCAAGTGGTGATCTGAGTTTGACTTTCAGACAACTTTTCTGAATATTTTGGGAACGACCATTTCAAGCTACTTTGTTTTCATTCAAGATGCCTACTACAGATGAGAGAGGGAATACTATATTGTTAGCTAGAGATGTTGTTGTATTATACATGCCTGAGATACCCGCATTAGAGGCTGAACGTGATAAACTGAAGGATCAGAATTCAGCTCTTCTAAAACAGATTCAGGATTTTAAATCTAAATTGTTATATTCTGATAAAGATTCTTTTTGTGCTAAATGTATTGATCATTCTAAATCTGATTTTGCAGGTATCATCAGAGCAAGAGAGAAAGAAATTAAAGAGAAAGAAAAATAAATTGAGATAAAAGAGGATACGATTGTGACTATTGAGAAAGAAATCAAACTGAAAGAGAGAAATATAACAAATCTTCAAAGCAAGCTGAAGAAAACTAAACAGAAGACAGCAGAATTTAAAGATGAATCAGTTGATATGCACATCAAGTTTAAAGCTTTTGAAGATAAAATATCTGCTTTGGAGACAAAGAATGTTGATCTGATGAAAAGTTTTCAAGCAGATAAAGAGAAAACAAATCTGGAGAAAGATTCAACTCAAAAGCTTTCTGACTTTTCAAAGAAAGCTATCCAAGAGAAAAAGGATCTGGAGCTAAGATGTTTGAAACTCTCGAAGCAAGTGTCGAATTTTGAAAAAATCTTAATTACAGAAAGAGACACGTTTGCTAAAGAGATAAAAGTTCTTGAAGACAAAACGATTGAACTTCCCAAACAAATCTAAGTTCTACAAGACTTACTTGAAAAAGAAAGAAAATCGTTTCAAGAAAAGAAGAACTCTTTTGAGATGGAAAAGAAAAATGCTGAAAAGAGAAATATTGGGATTTTCAAAGATATTTCTGAAAAGAACAAGAACTTGGAAAAAGTTTTTGAGCAAGAACGTTTAAATTTTGAATCTGTAATATCTAAGCTCACATCCAAGATATATGTTCTATCCTCAGACATTCAGAAAGAACAGATGGCTAGAACTGATTTGAAGAATAAGTTTGACACACTTTCTGATGAAAGAAACATTCTATCCAAAAAGATAAAGGACTTAGAAGCTACAAATGTTGAATTATCAGATAAAGTTTCTGCTGATGTGATTAATCAATCACCTTTTGACAATTCAACGGAATCGGTTTGTTCTTTCAAAATTGCATCAAGTTCCATTCATGAGAAAAATGTTTTCGAAAAGAAAAGTGTCAAACCAAACATTGTCAAATCAAATCAAATTCGTCCATCTAATCTGTTCTATGACTAGTCTGTTGATAGTCCAACGAGCTTCTATGTCAAATCTCTTGGAAAACATTCAAAGAAAGGACAGATGGTCTGGAGAGTGAAGGTTTCTCCTGATGAGAAGAAGAATGACAAAGCATCTGCATCCACATCCAATGCCAAAAAGAACAGAGCTCATAAAGGTAAATCTTTTGGTAAACTTGATACAATTTACTCTACTAATCATCTTATCAGGTTGGCTGAAATGAAGATTTGTTGTTGTTAAGACACAGTCTCATTGGATTCAAGATCATCCAATCTGAAGATCGCAATCTGAAGCTAAAGCCGGAACGTCGACTCTCGATATTAAAGTCTATGTCTATTTGTAATAAATGTCAAAGTAATCAATGTAATTGTTTGTTATTGTAATAGTTAACTTAGTTTAAATATCTATTTCTAATAGATATTAGATTTAGTTAACTTAGTTAGATAAAGTTAGTTTCTAGTATTTAGTTAGTTATATTAGTTTCTAGTTTATATTATAAATAATATCTAGATTTAATATCTAGATATTATGTTAGGTAGTGTGTTGGACACACTATGTTTAGATATTGTGTTATCTCTCAATCTCTCGAGAGATCAGATAACAATTCACACATACAAACACACACTAAAAGGTGTAAAGAGAGAAACAGAGAAAACACAAATCAAAGCTTCATAAATCAATCATGTAATCGTTATTATATATATCAAACGGGTTGGTAATCTTATTGTGTTGTTAATCTAAGAACTTGATATTAGTATTGTTGGTCCGACAATTGGTATCAGAGCCTGATTAAGATCAAAAATCAAGTTTTCTGGAAAAACGACTCGGTGTTCTTGTTGAGAAATCGATTTAGAGATTTAAACTGTTTTAGGTGTTAAAATCGATCAGGTTGTGATCGATTTACATGCTAGATCGAGTTGTGTGTGATTAATTTCAGTATTAAGCTTAAATCGAGTTCCAATTTGTGGATTTTATGAGAAAACAGTCGAGTGGGTAAGTTCACTGTGCCATCAAATTATTTTCGAAAAAGTGTGTTTTAGAGAGATCGAGTGATCACATTAAGTTCTAGAAGTGTTTCAAGACATATTGGTAGTGTTTTGGTATTGCTAAATCGTTTCAGGAACAGATTTCAGACGATTTTTAGAAGTTCAGTACGAACATACGCACAACAGAAGAAGAACACACGCAAAGTCCCACTTTGCGCGTCTCAAAGGAAACGCAAACCTTACTTTTCGGGTCCTCAAGCAAACGCAAAGCAACACTTCTCGGGTCCTCAAAACTTCAGTCGAATACCTCAGTGTACGCTTCCCAATTAGACCCGCATACCTCAGTGTGCGCTTCTCACTAGACCCGCATACCTCAGTGTGCGCTTCCCACTAGACCAGCAAACCTCAGTGTGCGCTCCTCACTAGACCCGCAAACCTCAGTGTGCGTTCCTCACTAGACCCGCAAACCTTCTCAAACGTATAGCTTCAATCCCACACTTAGAATTTTTCTTCAGAATGACATCCAGAGAAGCTGTTGCAATAGGAACTGACACGAAGCCACCAGTTCTCTTCAAAGGAGAGTACGAACAGTAGAAGGATAGGTTTCTGAACTTCATTGACAAACACGAGCTGGGTGATTTTATCAGAACATCTATTGAAGAATGGGTTATGAGACCACCAATGACGACTCGTGTAGTTGATAATGTGCCAACTCAGGTTAAACTTAAGTTTCATGAGCTACAAGATGATAACCTCAGAAGAGCCAAAGGTGACAGATTATCCAAGTCATACATTCTGCAAGGAATCCCAAATGAAATATACGTAAAGATTGACAGCTACAAGGCCTCAGGTAAAGAAATGTGGGATCAGCTCGAAAAGATGATGCTGGGTTCAAAAGTGGGAAATCAGCTGAAAATCTCCAACTGCCTAAATAACTATGAAGAATTTAGAGGCAGGGTGGGAGAAACTTTAGAAGAAACCTATGACAGGTTTGTGACTTTGCTGAATGAACTTAGCAAGAACAAAGTTCACAAATCTCAAATTGAGTTGAACGTCAAATTCCTGAGCATTCTTCAACCGGAATGGAAAAGATTTGCTAGGCAAATGAAGCAGATCAAAGACTTGAATGAGATTCCACTTCACAAGTTGTATGAAACCCTCCGTCAGAATGAAAAAGAGGTGGATGAAATTCTAGAAGATAAGAGACAGAAAGGAAAGGTAGTTGAAGATACAGTCGCTCTTGTAGTCAGGAAGAAGAAGAACAAGGGGATTGTATATGAATCAGAAGAAGATGAAGGTTATGCAAACTCTGACTTAGATGAAAATGACCAACTGAAGCAAGCAATGCTTATGCTGACAAGTGCTTTTCAGAAATGGTTCTACACAAAGCCAAGTTCAAACAGTCAGAGGTACTCATCTGGTCCGAACAACTACATCCACAAGGAAAGGGTTGAAGGCAGTAGGTATGAAGGGAAGAGATTTGAGGGAAAGAGAACAGAAGAGAGGAAACCTGAAGAGAGAAGGTATCAGTATGAAAGAAAGAGATTAGAGGAAAGGAAACCGGAAGAGAGAAAGTTTAGAGCTGAAGGATCCAGTCAGCCAGAACCACCAACGTGCTACAACTGTGGCAAAACAGGTCACTTTGCCAAGGACTGTCGTAGATCAAAAGTCAGAAATTCAGACTATTACAAGAACAAGATGCTTCTTGCAAAACAACAAGAGGCAGGCAAGGCATTGATGGCTGAGGACGAATACTGGCTCGATCACTCAGATGAAGAAGAAGAGGAGGAAGAGAAAGATGAAGCCGTCAACATGTGCTTAATGGGCAAGATAGAATCAGATGCTGAAGCTGGTTCCGACAATGAAGAAGATGAGGTATGTAATCTATAAGATTTAGAGTTTATGAATAAAATGCATGCCATGAGTTTAAAAGAGTTAGAATCTAATCTTGAGCTAGAAAATGATGTTAGAACTGACAAAAACCAATTAATACATAAACTTCGCAATGAAATTGCTGAGAAGAAAGTATTGGTTGAGGTTTTACATAAAGATAATGACACCAACGCTAAGGAAAAGACAATAATTATTAAAGAGAATTCAGATCTCAAGTCTAAACTGCTAAAATGTGAGATTGATAAATAGGAGCTTACAAAATTGCATTCTTCATGTGTTGAAGAAAACAAAACTTTAATTGCAAAAATAGATGCTTTGGAAAAGAAGTTGTACTCATTAGGTCAGAGTGAACAAACCATGCATCTTAACAAACCGTTAGAAAACAAAGGCAATTGGGGAATCGGTTATAAGAATCCTCACTGTCTACAAAAAGGGATGTCTGAAGTACCAGGACTTTATGATCATCTTAATATGCTTTTAGCTCGCAGAATCCCTGAGTTTAAAACTTTTTTGACTAAACTGTCAAAAGAGGATGAAGCCAATGAAACGGAAAAACGGATGAAATCAGCTAAAGTTCATCTTCCATTTTATTATGCGAAATTGAATAATAGTTATGATGAAAACCCAATATATCAAAAGAAGAAAACTCTTTCAAGTGATTTCTTTCCAAGTTATTCTGAAAAGGAAATGGAGGAGAAGCCTATTTAGAAAGTAAAATTTCTGACCTCGAGAATTCTTTATCAGATGAAAGACTTTTGATAAATATTGAGCAAAATGTTTTTTCAACTGTGTTTTCAAATTCTGTTATTTCAAAAGCTTCAAACTCTGAGGATACGTTTGGTTCATCAAATAAAGAGCTTAATTTTCTTAACTCTAACGGTAGTTTCGATGGTTGTTTTGAACAATTTGACTTTAATACAAAACTTCCTAACCATTCATCCTTTGTTAAGAAATCTTCAAGAAAAACCAGTAAGCCTGTGAACAGTGCAAAATCAACGAAAGTTGATAACTTAGTCTATGTGAACGCTAAAAATGCTAAAGCTAAGAATATATCTCAGCATTCACAGAAACCGAACATTACTGGTAATTCTAAGAAGAAGCAATCGCTTGTTGCTCAGAAGTCTAACTCACCAGTTTCACATGTTTCAGATCTGAGCAAGCAAAGGCCAGAAGTAAATTCTCAATGGCAACCAAAACGGAAGCTTGACAAACCGTTTTATCGTTTAGTAATGTTAATTGTAGCAAGACTTCGCTTAGTAATGATGTCCTAATTGCTGATATTGTTGTTTTGAACCCAAAACTTGTTGTTTCTCGGAAACAATATTCAATGAAGCAATTATTTCAGTTATCTTTATCTGCTGGAAAGTCCTCTATCTATGATAAACATGTTTCTATCACTTGTCAAGATTCTGGAGATTGATTTAGAAATTACCATGTGCATTCATCTCATATCAATTCTTCACATGCATTTTAAAAGAAAAGAGGAACCAATTTGAAATGGTTACCAAAATCTTGTGCTAACACAGAAGGACCCAAATTCCAATGGGTACCTAAGGCTAAATCTGTGTCGCAGGCACACAAAGCTTAAAGAGAATACGACTTCTGATTATGTACAGATCAGGACTCGTTCTTCAATGTCAAAATAGGTTTTTGGATAATGCAGTTCAAAACCCAAACATCCAAGTCAAATTAGGCTTTTTAACAAATCAGTTCAAGACCCGCACTTCGATAATCAAAGTGAATATTCCAATGTTGTCGTATGAATATCTAAATTTGTATTTTCTCTTATGCAGACTAGTCATACATGGTTCTTGGACAGCGGATGTTCCAAGCACATGACAGGGCAAAAAGAGATACTGTCCAATTTCAAAGACAAATTTTGTGGAACAGTAAGATTCGGCAACGACCAGTTTTCTCCAATAATGGGATACGGTGATGTACAACATGACAATGTCACTATCAAGTAGGTGAGCTATGTAGAAGGCTTAGGACACAACTTGTTCAGTATAGGCCAGTTCTGTGACAAAGACTTAGAGGTCAACACAAAGCCAAGAGATGTTCAGTTCGCAATGAAGAAGGCGAAGAACTCTTGGTCGGAACTCGAGAAACAGACCTCTACACAATAAACTTATCAAATGTCCAGACTGACAAGCAAGTTTGTCTACTGACGAAAGCATCAATGCAACAAAGTTGGTTATGGCATCGAAGGCTCTCTCACCTCAACTTCAGGTACATCAACAATCTAGTCAGTGGAAAGCTCGTCAAAGGACTTCCAGAACTCAAGTATGAAATAGAACATCTTTGTGCAGCTTGTGAAAAGGGCAAGATGAAGAGGGCACCTCATAAACCAAAGCCAGAACCAAGTACTAATGCTCCGTTAAAGTTGTTGCATATGGATCTATGCGGTCCGATGAAAACTCAGAGTCTAGGCGGAAAGAAGTACATACTCGTGATCGTGGACGATTACTCGCGATACACATGGGTCAAGTTTCTACGTTCAAAGGATGAGACACCCGATATTCTCATCACATTCCTAAAGACGACCCAGGTGAATCTGCAGAAAACGGTCAAGTTTCTACGAACAGACAACGGCACAGAGTTCAAGAACAACAAAGTTGAAGAATATCTCGAATCTGTCGGGATTTCACATCAATACTCTACTGCTCGTACGCCTCAACAAAATGGAGTGGTCGAAAGAAGAAATCGAACGCTAGTCGAGGTTGCTCGTACTATGCTAAGTCAATCAGACTTACCTCTATTTTTATGAGCAGAAGTTGTTTCGACCGCATGCTACACACAGAATCGTTCCATGGTACATCAAAAATTCAAGAAGACTCCTTATGCGTTAATCAACAACAGAACACCGAGAATCAAATACTTCCATATATTTGGGTGTAAGTGTTTTGTTCTAAACGATAGGGAGAGTCTAAATAAGTTCAGTGCTAAGGCGGACGAAGGAATCTTCATTGGCTATTCCTAGACATCAACTGCATTCCGTGTTTATCTAAAGAAGTCAAAGACGGTGATTGAAAGCATCAACGTCTCGTTTGATGAAGAAATGGCTTCCGAACAACAACGTTCAGAACCCGTTATAACAGGAATACTAGCTTCTAGGCAACTCAGTCCAGGACCTACGTCTCAACAGAATAAATCAGATGAAGCATCAACTTCTACTAACCATTTATCTGATTTAGATTTATTATTTGAATTGTTTTATGATGAATTTCTTGGATCTAATGTAAAGAAATCTGTTGTGGTTGACAGGATGGAAGACTTAACGACTACTCATCCAACCAGTTCAGATGTTCCTATTGAATCAAACGCCCCGATTCAACAAGAGATTCCAATTCAAATGCCGACTCCAACAGTTGAAGAAGTGACAAATGATAAAGAGACAGAAGTAGCTGACACAGTAGGCGATACTATTCAGATCAATCTATAGCCAGAACAAGTTGTTCCTGCTGAGCCTTCTGAACCTATCACTTCAACTGCAATCATCAATCCTCCTGAACAAACCGAAGAAGGTACAAGTGGATTTGTAGATGATACAATTGACATACAGTCATCTAATCCACTGCCTCATGAACATAAATGGACTAAAGAGCACCCGCTAAGCCAGATTATTGGCGATCCATCAAAACCAGTGCAAACTAGGTCAGCATCATTAAATATGTGCATGCATGACTCCTTTCTGAGCAAGTTTGAGCCAACAAGAGTATCAGAGGCACTTGCTGATCCAGAATGGGTAATCTCAATGCAAGAAGAGCTAAATCAGTTCGATGCACTTCAAGTCTGGAGACTCGTACCAAAGCCTAAAGGTAAAACTATTATAGGTACGAAGTGGATTTTCAAGATAAAGAAAGACGAAGATGGTACCGTTATCCGAAACAAGGCAAGACTAGTAGCCAAAGGATACAGACAAGAGGAAGGAATCGACTACGATGAGACATATGCTCCTGTGGCACGATTAGAGGCAATCAGAATGTTTCTAGCCTACGCAGCCCACAAGAACTTCACGGTCTTTCAAATGGACGTGAAGATAACATTCCTCAATGGAATTTTGAAGGAGGAGGTCTACGTCTCCCAGCCAGAAGGTTTTGTCAATCAAGAGAAGCCAAATCACGTATACATTCTCGACAAAGCACTCTACGGTCTGAAACAAGCACCTCGAGCCTGGTATGATGTCCTTTCCACTTTTCTAGTCAAGTCTGGGTTTTCAAAAGGTACGGTGGATACCACTTTATTTATCAAAAAGGAAAAAGGCGATATCATTTTAATTCAAATCTATGTAGATGATATTATCTTTGGTTCTACAAATACTAAGTATTGTAAGAATTTCGCAAACCTTATGGTGTCTAGATTTCAAATGAATTTGATGGGAGAGATGAATTTCTTTCTCGGTTTACAAGTAAAACAATTTTCATCAGGTATTTTTATCAATCAATCAAAATACATTAGGGATATTCTTCGTAAGTTCCAAATGGAAAATTCAAAACCGATTGGTACCCCAATGGCACCAGGTACTAAGATTGGCACCGATCCTTCGGAAAAGGCTGTTGATGTTAGGACTTATCGAGGGATGATAGGTTCTTTAATGTATCTTACGTCGAGTAGGCCAGATATAATGTTTTCAACATGCTTATATGCACGATATCAGGCCAATCCTAAAGAAATCCATTTGTCTGCGGTGAAGCGCATTTTTAGGTATCTGAAGGGCACTGCAGATCTTGGTCTATGGTATCCTAAAGATACTAGTTTTGAACTAACAACCTACACAGATGCAGATCATGCAGGTTGTATGTTAGACAGAAAGAGCACGTCAGGACACGTACAGTTCCTCGGTGACAAACTAGTAAGTTGGGCATCGAAGAAGCAACTTTGTGTTTCAACGTCCACGGTCGAAGCAGAATATGTAGCTGCTGCTAGCTGCTGTTCTGAGGTCCTATGGATGCGAACTCAATTACGCGACTACGATTTCCACTTCAATAAAATCCCGATATACTGTGACTCCAAGAGCGCCATCGCAATATCAGCGAATCCTGTTCAACACACCAAGACTAAGCACATAGACGTCAGGTATCATTTTATTAAAGATCATGTTGAAAAAGGAACAATTGAACTTTTCTTTGTAAAAACTGATTATCAACTTGCCGATTTGTTCACCAAACCCTTAGACGAAAAGAGGTTCAACTTTCTTATCTCTAAGCTTGGTATGCTAAATCTTAAAATCTAATCAGTAGTTACCTATAAAAGTTTTCTAAATTCTTAAACTCTGATTGATATCTGAACTTCTATCAAATGTTCATGATTCAAGGGGGAGAATGAGAAGAAATTGACAGGTGGACAATATTACTTCGAGGGGGAGATCATAAAACTTTGCATGTACTTTTTAATGCCAAATTTTTTTTAATGCAAGAACTTAGGGGGAGCTCTTCAAGTCAAGGAGTACGGATATGACTTCTGATTATTTCTGATCTGAACTCGTACTTTAAAATTTTTACTGTTTTTTGTCTTTTCAATTTAAGTGAATAAATTTTACTTTGACTTGACATAAGACTTTTGCAGAATTTTTGAGAGATGCTTACAAGTTCATATGTTTATGACTTTAAGCTTAGCTTCATGAGATGAAAGATCGTACATAAAGGTATAATTCTAAATCTTCATCTCATATATGGTTGAAAGAAGGACAACTTTCAATCATTGGAAAACATTGTTTTTAATGTTCAAACCACTTCCCGATTTTTCATCAGATTTTATATTTTGGGAGTGTATTTTAAATGTTTTCATGATCTAAATTGTGCTTTAACTGAAATAGTTAAACCAATCTGAGTATCACATGCATCATAGGAAAACAAGGAATCATTGTGCTAGGAATTAACACAACTTCTATGGAATCACCTTAACCAGTGATTTCTACCCAAGAAGTTAATCCTTAGTGATTGATTGTGCAAATAGAAAAGAAATGAGTGTGATTAGAGAAAGCAAAAAGTTTAAAAGAAAGAGCGTGTGAGAACAGAGTTAAAAGAATATCACAACTCTGCACCAACTTTTTCTGAGCCGGGTAGCCACCATTCTTGTGATTCACAATTCTTTGGTGATCCTTATTGAAACAGGCAACTAACCCATGCTAACTCTTGATCAAACCTCACCATCTACTCATTTTCTTCTCAACAAGAAAGTGTTTCACATTTTTAAAGGGGACGCAACACATATGCTATCTGATTTTCATTTGGAAAATCTGGATATTGAAAAGAAGGAAGTCTGCCCCACCTTCGCATTTCAATCATGCACATTGAGTTTGTGTTTAACTTACTGTTGTCTCAGTGGTTTACACATTTTTGAGCCAATAAGCAATCATCAAGTGCTTAATTCTTTCTAACACAAGGAATTAGTTTCTTTGTCATAACGTTTATAGAAATAACCTTTGTGGTGTTTCGATGATTAAATGGAAGCCCTGGGGGAGTCAACATCAAACAGCTCCTTTCCAATGTGTATTTGTTACACACAGTGACTTCGTGTTTCTGACAGGCATGTTAACTGATTCATTAGTTGATTCAGGTGTTACACGACTATTTTGTCTGGATTTGAAAAGATCTGGATGAATATCTTTTGAATTGACGGATCAGGGATCTAACCGCAAGCTTGAAATTTCTTACAACTAATTTTGATGAAGTCGTTACACTTAACATCAAAAAGGGGGAGAATGAATACACAAGAAATGGCAAAGATCACATGTTTCAAGAATCACGTCCACTCTTCAAAAGGGGAGATTGTTAGATTGAAGACATGTTGATTTCAGAGCTAGAGAAAGAGATTGCATCTTCTGAGCTGAAGAAGAAGACTGAATTGCTAAAATCATTTTTATAATGATCTTGATCCAAAGGGGGAGATTGTTAAGACACAGTCTCATTGGATTCAAGATCATCCAATCTCAAGATCGCAATCTGAAGCTAAAGCCGGAACGTCGACTCTCGATATTAAAGTCTATGTCTATTTGTAATAAATGTCAAAGTAATCAATGTAATTGTTTGTTATTGTAATAGTTAACTTAGTTTAAATATCTATTTCTAATAGATATTAGATTTAGTTAACTTGGTTAGATAAGGTTAGTTTCTAGTATTTAGTTAGTTATATTAGTTTCTAGTTTATATTAGAAATAATATCTAGATTTAATATCTAGATATTATGTTAGGTAGTGTGTTAGACACACTATGTTTAGATATTGTGTTATCTCTCAATCTCTCAAGAGATCAGATAACAATTCACACATACAAACACACACTAAAAGGTGTAAAGAGAGAAACAGAGAAAACACAAATCAAAGCTTCATAGATCAATCCTGTAATCGTTATTATATATATCAAACAGGTTGGTAATATTATTGTGTTGTTAATCTAAGAACTTGATATTAGTATTGTTGGACCGACAGTTGTTCTTACTGTGGAGCAAATGACTTTGTAAGTAATAATTTTGTTAATTATTGGTATGGTTCTTATTATGTTAACCCCAAAAGAACTGCAACTAACCCATCAGGACCCAAATACCAGTGGGTACCAAAAGCTAAATTTGTGTTGCAGGCACCCAAGGTTTAAGGAGGAGCAAGAAAATGTGGCTCTTGAATAATTCAGTTCAAGACCCGCACTTTAATGTCAAGAATTATGGCTCTTGAATAATTCAGTTCAAGACCCGGACTTTAAGGTTAAAGGACTATGACTTCTAGATAAAACAGTCTAGGACTCGGTCTTCAATGTTTAAGGATAAGAATATTATGAAAATATCCAGGGGGAGCTTATATGATCTATATCATTATATCATGATTTGAGGGGGAGCCTAAATGTTTGTATGTATCTTCTGATCTAAATTTTTTACTGTTTGAAAGAAGAACAACTTTCAAACATGAAAAATGTTTTCTGAAATGTTCAAACTACTTCTAATCCTCAAAAGATTTCATAAATCTAGAAGTGTGATTTTAAATATTTTTCATTACTGAGCTTTAATGTTTAACTAACCGTGTGTTTCCAAAGATAAATACTTGTGTATTATCTTGTCTATATACTGTCAAGTATTCATACACACCGGTTCAGTACTTCATATTGATTTTGTTATTACCATGTCTCATAAAGAAACAATTTTTCGATGGTAATACCCTCGTTTGTAATTCAATGATTGTTGAGCATAAATCATCATTTCAATCTTTGAGCGTTCATTGCTAAATTGTTTATCTTCGTTCATATAAACAAACTATCAAGATCTTTGATACCCCAACCATTTCATGTTTATACTCATGATATTTGATCTGATTGATACACTGTCAGATTCTCAAAACAATTCTCTTGATTTAATTTCAATCATTCAATTTCCTTGTTTTGAGAGATCTTCATTGTTCAAATGATCAAGTTTCATTCATATATTTGATGAGCATACATTTTCACAATGTTATCATATTTGTGCTTCATTGTTCAAGTTAAACTGTTGAGCAACTATTCTTTTTAGGACAAAATTACATGGGATCAGTGTGAGAGCTTAAACAGAACTTCCATGGATTCACGTTAACCAGTGTTTCCTACCCCGAAAGTAATCCTAGAGTGATTGAGGGGTGAGGAGGTTTTTAAAACAAAGAGTGGGGCAGATAACTCATTCGATTGAGTTTTTCTCATTGTGTGGAGCGGAAAAATGGAAAAGAGAGTTTGGTTAGAAGTGAGCTTAAATGTTTAAAAGAAAGAGGGTGTGAGATCAGAGTTAAAAGAATATGAAAACTCTGCACCAACCACTTTCTGAGCCGGACAACAACATCTTCTGATTGGTTCACATTCTTTGGTGACCATCATTGATACAGGCAGTGAGCCTATGCCAACTCTTGCAATTACCCCACTAGCCACTCGTTTCTTTCCCGAAAAAGAAATGTTTCATTTTCTTTGGGGACGCAGCATATCTGCTATCTGGTCTTCACTCGAAAGATTTAGATATTGAAAAATAAGAAATTTTGCCCCACCTTCGCACCTCTTTCATGCACATTGAGTCCGTGTAAAACTTGTTGTTGTCTCAACAGTTTACACATTTTGAGCCTGAAAAAGCTTAAGTAGCTTCAATAGTTCTACACTTTCACGTACATACAAGGAATATGTTTTCTTGTCATAACATTCATAGAAAATTCATTTGTGGTTTTTCAATGATTGAATGGAATCCCTGGGGGAGTGAACATCACAAAAGCTCCTTTCCAATGTACATCCGTTGCACAAAGTGGCTCCGTGCTACTTACAGGCCATCTAACTATTTCATCCGTTGAATCAGGGTTACAACGTCTATTATATCTGAATTTGAAAAGATTCGGGTATACACATTTCATGAAATGCCGGATACCCAGATCATAAAGAGCGAAGATTGTCATTTCATAAAGGGGGAGAATGTTATTATATCATAAAGGGGAGATAAATTTTCAAAGACGGTGATGACTTGAAAAATGTTTTGATGATTTTGTTGCTCATAATTCATCAAAAAGGGGGAGAAATTCAGAATTTTCAAGTCAAATCTGAAAGTTGAAGTGAAGTTTGAAAGATTTTCTGATGAAAAAGGAGGAGATAATCAAAAATGTCAAATGTCAAGACAAATGAAAGTTTATCAAAATGCGGGGGACATATCTGTAATTTCAAGTAAAATTTCAAGTCAGAAAAATGATTCAAGAAAGTTTGTTTTTCCAAAGACAATTCAGAGATCACAGAGATGAAGATACGAGCATTGAAAGATTCCTCAGAGTTGAAAGATGTTTCAAGTTTCAAAAGTTTTAAGGTTTTGTTAAAGACTTGATGACTTTACAAAGCTTTGTGAAAGACTTTTCAAGATTCTTCAAAGCATCAAAGTTTAAAGATTATCAGAGCTTCAAAGTTTAAGATCGTCAGAGTAAAAGTTTGAAGAATCAAGAGCTGAAGACTATTGTCAAAAAAAATTTTAATCTTGAATACAGAGGGGGAGAATGTTAGTGTATAAATTGTATCCAAGATTTAATGTGAAAAGTCAAAGTCTGTAAAGTCAACAAAGTTAAGTCTTTGTAAAGTCTTTGTTGTTTAGTTTTGTGAGAGTTTGTATGTCATGAGTGTTAAATATATAATGTAGTATGTGTGTGTAAGCATGTAACAAGAGTCATACGTGTATCAAGTAAGATCAATGACATTGAGATTTTTATCTCTCTACTCTCTCTTTAGAAATTGTTTTTTGATTGTCAAATCTTGAATGGCTTGCTGATTTATTTACCAAGCCACTTGATGAAAAGAGATTTAACTTTCTCATTTCAAAACTTGGCATGCTAAATCTCAAGACTTAATTTGTTGTTACCTATTAAAGTCTAGTTTTGTTATTTTTTCTTCATTTCTTTATTTTTAATCTGAAAGATATCTGCACTTAAGTTTGTTCATGATTTCAGGGGGAGTGTGTGAAGTTGATAAGATAATCTACATTTGAGGGGGAGTTGATATTTTGCATATATTCTATAACTGTAGAATTTTCTGATGCATAATTTCAGGGGGAGTACGAAAAATGACTTCTGATTACATCTGATCAAAACTCGTTCTTAACACGTTTTATTGCTTTATGTTACTTACTTTTCAATAAAAAATTTGTGAATAAGACTTTGTGCTTTGATGACTTTGTGACTGTTGCAGATTTGAGAGGGAGCTTAAACGATCATATCTTATATGACTTTTGAGCTGACTTAATGAGATTTAAGTTGAATGAAAGGTTTAATTCTAAACTTAATCTCATACATGTATGAAAGAAGAACAACTTTCAGATATGAAAACATGTTCTGAAATGTTCAAACCACTTCTGATTCTTAAACAGATTTCATGAATTTGGAAATGTGATTTTAAATGTTTTCATTTTTTCATGAGCTTAATGGTTTAAACAAACCGTGTGTTTCCAAAGATAAATACTTGTGTATTATCTTTTCCATATACTGTCAAGTATTCACACACACCGGTTTACTATTTTTGTTAATATATTCTTACCATGTCTCATATTGAAACATATTTTCGATGGTAAGACACCCCACTTGATATTCAATGTTTGCTAAGCGTTGATTTCATTCAAAATGCTTCTTTCAATAATGTCTATATTTTGACTCGTATAGACTATATCCAATTTTTTTAATGACATAAGCTTTTCATGATAAATCATTCATATTTGATCTTATTATACAATGTCAGATTTTCAAACAACTGTCTTGTATTCATTTCATTCATTCAATATACTTGTTTTGAAAGATCTTCTACGATAAACATGCTCAAATCTTCATGTTTACATTCAAGAGCATACATTTATCTGACATATATTTCATTTTGTGCTTTAACTGTAACGTTAAACCATTTGAGCAACATTATTCTTTTAGGAAAACATGGGTTCATTGTGTGAGAAATTAACAGAACTTCTATGGATTCACGTTATCCAGTGTTTCCTACCCAAGAATTTATCCTTGAGTGATGAAGAGGCGAGGAGTCAAAATAACTGAGTGTGGGTATGTGTGATGAGGTAAAATGTAAAAGAGAGTTTGGTTAGAAGCGAACTCAATGATAAAAAGAAAGAGGGTGAGAGAACAGAGTAAAAGAATATCAAACTCTACACCAATTTTTCTGAGTCGAGCAGCCACATTACTGATTGTTTCACATCTCTTTGGTGAACATCATTGAAAAAACCAACTGGCCCATGCCAACTTTTGATTTTAAAACCCCACCAGCTACTCATCTTTTTCTCAAAAAGAAGATGTTTCATATTTGTCTTGGGGATGCAACATATAATCTATCTGGTTTTCATTTGGAAAAACTGGATATTAAAACAGAAAGAAGTCTGCCCCACCTTCGCACTTCGATCATGCACAATTGAGTCTGTGTATTACTGTTGTTGTCTCAATGGTTTACACAATTTTTGAGCCTAACAAAAGCAATCATCAGTGAACATCACGTACACAAGCACGTACACACAGGAAATTCGTTTTTCTGTCTAAACGTTCATAGTTTAACCTTGTGTTATTCGACGATTGAATGGAAGACCTGGGGGAGTGAACATCAAAAAGCTCCTTTCCAATGTGTATTTGTTACACACAGTGACTTCGTCTTACTGATAGGCACTTTAACTGATTCATATGTTGATTCAGGTGTTACACTCTAATTTGTCTGAATTTGAAAAGATTCGGATGAATATTTTATGAATCGGCGGAATGTCAGAGGCTCGGTGATGAAAGATCAATAGTTATAATTTTAAGGACATTTCTTGTAAAGTTTTGATGATTTCTATGCTACAAACATCAAAAGGGGGGAGAGGTGATCAAGAAATATTTAAAGGGGGAGAAGATTTGTTCAAGAAATGTTTGATGAAGAAAAGTTTGTATCAATTATGGTAAAGGTGTTCAAGAAAAGATGATTTGAAGAAAGTTCTTTACAAGTGTGTGTTAAAGATTGCAAGCTTTGTTGAAGATTTTACAAGTTGAAAGAGAGAGATCAAAGTGTTTCAGAATGTTTGTGGGAAAGTACTGAAATTTTTTTTGAAGATAATTTGCTGAAGCAAACTGAGCTGAATCTGAAGATTATTTCTTTCTGTAGTCTGAAAGAGGTTCTTATTACCTTGGGGGAGAATATTAAAGCTGATTGTAAAAGATGTTATACAAAGACTTTGGAGAGATTACAGAATGGTTGAAGTTTGATTATGAAAAAGGGAAGATTGTAATTTTGTGCTTCAATGTTTATTTTTCTGAAGATGATTTTTTCTGAACGAAATCTGCAAGGGAGAGATAAATGTGCTAAAGACTAATCAAAGAGGGTATTTGAAGATGGTCTTGATCCAAAGGGGGAGAATGTTAGAGCATAACAATGTTGGATACAAGATCATGAAGATTGTAAAGCTGAAGTCAAAACAAGTCAACTCTTATAGCATAGTCAAAGCCTTTTGTAATGAAAGTCAAAGTTAAAGTGTTGTGTTGTAAGTGTTTTTAATTGTTTTGTTTAGGGTTGTGAGTTTTTGTGTCCTTGTATAAATAGGGATATGAATAGTGGTTTAGAAGAAGCATCAAGAGAGCATTGTGCATGTATTGTAGAGGGAGAAATATTTGAGAGACTGTTGTATTCGAATTTGAGATATGAGAATTGATTGATTTGAGTCATCTATTTCATTTTACACTGATTGTGGGACACACAGTTCTCACCAACTCTATAGCCACAAAGGATGATGCCTCTCAGCTCTCCAATCTACAAGACGAAGTGAACCATTTGAGAACTTATGTCCAAGCTAACACAACCACACTCACCACTTTTTTCGATGATCAACACACAAAGGTGGACACTCAAAATAGGCTTATCGGCGACATTCTGAATGTGTTAAAGAACCCTCTTCAGCCAACAACTATCTTTACGAATGAAGACCGTCACAATCTCAAGACCATAACTGAGTTTGTTTTCAATGCCGGTGATGTTATTATTGACGTTGCTATGGCCTAAACTTCGTTCTCTTGTGATGACCGTACCTCCTCCAGCGCATAAAAGCAGCGATCTGTCCTCCCTCCAAGAATGATGACAAAGAGAGGGAGATAGTACCTACTATTGAGGGGGAGAAAATTGTTGATGAGGAGAAAACAGCTGAGGGGGAGGCTGAAGCTGATGATGATGACTCTAAATTCATCAAGGAACCAGCTTAGTCGAATGTTGAGGCTGATGAACCCTTAGTGGTTGAAGAGGAAAATAAAGAGGGTGATGATGATGATGATGAAGATACCGCTGATGACGATATCGAAGACACGGGAAAAGATGTCGGATGTGCCAATAACGGTGATGATGATGACGGAGATGATGGGAGTTGTTTTATTCCGAACACCATCAGTGCTCCAATCAATGGGATAGTCATCTGGGAATCTGGGTAGAGGGCCCAGAGCCGAAGAAGAAGACCCCTTGGAAAGGGAAACAAAAACATCTTTCTGCTAAGGGAACCTGAAAATTTTGCACACTTCTGAGGGGGAGGTGAAAAACTCAGAGGTATGCCTTGACCTTCAAACCTATGACCCTCTGAATATACAACCTTTAAAGATGATTCCCTTCCCTGAATTTTCTTATCCTTCTGCTTCCTTTTCCAGCCCATCCTCTATCCTAAGTGATATTGCAGTACCTTTTAACGTTGATGAATCACTAAGAGATGAAGACCCAATAATCCCAGTCCACGCTGCTGTGATTGATGAAGAAAATAAAAGAATGGTTTCTCTCATTGCTGAACTCGACAGTCAGCGAATAAAGATCCCTCCCAATCAACATCAGATAACAACGACCTTAACTTCCTAACCAAGGAAGAAATTGAGGAATCAATCAGAGCTGAGCAACTTCTAGAGGCATGCAAGAAAGATGCAAGGGCTACCCGAAAGATCGCAAAGAACTCAATCTCTGATGAATAGCTGAAGAAATATCTTGTTCAAGTTCAGGATCAATTGCAAAAACAATCCAGGGAGGAATCCGAAAAAGAAAATTCCATTAAAGATGTATAAGAGATTGAATGGTGCAAAAAGCAAATGGAAAGAAGACAAGAACATGAGAAGATAACTGGTATTACCGTAACGGGCAAGCCAAAGAAAGGGTCAAAATGGTCACAATGACTATCTTCAGAATAGGTGGCTCAGCGAAGACGATGTTCCTGTCAAAGTTAGAGAATTTTGGGTTCTTCGAATGGATAGAAATCAGAGACGTGCTAAAAAAGTCAAGATCCAAGTACAAGATCTATGTAGAGTCCATTCTAAATCAACTCATTGAATGAGTCTCAACCATTCTGAACATTCCCTTAATCTTTCCAAAGCCTACACGAAAAAGACAGAGAGCATCCACTTCAGAAGAAGAAGCTTCTCATAGAAATGAAACAGGCATCGAATTCTCAGAGGAAGTTGTTCTTGGGCCACCACCCGATCTATCAGCCCTTAACCTATCACTACCACGAGAAGGTCCCTTCACTCCTAGTCAAGTGCTTGGTGACCCCTATGGTATTATCTTCTATGATCACGAAGGACAAGTCAGATTTTAGGTATTCCTTGAACTTCCTCTCTTCCCACTCAATTATCTCAAAGATCTAATCTACTGGTGTGAACTAACATCTTATGGTGAAGTTTTCAAAGCTCAAATCCTTCTACAATGCAAAGCACGAAGAAGAAAAGGTGAAGAAGTCCCTAACCAGCTAATGCCTGAAGAAGTTCCCCATGGAAATTTTGAAAAAGAAGATCTTTATCTGATAGATTCCCATTTTCTCTTGTAATTTATCAGTTTGTTATCTTTAGTAATTGTTTTGTACTCAGTCGTACTTGTAAATTTTCAATTTCCCTTTGTAAACCTTTTACGAAATTAATGAAATTTTTCAGTGTTGTACTTAACTCCAGCAGTACTAAAAAGATCCCTAAAATAGTAAATGGGACATGTATTTTATGAGTCCTCTTTATCCTTATATTTTAAACTTAGCAATTTTCTCTTGTTGCTTTGTCATCATCAAATAGAGGGAGATTGTTGATCCAAACTCTCTCGGTGATTTGATGATGATCCTTTTATACTTAGTGAAAATTACCTTAAACTAATTATATGTATTAGTGTTTCACCATCAGAGATCACACTGAGTCTGTTCAGTTATCGTTGAGTGGTTTACATTGTAATCAGTTTATGTAATCTCTGAAGACAAGACTCACGCTCAAGAATATTATCACTCACATCAAAGACTAAGGTGATGATAAAGAAAAGTCTACTAATGATCTGAAGCGGCCTTCAGTGAAACCATGACAAGTCTACAACGCGTGACAAATCAAGATCAAGCCTCAACTATTGCCTTTCGGCATCAGTGATCCCTTATCACTGATCACCAGCTATAGTTGATCATGAAGCTTGTTTATCAAGATTTGGTCGTCCTATCCTCTACAAAAACAGTGCGAAGGTACAAAAGTAAACTTGATTTGTCCATAATCGTATAACCACCCCTTTCCACTACATTGTTCACCATACGGCCGAAAGCATGCTAAAGATAAAGTCAAAGAATATGAAGCCAATGAAAGATGGACAGTGGATTGTACCCTCTACCATGCATTAATTGCATAGGGTATAAATAGGAGAGAAACCTTCATTTTAAAGGGTCCTTAATCTTCTTTGTGATACTTGCAGAAACTCTATTTTCTGTAAACTCTCTTCTCTCTATCTTTTACTCTTGTGCAAGAAAGCTTAGTGATTCTTAGATGGTTTAGATTAGGTTTACCTTATCTAATTCCGCAACAATAGGTAAATTTTGTTTTTGATTTACTCATTAATCAATAAACAAATTTAAAAAGTAAAATTATGTGTTTGTATTCACCCCCCCCCCTACAAACTTAAACGTTTGTAGAACCTTAATCGGGACCAACAAGTTTCAATCGTTTAAAAGAGAAGCTTGGAGTTTTACCAGTCTAGCTTTAGGGGGGAATGTTAAATATGTAAGATAGACCTGTTGGTTGATCTCTAAGACAGTTACAAATCAGTTGGTTATTATGAAGCAGTGGCAGTTACTCTCTTAAGGGTTGTGATGGTTCATCACAACGTTTGCTACTATATATATTACATTATGTATCTGTAAACCTTTTTGTATTCTGATTTTAAATATATTCAATGAAAGTACAGATTAGTGTATATCTTGTAAATCTTGCATCCAATTCAACAGTCGGTTTGTATTCATCATTATTCCATCCAATTCCATTTAAGTTGATCCTACTTCATATTAACCCGAATTATTTGATTGTGTTACACCATTTAATTTGGACTTGATCCACTCTGATTTAATCATCCAATCTTTTAAACTCAATGCAAATCATGCTAACATCGTTAAAAAAACACCAAAATACAGTACTCCTAATGAAGATTAATTGGAAATTAACTAAAAACCAAATAAAACTTACAACATGGACGGTTAAACTAGATGCAAAGTAGAACTCCTAATGCATACACAAAATGCAAATAACATATATATATATATATATATTCTGTTATTCATCTAGATTGTGCAATGATTCAATCCAAGAATATATGTTCCACATCGGTTGTTAACAAAGGTCACAACATTATCATTGATCTTAATTCAAATTAAAAATTCCACTACTTTATTGTCTAGTGACCGTGTAATCTAATCCCAACATGCACATCTTCACTTGTATTCGGTCACAACTCACTTCTACACAAATGCAAATATAACCCTCTAACTACAACCCGGTTATAGAAAAAATTGTGTAGTATTATAGTAATAGTTGCATGTTTTTATAAAACTACATGATGCTCTACAAACAACCGGGTAGTATTTGATTACTTGTTAGCATGTTTTTATAAAAATACCTGGGGCTTTACAAACAACCGTGTAGTATTTGATTATATGGTAACATGTTTTTATAAAACTACCTGGTGCTTTATAAACAACCGGATAGTTTGTGTGTGGCTTATATTCATTAAACTACCCGGTGTTATACAAACAACAGGGTAGTATGTTCTTTTTTTTAAGGTTCCATGTTTTCATTATATGGCCCAACCTTTCACTTAGATAATTTTGTGTATTAGAATTTTGTACCCTAATTCTAATTTTCTATGGCCCAACCTTTCACTTAGATAAGTTTATGTATTAGAGTTTTTTAGCCCAATAACTTTTTATGGACCAACCTTTCACTTAGATTAATGTTGTGTAGTATAATATTTTAGCCCAACCTTTTAAAACTTTTAGCCCAAGAAACGTCCCATTCACCCTACCCACGGGACCAGACTCTCGTTCCCATTTCCGTTCTCCGTTTTAGCCGTCGATGTAAGTTTTCCGATTATAATCGTCGCTCGAAGTTCTTCGGTATACTCGTCTCTGGTATAATCGTTGCTCTAAGTTCTCCAGTATAATCGTCTCTCGAATATCACTGTTTCTCATCACTTTTGATACACCGATACTCTAAGCTCAAGGTTTTATCCTCATCACTTTCTTTTCATTGTATTTCGTCTATCAAATGATTTTTATGTTGAATCTGTGTAAACTGAAATCTAACACAAGTCCAGTCAATACAGGGGAAATCTAACACAAGTGCAATCTCCTTATTACTCCCCTTGATGTCCTCAAAGTCAATATGCAGGTTTTTATCTTTTGCTTTCCATTTATGAATTTTGTATGATTTTGTTAATCTTCTTTCAAATTTCAGTTTTCTAGTTTATGGTTCTCAAACCTTTTCATGTAGGGTTTTTGTTATTGGTGTTTGATAGGATAGGATATTGTTGTTTGGATTTTAAGTCCTATACAATGTTAAATCTAACTTTGATGATATCAAGTAGATGGAATGGATTTATTTTATGTTCATATATAACCATATGTATACATACATACATATATGCATGAATTATATATTGCTTACAAGTCACAATCATCTCTTCTTCGTACATAACATAGCCTAATAGATTGTTATCCATTTGACAACACAACAATCAAAGAACATGATTGAAGACTACTACTATGCTAATAACAACAGAATCCTAAACATCAAACTTCAAATTTTCAGGTATTCTGTCTATCTTTATAATTTATTGACCACTGCTTGTTTTCTGCTAAATTAAGATTATCGTTATGGGTGATGTGTGTTGTTGTTTGTTGTTGGTGTTACAGAGGATCAAGAAGCTCTGGTTGACTCATTGAATGTTATGAAGAAAAAGTGTTGGTGGATATTAAATTCTTCCCAAGGTAATCTCCTCTATACATGCATATACACATTTATTTGAAATTTATTTGATAAATATTTCAAATTGGTTTGGATAACTACTAATTTGGCAAGTTATCAATCCAACAAATGTATTGTCTAAGAAATTTCACACAAAAAGAGTGCAACATTTGAATTTTTTAAATGTTGCAAGCCAATGTGTTGTGCCTGACCTCTTCCCCATATATGGATACAAAACTTATGTATCTAATTAATTTGTATTTTGCAAAAAAATCGGTTTAGCTAATTAATTAATTAGCTAGAATTGGTATATTGAATTAATTTAGCTAATTTTGTGGATCTGTTTTATTATTAGATGAATTGAGTAAGGATGGTTGTATCGAAGACACATGCATTATGGATATATATTCTGAGGTATATATATGGATCATATGATAATATGATGGTCGGAGCACTATCAATTTAATTCATGACAGCATATATATGTATGTTAGCTAGTGTTGGTGGAAAATTAACTAAGTATATATATACTAGTAATTAACAATGAATTGATGAAAGTATCAACTTCATTATAAGATGAGGATAACTCAAAAAGTATGAAGAAAAAATACTGCAAAAAACACAGAACTCATGCTTGGTGCTGCAGAAACAGCACGGATCTGAAATGTGTGGTAAAATAAACAACCTTTTTTATACATAATACACTTAGAGGATATTGTGTGTGTGTCAGTCATGTTTATTAAGAAAATAGAACTTGTTCATGATTGTTTGGCAGAAGTACATACCCTGGACGCCCAAACTACGCAGTAAACGAAATCTACATATAAAGCCAAAAGATTAAATCAGATCAACCAAGTCACTTATTCCTTCTATGGTGAAATCACAATGCTAAATTTACTCCCCCTTCAACACAACAGTTTAGGACTCGTACTTCAACACAACAGTTTATTTATTCTAAACACAACAGTTTATTTATGCAGTAAATTTATTCCTTCTAAACACAACAGTTTAGGACTCGTACTTCAACGATGAAAAGACTTTACTCTCGGGCTTATAAGAGATTGTACTTCGATACTCAAATGAGGAAATCAACCTTCAAGGGGGAGTACATATTTTTTTGGAAATATGCATTCGGAAGATATGATGATCTACACTTCAGTGGGAGTTATATATCTCTATCATGTTTTTCACTGACATATTTTATGATGCATAATTTCAGGGGGAGTAAATGACTTCTGATTACATCTGATCAGAACTCGTACATTCAATGTTTTACTGCTTTATGTCATTCAATTTTTCAATAAATGTTGTGAATAAAACTTTGCACTTTGACGACTTTGTGACTGTTTACAGAAATGAGAGGAAGCTTAAACGATCATATCTTTTGTGACTTAGAGCTGACTTGATGAGAGTTAAAACTGAGCGAACAAGGTATTATTTCTAATCTTAACCTCATACGTTTCTGAAAGAAGGACAACTTTCAGGTATGAAAACATGTTTTTGAACGTTCAAACCACTTCTTGTTCTTAAATGATTTCATGAATATATAAGTGTGATTTAAAATGTTCTCATTTTTATTTTGTGCTTACATGTCTATAAACCGTGTGTTTTCAAAGATAAATACTTGCGTTTTATCTTTTCCATATACTGTCAAGTATTCACACACACCGGTTTACTTTTTGTTGAATATGTTCTTACCATGTCTTCAAATTGAAACAAATTTTTTTTCGATGGTAAGACACCCCGATTGAATTTCAATTAATTGTGAGCGTTCTTTCATTTCGAAACGTTCTTTCAAGAATGTCTATATCTTGTTTCGTATAGACAATATCCAATTTTTTACTGACCTAAGCCTTAATTGAAAAAGATCAAATCTGAATGATCAAATCTGTCAATTTTTCATACAATGTCAGATTTTCAAACAAGTTTCTTGTATTCATTTCATTCATTCAATTATCTTGTTTGAAAAGTCTTCAATGTTTAAAAATGCTCAAATCTTCATGATTGTCTTTATGAGCATACAGACATCTGACATGTATCTTTGTGCTTTAACTGAAAAATTAAACCATTTGTGCAACTTTGTGCATATAGGAAAATATGGGTTTCTTTTGTGAGGACCTAATTGAAACTTCTATGGATTCACGTTAACCAGTGTTTCCTACCCAAAAAGTTAATCCTTGAGTGATCGAATGTGTGAGGAGTCAAATACCGAGTGTGGGTTGTGTGATGAGGTAAAATGAAAAGAGAGTTTGGTTAGATGAGTGCTCAATGATTAAAAAGAAAGAGGGTGAGAGATCAGAGTAAAAGAATATCAAACTCTGCACCAACTTTTTCTGAGTCGGTCAGCCACATTACTAGTGTTTCACAATTTTTCGTGAACATTATTGAAACAGACAACTAACCCATGCCAACTCTTGCTAAAAACCCCACCAGCTACTTATTTTCTTCTCAACAAGAAAATGTTTCATATTTCAAGGGGACGCAACACATAATCTATCTGGTTTACATTTGGAAAATCTGGATATTGAAAAAGAAGGAAGTATGCCCCACCTTCGTACTTCGATCATACACAATCGAGTATGTGTTTAACTGTTGTTGTCTCAATGGTTTACACAAATTTTGAGTCTTATAAAATCAATTATCAAATGCTTAATTCTTTCTAACACGTGCACGAACACACAAGTAAATTTGTTTTTCTTGTCATAACATTCATAGAAATTCCATTGTGGTGTTTCGATGATTGAATGGAAGAATTGGGGGAGTGAACATCACAAAAGCTCCTTTCCAATGTGTATTCGTTACACACAGTGACTTCGTGTTACTAACAGGCATTATAACTGATTAATTTGTTGATTCAGGTGTTACATTCTTATTTGCCTAGATTTGAAAAGATCTAGATGAATACATTATTATGAATTGACGACGAATCGGAGGCTCTTGTTAAGATCAGTGGTCAAAATAGATGGAGTGACATTTCTTGTTCAAAGTTTTGATGATCTCGATGCTTCATTCATCAAAAAGGGGGAGAGTAAATCAATGTTGGGAACTGAAGATTTGTTTAAGTATGATTACTGCTGCCAGTACAACATGGTTACTACTGCTGAGCCAAATTACTACTGCTTGTAGAAATTAAGACTGCTAAGCATAGTTACTACTGTTGGTGAAGATTAATACTGCTCAGAGTGTTAATGCTGCTATGACTTAATACTGCTTAAGTGATATCTTGGTAAGTCGTGCAGATCAAGGTTTGAAGATAATCATGGAAGGTTGAAGATAATTATGGAAGAATATACGGAAAATCTTTTATGTTTTGTAATTATCTTTTATTTTTAGTATATGTATAGAATTATTCAGAATAGTTTGTTAGACGAGTATTCTGAGTTTTTGTTTTGAGAGAGAATTAACCTCAAGGTTTACAACCCTAGTTCTAGAGAAGTAGAATTCGTCGTGGTGAGCCTGTTCATCAAGATTGAGGTTTTGTGTGAAAGCTTGTAACTTTAATCATTCAATAAAGTTTACAAGTTGTGATTTCTACTTTACTGTTACATTATTTGAATATTAAAGTGTTTTTCCGCAACTTCTTTAATATTGTTTCTGAGTTTCATTATTCTTGTTAAGAATTAGATCCTGACAAGTGGTATCAGAGCTTAGTATTCTCAGAAACCTTCATTCATCATGGACAACACAGTTGAATCAAACAGTACTCTTGTTTCAAAGGTTCCCATGCTCAAACCTAATGAGTTTGACATGTGGAAAATTAGGATCAAGCAGTACATCCTCCTTACAGACTTTTCTATGTGGGACATTTTTGAGAATGGTCCCTCTGCTGAAGGTAAAATTGGACAAGATGGAATAAGACCACCTCCAAAAACTGATGCTGAGAAGAAAGTGAGACAATTGGAGATGAAAACCTTAAGCACCCTGCTTTTGGCCATTCCTAATGAGTATCAACATCAGTTTCACCACTGCACTGATGCTCAGATTCTATGGAATGCTTTAGAGAAGATATTTGCTGGCACCAAGAGCACTAAGAGAAATCAAAGGGATATTCTCAAGCAGCAATATGAAAATTTTACATCTTCAAAGAATGAGTATATGACTCAAACTTTTGATAGATTCAATAAGTTAATTGGTGAGTTAGCTACTGTTGGAGTCCAGATGGAACAAGATGATGTCAACCGAAAGTTCCTCAGATCTCTTGGAGATGAATGGACCATGTACACTGTTTCATTCAGACAGAATGACAAATTGGAAGAAAAGGAACTGGATGATCTGTACAATGATCTGAGAGTGTTTGAATCTGAGGTGGAAGCAAAGAAGAAACCTACAGGATATGTTCATAATGCTGCACTCCTATCAGCATCAACTGATTCTACTGCTAACCCTGAATCAGTTAATGCTGCCAGTGGAGTAAATCAAGAAAAAGGCAATGAATCTGTTTTTGAAGCCTTTCTTTCCAGCCATGGTAATTCTTCTTTAATCAATGATGACTTGGAACATCTTCATCCTGATGATCTTGAAGAGATGGATATTAAATGGCAGATGGCCATGCTTTCTATGAGGGTGAAGAAGTTCATCAAAAGGACTGGGAGGAACAACTTCTCCCAAAGAAGAGAAGATGGAGCAGGCTTTGATAAGTCAAAGGTGGAGTGCTACAAGTGTCATATGAAGGGACACTTTTCCAGGGAATGCAGAAGTGGAGTGTCTCACAATAACCACCAACAAGCTCAGACTGGAAGCTTCAACCAGAACAGAAACTCTGCTCAAGCTCTTGTTTCTCAACAAGGAATGGGGTTTGACTGGAGTGATCAAGCAGAAGAGGCCATTCAAAATCAAGCTCTCATGGCAGAGGTATCAGATCTCCCAACTGAGTTACTTTCTAATCTCTGTTCTCAAACTTGCATAGACACTATTAAAAGGTACAGGGATCACAACCAGAGTATGAGTGATGACCTTAAGAGGTTAGAAAAAGATAGAAAAGACTATGTGAAAATTGTTGAGAGGTTTGAGGAACAAATTAAAGGTTTCCAAGCCAATGAACTTCAACACACATATGATACAAATTACTGGAAGTGGGAGAAAATTGATTTAGAAATCCAACTGACAAAGTCTAGATAGGAGAATGAAAAGTTGAGAGGAGAGCTAGCCAAGGTTAAGCTGGATGTGGAAAAGTTTTCATATGCTTCTAAAGCCATGGATTTAATTCTAAAAGTCTAAATCCATGATAAGCTTAAACCAGGAATTGGGTACAATACCACACCACCACCATACAACAACAACTACATCCCTCCTAAATCAGACTTGGTAGAGACCAAGGATAGGAAGGACTTGCATGAGGGAGCCACTAAGGTAGATCCTTTAGATGAAGTAGTTGTTAAGGACAAGACTGAGAAAGAAGCTGGTAAGAGTAAGGATAATACTGTGAGTGGTGAGATTCCCTTAGAAAATAACATTCTTACCAATGAGGGTGGTGGAAGGGATTGGCTCAAATCTGATGACGTGGAGAAGACTTAGGGAAAGTCTAAAAAGGTCCATTACAAGAAGACTACAGTTGTGAATCCTGTTCTTTGCAAACAGTGTGCGGGTAATAAGTCTGAGCCCCTAAAACATGATAAAAGGAGGGGCAATCAAAGAAATTGGAATAATCAGTGGGCTCAGAAACAAGAAGTTGATCTGAGTAGAATCATCAGACCAAAACCTTGTTTCATATGTGGCAAAATGAACCATCTTGCCAAGCACTGTTATTTTAATCCTATTAACCAAAGGATAAATTTTCAAAGATCTGTGCAAAAACCCTTTGGTTATAGGAAGGATGAAAGGAACCATGTGGCTAAGAAACCTTTTAAATCTAAAAGCCACATGAAGAAAAAGACTGTAAAATAGAGTGTCAAGATGTGGGTTCCCAAAAGCACTAAAACTGTTACTACTGCTACCACAAATAGTGTTGCTGACAAAGATAGTGCTGCTAGAAGCAATACTGCTGCTATCAATGTTAGTGCTGCTGAGAGTATTAGTACTTCTAAAACTAACATTGTTAGTACTTCATCAGATGTTAATACTGCTAACTCTGTTAGTGCTTCTAACAAGGTTAGTACTGCTAAACCTGTTAGTGCTGCTAACTCTGTTAGTACTTCTAAAATTAGTACTGCTTCTAGTGTTTGTGCTTCTAGACCAATCATCTTGACAAAGTACTCTAGTAAAGAGTATTCTAAATTTAAAAATCTCATCAAAAAGGAGTGTAAGTACTTTGATGAGAAAGGGAGGCCCAAGACCACTTTGGCTTGGGTTCCCAGTCAATACTAATTAATTTATCTTATGTGCAGGGCAACCAGCAGCTCAAGGGAATGAGCATTTGGCATGTTGATAGTGGTTGCTCTAGGCACATGACAGGGAACATGGCTTGCCTCAAGAATTTCAAGAAAATTGATGGAGGGCATGTTGCCTTTGGTAATACTTCAGATGGAGGTAAGATTAGTGGTCGGGGAGATGTAACAAAAGGTAATATGACCTTTGAAGATGTTTACTATGTTGAACAGTTAAGGTACAACCTGTTAATTGTATCACAGGTTTGTGACAAAAAGCATAGTATATTATTCACTGATTCAGAATGCATTATCCTTGCTCCTGGATTCAAGGTAGTTGATGAAAAGATGATACTACTAAGAACTCCTAGAAAGGATAATGTCTATTGTTTGGATATGGAAAATGTTTCAAATGATTCATCCTTAAACTGTCTTGTTTCAAAAGCCTCTTTGGATGAATCATCACTTTGGCATAGAAGGATGTGTCACATTAACTTTAAAACAATGAATAAACTTGTTAAAAACAACCTTGTATGAGGTCTGCCTTCAAAAGTCTTTTCATGTGATGATCAATGTGTTGCTTGTCTCAAAGGCAAACAACACAAAACTTCTCATAAATCCAAAGAGTTGAACACAATTTCTTCTTCTCTTCAGTTGTTGCATATGGATCTGTTTGGTCCTACAAATGTCATGAGTATAGGTAAGAAATCATACTGCTTAGTTATTGTTGATTATTACTCTAGATTTACTTGGGTGTATTGTCAGGATCTTAATTCTTAACAAGAATAAACTCTCAGAACACAATATCAAAGAAGTTTGCGGAATAACACTTTGATATTCAATGAAACAGTAAACAAACAGTAAATCTGATGAATAACTTGCAAACTCTTATTGAATGATTAAAAGTCACAAGCTTTTACACACAACCTCAATATTGATGAATAGGCTCACCAATACGAATTCTACTTCTCTAGAATTAGGATTACAAATCTTGAGGTTGATTCTCTCTATGAAAAGCTAAAACTCAGAATGAATAATTGTACTTCTAACTATTCTAAACAATTCTATACATATACTAAAGATAAAGATAATTACAAAATAATAAAAGATCTTCAGTATAAACTTCCATCTTTATCTCCAAGCATTCCATAATCTTCAGTCCATCCAGCTGTCATCCTTTCCATACGAATCTTCATCTTATAAGCAGTACTAATCATCAGCAGCATTAATACTCTGAGCAGTACTAAGTTCAGCAGTACTAACCATGCTCAGCAGTATTAATCTCTTCAAGCAGTACTAACTTTGAGCTAGCAGTACTAATCTTTTTGAGCAGCATTAATCTACAACTTAGCAGTATTAATATCAGAAGTACTAACTAGAAGTAGTAACCATGTTCTTCTAGCAGCATTAACTGTACTTAGCATATCATCAGTTCCCAACAATCTCCCCCTAACTTGACTTTTAGGAAAAGAAGTCAAGTTCTTCAGATATGATCTTCAAGATGCTTTCAACACCTCAGATTCAGTTGCCCAAATTTGGATCTAGGCCCAGACTTTGATTGATAGTTCTTCTCACCACAATTATGGCCATTTCTGAATCCTTAGTACATACTAGTTTAGCTTTTAGCATCCCTTCTAGCTTCTCCTTGCTATGATCATAAATTTTGTCCACCAGGTAGTATTCATGATAACATTTGTCAATAGTAATCATGTATACACCACAGTTTTCAAATAACATCCAGTGATCAATCTTCTTGAATCCATATTCATGATGGAGATCTTTAATCCTGTACACCACCTTCTCTGGTTCAAACATCATACATAAGTATTCCATTGCTACTTTGAGAAGATTTTCTTCAGTACCTTTCAACACAGGCTTATAGAGTTTCATTCCCACTTTGTACATTTCTTCTATATCTGCTCTTGAACAGCCTCTGATTACTCTCCCCTAGGTTGAATATGCTTCAAATGCACCACCAACTCTTTTGAGTCTGAAGAAATCCTTTCCATTGTCTCTTAGAATGTCCCAAAAGACGATCTCTGGAGCCTTCATGGAGATTGGGAAAGCCTGTACAGGTTCTACTATAGTCATGTAAAGATCCATATGCTCATCAGATTGCTTATTGGATTGTTCTGGATTCTGCACTAATTCTGCTGAAGGTATAACTGAAGGTTCTGCTTCAGTTTCTGCTCTTTCTTCCACTCTTGGCCTCTTGGACTGCTTTTTGGAAGCAATAGTCTTTACCCTCTTTGCAGATTTAGCTTCTACACTTACATTCTCAGTCTCTTCCTTCTTTTCTTTTGTTGGTGTGACTTCCTCAGGAAATGGTTGTTGAATGTTGAGATCATGTCTCTCTTTCATTCTTCTTTCAGCCTCTTCCCTTTGTGAGGAGTCCCCTTGGAGCTTAGCCATTTCTTTCTTGTACAATTCCTCAACCTGACTGTATGCCATATTGGTAAACATCTCCCCTTTTACACCAATTGAACCTCTCAGGAAGTTAATCATTTTTCTCCTTTTCTGATTGGCCAAAAAGGTCTTGGAGGGTTGTCTTTTCTGCTTTTGAATTGGCATTCTTTTGACTGGTAATTTCTTGGCGTCAGCTGCTGCTTTTAAGCTCTTTTGATACTCTGCATTGAGTTCTGGCCATAATCAGTGCAAGCTCTCTATCTGTTTCAGTTTGAAGTTGTTCCTCCTTTTCTATTTGCTCTTGAAGATGCTTTGCCACTTCCTCATCCATTTCAATCTGACTCCTTTTCTTTGAAGGCAATTCAGTTTCAACAATCTTTTCCTTTCCCTTTCCCTTTGTATCCTTCAAAGTTGCTTTACTTGTTTCTGTTCTTTTCTTTGAGATTCCTCCTACAGTGATGACCACACCCTTGGCCTTTTGACTGGCTTTAGGAGTGTCATTCTTGGCTTTTACTAGTGTTTCTGCAATCTCCATTTCTTCTACAGAGATCCCTGTTACTGCTGCTTCTGTTACTTCAGCAGTATTAACTGTTTCTGCTGCTTCAGCAGCATTAACAGTTTCTGCTGCTTCAGCAGCATTAACAGTTTCTGCTGCTTGAGCAAATTCTGATTCCTTTTCTGTTTCTGCCTCCTGCTCCCCCTCAACCTTAAATGCCTTCTCAGCAGCTGTACTTTCTTTCTCTGTTTCAGCCTCTTTCTCCCCCTTGTTGGAAGCATCTTTATCAGCTGACCTCTTCTTCAAAACAAACTGTTTCCTCCTCTTCTTTTGCACCAACCTTGTCACCATTTTCCTTAACTTGGCAATATGTTCTTGTTGTGACAGAACTATCTTTTTCAGCTCTTCTATATCTTTGCCCTGGTTGATCACATCCATGTTGATATTTCCCATTGCTTCCATATAGTAGTCATATCTGTCCTCACCTTCTCCAGAAGTGTTACCCTCTTTTGAAGGATCATTGGATCTTTTTGTAGTGGATGTCTTCTGCCTAGCAGAAGCACTATCCACCCCCTTGGTTTCTTGGCACCTGGGACCTTTGGATGATTGCTCACCCAAAGTTGCCATGGGGAAGGTCTTAGTTATATTACCACTGACCTCCTCTGTGCTAGCAGAAGTAGTGGCAGCCTTAGCACCCATATGCTCAACCTCCACCTCAGTGAGCACCTCCTTGGGGTTGGGAGACACCCCTATGGTTTCCCTGTAGATATTCTCTAAAGGAGAATTCTCCCTTAGAGGGCTTAAAGGCTCAGTGGGTGATGGTACAAGAAAGGAAGGAGCCTTCTTTACCTGTTTCCTTGTATAAGTTTGGGTAATTGGAGAAGTGGGCTTATGAAGTAGGGACTGTGGGATAGATATAGAGTGGGAAGGTTGGGATTGGCTTGCAGTGGGATGGTCTAATGAGGGCCTTGACCCTGTTGCCATACCTTCTTCAGTGTGGGACACCACCATCATTGTAGAGAACAATGGGGTGTCAACTCCTTCCGAGTCCAGAGGGGATCTTTTCATGTTTGAAAAGACCTTACCTTTGGGGATTTTTGGTACATATACCTCATCAAAAGGAGGTATATCCGTCAATTCATGGGTTATTACTTCTTGTACAAACCTGGGGTACATATAAAAACTCTTTTTACTTCCCAGGTTTGAGACAAGATCATTAAAAAGCATTTGAGAAAAATTGTACTTTCTGGCAGTGGCCAAGCACACCAAAGCATAAGCAATGGTGCTACTGAACTCACTCCATCCAGTAGTCTTTTTAGAGATACAATGCATTAAGGTATGAACAAGAAAACGCCATTGGGTATAAAATTTAGCCTTTGAAAATTTAAAACCTCCCAATTGGCCTCCATACCCCATTCTTGACAAAGTTGAGAATAATTCCTCATTAGGAATAGAGGTTATACCTGCAGCACGTCTAGACGTAGACAGATGCGTATCACCTCTTCAGTAACTGTTAGGGGTTTTTCACACACCCTTGTCTTGATCATTTGCACACCATTCTCAGTAACAATGGTGGCATTAACCCAAAATTTCCTTTGATGCTCTATGTAGATAGTTGGCGATACAGTGAGAGCATGGGCAATGTGGCTTGTCTTGAGAAAATCCACAATCTGGTGGAATCCAGCGGCCTGTTTGGGCTTCTGTAGCATTGCAATTTCGTTATGCTCATCTACGAATGACATGGATGCCATTGATTCTTGAGAGTTCTTGCCTGAAACTTACTAAGGAGCTTGAGAGAGAAAGGTTAGAGAGAAGGTGAACAGTATGCAAAGAGTCGTTATGAGCTTTTGGTCGGGCAAACAGGGTATTTATACGATTTGGGACATAAGCAGTATTAACCTAGAGCAGTATTAACTGACTAGCAGTATTAACTGAGAGCAGTATTAACCACTAGCAGTATTAACTGAGAGCAGTATTAACCACTAGCAGTATTAACTAACTAGCAGTATTAACTGAGAGCAGTATTAACCACTAGCAGTATTAACTGAGAGCAGTATTAACCACTAGCAGTATTAACTAACTAGCAGTATTAACTGAGAGCAGTATTAACCACTAGCAGTATTAACTGAGAGCAGTATTAACCACTAGCAGTATTAACTGTGCACTGGCAGTATTAAAACTGCACTGGCAGTAGTAACCACACTTACACTTTTTGACACCATCCTTTAACTCATACTTTTTACTACTTTGTTCATTCCCTGATCCTTTTCTTCTTGATCCTACATGATCATCACTCCATCTAGAGTATTACTAACTGCAACCTGAAACACTTAAACACACAGGTTAGTAGCATCATGCTCAATGAAATCTTCCAAAGTCAACTTACCTTTTAACTCATGCCTTGAGCATTTATTATACCTCCTTCTGAATCAAATGCAACATGTCCTCCATCAAATCTTTTGAAGAATTTGAAGGCAGTCCATGTTACCTGTTGTGTGCCAAGAGCAACCACTATCTGCATTCCAAATGCTCTTCCTCTTGAGCTTTTGGTTGCCCTGGACACTTGATAAATCAGTTCGTCTTGGAGGGAACCCAAGCCAAAGTGGTCTTGGGTTGTCCTTTCTCATTTATATAATCTGTCAGTTTGGTCTGGATGGGTTGTTTAGGAATCTCATGGCTGGAATACTTTGTCAAGATTATAGGCTTGGCAGCATTACTACTAGAAGTAACACTAGCCTTGTTAGCAGTACTAACTGAGTTAGCAGCACTATTTCTGTTAGCAGTACTATCTGGGATAGCAGTACTAACAGGTTTCTTTACAATTGGAACCCAAACTTGAACAAAGTTGTTTGCTTTCTTTGTCTTTGAATTACTCCTTGGCTTATTTGGAGTATTTTTCTTAGAATTAGCAAACTTGTTCTGAGCATGATACTTTTTAGGTGCTTTGTTCTCAGCCAAATTATTCCTTCTTTGATTCCTATAACCAAAAGAGTTTTGTGGTTGTCTTTGAAAAGTGACTCTTTGGTTAATAGGATTGAAATAACAGTATTTGGAAAGATGATTCAATTTGCCACAGATAAAACAAGGTTTTGGTCTATTGATTTTACTCAGATCAACCCCTTGTTTTTGTGCCCACTGATTATTCCAGTTTCTCTGATTTCCCCTTGGTTTATCATGTTTTTGGGGCTCAGATTTATTGCATGCACACTGTTTGCAAGGGACAGGAATCACAACTGTGGTTTGCTTATAATGGACCTTCTCAGACTTTCCCTCAATCTTCTCTATGTCCTTAGATTTGATCCAAGTCTTTCCACATCCATCATTGGTAATTATGTGGTTTTCTATAGGAATCTCACCACTCACAGTGTTGTTCTTATCCTTGATAACTTCTTTCTCAGATTTATCCTTAACAACTACTTCATCTAAGGGATCAATCTCAGTGGCTCCCTCAGGCAGGTCCTTCCTATCCTTTGTCTCTAACAAATCTGAACTAGGAGGGATGTAGTTGTTGTTATAGGGTGGTTGTGTGGTATTGTACCCTATTCCTCTTCTCAGTTTATCATGAATCTGAGTTTGTAGTAAAGAATCCATTGCTTTGGAAGCATTGGAAAACTTTTCTACATCTAGCTTGACTTTAGCTAGCTCTCCTCTTAACTTTTCACTCTCCTTTTTGGATCTGGTCAGTTGAAGTTCTAAGTCATTCTTTTCCCACTTCCAGTAGTTTGTGTCATAAGAGTGTTGAAGCTCATTGGCTTGAAAACCCTTAATCTGCTCTTCAAACCTCTCAACAATCCTCACATAATCTTTTATGTCCTTTTCTAATCTCTTAAGGTCATCACTCATGTTCTGGTTGTGATCCCTGTACCTTTTAATAGTGTTAATGCAATTTTGAGTACATAGGTTAGAAGTTACCTCTGTTGGGAGATCAGACACCTCTGCCATTAGAGCTTGGTTTTGGATGGCCTCTTCAGCTTGATCACTCCAATCAAACCCCATACCTTGTTGAGAGACTAGGGCTTGTGCAGAGTTTCTGTTATTATTGAAGCTTCCAGACTGTGCTTGTTGGTGGTTGTTGTTATGAGACACTCCACTTCTGCATTCTCTAGCAAAGTGTCCCTTCTGATGGCATTTATAGCATTCCACCTTCGACTTGTCAAATCCTGCTCCATCTTCTCTTCTTTGGGAGAAGTTGTTCCTCCCAGTTCTTTTGATGAACTTCTTAACTCTCATAGAGAGCATGGCCATCTGCCATTTAATGTCCATCTCTTCAAGATCATCCGGATGGAGTTGTTCCAAGTCATCATTAATTAGAGAAGAGTTTCCATGACTGGACAGAAAGGCTTCAAACACAGTTTCAGTGCCTTTCTCTTGATTTGCTCCATTAGCAGCACTAACTGATTCAGGGTTGGAAGTAGAATCAATTGATGCTGAAAGGAGTGCAGCATTGTGAACATACCCAGAAGGCTTCTTCTTAGCCTCTACCTCAGATTCAAAAACTCTTAGATCATTGTATAGATCATCAAGTTCCTTTTCTTCCAGTTGATCATTCTGTCTAAAAGACACAGTATACATGGTCCATTCATCACTCAGGGACCTTAGGAACTTTCTGTTTAGATCATCTTGATCAATTTGTACTCCCACTGTAGCTAGTTCACCAATTAGCTTGTTGAACTTGTCAAAAGTTTGAGTCATGGACTCATTCTTGGTTGACATAAAATTCTCATACTGTTGCTTCAGAATGGCCTTCTGATTTCTCTTGGTACTTTTGGTACCTGAGAATCTCTTCTCCAGAGCATTCCAGAGCATCTCTGCATCAGTGCAGTTGCAGAATTGATGTTGATATTCATTGGGAATAGCCAAGAGCAAAGTGCTCAAGGCTTTCATCTCTGTCTGTCTAGTCTTTCTTTCTGCATCAGTTTTTGGTGGTGTTCTCTTTCCATCTGCACCAATCTTCCCTGCTTCAGATGGGTCATTCTCAATGATGTCCCACATAGAATAATCAGTGAGGAGTATGTATTGCTTGATTCTGATCTTCCACATGTCGAATTCATTGGGTCTGAGCATTGGAACCTTTGAGACCAAGGTACTGTTTGATTCAACTGCGTTTTCCATTATGAATAAGGTTTCTGAGAATACAGGCTTTGATACCACTTGTCAGGATCTTAATTCTTAACAAGAATAAACTCTCAGAACACAATATCAAAGAAGTTTGCGGAATAACACTTTGATATTCAATGAAACAGTAAACAAACAGTAAATCTGATGAATAACTTGCAAACTCTTATTGAATGATTAAAAGTCACAAGCTTTTACACACAACATCAATATTGATGAACAGGCTCACCAATACGAATTCTACTTCTCTAGAATTAGGATTACAAATCTTGAGGTTGATTCTCTCTATGAAAAGCTAAAACTCAGAATGAATAATTGTACTTCTAACTATTCTAAACAATTTTGTACATATACTGAAGATAAAGATAATTACAAAATAATAAAAGATCTTCAGTATAAACTTCCATCTTTATCTCCAAGCATTCCATAATCTTCAGTCCATCCAGCTGTCATCCTTTCCATACGAATCTTCATCTTATAAGAAGTACTAATCATCAGCAACATTAATACTCTGAGTAGTACTAAGTTCAGCAGTACTAACCATGCTCAGCAGTATTAATCTCTTCAAGCAGTACTAACTTTGAGCTAGCAGTACTAATCTTGTTGAGCAGCATTAGTCTACAACTTAGCAGTATTAATATCAGAAGTACTAACTAGAAGTAGTAACCATGTGCTTCTAGCAACATTAACTGTACTTAGCATATCATCAGTTCCCAACATGTATTTTCTAAGGACTAAGGATGAGACAAGTGGACTGATCAAATCCTTTATTCTAAGAATTGAAAACCAAACAAATCAAAAGGTAAAAGTCATTAGGTCAGATAATGGAACTGAATTTAAAAATCTTGACCTAAACACCTTTTGTGAGGAAAAAGGAATTGAGAGGCAATACAGTGCTCCTAGGACTCCACAACAAAATGGTGTTGCTGAAAGAAGAAATAGGACACTGATTGAGGCTGCTAGATCTCTGTTAGTTGATTCAAAACTTCCAATTACCTTCTGGGCTGAAGCATTTAATACTGCTTGCTATGTCCAAAACAGAGTTCTAGTGGTCAAGTCTAAGAACAAGACACCATATGAGCTTTTAAATAAAAGAAAACCATTTATTGGTTTTTTCAAACCTTTTGGGTGTCCTTGTACCATTCTCAATACCAAAACTCACTTAGGAAAGTTTGATAGCAAAGCAGATGATGGTTTTCTTATTGGTTACTCATCTCAGAGTAAGGCCTACAGAGTATTTAATTCTTCTTCTAGAATAATTGAGGAAAGTGACAATGTCAAATGCAATGAAAACTCACCAAATCATATTGGTTCAGGTCCTCAGTGGTTATTTGACATTGACTCACTAACTAACTCTTTCGGTTTCAGTAGTGATGATCATGCAGGATCAGGAAGTAGAGGATCAGGGGATGAACAAGTACAAAATATTATTCCTCAGTCTGTGATCTTTCCCATACCTACAATGGACCCTGTTGAAATCTGTGAAAAGGAGACTGTTACTGAACCAATTCAGAGTGAAGAAGAAAGAAGAGATAAGGAGAATTCAGAGCATGAAGAGCCAGAAGTAGCTGATGAGATCCCCTCAGCTGACTTAAATGACTCCAATCTAGATGTGGGAATTAATGAAGAACCTAGTCATCAAACAAGAACTCAGAAGAATCATCCTCCTGAGCTGGTAATAGGAGACATCACTTCTCCTATGATGACTAGGAATCAAAGCAGACTTCAAGATTTGCAGGATCAACAACATACAGTACTCTCTTGCTTTCTATTTCAGATTGAGCCTAAGAAAGCTTATGATGCAATGAAAGATTCAAGTTGTATAGAAGCAATGCAAGAATAGTTGCTACAGTTTAAATTGAAAGATGTTTGGGACTTGGTGGACCTTCCAAAAGGTCATAGAGCAATTGGCACCAAGTGGATTTTCAGAAATAAAAAGGATGAGAGAGGAATAGTAATCAGGAACAAAGCACGGCTAGTGGCATAAAGGTACACTCAGGAAGAAGGCATAGACTATGAGGAAGTCTTTGCTCCAGTTGCACGGGTAGAGGCAATTAGGCTATTTCTAGCCTATGCCTCATATATGAAGTTCAACGTATATCAGATGGATGTGAAGAGTACCTTTCTATATGGAACAATTGATGAAGAAATATACGTCTGTCAGCCCCCTGGATTTGAAAATCCATCATATCCTGACAGAGTATACAAACTTAAGAAAGCACTCTATGGTCTACATCAAGCCCCAAGAGCATAGTATGATACTCTGTCTACCTATCTCTTGGAAAATGGGTTTGAAAGGGGAATCATTGACAAGACCCTTTTCATTAAAAGAAGTAAGAAGGACACCCTACTTGTTCAGATCTATGTGGATGACATCATATTTGGATCCACAAAAGATCAGATGTGTAGAGACTTTGAAGAGTTGATGCACAAGAGCTTCAAAATGAGTGCAATGGGTGAACTAACTTTCCTCCTTGGGCTTCAAGTGAAACAGCAGAAAGATGGGATTTTCATAAGTCAATCAAAGTATGTGAAAGACATCCTAGATAAGTATGGTTTATCAGACTCAAAGCCAACAAGCACACCAATGGAAACACACAAACAGATCACTGTTGATCTCGTGGGGGAGGATGTTGATGTCCATCTTTATAGATCAATGATTGGATCTCTCATGTATCTCACAGCCTCAAGACCAGATATCATGTTTCCAGTGTGTGTGTGTGTGCCAGATTCCAAGTCAAGCCAAAGCAGTCACATCTTCAAGCAGTTAAGAGGATTTTCAGATACTTAAGAGGGCAACCTAGATTAGGTCTTTGGTATCCTTATGAATCTACTTTTGACTTGATTGCATATTCATACAGTGACTTGGGTGGTGCTAATATGGATAGAAAGTCTACTTCAGGAGGATGTCAGCTTTTGGGTGCAAGACTAGTTTATTGGCAGTGTAAGAAGCAAACCACAGTGTCCTTATCCACAACAGAAGCTGAGTACATTGCTGCTGCAAGTTGCTGCTCTCAGGTTCTATGGATTCAGAATCAAATGCTGGACTATGGGGTAACCTTTCTTCACACTCCAATCTTCATTGACAATAGCAGTGCTATTAGCATTGTTAACAATCCAGTCAAGAACTCCAAAATAAAGCACATTGAAATCAGGTATCACTTTATTAGAGACTGCAATGAAAAGAAGCTTATTCAAGTTGCTAAAGTTCATACTGATAACCAGTTTGCTGATCTATTCACTAAAGCTTTTGATGTGGGTAGATTCATTTTCTTGGTCACAAGTGTGGGCATGATCAACTCTGAATGAGCTCATGTTTAAAAAGTGTTTGTATACCTGTTGTTTGTTTATTTTTTGGTGCTACTAATCATCTTTCTCAGGAAGTTTATTACCTTGCTCTGACTAACACAAGCTTCAATAGTGTAAGTATAGTTACCACGGCCAGTGCAGTTTTAATGCTGCCAGTGCAAAGTTACTACTGTAGGTTCATTATTACTACTACTAGTTAGTTAATACTGCTAGTTAGTTAATACTGCTAGTTGGTTACTACTACTCTCAGTTAATACTGCGAGTGGGTTAGTACTGCTTTAACTGAAATTAGGGTTAATATTGCTTCTTTCCTGAATTCTATAAATACCCTCTTTGCCCGCCAAAAAGCTCACAACGTCTCTTTGAATATTGTTCGTCTTCTCTCTAACTCTTTTCTCTCAAGCAACCAGTGTGTTTCAGTCAAGAATCCTCAAGCCAGATGGCATCCATGGCGTTTATTGATGAACACAATGAGATCGCAATGCTTCAAAAGCCTAAGCAGGCTGCTGGATTCCATCAAATAGTTGATTTTCTCAAGTCCAGTCATATAGCTCATGCTCTTACAGTGTCAACACCAATTTACACCGAGCACCAGAAGCAATTTTGGGCCAATGCCACCGCTGTTACTAAAAACGGTGTGCAGTGTATCAAGACAAGGGTGTGTGACAAACCCTTGACAGTCTCTGAAGAGGTCATTCACATTAGTCTACGACTAGACGATGCCTCAGGTATTACCTCTATCTCTAATGAGGATTTGTTTTCCAATCTCACAAGAATGGGGTATGAAGGCCAATTGGGTGTTTTCAAATTTTCCAAAGCTAAATTTTCTCCCCAACACTGTATTTCTCGAAAAACTACTGGATGGAGTGAGTTCAGTAGTACCATTGCTTATGCTTTGGTCTGCTTGTCCACTGCCAGAAAATAAAATTTCTCACAAATGATTTTCAATGAACTTGTGTCAAACTTGGATAATAAAAAGAGTTTCTATATGTATCCAAGATTTGTTCAGACAGTTATCACCTCTGAATTGACGGATATACCTCATTTTAATGCGGTATATGTACCTAAAATCCCCAAGGGCAAGGTCTTTTCAAATATGAAAAGATCTGCCAAGGACTCGGAAGGAGTTGACACCCATTGTTCTCTACAATGATGGTGGTGTCCCACAACCAAGAAGGTATGGCATCAGGGTCAAGGCTCTCACCAGACCATCCCACTGATAGCCAAACCCAACCTTCAACCACTATATCACTCTCTCAGTCCCTTGTTCTTAAGCCAACCCCAGTTATATCCAAAACTTATACTAAGAGAAAGGTACACAAGGCTCCTTCCCTTGTTGTACCTCCTACAAACCCAGAACCTCAAAGCCCTCTAATGGAGCATTCTCCATTAGAGAATATCCATAGGGAAACCACTAGGGTGTCTCCCAACCCCAAGGAGGTGCTCACTAAGGAGATGCATGAGCATGTGGGTGAGAAGGCTGCCACTACTCCTGCTAGCACAGAGGAGGCCAGTGGTAACATCACTAAGACCTTCCCTACGGCAACTTTGAATGAGCAATCATTCAAAGGTCCCTGGTGCCCAGAAACCAAGGGAATAGGTGGTGCTTCAGCCTGGCTGAAGATCCCTATTAAACATTCCAATGATCCCTCAAAAGGGGGTAACACTCCTGGAGAAGGTGAGGATAGATATGACTACCAGGAATTGATTTCTGCCATGTCCAACATGGCATCTGAACTGGATTCTCACAAAAAGGTTGTAAATGAACTCCAGAAAGTCATCATCAACCAGCAAGAAGAAATTAGCACCTTAAAGAAGTTGGTTAAGAAGGTGGTTCAAAGAAGGTCAAAGCAAAAATTTGAGCTCAGAAGAAGGAACCCAGTGGATGATGCTCCCAAAAAGGGGGAGTCAGAAGTTGAGGTCAACATGGAGAATGCTAAGAATAAGGGGGAGAAACATGGAGATGAGGGGGAGTTTGATGTTGGTAGTGGGGATAAGGTACAAGCAGTAGAAGCATAAACAGTTAATGCTGCTGAAGCAAGCAAAGCAGCAGAAACAGTTAATGCTGCTGAAATAAATGAAGCAGCAGAAATTGTTCAAGAGATATTAACCGACATCCTTAGCAGCAATTTGGAAGAAATTGAGATAGTTGAAGCATTAATCAAGGCTAAACATGACACTCCTAAGATCACTTCAAAGACCAAAGGAGTTGTCATCAAAGACAATGATGAGGTTATCAAGAAAGCTAGTGCTGATAAGGTAGCAAGCAAGGACAAAGGCAAAACCAAGATAGTGGAATCTGACCAACCACTTAAAAAGCAAAAGTTGGTCGAGTCAGATGAAGCTTTGGCTAAGAAAATTCAGGCAGAACTTGAGCAAGCAGAAAAAGATCAAGTGGAAAAAGATAGGGAGATGGCAAGAGCTCTAGCTGCAGAGCTTAATGAAGCATATCAAAAGAGTTTGGCAACAGAGATGGCACAGAAGAAATCTGCAATTCTAAAGAAGCCTGTAATGATCAAAATGGGTGCAAAGAAGAGGCAACCTTCACAGACCTACCTTGGCACCCAAGAGAGAAAGAAGATGATCACTTTCCTCAAAGGTGATGTGGGAGTCAAAAAGGAAATGTTCACAAAAATGTCATTTGATCAAATCAAAGGTTTGTATGAGGCAGAGATGACTAAGTTACAAGGAAATGACAAAGCAAGAGTTGAAGTGGAAAAGAATATGAAAGAGAGGCATGACCTTCAAATACAAAAACCCTTTCCTGATGATCAAGAAACACCAAGGAAGGAAGCTACTCTAGGTGAAAGTTTGAGGACTTTGAAAAGAACAAAAATGATGGCAAGAAGAAAACCAGCTAAGAAACCTAGAGTGGATGAGGAAGGAGATGAGAAAGAACAGAAGGTAGCTGAAGAAGAAGGGGTACCTAAGTCTGATGAACAGGAAGCTCAATCTCAGGAAGAACCATCCAGTACTTCTGATGTGAATATGTACATGGTGGTGATGAAAAAAGTGTCTGAGCCTATAACAGCTGAACCGGTTGGTGTCAAGCCTCCTGAGATTATTCACTGGGATACCATGGAAGTAGATGGAACGGAGTATATCAGACTTAAGAGGAAAGATGATAAGTTTGAAGTGTATCCTACTTGGGCCAAGATTGTAAGAGTATGCTCCAGATCTGATTTAGAGGAAATGTTTGAGGTGGGGATGAAATTATATGCTGATAAACTTAAAACTCCAAGGATACCAGTTACAAAACTTGTGATGGAATATCTATGCATGTTGTTCAAGCTAGAGGAAGTTCAGCATGTTATCAGAAATGTTTTCAAAACCATTAACAACTGGACTCTGTATGAAAGAAGTGGAGTATATGTACTGGCTATGGATACAAATCACATTGAATACTTCTTAGTGGATAGAGTTTACAACCATAGCAGGCTAAAGTTGCATGCTATGTTGAAGAAAAAGCTTGGTTGTGCACCAGATTCTGCAATGGCAAGATACTTGATCCAGAGAACTCTTAATCAAAGTTTGGGGCTGAATCCTGATACAGGATTATGAGCAATGGAGTTTTGGGAGCATCTGAAGAACTTGACTTCTCTTCTTAAAAGTCAAGTTAGGGGGAGATTGTTGGGAACTGAAGATTTGTTTAAGTATGATTACTGTTGCCAGTACAACATGGTTACTACTGCTGAGCCAAATTACTACTGCTTGTAGAAATTAATACTGCTAAGCATAGTTACTACTGTTGGTGAAGATTAATACTGCTCAGAGTGTTAATGTTGCTATGACTTAATACTGCTTAAGTGATAATCTTGGAAAGTCGCGCAGATCAAGGTTTGAAGATAATCATGGAAGGTTGAAGATAATTATGGAAGAATATACTGAAGATCTTTTATGTTTTGTAATTATCTTTTATTTTTAGTATATGTATAGAATTATTCCGAATAGTTTGTTAGACGAGTATTCTGAGTTTTTGTTTTGAGAGAGAATTAACCTCAAGGTTTACAACCCTAGTTCTAGAGAAGTAGAATTCGTCTTGGTGAGCCTGTTCATCAAGATTGAGGTTTTGTGTGAAAGCTTGTAACTTTAATCATTCAATAAAGTTTACAAGTTGTGATTTCTACTTTACTGTTACATTGATATTTGAATATTAAAGTGTTTTTCCGCAACTTCTTTAATATTGTTTTTGAGTTTCATTATTCTTGTTAAGAATTAGATCCTGACAATCAAGAAACGTTATAGATGGGGAGAAGATAAAGAAAGTTATTGGAAAGTGTTCAAGAATTGTTGGTTTGAGAAAGATTATTGAAAGCTAAAAGCAAAAGTTCAAAGATTTCTGAAGATGAACTGATATTCCTGAAATTTTCTTTGAAGATAAGTTTGCTGAAGCAAATTGAGCTGAACCTGATGATAATTTCTTTCCAAGTGTCTGAAAGAGGTTTATATCAACCTTGGGGGAGAATGCTACTACTTTTGAAGAACAGACTTTGGACAGATTGCTAAAAGTTTTAAAGACATGTTCTTATCATAGAAAGAGGAGATTGATTCGCAATTTTTTTTTTAAAAGATGGTCTTGATCCAAAGGGGGAGAATGTTATAACACATATTTGTTGGATGAAAGATCATAAAGAATGAAGATTAAAGTAAAGCAAGTCAAAGCCTCAAAGTCAACTCTCAAGCAAGAATGTCAAAGTCAAGTGTAATAAAAGTCAAAGTCAAAGTAGTTGTTTTGTTTCTTTGTAATGTTGTTAGTATAAATAGTTCTTGTCCTTGTTAGTTTGTAAGTAAGTTTGGTAAGACACTTGTGATACGGAGCAGGTTAGAGGATAACTAATTGCATATTCATTCTAGTGAGATAGTGTAGAGAGAGAGTGAGAATTGTAATATGTGATTTCATATTCAATGACATGTGATTACGATTTATTGTCATCTTGAATGTTTGTACAATTAGAACTTGAATTTGGGACATTAACATTTCCTAATCATCTAATACTTGATAAAACTTTCTGTTGATTTCCAATTATGCCTCGTGCAATAAATTGATAAAACCACTAGAGAATTAGCGAAGCAAACAAAGCTTTCGATCCGACTGCAAGTATGGGCGGTAAGTAAGTTCAATTCAATCTTCCAAAAACTGAGGGTTTTTTCGTGGATTTTTAATTGAATGAATGTTTTTCAAATGTTAACTTGCATAATAGTAATGATTTATTCCATATTTTCTTCAAATTTTGGATGAATTTGACGATGCAGGGAGTGAAAAAGTTGTAGCAGGGGAATGTAGTTCGAGTTTATGGCTAACATTAAATCCAAGCAAAAGATGGGGGGAATTGTTCTTCCTTCTTTATACACCTTTTTGGCTCACTCTTGGCCTCGGTATTGTCGTCCCTTACAAGATCTACGAGGTACATCTTTTAGACTTTATGGTTTTCATATATAGATGTACCTGTGTTCGTCAATCGAATCCCATTCGTCAATCGAATCCCATTCGTCAATCGAATCCCATTGTTATGAAATGGGATCAGTAGAAATTCTGAGTTATTCTGGTTTTTTAATTTGTTTGATAGATTTATGGATTATAAGAATGTTCAAAATGTGAGAATTCTTGAAATTGTTCTTGAAAAGGTTAAACCCTATTTGTTTTGAACTTAAGAAATAACTCATTTCACTTCCCAAAGTTCAAATGTAGCATTGTTTTTCTACAGGTACATATGGAGTTACTGGAGTTGATTTAAATTGGGTTATAGATTCTCCAATTTCATGTAATTTTTTATTATTTATTGTCTAGAAACATGGCGGTTTCATTGAATCAATAATGTGTAGGTAGGAATAAGTTAGCAACTTAGCTTATAAACTATACTTGTTTTATGGTTTAACTAGTGCCTAAAAGTTGTTACTTTAGTTCACATAACGGAATCGTTATATCATGCATAAGATCACTTGTACCTTCATGTTGTGTAGCTGTATTTATTGATACATTACTTGTTTGCTTCATATGATTCTTGTTAACAGGATTTCAAGGAGTTGGAGTACTTGCTTCTAGGACTAATTTATGTGCTTCCAACTTTTCTCTTACCAATGTTTATGGTCGGAAAGGTGAATCTTGTATGCTTTTCTACATAAGGTTTCATTGCACAGATTGAATTAGGCTTCAATGAATGTTCTCTTGAAAATTCTTGAATCAAAATTTATTATGATAAAAGTGTCAATCGACCAAACAGATTCAATGAAGCTATCCTGTCGTGGAGTTGCATTTGCTCTAGATGAAGCAATGTATAGACTTCATGGTATGCCAATTAATTATTATGAGTAATTGTTTTCAAATAGCCATGTTCCATTTTGCAATTTATCGAAATACCGAACCTTTATTTTATTTAAGTTTGGATTCAAAGTTGGTATTGGGTGTGTTATACTATGGAATCAAGGGAAATAGGAAGAACTAGACAACTAATAACTTGTTGCATGCATTTTAATTTCACATGGCTAAAACGGTGTACCGATATGATGAATATAGACATATTAATTGTTTTTTTTGACTTCATGTGGTTTTTCCAGGCTGATCGTAACCTACCTTGGAAGGATCGATATTGGGTGAAGGCAAGTATCCTTTAGCTGATTCAAAATCTACCTGATTTCTGCAAGTTCATCGTTGTTAAATTTGACTAATTCAAATGTTTAATATATCATGACATTACACGTTGCATTAGATATAGCTAATTATTAAAATTGATTCATGCAACCAATCTTTAATGTTAGGGCATGGCCTTGTTTGGTTGAGTTACTTAAGTCTTTTATTTTGATCAACATAAACAGGGCAGTAGAATCATGTTAATGGTTTGTATTGCTACCAACATAATATCTATTGAAGATTGAAACATTAAGGGGGCGTTTGGTTCACATAATGTTTTTGGATGGAATGGAATCTGTCAAATGAATTTGACATTGAAGTAATTGGAATGCAATGTTGTTAGGTTGTTTGACCACATGTTTGGTTGACAGAATTGGAATGGAATCTGTTAAATGAATTTGAATTTTTCTGTTTGGTTCACAGATTGTAGCTTTAGAATTGGAATGGAATTTTGGTAAATGACCAAAATATCCTTTTTGTTTATTTTAATTTTTTTCAACAAAAATTACTTTAATGAAATAGTCATCAAATAGTTTAATTTTTAACTAAAATTGCTTTGATTATTTTAGCATACGGATGATGATGAGAGAGAGAGAGAGAGGGGGAGGGAGAGAGAGAGATAGAGAGGGAGGGAGAGAGAGAGGAGAGGGAGAGGATAGATTGAGAGAGAGAGATAGTAGAGAGAGGAGATAGAAAGAGGGAGAGAGGGAAGAGAGAGAGAGAAGAGAGAGAGGGAGAGAGAGGGGATGAGAGAGAGAAGAGAGAAGGGATGAGAGAGAGGAGAGAGAGGGAGGGAGGGAGGGAGAGAGGGAGGGAGGGAGAGAGGGAGAGAGAGAGAGGAGAGAGAGTTGGTGTCTGCTAATAATGTTGAACGATTGTAGTGGCCGGTGGTGGTGGTTGTCGGTGGCGGTGATAGTGGTGGTCGGAGGTGGTGGTGGCCGATGACGGTGGTCGGAGGTGGTGGTGGTGGCCGGTGTTGGTAGCCGGAGGTGGTGGTGGCTGGTGGTGGTGGTCAATGGTGGCCGGAGGTGGAGGTGGTGGTGGTGGTGGTGGTGGTGGCCTGAGGTGGTCGATGATGGCCGGAGGTAGTCGCCGGTGTTGGTAGCCGGAGATGGTGGTCAATGGTGGCCGGATGTGGTGGCCGATGGTGGTGGCCGGAGGTGGTGGTGCATATTAGGATGAGGGGCAATTTTGTCCAGAAAAAATATGACATTCCATTCCAATGAAATACCACCTCCCCCCCCCCCCCCAAAGGAATGTTGAATTCCTTCATTTGTGGAATTCATTGGAATTCAACATTCCAATTCCTTAAAAAAGAATTGTCAGGATCGAATTCTCAACAAGAATTATAAATACTCAAAAACAATATTAAAGAAGTTGCGGAAAAACCCTTTAATATTCAATAAACAGAAAAACAGTATGAATCACAACTTGCAAACTTTACTTAATGATTCAAGTTACAAGCTTTTCACTCACAACCTCAATCTTGAAGAACAGGCTCTTTCAAGACGAATTCTACTTCTCTAGAATTAGGAACGATGCCTTGAGGTTGATTCTCTCTCTAGAACAAAAACTCATAATTATTCAAAATTATATCTTCCAATTCTATTCTATTCTATATATCATTGAATAATAAAAGATAATTACTAAACATAAAAAGATCTTCAAAATAATCTTCATAATTATCTTCAAGCTTTCCATGTTTATCTTCAGGCGCGATCTCTTCAACATTATCTTCAGATTATCTCAGAAGCAGCATTAATCATCTTGGAAGCATTAACTGAGTCTTGGCAGTATTAACTACTAAGCAGCACTAACCACTAGCAGTACTAACTAGCTAAGCAGTACTAACTTTGTTCAAGCAGCACTAACTTTGACTAGCAGTATTAATTCTACTAGAAGTAGTAATACCTAGCAGTATTAACTTTGAGATCCTCTGGCAGTACTAACTCTGATCTAGCAGCATTAATGACTTGGTCACATCTTCAGTTCCTAACAATCTCCCCTAACTTGACTTTTAGAAAGAGAAGTCAAGTTCTTCAGATGCTTCCAAAACTTTCATTGATTCAACCCAATGTTAGGATCCAGTCCCAAACTCTGATTGATAGTTCTCTGAATTAGATACTTTGCCATTTCTGAATTTGGTGCACAACCTAGCTTCTTATTTAACATGGCATGAAGCTTCAGACTTGTGTGATTGTAGACCCTATCTACCAAGTAATACTCCATGTGAAAAGTATCCATGGCCAATTCATAGACTCCACTCCTTTCATACAAAGTCCATCCTCTAACATCCTCAAACACATCTCTGATTATATGCTTTACTGCTTCTGGATTGAATAGCATACACAAATACTCCATAACCAGCTTCACAATTGGTAACCCTGGAGGTTTCAACTGATCTGCATGTAATTTCATACCAACTTCAAACATCTCTTCTAAATCAGATCTTGAATATTCTCTGACAATTTTATTCCATGTTGAAAACACATAATACTTCTCATCCTTTCTTTTCAACCTGATATACTCCTTACCATCCACCTCCATAGTATCCCAGTGGATAACTTCAGGAGGTTTGAATCCAACAGGTTCAGCTGTGATAGGCTTTGGAATTTTATCCATTACCACCATGTACATATTTACATATGAACTCTGTGGTACTTCCTGAGATTCAACTCTCTTTTCTTCATTCTTAGGTGCCTCTTCTTCTTCAGCAACCTTTTTCTCTTCTTCTACTCTAGGCTTCTTGTCATTTTTCTTTCTTTTGGCCATCATCTTGGTTCTCTTCAAAATCCTTTGACTTTTCCCTATAGTAGCTTCCTTCTTCTTTTCTTCCTCTTTCCTTTCCTCTGATCTAGGACCTTTAGAAGCAATAGACTTAACTCTTTTTATTTTCTTGATCTTTTGAGCTAAACTCTCTTCTTCCTTAATCTCTGCCTTTTCTTTTGTTAGAGTTTCCTCTTCACTTTCAGGGAAGGGTTGATTAATGTTCACATCATGCCTCTCCTTGGCTTTCCTTTCAAACTCCATTCTAGCCTTTTCATTACTCTGCAGTTTTCCCATTTCTTTCTCATATAAGCCCTTGACTTGATCAAAAGTCATCTTTATAAACATTTCTTTCTTCACACCAATTGCACTCCTCAAGAAAGTTATCATCTTGTTTCTTTCCTAAGTTGCAAGGTAAGTTTGTGAAGGCCTTCTATTCTTTGCACTTGATCTGGCCATCATAGCCTTTCTCATGCTTATTGCCCTTTGCTTTGCTTTCTCTGTTTCCAAACCTTTCTGAAATGCTTCATTTAATTCATTAGCTAGTGCTCTGGCTATCTCTCTGTCTTTCTCAACCTGCTCTTTCTCTGCTTGATTTATCTCTTCTTGCAGTTTCTTGGCTAATGCTTCATCTGACTCAACCATCTTTTGCTTTTTGGTTGGTTGATCAGATTCTATCATCTTTTCTTTCCCTTTTCTCTTTGCATCTGCAGCCATGTCTTTCTTTTCTGTTCTCTTTGCTCCCCCTTCATTTATGACCACTCCCTTTGCTTTGGGAGTGTCATTCTTTTCTTTTACAAGCATCTCTGCTACTTCAACCTCTTCAGGTGTTAACCTTGTCACTGCTTCTTGTGTAGTTTCAGCAGCACTAACACAGTTTCTGCTGCTCCTTTTGGCTCAGCAGTAGTAACAGTTTCTACTGCTGGGGTTGTTACTGCTGCTGGTGTTGTTTCTGCTGCTTCAGCAAATATTTCTGTTTCTATCACACCTTCAGCTCTTTCTTCATACTCTCCCTTTGCTTCAACATTCTCCCCCTCAATCTGTTGATCCATCTTTTCTGAGCTTGAACTCTCCCCCTTTTTGGAAGCATTCTCCTCCTCCTTTTTGTTTGCCCCCTTTCTCCTCCTAAGAACAAACTGCTTTCTTCTTTTCTTGGCAATGAGTTTTCCCACCAATTTCTTGAGTTTTGAAATCTGCTCTGGTTGGGAGATGACCACTTGCTGCAAAGCCTTGATTTCCTTTCCTTGATTAACCACATCAACATTGATGTTGGCTATTGTTTCCATCAATTCCAAGTAAGTATATCTATCCTCACCTTCTTTAGGTGTTTTACCCACCCTTGAAGGATCATTGGAATCTTTTGCCATCAATTCATCAGTTTCAGTTCTGTCCTCACCCTTTTTGGATGTTTTGCCCATCCTTGAGGGATCCTTGGATCTTTTAGTAGTGGCCTTTTGCCTAGCAGAAGCACCAACTACCCCCTTGGTTTCTTGGCGCCAGGGTCCTTTGGTTGATTTCTCACCCAAAGTTGCCATGGGGAAGGTCTTAGAGATGTTACCACTGTCCTTCTCTGTGCTAGCAGAAGTAGTGGCAGCCTTCTCACCCATATGCTCATTCATCTCCTTAGAGAGCACCTCCTCAGGGTTGGGAGACACCCTAGTGATTTCCCTTTGGATATTCTCTATTGGAGAATGCTCCAATAGAGGGATTTGAGGCTCTTGGTTAATAGTAGGTACAACAAGGGAAGGAGCCTTGTGTACCTTTCTCTTGACATAAGTCTTGGATATCATAGGAGTGGGTTTAGCAGCACAGGACTGAGGAAAAATTTGAGAGAGGGAAGGTTGGGATTGGCTCTCAGTGGGTTGGTCTAATGAGGGCCTTGACCCTGAGGCCATACCTTCTTGTGGTTGGGACACCACCATCATTGTTGAAAACAATGGGGTGTCAACTCCTTCCAAGTCCCTAGCAGATCTTCTCATGTTTGAGAAGACCTTGCCTTTAGGGGGTTTAGGTACATATACCTCATCAAAGTGAGGTATATCCGTCAATTCATTGGTTATAACTGCCTGTACAAACCTGGGATACATGAAGAAACTCTTCTTGTTGTCCAGGTTTGAGACAAGATCATTGAAGATCATCAGAGAAAAGTTATATTTTCGAGCGGTAGATAAGCATACCAAAGCATAGGCAATGGTACTGCTAAATTGGCTCCAGCCAGTAGTTTTCTTGGAAATACATTGCATCAGGGTATGAACAAAGAACCTCCATTGGGGTGAAGATTGAGCTTTGAAAAACTTGAAAATCCCCAGTTGGCCTTCATACCCCATTCTGGTGAGGTTTGAAAACAAATCCTCATTTGGAATAGAAGATATACCTGAAGCATCGTCTAGACGTAGACAGATGCGAATGGTCTCCTCAGTAACTGTCAAGGGTTTGTCACAAACCCTTGTTTTGATGCACGGCACTCCGTTTTCAGTGCTAGTAGTGGCATTGGCCCAGAATTGCCTTTGATGCTCTATGTAGATGGTAGGAGACACAGTGAGAGCATGAGCGATGTGGCTTAACCTCAGAAAATCGACTATCTGGTAAAAACCTTCGGCTTGTTTTGGCTTTTGGAGCATGGCTATCTCGTTGTGCTCATCAATAAACACCATTGAAGCCATCTGTACGCAAGGATTCTTGACTAGCGAGCACTGGATACTTGAGAGAAAAGAGTGAGAGAGAAGATGAACAGTAGACAAAGAGTCGTTATGATCTTTTAGGCGGGGAAAGGGTATTTATAGCTTGTGGATTATAAGCAGTATTAACCCTAAAAATTTAGTGAAAGAAGTATTAACAGTGAGCAGTATTAACTGAGAGCAGTGTTAACTGAAAGCAGTATTAACTGAGAGCAGTATTAACTGAGAGTAGTATTAACTGAAAGCAGTATTAACTGAGAGCAGTATTAACTGAGAGCAGTATTAAATGAAAGCAGTATTAACTGAGAGCAGTATTAACTGAGAGCAGTATTAACTGAGAGCAGTATTAACTGAGAGCAGTATTAACTGAGAGCAGTATTAACTGAACACTGGCAGTAGTAAAATTGTACTAGCAGTACTAAAACTGTACTGGCAGTATTAACCATACTTACACTTTTAAGCTTGTGATGAACTGAGTACTGCTATACATTTCCTGAGAAAGAAGATTAGTAACACCAAGCATAAACTATATACAGGTATTGAACCACTTTTTAAGTAGGAGCTTATTCAGAGTTGATCATTCCCACACTTGTTACCAAGAAAGTGAATCTACCCACATCAAAGGATTTGGTGAATAGATCAGCAAACTGGTTATCAGTATGAACTTTTACAACTTGAATAAGCTTCTTTTCATTGCAGTCTCTCATAAAGTGATACCTGATCTCAATGTGCTTTGTCTTTGAGTGCTTGACAGGATTATTAACAATGCTAATTGCACTGCTATTATCAATAAAGATTAGAGTGTGTAGAAAGGTTACCCCATAGTCCATCATTTGATTCTGAATCCATAAGACTTGAGAACAGCAACTTGCAGCTGCTATGTACTCTGCTTCTGTTGTAGATGTGGACACTGTGGTTTGTTTCTTACACTGCCATGATACTAGTCTTGCACCCAAAAACTGGCATCCTCCAGAAGTAGATTTTCTGTCCAAGTTTGCTCCACCTAGGTCACTGTCTGAGTATGCAAGTAGGTCAAATGATGAGTCATGAGGATACCAAAGTCCCAATCTAGGTTGCCCTTTGAGATATCTGAATATCCTCTTAACAGCTTGATAGTGTGATTGCTTTGGCCTACCTTGAAATCTTTCACACACACAGACTGGAAACATTATATCTGGCCTAGAGGCTGTAAGATACATGAGAGAGCCAATCATGGATCTATAGTGATGAACATCCATATCCTCCCCCTCAAGATCTGCTGTTATCTGCTTGTGTGTCTCAATTGGTGTGCTAGCAGGCTTTGAGTCTGAGAAACCAAACTTGGTTAGAATGTCCTGCACATACTTGGACTGACAGATAAATATACCATCTGACTTCTGTTGGACTTGGAGTCCAAGGAAGAAAGTAAGTTCCCCCATGGAACTCATTTTGAATCTTTGATGCATTAGATCCTCAAACTCCTTGCACATATTGTCTCTTGTGGATCCAAAGATGATATCATCCACATAGATTTGGACCAGCAAGATGTCCTTCTTCTTTCTCTTGATGAACAGAGTCTTATCAATGACTCCTCTTTCAAATCCATTTTCCAAGAGATAGGATGACAGAGTGTCATACCATGCTCTTGGTGCTTGATGCAGTCCATAAAGTGCTTTCTTCAGTTTGTATACTCTGACTGGATAGCTTGGGTTTTCAAACCCTGGTGGTTGACAGACATATACTTCTTCTTTAATTGAGCCATATAGAAATGCACTTTTTACATCCATTTGATAGACTTTGAACTTCATATAAGAAGCATAGGCCAGGAACAATCTAATTGCTTCTATCCTAGCCACTGGTGCAAATACTTCTTCATAATCTATTCCTTCTTCTTGTGTATACCCTTGTGCCACCAACCTTGCTTTGTTCTTTATTACTATTCCTCTCTCATCTCTCTTATTCCTGAAGACCCATTTTGTGCCTATTGCTCTTTGACCTTTAGGAAGGTCTACCAGATCCCAAACATCTTGCAGCTTGAATTGTAGCAGCTCTTCTTGCATGGCTTCTATCCAACTGGAATCTTTCATAGCATCATAAGCCTTCTTAGGCTCAAGATGGGATAGAAAGCAAGAAAGCATTGTATGTTGTTGGTCTTGCATATCTTGCAGCCTGCTTTGATTTCTAGTCATCATAGAAGAAGAGATATCTCCTATTACCAGCTGAGGACGATGATTCTTTTGTGTTCTTGTTTGATGACTAGGTTCTTCATTGAGTCCCACCTCTAGATTGGAGTCATTCAACTCAACTGAGGTGATTTCAGCAGCTACTTCTGGTTCTTTATTTTCTTGACTCTCCTCATCTCTTCTTTCTTCTTCACTCTGATTTGGTTCAGTAGATGGCTCCTTTTCACAGTCTTCAACAGGATCCACTGTAGGTATGGGAAAAATGACAGACTAAGGTATGATGTTGTGTGATTGTGAAATTTCTGAACCTGAGCTTCCTGATCCTGCATTATTATCACTACTGAAACCCAAAGAGTTAGTTAGTGAATCAATGTCAAACAACCACTGAGGACCTGAACCAATTGGATTTGGTGTATTCTCATTGCATTTGACATTGTCACTTTCTTCAATTATTCTAGAAGAAGAATTAAAAACTCTGTAAGCCTTACTCTGAGATGAATACCCAACAAGAAAACCATCATCTGCTTTGCTATCAAACTTTCCTAAGTGAGTTTTGGTATTGAGAATAGTACAAGGACACCCAAAAGGTTTAAGGAAACCAATAAATGGTTTTCTATTGTTTAAAAGCTCATATGGGGTCTTGTTCTTCGGCTTGACCACTAGAACTCTGTTTTGGACATAACAGACAGTATTAACTGCTTCAGCCCAGAAAGTAATTGGCAGTTTTGAATCAGCCAACAGAGATCTAGCAGCCTCTATTAGTGTCCTATTCCTCCTCTCAGTAACTCCATTCTGTTGAGGAGTCCTAGGGGCACTATATTGTCTCTCAATGCCTTTTTCTTCACAAAAGGTGTTTAGATCAAGATTTTTAAATTCAGTTCCATTGTCTGATCTAATGACTTTTACTTTTTGATTTGTTTGGTTTTCAATTCTTAGGATAAAGGATTTGATCAGTCCACTTGTCTCATCCTTAGTCCTTAGAAAATATACCCAAGTAAATCTAGAGTAATCATCAACAATAACTAAGCAGTATGATTTCTTGCCTATACTCATAACATTTGTAGGACCAAACAGATCCATTTGTAATAACTGGAGACAAGAAGAAATTGTATTTAACTCTTTGGACTTATGAGAAGTTTTGTGCTGTTTGCCTTTAATACAAGCAACACAATGATCATCACATGAAAAGACTTTTGATGGTAAACCTCTTACAAGGTTGTTTTTAACAAGTTTGTTCATTGTCTTGAAGTTCATGTGACACATCCTTCTGTGCCAAAGAGAGGATTCATCCACAGAAGCTTTTGAAACAAGACAGTTCAGGGATGAATCACTTGAAACATTGTCCATATCGAGACAATAAACATTGTCCTATCTTGGAGTTCTAAGTAGTATCATGCTTTCATCAACTACCTTGAATCCTGGAGCAAGGATCATACATTCTGTATTGGTAAATAATATATTATGTTGTTTGTCACAAACCTGTGATACACTTAACAGGTTGTACTTTAACTGATCAACATAGTAGACATCCTCAAATGTCATCTTACCTTTTGTAACATTACCTTTTCCACTTATTTTTCCACCTGCAAGATTGTCTCCAAATGCAACATGTCCTCCATTGATATGGTTGAAATCCTGAAGGCATGACATGTTGCCTGTCATGTGCCTAGAGCAACCACTATCAACATGCCAGATGCTCTTCCCCTTGAGCTGTTGGTTGCCTTACACATAAGATAAATCAGTTAGTATTGATTAGGAACCCAAGCCAAAGTGGTCTTGGGTACCCCTTTCTCATCAAAATATTTACATTCCTTCTTGACAAGATTTTTAAACTTTGACTCCTCATTGATGGAGTACTTTGTCACAATAATGGGTTTGGATGCACATTTGCTAGAAGCAGTACTGGTTTTAGAAGTACTAACTGCATTAGCAGCACTTGCATGCTTAGCAGTACTAACCTTGTTAGAAGTAGTAACTGTGTCAGCAGCAGTAACTGTGTTAGCAGTAGTAACCTTTGAAGAAGTACTAACAGTGTTAGAAGCATTAATATTCTTAGTAGTACTAACACTGGTAGCAGCAGTATTGCTTCTGGCAGCACTATCCCTGTCAGCAGTACTATTTGATGTAGCAGTACTAACAGTTTTAGTGCTTCTAGGCACCCACATTTTAATACTCTCTTTTAAAACCTTTTTCTTCATGTGGCCTTTGGTTTCAACAGATTTCTTAGCCACATGTTTCTTTCCTGTCTTCCTATAACCAACAGGTTTTTGCACAAATCTTTGAAAGTTCATCTTTTAGTTAATAGGGTTAAAGAAACAGTGCTTAGCCAAATGATTCAACTTGCCACATATGAAACAAGGTTTTGGTCTGATTATTTTACTCAGATCAACTCCTTGTTTCTGAGCCCATTGATTATTCCAGTTTCTTTGATTACCTCTTTTTGTACCAGAATTTAGGCTCTCAGTTTTATTGCAAGCACACTGTTTCTAAGGGCCAGGATTCACAACAGTGGTCTTTTTGTAATGGACCTTGTTGGCCTTTCCTTTGGTCTTCTCTATCTCTTTAGACTTGACCCAGATCCTTCCACCACCCTCATTGGTAACAATGTTGTTTTCTAAGGGTATCTCTTTACTCACAGCATTGTTTCTATTCTCACTGGCTTCTTTCTCAGTCATATTCTCAACAACCACCTCATTCAAAGGATCTATCTTAAAGGCTTCCTCAGACAAGTCCTTTTTCTCCTTGGTCTCTAACAAGTCTGATGTAGGAGGGATGTAGTTGTTGTTGTAAGGAGGGGGTGTGTTGTTGTATCCAACACCAGGCTTCATCTTATCATGAATCTGAGCCTTTAGAAGAGAATCCATTGCTTTTGAAGCATATGAAAACTTTTCTACATCAAGCTTAACCTTAGCTAGTTCTTCTTTCAACTTATCATTCTCTTCTTTGGACTTAGACAGTTTGGTCTCTAACTCATTCTTTTCCCACTTCCAGTAGTTTGTGTCATAAGAGTGTTGAAGTTCATTGGCTTGGAAGCCTTTGATTTGTTCTTCAAACCTCTCAACTATCAACACATAATCTCTTCTGTCTTTTTCTAATCTTTTGAGGTCATCACACATGTTTTGGTTGTGATCCCTGTACCTTTTGACAGTGTCTATGCAAGATTGAGTACAAAGATTAGAAATTACCTCAGAGGGGAGATCATACACCTCTGCCATAAGAGCTTGATTCTGTATGGCTTCCTCAGCTTGATCACTCCAGTCAAACCCCATTCCTTGTTGAGAAACAAGGGCTTGAGCTGAGTTCTTGTTTTGATTGTAGCCTCCATTCTGAGCTTGTTGGAGGTTGTTATTTGGCACACCACTTCTGCACTCTCTAGAAAAGTGTCCCTTCATGTGGCACTTATAGCATTCCACCTTTGTCTTGTCAAAACCAGCTCCATCTTCTCTTCTTTGAGAGAAGTTGTTCCTCCCAGTTCTTTTAATAAACTTCTTCACCCTCATAGATAACATGGCCATCTGCCATTTAATGTCCATCTCCTCCAGATCATCAGGGTGAAGTTGTTCCAGATCATCATTAATCAAGGAGTTGTTGCTGTGACTGGACAAAAAGGCTTCAAAGACAGTTTCAGTGCCTTTTTCTGAATTCACTCCACTAGCAGCACTAACTGCTTCAGGGTTGGCAGTAGTATCAGTGGATGCTGGTAGAAGTGCAGCATTATGAATATACCCAGTGGGCTTCTTCTTAGCTTCTACCTCAGATTCAAAAACTCTTAGATCATTATACAGATCATCTAGTTCCTTCTCTTCCAGATTATCACTCTATCTATATGAGACAGTGTACATAGTCCATTCATCCCCAAGAGATCTGAGGAACTTCCTGTTGATATCATCTTGCTCCATCTTCACTCCAACAGTAGCCAGTTCACCAATAAGCTTGTTGAACCTGTCAAAAGTTTGAGTCATAGACTCATTCTTTGAAGAAGTGAAGTTCTCATACTGCTGCTTCAGAACATCCCTTTGATTTCTTTTGGTGCTCTTAGTTCCAGCAAATCTTTTCTCTAGAGCATTCCAGAGAATCTGAGCATCAGTGCAGTTGCAGAATTGATGCTGATATTCATTGGGGATGGCCAAGAGCAAAGTACTCAAGGCCTTCATCTCTATCTGTCTGATCTTCCTCTCACCATCTGTCTTTGGTGGAGGTCTTTTCCCATCTGGTCCAATCTGACCTTTAGTAGAGGGGCCATTCTCAATGACATCCCACATTGAGTAGTCAGTGAGGAGAATGTATTGCCTGATTCTGATCTTCCACATGTCAAACTCATTGGGTTTGAGCATTGGAACCTTAGAGACAAGAGTACTGTTTGATTCTGCAAAGTTTTCCATGATGAATGAATGAATGTTTCTGAGAGAACAGGCTCTGATACCACTTGTCAGGATCGAATTCTCAACAAGAATTATAAATACTCAGAAACAATATTAAAGAAGTTGCGGAAAAACACTTTAATATTCAATAAACAGAAAAACAGTATGAATCACAACTTGCAAACTTTACTTAATGATTCAAGTTACAAGCTTTTCACTCACAACCTCAATCTTGAAGAACAGGCTCTTTCAAGACGAATTCTACTTCTCTAGAATTAGGAACGATGCCTTGAGGTTGATTCTCTCTCTAGAACAAAAACTCATAATTATTCAAAATTATATCTTTCAATTCTATTCTATTCTATATATCATTGAATAATAAAAGATAATTACTAAACATAAAAAGATCTTCAAAATAATCTTCATAATTATCTTCAAGCTTTCCATGTTTATCTTCAGACGCGATCTCTTCAACATTATCTTCAGATTATCTCAGAAGCAGCATTAATCATCTTGGAAGCATTAACTGAGTCTTGACAGTATTAACTACTAAGCAGCACTAACCACTAGCAGTACTAACTAGCTAAGCAGTACTAACTTTGTTCAAGCAGCACTAACTTTGACTAGCAGTATTAATTCTACTAGAAGTAGTAATACCTAGCAGTATTAACTTTGAGATCCTCTGGCAGTACTAACTCTGAACTAGCAACATTAATGACTTGGTCACATCTTCAGTTCCCAACAAGAATGAACCAAACGATATAATGGAATCTGGTCAACTGAATTCAACATTCCAATTCCATCAGATTCCATCAGAATCTGCGAACCAAACTCCCCCTAAGGGATTGAAGTTCATGCTGCGTCCGGGGTCTTTGGAGCTCAATCATTTGACTTCACCATTTTTCTTAAGGACATACTTATTTTATTAAAGAACGCTTGGCTTGATCATTCTATTATTGCTTGGTACCATATGTAAGTCAATGGTTACTACATTACCAATATTCAATCTTATATTCTAAAAATATTGCACTTTATCAGATCATCATGTCTTGTAGGTTCTTACATGAAAATATGCAAAGAAAGTCGAACAAGATGTGGTTTCATATACTTGGCCTTGATTTATGCCGACTTATGCCAAAGAAACGTTGACCTTGTCATAACTAACATTGCTAGTGCGATCTCTCACAATAGAGAAGTAGGGTTTTTTTCTCGCACCATACTTACAGAGGTACCATGTGCTACCATCTTTATTGTTATCGACTTACGATATATACGTTACAAGTTTATACAAATAGTTTTAAACACTACTAGCAACCACTGAAGCTTGCTTTTGATTTACCCTCGCCTTCGTATTGTCTATATTCTGGATTCATTAATGTCCGAAGGAAATACTGCTGACACATACATTGTCAAAAAACTTGTAGAAGCGTAAGCAATTGTTAAATTGGTATAAAATTAACCTTTCTTTTGATTTTATTTAACACTACTATTGTTTATGTTTCTTTTAAGGCAGTTATGAGGTATCATGAATAAGGAGGGCCATGTGAAACAGATAAATCAGGGCCATTTAGATGGGACTTCTCACGTGTAATTCATCTCACTCTACATTCATATAACTTTTTTCGTAGTTGAATATATCTAATACACATTTCTCTTTTTCTAATTTAGTGCAAGCAACAAGAATCCTATTGGGAGTGTGGGTATTATGTTATGTACTTCATGTTCCATTTTGCCTAATATCAATAAGCAATTTTCCCGAAAAGGGTATGTATGTGTTAATAATGCTTTCATTGTGTCTATTGCACTCAACCTTGTGGTTATAACTTAACAATATGTATTTTATTTTGGATCTAGGTACCATGGAACGGCCAAACACCCCTTACAAAAAGGTTGTTGGATGATATAGCTAAGACATGGGCTACCCGCTTTTCGAGTGTTTATCTAAAACATCTGGTGAACTAAAATTGGTATGTTGTTCATTCATGAGTATTTTATATATATAGCACAATACACACCTTATAGATGTTAACTTTAAAACCTGGTTAGTTGATTTATTTTTCATTCATGATTATGATAAACTACATAAAGTACGCCATTTTATAGTTATATGTTTTGTTTTCCAGTCAAATTATACAATTTAACAACAACGACGCATTCATATGCAAACTACGGTGAGATTGAAGAGGGTTCTTGCAAAGTCATGTGGAGGTATGTTATGTGGATATGATAGTTGGATTATAACGAAAGTGTATAAGTAGATAGAGAGTGTTTTAACAATGAAATAAGTTTGTCCTTTTTGAGATGTGAAATTACTTAACAATTCTACATATATGTTTTGTTTATCTACATTTTCGTTCATTATTGTTGTATACCAAGTCTAATTATGGATGTTTTTTTAATTTTTATTTTCATATTACCCATAATCTGTGATTTTCTAGTATCGTATACGATTAGATGCTTCTGCTTCTTTGATAATAGAAAAACATACTAATATTACCCGGTTTCTTAAAAAACCGAGTTCCACTAGGCAAAATTGACAAAGATACTACCCGGTTTTTTAAAAGAACCCGTTTCCATATTTCATATCAACAAAGATACCACCCGGTTAATTAAAAAGAACCGGGTTATATTAAGAAACATGCATGTTAATTCCTACCTAGATACTACCCAGTGGAATAATAAAAATCAGGCTTTATTAGGCAAATACAACCCGGTTGTTCAACCGGGTATTATAATAGTGACATTACTACCGCCCCCTTATAGGACCCGGTTATATAGACTTGAGAACATGTGAGACCAAGTCATTTCCGTGAGACCCGTGAGACCACAAAAATAACACTAAACCTTCACAGCAAAAGACTGTGAAGGTATTATAAAGGTAAACCTTCACAGTGTTTTTATTGTGAAGGTTTGTTGTTTTTCGTTCCTTCACAATGAATCGCTGTGAAGTTTTAGTGTTATTTTATGGTCTCACCGGTCTCACGAAAATAGGTTGGTCTCACGTGAACCCAGCCCGGTTATATAACCCGGTAGTATATCATTTTCCAACCGGTTAGTATAACCATTTCTCTAGTAGTGACTCCAAATCAGCTAAACGAAAGAGGAATATATATTGGCCTCGTTTCATTGGCTATCTCTCTCTTAATTTCTACACTTGGTCTTTTCATTTTGTTCGAAGATATATAGAAAAACAATTTATCTTTTTTGTGGAAATGTTTACATCTTTCACCAACTTTCATGTAAGCAAAATAAACAAAAAAGTAAACTTTTATTTCACTTTACTTCGGTAAAAGAAAAAAATGATAAATATATGAAAACATACATACATTTACTCCTATATATATATCAAAAAAATTATATATATTTCATGCCCATTTTGCAAGGAGGGACATAAGACCAGCACCCAACAGTAGAGAAACATTTGAACATAATTGAAGCATCCTATTCTTTTGCATCCGCGGATTCATAAAGTCAGGTGAAAGAAGGTCAACAAGTGCCATGTAGATCAAGATTCCTGCCGATGCCGAGTTTAAGACACCCTCTACGATTAGAGCAGTAGGACTATTCTCTTTATACGCATTGGTTACTAATATCCCAATTACGATTCCCATTGGTGTTGTAAGGCTAAACATAGTTCCCATAAGTATAGCAGCAAATGACTTGAATTCCGCCTACATCAAAATTCAAAACTTTTACTTCAATTTGTCTTCTTTCAGTTTTTACAAAGAATTAATTCACAATAGAAAGGTAGTCAACCATCATGAGCACAAGCGTTAAGAATTTCTTTTTGAGGATTATGTTGAACAGATGTGTGCAAAAAGCCATTCAATCTAATTTAAACTAATTAATTCAATTAGAACCGACCGACCATAATCGGATATTCAATTGTAATTGGATCGGACGGATCCAAAATTTCAACATCCAAATTTGACCGGTCCGTTCTTGGATAGCAGTCTAGAATCCAACAAAATCGAATCAATCTAATCCAATGACCATCCAATTATCATCCAACTACCATTCAATTACCCATCCAACTATCATACATGATACAACTATCAACTACATGTATATTTTACGATATTGTTTTTTAATTGATATTTATACGTAGTGGCTTTTCATAATTAAATCAAGAAAATACATTAATAATGTTGAAAATTGTATCAAAATATTGGATGGATCGAATCGGATCTAATGGATAGCCGATAGTAATATCCAATGGTTAGAATCAATCCAATCCAATCATTCATTGGATCGGGTTGCATCGGAAGTCCAATGTTAATTGGATTGGATCGTATGACAAAATCCAACAACCATTGGATGATTGGATCATATCGTGTCCACCTAAACCCATTAAATTTCAACCGATTAACACCCCTATTGTTCATTGGTTAAAAGACATAATTGTAAATCATTTTTTATAAGCCATAAACTAACTAGTTAGTTTTTTACACATTAATTCAAGTACTATTTTAATAAATCTAATAAACTCTTTTTCCAACTTTTTTTAAATTATGCCCTGATATTTGTAATTAATTTTTCAATATTCTTTTTAGGTCAATTCAAATTGTTAAATGTTACTATTTTTAGCAGCTACTTTATTAGCAAACAACAAACTTAATTATTAGCTAACAATTAGTTTATATGTCAGTTAGTTTGCCAAACATAACTATTATCTCTTTAATATATATATATATATAGAGAGAGAGAGAGAGGAAGGATCATGCGAGAAGTTAAACATTTTATGAGAAGGCGAGAAGTGTTTAATCATATATATATATATATATATATATATATTTGAGGAATTATCCATACCTGAAAGATGCATCCTCCAAGACCTATTCCTTCAAAGAATTGGTGGAAGGTCAATGCGACAACGAGTGGTTTAATGGTTTTCGGACTTTCAGAAGCACCAACAGACAATCCTATTATCACTGAATGGACAATTATGCCCAACTCCAACACCTACATCAATGTCAAATATATTTCATACCAATGTAACCTTCATTGCAAACTTATATATGTAAGATGAAAATCATGTTATTAATGCGTACATGATCATGCATTATTTGATGTTGTTAATGCAAGATCGATCTAAATCTTAGAGAGAGAAAGTAGAAAGAGAAAGAGTGAAGCGCCAAAAGTGTTCTATTCAATTATTCAATGTAAAGTTCTTACACAAAACAAAGTAAAAGGGCCTTAAATACCCCTTGGCTAAACAAACAAGTTAGAGCAAACTAAGCACATTAGCAACAAGGCTATAAATACAATGATTACTATAAAATCTGACTTAACAGATGTTTTATATTTAAGTACTTCAGTAGAGATTTAAAATTTACAAATGGAGGACTCATGATCCAAGTGTGCATTACTAATTTGTCCATGTGCAAGTCTTAATTAAACGGATTACATGAGATCTCATGTAGAGATTACTATTCTCACTCTTTAAATATTGATAAAATGATGTAAATATACAATTCTAATATCGAAAACTTGGTTATCAATTTGATTTTTTTCTTAAGCCAAAATCAGGTATTAAAATGGTTGATATTTGCATACGACAAGTTAATTAAAAATCTTGAACTGTAAATCATTTCAATCATATCTATACTATATTATAAATTATTTATAAAAAAATTTAAAAAAAAATTCTAAATTTTAATGTACCGCTATTTAATACTAATTATTTAAAATCTCTTAAAAACAACAATTAAAACTTTATGTACTACATCTAATGTTATTTATTAACTTTCAATTTTTATCTCTAACCACTCTAACTCCCCTAAAATCACTTCCCACATTGACTCCTCTAAAATCACTCCATGTATAACTAAATACAAGATAAAAATCAAATTTTAAATCTAAAAGATTTAAATATAATTAAAAAAATCTAAATGAATATTTAATTTTTATTTTATAAAAAAAACATTATATTAGTAAAGCGAAAATAAATTATATTATTATTAAACTATCGAAAAAACTATTAAAAACAAGCTTTTATACATCAAATACTATTTATTGATACACATTATTTAAAATTCAAGAGTACAAGTCATGATTTATGAGTACAAAATTTTAAAGTTATATGTTTGAGTTTATAACTAACTGACAAACATAATCAAAACAGGATAAACAGCTCAATTCAAATACAAATAATTTAAAATATATTAGATAATAATTGAATTCTAACAAAATACTTAATTTTTTTATATAAAAAAATTATATTATTAAGTCTAAATTAAACAAATGTATAAAAAAAAACTATTATCACTCTCTCAAAATCATCCAAAATCGTACTATAAATCGATAAAAAAAACTAAAATTAAAAGAAAACATTAAAATCATGATGTATCTCGTTGCATTGCACGAATACGCTTTTAATATTATTATAACATAAATAAAATTACGTTTTAACCTTGGATTTTGTTTTGAAGTCATATTGTCAAGATAAGTTTGATTTTATTGAATAATTCAAACTAATAAAACAATAAATCGCAATCGTCGGTGGACAAATAATTGGTTTATTATTCGACTTATAAATAAGATATCAAATGGTTTTATATTAATAAGAGCATCCACAATGTGGTTTTTGAGAGATTTTTCAAAAAGCAAAAACCTCCTTTTGAGATTTTTGACGTAGTGGAGAGATTTTTCACTTGAGGTTTTTCGTCATAGGTCGTAACTGTGCGACCTACTTTTTTTTAGGTTTTTTGTATTTAATCAGTTTTAACTTTATAGAATTTTATGAAAGTTTCGTCTTTAATCAGTTTTATTTATTAATATATTTAAATTAATCATATTTAAATAAAATTATTAAATAAATAATATAAATAAATACATAATGAAAGTAATTATATTTTTATATATTTAAATTAATATATCAAATTTGATATATTTATACAATTCTAACATATTTTTTAATGACCCAATTTTATTTTCGGTTATAAATAATTTTAATTTTAACATTTTTTAATTTTTATTTTACTTAGTTTTATACAATTTTTATATATTTCTTGATAAACTAAGTTTTATTTTCTCAATATAATTATATATATTTCTTGATAAACTAATTTTTATTTTCTCGATATAAATAAATATGTATTTGTATGTACTTTAATGTATTTATTTTATAAATAAGATTATAAATGATATATACTTAAAGTGGTAGGACTCTGAAAATTCTGAAAAAACTTGGGTAAGGTTTTTCATATAGCGGAAGTATATAAAAGTTTTTAAGTTATTGAGGTAACAATAATGTGTAAGAAAAAAATTTATGAAAAGGCTCAAAAACTCACAAATTGTGTGGATGCTCGAATAGTTGGTTTTTAATTAGACTTAAATAATAATTTAAATCTTGCGGAAAATAGTTTATAAAAAATTGTTGTATTAACTTTTTTTATTCAACTAATATACGTGATTAATTCAAGTGCCTCATTCTTATAAACAGTTTAATTATGTGTAATCTTGTCGATTATTGGTTTATCAGTTATTTTGTCAAACGTGATTTTTTCATCAGCTAGCTTATCAGCTACCAGCTAGTTTATTAGTCACCAACTAGTTTATCAGTTAGTTTGTCAAACATAGCGTTAGTTGGTTTGAAAAAAAGAATTATTAAAAAGAGATATATAAAGATTCTTTCCTTCATGGATTAGTTTACCTTGGAAACTATTCGATACCGATCTACTTGCGACAAACTGGAAGAGCCACCATCAACTACTAGCGTCATTGATCCATGAGCATGCCCATGGCTTGCATGAGTATGAGCAGCCACTTGACCAACAACATGTTGCCGGTTGTTCTCCTCATCCCCATTACCTCCGGCGACCTTTTGCGTTGATTTGGACCGAGACCTCTGCTGATAAGCCGCAGATGAAGTCTCGAACAATAGTGTCAGAATGGTTGCCACCATCGCAACAAAACCGGTAAACGGAAAATCACCCCATGGATGTTCTTTCAAACATGGATTTGTTAAGCTCTCAAATGCATCTGGGAGTACATGAATAAAACCAGTAGCCAAGATGACACCCGCGGCGAAGGCTTTGATTACGAAGAACCCGTCTTTCTCGGGGCTTAGGGCCGGGAAGATTTTACCGATGAAGGGTATACAAACTCCGATGGCACCGAAGATGAGGATGGAAGCAAGTGCGATCAGTTTGTACCTTTGAGCTTCATTCTTTTTGCCTTCGTCTTCTTCTTGTTCACATGTGCATTCGCCTAAAACTTGGGTGGTGATTAGGCCTAAAAGCAAGAGGGCAACAAAAACCAGCCTTTGGAATTCCATTATGATTGTGTTTAATCGATGTACTTTTGAAGAATAGATTTCTTCTTTTCGTTAGTTTTTTGATAAAGGAAATAAAAAACTCTTTTCATAAAATTAACTAAATTCTGTTGCTTTTTATAGAGAATACTATATGATGATCTGGACTTACGCTAACATGGGTCTTGCTTTTGGATATACTATAGTATCTTTTTCAAATAAAAACATAAAATATATACACACGTTAACAACTGTGTTTTAATATCTTTATATAGTTTTCCCTAACACCTCCCCGACGGTATCGGCCATCCATGGGCAACCAACTAATCCGCCGCTTTCCCGGCCCAGCTTACGCTGAACCTAGAACCCAACCACAGTCTAAGACTGGGCTGAGGGCAGCCCGGTCAACGACTGGACCGGCCCAAGGACTGAGTACTCCTCATGCTCTCAAATTGACTCCCCTTGGATTCGAATTCAGGTAGACTGGGATACCATCCACAACCCCCCAAGATATTACCGCCCTTGAAAAAACCAACTGAGCTAGACATAATTTGTATCAATGCCCGAATATATTTCATATATTTCATCCAATAATGACTTTTACAATTATATATTATTTTCGTGTTCCTTCCCGTTTGAAAATCAACTTCAATATGCAAAAAAACGGTTTTCTTTTACATTTAAATAAAATAGATAAAATAATGTTGGAAGAATAGTCAAGATAGCATAATGACACAAAATGTCGACATATTTTCAATAAATAAATGAACTAACAAAGTCAACTAATATACATGTACACATTTGTTTATTTATTATTTTTGAGTAAATTGCAGATATCATCCTCATGGTTATATGAAATTTACGGATTAGGTCATCTGAATGAAATAATTACATGTATGGTCATCGTGGTTTCACTTTTGTTATGGATTGGGACCCTAACACTAACTTCTGTTAAAATGTGTCCTTTAAACCCACTCACACGATGAGCACGTGAGGGTATTCTTGTCTGCTCGTTTTTTTTTTAATTCATGTTCTTGTAATACAAATTTTTATGCTATGTGTACAACCCTTTAAAGCATGAAAAAAATAAACCTCCCGAAACAACCAACGATTAAGGCAAATAAAGAGAACACAAGAAATTGTTGGAATGGAAATGAAACTTGTATTGCTTGAGAGAACTATTACAAGAGAGCTTAGAAGAATATTTTGAGATGTGTTAAGTCAAATGAGGCCACCAACTATTTATACAACTCAAGGGAACAATCTAGAGAACAACTATCTAGATATGTACAAGGAGTATTCTAGAACTATCAAGTAAGACTATATGCAAGAGGCTTCTACATCCTTCCATGGAGAGTCTTCTAGAAAAGTTCCATAAGAGCCACAATCCTTCTTGAGTAGTGTAGAAGGTTCCGGAATCCGGTTAACCTTCGGGAAACTTGTCTCATGTTTGGCGGCTCGTCACATTCTCCCCCACCTAAGCTCGCGACGTCCTTGTCGTGCCATCCTCATGATACTTCTTGATCTTGTTTGCGAATTGCCACAATGCGTCTTAAGCCTCCCAACTTGCTTCACTATCGGGCAAGTTTTGCCACTTGATTAAGTATTTCGTGTAGCTCGGCACTCCTCGTTTCGATACCTTCCGATCTGAAAGAATCTCTTAAACCTCCCGATCAAAAGAAGTCACGACCGCAGTCGGTGCCCTTTTAGACACTCCTCGTTCCGGGTCTTCCATATCCTCGTGATAAGGCTTGAGAAAACTTACATGGAAAACCGGATGAATCTTCAATTTGGGCGGTAGTTGAAGCCTATATGATACCTTCCCAACACGTCCAATCACCGGGAAGGGGCCTTCAAACCTTCGTATCAATCCCTTATGCACCTTCCTTAATGATTTGAATTGTTGAGGTAGGAGTTTTATCATTACTTGGTCCCCTACCTTGAACTCGACGTGTCTCCTCTTCTTGTCCGCCCATTTCTTCTTCTTTGTCGCCTTGTCCAACGAAGCCCGAGCCATATTTGCTTGCTCGTGCCACTCTTTCATGGTCTTGTATGCAGTTGGACTATTTCCATCATAAGACGCGGCTAATGCATTCGGGGTCAACGGTTGCCACCCTGTAACCAACTCGAAGGTACTCTTCCCCGTAGCCTCGCTCCTTTGCATGTTGTATGAGAATTGTGCAACATTAAGGAGTTTCGCCCAATTATTTTGGTTGGCACTCACATAATGTCGAAGATAGAGCTTCACCAATGCATTTACCCTCTCCGTTTGCCCATCGGTTTGGGGATGGAAAATCGTGGATGTTAGCCCCAATTCTAGATTGTAAAAATATTGAAAATATCTAAGTCCTATTTTAGAGGACTTCCAGAGACAGACTTCAGAGGACGAACCTGCCTCTGAAATACATTCCAGAGATGGGGACTTTCAGCAGAAGACATCAGAGGCTCTAAAGACCTCCTCAGAGCTCTGAAGACATTCTCTCTGAAGATGGCGCTGATCATATTTCTACATGTATCAGAAGAACAGATGACACATCATTAGGGATAAGATTTACTTTCTATAGTAAGTCATTGTTCAAGCATGCTTCTAATTGTCAGAATAGCACATTGTTCACTTTATGGTCCTATAAATAGGACCATTACTCCATTGACAAAGGTGTGCTTTTCAAGACATCTTGTATCTGATAAATCGTTTGAATATATTTCAAAGAAGATCTTGTACTTTCTACATATTTGTTTTATGAACTGTGATATTTGAATCTGCTTGTGATATTAAACTATATTGTTGCAGCTGTTCTTATTCTTGTTATTTATATCATTATTGTAAGATTAAATTTGGGATCCAACAATTGGTATCAGAGCCTCCTTTGTTTTATAAACAAAGAAAGATCATATCTGCATACTCGGATAGATTTATATCTTACTGATTCAAGCTTTTAAAATTTGTGCATGTTCATATAAACCTTGGTTTATTAAAAAGAACTTCATATGCTCCAGATTTGAAAGTAAATCACAGTTACATTCTTTGATAAAAGATCTTCATAAAAAAAGCATTTGTTCTTCAAATCTTCATTTTTTTCTTCACAAAATGGCAAACTCAAGTATAAGTGCCATTTATACAGCTGGATCATTAACCAAACCTCCTACACTTTTAAGGGATGAATATCCTTAATGGAAGATAAGGATGATAAAATTCTTGGAAGGTATGGACAGGGATCTTTTAAGATCAGTGAACGATGGACCTCACCAACCAATGGTGTTGGTACCAAGAGTTCCAGCAACAACGGATACTGCTGAAATACCTGCATACTATGAAAAGAAAACTTCAAACTTCACTGAAGAAGAAACTAAAATGATGGAAAATGACTCAAAAGCTGTTAGATTACTCATAATGGTCATTCCTAATGATATCTTCCAAGAACTTGATTCTTGTGTAACTGCAAAAGAGATATGGGATCAGTTGTTAAATCAACTTGAAGGCGGCCTACAAACTCAGAAAAATAGAAGAAATCTTTGCATCAATGAGTATCATGATTTTCATGCACTACCTGAAGAAACCTTGCACCAAACATACTCAAGGTTCAACATTCTCATCAATAAATGCATCAATGAGTATATGAGAACAAAAGAAGAAAACAATGTTCTATTCCTCAAAAGCTTAAATGAAGAATGGTCACAACTGTCCATGTCAATACAGGCCAATCAAAATTTAGAATCATGGTCATTGACTGACATTTATGGCACTCTTGTAGCACAGGAAAAAAAGTTGTTAAACAAAAATCAAAACCTCTTTAGGTGGACCACTTGCACTCATTTCAAAACAAAAAGGTGTATCACAAGAAGGCAGAAGTACAGAAACAAATAACTGTTTGAAAAGGGAACCAAAAAGAAAATCTAAGAAAGTTTTGATGATTGAAGAAGTTGAACACTCAGATTCAGACTCAGATGATGACATCAATGCTTTTGCCAAATCTCTTGCATTAATCACTCATCAATTTAACAAGAATTTTGGTAAGAAAGTTTTTGAAGGAAGAAGAGATGATGAAGAAAGAAGAGGAAATCCAGAAAGAAGATTTCAGAAAGCAGATTATCAACAAGAACCCAGATCCACTCTGCATAGTGATCAAAAGGGCGTTCATTTCATCAATCGTGAAACTACTCAACAAACAAGAACTCATCAACCATTTCAACCAAGGTATCCTCAACCTCAGAGGTACTTCCAGCCACAACCACAAGCTCAGAAGATAGAACCAGTTGCTGCTCTTCCACCAAACCAAAATGATGGGAGATGTTTCAGATGTAGAAAGCCAGGCCATTTTTCTGCAAATTGCAGATGTCTGCTTATAAAAGATCAAGACTACTACAAGAACAAATACAGGTACAATGTCAAAGAAAGAGTACTTGTTGCAAAGATGGAAGATTGGTTGTCAGACTCTACAAGTGATGGAGAGGAAGAACCTACCAATCTCTGTGGTATGGCTTTTGCAGATGATCAGACTGATGGATCATCAGAGGACTGCTCTGAAAAGGTAAATTCTCCTTCCACCTCTGAAAGTGAACTTGAATTGGATGTTCTTAAGCTAACAGATGAGTTTCAGAGCTTAAAGCAAAAACTTTTTATAGAAAAGGAAAAGAGAAGGCAAATAACAAAAGATCTAAGTTTTTACAAAAGGGAAAAGGGTCTTCTTGAATCAGAAAAGAGAGAATTTTTTGTTGAAAAATCTGAACTTGAAAAAGCTCAAAAGCAAAAGGAAAAATCTTTTTCAGAAAAATTCAAAGAACTTGAGAAAGTTTTAAAAGTTAAAGAAGAAGAAGTAAAAAGATCTGAGTAAGAAAGGCTCAATTCTGTTGCCTTAACTAACTTTTTTCAAAAAGAAAGAGAAATCCTACATCAATCTCTGGAAAAGAAAGAACTTCAAATCAAAAGCTATCTAGATGCTCAATATGTACATATAAAGATAAATTCTCAAATGGATACTCAAGGACTGGGATTCAATGAATTGGATCCATTCACTGGATTGTAGAAAACTTCTCTTTCTTCCACTTTCTGTATGGGAAAGGTCCAGAGCTCTGACTGTCCATCTCTGAATAATTTCAAAAGAACAAAAACCTCAGAAGGGCCAAAAGCAAGTGCTCTGATTTTTAAAAATGTTGCATACTCTGAAGTAAAAAACTTTCCAGAACCTATCTTAAAGATAGAAAAAGAAACTTCAGAGGTACTTTTCACAAAACCTCAAAGCAATGATTCCAGAGAAATTTTCAAGTTTGATGCTTTTATCATATTAGAATCAGAGACATCTGAAACAAGTACCTCTGAAACAAGTACTTCTGAAGTTGAACCTTAGAGTTCACTTAATCCAGATGCTCCTATGTATTCACCAATCTCAGATGAATGCATTATAACTACATTTGAGGATGACATCAAAAGAATAAATAAAGAAAATGTCATAGCTGATTTGAAAAAGAAAGAAAGCATGAAAAGAATCATTAAAGTCTCTAGACCCAAGGAAATCAAGAAACCTACAGAGGTAGTTATCTCTGACAAGGCTAAAAGAGACTTTCTTGACTCTGATTCTGAATCTGATCCAGAGATAGTTGAACAGATATTCTATAGACCAGAGGAAGTAATTCATAAAAAGATCGAGACTGTTGGTTCTGGAATTATGAACATTCCTATTTCTGTTTTGAAAAATAAACCCAGAATACCAATATGTCCTGATTTTGCAGACATGTGTCTACAAGCAAAAACTTCTCTGGACCTTGAAAAAGAATTACAAGAAAAGGCAAAGAATAAAACTAACACTTCTCAACTCTACACTTATAAACCAATCAAGCTTACTCCTGAACAAAAAGGAAAATGGCAAGAAAATAACCATTCTGATCCTGTTTGTGCAGTGAGCAACAAAGAGAAGAAGATGTTTTTGAACTTGAAAAGAAGGCTGTCTTTCAAGCTAGAAGAAAGGAAGTAGTTAGGAATACTTGTAATATTCCTAGTACTAATTTGAAAAAGAATCAAAATGTATCAAATGAATTTAATGAAATAAAAAACTTTGCTTCTAATTCTTCTTGTTCTGAAAAATGCATTTGCATCCAACTCTTGATGAAACTGAAAAATCATTTCAGAGGTTCTCATTGTTTTCTGAATCAGCCTCTGAACAAAAATTCAGAGACAAAACCTCAGAAGAAAAAGAACAACTCAGCCAAAACATCAAAAGATGAAAAGGCAAATATTCAAGGAAATCCTTAGAAATCTAACAAGACAGGACCCATAATGAGATGGGTACCTAAGAAACTCTAATCTGTCTTGTAGAAACAGTCTATGCCAATCTCGTACTTAGATTCTGGATGTTCAAGGCATATGACTGGAGATAAGAAGTTACTATCCTCTTACAAAGCTAAATCAGGAGGAGCAGTAACTTTTAGAGACAATATGCAAGGTCAGATTAAGGGTTATGGTGAGTTATCAAGAGGTAATGTTTCCGTATCAAAGGTTGTTTATGTTGATGGGTTAAAACACAACTTAATCAGCATAAGTCAATTATGTGACCATAGTTTTGATGTGAAATTTCAAGAAAAACATTGTTCACTTCTTCACTCAAAAACAGGTCAAGAAATGCTCAGAGCAGACAGAAAGGGTAACCTATATAGAATGAATTTTTCCAAACACATAAAAACTGACTCAGAGAAACTTTGTCTAGTATCTCTGAACAGTGAAGATGTCTGGCTCTGGCATAAAAGGTTCTCTCATCTGAATTTTTCTTCACTTGATAAATTGGTCAAACTAAATCTGGTTAAGGGATTACCATCTTTGAAGTTTAACAAAGATCATCTTTATTCTGCTTGTGAAATGGGAAAAATGAAAAGATCTTCCTACAAGACCAAATCCTCTGCATATGTTTCATGTGGACCTCTTTGGTCCTATCTCTGTGTAGAGTCTATCAGGTAAAAACTATATTCTAGTTCTGATAGATGAATACTCTAGATATACATGGATAGAATTCATCAGAGCCAAGTCTGATGTACCTGATATTTTAATAAAGTTGTTAAAAAGATTGCAGGTTCTGTTCAACAACAAAGTTCAAAAGCTGATAAGTGATAATGGGACAGAGTTCAGAAATGCCAAAATCAACTCATATCTTTCAGAAGAAGGCATAACTCCCAACTTCTCTGCAGCAAGAACCCCTCAACAAAATGGTGTTGTTGAGAGGAAAAATAGAACACTTGTTGAAGCTACAAGAACAATGCTTGCAGGATCTGATCTTCCAACAAACTTTTGGGCAGAGGCAGTAGCAACAGCCTGTTTCACTCAAAACAGAGCTACAATTGTCAAAAGATTCAAGAAAACATCTTATGAACTAATTAACAATAGGAAACCTAATGTTAAATATTTTCATGTTTTTGGATGCAGATGTTATATTCTGAATGATAGAGAGTCTCTTGGAAAGTTTGACAAGAAAGCAGATGAAGGGAAATTCATTGGATATTCATTAGCCTCAAAAGCCTCCAGAGTGTTCAATCTGAGAACAAGAACAATCCAAGAGAGTATCAATGTGTCTTTTGATGATGACAGAAGTCTTGCCACCGAAGATATCAATTCAACTGCCAAAAATATCTCTGAATCATCAAAGATAAGAGAATCTGAACTAAACAAAATATTCGAAGATTTCTTTGATGATGAAAACTCAGAGTTTCTTTTCAGAGATATTCAAAAAGCAACTTCAGAGGAACCTCAAAATACAAGTACAACTCTCTCTGGTCCCTCTAAAGTTACAACTTCTACTTACTTGAATGCAGGTCCAAAAAATGAAACAAGACAAACTGAAGGACAATTCTCTTCAAAAGCAGAAGATGAACAAGTGGCATCTGAAGAAATTCCAAAGACATCTCTTGAAGAGATTTCAGAGCATGCTTCACCGTCTCTGGAACCCACTTCAGAGCCTCTGAACAGTACAACAGAGATGTCATCGACTGTCATCTCTGAAGCTCAAACTCCACCTCATATTCATGCTCCAATCACAAGATGGACAAAGGATCATCCCCATTATCAGATCATTGGATCACCTTCAGATAGATTCAAAACCAGATCTACCACAATCAATGAATGTTATTTTGTAAATTTTTTAAGCATCATTGAACCAAAGAAGGTAAATGAAGCTCTTGAAGATCCTTATTGGATCTCTGCCATGTGGGATGAACTTCAAGAGTTCGAAAGAAACAAAGTCTGGACCCTAGTTCCCCTTCCTAAAGGAAAATTTGCAATTGGAACTAAATGGGTCTTAAGAAATAAAAAGGATGAGGATGGCATAATAATTAGAAACAAAGCTAGGTTGGTTGCAAAGGGATATTGCCAAGAAGAGGGTATTGATTATGATGAAACCTTTGCACCTGTGGCTAGGCTAGAAGCAATAAGAATCTTCTTAGTCTATGTTGCACACAAAGGGTTCAAAGTATATCAAATGGATGTTAAATCTGCCTTTTTAAATGGAAAATTAAATGAAGAAGTTTATGTTCAGCAACCACCTAGATTTGAAAGTACAGAGTTTCCTAACCAAGTTTATTATCTTAATAAAGCTCTGTACGGACTTAAACAAGCTCCAAGAGCCTGGTATGCTACCCTGTCTACATTTCTGATTAATAATGGTTTTGAAAAAGGTACAATTGATACAACCCTGTTCATCAAGAGGTACAAAAATGAGATGCTTTTAGTACAGATATATGTTGATGACATTATCTTTGGCTCTACAAACCAAAAGTATTGTGACAGGTTTTCAGAGTTGATGAAGAGTGAATTTGAGATGAGTCTCATGGGAGAATTAACATTCTTTCTGGGCTTACAAGTAAAACAAACTTCAGAGGGTACTTTTATTAGTCAATCTAAGTATGTCTCTAACATTTTGAAAAAGTACAAACTCAATGATTCAACTTCTATGAAAACACCTATTGCCACAGGAGTCAAACTTGATTCTAATCCTTCAGGATCACTTCTATAGAAGTCAAGACTTACAGAGGCATGATAGGATCACTTCTATACTTAACTGCCAGTAGGCCTGATATAATGTTTGCAACATGTCTCTGTGCTAGATATCAAACAAATCCAAAAGAATCTCATTTATCTGCAGTAAAGAGAATTTTTGGATACCTCAGAGGCATACCTTCTTTGGGTCTCCGGTATCCTAAAATCTCTAGTTTTGATTTAACATCATACACTGATGCCGATCATGCAGGGTGCAAGCTAGACAGGAAGAGTATCTCTGGATGTTGTCAATTATTGGGTGATAAGCTGGTAAGTTGGTCATCCAAGAAGCAGAACTGTGTTTCAACTTCTACTGCAGAGGCAGAATATGTTGTTGTTGCTAGTTGTTGCTCTCAAGTCATATGGATGAAAACTCAACTCAGAGACTATGGCTTACATTATGACAAAATTCCAATTCTGTGTGATTCCAAAAGTGCCATAATCATTTCTACCAATCCAGTACAACATTCCAAAACAAAGCACATTGATGTACGGTACCATTTTCTGAAAGATCATGTTGAAAAGGGAACAATTAAGATGTATTTTGTACCAACTGAACTCCAACTTGCTGATATTTTCACAAAAGCTTTAGATGAACGAAGGTTCAATTTCTTAATTAGCAAGTTGGGAATGTTGAACATGTCTACCTAACACAAAGGAGAAAATCAGAGTCTCTGATCCACTCATCAGAGCCTCTGACATATGTAGCATGTTCAACTCCAGAGCCTCTGGACTTTTAACAAATGGTCAAAATCATTCTTTTGTATCTCTAAGCATTTTTCAAGGGGGAGAAGATAAAAAGAAAACATTTTTTTGTCAAGGGGGAGAAAAAGAACCTTTCATCTATCAAGGGGGAGCAAGAGAATTTTTAAGCTTAGTCTTTGATATTCATCTCAGAATCTCTGATCAAGTCTCTGATATTCATCTCAGAGTCTCTGATCTTATCTCTGATATCTATCTCAGAGTCTCTGATCTAGTCTCTGACATTCACCTCAGAGTCTCTGATCTTGTCTCTGATATTCATATAAGAGTCTCTGATCTTTTCTCATTTTTCTCATTTTGGGAATATTCAAGTAAAATGTTTATTTCTCAAACCGAATTTATTTTCATTGCCACATTTTTTTCTAAATAAAAAATATTTAGAAAAGAAGAATTTCTTTTGAGAAAATTAAATGCGTATATGTGCTACACCTTTTTGGATAACCATTCTTTTTCAAAAATCTTACTGACGGTTATCTGACATCAAGAGTCCCTTCCATATCCTACTATACGTGTCACCTATTTATTAGGGGAATAATGGAACGTCCTTCCGACATTGGAACACACAATCGTCGTTTCCATTACCTTTCTCTCTCTACCCTTGTCCATAAAAACTCATTCCTTCCTCCCTTTATTCTTTACGCGCTTAGAACTTCATCCCCAAATACTCTCTCTCTCTCTAAAACTCTCTTAAAGCAAGCAAACCTGCAACAATGATCGCTCAAGCTCAAAACTCAGGCGATTCAAGCAGAATAGTTCCACGTCTAAACATGGCCCAATTTGATGTACCAGTGAAAGGCAAAAACTACCATCTAGATGTCACCCCTACCAAATACGACGAACAGTTTCGTCCTGTACTGGAGTTTCTTAGAAAATGTGAACTGCGAGATGTTTTCACCGACTATGCTTCCAATGTTCCAGCCAGATTTGTCCAACAATGGTGGTATTCAAGTGAATACAATGACGAACAAGAAGGGTTGTTTGGGTACATTGACCTAGGAGAACAAGCCATAAACATCATAATCACTCCCAACACCCTAACTCGCAGATTCAACTTGCCCACCACTACAGATTTTCAAATTCAGAAATATGAGAAACCACCCACTCAGGATGTTCTCATTCAGTTTCTTCTGCACTTGGGCTACAACAAGGAGATCACACGTCTGAGTCAGTTCAAACGTCAATACCTGCCTCCCACATGGAATTTCATGTTCAGTGTGTTGAATCACACACTTACATGTAAAATTGGCAGCCAAGACCAGACACATCCAACTATTCTTGCAATCATTATGCTCTCTTCTTCAACCGGAGCATTAATATGGCGAATCTTCTATTCTGTGAGATGCTGACTGCAGAGGACAAAAAGAACAAGGATTTGGCTAAAGGCAAACAGCCAATTTCAGTACTGTTTCCTCGTTTCATTTCTGTTGTCATTCGCCATGCAATGGAAAGATTCTCTCTCACTGAAGAAGGCCCAAGAACACAGCTGTTCATAATGAACTCCTTCAAACCAACAGTGGTTCCTCCTTACCCAAATGAGAGAAGGTTTCCACAAACAATGCTTCAGTACATTCTTGCTGATTCTGACACCCGTCTCATACTTAGTCGTGTTGCTCAACCATCAGAACCGATGGTGAGATCCCAACACATTAAGGTTCTGAACCTGAGCTAGAATCAGAGAGTGACATCTCTGATACTGCTCAAAATATTCACAGAGGGCAACCAGAGGGTGTCTCTGTGCGAGTGAGTGAATGAGAACAAGAGAACCCTCCCTCTGAGGAAGAGCCTAACTCTGTCAGAGGAGAGGAAGGTGAGATAGAGCACATACCAGAGGGTGAGTTTCTGAACCTAGCATCCGAGAGAGGTGAGGTAGAAGAAGATGTCCTTGATGTCACAAATGAGCGATTCCAAAACCCCACTCCCCGTGCTAACATATCTACTGTCCAAGGTGGTCCAGCACCAGTGGACATTGAAATAGAGGTGCACACCTCGAGCTCTTCCCAAGCCAGCCGCTCAGAGGCATCTTCTTCTGCCTCTGAAGCACGCACCCAAGGGGAAACCTCTAATATGGCTAAGTCCTCCTAACAGGACTTAGACCAAAACAAAAGTACTCATTCACCCTAGAGTACGCCACCTCCTCACACACATGATGCCTTTGTTGCTCATAATATAGAAGACCGTCCCTTAGTTCATGAGAGACTTCAGATCTCTCGTAAGGATTTCCTGTCAGAGAAACAATGGCATAACCTTCTTAAACAAGGACTCCTTAGCCTGGACAGCAAGGTGTCCACGCACGTTAGGTTCTCGTCATCATCTACCTCTGACTCTGATGATGGCAGACCTACTAGAACCCTTTTAGAGAAATCCTTGAAAAAGGATTCTCAAGGATTAAGGGGAAGTCCTTCCGGAGTCAACATCAAACAAACTCTGAAAGAAGGCCCCTCTGAACTCGAGGGAAAATTAGAATCATGTGTTGATTCTAAGGTTACCCCTTCTGATTATGTCACCAAGGAAGAGTTTAGAGTCTTTGGTGATGAAGTCAGAGAATCTCTGAAAGAGATTAAAATTCATCTAGAGAAGACCTCAGAGGCCTCTGCCTCAAACTCTGAAGTTGCAAAGCTTACATCATAGGTCCTTGAGTTGAGCACCACAATCAATTCTTAGAGCTTACGACTGGAGGCTCTGGAAAAGCTGGTCATCGTCAATTCCTGTCCTGTTGAGAGAAATTCAGGAGTCGAAGGTAGAACTCCTCAAGGCCATCCCACCTCCCTCTGCTCCCACACCAACCTCTGAAGACTTTTCTCATTTTAAAGAGGAAGTCTTGACGTCATTAGCAGAGACTATCGCCAAACTCTCTACTTCACATAATGCTCCCACTACTACCATCTCATCAGAGCTCCTTACAAAATCCGACCTCCACAACTTCTCCAAATCCATCACCAGCAGCATGATGACTATTTCCAGCAAATTTGTCACCAAGGCCAGTCAGCAGAGCAAGACTTTTGAAGATCTTATGAAAAATGCCATTTCTTCAGAAGGAACACTAAAAAGGAAGGCACCAGAGGTGGTATGCTCTAAAGAGGCCAGGAAGAAGGAAAGATTTGAAGACTTTGATGACCAGGATGATCAGCCTCAGGGGTCATCAGCCCTTCAACAGGGGGAGAAGACTTCATCAACCAAACTAGCTGAAACTCAGAAAGAGTCAACTCCCTCTGGATCCAACAGCAGAGATCAAGGAAAAGAACCAGAGAGGCACTCCACATCTGCTGAAGAAAATCAGACGTTTCTTGCATCTCCAGTACCTATCATCCTCTTAGCACCATCAACTTCAGAGACCCCAACAATTCAAGTTATAAATGTTATTCCAGAGACAAATGGGGCTCTGTAGGAAGATGAAGACGAACAATTAATAGACTTCTCAACATCCGATGATGCATTCTCATCACCAGAAAGACTAAACATTGTGATGAGAGATGCCTTCGGATCAGAATCTGAAAAGGAAGAAAAATATGATTCTGAAGAAGAAGAAGAAGGAGTTGCTGAAGAACAAGTTGAAGTAATCGATGTTGAAGAATATGTTTTCAAAAATTCCCAACCACATCATGCTTCAACTGAAGCACAATTAAGAGAATCACCAGAGATTGATGGTATATCTCTGAACCCACTTCAGAAATTCAATCAAAGGCCAAGGAACCAGAGACAACACAATTGTCTACTGAAGAAACAACCATGGTTGTCTATGAACAGGCTCCTCTAGAGGATCTTGTTCAGAAGGAAAGCATTGGTTTACCAGCTAAGGTATTCACTCATCCTCCCACATTCCTTGCTTCCAAGCCCGAAGCTTCCATAGAAGATCACTTCAGATACATCTGTTGTGAGTTCAATCTGGGAGATACTCAAGTCATTCCTCTGAATCGAAGAATCAGAGAGAATATGCCTGACTATGAGCGACGATTCATCAGATATAAGACAACTCCAAGGGTGAAGGTCCTCTCTGATGATCCAATAATAAAAGTCAACAAAATCTCTAAAAGGAAGTTTGCCTATAACAAGATCATCTACAGGCACTATGAGGTCATTCGTTCTGATCAGAAGGTTTACGAGTTCAATGAAAATGATCTCGTAAATCTAAATCCATATGATCTACCTCACTTGTATGCATATTGGCTCTGCAAGATACGATCAAGGAAGGGAATTCAGAATGGGCATGTTTGAAGTCAGAAGAGCAATGGAAGCATATGTTAAACTCAGAGCAAGACTTGACTTTCAGATTGCTCTGAATCTGGGCGAAGAAAAACTGGGAATGACTGAACCTGTGGAGACGGTCGAGAATCTTGATAAGCAGAAGACATGATCAATTATTGCAGAGCCTCTAGGGTTTCGTCTACAGGGTGAATCAAATCAAGAAAATCTTTCTTGCTTCAGAAGTATCGAAGTACTCTGATGAAACCTTAAGAGGTGTGCAGAAGATGATTCATGTGAAGGAAAAACGGCACAGAGCAGATCTTCTGGCGAAACTAAACTTAGAGATTGGCTCAATGATTAACTTCAGAGAGCTTATTATGAAGTTTCATGGAATTTGTTCTAGTGATAGGTGCTAGTTTATTTCCTTATTTTTGAATGTTACTTTCTCTGTTATGAATTTCCAAATGTTTGTGAGCAGTAATATTTAAGAGGATGATTTTCTCCTCTATACTTTCTAGATTAAATTTTTTTTCTGTTTTCTGCTACTCTTGCATTTTCTATTTTCAATACTTAGGGGGAGATTGTTAGCCCCAATTCCATATAGACCTGGCAAAAACTGACACGACACGCTAACCTGACACGAACTCGACACGAAATAAACGGGTTTGGGTAATACATTTCAACCCGTTTAAGTAAACGGGTTGGCATGACACGACACGAAAATTAAACGGGTAAGGTCAGGGTCAAAAATTTCAACTCGAAAATGACCCGAATAACCCGTTTATATATATATATATATATATATTTAAAAAGTTTGCAAATAATTTTCCCTCTATATATATGTATATATATATAAGTTTTCCTTTTAATGCTTTGGATTTTTAGTGTTTTAGATTTGGTTATAATTTTGAACTATAAATTTTGGATTTATAATGCTTTTATTTGAATTTTGTATTTGTATTTTTTGTGAATTTTCGATTTTTAATTTTAACTTTATAATTGTTAAACGGGTTAAACGGGTTAGGCGGGTCGTGGCGGGTTAGACGGGTCGGGTTAGGGTTGAGATTTTCTGACCCGTTTATTAAACGGGTCGGGTTAGGGTTAGACACTTTCAACCCGTTTAACTTTGAACCCGACACTACACGACACGTTTGCCAGGTCTAATTCCATATTGTAAAAGTATTGAAAATATCTAAGTCCTATTTCAGAGGACTTCCAGAGACAGGCTTCAGAGGACGAACCTGCCTCTGAAGTACATTCCATAGATGGGGACTTTCAGCAGAAGACATCAGAGATGGCTTCATCAGAGGCTCTGAAGACCTCCTCAGAGCTCTGAAGACATTCTCTCTGAAGATGGCACTGATCATATTTCTACATGTATCAGAAGAACAGATGACACATCATTAGTGATAAGATTTACTTTCTAGAGTAGGTCACTGTTCAAGCATGCTTCTAATTGTCAGAATAGCACAATGTTCACTTTATGGTCCTATAAATAGGACCATCACTCCATTGATAAAGGTGTGTTTTTCAAGATATCTTGTATCTGATAAATCGTTTGAATATATTTCAAAGAAGATCTTGTACTTTCTACATATTTGTTTTATGAACTGTGATATTTGAATCTGCTTTTGATATTAAACTATATTGCTTCCGTTGTTCTTATTCTTGTTATTTATATCATTATTGTAAGATTAAATCTGGGATCCAACAGTGGAGAAGTTTAAATCCACCCCCATGATTTTGAATATCTCCGTCCAAAATCTTCCCGTGAACCGTGGGTCTCGATCGCTCACGATCGTATGTGGCACACCCCTAATACTTTACCACATTTTTAAAGAAAAGGTTTGTCGTCTCTTTCGCGGTACAATCGGGTGGTGTGGCTATAAAAGTTCCATACTTTGAGAATCGGTCCACCACCACGATTATGCTTCCGCAACCCTCCGACTTTGGCAAGCAAGTGATGAAGTCCATGGAAACGCTTTCCCATGGTCCTTTAGGTATCGGTAAGGGCTCCAACAATCCTCCCGGTTGTCGTTGCTCTATCTTGTCTTGTTGGCATACTAGACACGTTCGCTCTCTACATCGTCCCCCATCCTTGGCCAATAGAACGTACCTTCTACCAACGTTAGTGTCCTCTTGATCCCCGAATGATCGGCCCACTTTGAATCGTGACACTCCTTTAAGATAGTCCACCTAAGATCGCCCCACTTAGGCACGTACAACCGATCTCCTTTGGTGAATAAAAGATCTCCCTTGAGCCAAAACCTTCTTGTCTTCCCACCTCGAGCCAATGCCACAAGATTCTTGGCCATAGGATCATGCTCCAATCCTTCTTTGATCCGGTATTAAAGAAAGAACTTGGGTCGAGTGATAGCCACTAATTCCGCCTTGCGACTCAATGCATCTGCTACCACGTTAGCCTTCCCCGGCTTGTACTTCAAATGGTAGTCAAATTCAGCTAGGAAGTCTTGCCACCATGCTTGCTTAGGACTTAACTTCTTTTGGGTTTGGAAGTAGCTTGTCGCCATGTTATCCGTCTTGATCACGAACTTCGACCCCAAGAGATAGTGTGTCCATGTCCTCAAGCAATGTATGACTGCCGTCATTTCCTTCTCTTGCATCGTGTACCTCCTTTCCGTATCATTCAACTTTCGACTTTCCAATGCTATTGGATGTCCTTCTTGCATTAGAACCCCTCCAATGGAAAAATCTTAAGCATCTGTGTGTAACTCGAATGGCTTGGTCACGTCCGGTAATCTCAACACCGGTTCCTTGGTCACCGCATCCTTTAACTCGTCAAAGGCGCCTTAGCAACGTTCGTCCCACTCCCAAGCCTTCGTTTTCTTCAATAGGTCCGTCAAGGGTGCCACCTTGGCCGAATAACCCTTGATAAAGCGTCGATAATAGTTTACCAAGCCAAGAAAGGACCTCACCTCCGTAACCTTGGTTGGTGTCTCCCAATCTCGGATAGCCTTGACCTTTTCCCCGTCCATCATCAATCTACCATCCTTGATCTTATGCCTAAGGAACTCCACCTATTTTTGAGCAAAGGAACATTTCTCCAACTTCACGTAGAGATCATTGTCCCGTAATACTTTGAAGACCTGTTTCAAATGAGATACATGCTCCTCCAAGGTGTCACTATAGACGACTATGTCGTCTAAGTTGACCACCACAAATTTATCGAGAAATGGATGGAATAATTTGTTCATCAAAGTACAAAATGTAGTGGGAGTATTAGTCAAGACAAATGGCATGACTAAGAACTCGTAAGAGCCATACCTTGTGACGCACGTTGTCTTGGCTTCATCTCCCTCAGCTATCCACACTTGATAGTATCCCGATCTCAAGTCTAACTTGGTGAAGTATCCCGCCTTCCACAATTGGTCAAACAGATCCACAATAAGAAGAATTGGGTATTTGTTTTTTATTGTTACCTTGTTTAGTATCCGATAGTCTATGCACATCCGCAAGGACCCGTCTTTATTCCTTTGAAATAGCACTGATGCGCCATAGGGAGCTTTAGAGGGTCGTATGTACCCCGCATCAAGTAGCTCCATGAGTTTCCTCTCCAACTCTGGTGGCGGCATTCGATATGGGGCTTTAGAGGGTGGATTATATGCCGGCTCCAACTCTATTGCATAGTCTACCTCCGTCTTAGGTAGGAGCTTCTTCGGTAACTCCTTGGGCATCATGTCCTTGAACTCATCAATAACCTTCTCGATCTCTTCAGGTACCTTCTTCTTGCTTCTCCCACCATCATCCTCTTGCCTTGTAACCGCCAAATATCAAGGCTCGTTCTTGTTGTATCCCTTCTTTAATTGTATGGTCGATAGGGATTTGGCACTACTCTTAGGTCCACGTTCTGTATCCACCATACAAGTCTTTCCCCCATCTAGGATACATAAAAAATTAGCAAATGGCATAGCGAAAGCGCGTACCTTATCGAGAAAATCTAACCCGAGCACCACTTTGAAGTCGTGCATGGGTATCACCGAGAAATCGATCTCTCCTTCCCACTCTCCAATCTTGGTCCGCACATCTTTGGCTACACCATGGATTGGTTTGGCTGTAGAGTTCACCGCTTTGAAAGTACCACTCCTCTTCGTCCCCTTAATCCCTAGCTTGAGGCTTCATCAATGGAAACGAAATTGTGAGTAGCACTCGTATCGACAAGAGCACATACTCGATTTCCTTTGATGGTAGCTTCTATGAATTGCAACCCTTTGTTGGATACCTTAGTCACTTCTGTATTTCCTTTGATTGCATTCAAAATCCTCTACGACCCTATGCGTTCATCCCCATCTTGAGAGCAACCCTCATCCCGAGTTATAGCGTGGAGCTTTTCTTTGCTTGGGCAATCTCGAACTCTTTTCTCACAAAAACCACAAATTGGAACTCGATTTAAGCTTTAACGTGAAATTAAACACATACAACTCGATCTAGCATGTATTTCGATCACACTCTGATCGATTCTAACACCTAAAACACTCTTACACTCGATATCAATTTTTCTTGAAGAACACAGAGACGTTTTTCTGAAAAACTTGTTTGATCTTAATCAGGCTCTGATACCAATTGTCGGTCCAACAATACTTTATAACAAGTTCTTAGAAACAACACAATAAGATTACCAACCTGTTTGATATATAAAATAACGATTACAAGGTTGATCGATTAAGCTTTGCTTTGTATTCTCTATGTTTTCTCTCTTTTACACCTTGATGTGTGTGTTTGTATGTATGATAAGTGATCTGATCTTGAGAGACTAGAGATACATTTAATCTACCAAGTGTGTTGAACACACAATCTAAGTTAATATCTAGATATTTGATCTAGATATTAAATCTAATATAAACTAGAAACTAACTAATAATTAATAAAGCTAACTAATAACTTTATCTAACTATTACAATATTATAACTTAGATATTAAATCTAAGTAAACTAAAACAATTACATTGACATTTATTACAAATAGACATAGACTTTTATATCGAGAGTCGACGTTCCGGCTTTAGCTTCAGATTGCGATCTTCAGTTTGGATGATCTGGAATCCAATGAGACTGTGGTCTAACAATCTCCCCCTTTGGATCAAGATCATTTAATAAAAAGATTTATCCAATTCAGTCTTCTTGTTCAGCTCAGAAGATGCAATCTCTTTCTCTAAATTCAGCATGTCTTCAATCTAACAATCTTCCCTTCTGAAGAGTAGACGTGATTCTTGAAACATGTGATCTTTGCCATTTCTTGTGTAGTCATTCTCCCCCTTTTTGATGTTAAGTGCAACGACTTTATCAAAATTTGTGGTAAGAAATGTCAATCTTGCGGTTAGATCCCCTGATTCGTCAATTCATAAGAGATTCATCTAGATCTTTGCAAATCCAGACAAATGTGTCGTGTAACACCTGAAATCAACTAATGAATCAGTTAGAATGCCTGTCAGTAACACTAAGTCACTGTGTGTAACGAATACACTTTGGAAAGGAGCTGTTTGATGTTGACTCCCCCAGGGCTTCCATTTAATCATCGAAACACCACAAAGGTAATTTCTATAAACGTTATGACAAAGAAACTAAATCCTTGTGTGTTCGTGCTTGTGTTGAAAGAATTAAGCACGGATGATTGCTTATTGGCTCAAAATTGTGTAAACCACTGAGACAACAGTAAGTTAAACACAGACTCAATGTGCATGATTGAAGTGCGAAGGTGGGGCAGACCTCCTTCTTTTCAATATCTAGATTTTCCGAATGAAAATCAGATAGCATATGTGCTGCATCCCCTTTGAAAATGTGAAACACTTTCTTGTTGAGAAGAAAATGAGTAGATAGTGAGGTTTGATCAAGAGTTGGCATGGGCTAGTTGCCTGTTTCAATAATGTTCACCAAAGAATTGTGAATCACTAGAATGGTGGCTACCCGGCTCAGAAAAAGTTGGTGCAGAGTTTTGATATTCTTTTAACTCTGTTCTCACACGTTCTTTCTTTTAAACTTTTTGCTTTCTCTAATCACACTCATTCCTTTTCTATTTTCACACTCAATCACTAAGGATTAACTTCTTGGGTAGAAATCACTGGTTAAGGTGATTCCATAGAAGTTGTGTTATTTCCTAGCACAATGATTCCTTGTTTTCCTAGATGCACGTGATGCTCAGATTGGTTTAACTATTTCAGTTAAAGCACAATTTAGATCATGAAAACATTTAAAATACACTCCCAAAATATAAAATGTGATGAAATATCGGGAAGTGTTTTGAACATTAAAAACATTGTTTACCAATGATTGAAAGTTGTCCTTCTTTCAACCATATGTGAGATGAAGATATAGAATTATACCTTAACGTGCGATCTTACATCTCATGAAGCTAAGCTTTAAGTCATAGAAATATGAACTTGTAAGCTTCTCTCAAAAATTCTGCAAAAGTCTAATGTCAAGTCAAAGTAAAAATTTATTCACTTTTAATGAAAAGACAAAAAGCAGTAAAACTTTTTAAAGTATGAGTCCTGATTTGAAATAATCAGAAGTCATATCCGAACTACCTTTTTTTTTTATTTGAAGAGCTCCCCCTAAAATCTTGCATAACAAACAAAAAAAATTAGCATTAAAAGGTACATGCAACATTTTATGAGCTCCTCCTCGAAGTAATATTGACCAGATGTCAATTTCTTCTCATTCTCCCCCTTGGATCATGAACATTTTGATAGAATGACAGATATCAATCAGAGTTAAGAATGAAGAAATGATGAAAAAGTATACAATAGAAAACTTTGTTAGGTAATTACCGATTATATCTTAAGATTTAGCATACCTAGCTTAGAGACAAGAAAGTTGAACCTCTTTTCATCTAAGGGTTTGGTGAACAAATCGGCAAGTTGATAATCAGTCTTTACAAAGAAAATTTCAATTGTTCCTTTTTCAACATGATCTTTAATAAAGTGATACCTGACGTCTATGTGCTTTGTCTTTGTGTGCTGAACAGGATTCGCTGTGATTGCGATGGCGCTCTTGGAGTCACAGTAGATCGGGATCTTGTTGAAGTGGAAACCGTAGTCGCGTAATTGAGTTCTCATCCACAAGACTTGAGAACAGCAGCTACATATTCTGCTTCTGCCGTGGAAGTTGAAACGCAAAGTTGCTTCTTTGATCCCCAACTTACTAATTTGTCACCGAGGAACTGCACATGTCCTGACGTGCTCTTCCTGTCTAACATACAACCTGCATGATCTGTATCTGTGTACGCTGTTAGTTCAAAAGTACTATCTTTGGGATACCACAGACCGAGATCTGCGGTGCCCTTCAGATACCTGAATATACACTTGACAGCAGTCAAATGGATTTCTTTTGGATTAGCCTGATATCGTGCACAAAGACATGTTGAAAACATTATGTCTGGTCTACTACTAGTAAGATACATTAAAGAACCTATCATTCCTCTATAGGTCCTAATATCAACAGCCTTTCCCGAAGGATCGGTGCCAATCTTAGTTCCTGGTGCCATTGGGGTACCAATCGGTTTTGTATTTTCCATTTGGAATTTCCGAAGAATTTCCCTAATGTACTTAGATTGATTGATAAAGATACCCGTAGAAAATTGTTTTACTTGAAGCCCGAGAAAGAAGTTCATCTCTCCCATCAAGTTCATTTGAAATCTAGACACCATAAGGTTTGCAAAATTCTTACAGTACTTAGTATTAGTTGAACCAAAAATAATATCATCGACATAGATTTGTATTAAAACGATATCGGCTTTTTCTTTCTTTATGAACAAGGTGGTATCCACCGTACCTTTTGAAAACCCAGACTTGACTAGAAAAGTGGAAAGGACATCATACCAGGCTCGAGGTGCTTGTTTCAGACCGTAGAGTGCTTTGTCGAGAATGTAAACGTGATTCGGCTTCTCTTGGTTGACAAAACCTTCTGGCTGAGAGACGTAGACTTCCTCCTTCAGAATTCCATTGAGGAATGTTGTCTTCACGTCCATTTGAAAGACCGTGAAGTTCTTGTGGGCTGCGTAGGCTAAAAACATTATGATTGCCTCTAATCGCGCCACAGGAGCATATGTTTCGTCAAAGTCTATTCCTTCCTCTTGTCTGTATCCTTTGGCTACTAGTCTTGCCTTGTTTCGGATAACGGTACCATCTTCGTCTTTCTTTATCTTGAAAACCCATTTCGTACCTATTATGGTTTTACCTTGAGGTTTCGGTACGAGTCTCCAGACTTTAAGTGCATTGAACTGATTCAGCTCTTCTTGCATTGAGATCACCCATTCTGGATCTGCAAGTGCTTCCGATACGCGTGTTGGCTCGAACTTGCTTAGAAAGGAGTCATGCATGCACAGGTTCATTGATGCTGACCTAGTTTGCACCGGTTTTGATGGATCGCCAATTATCTGGCTTATCGGGTGCTCTTTGGTCCATTTTTGTTCATGAGGCAGTGGATTAGATGACTGTATGTCAGTTGTGTCATCTAAGAATCCACTTGTACCTTCTTCTGTTTGTTCTGGAGGAATGATGATTTCAGTTGAAGTAATTGGTGCAGAAGTCTCAGTAGGTACAGCTTGTTCCGGCTGTAGATTGATCTGAATTGAACATCCTACTGGTTCAGCTACTTCTGACTCTGCATGACTTGGCACTTCTTGAACTGTAGGAGTTGGTATTTGAATTGTGACGTCTTGATGAATCGGGGTACTTGATTCATTTGGAATGTCTGAACTGGTTGGATGAGTAGGCGTTGGCTCTTCTATCCTGTCAACCAAAACAGATTTCTTTATGTTAGTTCCAAGAAATTCGTCATAAAACAATTCAAATAATAAATCTAAATCAGATAAATGGTTAGTTGATGTTGAAGCTTCATCTTATTTGTTATGTTGAGACGCAGGTTCTGGACTGAGTTGCCCAGAAGCTAGTACTCCAGTTATAACGGGTTCTGAACGTTGTTGTTCGGAAGCCATTTCTTCATCAAAGGTGACGTAGATGCTTTCAATCACCGTCTTTGACTTCTTCAGATAAACTCGGAATGCAGTTGATGTCGAGGAATATCCAATGAAGATCCCTTCATCCGCCTTAGCGCTGAACTTGTTAAGATTCTCCCTATCGTTTAGTACGAAACACTTACATCCAAATATATGGAAGTATTTGATTGTCGGTGTTCGGTTGTTGATTAACGCATAAGGAGTCTTCTTGAACCTCCGATGTATCATGGAACGATTCTGTGTGTAGCACGCGGTCGAAACCGTTTCTGCCCACAAAAATAGAGGTAAGTTGGAATGACTTATCATAGTACGAGCAGCCTCGACTAGCGTTCGATTTCTTCTTTCAACTACTCCATTTTGTTGAGGCATTCGAGCAGTAGAGTATTGATGTGAAATCCCGACAGATTCGAGATATTCTTCAACTTTGTTGTTCTTGAACTCTGTACCGTTGTCTGTTCTTAGAATCTTGACCGGTTTCTGCAGATTCACCTGGGTCGTTTTCAGGAATGTAATGAGAACATCAGGTGTCTCATCTTTTGAACGTAGAAACTTGACCCATGTGTATCGTGAGTAATCGTCCACGATCACGAGTATGTACTTCTTTCCGCCTAAGCTTTGAGTGCGCATTGGACCGCATAGATCCATATGCAATAACTCTAAAGGAGCTTTTGTACTTGGTTCAGGCTTCGGTTTATGAGGTGCCCTCTTCATCTTGCCCTTCTCACAAGCTGCACAAAGATGTTCTCTTTCATATCTCAGCTCTGGAAGTCCTTTGACGAGCTTTCCACTGACCAGGTTGTTGATGTACCGAAAGTTGAGGTGAGAAAGACGTCGATGCCATAACCAACTTTGTTGCATCGAAGCTTTCGATAGTAGACAAACTTGTTTGTCAGTCTGGACATCTGATAAGTTTATTGTGTAGAGGTCTGATTCTCGTGTACCGACCAAGAGTTCTTCGCCTTCTTCATTGCGAACAGAACAACTCTTGGCTTTGAAGTTGACCTCTAAGTCTTTGTCACAGAACTGGCCTATACTGAACAAGTTGTGTCCTAAGCCTTCTACATAGCTCACCCTCTTGATAGTTACATTGCCGTGTTGTACATCACCATATCCCATGATTGGAGAAAACTGGTCGTTGCCAAATCTTACTGTTCCACAATATTTGTCTTTGTAATTGGACAGTATCTCTTTTTGACCTGTCATGTGTTTGGAACATCCGCTGTCCAAGAACCACGTATGACTAGTCTGCATAAGAGAAATTAGAAATTTAGATTTGTATATGACAACATTGGAATATACACTTTGGTCATCGAAGTGCGGGTCTTGAACTGATTTGTTCAAAAGCCTATTTTGATCTTCGATGTTCGGGTTTTGAACTGCATTATCCAAAAACCTATTTTTGACTTTGAAGAACGAGTCCTGATCTGTACATAATCAGAAGTCGCTTTCTCTCTAAGCTTTGTGTGCCTGCAACACAGATTTCACCTTAGGTACCCATTGGAATTTGGGTCCTACTGTGTTAGCACATGATTTTGGTATCCATTTCAAATTGGATCCTATTTTCTTTTGAAATGCATGAGAAGAATTGGTATGAGATGAATGCACATGGTAATTTCCAAACCAATCTTCAGAATCTTGACAAGATATAGATATATGTTTATCATAAAAAGAAGACTTTCCAGCAGATAAAGATAACTGAAATAATTGCTTCATTGTATATTGTTTACGAGAAACAGCAAGTTTTGGGTTCAAAACAGCAATATCAGCAATTACAACATCTTTAGTAAGCGAAGTCTTATTACAATTAACACTACTAGACGTTAAGACGGTCTTGTCAAGGTTCCGTTTGGGTTGCCACAGAGAATTTGCTTCTGGCCTTTGATTTCTCATATCTGAAACATGTAAAGCTGGTGAGTTAGACCTTGGAGCAACAAACGAATGCTTCTTCTTGGAATTACCAGTAGTGGTCGGTTTCTGTGAATGCTGAGATATTTTCTTACCTTTAGCACTCTTAGCGTTCACAGAGACTGATTTATCAACGAAAGCTTTTGTTGATTTTGCACTGTTCACAGGCTTACTGGTTTTTCTTAAAGTTTTCTTCACAAAAGATGAATGGTTGGGAAGTTGTGTATTAAAGTCAAAGAGATTGGAACCATCATCTGAACTACCGTCAAAGTTCAAAAAATCAAGACTTTTATTTGATGAACCAGACAAATCCTTAGAGTTTGAAGCTTTTGAAATAACAGAATTTGAAAACACGGTTGAAAAAACGTTTTGCTCAATATTTATCAAAAGTCTTGCATCTGATAAAGAATTCTCGAGTTCATAAATTTTACGTTCTAAAACGAGAGGAGGGACATATAGTTTACCTTTAATAGGCTTCGCCTCCATTTCCTTTTCAGTATAACTTAGAACGAAATCACTTGAAAGAGTTTCCTTCTTTTTGTATATTGGGTTTTCATCATAACTATTATTCAACTTCGCATAATAAAATGGAAGATGAACTTTAGCTGATTTCATCCGTTTTTCCGTTTCATTGGCTTCATCCTCTTTTGATAGCTTAGTCCAAAAAGTTTTAAACGCGGGGAGTCTGCGGGCTAATTGCATATTAAGATGATCATAAAGTCCTGGAACTTCAGACATCCCCTTTTTAAGACAGTGAGGATTCTTATAACCGATTCCCCATCTCTCTTTCTCCTCTTTGAGTTTGTTCAGAAAAATAGTTTGTTCAGTTTGACCCATTTTATACAACTTCTCTTCCAAACTTTTTAGCTTTCCTAACAAAGAAAAGTTCTCTTTTGTACAAGAAGCATGCAACTTTTTAAGCTCAAAAATATCTATTGCACCTTTTAGCAGTTGAGATTTAAGATCAGAATTCTCTTTTAGAATTATTGTCTTTTCCTTAGCATTGGTGTCATTTTCTTTATGTAAAACCTCAATTAATACTTTCTTCTCAGCAATTTCATTGCTAAGTTTCTGTATCAACTGGTTTTTGTCTGTTATGACACCATTATCTTGTTTAGGATTAGATTCTAACTCTCTTTGTTTCATACTCATGGCATGCATTTTATTCATGAATTCTAAATCAGAAAGATTACATACCTCCTCTTCTTCATTGTCGGAATCAGCTTCAGCATCTGATTCTATCTTGCCCATCAAGCACATGTTGACAGCTTCTTCTCTATCTTCATCATCTTCTTCTTCATCATCTGAGTGATCAAGCCAGTATTCGTCCTCAGCCATCAGTACCTTGCCTGCCTCTTGTTGTTTTGCAAGAAGCATCTTGTTCTTGTAATAGTCTGAATTTCTGACTTTAGATCTGCGGCAGTCTTTGGCATAGTGACCTGGTTTACCACAGTTGTAGCATGTAGGCGGTTCTGGATGACTTGATCCTTCAGCTTTGAATTTCCTTTCTTCCGGTCTCCTCTCCTCTATCCTCTTTCCTTCCGACTGAAACCTTCTCTCTTCTGGTTTCCTCTCCTCTGATCTTCTCCCATCAAATCTCTTCCCTTCGTATCTGCTACCTTCAATCCTTTCTTTATGAATGTAGTTGTTCGGACCAGATGAATATCTCTGATTATTTGATGTTGGCTTTGTGTAGAACCTTTTCTGAAAGGCACTAGTCAGCATCATCATTGGTTGCTTCAGCTGATCGTTTTCATCTGATTCTGAGTTTGCACAACCTTCATTTTCTTCATCTGATTCATATACAGTCGCCTTGTTCTTCTTCTTTCTGACTACAAGGGCGACTGTGTCTTCAAATACCTTTCCTCTCTGTCTCTTCTCATCCAGAATTTCATCCACCTCTTCTTCATTCTGACGGAGGGTTTCATACACCTCGTGAAGTGGAATCTCATTCAAGTCTTTAATTTGCTTCATCTGACGAGCAAATCTTTTCCATTCAGGTTGAAGAATACTAAGGAATTTGATATTCAGCTCATTTTGAGATTTGTGAACTTTGTTCTTGCTAAGTTCATTCAGCAATGTCACAAATCTGTCATAGGTTTCTTCTAAGGTTTCTCCCACCCTGCCTCTAAATTCTTCATAGTTATTTAGGCAGTTGGAGATCTTCAGCTGATTTCCAATTTTTGAACCCAGCATCATTTTCTCGAGCTGATCCCACATTTCTTTACCTGAATCCTTGTAACTGTCAATCTTGACGTATATTTCATTTGGGATCCCCTGTAAGATGTATGACTTTGATAATTTGTCGCCTTTGGCTCTTCTGAGGTTATCATCTTGTAGCTCATGATACTTCAGTTCAACCTGAGTAGGTACGTTATCAATTACACGAGTCGTCATTGGTGGTGTCATAATCCCTTCTTCAATAGATGTTCTGATATAATCACCCAGCTCGTGTCTATCAATGAAGTTTAGAAACCTATCCTTCCACTGTTCGTATTCTCCTTTAAAGAGAACTGGTGGCTTGGTGTCAGTTCCTATTGCAAGGGCTTCTCTGGATGTCATCCTGTTTGATATATAAAAGAAAAACTTGACAGATATGATCGTTAACTTAGGCAAAATTTGATCACACAAGAAATTTTGTCCCCCTAGGCAGACTTAGCACGGGGGTCCCGCTACCCGGTTAGCGGGTGGGGTCAAGGGGCAACGCCCTTGCGGGGGTATGGGGGCAGCGCCCCTAGAGAAAAAATTTATGACTAATAAAGACCCTATTACAGGTTCGAAAAGTTCTCAGAAAAATATTCTAAGTGAGGTTTGCGATTCTGAGCTATGCGGGTCTGAGGTATGCGGGTCTTTGAGGAATGCGGGTCCTTTGAGAACCGAAAAGTTCAGCTTTGCGGGTGCTTTGGGACCCGAGTTTTTGAGGATTGCGGGTCCTTTGAGAGCCGCAAAGTAAGGAATGCGGGTCAAGTGGGAACCGAGAAGTTGAGCTTTTCGGGTCACTTGGGAACCGAGAAGTTGAGCTTTTCGGGTCACTTGGGAACCGAGAAGTTGAGCTTTTCGGGTCACTTGGGAACCGAGAAGTTGAGCTTTTCGGGTTATTCAACCTCTGGAATGCGGGTGTTCGACCTGTTCTTCTGAAAATCGTATGAATCTTGTTCCTGAAACGATTTAGCAATAACAAACACTACCCTTATGTCTAGAAACACTTCTAGAACAGATTGTAGGCACTCGATCTCACTAAAACACTCTTTTTAGAAATTAAACTGATCGCACAGTGACTTACTCTTCTCAACTCTTTTCTCACAAAAACCACAAATTGGAACTCGATTTAAGCTTTAACGTGAAATTAAACACATACAACTCGATCTAGCATGTATTTCGATCACACTCTGATCGATTCTAACACCTAAAACACTCTTACACTTGAAATCAATTTTTCTTGAAGAACACAGAGACGTTTTTCTGAAAAACTTGTTTGATCTTAATCAGGCTCTGATACCAATTGTCGGTCCAACAATACTTTATAACAAGTTCTTAGAAACAACACAATAAGATTACCAACCTGTTTGATATATAAAATAACGATTACAAGGTTGATCGATTAAGCTTTGCTTTGTGTTCTCTATGTTTTCTCTCTTTTACACCTTGATGTGTGTGTTTGTATGTATGATAAGTGATCTGATCTTGAGAGACTAGAGATACACTTAATCTACCAAGTGTGTTGAACACACAATCTAAGTTAATATCTAGATATTTGATCTAGATATTAAATCTAATATAAACTAGAAACTAACTAATAATTAATAAAGCTAACTAATAACTTTATCTAACTATTACAATATTATAACTTAGATATTAAATCTAAGTAAACTAAAACAATTACATTGACATTTATTACAAATAGACATAGACTTTTATATCGAGAGTCGACGTTCCGGCTTTAGCTTCAGATTGCGATCTTCAGTTTGGATGATCTGGAATCCAATGAGACTGTGGTCTAACACTTGTGTCTCATGCCACGTTAAACATGTGGCACGCCATGGCCTAATGTACAATTTCGTAACGCATTATTTGATTTTTCTTTACGTTTTTAATGTCTTATTTGCAAGTTTTTTAATATATACCATAATTTAACTTGCTTATTACTATTGACTAATTGAGTAACACTACAAAACATATGTTTTTCTATATAATGATATATATGAATTAGAAAAATGACGCCATAAGTCATGCCTTGAAAACGCCATGGTCTCGCCGTGGCTCCTAAGGCTTGAGGCTTGGTCTCGTCACCACGCCACGCCTCACGCCATTTAGAACCTTGTTCATGAACATACCTCTTTAGTCATGAAGCTCACGTCGCAAGTCACCACCCAAGACGTTGAGGGGGCTCTTGAAATCATCTCGCATATCGGCAAAGTCGGAGTCCAACCCTTCCACATGTTGATTCGTCTCCTCCACGTGTGTCTTCAATTCGGCCACGGATGTCTCTACACCCGTCATTCTCTCTTCCAAGATAGAGAGCAAATCTTTGGACTTACCTCGGTTCTCATTAGCTCCTTCATTGAGAGACTCTTCTCGGCCACGATTCTCCTCAACAACGGATGCACCAACAACATTCTTGCTAGACCCTTTCGCCATGCCTTCAATTGACCCGCTCTGATACCAAATGTCAGAGACTTGTCTCTACAAGATCGCGTGTGGCCTTAGTTCTCGAACTAAGTCAACCAAACTCCCGAAACAACCAACGATTAAGGCAAGTAAAGAGAACACAAGAGATTGTTGGAATGAAAAGGAAACTTGTATTGCTTGAGAGAACTATTACAAGAGAGCTTAGAATAATATTTTGAGGTGTGTTAAGCCAAATGAGGCCACCACCTATTTATACTACTCAAGGGAACAATCTAGAGAACAACTATCTAGATATGTACAAGGAGTATTCTAGAACTATCAAGTAAGACTATATGCAAGAGGCTTCTACATCCTTCAATGGAGAGTCTTCTAGAAAAGTTCCATAAGAGCCAAAATCCTTTTTGAGTAGTGTAGAAGGTTCCAGAATCCGGTTAACCTTCGAGAAACTCGTCTCATGCTTGGCGGGTCGTCACAACATGATCATAACCAAATTGTCCCTAACCCTTCACCATCACCATCTCCGACCACTCCAGATCTCTGGCAACTACCCATCTCCGACCTCCTCCCCTTCGTTGTTCCTCGTCAATCCAAAATGAGACCCAAAAATCATAAAACCAAACCAATCTTTAAAAATTGTAAAACCAAAACGAAACCCAAAATAAAGAAACCAAACCAATCTCAATGTTCAATTAAACCAAACTTAGAATCGAAAATGAGATCCATGTAAGAAAAACCCCTAAAAACGAAACCCGAGGTGAGCGTCAGTATAGGGACGAGAAGGGGGCGTTTGGGTGCTGCGACGGTGGTGGTGTGGTGGTTTTTGTTGCTGCAGGAGAAAAAACGATGGTGGAAGTTCTAGAGACGAAGATCACGGGATTGCTTCTAGGTTTGGTTTTGGTGTTGTCTGACTGTAGTTTTGGTTCCCAAATAGAGATCGTTGACACAAGGCTGTGAACGGTAGAGTGTGGTGGTGAGTGCACGAAGATGAAGGAGGAGGGAGACGAGAAGAGAAAGGGCGTCGGAGAGGGAGGGACGCCGGTGAGGAGGAATCAAGGATGGGTGCTGATGAGAAAGATTGGGAGAGAGGTGTTACTAGTTTATGACACTGGGACAAAATAATAAATATCATATATATGTTATTGACAAAATAATAAATATATATAGAAATATAGAGATTATGTGTTTGTATCTATATATATAAAGAGAAAAAGTAAAAGGGCCAAAATACTTTTAATACAGAGATAATGTTAACGACATTAGGTCAAAGGACCCACCCAATCTATAACAAAATTGAATTCATGTTGACCATATATGTAAGTATTTTGTTTAAAGGGTTCAATCCAAATTTTCATATAACCACAGGGATGGAATTTCTAATTTACTCTTTATTTGAAGTATATAATCTTTAAATATGTTTAAAGACTCGTATACGCTCCTTTATTTTTGTAAGATTTGAATAATTGATTTATAAAGAGATTAAAATCTACCAATAACCCAGATAACATTAAACCATTGACCATTTGGTTTGTTTATTGATTTTTAATATTAGCAAGTTATAACTAATTTGTTACCAACGTTTTCGAGTCATTCTTATAAGGATTACAATTAAGATTACATTTTATTATTTACAAACAATTCATTTTGTATTGTTTTTTTTATAAATTAATAAGGTTCCCTTCTGTACAGAAAGATGCAAAAAACAATGTCGGAATTCAAATCCCTTTAGGGTGCGTTTGGTTTGCGGGATTGGAATGGAATGGATTGGATTTCGAGTAAGGAATTGGATTTGGATTTGGATTTGGAGAGATTTGAAATCCCGACCCATTGCAAAGGAATTTCAAATCCATCAAGTAGATGATTTTAAAGAGGTCAAAGGATTTTAAATCCGATCAACAAATTTCATTCCTACAAACCAAACACAGGATTGGAATGGATTTGAAATCCAAATCCCTCCAAATTCATTCCAATCCCGCAAACCAAACACGCCCTTACAGTTTATCAACCAAAAAGTATATCATAATTAATTCATAATCATACGTGATATAAGACTCGAACTCCTTGACTTCTCATTTAGCAAGACAATTCAAACAGTAAGATGATTTTTTGGATTATTGCTAACGAGCTCCGTTTTAATTGATTCAATTATTTTTATTCTAAACAAGTTAATTATGGATTATTGCAGGCTAACGAGCTTCGTTTGAGTTGATTCAATTATTTTTATTCCAAATAAGTCAATTAAACACGTTGTAACCTATCAATCCTTTCACGACTACAACTCACAATCGTTTTTAAATTTGTTGGAACCCTGGCTCAAAACTGTTTTTTATATATAGTTATGTGTCCGGTTAGCAATCATAATCAGATCAAATGTTACAATTTTTTTATTGTTAAAATATAAATACACACAATGTATGCTAATTTTTAGAAATATGTCGACATTTTAGGATGTTATGACAACACCATGTAGTTCGCGACTTTTTCAAAATTGGTGGCCATCTATATCATATGTTGACGTTTTGGGTAATAATGCTAAAACAAGCACATGTCTTTCAAACTTTATACTCATTTTAATTTATTAACTAATTATAGATTAATTAAGGGCAAATTACATGAAAAAGTAACCTACTTTGTTTTAATTCCTAATTTAGGTATTGTACTTTTAAAAGTTCTATTTTGGTACTTAAGAGGTAAAGTTTCAAACACTTTGGTATCTGGATGACCAGTTTAACCCTTAACTGGTTACCATGTTGATGTGGCATCCAAGTCAACGCTATTTGATTACGTGGTTGTGACATGGATCATTTTATTTTTTTTCTTATTATGCTTTTAAAAAATAAAAATTATATTATATTTATATATTATAAATTAAATTTAAAATTTATCCTAAATGCATTAGGTATCGTCATCTTCAACGTCATTGAATGCATTAGGTATCATCATCTTCAACATCATTCACCAGGACCAGGACCACCACCACCACCCATTAAACATTTAAAGCCAAAACCTTAATCAGATTTTACTCCAAATTTTTTTGAACATTCATACGAAAACATTCAACTTTAAATCTGATTCAAACTTAAAATCGAAAACCAGATCTTCGAAAACCTTTAGAAACTGAACTTGAATGGGAAACCAGATCGAAAACCTTTGAAATCGAACTTGAATCGCAAACCGTATCTGAAACCTTCAAAACCAAACTTCTAAAACTAAGCTTGAATCTGAAACCAAAAACCAGATCTGCTATAACCATTGCTAAACTCGGATTTAAAAACCGAAAAAATCAAAACCCATGTAGAAATATCTCTTTCTTTCTCTCTTGATGAACACCAACCCATTTGGAAAATGGATATCTCATTTTGCTGTTTCGGAGCATAAAATGATAAAATGAAATTGGAAATGAAAATACGATGGAACTGTTAATTTTGAAGTTGTGAGAGTGAAGGAGATCTAAGCTGACATCTTCTTGAAATTCGACCTATGGATATGGTTGCAAATACATTCAATTTTTTTCCAATTTTATTTATAATATATAAATATAATATAATATAATATTATTTTTATTTTTATTTTTTAAAAGCATAAAGAAAAAAATAAAATGGTCCATGTCACAACCACGTCATCAAATAGCGTTGAGTTGGATTCCACATCATTTGTCATGTCAACATGGTAACCGGTTAAAGGTTAAACCGGTCACCCAGGTACCAAAGTGCTTGAAACTTTACCTCTTAAGTACCAAAATATAAGTTTTAAAAGTAGGTTACCTAAATTAGGAATTAAAATAAAGTAGGTTACCTTTTAATACAAATTGCCCATTAATTAATTTAACCTAGGAAACGATTTGTGTAATATCTATCTTTTTTAACCAAAAAAGATTGATCTTTTGTGTTGGTTTAGTGGTTTCAACTATTGTACGTTGGTTTTAATTGTTATTTATTTTTTGTAATTAGGGGAAAAAATTAAAAAATGAACCCACAAATCCCAATTAAATGAAGCTTTATGGATGTCTTGTATCTATACTATATTATAAAGCACGGATAAAAAACTCTTAAATACAAATTATTAGGCATAAGGTACTATCATTTTATGCAAGATTTTAAAAATCGCTTAATTTACAAGTATCAAAGCACAAGATACATATTACTACTGTAGACTTCTAACACCCACCAATTTCGTATGTGCAGAGTCTTCCTTTTATGCATACATTTCCATGTATCACTATTAATTAATATATTATATTACTATAAATTTGTTTTAATTATATTATTAAATATGTAATTGGTTATTTTTTCTAGATTTCATTAAAATATATAAGATAATAATTGAATTCTAACAAAATACTTATTTTTTTTATATAAAAAATATTATATTATTAAGCCTAAATTAAAAATATTTATAAAAAAAAAAAAACATTATCATTTTCTCAAAACCATCCAAAATCGTACTGTAAATCGACAAAAAAAAACAAAAAAAATGAAACATTAAAATCGTGATGTATCTCGCAGCATTGCACGAGTACGCTTCTAGTATATAATAAAATATACAATGGTTATTTTGTATTTTCGTCGGTTCAAGTTGGTTTTTGTGGTTGTCGACCCTACGAGAGATGAGGACGAATTTAACTTTATGGTGAGACGTCCAATGTTTAATGTGACACGAATTTAACTTTGAATTTCAGCCCTGCAATCAGGACCATCCCTCGTGAGGATAAGACGGATGCTTGTTTAGAGCACAAAAATATACTATGGCACACCATGGCCCGCCAAGGCGCGTTATGGTGTTAAAAATTTCTGTACTTTCGATTCTTTAAATTTGTATACTTCGAAATTCCATTGGAATTTGACCACTAGTATCGATTATAATTTAGAAATTCTTTTGTTTATCGTTTTATATAAATTTAAATTGTTAATAACTTGATCATTATTGTTCAAGACACTGATATAAACACACACATACACACATATACATATTTGCCGCCTTAAGCCACACTTTGGAAAACGCATGGCCTCGCTATAACTCGTAAGGCTTGAGGCTTGACATCGTCGCCACACCACGCCTCACGCCATTTAGAACCTTGGTTTATATGACACCAAAAATGTCGAAGTGTCATAATAGATTATTTTATAGAACCAAACAATAATGTAACACCCTGATCCCATAACATCAGGTGTCAACACCAACTATCTTTTATTGTTACCATTACTTGTATCCAAGCTCGAATTTTTTTACATTACTTACTACTTCATACTTGCATTAGTTCGATATAATAACATCATAAACTTTACATATGCAAAAGCATTAGTTCGCTCCCTTCATGTCTTACTTTGATCTTATCTGAAATACATATATGGAATGCATAATCTTTAAGGTTAATGAGCAATTAAGGTTTCATAAAAGATCATCTTTTATAAAATATATCATTTTAGTACTTGAATGACAATTCAAAACACTTCTTATAATTATACATAATAACATTGATGCATATAAAAACATCATTTGGACATTATCTTTTAGTGCGAGACCTCATATGTGTAAGTATGCCAAACATTCTCAACATGATCCCTAGCTAGTGTTTCAGGAAGGATCCTCCCCCTGAGGTCTATTTGCAAGACGTCCTCTATCATTATACCCCGTCGGGTATATAATATGGCTATACTTTCACATACACAAAACTTTTCATGCGCCACATGTGAAATACGTGACTTTCTCATAAAATGCATTATAAACACATCCTTATCTCATGCAAGGTAAATTTGCCAAAACATCATTCAAAATATTTAACGTGAATAAAATCATTTATGTAACATGTGTGTATATATATATGTGTGTGTGTATCTCAGTAAATCTTATAACATACTCACCTTATTTGCTTAACTGCAATGCTTGATTTACCACCCTAAATTAGATGCAACTCTCTGATTTATCTTTGGCATTTTTCTGTGTGTTTTATAAAATAAAACCTATATGCCTATTTGTAGTAATATGGGAAGCATGAGGTGTGGCATAAGGAGGTGAGTCTTGGTGAACGTTGGCGTCGAGGATTTCATTTTGAAAATTCTTCTTTCATAAGTGAATATATAAACCAAATTTTATTGGAAATTTTGGAAACCAAATTTCAATTATTAATATTTTTAATCAATGGTTAAGATTCATTTGAATTATATATGGTAATAAATTAATTAATTTATTAATAAAAGATAATAATAATATGTCAAAAGGGTAAATGTGTCTTTTTCTTTTATGTTTCAAATTTGACAACAAAAATGAAATATGGTAATAAATTAATTAATTTATTAATAAAAGATAATAATTATATATGGTAATAAATTAATTTATTTATTAATAAAAGATAATAACAATATATCAACGCTACCTTTTTATTAAATGTTCATCAATATGCAGTATGTAAAAACCCAATTAAGTTTCATTACCATTATTGTTTCATTACCTTTCCATTATGTTTCACTATATCAAATATGTTTCACTATATCAAATCTGTTTCATCAGGTTTCACTATATTAATATTTTGTTTCACTATATCGGGTTTCACTATATTAATATTTTGTTTCATTATCTTTCCATTATTTTTCACTATATCAAATATGTTTAATCAGGTTTTACTATATTAACATTTTATGTTTCATCAGGTTTCACTATATTAATATTTTGTTTCACTATATCAAATTTATTATGTTTCACTATATTAATATTTTGTGCCTGGAGGTAATTTCATATGAATACTTGAAAAATTAAATATTTTAATTTTATATTAATATTTTAATCAATCAACGATTCATCAGAATCAAAAATAGAGGATCCGTATGATTAAAATTTGTTTTCCTAAATTAAATATCTCATTTTTACATTAATAAATGACTAACATTACCATATATAAAATAAATTAAAAATAAATAATTGTTAATATAATAATAATAACAATTACCATATATATTATGAAATTATGTAAAAGACTATAATAACCTTATCAAATAAAATTAAAAAAAAAGAAATTCAATGATTGGTTGATTTCGGTTTCCAAAGTTTTCAATGTAATACTGGTTTCCGATTGAACTCTCCCCTATATATATATATATATATATATATATAATATTTTATTTATTATATACACTATTATATTTATAGAGAATAACTTTGTATATGTAACTCCAAAATCCAAACATTAATAGGAACACATATTTGGGACCTACTCCATAATATCTATTCATAGACATGCTTTTTTTAAACACTTTTCAAGGTTGTATAATTTTTCATAGTTGTACTTTGATTTTTTTTTAATTTACAGTATATAGACTTTTCAATGTATTTATATATAAAATTTGGTATTCATTTTTTTTTTGAACAGTAAAGATTCCAATAAACCCACCAAAGAGGAAACCATCTTGTACATAAAAAACCTTATGACAACCAACCAAACAAACAGAACCAAGCTAAAACAGCAACTCTGTCGAAACCAAAAATTAAAAATAGTCGCATAGGACACAGCAGGTTTGTGAGATACAAACGCCACATCAAACGGCTCCTATCGAAATCCACTTCAACCCACTGGGAACCGACGATTGACCGGGGATTTATTAGTCCCGCCAATCTGCAGAAACCGCAACAGATTAGAGCTTCGGCCAAGTCACAGTCTGTTTTAAATGTCGATCCAATCTCGCACTGCAGACGCAAAGCTAAACCGGGGATGTTCGGTTCAGTCTTCAACCAACGGTTCTAGACAGCCCCGTGCCATTCCCCTGTGCAATTCCCCGTTCGAGTGACGCATCCCCAATCTCTGCAGCACTGCACCAAGGATAACGAGCTATGTTCCCGCCAACCCGGACAACAACTCCCTGTCAAAACCTCCTTCTGGACAGCCCCTACGCGACCCGTAACTATCATTGGGGTCGCTCACTATCTTGTGCGAGGTTCCGATAACCAAGATACCCAATCGCATGCTAAGTGGCAATCCCTTTTTGAAATCCAATCAAATATTTTTAGCTGGAATTCAAAGAAATGGTTCAGTATCTTCCCCTCTTTCTTTTTAAAAACCAAACTGTTTCGGTTGGCCCAAATTAAGTACACGATACACCAACTAACCGCTTCCCACCTTTGGTCGGTCAATGAGTCAATCGAGTCCACATTCACATTCCACCACCTCCCAACTTCTAGCCACAACTTTTTTACCTCTTCACAACTTATCAATGCGTGATCTATCGTCTCCACCCCAATCCCACATCTCGGACATAAAATAGAGTCTAACTCTATACCCAATTTCTCCAAGACCACCCTCGTTGGAATCCTCCCTAATCTCACTCTCCACATGAATATGGCGATTTTCTTTGGAACCGACTTAGACCACTTCGTCTCCTCTCCTACCATCTTGCCACTAGCCCTTCTATCTTCCAAGATTCGCCTTAATTTTCTTACCGTAAATCCTTCATTATTGTCCAGACTCCACCGCGCCCGGTCCTTTCCTACCCTTTTTGGTGCCACATTCCGTATTAAATTCCTTAAAGTATCCCATTCTCCTAACTCCCTCCCTCCCTCTCGGCTCCCGTCTCCATCCCCATTTCCAACCCCATACTTCATCTTTCCATTCCCCTCTCCCTAACACCGATACCTCTTTGGACGTTTCAAGTTGGTAAAGTCGTAGGAAGGTCTCCTTAAGCGTTAAATTTGAAATCTATCTATCCTCCCAAAAGCGCGTCTCCGACCCCTCCCCTAATTCTTTTCCAAAGGAGTCCGAGAATGAGATACCTTCTTTGTCCAACTCCCTCCCCACCTCCAAAATTCTACTCCATGACGAGCCCCTCCCCCCAATCTTCTATGTGGTTCCCCTAGAAGATCTCTATCCCACCCGTAGAGGCTCCTAATCACTTCTACCCAAAATGAGTCTCTCTCCTCATGAAACCTCCACCACCACTTCCCAAGAAGACCCCAATTTACATCCCTCAACGACCCAATGTTAAGCCCACCTCTTTTAAAGCTCCCCAACACCCTATCCCATTTAACCCAAGCCATCACCCTTTTTTTTATGATGTCTGCACTTTCCACCCCCCTCCTCCCCAAAAGAAGTTACTCCTCACACTCTCAAGTGTTTTTAACACTCCTCTATAATCCAAACAAGATACATTTCTATCAGCCTGCTGAAATGCCCCTTAAATAAAGACTTTATTCTTTTTTTTAAATCTGAAAGTGTCATTATGTTCAACGTAAATCATTGCGTCCAAATATATATGTACTATATAACCTATAAATACATATGAACACTTCAAATTAATAAAAAAACGATATATTTAATATCGATTTAGTCCTATAAACAAAACTTTGTCGGTTTTCGAATATAAAAGTTTCATTATGATCGTCATAAATCGCTGGCCTAAAAGAAATATTAGTCTAATTTCATAAAAAATCCATGCGGCTAGCAAGTTTGAATAAAATGACACTAAAATATTAATTATATTTATACGATCAACATATCATGCATAAATAAATACACAATATATATATATATATATATATATATATATATATATATATATATATATATATGACGGTAATCAAATGAGAACCACAAAAATGTTGAGAACCTTAAGAACCAATCTCAACCATCTAATTTTCCAATTTAACAACCTTAATTAATGTTCTATTTATAATTAAGGAAGACGTGCTGGTAAAATTTTCTTTTCTTGATTATTTTCCACGTCCCTTTCTTTTATAGATACCAAAATTTAGAATCAATTATTATTTTATTTTTATTCAATCTTATGTGATGTAATTTATATGTAATAATAAGTTATTTTAGTTTTCATTAACTGATAATAATCTTTTATCTTTAATTAGTTGGTTGTATAATTAATTTAATTTTTACTCGCTTACTTTCTCTCTCTCTCTCTCACACACACACACATACACACACACACACATATATATATATATATATATATTATATAATGGTAACATATAAAAAAACCTACATCTTTATAAAATATATTTGACTATTTTAAATAATAAAAACATCACATGGAAAAATAAAATATAGTAAATATAAAGATATTGTAATTAAAACATCACTTGGAATTATGAAAACGCCAAAGTTTTATTTCATACAATAAATAATACAATGTTGCTAAAGTTAAACAAATTTAGTGTTGTTTGAGATTGTGAAAACAAAACATCGTTGATGTAACATGTGATGTGAAAGTGAAACACTGAAGTATTCTTTCATATTGTGAAACAATATAATGTCACTAAAGTGAAACAACATTTCCACAAGATGAAACAATGTAGTGTTGTTTCACAATTTTGAAAACAAAAGTTCGTAAAATATGATGTGAAACACTAAAGTATTGTTTCATATTGTGAAACAACATAATGTTGTTAATGTAAAACAATGTAGTGTTGTTTCACATGGTGAAACAATAGTGCCCTTTCATATGGTGAAACAATGTACTACTATTTCATAATGTGAAAAGAAAACATAATGACGTGAGATATGATATGGAATACTAAAATATTGTTTCATAAGGTGAAACAATATACGAGTTAAATTAGTTTTATTGTTTCATGTAAAATTGCAATATTAAAGAATATGTAAAATAAATATAATGATACTCGTGTCAAATTAAAGAAAATAAAATGTTTGCTTTTTATATAAATTTTTTGATTTAAAATTAATGTAATTGTAATTAATATAATTTTGATTTAGAAAGGAGGTGGTGTTTAATTTAAATTATAAAATTTAAATAAGAGATTGAAAGTGAAGAGATTTACTTTTATACTCTTTTAAGGGTTATGTTTGTATGTAAATGACACCATATATGTAAAATGTTACCTCACAATTCTCACCATTGATTAATCTTAATTGTGGTTGAGATTAGTTCTTATAGTTATTGACTTTTTTGTGGTTCTTACTAGATTTAATCTCTATATATATTGGGCCCCATTGCCCTATAGATGATCTGGCATTTATTATAATTGTTATTATGAAAAAGAAGGTAGTAATAGATAGAAGAACGAGGAGAGGGAATGTAACTTGTAAAAAGTTATGTTTAAATATAGATATAAAGAGATGTAGTAACAAACAACACCTTTAAAAAAACATCCAAGACATTAGATTCGTGTATTTGATATTTATCATCATTAATTACTAATCATAATTAATCATGGGAGTGTACCTTAGCTAGCTAATTAATGATGTTGATAGTCTCTTCCACCCTTATCCTCTTGGCTTGATTGTTGGGGACTGACGATAGCGATAGCTCCACTAGGAGTGGCAACGGGGCGGATTTTCCGTCCCCCGTCCCCGAAACCGAAATGCATTTCCGTCCCGTTTCCCGTTGGGTTTTTATTCGGGGCACCCCGTCGGGGATTTTTTATGCCCCGTCTCCGAACCCGACCCGATAGGGAATCCCCGATCCCCGAACGCGACCCGATAATTTAATATTTTATTTATATAATTATATATATTTTTTATATAATATATATATATAATTTTATTATAATATATATATATATAATTTTATTTTTAATAATATATATATATATCGGGGCGGAGATACCTTGCCCTGAACCCGATAAAATCCCCAAAAATTTCTCCATTACTCGACCCGACCCGAAATTGTCTAACTCAACCTGACCCGAACTTAGTTGGGTTTCCTCGTCGGGTTCGAAGTTTTCTGCCATCCCTAAGCTCCACCCTTTCACCAATTGCTTCAAAATAGAGTATAATATATATTCTAAAAAGTTAAATTACAAAAACATCAAAAATAATCCACATAAAAATTCAAATTAGTATCGTTTGCACACACACAAAACAAAAATAATCTTTGCCAAAAAAGTGTCAATGACTATTACTTTTAATTTTTTGCATATATATATATATATATATAGAGAGAGGTGGTTTCAATTGGAAACCATATTAGATTGAAAACTTTGGAAACCGTCAATTTCATTGGTTAAATTAATAAAATTGGTTCATAAAGTTGTTTAATATGATCAAGTTGTTTCATATAATTCTTTTGTTAATGAAATTGTTTCATATATTTGTGTTTTTTATGTAGTTTCATCAATTTTTCTCATTCTAATGAAATTGTTTCATGTATTTTCGCAATCTGATGAAACTTTTTCATTTTTACATAAAAAACACAAATATATGCAACAATTTCATCAATAAAACAATTATATGAAACAATTTCATCAAATTAAACAATTTCATGAAACAATTTCATTAACTTAACCAATGAAATCGAGGGTTTCCACGGTTTTTAAAATTAGAGTGATTTCCATTTGATCGCTCCCCTATAATATATATATATATATATATATATATATATATATATATATATATATATAGGGTTTGTTTAATTTGCAACCCTTAAAAATGTTGCAAACCTTGCAACTCACATCTTAACCGTCGGATTCATGATCGGCGGTTATAAAATATATGGGGCCAATATTTTTAATTAAAAAAAGAGAAAAATAAAAATAAAATAACCGTCGATCATGAATCCAACGGTTAAGATGTGGGTTGCAACATTTTTAAGGGTTGCAAAATATCCTTCCACTATATATATATATATATATTTTTTCCTTACATATAATCACTGTTCTAAAAAACTCGTTGCACAGTCGTCATGGCACAAGACTTGTGTCTCATGCCACGTTAAACCCGTGACATGTCATGGTCTAATGCGTAGTTTTCGTAATATGATGTTTGATTTTTCTTTATGTTTTTAATGTATTGTTTGTTAATTTTTAATATATAACCTAATTTAATTTGTTTATTACTATTGATTCATTGAGTTACATTACAAAACATATATTTTATATATAATATTATATATAAATTAGAATTTTGACCTCATAAAAAACCTATGGCTCATAAAGGCTTGAAGTCGGATTCATCGTCATGCCTGACGTCAGTTAAAACATTGCATATAACAGTGACAAATTGAAAGGAGAAGGAATATTTCTAGGTAGGTGGGAAAGTGACTGGACGACGTCAAATTAACCAATTATAAATACTAACATTTACCAGTACTAGTACTGTTCATGAACCAGTACTAGTACTGTTCATGAACAGTGCTCATGAACAGTAACTTACAGATTTGGTCTTTGAGGTTTTATCTTCCTGTTAGATTTAGTCCTATGTTTGTAGAGTTACAGATTTGGTCCCTATAGTTTTATTTTCCTCTTGGATTTAGTCCCCATAATTTGTTGATTCCAAAATAGACTTTCGATTTTGCATTTGCGTAACGTTTTGGTCCTCGAAACTAAAAGTTGTTAGCTCCTAACCGTTAAGTAAATGACATTTCAATCATTTATAACTTTTTCATTTTCTAATTTAAATAAATAAAAGTTATATTATAAAAATTATTTTTATTATATAAGCATAAAATAAAGATCCCTTAACATGCATCGCATCTCAATGACTGTGTCTTTTGATCGTTGAATATCTCTTCTTTCAGAGATAAAGAGGTTCAGCAATCGCTGAAGCTTTTCATCATGTTCCTTCGCGTATATGTAGAGTTGTCTTTGCTTCACTGATATCCGCATCAGGTCACTAGTAGACTTCTCTTTGTTCAGCAGCTTCGTCTTCGATTCAGCTATGAACATATGTTGACGCGAGACTTGTCTTCAGGGATTACGTTACTGTTTACATCAGAAACTCAGTGATAACTGACCAGACTCAGTCTAATCACTGATAGTGAAACACTAATACATAGAAATGTTTATAAGAAAGACTATCAACGATAACTGAACAGACTCAGTCTGATCGCTGATGGTGAAACACTAATACATATTAAAACGTAATTTTCACAAAGTATAGAAGAGGGTCGTTATCAAATTACTGAGAGAGTTTGGATCAACATATAGATATCAACATTATTATCAATTTAACATTTTAAAAGTTCTCGTTTTTGGTATAATTTGTTTAATTCAACTTTTTAATATATTATAATTTAGTTTATATTTAATAATGATGTAATTTATTTTAGGTTTAATAATGTAATGTTTTTTCGTAAAGATAATAATTAAGTATTTTGTCATAACTTATCTTAATTATATTTTCAATATTCTTTATAATTAAAATGAGATGTTTATCCTGTTTTTTATTATGTTTATCCAATTATCAACTAGTTATATGAATTTAAACATACAACTTTAAAAAGTTGTACTCGTTCACCATTACTTGTAATCTTGAATTTTAAATAATATGCATCAATAAACAATATGTATAAAAATTGTTTTTAAGACTATCTCAAATCTTTATAATATAGTATAAATAAGTTATTAATCATTTTATTATTATTAATATATATATATATATATATATTGTAAGAATATAACTATATTATTAGTACATAGGGGTGTTTGGGATTGCTTAATTAAAGTGTTCATTGACTTATTTCGATGTGGTACCGGTAATAAGCAGTTTTTAGTGTGGATGTGAAAAAAAAATGCTTATACATGTTTGGCATCGGTGATAAGGAGTTTTTTATAAGTCATTACATTATAACTTATTAACTTATTTAAAACAACTTATTAGTTTTTTGTTTATTTTACATATATAAGCAATCACAAACACCCTCTAAAAACAATTTATTAGCTTATTACGTTTTGGTACTACCATACGTTAATCCAAACATTTTTTATAGAATTCCTGTTTAACACGACATAAGTTGATAAACACTTTTACAAAAAAAAAACATAAGTTGTTTTAAATAAGCAATCCCAAACACCCCGTAGACTTATTCAGTTTGATAATACTTTTTGTATGTCCATGATTTAATAATATGCAATACTTTATCATCATCGATAATGGAAAATAAATATTATTTTTTAAAATTAAAAATATAAAATTTATGTTTTAATAAAACATAAATAATAGTGAAACTTCCTAATTTGAAAACCCGATAATTTGAAAGGAGAAGGAATATTTCTAGGTAGGTGGGAAAGTGACTGGACGACTTCAAATTAACCAATTATAAATACTAACATGAACCAGTACTAGTACTGTTCATGAACAGTGCTCATGAACAGTAACTTACAGATTTGGTCTTTGAGGTTTTATCTCCCTGTTAGATTTAATCCTATGTTTGTAGAGTTACAGATTTGGTCCCTATAGTTTTATTTTCCTCTTGGATTTAGTCCCCATAATTTGTTGATTCCAAAATAAACTTTCGATTTTGCATTTGCGTAACGTTTTGGTCCTCGAAACTAAAAGTTGTTAGCTCATAACCGTTAAGTAAATGACATTTCGATCATTTATAACTTTTTCATTTTCTAATTTAAATAAATAAAAGTTATATTATAAAAATTATTTTTATTATATAAGCATAAAATAAAGATCCCTTAACATGCATCGCATCTCAATGACTGTGTCTTCTCCAACCCAAAACCTTCCGCCTTCCCCATCAATCCAAGCACATAGTCGTAGGTGATTCACGCACCAATTTTTTATTTATTAATAAAGTAATTTATCATAATTTATTTTATGTTTAATAATGATGTAAAATTTGTTTAATTCATATTTTTATTATAATTTAATTTAGGTTTAATAACAATGTAATTTTTTTTAGGTTTAATGATGTAATGTACCAATTGCCAATTTATTTTCACTTCCTATCATACACACACATAATCCTCATAGGGCATTTTGTAAATTATAGTCATGCTGCTAACAGACACAAAATGTTTTGTTCTCATAATTGGTCATGCTCAAATTTATGGTCTTAATATTTTTTTCCATCCGCAGCAACGCGCGGGCATTAATCCCACATTTGGAGGCAATAATAGAAGAAATGGGGCAGTAACGACTTTTAAATCTTCACACTTAAGTCTTTGTTTGACAAACTAGTTTATAAGCTAGCTTGTAGCTGATAAGATAGCTTTTCAAAACGCTACTTTGAGTAGCGTTTCAATAAGCTAGCTTATGATCATCCAAACATGTACGCTAGCTGATAAACTAGCTTATAAACTAGTTTTTTTTTACCAAACATAGCCTAAATATATGACAGAACAAACCACCAAATTACGGTAAAGAAAAAACCTCTTTGTGAAGGATTTTTTCTTGCATCTGTGAGGCTAATTCACTTCCTAAAAAGTAATTCATAGTTAAATGACCTTTTTGACACTTTTTCTATACTTAAACAAGGGAGAGGCTAATTGCACCCATAACTTTGCTAAGTACACCATCATAACTAATTTTCTCCTCACACACATCAACATCTGCTTTTTACATTCCCAATATATAAATTACATTCCCAACACATAAATTGACTTGATTTTGACATAATTTTAGTGAAAATAACACTCCCCTTAAAAAACTTCATATATCCCTTCTAACTAATCTTAAATTCCTCGTGATAGCTAGTATATCTACAAATCTCATTGGTGCATCCTAAAAATAGTGTGAAATAAATCAACATACCCATTATCTTCATTTTTAAAATCTCAAAACTATTGTTTTTTAGTTCAAAATTTTTAATGTCTGTTTCGTGTTAAAGTCTTACATAAACTAATGTTCAGTAAATTCTGAACGAATTTTCATAAAATATTATTTTGTGACAAATATGATAGAAGAAAAGAAAATTAACACACATATCTAACTATCATTTTGTTTTTATCCACCAAAAGCATTACGATATAAGATCATGTTTTCACAATCATCAGAGCTCTAGACTCTGTATATACATGTAACAATGTATACACCATTTTTATTGTACACAACTAATTAACGATTAAAAATACAAAATGATAATCTATACCATGGACTATTGAGGACGTTGTGGTAAAAGAATTTTCCATTGCAGTGATGAAAGGGCTCGTAACCAAGAGAATACAACAAAGAGCAAAGATAAAGTTGTGATCCATCTCTTCAAATTGAGCAATTCTGGTGTTTTCGTGTTTGTTATCACACTTATATGTATTAGGGTATGTTTGTTTACCTCTTAATGGTTCCATTAAGAGGCAACCTATGAATCGTTAAGAGGTAAATCCTATTTGGCAAAAAAAAGGTCTGTCTCTTAATGGTTCCAAAACCCTCTGAATGATTTTGTATCTTAACCTTATCTTAACCATTCAAAGCCCTGATTTCATTCTTAACAATTAGCAAACAACCATATTTCATTTAGCACTATATCATAAGAGTCTCTTAATTATTCTGACCACTTAATCATTCTGCGGCAACTGCCAAACAGTCCCTTAGTTTCTTCTTGTATAATGTTTTATAAACAAAGAGAAGACTTGGAAAAGCAAGTCTTCCCTTTCATTCCATGCATCAATTATTTCCAAATTTTTTATTATGTGATAATTAGAGGTGTACTCATACAATACAACGCGATATATCTTGATTTTAAATTTTCTTTTATTATTTGTTTTTTCCCCATTTCATAATACGGTTTTGAGAAAGCGATAATTATTTTTATGTTTGAATAAAATACAAATTTATAGACCCAATAAAGTTTAAAAAATATATATATATATATATATATATATATATATATATACTAGGCATATACCCGCGCGATGCAGCGGAATGTAAGTAAATAACGAACAATTAATGTTACTTCCTTATAGAATGTCATCAACAATCCAACCATGACCTATGAATCACAATTTATGAAACCCTAAACCCATAAATATATTCAATAATTAGTTTATATTACAATTATTGACAAAAAAAATTATAATGATATAATTTATAACAAAAATGAAACGTATTTTACGATTATGTATTTTTAATGTGTTAACGGTGGAAAAAAAATAAAACGTATGGATAGAAAACAAATTAGTTCGTAGATATTCATGATATTTAATAGTACGGTTAAATTAAAAAATATTCAATATTGGACTCGTTTTGAAGATATTGACGAGACGATTATAATAGTATAATTTGTAGAAAAAGAAACGTATTTTTTCATTGCATTTTTGTTCATATACGATTATTTGTGTTAATATGATAATGGTGTAAAATGAAAAATGAAAAAAATAAGGGATATAAAATGAATTAAATAAGTAATTGTAAGGGTGACAAATGTAACATTACAAGGGTGATAAATGTTATTGTATAAAAGCTTAGGGTAATAAGTGTTATTGTATAAAAGCTTAGGATGATAAGTGTTATTGTACAAAAGTTTGTACAATAACTGTATTAGTTTTTTTATATAGTAGTAGAGATTTAATTCGTAGATATTCATGATATTTAATAGTACGGTTAAATTTAAAAATATTCAATATTTGGCTCGTTTTGAAGGTATTGACGAGACGATTATAATGGTATAATTTGTAAAAAAAGAAACGTATTTTTTCATTGCATTTTTATTTATATACGATTATTTGTGTTAAAATAATAAGGGTATAAAATGAAAAATGAAAAAACAAGGGATAGAAAATAAATTAAATAATTAATTGTAAAGGTGATAAATGTAAAATTTAACTTTCCAAAAACCGTTTCCAATAACCAACTTTTTCAAGAACTAGAACTTTTATAATATAGTATAGATATCAACATTATTATCAATTTAACATTTTAAAAGTTATCGTTTTTGGTATAATTTGTTTAATTCAACTTTTTAATATATTATAATTTAGTTTATATTTAATAATGATGTAATTTATTTTAGGTTTAATAATGTAATGTTTTTTCGTAAAGATAATAATTAAGTATTTTGTCATAACTTATCTTAATTATATTTTCAATATTCTTTATAATTAAAATGAGATGTTTATCCTGTTTTTTATTATGTTTATCCAATTATCAACTAGTTATATGAATTTAAACATACAACTTTAAAAAGTTGTACTCGTTCACCATTACTTGTAATCTTGAATTTTAAATAATATGCATCAATAAACATTATGTATAAAAATTGTTTTTAAGACTATCTCAAATCTTTATAATATAGTATAAATAAGTTATTAATCATTTTATTATTATTAATATATATATATATATATATATATTTTGTAAGAATATAACTATATTATTAGTACATAGGGGTGTTTGGGATTGCTTAATTAAAGTGTTCATTGACTTATTTTGATGTGGTACCGGTAATAAGCAGTTTTTAGTGTGGATGTGAAAAAAAAATGCTTATACATGTTTGGCATCGGTGATAAGGAGTTTTTTATAAGTCATTACATTATAACTTATTAACTTATTTAAAACAACTTATTAGTTTTTTGTTTATTTTACATATATAAGCAATCACAAACACCCTCTAAAAACAATTTATTAGCTTATTACGTTTTGGTACTACCATACGTTAATCCAAACATTTTTTATAGAATTCCTGTTTAACACGACATAAGTTGATAAACACTTTTACAAAAAAAAAAACATAAGTTGTTTTAAATAAGCAATCCCAAACACCCCGTAGACTTATTCAGTTTGATAATACTTTTTGTATGTCCATGATTTAATAATATGCAATACTTTATCATCATCGATAATGGAAAATAAATATTATTTTTTAAAATTAAAAATATAAAATTTATGTTTTAATAAAACATAAATAATAGTGAAACTTCCTAATTTGAAAACCCGATAATTAGTATATATGAATTTAAACATTGGGTTTATTTTAAATACAAAGATTGAGTTTTAAAAGGTTATGTAAGGGACCGTTTACCAAACGCTTATCCGGATAAGCGTTTATCAATAAAATTTAACACTATCACTTACTTAGCGGGTAAGATTTTAGTCCACCAAAACGGTATCGTATTCAACAATTTTCCCGATAAGCGCTTACCGGTAAAATTTAACACTATCACTTACTTACCGGGTAAGATTTTAGTCCACCAAAACAGTATCGTATGCAACAATTTTCCCAGTAAGCGCTAACCGTGGTAAGACTCTTCGCCATCACTTACCAAGGTAAGACTCTTGGTCCTCGCCTTAGCTCTTACCGGGTAAGATTTTTGGACATTGCCATCTTCATCCATAAGATAAATGACTTGGTAAGCACTTACCCGGATAAGCGTTTGGTAAACGGCCCCTAAATGCACCAGCAACGTGTAATCTATGACATTAAATTCACAATAATTTAATGATAAATGAGGAATTTATCATGTTTAAGATATATAAATTACTTTAAAAACTCATACACCCATACATCAATTATTAACACGTATTCTTAAGTTTTAATTCATATGTATTGATCGAGTACTTGATGCATAATAATTGGATTTTTTTAAGATTTTACCCAAAATACTTTGAAATATAGTGATAAATATAATATTATGATAATAAAATGAACTTTGTAAAAATTGAGGAAAAAAATCAATATGAGTGTGAAATCAAAATATGCCTTTTTCTATTGGATATCAAAATAAAAAGACTAAAATGCTCAAAAAAAATTTTAATTCGAGTAATTAAAGTTTTATTTAAGATATTTTAGATTTAAAATAAGATATTTATTTTGTATTTTATTATGTTAGTCGGTTAATTATATGAATTTATACATTGAACTTTAAGAAGTTATACTCATGAACCATCAACTTGTAATCTTGAACTTTAATTTATAAGATCAACATGTCCATTTAAACCATCAGATCTCTGGATCAAGTTTATCCTAAGGCCATGGATGGTTTCTACGGTATCCTGTGATTTTTAGAATTTCTACACAATCAATATACGTAAATGTGTGTCTATGTGTGTGTGTCACAGAGAGAGAGAGAGAGAGAGAGAGAGAGAGAGAGAGAGAGAGAGAGAGTTAATAAACAAAAGCTGTTCCAAGGAAGACTTGAAAAGCCAAGTCTTCCATTTCATTATTGATTGGAGATCGACTGAGAGCCTACATTTATACGATAAATTCTCTGAAAACAATTATGATCAAAACTATTTATATATCGATCGATTTATAGAGGCGTTGGACATCAAGATGCATATGACATGATTCTTGTTTTTAGATCACGATTAACATCATCGATCTCCTTCGTCAACTTTAGGTTTTCGATTGACCAACACCCACAAATGCATGCTTCTTTGAAGTGTTTGCACAAATTCATTGTAATTATATAATTATGACTTGGAAATTAAGTTATAATGAACTAAAACAAAGTCTTCCATTCTGATTAAAGGGAGACCATAAAAACCAAGTCTTCCATTTTATTCGTCATGTCTCAATTGTCAAAGACTAGACAATTGTATCTTCCAAAATAGTATTTGCATGATTAATATATAAAAGAGAAATAATAATTTTACCTTTAATATTAGACTGAATAATGATTTTTTCCATTTCATAGTTAAAGGTAAAACACTACTACATAAATGACTTTTTCAAACGCACATTTTTAAACGTTTTTTAAAAAAATTCGAAAAAGCCGTTTAAAAAGGTGGCCGCGTTTTTTAAGACTTTTTTTAAACGGTTCTGCGGTTGTGGTACCTTTTAAAAAAGTCATATGACCTTTTTAAACGGTTGTTATAAAAACCGTTTAAAAAGGGATACGTATTTCACACGGATAATTGAACAAAACCATTTAAAAAACCGTCTAACTTTTTTACACGGTTTTTTATACAACCGTTTAAAACAAAAACATCTTTTTAAACGGTTCTCTAGAAACAACCGTTTAAAAAGGCCAAACACTTTTTCAAACGCTTTCACTATCATAAAACCGTTTAAAAAGACCTTTAAAAATTTAGGGTTTTTTAAATATATTCATGGCCGCCGTTTTTTGTCTAAAAGGTCTCCCCATCTTCTTTATTCATTCTCTACACACAAATCGAGGAGCCAATATCGATCAATTGAAAGATATTAAATATTGCAAGGTATGTATTAACTGAATATCATTATGATCGGTCGTTAAATTCCACTTTATTTTCTTGTCAATCATCTCTTTTTAATGCACCATAATGGTAAAACCGAACTACATTAATGCGTTTTTATAATTTGATAGGTTCGGAACAATTTGGAGCGAAAAAGAACAAAACGATAATTTTTGACAGATTTGCGCAACTGTGGCGTTTTGATCATATTTCACTCGTCCGATCTTCGATTTGAGTGATTCGAGATGATCTGGAAACCCAACACACATATCTACAATGTTCATGTTTTGAGTTTTTGGTAATTTTGAGTACATTTGTGCCGAATCTGAAGTTGAAGTTGGGAGTACAAAGTTGGACAGAAAATGAATAAAAGAATTAAAGTTGCTTCTATGAACACATAAGAAGATGTGGCGGAATGGTAAGTGTTGTGGGTTTGCATGGATGTGGTTCTGAGATCGATCCTATGTGTAGCAGATCATGTAAAACAATACACATTTTACACGGTTTTTTGTAAAACCGTTTAAAAAGGTATACAATTTTAAACGGTTTTTTTTGCTATTTTAAACGGTTTAAAAACCGTTTAAAAATGTGACTTTTTTAAATGGTTCAAAAACCGTTTAAAAAGCCCCTGACTTTTTCAAACGGTGCCCTTTCAAACGGTTGTAAAACCGTTTAAAAATGTCCAAAACAACCGTGTAAAATACCTATTTCTGTAGTAGTGAAATTAGAAAGTGGTCATTATTTTAAGACAAATTTGAATGAAAATATAAACATTTATTTTAGGACCAGAATCGGCCCTAGGGGTGGACAACTTCGGCAATGACCTAGGGCATAAACTCATAGTCCGTTTGGTTTTGTAGAAATGGAATAGATTGGATTTCATATAGAGATTTGGATTTAGAGGGATTTGGATTTGAAAGGATTTGAAATCTATTTATGTGTTTGGTTTATAGGATTGGAATGGATTTGAACTCCATTATTTATAAAAAAAATCAAGAGTAAATTATAAATTTCGTTTATGTGGTTATTGAAAATTTTGGATTGGGTCCCCTAAACAAAATAATAACATCCATAGACACTATGGTTTTACTTTTGTTATGGATTAGGTCCCTCATCCTAACTATGTTAACCTAGGTTATGTTAAGTAAAGGACTATTTGGTCATTTGATATTTTTTTCATTTTTAATTAAACAATTAATACATGCTTCTTTTATTTTACACAGACAAACTACCGATCTCCGACCATCTCCATTGTCACCTACATCCTTCATCTTCTTCATCACTGGTCCTCTGTTAAAGCACAGTTTTATTGGATTCAAGATCATATTTATCTGAAGATGGAAATCTGAAGTCAAAGCTGATAAAGTCGACTCTCAACAAATAGTCTAGGGTCCTTTGTAATAATAGTCAAAGTTTATTTTCTGTATTTACATTATTAGTCTTTATCTTTTAAATAAGTTAAATAGGTTTTAGTATGTTGGGCCCAAGCCCATTAGGCTTATATGCCTAAGTTTAAATTAGTTTGTTTAGAGTTAACTAGGTTTAGGGGAGTTAATTATTGAGAGGCTGCTTGTTTGAGCCGTGTATACAGAGAGAGAGAGAACAGAGCCGTGAGATAGAGAGAAAACCAGAGAGAAAAAGATTGATCTTCAAGTTTGTAATCGTTTAATTCGTTGGTATAATCGTATCAGGTTTGCATATTGTTATTGTTTATTTGATTACTTGATTGATTCGTTAGTTAAGGGACACACAATTGGTATAAGAGCCTAATGAATCAAGTTTATTGGATTATACTGTGTTTATCAATTTTTCACTGTGCGATTATCAAAATCTTGAATTAATGTGTTTTTATGCTTGAAATCGATCTGATTAGATGTGTTTTATGCTTTTGAATATCATCTGATAGTTTAATTGCACTTTAAAGCATTAATTGATTGATTTTTTTGATGATTTTGTGCTTACTGGGTTCGACAACTTCATATTTTTGTCAACCACTGTTTCTTCAAAATTGGATGAGTAAAATTTATGTTTCTTGATTGGGATTTGGTCGTTATTTGCTTGTGGACTCAAAAGTTTGATTTTTTTGCTTTCAATTTCGGTGTTCATTGTGTTTTTCTGGGCTGATTATCGACGTTCTGGGTAACTTTAAGAAAATTCCGGTCGAAACCTTCAAGAACATATCGGTCGACCTCTAAAATACCGGTCAACTCTAGTTACCGGTCGCCCGGACATCTCACTGGTTATACCGGTCCTCATTATATCGGTCGCTTGTATCGGTCTTTGCTCTACCCCGGTCGACCGCATATTACCGGTCACCCGATCATCACTCAGTCCACTCCGGTCATAGGGTACCGGTCGACTCTTCGATCCGGTCCCGGTCTTCATAATACCGGTCCTTACATATTTGTCCGGTCATCTTCATACCGGTCTCCTCACAGACTTTACCGGTCGTTATCTTTCCGGTCGTCACACTATCGGTCCAAGCCAATACCGATCGTAGCATCACACAGGTCATAGCATATTAACGATCGAATTCTTACCGGTCCATATTCTTTTCCGGTCAATCATCTTACAGGTCGACAAGTTCACGGTTGAGCGAGGTACCGGTCAAGCTAGACCCCGGTCCATCTCACTTTGCGCTACCCACGGCTCGCGCAAACTTCACTTTGCGCGACCCACCTCTCGCGCAAACCCTCTTTTGCACCACCCACGTGTCACGCAAACATTATCTTGCGCCACCTGCTTCTCACGCAAATTTTACTTTGCGCCAACTGTTACTCGCGCAAAGCTCCTCTTTGCGCGACCTATCTCTCGCGCGAACTGTCCTTTTGCGCCACTGTCTTAGTTCACTTTCTGCGCCAGCTTCTCTGATTATTTTTTCTGTGAATCATATTGTGCTAGTACTGCAATTAAATTACTTTTGGAAATTTATTTTTTCTGAAAAGTTTTGAGTGTAGTTTTATCCAACTCTTGAGTCTAACGATCTCATCTAGTTGATTGTCTTCGTATCAGATAAGTTTGATTACTAATCATATAAGTAAGGATGTCATCTCGGGAAGCTCTTGCGATTGGAACAGATGTGAAGCCACCAGTACTTTTCAAGGGGGAGTACGAGCAAGGGAAGGACATATTCTTGGATTTCATCGATCGAAATGATCTGGGAGATTACATCAGGAAATCTCTAAAAGAAGGAATCATGACACCTCCAACCAAGGTTCTCACTGTAGCTGGAGAAAATGGTGAAGAAGAAGAGAAAGAGTATAAATTACCGATTGATGAATACTCGGAAGAACAGAAGAAGAGACACAAGGGTGACAAGTTGGCAAGATCATTTATTCTCCAAGGCATACCGAATGAAATATATGTCAAGATTGATAGCTACAACGCTACCGACAAGCAAATGTGGGATCAATTGGAGAAGATGATGATTGGATCTAAAGTTGGCAACCAACTCAAAGTCTCCAACTGCTTGAACAACTATGAAGAATTCAAAGCCAAAGCTGGAGAATCACTAGAAGCCACCTATGACAGATTTTTCACATTGCTGAACGAGCTAAGCAAGAACAAGATCAACAAATCTCAAGTTGAGCTGAATGTGAAATTTCTCAGCAACCTTCAGCCTGAGTGGAAGAGATTCACCAGACAGATGAGGCAGTTGAAAGATCTGAACGACATTCCACTTCACGAAGTTTATGAAATCCTCAGACAGAATGAGGAAGAGGTGGATGAGATCAAGGTTGAGATGAAGAAGGCTGACAAAGCAGTTGCTGATCCAGTTGCTCTTGTGGTCAAGAAGAAGAAGGTGATAGCATCTGAATCAGAAGAGGCTGATAGTGAGGCAAAGTCTGACTCTGACGATTGTGAACAACTGAAGGAAGCCATGCTAATGTTAACCAAGGCTTTCCAAAAGAAGTTCTATAAAAAGCCAAACTCTTCGACCGGTGCCCCATCTTCGACCGATGCCCCCTCTTCGACCGGTGCCCCCTCTTCGACCGGTGCCCCCTTTTCGACCGGGGCCTGACCAAAGGGTCGCCCGATGCCTTAACTCTCGACTGGGCCAACGTAACCCGGTGACCGGAGTCACTCGAGCCCAGTATCGAGATACCATTCGAAAAATCCAGAGATTCGATATACACAAAATCGCAGATTAAACCCAGAAATTAATAACAATCTATTCCAATAATCAAAGGCAATGAGTCGATTACCACAAAATCCCAACACAACCCCAACTTATGCAAATATCAGATTCATCAACCATTCCAACCCCAAAACCAACAGTTAAAACAATGCCTAGAGATGAGAAAATGATTAGGGGAAGATTACCTTAAGGAAGAACTCAGAAAAACATGAAATCACGACAGAATCGGCTCTTTCCCTTCTTCGCTCGCACAATCGCCCTAACTCCTTTTCTCTGATCGGTCGCCGTATGACATCCAAAATTTAGTCATTAGGGTTATAACTCCTTTTTAATCCCAATGTTATAACTTACTCCCTTATACCTTTGAGTCTTTCCCAACTCACACCCAAACTTTAAAACATGGAAATTTTACACTCGGTTATTACAATATCCCCCCTCAATAGAATTCCATCCCCGTAATTCCTTCGCTGAACAAACTGGGGTATTGCGTTCTCATAGTTGACTCTAATTCCCAAGTCGCATTTTGGCCCTTGTGGAATTTCCACTGAACTTTCACTAGCTGAATTTCCTTGTTCCTCAAGTTCTTTACTTTACGATCTAAAATGGCCACCGGTTCTTCCACATAACTTATTTTCTCATCTACTTGAATATCCTCAAATGGCACGACAACATCGTTATCTGCTAAACATTTCTTCAGATTAGATACATGGAAAACGGGGTGCACTCCTCGCAGATCCACAGGTAGCAACGACCCAACAAATCTAGGTCTTAACTTCCATTTCTTTCTGAATCGGGTCACACCCTTCCAATGCGAGACTGGTAACTTTACATTTGTCACCGCTTGGGACTAATGATTCATAATTCTCAATCTAACCAAAATAGTACCATTCGATTATCCAAGTCATTCTTGTGAATGCAAATTTCCCAATCAAATTAAGCTATTCAATCTCAAACCAGATATAACAGTATCAAGAACTAGAGAGAGAGAGAAAGTAAATCTGTCATATATCTCTTAAACAGAATATTACAATGACGTGCTTCTTACCAACTAACAAGGCACAAAGCCTATTTATACCACAAGCTAAACACAAAGACTAAACATGACAAGGAACTTATACAGACTTAACTAACATTGACTAAACTTGACTAAGACTTTGTTGACTTTACATCTTTGACTTTTCCTATTAAATCTTGGATACAATAAATGCACTAACAATCTCCCCCTTTGTATTCAAGATTTAATAAAAATTTGACACTAGTCTTCAGCTCTTGATTCTTCAGCTTTTATCTCTGACAACTTTGAACTTTGAAGCTTTTAACAATCTTCAGTCTTTCAGTCCTTGAAGAATCTTCAAAAGTCTTTCACAATTAACATCTTTGGAGAGTCAATAAGTCTTGAATAGAGCTTTGAAACTCTTTAAACTTCTTTGAAATCTTTGAAACTTCTGAGACTTCGAGGAATCTTTCAAAACTGTATCTTCATCACTCTGATCTCTTGACTGTCTTCAGAAAAACAAACTTTCTCGAATCATCTATCTTCAGAATCTTCTAAAATCTTTGACAGAACTTTCAGAATTTCTTTCCAAGTCTATCTTCACTTTGACATCTTCTTGATGACTTTGAAATTGATCTTTCAGAAATTTCTCCCCAATTTTGACATCTCGGCTTTGAAATTGAACTTTGTAAATTTCTCCCCCTTTTTGATGATTGCGAGCATCATGATCATCAAAACTTCATCAATTTCAACACTTTCTTTGATTTCCCCCTTTGTAATGACTAATAATCTCCCCTTCATAATAATTTGACATTCTCCGCCCTTTGATCTGAGTATCCGACAATTCATGAAATGAATATATCTGAATCTTTTCAAATTCAGACATAATGAAAAGTGTAACCCTGATTCAACATATGAAACAGTTAGCATGCCTGTAAGTAGCACAGAGCCACTTTGTACAACGAATGTACATTGGAAAGGAGTTTTTGTAATGTTCACTCCCCCAGGGCTTCCATTCAATCATCGAAAAACCACAAAGGAATTTTCTATGAATGTTATGACAAGAAAACGTATTCCTTGTGTGTACGTGCAAGTGTAGAATGATTGAAGCTACTTAGCTTGATCAGGATCAAATTGTGTAAACTGTTGAGACAACAACAGATATTACACGGACTCAATGTGCATGAAAGAGGTGCGAAGGTGGGGCAACTTTCCTTCTTTTTCAATATCTAAATCTTCCGAGTGAAGATCAGATAGCAGATGTGTTGCGTCCCCAATGAAAATGAAACATTTCTTTTTCGGGGAAGAAACGAGTTGTTGGTGGGGTAATAGCAAGAGTTGGCATGGGCTCACTGCCTTTTTCAATGATGGTCACCAAAGAATGTGAACCAATCAGAAGATGTGGCTGCCCGACTCAAAAAGTGGTTGGTGTAAAGTTCTGATATTCTTTTAACTCTGTTCTCACACCCTCTTTCTTTTTATCATTAAAGCTCACTTCTAACCAAACTCTCTTTTCCATTTTTCCGCTCCACACAATGAGAAAAACTCAACCGGATGAGTTATCTCCCCCACTCTTTGATTTTGACCCCTCACCCCTCAATCACTCTAGGATAACTTCCTGGGTAGGAAACACAGGCTAACGTGAATCCATGGAAGTTCTGTTTAAGCTCTCACACGAATCCCATGTAAGTCCTAGAAAGAATGGTTGCTCAACAGTTTAACTTGAACAGTTAAGCTCAAAATGTATGAAAACATTGTCAAAATGTATGCTCATGAGATTTGAGCAATTGAACTTTGAAGATTTCTCAAAACAAAGATATTGAATGACTGAAATGAAATCAAGAGAATTGTTTTGAGAATCTGAAAATGTATCAATCAGATCAAATAAAATGGGTAGGGTATCAAAGAATTGGATATTTTGTTTATATGAACAAATATAAACAATTTAGCAATGAAAGCACAAAAATTGAAAAAATTATTGATGCTCAACAATATGGAATTTCAAACGAGGGTATTACAATCGAAAAATTGTTTCGTTATGAGACATGGTAATAACAAATTCAAATGAAGTACTGAACCGGTGTGTATGAATACTTTACAGTATAAAGACAAGATAATACGCAAGTATTGATCTTTGGAAACACACGGGCAGTTAAACATTAAAGCTTAAAATTGAAAAACATTTAAAATCACACTTCTAAATTCATAAAATCTTTTGAGAACCATAAGTGGTTTGAACATTTCAAAAAACGTTTTTCATGCTTGAAAGTTGTTCTTCTTTCAAACAATCAGAGATCTAGATCAGAAGATACTTACATTTAAGCTCCCCCTCAAATCATGATAAAATGATTAGGTCTATTAAGCTCCCCCTGGATATTTGCAAAATATCCAAGTCTGAACATTGAAGAACGGGTCCTGATCTGTTGTAATCAGAAGCCCTCACCTTTACTCCCCCTATAAATTATGCATCTAAAATATGTCAGTGAAAAAACACAAGATAGAGATCAAATACAACTCCCTTTTGAATTGTAGATCTTCATATCCTCCACATATATTGTCAATGAAAAAGCACATGATAGAGATCAGATACAACTCCCTTGTGAATTGTAGATTGTCATATCTATCGGATGCAAAATAGGAGTAAGGTCTTTTGATCACTGATGTACGAGTCCTAAACTGTTTTGTTTAGAAGTCAAACTCCGTTGAAGTACGAGTTCTAAGCTGATTTACTTAGAAGCCTTAGTCTTGACATTAAAGTCCGGATTTTGAACTGTTTTGTTCAAAAGCCTAAGTTCTATGCTCCCCCTTAAACTTTGGATGCCTGCAACACAGATTTAGATTTTGGTACCCACTGGTATTTGGGTCCTGATGTGTTAGTTGCAGTTCTTGTGGGGGTAACATAATAAGAACCATACCAGTAGTTGACAAAGTTGTTACTTACAAAGTCATGTGCTCCATAGTAAGAACAACATATTTTCTTATGAGCAATCCTGATAAGATGATTAGTAGAATAAAACATATCAGAATTACCAAAAGATTTACCTTTATACACACTGTTCTTTTTGGCATTGGATGTGGATGCAGATGTTTTGTCATTCTTCTTCTCTTCATCTGAAGAACTCTTCACTCTCCAGACCATCTGATTTTTCTTAGAATTCTTTCCAAGAGATTTAACGTAGAAGCTCGCTGAACCATCAACAGATTTGTCATAAAATAGATTAGATGGTCTGATCTGATTTGATTTGACAGTTTGAGATTTGACACTTTTCTTTTTCAAAACATTTGTCTCATGAATAGAACTTGAAGCTGTTTTGAAAGAACAGACTGATTCTGTTGAATTATCAACAGATGATTGATCAATCACATTAGCTGTAATCTTTTCTGACAGTTCACAGTTTGCAACTTCCAAACTCTTTATCTTTTCGGATAAAATGTTTCTTTCAGAAGTCAATGTGTCAAACTTTATTTTCAAATCAGATTTGGCCTTCTTTTCTTTTTGAACATCTGATGATAGAGCAGTTATTTTGGATGTGAGCTTAGATATTTCAGATTCAAAATGTAAACGTTCAAGCTCAAAATATTTTTCTAAGTTCTTGGTTTTTTCAGAAATATCTTTGAAAATCCCAGTATTTCTCTTTTCGGCATTTTTCTTTTCATGCTCAAAAGACTTTTTCTTTTCTTTGAAAATTTGTCTTTCTTTTTCGAGCAAGTCTTGTAAAGTAGAAATCTGTTTGGGAAATTCAGTAATTTTATTTTCAAGAACTCGTCTTTCTTTCGCAAAAGTGTCTCTTTCAGTAATCAGAATTTTCTCAAATTCAGATACTTGTTTGGAAAGTTTCATGCATCTATGCTCCAAATCCTTTTTCTTGTGAAGAGTTTTCTTGGAAAGTTCAGACATCTGTTGAATAGAAGATGTCTCCAGATTTGATTTAACTTTATCTTCTTGGATGCTTTTAATCAGATCAGCATTCTGTATCTTCAAGGCAGATATTTTCTCTTCGAAAGCCTTAATCTTGTTTTGAAGCTCAATTGATTCAGCTTGCAGTTCTGATGATTTATGTTCAGTTGTCTTCAGTTGGCTTTGAAGATTTATAATCTTTCTCTTTTTCAGCTTGACTTCCTTTTCACAAGTCTGAATATTATTCTCTTTTAGAACAATAATTTTCTCTTTCTCTTTTATCTCTTTCTCTTTTGCACTGATGATACCTGCAAAATTATATTTATTAGTATTACACTCTATACAGTCAGGAGTTTTATCAGAGTTTGACAATTTGAACAATTTAAATTGCAACTCCTGAATCTGTTTGAGAAACTCTGAATTCTGAATTTTCAGTGTATTTCGTTCAACTTCTATAACAGATATCTCAGGCTTGTACATAATAGACATCTTGAATGAGAAATCAGCTTGATAAGAATGATCGTTCCCAAACAATTCAGAAAAGTTTAACTGAAAGTCAAACTTAGATGGCCAAAAATAATCTCAGAAAAATTCAACTCTAGAACTCTTAGAACACTGAAACTCGCAGAAAGTGGTTTGAATGTGTTAGACCAAATGAGTTTGAAATTCTCAGATCACTTGAACTCTCAAATTACTTGAAACTCTTAAAGTATACAAATCATATAATAAACTTGCAAACCCAACAATGTAACCATGAACTCTTTGAACAAATGATCATGAACTTGCAAACCAAGTGAACTTTACAGCATGAACTTGCAAACTGCATAACAAATCAAGTGGAATATCAAACTCGCAGATCAAAAGGATTTGAAATCACAGATCAATTAAGCATGTAACTCACAGACTGTGTGGATCTCTTAACATGAAACTTGCAGGCCACATGTATTTAAAACTCGCAAAAACACTTGAAACCTCAAAATCTCAAATTGAAGGAACTGAGAATCATGAACTTCGCAGATCACTTGGACTGAAAATCGCAAATTGCATCAATTGGAAACTCAAATTGGAACCTGCAGATTGAATCTGAAAATCGCAGAATGAGTTAATTAAAATTGAACTTGCAAATTGAATGAATTATGAACTGGACTTGGAACTCGCAGACTGAGGTTTGATTGATTTCAGAACTTGCATCACAACCTGGATAACGCAAATCTAATTACTTGGATGGCGCAAAATGAATTTACTTGAATAGCGCAAATCAAATGATCATGAAACGCACAGATGGAATAACCTGAAATGCGCAAAATGAAAATGAAGTTGGCGCCAAGCCTGAAACACGCATATCGCATTAATAACTATGTATGGCGCAAATCACAGAAATGATGTATGGCACAAATCACATAATCTTGAATGGCGCAAATCAAATTAACAAGATTAATCCAGTGGTTTGCGTGCTCTTCATGAACTCTCGAATCTCAATTACAATCATTGCACCGTCCCACTAATTGAGAATCAATAAATCCAGTCGGCCAATTGATAATCCAATTTTGATTAAACTGCAATTAATTCACCACCGCCCCACTAACTTGTAAATCTCAATTACAATCTGTAAATCTGCATCACCAATTTGTAAATCCAATTTCATTCATTAATCTGCATCACCATGAATCTGGCGCAAATTTTATGAAGGTGGCGTAAGTTAGATGATATTGGCGCAATCTTGATGATGGTGGCGCACTATCAATTTGGACAAGAACACGCAAATTAATTGGATATAGAACGTGCAAATCAAGTAACAATGAACTCTCAGATCATGTCAATTAAAACACGCAGGCAACATAAACTGGAATTCGCAAACTTTGTTTGCGTGTTCTTATGAACTTAACTTGCATGTTCTTCCCTGAGTTTATAAATCTGATTCAAATCTCTTCAAACCTGCAAATTAAAACTTGATAATGCACAACAATGATCGATTCATCATATAGAACACTTCTCTAATGGCAATTTCAGAATAAAATCAATACATCAAACTAATTTGATTCAAACAGTGTTCGAAGAGCATTTTTCAAGAAAATCAAAATTTCAAAAAATTGACATCGATTTAGTTCGAATTTCGTGATGTAATCAATACAAGAAACAATCCAAAACACAAATCGAATACAATAAATCCATTTTCTTGCATCAAAAGCGATTTTTTTTAATGAAAAAAAATCGATTGAACAGTAGATCTCTAAAAAATCTGCTTATTCTTGAGAATTTCCAGAAAATCAATTCAAAAAGATGATCTAAAACAATCTGAAATTGTTTGGTTAACCAATTGTTAATGTAAAATTCCCTATTCAAATCAAGTAATCTCTCAAACAAGATCTAACAATGTCAAGAACTAGAGAGAGAGAGAGTAGAGAGAGAAAGCCAATCAGTCATATATCTCTTAAGCTGAATGTGTACAATTAAGTTCTTCTTACCAACTAACAAGACACAAAGCCTATTTATACCATAAGCTAAACACAAAGACTAAACATGACAAGGAACTTATACAGACTTAACTAACATTGACTAAACTTGACTAAGACTTTGTTGACTTTACATCTTTGACTTTTCCTATTAAATCTTGGATACAATAAATGCACTAACAATTCTGATCAATACATAGCCGTACACAACCATCAGATTTACCCCTCGATTACATCAACTTCCTTAACCGATAGAATTTTTCCGGAGTCACACCACGACAACAGCATCACTGACTAAGTACTCACCCAACTCGCCAACATAACACGTCGACAACTGCAAACATCACCAACAACTCACTGTCACGAGTTTCTTCATCATGTAACTTGCCATTGCAAGCAACCCCTCTTAGCACGACATAAGTCAAACGTAGCAACACTTTCTTTTTCGAACCACATTGATCTCAACTCCTCGGCATTGTCCAATTCTTACACGCTGAATATATATCACCCCAACGTCATCTCTTCAACTTTTCACATATTGGTAGAAACTTCCACAATTCAAAACCTTCGTAATTCACCGGTTCCAACTGGCCAAATAATACGGCGCATACCTCCCTTTCTCATTGCATCCATGATCACTCAACCAAAAGCGCAATAAAACCCAACTTCATCCGCTCAACACAGAGCAACCAAGCTCATACAAACTATTCCAAATAGTTTAACTCTAGACAACTGTCTGACATGGAATCCCCCCTTTTTTTTCAACACTCACACCGCACCGAAACGCCATCTTCTCTCTCTCATACCCACACTAGGGACTTACAAACTTGCTAACAGCATAATCTAAAAACGTACCTCCACATTTTGTGTCACTTGCCGAATTTCTTACTCTCATATTTCCCACCTTTCCGACATAATATCTCACTCTCTCCTCACTGCAAGATACACTGCTCACCCATCATTGTTTACTCTATTCCTTGATGATTCCCAAACGCTTCGACTCACATTTACATTACTTGCTTGAACAATCGACTATCCACAATTCTCACGCGAGATAGTCAACCCAACTCTTCCAAAACATTACCCACTATTCGAAAGCGCCGCATAATTCTCGTACGCCAAACAGGATTGCCCAAACTTCTAGAATCCTTTCATTCCCAAAGAATACTTCAACATGCCCACAAATTTCCTATCTACTACACAACCCCCGGAATTAAGCAGTTCGACACTTTCACCAATCATTTTAGGGATATAAGATAATCCTGCCCAAAACTTGCCGTAACCCAGAACATACGGTTCTTCTCTAGATAACCGCCAACCATCATTTGACAAAATTATTTTCAACTTAGCATCCTAACCACATTCTTACCAATTACAACTCATTCCCCATAGATTTTTCGGATGAGGACTCTCCTTCTATAACAATAACGCCAGCCTTATACATATTCTCCAAGGAAGCTCCTTACCCCTTTAATGATTTGCACTCCCCGATATGTCATAAAGACATCACCAACACATGGTTACAACCGTCACTCTACTACCTCATCCCAGAACAACTACAAATCTCCATGACTCCTTGGCAACCATACATATGCCGTCCTACTCACACTGGTCGCAATACTAAAATCGGACTTCAAGGCATTTCACGATCTTGTCTTTCTAGAACCTGAATAAATCGCAAAACTATGATCCTCAAAACCATCCAACAAGATATCACTCCTTGTCGGCACATCGTAACCTGCGGAAATCAAACTCTAATAGCCCGAAAGATTAAGTGTACTACCTCGAAGACTTAAATGCTCAAAGCGCAACCCCTCCCAATCGTGCTATATATAAACTTCACTCCCACATAGCCAACAAAACCTCATCGATAAAGAACCACCTGACCGAATTAGCGATCTTCCATTTTTGTAAGATCCACACAAGGTTGTCCAACATCACATTAGGTACACACCTTTTCTGAATAACTCTTCGCTTCCTCGCAAAACTCCTCTAAACTATCCATAACTACTACTTCATTTTCAGCGTCCCGCTATTCCCCACAAGAATGGTTTCTGACTTCCACAGCAACAGTCGACATTGAGATACTTTCACTATGCCTCCAACCAACAAGGATCCCCAATGAAATCTACATCTTCCACTGCAACAATTAATTGAAAAAAATATCTTTACAACTTCATATTCCACTCCAGACACAACCGCTTGCCGACATCCACATCTCAAGTCATGGAGCCAACGGTAAGCCATTAGAGTACAATCATCCTTAACGTCATAGGTCAATGCCTCCATTAACCACTTCCGCTATTCACCACCCTTACTTTGAAGAATACCAATATCAAGTATTTACTACCCTCTGATCGAGCGACACACTTCCACTCTCAAAACTTTCATCATTCTTAATTGCAACCCTTCCCCACGACCTAGAGAGTTCATAGCCTTCATGCATGACACACAATTATTTAAACTCTTGACACGTTTGAAAATTTAGAAGATACTTACATTATGAAGCAAACTTGAGTGTACACGACCCATCACTAACTTAGCCATGCAAAACGATTTCAAGTATTGTTCAACCTCAACTCCACGACATATTTCTCTTGACCACACCCCAATATCGGTGTTGGCACATTTGAAAATATTTTCGATGAACTTTACACACACGATTTATAAAATACTACAAAATTGCTTACACTAAGCGTGTTAAACGACTCTCACCCTCATTGTTATGACAACACATGTTTGTACCAAACTCACTTATAAAATCATGCGATCAATGTTGTTTTGATTTTCATAACCAAAAGTTAACTCATTTACGAAGAGATACATAATATTTCCCCACACCAAAAATCAAAATTTATCACCCAATGCCATAAACTTGTCTTTTTCAATCCAACACACATTTGCACGCGTCAACACGTTTTTAAAACAAATACCTCGTAAGGTACACACACGCCAAAATATCTGATGTGAATGATATGAAAAGCTCTAGCAATTTATTTGACACACAATGAATGAGACTCAATGACATTGAAGGCTATTTACTCTAACAAGGTCAACTGTTTACATTCACTATAATTTATCTCTGACTCCTTGCTTCCGACCAACCAGTAGGAGTCCTCTACTGTGCCACAACCTCCGGCACCAACGTCTTCTAACAACCTTGGAAGCCCAACAACTAGTCACCACCGTGAATATTGATTCGCAAATCAAGCGTCCCCACTCTGGCCCCAAACAAACTCACCAAGAATAGCTCATTTCCATCCGATCCTCACTACATATTATCAGTCAACACTGATATCGTCTCTCAACCACCCTTCAATTAACTACAACTTTAGAAGCCTCATTTCTATCCTTCGATTTATGGATTAATACTCTCTTGCTTCTCACTAATCGACAAACCACTTGACCAAACCGAAGACTCCCTTGGAGCGAAAAGTTCACCTCCTATCATCATTCTCTTCCTTATGGACTTAGGAGGTACTTTCTCAACGAAATATCTACATCCCACACGATATTCATCCTAAACAGTATTAACCTTACAACCATAAACGAACTCACACAACATTCCAAACCAACTTATCATTTCAAAGACACGACTCACTACCCAAAACTACACCCATCGATTGTCTCAACAATAGAAATCGAGTATGCCCTTGCACCTGTAAATTCATAATGGCATTGGCCAGATGCAATTTTGAATTTACCTTACATGAGAATCCTCACTATCGTTAACACGACTCTCGATAATCTAGGTCTTCCTTAAAGACTTCCTAAATCTCAGTTGTGTCCATCTACTCCACAGTTTAAGTTTAGGCCCATCCGGTCACCTAAATCCCTTAAACTATGGCTCTGATACCAACTGTAACAACCCAACCAGAAACAACAAGACAACAATTTAAATCTTAATAATGGAATAAAACTTATGCCGAAACGGCCCCAAGCTTACACTTTTAAATTCAAGGTTTTCAAAGCCAACCTATACACAACTGAGATATTAACAAACAGAATCTATAAAGACAGTCTTCCATCACTCGCCGCTACATCTTCTCATTTCCTTCATCTTCTCTCCCTAATTCACGCCTGCCTGAAAAGATTTTTAGTTTTGAAAGAGCGAGGGTTAGACCATAGGTCTAGTGAGTCCCCTCTAACAGATAAGCAATAAAATAACTTTCCAGCATATTTAAATCAACAGATTTATAAGCACATAACGATAAAACATGCTACTGACCACACGACCGTCAAAAACGATGTGTCTAACTCGCACTGCCTTAAATTTGGGACATACCCCCAATGGCATAAACGGGCCACACTCCCCGGCACGAGTAGGTGGGCCACACTCCCCGACTTAGGTCACAATCTCCATATATAATGTATGCATACATTTAAACATCAACGATTTAAAACACACTTAAATAATCTCATAATAAACATGTCATCGTAAATAAATCAAAGTTTAAAAATTTAAACTTTACATGCTTCCATTACCAAAAAGGTTTAGCTCAGAAAAACTCACCTGGCGTCCTTAACTTAGACCCCGTGTCTACCCTTATGGTTTGATCCGAACCTATAAAAGAAACATTAACCGATGTACTCTCTAGACTTTATAATTAGCAACAGGTTAACCTTATCACCCCAAAATCTCAACCGATTGGCCTACTAGAAACCGCTAGACTAAACTAACGGAAAATAACACCTCAAACCAGAACACAAGAAAAATGGGCCGATCCTCTAATTAACAAATCCCAACACTAAAATAAAACCTTAAGTTATAATTAGGCTTTGGACCATCAACAGAACCCGGTGACCGGGTTATCAACAACTGCCCAGAGCGGACGACGACCGGGGCTCACCCCGGTGACCGGAGTCAAAGAGACTAGAGTCTCCCCCCTTCGACCGGGGTCCAAACCTTTCCCTCGACCGGTGCGTGGAAGTCGACCGGTGTCCCTCTTCGACCGGTGCCCCCTCTTCGACCGGGGCCTGACCAAAGGGTCGCCCGGTGCCTCAACTTACAACCGGGCCAACGTAATCTGGTGACCGGAGTCACTCGAGCCCAGTATCGAGATACCATTCGAAAAATCCAGAGATTCGATATACACAAAATTGCAGATTAAACCTAGAAATTAATAACAATCTAGTCCAATAATCAAATGCAATAAGTCGATTACCACAAAATCCCAACACAACCCCAACTTATGCAAATATCAGATTCATCAACCATTCCAACCCCAAAACCAACAGTTAAAACAATGCCTAGAGTTGAGAAAATGATTAGGGGAAGATTACCTTAAGGAAGAACTTAGAAAAACATGAAATCATGACATAATCGACTCTTTCCCTTCTTCGCTTGCACAATCGCCCTAACTCCTTTTCTCTGCTTGACCGCCGCATGACATCCAAAATTTAGAGTCATTAGGGTTATTAGTCCTTTTTAATCCCAATGTTACAACTTAATCCCTTATACCTTTGAGTCTTTCCCAACTCACACCCAAACTTTAAAACATGGAAATTTTACACTCGGTTATTACAGGTATCTTCAATGTCGACGGTAATTGCTGGAGGGTTTTCAGAGAAAAATGGCGGGTTTGGAACTTGGAAGTTTGTCAATTATATCAGACGCTTTAAGTGTTGTAGTCGAAGAGATAGAATCCTGGCTCATTCAAAAATGGTCACCGATGATAACAAAAACGACGACGTTTTGGATTTTCAAGATGTTTTCAGAAGGTTTTCTTTTGATAGCATTTGTAAGTTTTCAATCGGGTTGGATCCGGGTAGCTTGAAACCGTTACTACCCGTTTCAGAACTCAAGTCGGCTTTCGATCTTTGCTCCAAGCTCTGCGCCGAGGAGTGGTGGCTGCTACTTGTTTCATGTTGTTCTTGATGATAACGATGATGATCGTCGTGATTCATGTTGTTCAGATGACCGGAACCACCACCAAAACTTGTCCTAATCGAATTTAATGTCGTCGGCATCCCATCTGCTGACGTCATAGCACCACCACTAAACTCTTCCTTGTTGAAGAACACCGTTTGAGGTCCAAAATTCATAAAACGCACCCCACCACCGGTGTCGCTACTGCTGTTTGGGTTTAAAAATGCTGTTGTCGCCGAAATTTGATTCGTCGTATTTTTCTGCCGTTGTCGGAAAATCCATCAAGTAACTGTTTCTCAGGTAAATGTGGATCCTGCCGAGATGGTGGAACCGGAACCAGCCTGTTGGAGCAGCCAATCGATGGTTTCACCGTCGGACTTGTGTCCGAGCTCACGAGTGAACTGGAAGACCCTGGCGGCACACACCGCCGATATGTGGATCCGGCGACCTCGTCCGTCGACTTTGGTGTGTCTGTCTTTTGTTGTAGCTCTCATTTGTGGTGGCTTTGGATCGGCTGGTTGCAGGTCCACCGTCGCATCTTGTTCTCTAATACTATTTAACGGCATCAGATTGTTTTTGAAGAAGGTGTAAGGGGTGGTCTCACCGGTGGATGTAATGATCTTGATCTTGAGGTTCCATAGTTGAATTTCTCACTTGATCAATCACAAAATTGAATTTCTCATTTGATCCTTGTGGAACAAGGAGGACCAGTGATGAAGAAGATAAAGGATGTAGGTGATAATGGAGATGGTCGGAGATCGGTAGTTTGTCTGTGTAAAACAAAAGAAGCATGTATTAGTTGTTTAATTAAAAATGAAAAAAATATCAAATGACCAATCGTCCTTTACTTAACAGAACCTAGGTTAACATAGTTAGGATGAGGGACCTAATCCATAACAAAAGTAAAACCATAGTGACTATAGATGTAGTTATTTTGTTTGGGGGACCTAATCCAAAATTTTCAATAACTAAAGGGTTTGTAATTTACTCAAAAATCAATAAAAAATTATTAAGAAATTAAAAAAAAAAGTAATTAAATTACCTTTTATTTAACTGATTATTAGAAAACAAAATTTTTTCGACGGATTTTTTCGTCGGAAATTTCCGACGGATTTCCGACGGAAGTCAAACGGGTCAAACCCCATTGGCTCTTGCCGGAAATCCATTGGAATTTTTTTTATTATAAAAATCGATAATTTTGACGGATTTCCGAGGGTATTTATTTATTTTTATTTTTTTCATATTAATTATAATTAATTAATTATTTTCGGAGAATTTTAATTAATTAATTTAATTAGTAAAAATCCGCTGGAAATAATTAGTTAATTATTTTTTATAAAAGAATTAAAAAATAAAAATCCGTCGAAAAAATTAAAAAAATTCCGGGGGATTTTCGGCGGATATTTTGTATTTTTAAAAAGAATAAAAAATATAATAGATCCGCTGGAAATCCATTTTTTTTCCCTTTTCTCTTTAAAGAAAACAAAAAAATAAAATAAAAATCCATCGGAAAAATTAAATAAATTATGGCAGATTTTCGGCAGATATTTTGTATTTTAAAAAAATAAAAAATATAATGGATCCGCCGAAAATCGAAAAAATATTTTTTTTTCTTTTTCTCTTTAAAGATAATAAAAAAAATAAAAATCCGCCGGAAAAATTTAAAACAATCCGCCGGATATTTTGTATTTAAAAAAAATAAAAAATATAATGAATCCCCCGAAAATCCAAAAAATTATTTATTTTTTATTTTCTCTTTAAAGAAAATAAAAAAAATAAAAATCCGCCGAAAACCCGTCGGAAAATTTTTAAAAAATCTGGCGGATTCTCGACGGATATTTTGTATTTTAATTTTTTTTTAATGTATTGGTTGGGTTTTAATGGATCCAATTGGGGCTCTAATGGAACCAAATGGGGCTTTAATAGATCGATTGAGTTTTAATGGATTCACATGGGCTTTAATGGATCGGACTGAGCTTAATGGATCTAATTGGCTTTACATATCAAATATATACTTTCGGTTCACATGTAGCGGTTCATATGAATGAGTTCAAATGTATATTAATTCGTTTCACATGCATAGATATATGTTTGTGTTATATATATATATATATATATATATATATATATATATATATAACGATTCACGTGTATGTAAACTTATGAATATCTAAAATAAATTACATCGTTACTAAATCCAAAATAAATTATAATATAAAAATGAATTAAACAAATTATAAATAACGAGGACCTTTAAATTGTTAACTTGACAATAATATCGACATGAGACAAAAATGAAAAAAAAAATTAAATCAAAATTGCATTAAACTCATTTAAAAATTATTTATTTTTTTATAGCAAAAACTTAAACCTTATACAATATTATTAAACAAGAGTAACCTTAAATTCCAAAAACTTAAATCTTCCCCCTTTTTTTTCTATTGCATGTTTTAATTTTAAATTTTTTAAAACCCCTAAAATATTTAAACCTAATTAACCCCCCCTTTTTTTTCTCCTATTCCCGGTTTATTTTTCAAGGCCAAAACCTATTTTCTTGAACCCCCCCCTATCCTTTTCACTTTCTCCAAACCCTAATTTACTTTCCTCTTCTCTTTCTCTATCAAACACGCCTCCATCACCCCTCACCTTCCTCTTCTCATTCTCTATTGAACAAAATATGGTGATTTTGTTCGAGTCTTCCATGAACAAAGAAAACTTTTCAATGCTCCCCTATCATTCTCAAGGTTTGTTTCTATCCACCTTCCTTCTCTCTTCTCTCGATCTGCTACATCCACCGCCACTGTCTTTTAACCACCATGAAAGACCACCACCGTATTCTACCTTTTGTTGAAGACCACCACTATTTTTCACCTTTTATTGAAGACCACCATCATGTTCCACCTTCTGTCGAAGACCACTGCCGCTCACACAAGGTATAACTCCTCCGATCTCTTCCATTTCATCGAATACCACTACCTCTGGTTCCTTTTTTTTAAACCTCCAAATTTGGTTTTCTACAAACTTCAAAATATGTTTTTTAAAAGCTCCAATTCTGGATTTTTAGAAAAGCTTTAGATTTGTTCTTAAAAGAAACTCAAGTTTCATTTTTAAACATATTCTAGATCTATTTTGAAAAATATTTAAGATCTGTTTTTTAAAAGCTATTTCAGATATGTGATAATGTCGGATTTGGACATTATTTATACACTAAATCTAGTGGAAATTGAACGATCCGAAGAAAAATAGTGATAAAACTAATGGGTTTCTAGAAGAAAAGTACAGGTCAAGACAGGATGAGAATAAGAAGAAAAATCCAGGATAAAACCGTCTAAAATGCTCATTTGGGAAGCCGTTCTCAATTTGGTGAAGAATGGTGAGAACATGAAGTGAAAAAGGAAGAAAACAGTGCACCATGCGACTTAGGGCGCGACTTTCTGAAGCCACACGGGTTTGGGTAAAGCGAGAAACTTGCCGCGCGACCTAACCCACACCACGAACTGAAACAGTCTTAATCGACTGTTTCAGCTAGGGTTTGGAGTTAAACAATTTAAAAAAAAAGAGGCGGCTAGAGGCGTTTTTGGAGAGAAACAAGGGAGAAAAACGTGGTGAAAAGGTGGGGAGATCTTGGTGGAAACGGATCCTCGATCGATTTACAATTCTTGTGCTTAGAGAAATTGAGATCTCATGGAGATTTTGTATTTTTGAGCATTCTTCATTTTAGAACAATGTTTAGATCTTCAACCATTTCATTGTGTGTTTTGATCTTCAATACCCCCAGCATGAACTAATCTTTTCTTGTTGGGGGGTTTGATGATTGTTGGGTGTAATTTCGTTTAAACTTGTGATTGGGTTTTGTATTTTGGATTATTTATTCAATGAAGCATATGCCACAGTTTTAATCAATTCTTTTAGCCTGATCAAGTAATGGAAAATTTCTCTTGGCCTTTCTATTCTTTGAGAAAAGTTTATTAAGGTTAGATGCAATTGTCATATGCCTATGGTAAGGATTGGTTAGAGATATACCAATTCAACCATAGAGTTTGTTTAATCCTGATTTCGTAAGCAAGTTTGATTTGATTGTTGAAATCGAGAGATGAAACAACATTTTCCCAACTGCTAAGGTTGCTATAGCTTGAAGAAGTGTAGTGACTATTTTTGTGATTGATTTCATTGAACTAATGAGAAGAAGTGCTTAACCCATCCATTGTTAAAATAATATGAACCCAACATGAACCGAATCCCCAACTGCTTTTTATCGCTTGAGTTTATTCCTTTGAATTTTCAAGGTTTTCATTCTAGTGTGCTCAGTTTGATCTTTTGTTAATTTCACATCAAATCATCTATTGTTAGTCTAGTTAATAATTTATATAGTATTGTGGTACTCAATACCAAGTTCCTCTGGTTCGATACTCATACTTAGTACTATTACTTGATTTCTACCCGTACACTTACCGATAGAGTTAAGAGGGGTGTAAACCCACCCTATCAAGTTTTTGGCGCCGTTGACGGGGAACTTGTTTTGTGTTAATATCACTACCAACTATAGATATTATTAGATTAGACATCTTTTATTTCCAGTTTTTATAATTCTTTCATTTTTGGAGTCTAAGGTTCGTGTGTTTTGTATTGCAGGATACTCTTTGGTTTATGCCAAGGAGGAGGCTCTTTAGAGACCTCGAGCCTATTGATCCGAAAATTGAAAGAACTGCACGCCAATTACGAAGAGAAGCCTGAACCCGACAAACATGGAGGATGGCGGAAAACGGAGTGAACGACGAGCAACCATGTCAACACCCACGACCATCACCACCAGCCAGAGTTCCCATGAGGAATTTTGCTACTCCAACGGTATCAATATCACAAAGAGGAGTGGAAGCACCAACGGTGGCTACAAACACTTTCGAGATAAGGCATGGCACAATCCAACTTGTCCAAGCCAATCAGTTTGGAGGGTCAGCATCGGAGGATCCTCATAGTCACCTCCGTTCATTTGAATTTTTTTGCAATACATTTAAAATGATCGGAGTGCCAGAAGATGCCATAAAGCTTAGATTGTTTCCTTTCTCCCTCAGAGACCGAGCTGCTACATGGGAAGAAAATTTGACAGTGGGTCAAACTAATACTTGGGATGAGATGGTGACAACCTTCCTCAATAATTTTTTCCCTCTGGGTCGTACGACTCAACTCTTGGCAGAAATCACCCACTTTGCTCAATGGGACCAAAAGTCACTGTATGAAGCTTGGGAGCGGTATAAGGCAATGCTGAAGAGATGCCCCCATCACGGATTACATGGATGGGTAATCATCCAAACATTCTTTGGAGAATTACACCCTCAATTTAAAAATGACATTTCTGCTACAGCTGGTGGGGCTCTCATGAACAAAACTTATGAGGAATGTAACACCCACATTCTCGGTAAATATTCTTTTGTGAATTATACCTTATGACGCTTGGATTTTGTAGTTGGCGTAATCTTATTTCACGTTTTAGTGCTTGGGATCACTCTCGGGAAGTGTCGTGTTTCGGGCTTGGGAAACGGGAGAAAATCAAGTCAATGATTGGGCTCGGTACAGTGCCAGAGATTGTGACATCTGTCCAAGGTTCAAAATAGCGTGAGGCATGGCGTGGCGGAGAGGTTAAGCCTTAAGCCTTTTTCAAGGCATGACATAAGGCGGCAAATTTGTATGTCATATTCAAAATTTATATATCTACATATATGTTTTTTATATATTATTCTAATCAAATAATGATATTAAAGAATGTACATTCATATTGGAAGAAGAAATATCATATGAATTACTAGTATAAAAATAGTTTTTGATTGAATATTTAAAATAGAACTTAGATAATTAATTTTACAACTTCGTTTTAATCGTGAGTCCATAACGTTTATGACTTCATGAAATTGTGCGTGATGTGATTAGATAAATCTATAAAAATGTTAAATCTAAAGATAAATGTAAAAACACAAAGGATAAAAAAATTAAAAATTTTGAAAAAAAGTCACGCCTTAGAAAAAACACACGCCGCGCTGCGCCATGGTGCGCCTTAAGGCGCCTTAGCGTGAGCCACGCCTTACAGAAACGTTATGGGTCATTTCGTAACGGCGGAGATGAGTCTTACGCCATATCGTGCCATGGCGTACGCCATGGCACGCCTTTTTGAACACTGCATCTGTCACTCTCGCTTGGCAAGGTCGCCAAGAGTGTACCGTAGGTGGGGGTGTACCAGCGACTATGGCCAACGATTGTGACATCTGTCACTCTCGCTTGGTAATGTCGCCAAGGGGGTACCGAGAAGGGTGTTAAGCGGGCGACTATGACTAGCGAATATGACCATGTCATAGTTGCGAGGTAATGTCGCGGACGGACTCCACGCCGTTAAATGCTTACCAACCCAATTCATTTTGGCATATTGGGAGCTTCTTGTATGCGATTTTTGAAGAACAAAAAGGTAGGGTTTCATCTTCCCTCATTAAATACTCCTAGAAGAGATCCTTATTTGTAATTTATGGGTTTGATTTAGGTTGGTGGTTGTGATTAAGAGTCTTGTGCTTGAAGTTCAAGTTCCATTCCATCTTCCTCTCTCAAGTATCATCAACTAGGGTTTCCTATAAACTCTACAAGGTGAGTTTTTCTAACCTTTCTCTCTTATGAATATTAAGGTTCACATATTCTAGCTATCATATATGTTATTAATTATGTATTTGGGTTTGTTGTATTTTAACCTAAACATTAGTTTTGGGGATATTAGGGTTTTATAACCTAAATAAGAATGTTGGAGAAATGTGTTTTAAACTAAGATCAATGGTCCTCTATACTCATCTACTTATTTGGTAGCCAACCCATGTTCCATGGGATTTTGGTAAACCCAAAGTGAAAATTAGGGTTTTGGTGAGATTCAAGTATTGTTGAGGGGTTTGCATTGTTAAAGTCCCCTTAACGATGGGAGTCAAGACTCCATGTTGGTGACCTTATATGCGCGATTTGGTTTTAAGCCGTACATACATGATTTATGATGAATGTGTTAGCACATTTTGGTATTTGGTCTTAGTGCAATGGATCCATAGGCACGGTGTCCTTAATATCCCGTTTTGGACATTGAGTTCACCACTTTGGCACGGAATAGGCGTCGGGTCACCATAGAAGTAAGGTGTGGACCTATATGGTCGGTCAGCGTCCCATGGGTAGTAAGATGTAATCCCCTTGTGCTTAAGTTCCCATTTTGGAACTCTCAAGGATAGACCTAGAGGTGTTGACTTGATGTTTTCAAGCAATAGACTTAGAGGAGTTGAGCTCACTATGTGATTGGTATTATTTGTACCATCTTATGATCAATAATGGTTTATTTGATTTGTTTGATTTAGCTCATGGCTATATCCACCGTACGACTTCAATGGGTCTAGTACTTCTATTTCAATTGACTTGTTGTCACTAGGCTTTAGCCTAACGGTTGTTCTTTGGTTGTCATGTTTGACATGTCATCTTAGCGGTGGGGCTCGTCGGGACTGAGTGGACGACATTGGGGTGGTGAGTGGTGTTTTTGGAGATATAGTGACCAATATACTTGATTTTGAAGATATACATTTTTAGAAGGATAGTGACACCCGACCATAATCTACCATGATAAAGTTAGATTATTAGGTTGTTGAATTATATTCTTCATTTGATTGGGTTGTAATTGTCATACTTTATTTCCCCGTTTTGGGATGATACACTTTGGTCTAGAATGTCACTACCATAATATGCAGATTTGATTGTCCCCCTATTTTAGGGTGTACAAGTTTCCTCTATTTATAGACGTCATATTGCCGAATTTTCAAATTTTAAATTTACTCTAAGTTTAGGATGTTACAAGGAAGCTTGGGAGTTGATAGAGAATTTATCGGAACATAGCTACTCCACTCCACGATCAAACGTTAGGAAGATAGCTAGTGTTCACGACTCGGAAGAACTAAGGCAGATTAAAGCACAATTGACCGCCATCACCAACCAATTGAAGGGCACTTCTATGCAGAATTCAATGCCAAATGATGGGATATCGGATTAGTACTCATAGTTTGAGTCGTCAGAACAAGTCAACTTCTTATAGAACCGCAACCGATTAAGAAATGACCCCTTATCCAATACTTATAAAGATGGATGGAAAAGACACTCGAATTTTTCATGGAGCCAACCGCAAAATGGTCCAAGGGAGACCATGGGACAACAACAACAACAATTCGGTAATAATTCTAACTTTTCATCTTCTTCTAATGCTAATAATGTTTATTGTCCTCCAGGTTACAACCAATGGAAGCAAGAGGAAGGGCAAGCTTCAGAGAAGAAATCGGGGTTGGAGGAAATGATGATGAAGTTTGTTTCGAAGATGGATACAATTGTGGAGGGGATCACACCTTCTGTGAGGACCTTAACCAACACAGTTAGCACAGTGAAGGCGGCGACTGATTAGAACATAGCATCTATTCAAATCCTAGAGCGTCAAGTGGGTCAGATAGTAGAAGCGTTACAATCGTGAACACAAGGCCAATTTCCTAGTCAATCGGAGAAAAAACCACAGGAAAATTGTAATGCAATTCAGTTGCGAAGTGGCAAGGAGTTGAGAAAAGATCCAATTAGAGAGTCGATGGTGAAGGAATGAAAGGAGCCCGAAGTGATAATGGAAGAAGAGGATGAGGAGAAATTAGACGAGGGCATCGAGATGGAAACGTCGGATGTGAAGGAAAAGGGAAAGGAGAAAGAAGGAACCACCACGAGACCTCCTATCAAGCCCATGGCACCAAAAGTGCCATATCATAACCGTCTCAAAACTCATAAGGACGATGTTAATTTTTCTAAATTTCCTGTAGTACTTAAAAAATTGCGTATTAACATTCCTTTTGCAGATGCCTTGGCTCAAGAGCCTTCATACATGATGTTCTTGAAAGACATCCTCTCTAATAAGAGGAAGATAGAGGAGCAGGCGACCGTTGCACTTCCTGAGGAGTGCAGTGCTATAATTCAGCACAAGTTTCCCCTAAAACTCAAGGATCCAAGGAATTTTACTATTCCTGTTCATATAGGAAATTCTAAATTTAGCAAGGCATTATGTGATCTTGGTGCTAGTATTAATTTAACGCCCTTGTCTATTTTCAGGAAACTTGGACTCGAAGAAGTGCGACCTACTAATGTCACATTGCAACTTGCTGACAGATCGATCAAGTACCCATATAGAGTTATCGAAGATGTACTCATTAAAGTGGACAAGTTCTATTTCCCAGTGGACTTCGTGGTTCTTGATATGGATGAGGACAAAGAGATTCCATTAATTCTTTGTCGACCATTCCTAGCCACGGGAGGAGCACTGATAGATGTGAAATAAGGCAAGCTCACACTTCGAGTTGGAGAAGAGGAGGCCGTTTTCAATGTTTTTCGGGCGGCCAAGCATAAATCAGTGTCAAATGAATGTTATAGAGTGGATGTTGTGAATCCCAGATTGCTCAAGTAACAATGATAATTGAAAGATTAAACTTTTATTGAATGATTGAAAGAGTTACAAACATAGGATTGAAAAGCAAACTCTCTCTCTAAACCTGATAAGCAGACAATACTATTTTCTCTTTGTCTAACTCTTAACCTAATGATTAGAAAACAAACAATAAATACTCATGCTAAAACACTAAAGGCCTAAGGCCCAACAACCAAAACAAAGCCCAATAATAAAATAAGGCTTTTAAAACGCGATTTAAAATTAACAAATAAACTCTATAAATACTTTATAGAACTTTCCATGCACTAGGACTTTCAGTCCTAACAGTCTCCCCCTAAAGTTGTATAAAGGATTTATCTCTTTGAAATCTTCAAGACTTGATCTTCTCTCCTTCTTGAATCTCTGAAACACTTTGGTGTTGCTTGTCTTCATGTCATTCCAAGCTTCCCCTTGAATAAAGCTCTTTCTTTTTATAGATTCAACTTTGTAACCAGATTCAATATACCATTGTCTTGACTGAATGTACAAGTGAGCAACTTTCAACTGTAGAAACTCAACACATCGGATCAACACGCAAGAAAGATAATGTGCGAGTTACGTGACATTCCATAGTGCATCTTCAGTTTAAAAACAAAGAATTTGTCTTTGAACTGCGAGTTGAATTGACTTTCAACTTAAGAATTTGTTTCAATCAGCTCGTAGGTGGAAGCAACTTGTAGCGAACACCACTTGATGAAGGATAGAAGAACTAAAGCAATCTTGAAATCCATGGCTTTTCAACCTAAGATTTAAGAAAAATAGGATATGTTGCTCCCCTTCCGCATTTGCTAACTCCCCCTCAACATGATAATCTGTCTTTGAAACTTGTGTCGTTGTTATTGCATTCTCCCCCTCATGATGATTAGAAGAATCCTGAGCATCATGTATGTTCAAAGACTAACCGGATGAGTAGCAAAATATAAGATAAAACATTTAGTAACCAAGATGGGGTAATCAACTAACACAGAAACACAGTAGTAACTGTTATCACAACAATTAAAATAATTGTGTGGCCTATTTTCAGAGTTGGCAAGGGGGTATCTCTGATAGGACTTCCAGTTATCACTGAAGTAAGATTTTAAGAATCTACTTCTCAAACTGTTCCGGCAATATCACAAAGATATGCGATTGGAATCACAAAGATTCGTGCATGTGTGAAAGAAATATAAATATGTATCTGTTAGGCTCAAATATTGATTTAACCTGGGACGCAGGTTCATAAATCAATAGACACAGTGAGATGAATATGATGTTCGGAGACCGGAGTTGATGTCTTTCTTTTTCAATATCTAAGTCCTCCGAGTGAGGAATAGATAGATTATGTGCTAAATCTCCGTGAATATATGAAACAAGTACCTTTTGTGAGATACTTGAGTAGCTAGGTGGGGTGACACGAGTTATCGACACTGGGTCCATGTCTATTTCAATATCCATCTCCAAAGAATGAGGATGAATAGATTATGTGGTAACCCGGATAACTGACTCTATTTGGTAAGGACCAATATTTCTTTTAAGTCCTGTCACATCCTCACCATATTCTTTTCACTCCGAACTCATCTATCATTCTAGACTCCTCACTGATATCTATAAATTGGTTGTGTTTCTTGGGTAGGTCCTTCTAGTTCTGGATTGACCATAGAAACTTTATAAGCCTTAACACTCCGTTAACTCACCAACATAGAACATTGAAGTAAAATTTCTGATTAGATATAATCAGAAGTAAAAAAACATTTAAGAACGAGTCATGAATTGAAGTGTTCAGAAGTCGAGATGAAAGTTTAAAGGAAAAACCTGGCACTCCCCCTCAAAAGATGGCATAACCCTTGATTGTAGTCATGTGACGTGAATAATCTGAATTAATGCCCACATAACATTCCTGCAAAACAGATTAGACAGATTTTGGTTTTGGTATCCATGCTTTGATGGATCCTTGATGGTTAGTTACCTTAGCTTTGGAGCTATGAAAATGGGGATTGGGGATACTATAAGTACCGTACCAGCTATTGACATACCTGAAATCCACAAAGTCACTATTTCCACAATAAGTGCAACAGATATTTGATCGGTTTAGACTGATCAACTTAGTTGTGGAATAGACATGAGTCGGTGACTTTGGATCAACTACAATAGATTTGTATGACGTGTTTCCACCACTGTCTTCTGTAGTTGATTTCTTTTTCCAAACCGTTTTCACTTTTCGAAACATTTGATTATCTGTATTATCAACAAGAGAATTATAGAAAAGATTTGAAGGGCGAATCCGATCTTTTGAAAATTCATTTGATTTGATACAACTCTTCAAAAAAATAGTTGTAGAAGTTGAACTTGAAGAATAAGGAGACTGGACAACAGTATCGGGACTGGCATGTTCATATAAATCGGCTTTGAAATTGAGTTCTTCAAGTTTCTTGACTTTTACGGATAAACCATTTCTTTCTTCGAGAATTGAATCAAATTGTTTTTGTAAATCGGATTTTACCTTATGTTCTTTCAAGATCTCTGTCGTTAATTCAGACAATTTCTGTGAAAGCTTACGAACTTCTGTTTCGAAAAACTTCCTCTCACTTTCAAAGTCTTTTTCAATACTGTTGCGTTTATCAGATATTTCTTTGAAAACCGCAACATTTTTCTTTTCAAGCACTTTCTTTGCCGTTTCAAAACCTTTTCGCTCTTTTGCAAAATTATCTCTTTCAATTATCAAAACCTTTTCAAAATCAGAAATGTGTTTTGAAAGTTTTGCATTTTGAAACTCAAAAACCTTTCTTTCATCGAAAACTTTCCTTGAAAGCTCGAGAATCCTTCTCTCAAAATTTTTCTTTTCATTTGAAAAGTCTACTTTTTCTTGTTCAAAAATAGAAAGCCTATTCTTGAGATCAAGATTTTCACTCGCCATATCTTTCAGTTTCTCTTCAAGTTCTAGAGTCTTCTCTTCTTGGGCTTCAAAATTCTCTGATTTTTCAAACTTTTTCGAGAGTTTTGAAAATTGCTTCTTCAAAACATCCTTTTCTTCAGCAATTTTTTCTTTTTCTCTTTTTAAACTTTGTGCCCAACTCAAATTATCAGCATTTTCACTATTAACTTGCACAAGCAAGTTGTAATTGTTTTCCAATCTGGCTTCAAGAACTACAATCTTGGATTTGAGATTAGAAATTTCTTGTTGATAATCAGAATAAGACATTGTTACTTGAACAAAATGATCGTAAGACAATCGCGATTTGATTCAAGAAAGGTGTAGATGAACGAATAACACTCTAAGATGACACTTTAAGATAAGGACAAATAACCTCTATTAAAGAAAAAAGATTTAAAAATAAAACAGAAAATAGTCTGGGTGGGAGTCGGGTTTGAGTGGGGAGGGCTTCGCGGAACGAGGGGTTTGCGGGGATAGGGGTTCGCGGGGAGAGGGGTTCGCGGGGAGAGGGCTTCGCGGAGAAGAAGGCTTCGCGGGTGGGACAGGGCTTGGGGACAGGGCTTCGCGAGGAACCAGGCTTGGGACAACCAGGCTTGGGACAACCAGGATTGGGACAACCAGGATTAGGACAAACAGGATTGGGACAACCAGTCTTAGGACAACCAGGCTTGGGACAACCCGGCTTGGGACAACCCGGCTTGGGAGAACCAGGCTTGGGAGAACCCGGCTTGGGAGAACCTAGCTTCGCGGGAACCTGGATTCGCGGTACCTGGCTTCGCAGGAACCTGGCTTCGCAGGAACTTGGCTTCGCGGGAACCTGGTTTGGCGGCGCACCACTAAATGTCGACCCCAAACTCAAAAAATAAAATTTTAATCGAAAACCAATAAACTTTAGCAATGATTATCGATTAAATTCAGAAATCTAACACTCTTTTTCATTGATTTTCAACCAAAAACAATGATTTTTCAATAAAAACTCAAGAACACAGACTAAAAACTTTAGATCTATAAAATCCAAAATTCTACTTCAATCTTACGAATTGGAAGATGAAACTTTACCAAACCTTTAATCTTACACAAATAAGTAGATTGGAAACAACTAGACTCGAAGATTTAGCAAAAATCAAGAAACCCAAAAATCAATCAAGAAGTCGATCGACACAGAGAAGAGATTTTTTTTTTTACCTTTTTTGAATCAAATCTTCGTCTCTTTGCTCTGATACCAATTGTGAATCCCAGATTGCTCAAGTAACAATGATAATTGAAAGATTAAACTTTTATTGAATGATTGAGAGAGTTAAAAACATAGGATTGAAAAGCAAACTCTCTCTCTAAACCTGATAAGTACACAATATTGTTTTCTCTTTGTCTAACTCTTAACCAAATGATTAGAAAAGAAGCAACAAATACTCAGGCTAAAACCCTAAAGGCCTAAGGCCCAACAACCAAAACAAAGCCCAATAATAAAATAAGGCTTTTACAACTCGATTTAAAATTAACAAATAAACTCTATAAATACTTTATAGAACTTTCCACGCACTAGGACTTTCAGTCCTAACAGATGTCATGGAGGCGGTGATTCGAGAAAACGGTAATGTGGTGGTGTCTGAAGATCCACTACAAAATGCATTAACCGACGCCGATCCTGATGAAGAAAGCGAAAGCGCGATGCAGTTGAATGCATTACCCAATTTCAAAGGGTATCGCAGACTAGCCATTGAGGATTTGGGAACACCCATCCCAAAATCTCAACCATCATCAAAGACACCACCCCGGTTGGAGCTCAAATCGTTGCCATCACACTTGGAGTATGCTTATTTGGGGGAGAAAGAAACTTTGCTAGTGATTATATCATCTCAGTTGAGTGCAGACAACAAGGAAAAGCTACTTAGAGTCCTTTGAGAACATCATATAGAGATTGGGTGGACCATCGCCGACCTCAAAGGTTTGAGCCCTACTTTTTATACCCATAGAATCAACCTTGAGGAAGGGCATCGTCCAGCTGTCCAACACCAACACCGTCTCAACCCGAACATGAAGGAGGTAGTCCGGAAGGAGATTTTAAAGCTACTTAATGCGGGAATAATCTATCCTATTCCAGATAGTCCATGGGTTAGCCCAGTTCAGGTTGTACCGAAAAAAGGAGGAATAACAGTTGTCTGAAATAACGACAACATGCTTATTCTCTCGCGGACAGTTACGGGGTGGAGAATTTGTATGGATTACCGGAATTTGAACGATCCCACTAAGAAACATCATTTTCCTCTTTCATTCATTGAACAAATATTGGAGCGACTAGTGGGACATAAGTATTGTTAGCTTAAATTAGCCTCCAATTTAATTGAATGTTTTATAAAGAAATTGTATATGGGATTTATAATTAGTTGTATGGGCTTGAGTCTTTTTATTGTAAATGGGCCCTATATAAAGGTGCCCATGGCTCATTTGTTCATTAGGTTATTTGGAGAGAACACATTTTACACACACAAACTAGGTTTTTCCATGAGAGTCGACTAAATGTTTAGTGTGGTATTCTCTACATTTCCCCCTCCATTGTTATTCAATCAAAGCATATGAGATGAGTTCTTGATGATTATTGTTGTTAATTTCTCTCTTATATCTTCTATTATATGGACTTCTTCAATTATTTGTCTAAAATGGGATCCAACAAGTATTATTGTTTCTTAGATGGGTATTCGGGGTACAACCAAATACCAATTGCCTCCGGAGGATCAAGATAAGACTACATTTACTTGCCCGTACGGTACGTTTGCTTATCGGAGGATGCCATTTGGGTTATGTAATGCCCCTGCAACCTTCCAGCGATGCATTATGGCCATCTTCTTAGATATGGTGGAGAGGACGATTGAAATATTCATGGATGACTTCTCAGTTTTCGGGCCTACTTATGATACGTGCCTAGCTCATTTGGAAGCCGTTCTTCGGAGATGTAAGGAAACAAGTTTGGTGCTTAACTGAGAGAAATGTCACTTCATAGTGACCGAAGGAATTGTGCTCGGCCATAAGATCTCAAGAGAGGGTATAGAAGTGGATAAAGCCATGGTGGCCGTCATCGGAAACCTACCATACCCGAACTCAGTCAAGGGAGTTCGAAGCGTTTTGGGACACGCAGGGTTTTACCGGTGCTTTATTAAAGATTTTTCGAAGATTACTAAGCTTCTTTGTTTTTTATTTCTTAAGGATGTCAAGTTTGAGTTTACTGATGAGTGTATTTCTGCCTTTGACAGGTTAAAAAAGGAGCTCACTTCAACACCAATCCTAACCGCACTAGATTGGAGCCTTCCGTTTGTGTTGATGTGCGATGCAAGCGATATTGCTATTGGTGCAGTGTTGGGTCAAAGGAAATAAAAACGGTTACATGTCATTTACTACGCTAGCAAAACGTTATATGGAGCTCAGATCAATTATGCCACTATAGAGAAGGAGCTTCTAGCCATCGTCTATGCTTGCAAGAAATTCCGATCCTATCATGTTGGTGCCAAGGTAATTGTGTACACTGATCACTCGGCTTTAAAATTTTTGATGAACAAGAAAGACGCGAAACCTAGATTGATTAGGTGGATACTTCTACTCCAAGAAATTGACATAGAAATCTTGGACAAGAAAGGCTCGAAAAACACTGTAGCTGACCATTTATCACGATTAGAGGGGAATGGAGAAAAATCTTTAGATAAATCAGTGATCAATGATTCCTTCCCAGATGAGCAGTTGTTTAGAGTTAATCATTCAGAGCCCTGGTACACAGACTTGGTGAAATTTTTGGTTGGAGGAGTGATTCCATATGATATGAATTCACATCAGAAGAGAAAGTTCCTTGCGGATGCAAAAAGGTACTTTTGGGATGAACCGTATTTGTACAAGCACTGTGCTGATGAAAATGATCAGAAGATGTGTACCAGAAGAAGAGAAGGAAGATATTTGGAATCATTGTCACACCTTGGAGTGTGGTGGTCATTTCATTACAAATAGAACAGTAGATAAAGTGTTGTAATCGGGATTCTTTTGGCCTTCCATGTTCAAAGAAGTTAGAGAGTTTATTTCCCGGTGTGATCGCTGTCAAAGGGTCGATAACAACACAAGGAAAGACGAGATGCCTATGAATATCTTCATAGAAGTGGAGTTATTTGACGTTTGCGGTATCGACTTTATGGAACCATTCCCAAACTCATTCCGAAATGAGTACATATTGGTAACGGTCGATTATGTGTCTAAGTGGGTGGAAGCGATAACAACCCCTACAAACGACTCGAAGGTCGTCATCAAGGTTTTGCGAAAGAATATCTTCTCAAGATTTGGGGTCCCAAGAGCATTGATAGGTGATGGTGGGAGCCACTTCTGTAACCGATACTTAGAAGAAGTTTTGAAAAAGTATTCGATGAAACATAGATTTACCACACCATATCACTCGCAGACCATCGACTTAGCCGAGGTTTCCAACCGGGAACTGAAGAGAATTCTGGAAAAGACTGTGAATGCATCAAGAAAAGATTGGTCTTCCAAACTAGATGACGCATTGTGGGCATATAGGACAACGTACAAGACACCACTTGGCACTACTCCCTACCATTTAGTTTTTGGTAAATCATGCCACCTACTTGTCGAGAACATTGGGAGATTAAACAACTTAACATGGACTTGAAAGCAACTGGCCATCGTTGGTTCTTACGACTGAATGAATTAGAGGAGATTCGCCAAGATGCATTTGTGAACGCAGCTATCTAGAATGTGCGAATGAAGAAATTTCATGACAACCACTTAAATTAGAAGGTAATTGTTCCAAATATACATATATTACTATTTAACTCATGGTTGCGTTTGTTTCCAGGCAAGCTAGAGTTCAAGTAGTCGAGGCCATTCACAGTCAAAGAGGTCACTCCATATGGCACTGTTGTGTTATAAGGGAAGGATGGAACCACATTCAAAGTAAATGGACAACGGGTGAAGCCATACATATAAAGTGAGCCACTAGAAGCATCCAACTTCTATCTTGACATGCCAAGGGACTAAATGTGGAGAAAAGTCGAGCCATGACTCTAAATAAGGTTGGGTGGGAGGCAACCTACCGTAGGTGTGTTTTATTTCCTTTCGTTTAATTTCGTTATTTTCGGTTTCTTTTAGATTAATTTTCATTTCCTGAGGTGAGTTGTTGAGAAGGGGAGCTGAGAGAAAGAAAGAAATAACAGTGCATGGCGCGGGTCTTCAAACGGGTAAACCTGCGACATAAGCCGCACTTGCCACTGTCGATGTCAACAATCCAGTACACCGCGCGGGTAAAACCGCGACACAAATCGCACGGGTCACTGTTAATCATCAAATTCCATTGCACCACACGGGTCTCCACGCGGGTAAACCACGCGGGTCACTGTTGGTCTTCAATTTCCAGAGCACGACGCGGGTTCCCACTCGGCCTAACTCGCGGCCCAACCCGCCCGCGTGGCCTTCAACTTTAAATTCAGGGGGTGACGCAAGGTTTCTAAACCCTAACCTTCTCTCCCTAAAAACTGTCAAAAATCTCTCTCTCTCTCTCTACCACTTGCAACCACCAAAAACCACCACAAAACTCTCATTTTCCGGCGGCATTTCGGCAACCGATCTGGAACCATATGAGTTCAATCGTCTCTGTATCTCCCAATTCTTAGAACGACGAAGGTAACTTTATAACTATCATCTCTTTGGGATTTCATCAATGTTGGGGTTTCTTCCCTATTCAAGAAAAGGTTTGAAATTCTTTTTACTTGTGCAATTCTTTCTCTATTACTTCAAGAATCTTAGATTATTTCATGATAGTAAGATAGAATTTTGGGGTTTCTTGAAATTTTGACAATGTGAAGTAGATGATTGATTTTAGTTCTATTAGGTAGATGAATAATCACCATTGTATGAGCTTGTTGATCTGATGTATTAAGGTGTTTATGTGCTTAATTGTGGATGGGTTGTTTGTCCTCTAAACTATGTTTTGGGTGTGTGTAGTTGTTTTCTGACCTAAAGTTTAGAGATAACCAAACCATAGGTTTGGGGTTCAATCAATGGCTTTGGTTTAACCACCCCTTTGTGAATACTACCCTAGTCTTTGAACTAGGTTTGGGGTGGTTGGGATATTCATACACTTATTCTCCTGTATTTAATTTTCAGGATGAGGATAGACCCATAACAAACTGGACGATGGGGCAACTACTTCAATCTGCTCGCTTCTCAGTGCAACCGAATGCGCCGATGCAAAAACCCACTCTACAGACAGAGGCTAAGGAGTTTTGAGAAGCGCAACATCTGGCCGGAACAGGGAATCAAATTTGAAGACATCCCAAATGACAGTGTGCTTGCCACTGCTCGTCAGAGAGGTCGGATTCCATACTGTAGGAATCCCGAGCCATATGATCCTCAACTCGTCTTAGAATTTTACGCCTCTATGCTACCCTCGACTTTTAATGAATTCCATACTGTGATGGTGCGAGGGGTGGAGGTTCGACTCTCAATGGATGATATACGTGAATATTTCGGAATTCTGGGGCCAAGGCACTTGGGTCTCCATTATGGAGTTTCTCCAATACCGGGGGTTCCCGACGATGATGAGCATAACAACATAATCACGTCATCTCTCCGTATGAACGTGAATGGCTATTAGAGGAAACTAGAAGCAGAAATCAGAAAAAGTGAACTACCTCATGAGCTGGTTATTTGGATGCAATTTATGAAAGCCAACCTCTGGCCATCTACCCACAATACCTATGTTGATCCATTGGTGGCCCGGGTTCTCTACTGCCTTCAACATAACCTTCCATTAGATGTCGGGCACATCGTGCAACTTGAAATGCTAAATGTTGGTGAACAAAGCTACAATGGAGTCTTACCTTTTCCTTGTCTAATAACCAAGATATGTCGTGATGCAAGGATTGAGATAGGTTACATGTTTCCACCTCAAACACCTATTGTTTGCTGCACCTATCAGTGCCAACTTACGGCGCAAAGGAATTTGGAGAGGCAGGAAGCAATAGCAGCTGAGCAGGTTCGAGTACCAGCCAATGCCGATGATGTGGATTATGACCCGATTGATGATGGTGGCCTCCTGACTAATTCTCCAACTTGGTCTACTCATTTGAATGAATTCCGGGCGATGACTGATGAGTTGGGAGTGATCCGGCACCTATTTGATAGAGCATCACCGACAGCTGATGAATAGGGGCCATCTAATCGCCCCTTGCCCGCCGTAGGCGTGGGTGCCCGAGGCGTACACCACCATCCGTCCATCACGATGATTGAGGTTGGTTTACTTGCTTTTGGCCATTTCAGTTTAAGACAAATTTAATGATTGAACTTTTATTTTCACTCGTTGGATGACTGTACCCCTAATTTCCATAAATGTGGTTGTTTATTTTTGAATATTTACTTAATTGATTCACATTGGGGACAATGTGATATATAGGTTTGGGGTTGGTTTGTTGGTGATTAACATGTTTATTTTGTTTGCTTTATATTATCCGACATATTTGTTGAACCTATTTGTGCATTGAAGTGTTAAATTTCGGTCATTGAGGGATGAACTGGTAAGGGATAACATAGCAGAGAGGACAATTTAGTGGACTGCATTGCTTAGGGACATTAGTGGAGACCAACCTTAGAGAGAACTTTGAGCCTTAATTGCATGTCAATTTCGAGGGGACGAATGCATAATTCATATACACTTTTCTTAATCCTTTTCGTAATTATAGCATGATCTCGCTATAATCTTGCATTGACTAGCAAAGACCTCTATAGGGAAATTGGGTACCAACTCTGTTAATCTGATTCATGAACTACTAGTTCAAAAGTACCCTTAACTGTTTCATACTACCTAACTTCTTATTTCACCCCAAAGAATCCCAGTTGAATGAATAACCTACCTTTGTCAAGATTAGGAACAACGAAAAAAAATCAATAAAAAAGGGTGGAAACATTGATGGAAATGTAACAACCCAAAACTTCCAACAAATTAACATAAATGATTAATGTACAAATCATGCCAAAACGGCCCAGGTCTACAATAGATTTCAAGGTTTGCAGTAAGACAACCTATTACACAATTGAGAATAAAAGAAACAACTACAAAGGAAGTCTTCTAAAATCAGGTACCGCTCACACCTTCTCTTTCCCTTTACCAGATCCTCCTACTTCGCATCTACTTGAAAAGGTTTTTAGTTTTGAAAGAGCGAGGGTTAGACCGAAGGTCTAGCGAGTCCCCTCTAAACAGTTCAACAACACAGAAAAGATTTAAGGTAATTTAACCATTTCAGTTTTAAAAAAATATAGCATCACTTCAACAACTTTAGCTTCTGGCACACACTACCGTCACCAAAGGCAACGACGTGTCTGGATCAAGCCTTACTTGGGACACACCCCAAATGGCATAAACGGGATACACCCACCGGTATGAGCACAGGCGGGCCACACCCCCCGACTTGTGCATCTCGCTCGCCTCAATGTATGCATACATAACGACACATAAATAAATAAATCATACAACTCGCATTAACGATGAGGCATAACTTGCATTTAATGAAATCTCACATATAAAATTAATCGTATAATCGGTAACGATAAAGCTTCAGTTAGAAAAACTCACCTGTCATCCCGTGCTAAAGAATTTCCACACTTGAGGTTGCCCGATATCAAAACCTAAGGCACAAGGTAGGATTATTCGATAAGACACTCGGTTTAAAACGGTCAATAATCTGGTCTAGGAAAACTCTCGATAGGACAGATCTTATGGTCACGGATTCCTTCCCCTCTCTCACGTTAATGCAACTCCCGGGTTCACCTGGGTCAATCCTGACCGGGATCACCTGGCTTCCCCGCTACCGGGATCGCCCGAACCTCACATTCCCGGGGTCGCCCGAGTTTCCTTTTCCCGGGGTCTCCTGGCTGCTCAAGCCCGGGATCACCCGACCTTCTAGCTCCCGGGGTCGCCCACTAATACGAGCCCGGGGTCGCCCGGTGGTGATTCGGCTCCATCGCCTAAGCCACAAACTTCGACAGCCAAGGAATTCCTCGGCCACAACGAGTTCTCAAATCACATCGACCAAACGTAGTCGGGTTCGATTATCAACAACAAATCCAACCCTCCTCCCTTGATTTGATTAATTTAATCTTTAGAGCTAGGCTAATATTTATATTTCCAATCAATCGATACTCAAACTATTATTAAATAAAAACCCAAAGTCCCAATCATACAAACATCAAACTAATCCATCCTTCCCATTAACCAAACTTAAAATCAAAGATTATAATCCCACCATGACCAATATACAATAATGAAAGAAAGCTTACCATGAAGAAGATCAAAATAAGCTTGAAATCCAAAGGAGTCAACCTCTTTCTTGCTTCTTCCAAAATCGCCCAACAACTCCTCTCTCTTTCAATACTCAACCGCCAATACAAAAAAAATGAATAAGGTCACTAGGGTTAAACCCTTTTATTTCAAGGTTACAGTTAGGCCCTCCAACTTTGAGTCTTGGCCAACTAAACACCCAACTCTATAAATTAATACTAGAACCCGATTATTACAGGTAAGGTAGTAGTAATTCAAGATGTGTGGAAACTCAATAAAATGAGGAGGAATCTAGTCAAAACAGATTCTGAACCAGTACCAACCCATAACAGTTGTATAGGGTCATTGATGAGCTGATAGGGAATGAATAAAGATAGACAGAGTACCCAATTACGCCTAGTCTTGCTAGTTTATTCCTTCCTCAATCACTGTGCTTACAATTGTGCATCTTTCATACTTTGTTGTTCATGCTCAGCTTGATAATTCTTTGCACATAAACTCCCATAGAATGTGCAAGTGTGTTAGAGCCTAAGTTCGTGTGTACCGAAAGCATCCGACGAGGTAGGGTCGAGGCGAAATCCTCTCTAAGCATGTTTAACCTAGGTTGGAATCAATGTGGTGTGGTCCATTACAATTCAGTCCTCAGTGAAGGTTAATACTTTGAATCGTACAATTAAGGTTCTCAAGTTTTGTCGGTTCTTTTGTTAGAAGTGGGACTTCATGTCTCAACACCGTTATCATCGACAATGTCAGTTATGCGAATTTTCTTCTTTAAGAGTGGTTGTTCGTATCTTTTTGTCTCTATTTTGCTTGAGGACAAACAACGCTCGGTTTGGGGTTGTTGATAATGTCGGATTTGGACATTATTTATACACTAAATCCAGTGGAAATGGCTTGATCCCAAGGAAAATAGTGATAAAACTAATGGGTTTCTGGAAGAAAAGTACAGGTCAAGACGGGATGAGAAGAAGAAGAAAAATTCAGGATAAAACCGTCTAAAATGCTATTTGGGAAGCCATTCTCAATTTCGTGAAGAATGATGAGAACTTGAAATGGAAACGGCAGAAAACAGTGCACCGCGCGACTTAGGGTGCGACTTTCTGAAGCCGCGCGGGTTTGGGAGGAGTGGGCGACTTGCCGCACAACCCAACCCGCACCATAACCCGCGCCACGAACTGAAACAGTCTTAATCGTCTGTTTCAGCTAGGGTTGGGAGTTACATAATTTAAAAAAAAAAGAGGCGACTAGAGGCGTTTTTGGAGAGCAACTAGGGAGAAAAACACGAAGAGATTGTGGGGAGATCTTGGTGGAAACGGATCCTCGATTGTTTTACAATTCTTGTGCTTAGAGAATTGAGATCTCAGGGAGATTTTGTATTTTTGAGCATTCTTCATTTCAGAACAATGTTTAGATCTTCAATCATTTCATTGTGTGTTTTGATCTTCAATACCCCCAACATGAACTAATCTTTTCATGTTGGGGGTTTGATGATTGTTGGGTGTAATTTCGTTTAAACTTGTGATTGGGTTTTGTATTTTGGATTATTTATTCAATGAAGCATATGCCACAGTTTTAATCAATTCTTTTAGCCTGATCAAGTAATGGAAAATTTCTCTTGGCCTTTCTATTCTTTGAGAAAAGTTTATTAAGGTTAGATGCAATTGTCATATGCCTATGGTAAGGATTGGATAGAGATATACCAATTCAACCATAGAGTTTGTTTAATCCTGATTTCGTAAGCAAGTTTGATTTGATTGTTGAGATCGAGAAATGAAACAATATTTTTCCAACTGCTAAGGTTGCTATAGCTTGAGGTAGTGTAGTGACTATTTTTATGATTGATTTCATTGAACTAATGAGAAGAAGTACTTAACCCATCCATTGTTAAAATAAGATGAACCCAACATGAACCAAATCCCCAACTGCTTTTTATCGCCTGAGTTTATTTCTTTGAATTTTCAAGGTTTTCATTCTAATGTGCTTAGTTTTATCTTTTGTTAATTTCACATCAAATCAGCTATTGTTAGTCTAGTTAATAATTTATATAGTAGTGTGGTACTCAATACCAAGTTCCTCTGGTTCGATACTCGTACTTAGTACTATTATATGATTTCGACCCGTACACTTTCGGATAAATTTAAGGGGTGTGTAAACCCGCCCTATCAATATGTTCTTATTTTAAATTGTTGATGTGTTTTTTATAAAAAAATTATCACATATTTATTTTTTATAAAAAATATGCAGTCCTGTTTTTAAAAAAAATTCCAGACTAAAAAAGGTTCATATTTGTTTTTAAGAAAAAAAATCCAGATCTGGTTTTCAAAAAAAAATTCTCATCTGATTTTACAAAAAATCCATATTCCAGATCTGTTTTTATTAAAAATTCTTGACCCCTTTTTAAAAATACTCTAGATCCGTTTTTATAAATAATATTCTAGATATGTTTTTTTAAATAAATATCCAGATTTGATTTTATAAAAATAACATATTTGGTTTTTTTAAAATTTTCCCAGATCTGTTTAAAAAAATATTGTAGATCTGTTTTTAGAAAATATCCAAATTTGTTTTCAAAAAATACTTAATATCTCTTTTTCATAAAAGAGTTATTCGGGTTCTTGAGTTGTTTAAAAAATTAGTATATGTTTTCCAAAATTGTTTTAAAATAAATTGGGACCTATTTATAAAATGTCACATCTGTTTGTACTAAAATATTATGGAGTAACTTTTATATTTTTGACTATTGATTTTTATCTGATAATTTTGTTGCAGGTCACATATGTTGAGAAATTTGACACAACTTGGCATGAGTGTACTAATATTTGATGAGGAGTTTTTTTTTTTTGCAAAAATAGGGTAGTTTAGAAAAAGCTTGGTAGAAATAGGGATGTTTTAAAAGCATTTGTAGAAATAGGGGTGTTTTAAGGAAGGACCACCTTTTTTATGATCTGATTTTATATATTTTTATTTTAAACCCTGTATATTTACATATTTAACCCTTTCACTTACATATTTATTTTTTATTTTTAAAGTTTTTATTTTTAACCCTTATTATATAGTATGTATGAATTGATTTATTTAAAATATATTATTAAAATTTATATATTATTTTTAGTAAATTATATCATTAAATATATCTCATTAATACCTATAACTAATACCAACTTTATCATAAATTGTCTGGAAAATCTAAGGAATTTTGAAACTCAAAAACAAAAAAAAATGTTACTATTCATTAATACTGATCTTGATTAGAACAATTGTCTACAAAAGTAAACACATTTTTGTCATTTTTCATGAGAATTCAAAAAAAGTGATAAGAAGACTTGTCTAATCAATTACTTTTTTGGGTTATAAATTTGGATGATTCAACATACATTCCTTTCATCCTTCTTCAACTAGAAAAATCAATTACGTTTTTGAATAACAAGTTATACCATCCATCCTTCATTCCTTCCTTCATCCAAGGTATGCATCATTGTCTACATTTCTAGCATATATTAATATGAAACATCATATATGATTGTATCTTATGTAATTTATCTTATAATTTATTTTGCAGTTACATTTTGATATACTTGTCATTTTGAATATGGACGACTCACCAACGAATACTAGTTTTTTAGACCTTCTTCGTAACTTTGAGACCATTTTAGAGCATAAATATGTTGGATACAAGATCATGAAGACCAGAGGTCAAAGTTCAAGAAGTCAAAAGCTGGAAAGTCAACTCTCAGTGAAAGTCAAAGTCTTTTGTTAATAAGGTCAAAGTCAATGTATTTGTTTTCTTCCTTTGTATTTGTTGCTTGGTATAAATAGTTTTTGTTTTGGTTTAATAGATATATGACTAGAGAGGAATACGCATCCTGAGAGAGTATTGTAGAGAGAGAAAGAGACATTTTGTGAGAGAAAGTGATACACAGATTGTAAACAGTTTGATTTGTGATTTGAATCGAATCAGGTAGTTAAACAATCTTGTTTTGTTAATTGTTTTGTGATTGGAAACTTGAATCAGGGACACACAATTGGTATCAGAGCAGATTAATTGAAATCAAATCAAGAAAAACGAAGTTGACACTGTGTTCGTAAAGATTAGATCAATTTTGAGTTCTTGTACGATTTAGAGTCTGTAATTGATTGGAATAAGTTTGTATGATGTATTCGATCGAGTTTGTATAGTTTGGTTCCCAAATTGCACTGTAATTTTCACGAATTTCAGGATTTTATCGAGACGTGGTTCACGAGTTCTTCGCACTGTAATTTGAATCAAATTGTATTAGAATGTGTTTTAAATTGAAACTTGTTGCTAGATTTTGGTTCTAGGTGTATTAGTGGTCTAGTTGTCGAAGTCTCAGATCGAAATTCGAAGTCTGGGTGTGGATTTGAGTAAATCAGAGACGTTTCTTGAACGAGATCTGAAGAACTCGCAAGAATCGTGAAGAACTCGCAAGACTCATTCCAAGAACTCGCAAAGCTCTAAGTTTTCGCAGATGTCTGAGAATTCGTAGAAATATTGAAAGAATTCGCAGAAGCATCAGATTTCGCATTGTCATTTCTGAAAATATTCTAAGGACAGGATTAACAGATGTTTGTATTATGAAAAGTCGAGAATTCGTAATTGAGTATGTTGCGAATTACGTAGAATTCACAGAGGATTATTTTCGAAAAGTTTCAAGTTCAGAATTCGTAATTTTGTCTATTGCGAATTGTTCAGAATTCGCATTACTGAGTGTTAAGAATTCTAAGAATTCGCATTACTCTGTGTTGCGAATTGCTCATAATTTGCAGAATTTCAAGATTTTTTTTTCTTAAGTACATAATTCGTAACTAGAATTCTCTTTAGACTTGTCTACGAATTCTTTGGACTTCGCAGAAGTATAGTCTACGAATTCTTGAGTTTTTACGAAAAGTTGTTGAAATCTTCTAAGTGTAGGATTCGTAAGCTTTTGACTTGCTAATTCTATTCTATTTTTTCTTGAGTTGCGAATTCTGTTTCTTATTTTAAGGTTGCGAATTCTAAATTCAATCTTGCGAATTCCCTGTGTTTTATGTGTTCATTGCGAATTTTGTGTATCTTCTAGTAACCTGCGAATTCTAGACTTGGTGAATTTCATAAATTTATTTTGTCTAGTTCATTTAAGTGTTATTCAATATTCTTGAGATTTCTATTGGACTAACGATCAATTCCAAGTTTCTTATTGCATATTTTTCAAACAGGATGACTTCCAGAGACGCTCTCTCAATTGGAACTGATGTCAAGCCTCCTGTTTTGTTTAAAGGGGAGTATGAAGAATGTAAAAATCGCTTTCTTGATTTTGTTGATCGGCAAACAAATGGAGTGAATATTCAATCATCAATCACAGATGGTCCAATGAAAAGACCTACTGAGGACATTCCTGTTGAAGGTTATGACTCAGATGGTGTTCCGAAAACAAAGAATGTTGAGAAAGTTTTTTCTCAATTCACTGATGAATAGAAGAGTCGGTTCAATGCTGATAAATAGGCCAGATCTTTACTATTACAAAGCATGGCAAATGAGATCTATGTGAAAATAGACAACTACAATGCAACTTCCAAATCAATGTGGGATCAACTAAGAAAGATGATGTTGGGTTCTAAAGTTGGGAATCAGATGAAGGTGGGTAACTGCATAAATAGCTACGAAGAGTTCAAAGCAAAAGAGAATGAAAGTTTGGAGGATACTTATGAAAGATTTGTACTGCTTCTTAATGAACTTTCAAAGAATAAGGTCACAAAGAAGCAAATTGAAAACAATGTGAAGTTTCTCAGCATCCTACAACCTTTATGGAAGAAACATACTCAAAGGATGAAACAGATGAAAGATTTAAGTGAGATACCTCTCCATGAAGTGAATGAGACACTAAGACAAAATGAAGAAGAGGTGGAAGAGAAAAGAGCTGAAAAGAAGAAAGTTGAGAAAGTTTCCAATCCCTAGCACTTGTAGCTGGAGAGAAGGAGAAAGAAAAGAAAGAGAAGAAGAAAAAGAAGAAGATAGTCATTTCTAGTTCTGAGTCTGATGATGAAAATATCAAGCAAGCCATGTTGCTATTGACCCGTGCATTTTATAAAAAGTTTTACAAGAAGCCGGGGTCTAATTCTCAGAGATATTCATCATCAGGATCAAAGATTTATGAACACCGTGAGAGAATAGAAGAAAAGAAGTATGAAGAGAAAAGAAAGCCAGAAGAAAAGAAGTTTGTGAATGCTTATAGTGGTGCTGAGAAGAAAACTGATGATCTGATTAAGTGCTACAATTGTGGCAAGGTTGGTCATTTTGCTAAAGACTGTCGAAAGACAAAGGTTCGAAATTCAGAATACTACAAGAACAAAATGCTCTTGGCCAAGCAACAGGAAGCTGGCAAGGCATTAATGGCTGAAGACGAATATTGGTTAGATCATTCAGATGTTGAGGAAGAGAAAAAAGAAGAAGCCCACATGTGCTTGATGGGAAACACAGTAAAAGATGAGGTAATGCACTTAACTGAAAATGATTTCATGACCAAAATGGAAGCCATGATGGTCGAACTTCAAGACCTTCAATTTAAAATGAAAAAGGAAAAAGACAGAGTTGCTTGGAGAAATCAACAGATCTTTGAGCTTAATAAATCAGTTATTGGGAACAAAGATTTAACTGATTCTCTACGCAAATCTGCTTCTGATTTTAAAAATGAAAAGGTTTGTTTTGAAAATAAGATTTCTGATTTTGAAACTAAATTGTCTAAGTCTGATTCAGAAAAACAAGAATGTGTTCTAAAAGCTTTTAAACTGCAGGTTGAGAACAAGACTTTAGAGTAAAAGGTAAATGGTTTGGAAGCAAAATTATATATTCGAGGCCAAACAGATCAAACTATTTTCTTCAATACACCTAATGAAGAAAATGATTTTAAAGAAAAATGGGGACTAGGTTATGATAATCCTCATTACTTATAAAAAGCCATCAGAAAACAGCCAGCTTTATATAATGCCAATTTTATGTATGTTGCTGATAAATATCCTCATTTGAAACCCAAATTTATCACCAAATCATCAAAGGAAGTTGAGGAAAAAGAAGATGAGAATAGAATGAATTTAAAGAAAATGGAACTACCATTCTGTTATGAAAGACTGAATGATAGTTATCTTTTTGAAACACCAAAAGTTCTTTCAAATGATTAGTTTGCTAGTTATTCTTCTACTAAGATGGATGCAAAACCTGTTCAAGCTAAAATATATGTTCCTCCACTCGTATTAGAAAGCAAAATAATTGAGCTAGAAAGCACTTTATCTGATGAAAGAATTTTGAGTGAATTGACACAAGATGTATTTTCTACTGTTTTAAAGAACACAAATTTTCATTTTGAATCTAAAGTGTGTTCTCCATCTTCTAAAGCACCTCAAATTTCTGAACCTGATTTTGATGATTTATTTGTATCTGCAAATGATTTCTTAAATTCTGATGAAGGGTGTATAGAGAAAATTGATATGTTTGACTTCAATGCTCCACTTCCAGATCATTCCACTTTTCTTATTAATGGAGAAGCTTTACCTAGTGTTCATGAAAAAGGTGAATCAAGAACTAAGGTTGATGAATCAGTTTCTGTGAATGCTGCTTACTATACTAAGGGTAAGAAATATAAGAAACAACGATAACAGAAACGGAACAATACTGGTAAACATAAGAAAAGTCAATTTCAGAAATCTGATTTTCCTAATAAATCTAAATCTTTTGTTTCAGATTTAAGAAAGAAAAAGTCAGAAGAGCGAACTGAATGGAGACCTAAAAGGAAGAATGATGACAAGGCATAATTAATTCTTGATAGTACTTGTAATAGATCAAATAGTAGTGTGTCTGATGTAGTTGGTTCTGTTGCTTCTACTAATAAAAACCTTGTAACTTCTTACAAGAGATATTCTAAAAAGCAATTGTTCCAATTATCTCCTACTACTACTAAATCTTATACTTATCAGTGGAATGATTTTGCTTATCATCATTATTCTAATGATTGGTTTGGATCATATCATGTTTATTCTTCTACATCAAATGTTTTTAAGAGTTTTCAAAAGAAAAGAGGATCCATATTCAAATGGATACCAAAATCTTGTACTAATCTGTTAGGACCCGTTTTTAAATGGGTACCTAAAATTGTTATTCCTTGATTTCTCTTGCAGACCCGTCATTTGTGGTACTTGGATAGCGGTTGTTCCAAGCATATGACCGGGCAAAAGGATTTATTGACTAATTATACAGAGAAATTTTGCGAGAATGTAAGTTTTGGGAACGACCAGTTCTCACCGATCTTAGGATTTGGTGATGTTATTCATGACAATGTAACGATTACGAAGGTGAGCTATGTTGAAGGATTAGGACACAACCTCTTCAGTATTCGCCAGTTCTACGACAAAGGATTAGACGTAAATTTCAAAGCTAAGAGTTGCTTGGTGCGTACTGAAGATGGCAAAGAACTCTTAGTTGGTACTCGCAAGTCAAACCTCTACACAATCAATTTGTCAAAGGTCCAGACTGACAATCTAGTGTGTCTACTTTCAAAATCCTCGATGCAACAAAGCTGGCTATGACATCGACGACTCTCTTATCTGAATTTTCGCTACATAAACAAACTGGTTAGTGGAATGTTAGTGAATGGACTTCCTGAGCTCCAGTATGTGAAAGAACAATTGTGTGCAGTGTGTGAAAAAGGGAAGATGAAGAGAGCTCCACATAAACCAAAGCCTGAAGCTAGTACCAGTTCTCCACTCGAATTGTTGCATATGGATCTCTGTGGTCCTATGCAAACTCAAAGCTTAGGCAAAAATAAATATGTTCTAGTTATCGTGACTATTCGTGATACACGTGGGTCAAATTTCTACGATCAAAAGATGAGACGCCCGAAATATTCATCACATTTATGAAGACGATCCAGGTGAATCTGCAAAAACCAGTCAAGCTTCTCAGAACTGATAACAGCACAAAGTTCAAAAACAGAACTGTTGAAGAGTATCTCGAATCGACCGGGATATCAAATCAATACTCTGCTGCTCGTACGCCAGAATAGAATGGAGTAGTCGAAAGGCGAAATCGAACGCTAGTCGAGGCCGCTCGCACTATGCTCAGCCAATCAGACCTATCTCTGTTTCTATAGGCAGAAGCTATTTCGACTGCGTGCTACACTCAAAACCGTTCCATGATACACTGCAGATTTCAAAAGACTCTGTATGCTTTGATCAACAACCGAACATCGTCTATCAAATATTTTCATATATTTGAGTGTAAGTGTTTTGTGCTAAACGACAGAGAGAGTCTGAACAAGTTCAGTGCTAAGGTAGACGAGGGCATCTTCATTGGATATTCTTCTACATCTGCTGCATACCGAGTATACTTAAAGAAGTCAAAGACTGTTATCGAGAGCGTAAACGTCACATTCAATGAGGAAATGGCTTATGAACAAATCAGTTCAAAACCCGTGATAACCGGAGTGCTAGCTTTTGGGAAAATTAGTCCAGATTCTGTACCTACAGTGAATAAATCAGATGTTGTATCATCGTCTACTACTCATTTATCTTATTTAGATCTTTTATTTGAACTGTTTTATGATGAATTTCTTGGATCTAACTTGACTAAACCTGTTATGGTTGATAGGATAGAAGATTCAACGATTAATCATCCAACCACATCAGATGTTTCTACTGAATCAAATTCCCCGATTCAGCAAGAAATTCCGGTTCATATGTCTACTCCAATAGTTGAAGTTGTATCTACTAACAAAGAGCCAGAAGTTGCTGAATCAGTAGGGTGTACTGTAAGGAAAGATCAATAGACTGAATACTCTGTACCCACTGAAACTTCTGCACCTATTATTTCAACTAAACCTCTCCCTCATAGTGGAAGCTGATAGTGGAATCTTAGATGACAATCATGATTAATCTTCATCTAATCCACTTCCTCATGAACATCGCTGGACCAAAGAGAACCCTCTTCACCAAATCATTGGAGATCTAGACAAACTAGTGCAAACTAGGTTAGTCACTCTAAATCAATGTCTGCATGACTCATTCCTGAGTAAGATATAGCCCACTCGCGTATCAGAGGCTCTAGATGACTCGGATTGGGTGTCTGCTATGCAAGAAGAGTTAAACCAGTTCGAAGCCCTAAAGGTTTGGAGACTAGTGCCAAAATGAGAAGGAAATACCATTATCGGCACTAAATGGGTATTCAAGAATAAAAAGGACGAAGATGGTATTGTCATAAGAAACAAAGACCGACTTGTTGCCAAGGGATATAGGCAAGAGGAAGGCATCGACTATGACGAGAGTTATGCTCCAGTGGCGCGTATAGAGGCAATCCGCATGTTTCTAGCCTACGCAGCCCCCAAGAATTTCACTGTCTATCAAATGGACGTGAAAACTGCCTTTCTGAATGGCATTCTTAAGGAGGAAGTCTACGTCTCTCAGCCAGAAGGGTTTGTGAATCCAGATAAGCCAAATCACGTATACATCTTAGATAAAGCTCTTTATGGTCTGAAACAAGCACCTCGCGCCTGGTATGATGTTTTATCTCAATTTTTGGTCAAGTCAGGTTTTTCAAAAAGTAAAGTCGATACCACTTTCTTTATCAAAAAGGAAAAATTCGATATCATTCTTATTCAGATATATGTGGATGATATTATATTTGGCTCAACTAATCCTAAATACTGTAATAATTTTTCAAGCCTCATGGTGTCAATATTTCAGATAAGTATGATGGGAGAGATGAATTTATTTCTCGGATTACAAGTCAAACAGTTTTCAACGGGGATTTTCATTAATCAATCTAAGTACATTTTTGATATTCATCGGAAATTCAAAATTGAAAATTGCAAACCAATTGGAACCCCAATGGCACCAGGTACTAAGATTGGCACTGATCCTTCGGGAAAAGCTGTTGATGTTAGGACTTATAGAGGAATGATAGGTTCTTTAATGTATCTTACTTCAAGTAGGCCAGATATAATGTTTTCAACATGCTTGTGTGCTAGATATCAGGTCGATCCTAAAGAATCCCATTTATCTGCTGTAAAAATAATTTTTAGATATCTGAAGAGGACTACAGATCTTGGTATGTGGTATCCTAAGGATACATGGTTTGAACTAACTGCATATTCAGACACAGATCATGCTGGGTGTATGTTAGACAGAAAGAGCACTTCAGTTCATATTTAATTCCTTGGAGACAAGCTCGTTAGCTGGGTGTCAAAGAAACAACTTTGTGTTTCCATTTTGACTGCTGAAGCAGAGTATATAGCTGCTGCCAGTTGCTGCTCTCAGGTCTTGTGGATGAGGACACAACTTCGAGACTATGGATTCAAGTTTGACAAAATGCCGATCTATTGTGACTCGAAGAGCGCTATCGCCATATCAGCTAATCCTGTGCAACATACTAAAACAAATCACGTCGATGTCATGTATCATTTTATCAAAGATAATGTAGAAAAAGGTACAATAGAACTTTACTTTGTAGAAACTGATTATCAACTTGCAGATTTGTTTACCAAACCTTTAGATGAAAAGAGATTCAATTTTCTTGTATCTAAGCTTGGTATGCTAAATCTCAAGACCTAATCAATGATTACCTATTAAAGTTTCTTTTATTGTAATTTTTTCACCATTTCTTTATCATTAATTCTGAAAGGATATCTACACTTTAACATTTTGTTCATGATCTCAGGGGGAGTGAGACAAGAATTTAAGTTGATCGACATTATTTTGAGGGGGAGTTTATAGAATTTTTACATTTCTTAACTGCTAAATTTTTGTGATGCATGAATTTAGGGGGAGTATATGAGTACAACAAAAGGAGTAAGGATATGATTTTTGATTACTTTAGATCAGAACTCGTTCATTTAATGTTTTACTGCTTTAGGTCATTTACTTTTCAATAAATTTTGTGAATAAAGTTGCTTTGACATGACTTTGAGACTTTTGTAGATTGAGAGGATGTTTACAAGATCATATCTTTATGACTTGATGCTTGACTTCATGAGATTTAAGACTGAACGGAAAGGTTTGTTTCTTATCTTAATCTCATATATGGTTGAAAGAAGGACGACTTTCAATCATAGAAAACATATTCTTAAATGTTCAAACCACTTCCCGATTCTTAAACAGATTTCATGAATTGGAAGTGTGATTTTTAAATGTTTTCATTTTATTTGAGTTTCAATGTTTTACAAACCGTGTGTTTCCAAAGATAAATACTTGCGTATTGTCTTTTCCATATACTTCAAGTATTCACCCACATAGGTTTGATTTTATTGTTCAAAATGTTCTTACCATGTCTCAATTTTGAAACATATTTTTCAATGGTAAGACACCCCGTTTGAATTTCAAAGAATGTTGAGTGTTATTTCATTTCTGAACGTCAATTCAAGAATGTATATATTTTGTTTCATATAGATATTATCCATTATTCTTGACCAAAAGCCTTAATTGCTATATCATTTATTTCTGATCATTTTCATACAATGTCAGATTTTCAAACAAGTCTCTTGCATTCATGTTCATTCATTCAATTTACTTGTTTGAAATATCTTCAATATTTAAAATGCTCATATCTTCATGATTATATTCTAAGCATACAAACATCTGACTTGTATTTGTGTTTTAACTGTTTAAGTTAAATCATTTTGAGCAACATATGCTTTTATAGGAAAATATGAGTTCTTTGTGCTAGGACTTAAATGAAACTTCTATGGATTCATGATAACCAGTGTTTCCTACCCAAGAAGTTAATCCATAGTGATTGAGTGTGACAAGGTAAATGTAAATGAGAGCTTGGTTAGATGTGCGTTCAATGATAAAAAGAAAGAGGGTGTGAGATCAGAGTAAAAGAATATCAAACTCTGCACCAACTACTTTCTGAGTCGGGCAACCACGTTACTAGTGTTTTACAATTCTTTGGTGAACATTATTGAAACAGACAAATAGCCCATGCCAACTCTTGATTATAACCCCGCCAACTACTCATTTTCTTCTCAAAAAGAAAATGTTTTATATTTTCTGGGGACGCAACATATAATCTATTTGATTTTCATTTGGAAAATCTGGATATTGAAAAAGAAGGAAGTCTGCCCCACCTTCGCACTTCAATCATGTACATTGAGTCTGTGTTTAACTGTTGTTGTCTCAATAATTTACACAATTTTGAGCCTTTATAAGCAATCATAATGTGCTTATATATTTCTATCACATGCACGAGCACACAAGGAATTTGTTTTCTTGTCATAACGTTCATAGAAATTGCCTTTGTGTTGTTTCGATGATTGGATGGAAGCCCTAGGGAAGGGAACAAAACAAAAGCTCCTTTCCAATGTGTATTTGTTACACACAGTGACTTAGTGTTACTGACAGGTAATTTAACTGATTCATTTGTTGATTCAGGTGTTACTTTCCTAATTTGTTTATATTTGAAAAGATCTGGATGAATATTTCTTTGGATCGACAAATAATCAGAGGCTCGGATATTGAAAGATCAGTGGTCAGAAAAGAATTTCAGTGACATTTCTTTGAGGAAGTTTTGATGATATCGATGTTCTATTCATCAAAAATGGGGAGATGAATTAAAGAAATGTCTGAGTTAGAAATTTCAGAGTTGAAGAATTGTTTGAGATCAAAGATAATTGTGAAAGAAGGATGCAAATTTGAAGTTTTCTGAAGTTGTGCTAAGATTTTACAAGTCAAAGAAATGAGAATTTGCAATGCTTGTGCCTTAAGAAGAAAATTTGTTGTAAAGGAGGAGATTGTACTTTTTGAGCTAAAAGAGAAGACCGAATTGTAAAGTCTTTCAAAGATGATCTTGAATCCAAAGGGGGAGATTGTTAGAGCATAAATATGTTGGATACAAGATCATGAAGACCAGAGGTCAAAGTACAAGAAGTCAAAAGCTGGAAAGTCAACTCTCCATGAAAGTCAAAGTTTTTTGTTAATAAAGTCAAAGTCAATGTATTTGTTTTCGTCCTTTGTATTTGTTGTTTGGTATAAATAGTTTTTGTTTTGGTTTAATAGATATATGACTAGAGAGGAATACACATCTTGAGAGAGTATGGTAGAGAGAGAAAGAGACGTTTAGAGAGAGAAAGTGATACACAGATTGTAAACAGTTTGATTTGTGATTTGAATCGAATCAGGTAGTTAAACAATCTTGTTTTGTGATTGGAAACTTGAATCAGGGACACACAGACCAAACCCTCAAATGTACCATTTTCTTTGCCGAATGACAATACGTTTGAGGCAGACAATGACTTTGGATTTGATGAACCCAACTCATGATATAATGAGGATAGTGATAGTGAGTCAATGTTTAATATTGAGGATGATTCTGATGATGTGAGTGAAAATGCGGTAGTGAACTTTATGAATGATACTGGAGATATAGGAGATGATGACATAGCCGATTTGGAAAACAACATCCAAATTACGTGAAAATTTCTGTGCATCGAGGTCTGTGCAACCTGACGAACCTCGCAGATGTGCACTATTGTAAAAACCCGCATAATTCACATAACAAATATCACATAATTTACATATATCCAAACACATATAGGATACAGTTTGGTCTTTCGATACAAAACTATACAAATATATCAAAAGTCACTACTAACTTTTTGCTAAATTGTCATACTACATAACATCTATATGATAATATTCAAAAGCAACTTCCAGATAACTTTTGCCAGCTTCATATATAGTCAGGTAAACATATAAGCTCACAACTTTCCTTTCCCTTTTTTAGTTATACGCGCTTGTCCTGAAACACATATTTTGAAAACAAAATAAGGGTTAGACCATATGGTCTAGTGAGGAAATCCCTGTCAGTGAGCAGTCCAATAAATCATTTAACATGAAAATCTTTAAATTAGATAATCACTCCGTAAGACCGTAAATACTACTTCCCAAGGAAACTAAACACAACAGTTGCTATTCAAAATAACGCACACCTAGATAAGACCGAAAATCAATATCGATGATGTCTCACTACACGAAACATATTCACGAGCATAAACACGCATACTCCGATAAGACCACAATCAATATCGGCAGTGACTCACCACACGAAACATATTCATGGGCCAAAATATACATCTATAATCCCCTACACGGACCATTATAGTCTCAAACGCACACGATCTTCTGTTGTGTAAGTCCCTTAAACCCATAAATCACTAATTACATGTGAATAATAGTAAATCTGTAAGACTCCGTTTTAAAAAACGTGTAATTATTCTTACCCGAATTGAACCGTAATATAAATATCAATGAAAGATAATAGAAGGGTAAAAACCGCCAAACTATTAAACTATTTATAATTATATAATAAATAAATAAATAAATAAATAACAAATAAAGGTAAATATATATATATATATATATATCATGACTTAGGTTGTTACAACACATCGTCTCCTTCAATTGTTAATCACCATCACCGCCATGAACATCAAATGTTTCTCTCTCTAAACTCAACTTCTCTGATTGATATATCTCGATTCGTTGAAGAAATCAATGAAATAATTACGTATTCGGAATCTGCGCGACGAACCCTTTCTAGAGGTATAAATTTCTTATTAAGTTATTTAAGTTGGTAAGTTAGGGTAGTTGAAGTTGGTTGGTAGATTATGTTGTATTATTGTAAATTTATGATTAAATATATGTTTAGAAATGCTTAGGTTTGTTAAAATTACAAAAGGGTAAAGTTTAGAATCAAAATGGTGATAATTGTACCTAGATGTTTAATCGCACACCAAGTGTTCGGTTTAATGTCTAAGAGAATATAATTTCGTGATCAACCGAACGTGATCAACAAATACGAAATTGTACACACAGATACACATTGATTTTGGTTTATTGAATCAATTGTTTGAACATTTTGATGTTTTATTAAAACGTGTCTTGTATGAGATTGTTTATGAAAAATGTGAAGTATATAGAATATAATTTCTATGATCGCCATTTGGATAAGTGGTATATGTTTAGTTTTCGTTGATTTTAGAATAACCCAATAAATGGGCACATTATTTGGGATGCCTTCTATGGCGGCTTTGTTGTCATGGCGTCCTGCAGATGACGGTCCACCAGAGTTATGCCTATGTGGCTTACGTGAACCCACTCTGGGAGGACTTGGCTGACTTTGTTGGCTCCTAGGAGGATGATTCGATTCTAGAAGTTTACCCACGTAATAGTGACCGTGGTTAAATTCACGGGGGACTCGTTGTGTGTGCCCGCATGCCGACCCAGTTCGTGTGGCTGATCACCCCACGAGCACGACAGGAATTGATGGACTTTATTTATATTACGTTTTGAAATTAAAGTGTGAACCGTTCTTGAAATTATTGTCTTTGAAAATTACTGAACATTTTTTTGCTATGAATTTGAATTTCAAGAACATTATTCGAAATGAATTTTTAAGTCTTCCGCTTCGTTGTCGATGTTTTCATTATTATTTACAAATTTATATTATAATCCATTCACTAAGCCCTGTTCTCAGCCGTGTTTTTGTTTTCTGACACGGCAGGTTCGAAGTGACGTTTACGGGGACCAAACTTGAGATCGAGCGTGAAAATTTTGGAGTTCTTAGACTCGCATTATTATATAAACGTTCTATGTTTATAAACAATTTTTGAAGTGTAATATTTTTAGACTATAACATTTTTAGAGTTATTAGTAGCTCTGATTTAGTTGTGTAATTATGTTAAGTCCCGTTCGTGACATCACCCGTTCCGAACCACGGGGACAGGGGATGTTACAAATATGGTATCAAAGCATAGGTATCGACTTGTAGATTAACTAGGTTTGACCTGTGAGGATTGGGTAGACATAAGAATGGGTAGACTAGAATTTAATTCTATTTATTGATTTTCAATCCGTAATTGTTTTGAATTATGTTCTTGATCTTGTTCTGCGTTAGAATGTCGAGACGTGGTCACCCATGCAAATCTAGATCTCAACTTGAGGGTAACCCAAACCCCAACCCAGTGAGGGGTACAAGTGAGCCTAATATTGCTGATGTGGTCCATCAAACCATGTCAAGTATGATGCCTAGATACATTGAACAATCCATGTTAAGTAAATTGATTTATCTCTTTACGCCATGTTTGATACTGTGGAAAGACACTCAGTTGTTTCTGAACAATTAGAATCTCGGTTAAAACCTTATGATCAAACCACCGAATTTCTAGTTGTGATATCTACCTCTATGGGTGGTTCAATATGTGTGTTAACTTGATTTTGAAACTGTCCGTTATTTATTGTAGACCGCATACGAGAGGTCACTCTACTTCCAATGCATATGTCCCACTTTCAATTAATATTGGGGATGGACTAGTTGTCACACCACCGTGCAACTATAGACTCTAACGCCAAACAAATATTGTTTGGGGATATTGACAAACCAGAGAGAATCTTCCAAGGAGGTACTTCAAAAGAAGATGTTAGCGCTTTAACCTCTATTACTGTGAAGCAGTATACTTAGCAAAGTAATAAAGGTTTTCTGGCCTCGTTACAAGATCCCGAACAAGTATTCCCTACTTCTATACCCACACCTGTTGTTTATGAATATCTTGATGTCTTTCCCGATGATCTACCGGGTATACCACCAGTCCAAGAAGTCGAATTTACCATCGATCTAGTTTCGGGAGCTTCGCCTATTTCCAAGGCTCCCTACCGAATGGATCCAACTGAAATGAAGAAAATCAAAACTCAACTCGATGATCTATTGAAGAAAGGTTTCATTAGACCCAATGTATCACCATGGGGAGCTCTGGTTCTCTTTGTCAAAAAGAAAGACGGTACGATGCATCTTTGTATTGATTACCGGGAGCTTAATAAAGTAACGATCCGTAACAAGTATCCGTTGCCGAGAATCGATGATCTGTTCGATCAATTACAAGGGGCACGATACTTTTCCAAAATTGAGCTTCGGTCCAGGTACCATCAACTTCGTATCCGAGAATGTGACATTTTGAAAACCGCATTCAAAACTCGCTATGGGCACTACGAATTCTTAGTAATGCCTTTCGGGTTAACAAATGCTCCAGTGGTCTTTTTGGACCTTATGAATCGGGTTTTCAAGGATTATCTTGACGACTTTGTTATTGTAATTATTGATGACATCTTAATATACTCAAATTCAATAGAGCAACATGATTAACATCTTCACATCGTTTTGGAAACTCTTCGAACGAAAAAGTTATACGCTTCGAACGAACGGGTTAGTAGGCGGGTCTCCCCCGTTAACCCAAGAGGTATTGGTTTATTTTAAAGAGCATTATTGTTACCATTTCATTATTGTTGTTGTACAAAAGGAAACCTTTTACTTATTTTATATTAAATCTCTTAAATTATAAATGTTTGATCTCACTAGGCTTTAGCCTAACACTTTTTCTTAAAATGACATGTATAACAGGTCAGGTCTCCGGTGGGGTTCGTCGGGACTGAGCGGGTAGCTTTGGGCTAAGAGCGGTCTTTTTGGGAGATGTATAGACCGACATTTTGAAATAGCGATCATACCTTTTGGAAGAATAACAACACCCAATATTAATCTTTCTTACTTAAGTTAGATTATTAGGTTGTTAGTCTATCCTTCATTTGATTCATTGTAATGATTATAGTATTGTTTCCCCGTCCCTTAGGGATGATACTTTGGGATTGATTTTAGCAGGTTTGATATCCAGGTTTTTATCTATTTATAGCAGTCTTATTGCAGAAATTTCGAATTTTTCTTCCGCTAATTTTTAGGGTGTTACAAGTTGGTATCAGAGCTTTAGTTTAAGTGGACTAGGTATGAGTGTAGGGTACCTAGACTTAAGCTGTGAAATTAGGCAATGATCTTGTGAGATGGGGTAGAACTATTAAGATAAGATAGTTCTAGAGTCGATGGAAGCTATACAAGTTAAGAGTTATGGTAATGGGAATGAAAATTTTTATGTATTGCATGTTCATAATTTCGCCTAGCTAACGTTATTATGAAGATGCTTTACGTGATTATGCTTGTTTTCCGTTGTTATGATAATTGATGAATGTAGTGGTACATTTTCTTGCTTATAACCGTGTAGTCTTATCTTATCTATATTCTCGCGTGTGTGGCAGACTATGATTAATACGCATAATCGACCCGAGGGACATGATACGGCCGCGTCTACGGCCGATCAACCGAGGGTAACGAATAACGATTTGCCCCCACCGTTTATAGATGCGTTGGGTGGAGGACCGGATCATGTACCTCGACGCAACATAGCTGCAACTCATCCAATCATGGAAGAGGTAACTCCGGAAATTAGAATGATGGAGCGGATGATACAAGCAATGAATGCAGCTATGGCTCAGCAGCAAGAGGCCTTCCTGAAAGTATTGAATGACAGAGATGCTAACCACCGTAGGCCGGAGACGGTGGAGGAGAATGTGATTGTGGCAGGATCTGGAGGTTCAGGACCCCGTATCCCTACCAATGAGACGGCAATCCCGACCGCAAGACCTGAGGCAAAGTCTTGTACATTCAAGGCATTTCTCGGATGTCGACCACCGGAGTTCAAAGGCACCGACGACCTAGTAGAATGCATGAACTGGATTAGGGAATTCGAGCAAGCCTTCCGATCGAACGGGTGTGGGGAGAACCAAAAAGTCGTATTTGGATCTCAAATGCTTAGAGGGGCGACCCTCACATGGTGGAATGTATATTCCGCTTCTATTGAAGCCACTGTATTGGCTCAATTAAGCTGGGAGACCTTCAAGAAGAAGGTCATGGAAGAATTTTGCAACGAACGAGCTATGGACCAGATCATCGATGAGTTCCGAAGTTTGAAAAAGGGGAATTTATTGGTGAAGGATTACAACAAGCTGTTTATGGACAAACTAGGTTTGGTGGGACATCTGGTCCCCACCGAAAGAGAGAAAATCAAGGCGTACATCAAGGGTTTGCCTACAGAAATGATGAATATGGTTCGAGTGTCCATGGCCTCTACCCTTCGAGAGGCTATAGAGGAGGCACAACTTGTGGAGGATTCCTACGGTTTGGGTAAGGCGGAGAGAAGTGGGGAAATTGAGAAGAGGAAATGGGAAGGAGGCCCCACATTTTTGAAGAGGCCGAGCCACTTCAACAACAATCAACGGGGAGGTGGTCCGAGACGGGATTCTCCGTGGTGCTCAAGATGCCGAAGTAAACACACTGGACCTTGCAACTCGAAGTCAGAACCGTGCTACAAATGTGGTAAGCCCGACCACCGTTACAATGATTGTACAATTAAAGAGCGTATCTGTTTCGGGTGTAAAGAGTCTGGCCATGTTAGAAGTGAATGTCCGAAGGCAATAGTGAACTATAGTGGAGGCAAGAAAGTGGACACTCCCAAGGCAACAGGGAGAGCATTTCAGGTGACCACTGAAGAGGCGAAGGCGTCAACGGATGTAGTCTCGGGTACGTTTCTCCTAAACTCCGTGCCTACACGTGTACTATTTGATTCGGGAGCTAGTTTCTCATTTGTGTCAAGTTTGTTTTTCCCAAAACTATCCATGCCCACTACTAGCTTAGAAGATGCGTTAGTGGTAGAGCTAGCTGATGGTGATCAAGTAGTGGTTCGGAATATTCTAAGGAATTGCAAGCTTGAAATCGAAGGAAGAGAATTTCCGATCGATCTTATGCCTATGGTCATCGGGGGATTCGATGTTGTAGTCGGCATGGATTGGTTGTCGACCAATCATGCTGAAATTCTTTGTGCAAAGAAGTTGATCCGAATTCTGGATTCGGATGGTTGTGCGGTGACCGTGTATGGTGAAAGACGAAAGGGTGAAGTCGCAATCATCAGTATGGTAAAGGCACGGAAATGTTTGGTGAAAGGATGCTCATCCTTTTTGGCATATGTAATAGATGCCAAACTGGAGAAGAAGACGCTAGAAGATGTCAAAGTGGTAAGGGAGTTTTCCGACGTATTTCCGGACGACTTGCCTGGTTTACCTCCCGATCGTCAAGTGGAGTTTAAGATTGATCTGACACCGGGAGCGGCTTCTATAGCCCGAGCTCCATATCGTTTGGCTCCGTCAGAGATGAAGGAAATGATGAGCCAATTGCAAGATCTTTTGGAAAAGGGATTTGTAAGACCGAGTTCCTCGCCTTGGGGAGCCCCGGTCTTATTCGTGAAGAAGAAGGATGGTACTTTGCGAATGTGCATCGACTATAGGGAGTTGAATAAGGTGACCATGAAGAACAAATACCGACTCCCTAGAATCAATGATTTATTCGACCAACTGCAAGGAGCGGGTTGCTTTTCGAAGATTGATCTCCGTTCGGGTTACCATCAAGTGAAGGTCAAAGAGGAAGACATTCCTAAAACTTCTTTTAGGACACGTTATGGCCACTATGAGTTTCTAGTGATGCCATTCGGCTTGACGAACGCTCCAACGATGTTTATGGATTTAATGAATCGCGTGTGCCGACCCTTCTTAGATAAGTCGGTTATCGTGTTCATTGATGACATCCTTATCTACTCAAAGGACGAGGTCGATCATGCTCCACACCTTCGGGACGTTTTAGAGATCTTGAGGAGAGAGAAACTTTATGCAAAGTTTTCCAAGTGTGAGTTTTGGTTGAAGGAAGTGTAGTTTTTGGGGCACATAGTTTCGAAGGATGGAGTAAAGGTGGACCCGGCCAAGATTGAAGCTATGATGAGTTGGGAATCTCCCAAAAGTCCATCCGAGATTCGAAGTTTTCTAGGCTTGGCGGGATATTACCGAAGGTTCATACAAGACTTCTCCAAGATTGCTTCTTCGTTGACAATGTTGACCAAGAAGAATGTAAAGTTTGTATGGACCGAAGAACAAGAGAAGGCATTTAGGACTTTGCAAAAGAAGTTATGCGAAGCTCCGGTCTTATCTTGGCCGGAGGGATCGGAGGACTTTGTGGTCTTTAGCGATGCATCCAAAATGGGGCTTGGATGTGTACTAATGCAAAGAGGGAAGGTGATCGCGTACGCGTCTAGACAATTGAAGGTGCACGAGAAGAACTACCCCACTCATGATTTGGAGTTGGCGGCTGTAGTGTTCGCGCTAAAGTTATGGCGGCATTACCTTTACGGCACAAAGTGTACCCTATATACGGATCATAAGAGTTTGAAGTACGTTTTTGATCAGAAAGAACTCAACATGAGGCAACGAAGGTGGTTAGAGTTACTTAAGGACTACGACTGTGAATTACTCTATCACCCGGGTAAAGCAAATGTGGTAGCTGACGCCTTGAGTCGGAAAGAGTATAGCGGGAGACTTCAAGCCAAACTTATCAGAATTGAGTTGGTGTCAAGTCTCATGGAAAAGATTAAAGAGGCGCAAACTGAAGCATTAAAAGAAGAAAACCTCAAGGATGAAGTGATGACCAAGCAACGATTATTGTTGACCGAAGATAGCCGAGGGATCAAGTGCTTCAATCGGCGAGTTTGGGTACCACAGTTTGGTGGTTGCTGAGAGCTACTTTTGGAAGACGCGCACAAATCCAAGTATTATATCCACCCGGGAAGCACCAAGATGTATCGGGATTTGAAGCTACACTTTTGGTGGCCAATTATGAAATTGGGTGTAGCACATTATGTGGAGCGATGTGTAACTTGTTCACAAGTGAAGGCCGAGCATCAACGACCCTATGGAAGCCTTCAATCGCTTGAAATACCCGAATGGAAATGGGACAAGATTACCATGGATTTCGTGACCAAACTACCGAAGACCTTGAGACGGAAGGACACTATTGTTGACCGTTTGACTAAGAGTGCTCACTTTCTAGCAATGCGGGAAACCTTGCCGATGGATAAGTTGGCAAAACTCTACATAGACGAGGTAGTCTCTAGACAGGGCATACCTTTGTCGATAGTGTCCGATCGTGATAGTCGGTTCACGTCGAGATTTTGGGGAGCCTTGCATCAAGAGTTGGGCACACGGGTAAATTTGAGCACGGCATACCACCCACAAACAGACGGACAAAGTGAAAAAATGATTCAAACGCTTGAAGACATGCTTAGATCATGCGTGATCGATTTTGGCGGTAGTTGGGACACCCATCTACCTTTGGTGGAATTTACGTACAACAACAGTCACCATTCTAGTATCGGCATGGCGCCATTCGAAGCCTTGTACGGGCGGAAGTGTAGAACCCCCGTGTGTTGGTTAGAAGCGGGGGAGAAGCAGTTTGCCGGCCCGGAAATTATGCAAGAAACGGCCGACAAAGTCAAGTCTATTCGGAAACGGTTGAAAGCGGCACAAGATCGTCAGAAAAGTTACGCCGACAAAAAGAGGAGACCGGTAGAATTTCAAGTGGGAGATCGCATAATGTTAAAGGTGTCCCCTTGGAAGGGATTGATTCGGTTTGGGAAGCGTGGGAAGCTAAGTCCCCGTTTCCTTGGGCCGTTTTCTATTCTGGAGCGTATCGGACTCCAAGCTTATAAGTTGGACTTGCCGCCGGAGATGGACGGAATTCATACCACATTACACGTGTGCTATTTAAGGAAGTGCTTAGCGGAAAAAGAAAGCGTCATATCCTTGTCCGAAATTCGAGTGGATGATAATCGTTGTATCGAAGAGCCTGAGGCAATTTTGGAAAGGGTAATTAAGAAGCTCCGACATAAAGAGGTGGCGATGGTAAAGGTTCAATGGAAGCACCACCGCGGCACCAATGTGACTTGGGAGGCGGATGAAGACATGAGGCGTAGATACCCTCTCTTGTTTAGTTAGTAGGATTTCGGGGACGAAATCATTTCCATGTTGGGGAGGATTGTAACACCCCGATTTCTGAGAGCCTATGTATAATCGTTCTCGTTTTGGGAACCTCATAACTTTAAGGATTTATCGGTTTTATATTGAACCTATTAGATTTAAGCATCGTGGGCTAAAAAGTGTCAATTGTGAATTTCGAGATGGCTCGCGACAGTGCCCGCGAGAGTGACAGGTTGTCACAATCGCAGAGGCACAATCTTCGGGGGTCAAGAACTCTTGGTACGTCTCTCGCGATAGTGCCATGCGAAAGTGACAGGGTCACAATCGCCGGGCACTATCGCCCAGATTGTACTACGGGTGGGGGTGTTGGCGCGATTATGCCCGCGAGAGTGACAAATGTCACTCTCGCCGTGTCACTATCGCTGGCGAGTGTTTTGGGTATAAAAAGGCAAGTCGCGATTTTCAGTCATTTTTATCCGAGTTCTAGGGTTTGGGAGCGATTTTGGCAGCCGACTTCGGTAAGCATTTCCCTCTAGACTTCTCTCCTCATTTATGGTGATACATAGTCATTAATGGTGGTCCTTAACACATTTAGAAAGTGTTGTTGGTGAGCTCTCAAGTGGTTTTTCATCTCCTTCATTCTAGGGCTTGGTTTTCTCTTAAGGAAACTACTAAGGTGAGTTCATCCACTTTTACTAAACCTTATACATGTCAAATGTGAGTTTTAAATGCCTAAGTATCTCCTTTTCTTTATACTTAAATTATAGGTCTTGCACCAAAACCAATTTTTGGAGATTTTATGGTTTATAGTAATTTTTGTGAAATATGGTTTTATGAACTTGTTGATGCTACTAATGATCTACCTTGCTTGGGAAAATGTATTTTGAAAGGATGGCTTTGAGTATGTATCACTCATGGATTTAATAAGGGTACTATTTTGGTTAACTACTGATAAGTTTGTATTTGAGAATTTATAATGTTTTAAAAGTAGTATTTGTAGTAGATGCTTATGTTTTCAATCAATGATCATTTGGTAGAGAATTGGAGCTATCTTTGGGAAAAATAGTTATTTATGTTCTTTATGCATATTAACACTTGTGAAGTATTCGTTGGACAATGTGAGCATTATTTGATTTAAGTGATGCATTTGGGAGTCATGACCTCGTATTTGGTTGCTATTTTCCAGGATTGGGACGACTAGTTTTCCATGTCGAGGCACGTTAGGTACCGGGTGCGGTATAAGTCCTTCGTGCTGCACGTTAGATACCGGGTGCGGTATAAGTCCTTCGTGCTCAAGTATTACGATATTGGATGAGGAGCTCGACATAAGAACCCGACGGGGTTGAACTCGAGTTTCCGTGGGTGTACGTTTAAAGCCACTGAGCCTGACATCCCTTGCATGTACTTTATGTGTTTATTGGCTTTACTGACCCATCGAATGGCTTACTTTTGTGTTCCGTCATTCGGGTTAGTAGGCGGGTCTCCCCCGTTAACCCAAGAGGTATTGGTTTATTTTAAAGAGCATTATTGTTACCATTTCATTATTGTTGTTGTACAAAAGGAAACCTTTTACTTATTTTATATTAAATCTCTTAAATTATAAATGTTTGATCTCACTAGGCTTTAGCCTAACACTTTTTCTTAAAATGACATGTATAACAGGTCAGGTCTCCGGTGGGGTTCGTCGGGATTGAGCGGGTAGCTTTGGGCTAAGAGCGGTCTTTTTGGGAGATGTATAGACCGACATTTTGAAATAGCGATCATACCTTTTGGAAGAATAACAACACCCGATATTAATCTTTCTTACTTAAGTTAGATTATTAGGTTGTTAGTCTATCCTTCATTTGATTCATTGTAATGATTATAGTATTGTTTCCCCGTCCCTTCGGGATGATACTTTGGGATTGATTTTAGCAGGTTTGATATCCAGGTTTTTATCTATTTATAGCAGTCTTATTGCAGAAATTTCAAAATTTTATTCCGCTAATTTTTAGGGTGTTACATTGATATATAGTATCATCCGGGTAAGGCTAATGTAGTCGCTGACGCCTTAAGTCGTAAAGTCATGATACAGGTTTCTTCTTTACTTGTTCCTAGAGAGTTGACATTGGAGATCGAACAGTTCAGACTGGAAATCTATCCGAGTTCGAAAACGAAAATTCTATCGAATCTAATGGTAGAACCGACTCTAATTTATCGAATCAAAGAAGCCCAACAAGAAGACAGTGAATTGTGGGCAAACTTCCCGCAAGCACAAGAGAATGTTAGTTCAGAATTCAGGATCGATGATGATCACGTGTTGTGGTTTCGGGATCGTCTTTGTGTTCCGAATAACTCGGAGCTTAAAGATCAGATTCTGACCGAAGCTCATAAATCTATGTTTTATGTTCACCCGGGTACAACAAAAATGTATCGCGACTTACAAACCCATTACTGGTGGGTTGGAATGAAGCGAGATATCGCCGATTTTGTAGCCCATTGTCTCACTTGTCAACAAGTTAAAAGTGAGCATCAACGTCGAGGTGGTCTTCTCCAATCGTTGAGCATTCCCGTATGGAAATGGAAACATGTAAATATGGATTTTGTAGTTGGACTACCCTACACGACCTTGAAACACGATGCAGTTTGATTAGTGGTTGACCGACTGACGAAATCGACTCATTTTATTCCTATCCGACAAACTTGGTCAATTAATAAATTGACTGAAGTATTCCAACGTGAGATTGTACGTCTCCATGGTACTCCTGTATCGATTACCTCCGATCGAGACCCACGTTTTATATTTCGATTTTAGGAAGGTTTACATAAATCTTGGGGCACACGTTTGAATTTTAGTACAACCTTTCATCCGCAAACAGATGGGAAATCTGAACGTACGATTCAAACATTGGAGGATATGCTCCGAGATTGTGCATTAGAATGGCATGGAAATTGGGATAGTTACTTGTACCTAATAGAGTTCTCCTATAATAATAGTTGGTAGTTGGGTATCGGCATGGCCCCGTATAAAGCACTTTATGGCCGAAAATGTCGAACACCGACTTGTTGGAATGAAGTTGGAGAACGTATTCTCGAAGGCCTAGAACTGGTACAAGTTACTACCGAGAAGGTCGAGATTGCGTGTCAAATGATGTAAGAGGCTCAAGCTAATGAAAAGAGCTACGCCGACAAGCGACGACGACCTATCGAGTTCCAACCAGAAGATAAATTTTTCTTAAAGGTTTCCCCAACTCGTGGCATCAGACGTTTCGGTTTCAAAGAAAAGTTGAGCCCAAGATATATTCGTCCCTTTGAAATTCTGGAAAGGGTTGGAGTTGTGGCTTACCGGTTAGCTTTACCGCCACAATTACCTCACGTACATAACGTGTTCCATGGAACACATAGAACCTGATCTTTCTTATCACGAGGAACCTGAAGCAATTATTGATCGTGATGAGAGAGGTACACAGAAGAGAGTGATTCCTTTTGTAAAAATTCTTTGGAAGAATCACTTGGAACGTGAGGCGAAGTGGGAAACTGAGAAACACATGCAACGGGAGTACCCCGAGTTCTTTAATCGATGTAAATTTCCTGTCTAAATTTGATTTCGGGGACGAAATCTCTTTTAAAGGGGGGAATAATTGTAAGACTCCGTTTAAAAAAACGTGTAATTATTCTTACCCGAATTGAACCATAATATAATTATCAAGTAAAGATAATAGAAGGGTTAAAACCGCCAAAATATTAAACTATTTATAATTATATATATAATAAATAAATAAATAAATAACAAATAAAGGTAAATATATATATATATATATATATATATCATGACTTAGGTTGTTACAACACATCGTCTCCTTCAATTGTTAATCACCATCACCGCCATGAACATCAAATGTTTCACTCTCTAAACTCAACTTCTCTCATTGATATCTCTCGATTCGTTGAAGAAATCAACAAAATAATTACGTATTCGCAATCTGCGCGATGAATCCTTTCTTGAGGTATGAATTTCTTTCTAAGTTATTTAAGTTGGTAAGTTAGGATAGTTGAAGTTGAAGTTGAAGTTGATTGGTAGATTATGTTGTATTATTGTGAAGTTATGATTAAATATATGTTTAGAAATGCTTAGGTTTGTTAAAATTACAAAAGGGTAAAGTTTAGAATCAAAATGGTGATAATTGTATCTAGATGTTTAACCGCACACCAAGTGTTCAGTTTAATGTCTAAGAGAATATAATTTCGTGATTAAGCTAAGGATAATAACCATTAAGTTTTATGTTATGCGAGTAACAATAATTCGTGGTTTAAATAGGCAATCGAACGAGTTAAAGTTCGTTGTGAGTCTCGGTTGATCGCGTGTTACGTCTCGATTCGATTAAGGTATGGATTTCAATTCTTTTGAATCGTGGGCAACTAATTGTTGTAGTTGACCCTTCCTAAAGGTGGTTCACCACCTTGTGATTGATCAACCGAACGTGATCAACAAATACGAAATTGTACACACACATACACATTGATTTTGGTTTATTAAATCAATTGTTTGATCATTTTGATGTTTTATTAAAATGTGTCTTGTATGAGATTGTTTATGAAAAATGTGAAGTATATAGAATATAAATTCTATGATCGCCATTTGGGTAAGTGGCATATGTTTAGTTTTCGTTGATTTTAGAATAACCCAATAAATGGGCACATTATTTGGGATGCCTTCTATGGCGGCTTTGTTGTCATGGCGTCTTGCAGATGATTGTCCACCAGAGTTAAGCCTATTTGGCTTACGTGAACCCACTCTGGGAGGACTTGGCTGACTTTGTTGGCTCCAGGGTGGATGAATCGATTCTAGAAGTTTACCCACAGAATATGTGACTGTGGTTAAATTCACGGGGGACTCGTTGTGTGTGCCCGCATGCCGACCCAGTTCGTGTGGTTGATCACCCTACGAACACGACAGAAATTGACGGACTTTATTTATATTACGCTTTGAAATTAAAGTGTGAACCGTTCTTGAAATTATTGTCTTTGAAAGTTTCTGAACATTTCTTTTGCTATGAATTTGAACTTCAAGAACATTTTTCGAAATTAATTTTTAACTCTTCCGATTCATTATCGATGTTTTCATTATTATTTACGAATGTATATTATAATCCATTTACTGAGCCCTGTGCTCAGCCGTGTTTTTGTTTTCTGACACGGCAGGTTCGAAGTTACATTTACGGGGCGAGACTTGAGATCGAGCGTGAAAATTTTGGAGTTCTTAGACTCGCATTATTATATAAACGTTCTAAGTTTATAAACACTTTTTGAAGTGTAATATTTTGGGACTGTAACATGTTTAGAGTTATTAGTAGCTCTGATTTAGTTGTGTAATTATGTTAAGTCCCGTTCGTGACATCACCCGTTCCGAAGCACGGGGACGGGGGATGTTACAAAATCACAAATAACAAATATCGCAATTACGATTATCATTCGTAAACCAATTATACCAATAACATGTAACCTTTAAACGATAAAAAATCGTCATCATATGCATTTTAGTTCGAAAATGGTTAAACGAAAACTCACCTTGATCCGATATACGATGATAAAATTCTTAACCACAAATGAATTCTCAAACCGAACGCGAATCTGAATCAAAGTAATACGGATCACAAACTAAGCAATTAAACAAACTTGATAACTTAACTAAACTTATAAGGCTCTAAATGATACCCCAAACAACCCCGAAACCACTCGAGACTAAAAACTGAAAAACAACAACGTAATCTTAATATAACCACTGAAATGGTTATTTCAAACTCAAAACAATAGTAACCAAGAACTCAATTGGATTTGGACAAAATTCACAATTGGACCTCATGAATCGAATTTTTATATATTAACAACCAAGAATTTTACTTTAACTAAAAATTTAAACCCACGTCCTAACAAAAATCCACATTTTATATATAAATAAAAACAATGATTGATTCCATTTTAATCATGGAGGAAATCAATCTATGAAGAATTGAAGATAATCAAATTATAAGTACCAAATCTCAACTACTAAAAACAATGAACCCAAAACCAAATCTTAAGAATCAATTTAAACCATATACCAACAAGACCAAGTAAACTAATACTTTCAAACCTAGGATCGATTCTAACCCAAAAAAAAAAAACAATAATTACTTTATCTATTTAAAGATAAAAGTAATCATACCTCTAAAAGAAAGTCTGAAAAGCAACTCTTCAAACCTTCCTTGTTTTATAAACCAAACCTCTATTCACTTTCTGGAAAAAAGCATAAAGGAGATTTGCAGAGAACATAAGTCTTGAAAGACTTAGGATGACGGTGGTGGGTTTTTATATCCATACACTTTCACTTTTAACCCCCAAAAATAAAGGATGCAACACAAATAACCCCATACTTCTAAGTAGATTTAAAACAAGATATTACAATATCCCCCCTTAAAGGAATTCCGTCCCGACATTCTATCAGGTGAACAAACGGGGATATTTCGATCTCATTTCTGATTCTGGTTCTCATGTAGCATCCTGACCCTTGTGATAACGCCACTGAACTTTTACTAACCCTATCTCTTTGTTTTTCAGAGTTTTCACTTTATAATCTATAATTGATTCCGACTTTTCAATGAAATGCAATTTCTCATCCACCTGAACTTCGGGTAACGGTACGGCCATTTCTGAATTAACCAAACACTTTCGTAAATTTGATACATGAAAAGTGTTATGAATACCTCTTAATTCAGACGAAAGTTCTAACTGGTAAGCTACCTCACCAATTCGATCAATAATCACAAACGGTCCAATATATCTCGAATTTAATTTACCCCGTTTCCCGAATCGAACTATCCGTTTCCATGGCGAAACTTTCAACATCACACTGTCACCAACCTGAAACTTTATCCGTTTACGGCGTCTATCGACATAGCTTTTCTGTCGGCTCTGAGCCATTTCCAAACGTTCTCGAATCTGACCGATTTTATCTGCAGTTAACTGAACAATTTCCGGTCTGGCTAACTGTTTCTCTCCGACTTCATTCCAACACAACGGCGTTCTACATTTTCTACCGTATAAAACCTCGAAAGGTGCCGCTTGAATACTCGAGTGATAACTGTTGTTATAAGAAAATTCAATCAAAGGTAAGTGCCCTTCCCACGAACCACCAAAGTCGATAATACAAGCTCGTAACATGTCTTCGAGCGTCTGAATCGGTCGTTCACTCTAACCATCTGTGTGTGGATGGTAAGTCGTACTCAACTTTATCTGAGAACCTATTTCCCTTTGAAAACTTTTCCAAAACATCGAAGCAAACTGTCTATCTCGATCCGATATAATCGATAATGGTACACCGTGACAAGTTACCACTTCATCAATATATAACCTTGCTAACCTTTCTAACGGATACGATTCTTTAATCAGTAAGAAATGAGATGACTTAGACAATCGATCAACAATAACCTAGATATCATCGAAACCTTTCGGTGTTCTCGGCAATTTCGTTATGAAATCCATCGTTATATGATCCCATTTCCAAACCGGAATTTCTAACGATTGTAATTTACTGAACGGTTTTTGATGTTCCACTTTAACCTGTAAACAAGTTAAACAACGCTCCACATATCGAGCGATGTCTTTCTTTAGACCCGACCACCAATAAAACGGTCTTAAGTCTGATACATTTTGTTAGTACCCGGACGAATAGAAAAACGGGACTTGTGAGCCTAATTTAAAACTCTATCACGAATATCACCTAAACGAGGAACCCACATTCTTCTTTTAAAACACATTAATTCACGATCATTTTTCACTAAGACGGATGACATAACTACGATTCGTTCTCGTTTCAGATTTTCTTCTTTCAGAGCTTCGATCTGACATTTCTTTAACTCTTCGAAAATATTTGGTAACAATTCGGCTCGTAACGCAACGACTTTGATTGTTCCACTCTTTTCTTTACGGCTCAAAGCATTGGCCACCACGTTTGCTTTTCCCGGATGATACAAAATTTCACATTCATAATCATTCACCAATTCTAACCACCGTCGCTGTCGCATATTCAGTTCCTGTTGATTGAACAAGTGTTGAAGACTTTTATGATCGGTAAAAATCTGACATTTGGTGCCATACAAATAGTGTCTCCAAATTTTTATAGCAAATACAACCGCGGCTAATTCCATATCGTGAGTCGGATACTGTTTCTCGTGGTCTTTCAACTGACGAGAAGCATAAGCAATAACCTTTCCTTGCTGCATCAATACACAACCCAAACCCAATTTCGAAGTGTCACTGTAAACCATAAAATCTTCTGAACCATCGGGCAAAGAGAAAATTGGAGCACTACAGAACCTTTGTTTCAAATTTTGGAAGGCCTCGGCTTGAGCTTCTTTCCATTTAAACTTTACATTCTTTTTCGTTAGCATCGTTAAAGAAGTTGCAATACGAGAAAAATCCTGTATGAATTTACGGTAAAACCCGGCTAAACCCAGAAAACTTCTGACTTCAGTCGGTGTTCTCGGTGGTTCCCATTTTTCTATAGCTTCAATTTTACAGGATCCACTTTGATACCGTTTTCAGAAACAATATGCCCCAAAAACTGAACTTCTCGTAACCAGAATTCACATTTAGAAAGTTTAGCGAGAAGTTTTTCCCGTTTCAACAGTTCCAGTATCAAACGAAGATGATTAGCATGTTCCACTTCTGATCGGGAATAAATAAGAATATCATCGATAAAAACGATCACAAATTTATCATGATAAAGATTACATACCCGGTTCATCTTATCCATAAAAGATGCCGGCGCGTTAGTCAAACCGACCGACATCACCAAGAACTCGTAATGACCGTCTCGACTACGAAATGCAGTTTTTGATACATCTTCTTCTCGAACTTTTAACTGATGATAACCGGATCGTAAATCAATCTTTGAGAAGTAACTAGCCCCAACTAACTGATCAAACATGTCATCGATTCTAGGAAGCAGATATTTATTCTTTATTGTTAGTTTATTGAGTTCCCGATAATCGATACACATTCTCATCGACCCATCTTTCTTCTTTACAAACAACACTGGTGCACCCCACGGAGAAGTACTGGGCCTGATAAAACCTTTATCTAACAATTCCTGTAACTGTGACATCATTTCTTTCATTTCGGATGGGGCTAATCGGTACATTGCACGAGCAATCGGTGCAGCCCCCGGTATCAAATCGATTCTAAATTCAATAGATCGGTCTGGTGGAAGACTAGCCAAATCATCTGGGAAGACTTCTGGGAATTCACTAACTACCGGTATGTTTTTAATAACACTATTTTCTTTCTTGGTGTCAATTACATAAGCCAAATAACTATGACAATCTTTCTAAACACATTTACGGGCTTTTAACATAGAAATCAGACTAGTCTGTAGGTCTTTATGGTCACCGTAAATCACAACCGGCCCTTTCCCAGGTAAGTCAATATGAATCATCTTTTTATTGCACACAATATTGGCCTGATTTTCAGCCAACCAATCCATCCCCACAATAACATCAAACCTTTTCAAAAACATCGGTAACATTTGTGTGTCCCTGAAATCTAGTTTCTAATCACAAACAATTAATAAAAACAAACAAGATTGATCCAATTACCTGTTTGATTTCACTTTCAATTTCAAGAATACAACTTTCTCTCTCTAGAACTCTCCCTCTCTAAACGTATTCTCTCTCTAAAATACAACTGAATACCACTTCTATTTGTTGCTTACTTATTACAAAGCAAGGAAACCTATTTATACGTACAACTAATTACAAGGAAAAACAAATACAAAATACAATACATTGACTTTTATTACAAAAGACTTTGACTTTGATGAGAATTGACTTTCTTCAGCTTTGACTTTCTTGAACTTTGACTTTTGTCTTCTTGATCTTGTATCCAACATATTTATGCACTAACAATCTCCCCCTTTGGATTCAAGATCACTGTTGAAAGATCTAGCAATTCAGTCTTCACTTTTAAGCTCTCTCAGTACAATCTCCCCTTTTCCTTTGACGGTATTCTTTCCAAAACAGTCTTCAAATGATTAACAACCTCCTCAAAACTTTCACATGATTCTTTTAGACTTTGGAAAGAAATTATCTTCAGAATCAGCTCAGATTGCTTTAGCAAATAATCTTCAAAAAAAAAAATTTCCTCAAATCTTCAGAAATTCTTTGATCTTCTTCAAACCTTTACTTTGAACTTTTCTGACTTGGACATTTCTGAAAATCATCTCTCAGAACTTTATCATTTCTTGATACCATCTTCCCCTTTTTGATGATTTGAGCATCTATATCATCAAAACTTTTCTCCCAAGAAATGTCTTTGACCGTTCTGATCTGTCCAAGAGCCTCTGATTCTGTGATCCATAACCAAGTAATCATCCAGATCTTTTTAAATCTAGACAAAAATAAGAACATGTAACTCCGAATCAACAAATGAATTAGTTAAAATGCATGTCAGTAACACAAAGTCACTGTGTGTAACGAATACACAATATAAAGGAGCTTTTTGATGTTCACTCCCCCAGGGCTTCCATCCAATCATCGAAACACAACAAAGGCAATTTCTATGATTGTTATGACAAAGAAACAAATTCCTTGTGTGTTCGTGCATGTGTAGAAAGAATTAAGCACGATGATTGCTTTTCAATAAGGCTCAAAGTTGTGTAAACCACTGAGACAACAGTAGATAAACACAGACTCAATGTGCATGATTGAAGTGCGAAGGTGGGGCAGACTTCCTTCTTTTTCAATATCCAGATTTTCCAAATGAAAACCAGATAGATTATATGTTGCGTCCCCTTGAAAATGTGAAACATTTTCTTTTGGAGAAGAAAATGAGTAGCTGGTGGGGTTTAGTCAAGAGTTGGCATGGGCTAGTTGATTGTTTCAATAACGCTCACCAAAGAATTGTGAAACGCTAGTAATGTGGCTGCCCGACTCAGAAAGTAGTTGGTGCAGAGTTTGATATTCTTTTACTCTGATCTCACACCCTCTTTCTTTTAATCATTAAGCTCACATCTAACCAAACTCTCTTTTCCATTTTACCTCATCACACAACCTACACTAATTTCTTTTAGACTCCTCTCACTCAATCTCTATGGATTAACTTTTTGGGTAGAAATCACTGGTTAACATGATTTCATAGAAGTTTAGTTAATTCCTAGCACAAAGAACCCATATAATCCTATGAAAGCATAATGTTGTTCAAATGATTTAGCTTTATCAGTTAAAGCTCAAATACAAATGTCAGATGAATATATGCTCATAAAATATAATCATGAAGATTTGAGCATTTTTAGACATTGAAGCATTTTCAAACAAGTATATGAAATGAATGAATATGAATGCAAAAAGCTTGTTTAAAAATCTGACATTGTATGAAAATGATCAGAAATGAATGATATAACAATCAAAGCTTAAGGTCAAGAATAATGGATATTGTCTATACGAAACAAAAATATAGACATTCTTGAAATGAATGCTTCGAAATGAAATAACGCTCAAAATTCATTGAAGTACAAGCGGGGTGTCTTACCATCAAAAACATTGGTTACAATATGAGACATGGTAAGATCATTTTGAACAAAGTCAAACCGATGTGTGTGAATACTTGAAAGTATATAGAAAAGACAATACACAAGTATTAATCTTTGGATAACACACGGTTTGTTTATCAATGAAGCACAAAAATAAAATGAAAACATTTAAAATCACACTTCCAAATTATAAAATCTGTTTAAAAATTCGAGAAGTGGTTTGAACATTTAAGAACATGTTTTCTATATCTGAAAGTTGTCGTTCTTTCAGATACATTTGAGATTAAGATAATAAATTTACGTTTTCGCTCAATCTTAATACTCATAAAGTCAGCTAAAGTAAAAAATGATATGATCGTGTCAGCTTCTCTCATTCTGCATAAGTCTCAAAGTCTAGTCAAAGCAAATTTATTCACAAAATTATTCGAAAATAAAATGACATAAAGCAATAAAACAATTAAAGTACGAGTTTTGATTTGAAATAATCAGAAATCATAGTCTTACTCCTTTTGACTTGGCTTATATGCTCCCCCTAAAATCATGCATCACAAAAAAATTGTCATTTAAGTAAAATGCAGAAATTAGTTATGCTCCCCCTCAAAATAATGTAAATTATCTAAAATCTTCTCTTACTCCCCCTGGTATCAACCTTACCTTTAGAAAAACCGGACTTGACCATGAATTTAGATAAAACATGATACCATGCTCGAGGGGCCTTTTTAAACCATAGAGGGCTTTGTCCAAGATATAAACATGATTTGGCTTCTCTGGATTGACGAACCCTTCTAGTTGAGACACGTACACTTCCTCTTTAAGATTGCCATTCAGAAAGGCTGTTTTCACATCCATCTGAAAGACTGTGAAATTCTTATGAGCTGCGTAGGCTAGAAACATGCGGATTGCTTCTATACGCGCTACTGGAGCATACGTCTCATCGTAGTCTACGCCTTCCTCTTGCCGGTAACCTTTGGCAACAAGTCTAGCTTTGTTCCTTATGACGATACCATCTTCATCCTTTTTATTCTTGAAAACCCATTTAGTGCCTATCACGGTTTTACCTTCTGGTTTTGGAACTAATCTCCAAACCTTTAGGGCTTCAAACTGATTGATTTTTTCTTGCATAGCAGATACCCAGTCCGAATCAGCAAGATCCTCTGATATTCAAGTTGGCTCAATCTTACTGAGAAATGAGTCATGTATACATTGATTAAGAGTCGCTGACCTCGTTTGCACAGACTTGTTGAGATCTCCAATTACTTGGTGTAATGGATGCTCTTTGGTCCAACGATGCTCTTGAGGGAGTGGAGTAGATACTGATTGAACATGATCATCATCTAGAAATCCACTATCAGAATCTTCAGTTTGAATAACAGGAAGGGGGTTTGCAGTTGAAGTTTCAGGTGCAGAAGCATCAATTGGAACAACAAACTCTAGCTGTTGAGTAGACATTGTATTACACCCAACTGAAACATTTACTTCTGGCTCAGCATTTACTTGTACATCTTCAACTATAGGAGTAATTGTAGGAATGCGAGTTTCTGACTGAACAGGGGATGCTTGTTCAGTTATGACATCTGAAGTGACTGGATGATTGCAACTTGTGTCTTCAGACCTATCAGTCACGACAGATTTAGATACATTAGAACCTAGAAACTCATCATAAAAGAATTCAAATAACAAATCTAAATAGGATAAATGTAAAATAGAAGTAGAAGCGTTATTTGAATTATTCGCTGTAGAAGCAGGTTCTGGACTGATCTGCCCAGAAGCTAATACTCAAGTGATCACGGGTTTTGAACTGAGTTGTTCAGAAGCCATTTCTTCATCGAATGTTACATTAACGCCCTCGTCAACTGTCTTTGACTTTTTCAAATAAACACGATATGCTGCCGGTGTTGATGAATAACCAATGAAGATACCCTCGTCCACCTTAGCACTGAATTTATTCAGACTCTCTCTGTCGTTAAGCACAAAACATTTACACCCAAATATGTGCAAATACTTGATTGTTGGTGTTCTGTTGTTGAACAACTCATATGGAGTCTTTTGAAAACGGCGGTGTATCATGGATCGAGTTTGAGTATGGCATACAGTAGACACAGCTTCTGCCCACAAGAATAGAGCTAAGTCCGATTAGCTAAGCATAGTCCGAGCGGCCTCGACTAGCGTCCGATTTTGCCTTTCGACTACTCCATTTTGTTCAGGCGTTCGAGCAGCAGAGTACTGGTGTGATATCCCGACCAATTCGAGATATTATTCAACTATCTTGTTTTTGAACTCTGTGCCGTTGTCCGTTTGAAGAAACTTGACTTGTCGCTGCATTTTCACCTTGGTCGTCTTTAAGAAAGTAATGAGAACTTTGGGCGTCTCATCTTTTGATCGAAGAAATTTGATCCACGTGTATCTTGAGAAATCGTCTACAATAACCAACACGTATTTCTTTCCACCCAAACTCTGTGTTCTCATTGGACCACACAAATCCATATGTAACAATTCTAACGGAGAACTAATGCTTGGTTCAGGCTTCGGTTTATGCAGAGCTCTCTTCATCTTACCCTTCTCACATGCATCACATAAGTGTTCTTTCTCGTATTTCAGCTCAAGAAGTCCTTTTACCAATTTCCCACTAACCAGCTTATTGATATAACGAAAGTTCAAGTGAGATAAACGTCTGTGACAGAGCCAACTTTGCTGCAATGAAGCCTTTGTCATCAAGCAAACTTGATTGTCATTCTGTACCTTTGAGAGATTGATGGTATAGGGGTTCGTCTTTCGATTTTCGACTAAGAGTTCATTGCCATCTTCCGTACGAACCGAACATCTCTTAGCTTTGAAGTTGACCCTAACCCTTTATCACAGAATTGACCAATGCTGAATAAGTTGAGCCCCAAGCCTTCGACATAACTCACTTTACTGATTGTTATGTTGTCTTGAATAATGTCACCATATCCTAAGATAGGTGAAAGCTGATCGTTTCCAAATCTGACATTTCCACTGAATTTCTCTGTATAGTTAGACAATAAAGCTTTTTGCCCAGTCATATGCTTGGAACATCCACTGTCCAAGTACCACATATGTCGGGTCTGCAAGAGAAATCAGCAGACAATAGATTTAGGTACCCATTTAAAAACGGGCCCTAACAGATTAGCACAAGATTTTGGTATCCACTTGAAAATGGACCCTTTGTTCTTTTGAAAACCTTTAAAAATATTTGATCTTGAAGAATACACATGATAAGATCCGAACCAATCAGAAGAATTATGAGAGTAAGCAAAATCATTTCTCCGATAATAATAAGATGTAGTAGAAATAGGAGATAATTGAATCAATTGCGTTATTGAATACCGCTTGTAAGAAGTTACAAGGTTTTGTTTATTTGAAGCAAATTGATCAACTACATCAGTATCACTACTAACTGATCTATTACAAGAATTATCAGAAATTGATTCAGCTTTCTCATCACCCTTCCTTTTTGGTCGCCATTCAGTTCGAGCTTTCGACCTTTTCTTGCTTATATCTAAAATATAAGATGTAGATTTATTAGGAAAATCAGATTTCTGAGACTGAATTTTCTTTTGTGTACCAGTGTGTTTCTGTTTCTGTAATCGCTGTTTCTTACCTTGAGCATAGTAATCAGCAGTTACAGAAACTGGTTCATCAACCTTAGTTGATAATTCACCAATATTAATATCACTTGGTAACACTTTTTCATTTGTAAGACAAGTAGAATGATCAGGAAGAATAGCATTAAAGTCAAACATATCAATTTCGTCTATGCACCCATCATCAGAATTAAGAAAATCATTTGCAGACTCAAATAAGTCATCAAAATTATCAGACGAAGTTTGAGGTGCCTTAGAAACTTTAGAACACTTTGTAGATGTATATTGAAAAATCGTGTTCTTTAATACAAGAGAAAATACACTTTGTTGAATATCAACCAAAAGTTTTTCATCAGATAAAACATTTTCCAACTCAACTATTTTGCTTTCAAGAATGAGTGGAGGAACATAAACCTTTGCAATTGCAGGTTTTGCCTTCATCTCAGAAACAAAATAACTAGCAAAATAATCATTTGAAAGAACTTTTGGTGTTTCTAAAAGATAACTATCATTTAACTTTGCATAGTTAAATGGTAGTTGCATTTTCTTCACATTCTTTCTATTTTCAGTTTCTTTGGCCTCAACTTCTTCCGGTAATTTGGTAACAAATTTGGGTTTTAAATGAGTACGTTTACCAGCACAAGCAAGAAAATCAAAATTATATAATGCTGGTTGTTTTCTGATGGCTTTCTTTAAGTAATGGGGGTTTTGAAAACCAAGTCCCCATTTTTCCTTAACATCAGCCTCATCGTTAGGTGCATTAAGAAAAATGGTTTGATCTGTTTGGCCTCTAGCATAGAGTTTGGCTTCCAGACCATTTACTTTCTTAATCAAAAGCTTGTTCTTAACCTGCAATTTATGAACAGTTAGTGTAGAATCTTTCTTCTCAAACTCAAACTTAGAAGTTTTAACTTCAAAATCAGAAATCTTCTTTTCAAAACAATCTACTTGAAGTTTAGAATCAGAAGCAGATTTGCGTAAAGAATCAATTAGATCTTTGTTCCCAATAACAGACTTATTAAGCTCAAAGATCTTGTTGTTTCTTTTAGCAACTCTGTCTTTTTGTTTCTTCAGTTTTACTTGAAGATCATTAAGCTCAACCATCATAGCTTCCATTTTGGTTATAAAATCTTTTTCAGTTAAGTTTAATACCTCATCAGCTATCTCGTCATCTGACTCATCATACTTGACCTTTTTCCCATAATACATAGATGAGCAGTTTCTTCCTTCTCTTCCTCTTCACCTTCTGAATGATCTAGTCAAAATTCGTCTTCAGCCATTAAAGCGATGCCTGCTTCTTGTTGTTTGGCTAATAACAACTTGTTCTGATAGTATTGAGAATTACGAACTTTTGGCTTTCTACAATCCTTTGCAAAATATCCAATTTTGCCACAGTTGTAGCATTTAACTGGATCACTTGCTGGCTTTTCTGCAACAGTGTAATCATTCATGAACTTCTTCCTTTCATCAGGTTTCTTCTCAACATATTTGTTCTCTTCATATCTCCTTCCTTCCACCCTTTCTCGGTGCTCGTTATTCTTTGAACTTGATGAAGAATACCTTTGAGAATTTGATCCCGGCTTCTTGTAAAATTTCTTTTGAAAAGCTCGAGTCAGTAAAAGCATGGCTTGTTTCAGACTTTCTCCATCATCACCATCTGATTCAGATTCAGACTCAGAACTTGTAAGCACTTTCTTCTTTTTCTTCTTCTCTTTCTTTTCTTTCTTTTTCTCTCCGGCTACCAATGCAATAGGATCAGGAACCTTTTCTGCCTTCTTTTTCTCAGCTCTTTTCTCTTCCACTTCTTCTACATTCTGCCTCAAAGTCTCATAAACCTCATGTAACGGTATGTCATTCAGATCCTACATTTGTTTCATCCTACGCGTATGCTTCTTCCATTCAGGTTGTAGGATACTTAGGAATTTGACATTATTCTCCAGCTGCTTCTTTTTCACTTTGTTCTTTGTCAGTTCATTCAAAAGCAAGACAAACCGTTCATAAGTTTCTTCTAGACTTTCATTCTCTTTGACTTTAAATTCTTCATAACTGTTGATGCAGTTAGCCACTTTCATCTGATTCCCGACCTTGGATCCCATCATCATCTTTTGCAATTGATCCCACATCTTCTTAGCATTTGCTTTGTAACTATCAATCTTGATGTAGATCTCATTCGAAATGCTCTGAAGAAGTAAGGATCTTGCTTGTTTATCTGCTTTGTATCGGCTTTTCTGTTCTTCAGAATACTGAGAAATATCCACTGCCACTGTTTTCATCTTTTGATCTCTTTCCTCAGTACCATCTTCACTATCAGACGAATCATCATCTGGTATTTGAACCATGATTGGTGCCATAGGACCTTCTGTGATAAACTGTTGGGAACTGAAGATTCTACTAAGTGTAGTTACTACTGCTAGTATAAATGTAGTTACTACTGCCAGAACAAGTTGAAGATTAATACTGCTAAGTGTTACTACTGCTAGTAGAATTACTACTGCTAGTTAAAGTTAGTACTGCTTGAACAAAGTTAGTACTGCTTAGCTAGTTAGTACTGCTAGTGGTTAGTACTGCTTGCAGTTAATGCTGCTAGATGAAGTTAATGCTGCTGAGCATTATTAGTGCTGCTAAAGAGATCCGGATGGAAAATACTACAGCTGGATATACTGAAGATATACTTAGAAGATATACATGGAAGATATACTGAAGATTTGTTTATTCTTTGTAATTATCTTTTGATCAGTATATGTATAGAATGTTTAGAATAGATAGAAAGAACTTTTAATAATTATTTTTCAAGAGAGAAATCAACCTCAAGGCATAGATCCTAATTCTAGAGAAGTAGAATTCGTATTGGTGAGCCTGTTCATCAATATTGAGGTTGAGTGTGTAATTCTGTAACTTAAAAGCATTCAATACAAGTTTACAGTTTGTTTCTCATATTTTCTGTATTGATTTACTATTTCATTGAATATCAAAGTGTTATTCCGCAAACTTCTTTGATATTGTTTCTGAGAATTAATTCTTGTTGAGAATTCGATCCTGACAAGTGGTATCAGAGCCAATCATATTGACAAACTATTGTACTGCTTCCAGTGTTGATTCTGCTAAGCCAATCATATTGACAAAGTACTCTAATAAAGAGTGCTCTGAGTTTAAAAACCTCATTAAAAAGGAATGTAAATACTTTGATGAGAAAGGAAGACCCAAGATCACTTTGGCTTGGGTCCCCAATCATACTAATTGATTTATTTAATGTGCAGGGCAACCAACAGCTCAAGGGAAAGAGCATATGGCATGTTGATAGTGGTTGCTCTAGGCACATGACTGGCAACATGTCATGCCTTCAGGATTTCAAGCAAATTAATGGAGGACATGTTGCATTTGGAGACAATCTTACTGGTGGTAAGATAAGTGGAAAAGGTAATGTCACCAAAGGTAAGATGACATTTGAGGATGTCTACTATGTTGATCAATTAAAGTACAACCTGTTAAGTGTATCACAGGTCTGTGACAAACAACATAGTATATTATTTACTAATTCTGAGTGTATGATTCTTACTCCAGGGTTCAAGGTAGTTGATGAAAGCATGATACTACTTAGAACTCCAAGTAAGGACAATGTTTACTGTCTTGATTTGGACAATGTTGATAGTGATTCATCTTTAAATTGTCTTGTTTCAAAAGCTTCTATAGATGAATCCTCCCTTTGGCACAGAAGGATGTGTCACATGAATTTCAAGACTATGAACAATCTTGTTAAAAATAACCTTGTAAGAGGTTTACCTTCAAAAGTCTTTTCATGTGATGATCATTGTGTTGCTTGTCTTAAAGGCAAACAACACAAAACTTCTCATAAGACCAAAGAGTTAAATTCTGTTTCTTCTTGTCTCCAGTTATTGCATATGGATCTGTTTGGTCCTACAAATGTTATGAGTATAGGCAAGAAATCTTACTGCTTGGTTATTGTTGATGATTACTCCAGATTTACTTGGGTATATTTTCTAAGGACTAAGGATGAAACAAGTGGTCTTATCAAATCCTTTATTCTAAGAATTGAAAACCAAACTAATCAAAGAGTAAAAGTCATTAGATCAGATAATGGAACTGAATTTAAAAATCATGATTTAAACACTTTTTGTGAAGGAAAAGGTATTGGGAGACAATATAGTGCTCCTAGGACTCCTCAACAGAATGGTGTTGCTGAAAGGAGAAATAGGACACTAATAGAGGCTGCTAGATCTCTGTTGGCTGATTCAAAATTGCCAATTACATTCTGGGCTGAAGCAGTTAATACTGCCTGTTATGTCCAAAACAGAGTTCTAGTGGTCAAGCAAAAGAACAAGACCCCATATGAGCTTTTAAATCAAAGAAAACCTTTTATTGGTTTCTTCAAATCTTTTGGGTGTCCTTGTACAATTCTAAATACCAAATCTCACTTAGGTAAGTTTGATAGCAAAGCAGATGATGGATTTCTTGTTGGATACTCATCTCAGAGTAAGGCCTACAGAGTTTTTAACTCTTCTTCTAGAATAATTGAAGAAAGTGACAATGTCAAATGCAATGAGAACACACCAAATCCTGTTGGGTCTGGACCTCAGTGGCTATTTGACATTGATTCACTAACTAACTCTTTTGGATTTAGTAATGAGTATACAGGAACAGGTGGTGGAGAATCAGAGATCACACAAGTTCAAGAAAGTATATCTAAATCTGTGATTTTTCCCATACCCACAGTAATTGAAGACTGTGAAAAGGAATCATTTACTGAACCAAGTCAGAGTGAAGAAGACACTAGAGATGAGGAGACTCAAGAATCAGAAGTGACATCTGAAGACACTTCAGTTGAATTGCATGACTCTAATCTAGAGGATGGACTGAATGTAGAACCTAGTCATAACACAAGAGTTCAAAAGAATCATCCTCCACAGTTGATAATAGGTGATGTCTCTTCTCCCATGATGACTAGACATCAAAGCAGGCTTCAGGAAATGCAAGATCAACAGCATACAGTGCTCTCATGTTTTCTATCCCAGCTTGAGCCTAAAAAGGCACATGATGCTATGAAAGAATCTAGCTGGATAGAAGCAATGCAAGAAGAATTGTTACAGTTCAAGCTACAAGATGTGTGGGATCTAGTAGACCTTCCTAAAGGTCACAGAGCAATTGGCACAAAATGGATCTTCAGAAACAAGAGAGATGAAAGAGGTATTGTTATAAGAAACAAAGCAAGGCTGGTAGCTCAAGGCTACACTCAAGAAGAGGGCATAGATTATGAAGAAGTTTTTGCACCTGTAGCTAGGATAGAAGCAATCAGACTGTTCCTAGCCTATGCTTCTTACATGAACTTCAAAGTCTACCAAATGGATGTAAAAAGTGCTTTTCTCTATGGGTCAATTGAAGAAGAAGTATATGTCTGTCAACCACCAGGGTTTGAAAACCCAAGCTATCCAGACAGAGTATACAAATTAAAGAAAGCACTTTATGGACTACATCAAGCCCCAAGAGCATGGTATGACACCCTGTCATCCTATCTCTTGGAAAATGACTTTGAAAGAGGAGTCATTGATAAGACTCTATTTATCAAAAGAAAGAAGAAGGATATCTTGCTGGTCCAAATCTATGTTGATGACATTATTTTTGGGTCTACAAGAAACAACATGTGCAAGGAGTTTGAGGATTTAATGCATCAAAGGTTCAAAATGAGTTCCATGGGGGAACTTACTTTCTTCCTTGGACTCCAAGTTCAACAGAAGTCAGATGGCATTTTTATATGTCAATCCAAGTATGTGCAGGATATTCTAACCAAGTTTGGTTTCTCAGAATCAAAACCTGCCAGCACACCTATGGAAACACACAAGCAGATCACAGCAGATCTTGAGGGGGAGGATATGGATGTGCATCTTTATAGATCCATGATTGGCTCTCTCATGTATCTCACAGCATCAAGGCCAGATATTATGTTTCCAGTCTGTGTATGTGCAAGATTTCAAGTTAGGCCAAAGCAATCTCACTTTCAAGCTGTTAAGAGGATATTCAGATATCTCAAAGGGCAACCCAGATTGGGACTTTGGTATCCTCATAACTCACCTTTTGACCTAATAGCATACTCAGACAGTGATCTAGGTGGGGCAAACTTGGACAGAAAATCTACTTCTGGAGGATGTCAGTTTTTGGGTGCTAGACTAGTCTCATGGCAGTGCAAGAAACAAACCACAGTATCCACATCTACAACAGAGGCAGAGTACATAGCAGCTGCAAGTTGCTGTTCTCAAGTCTTATGGATTCAGAATCAAATGCTGGATTATGGGGTAACCTTTCTACACACTCCAATCTTTATTGACAACAGCAGTGCTATTAGCATTGTAAATAATCCAGTCAAGCACTCAAAGACAAAGCACATTGAAATCAGGTATCACTTTATAAGAGATTGTAATGAAAAGAAACTTATTCAAGTTGTCAAAGTTCACACTGATAATCAGTTTGCTGATCTATTCACTAAAGCTTTTGATGTGGGTAGATTCACTTTCTTGGTAACAAGTGTGGGAATGATAAACTCTGAATAATCTTCTTCTCAAAAAGTGGTTTTATACCTGTATATTTTTATTCTTGGTGTTACTAATCTTCTTTTCAGGATATGCATAGCAGTACTCAGTATTTAGCAAGTTTAAAAGGAGTAAGTATAGTTAATACTGCTAGTTAGTTAATACTGCTAGTAGTTAATACTGCTAGTTCAGTTAATACTGCTCGCGGTTAATACTGCTAGTTAGTTAATACTGCTAGTAGTTAATACTGCTAGTTCAGTTAATACTGCTCACGGTTAATACTGCTAGTTAGTTAATACTGCTAGTAGTTAATACTGCTAGTTCAGTTAATACTGCTCGCGGTTAATACTGCTAGTTAGTTAATACTGCTAGTAGTTAATACTGCTAGTTCAGTTAATACTGCTCACGGTTAATACTGCTAGTTAGTTAATACTGCTAGTAGTTAATACTGCTAGTTCAGTTAATACTGCTCGCGGTTAATACTGCTAGTTAGTTAATACTGCTAGTAGTTAATACTGCTAGTTCAGTTAATACTGCTCGTGGTTAATACTGCTCGCGGTTAATACTGCTAGTTAGTTAATACTGCTCTAGGTTAATACTGCTTATATTCCGAATACTATAAATACTTTTTGCCCGCCTAAAAGTTCATAACGACTCTTTGCATACTGTTCTCTTGCGCTCAAAACCTTTTCTCTCTCAAGTTCGAAGTTTTCAGGCAAGTGTTCACTAAGATCAATGGCATCCATGACATTCATCGACGAGCACAACGAGATTGCGATGCTACAAAAGCCAAAGCAAGCTTCAGGATTTCATCAGATTGTGGATTTCCTCAAGTCAAGTCACATTGCTCATGCTCTTACTGCATCACCTACAATCTACATTGAGCACCAAAGGCAGTTCTGGGCTAATGCAACCATTGTTGTGGAAAATGGTGTGCAAATGATCAAGACAAGAATCTGTGATCACTCACTTACAGTTACTGAAGAAGTCATTCGCATCAGTCTACGTCTAGACGATGCCTCTGGTATAATGTCTATCTCTAATGATGAACTGTTTTCTAATCTTACTAGAATGGGGTATGGAGGCCCATTGGGTGTTTTCAAATTCTCAAAAGCAAAGTTTTCACCCCAATGGCGTTTTCTTGTTCATACCCTGATGCATTGCATCTCCAAAAAGACCACTGGATGGAGTGAGTTCAGCAGTCCAATTGCATATGCTTTGGTATGCTTGGCTACATCCAGAAGGTACAATTTCTCAAAGATGATTTTTAGTGATCTTGTATCAAATATGGGAAACAAAAAGAGTTTCTTTATGTATCCCAGATTTGTTCAGGAAGTAATTAACCATGAATTGACGGAAATACCTCAACCTGTTGGGGTATATGTACCTAAACCCCCAAAAGGCAAGGTTTTCTCAAATATGAGAAGATCTGCTGGGGACTCGGAAGGAGTTGACACCCCATTGTTCTCTACAATGATGGTGGTGTCCCAAAACACTGAAGGTATGGCAGCAGGGTCAAGGCCCTCATTAGACCATCCCACTGCTAGCCAAGCCCAACCTTCTCATTCAAAAACAATTCCCCAGTCTATTCTTACAAAACCAACCTCTCCAATTACCCAAACTTATCAAAGAAAACAGGTAAAGAAGGCTCCTTCCCTTCTTGTACCATCACCCACACAACCTTTAAGCCCTCTAAGGGAGAATTCTCCCCTAGAGAATATCCAAAGGGAAACCACAAGGGTGTCTCCCAACCCAAAGGAGGTGCTCTCTGAGGAGGAGGTAGAGCATATGGGTGATGAGGTTGCCACTACTCCTGCTAACACAGAGGAGGAAAGTGGTAACATCAATAAGACCTCCCCCATGGCAACTTTGAATGAGCAATCATTTGAAGGTCCCTGGTGCCAAGAAACCACAGGGGTGGATAGTGCTTCTGCTAGGCAGAAGACTTTCACTACTAAAAGATCCAATGATCCTTCAATAGGGGGTAACACTCCTGGAGAAGGTGAGGACAGATATAACTATGATGAATTGATGGAGGCAATGGGCAACATCAACATGGATGTACTCAAACAGGGCAAAGATATAGAAGAGCTAAAACTCATTGTACTGTCACAACAAGAACAAATCATCAAGTTGAAACAAATGGTAAGGAAACTGATTCTGCAAAAGAAGAAGAAACAATTTGTGCTCAGAAGGAGGCAACCAGTGACTGATGCTCCCAAAAAGGGGGAGATCAACATGGAAGAAGCATCAAGGGAAGGGGAGATTGATAAAGAAAGAGTTGAAGTTGAGGGGGAGAAGGAAGCAGAAACTATTAATGCTGCTGAAACCTCACAAGCAGCAGTAACAGAGTTAACACCAACAGAAATTGAAGTAGCTGAAGTGCTAATCAAAGCTAAGAATGACACTCCCAAAGCAAAGGGAGTGGTCATAAATGAAGGGAGAGACAGAAAATCAGAACAGAAAGACAAAGCTGCAGAATCAAAGAATAAGGGAAAAGAAAAGATAGTGGAATCTGATCAACCAATCAAGAAGCAAAGGTTGGTTGAATCAGATGAAGCTTTAGCAAGGAAAATGCAGAAGGAGATGGAAAAAGAAGAAAGAGCTCAGGTGGAGAAGGACAGGGAAATGGCAAAGGCTTTAGCTGCTGAGCTAAATAAAGCTTATCAAAAGGGGCTTGAAACTGAAAAGGCTAAACAAAGGGCTATAAGTCTGAGAAAGGCTATGATGGCTAATACAAGTCTAAAGAAAAGAAGACCTTCACAAACTTACCTTGCCACTCAGGAAAGAAACAAAATGATAACTTTCTTGAGGAGTGCAATTGGGGTAAAGAAAGAAATGTTTGTGAAGATGAGTTTTGATCAAATCAGAGAGCTCTATGAAAAGGAAATGGGGAATCTGAAGAGCAATGAAAAGAAAAGAGTAGAGTTTGAAAAGAAGGCCAAGGAGAGTAATGATATAGATATGAATCAACCATTTCCTGAAAGTGAAGAGGGAACTCCTATCAAAGAAATGGCAAAGGAAAAGGAAGAAAAGAAGAAGGAAGCTACTCTAGTACAGGTTCAAAAGACTTTGAAAAGAACCAAGATGATGGCCAAAAGAAAGAAAGATAAGAAGTCTAGAGTAGAAGAAGAACAAAATGTTGCTGAAGAAGAAGTGGCACCTGAGTCATCAAGCCAGCAAGGGTCATCAATCAAAGATGATGTAAGCTTATATATGGTAGTGATGGACAAAGTGCCTGAACCAATTTCTGCAGAACCTGTTGGAGTTAAGCCACCTGAGATCATTCACTGGGATGTACTGACAATGGATGGGAAAGATTACATCAGACTCAAGAGGAAGGGTGATAAGTATGAAGTATTCAACACTTGGGTCAAGATTGTCAGAACATGCTCTAGATCTGATATAGAAGAGATGTTTGACATAGGAATTAAGCTGTATGCAGATCATCTGAATACTCCAGGAATTTCTCTTACAAAACTGGTGATGGAGTATCTATGCATGATGTTCAAACCTGAAGAAGTGGACCAGGTAATCAAGAGTGTGTTTAAAGAAGTCACAAGTTGGACTCTATATGAAACTAGTGGAGTATATGCAGTGACTTTGGATAGAAATCACACAGAATACTTCCTAGTGGATAGAGTATATAATCACACCAGACTGAAGGTTCATGCCATGCTAAAGAAGAAGTTGGGTTGTGCACCAAATTCAGAAATGGCCAAGTATCTAATTCAGAGGATAATCAATCAGAGTTTGGGACTGAATCCAGACTTAGGAGCATGATTTTGGAAGTTTTGGGAGCATTAAAAAAGATCATCTGGAAGAATATCTGAAGAACTTGACTTCTCTTCTAAAAGTCAAGTTAGGGGGAGATTGTTGGGAACTGAAGATTCTACTAAGTGTAGTTACTACTGCTAGTATAAATGTAGTTACTACTGCCAGAACAAGTTGAAGATTAATACTGCTAAGTGTTACTACTGCTAGTAGAATTACTACTGCTAGTTAAAGTTAGTACTGCTTGAACAAAGTTAGTACTGCTTAGCTAGTTAGTACTGCTAGTGGTTAGTACTGCTTGCAGTTAATGCTGCTAGATGAAGTTAATGCTGCTGAGCATTATTAGTGCTGCTAAAGAGATCCGGATGGAAAATACTACAGCTGGATATACTGAAGATATACTTAGAAGATATACATGGAAGATATACTGAAGATTTGTTTATTCTTTGTAATTATCTTTTGATCAGTATATGTATAGAATGTTTAGAATAGATAGAAAGAACTTTTAATAATTATTTTTCAAGAGAGAAATCAACCTCAAGGCATAGATCCTAATTCTAGAGAAGTAGAATTCGTATTGGTGAGCCTGTTCATCAATATTGAGGTTGAGTGTGTAATTCTGTAACTTAAAAGCATTCAATACAAGTTTACAGTTTGTTTCTCATATTTTCTGTATTGATTTACTATTTCATTGAATATCAAAGTGTTATTCCGCAAACTTCTTTGATATTGTTTCTGAGAATTAATTCTTGTTGAGAATTCGATCCTGACATAAACAACATAATATTCTCCCCATTTGCATGTATGTCTATAAAATCAAGGAATCTGTCTTTCCACTGTTCATACTCTCCTTTGAACAATACAGGTGGCTTGACATCAGTGCCAATTGAAAGAGCATCTTTGGAAGTCATCTTGTTTAAACCTGTTTGAAAAATATATGCAATAAGAAACTAGAAACTGATCGTTAGTCCAAATGAAACAATCAAGAAAATATAGAAAACTTGAAATATAAAATCAGAAATTTTGATCACAACCAGAAATATGTCCCCCTTCGCAGACTTGCGGGGTCGGGGGGCAGCGCCCCTAGAGAAAAAAATTTCACTATTAAAGGCCATATTACTATTTTGAAAATTTTGTCTAAGAGCTCCACACTTTGCGCTTCAAGTGCGATGCGCAAACTTTTACTTTGCGTTCCAAGTGGGAAGCGCAAACTCTTACTTTGCGGTTCAAGTGGGAAGCGCAAACCCTTACTTTGCGGTTCAAGTGGGAAGCGCAAACCCTTACTTTGCGTTTCTAGTTACTAACGCAAACCACAACTTATCTCTGAACTCAATAACTTCTACTTTGCGTTTGTCAACTTTGCGTGTCGTGAAAAAGATATAAACGATGAACTTCGCGTTTCTCGTTACAAACGCAAACTCAACTTTGCGTTTGTAGTACAGACACAAACCTTGCTTCTCGGTTCTCAAAGGAAACGCAAACTTTAACTTCTCGATTCTCGAAGGAAATGCAAACCTTAACTTCTCGATTCTCAAAGGAAACGCAAACCTTAACCTCTTGATTCTCAATGAATGAAACACAAACATTGATGAATGAAACGCAAACCTTGATGAACACCCGCAAACCTTGATGAACACCCGCAAACCTCTAAAATCGATCAAATTTTCACCAAACAAACATCTAAACCTAGAAATCTAACTCGAAACTTCGACAATTTACTCGTCTAAACTACTAGAACACAAATCTAACACTGAATTTCGATCAAATACACAAAAGATACAAATTTGATACAAACACAGTGTCAAGAACTCGTGAACAGAAAAACTACAAAAATTCGAAAATTCGAATTGATTACAGTGCAATTCACAAATCTTTCTATACAAACTCAATCGGTTACACTGTTCTAACAAAATCTAATCAAAAACAACTCGAAATTCGCACAAAAACTCGAAAACAGATCTGAACATGAAGAACACAGTGTCGAAGATTCTGATTTTCTTGATTTTTTCGATTTGGATCTGCTTTGATACCAATTGTGTGTCCCTGAAATCTAGTTTCTAATCACAAACAATTAATAAAAACAAACAAGATTGATCCAATTACCTGTTTGATTTCACTTTCACTTTCAAGAATACAACTTTCTCTTTCTAGAACTCTCTCTCTCTCTCTAAACGTATTCTCTCTCTAAAATACAACTAAATACCACTTCTGTTTGTTGCTTACTTATTACAAAGCAAGGAAATCTATTTATACCTACAACTAATTACAAGGAAAAACAAATACAAAATACAATACATTGACTTTTATTACAAAAGACTTTGACTTTGATGAGAATTGACTTTCTTCAGCTTTGACTTTCTTGAACTTTGACTTTTGTCTTCTTGATCTTGTATCCAACATATTTATGCACTAACAACATTTGAATAGGTACCGAACACCCATCCACATTTATACAACAATTATCAAATACTTCACTAACTGAAACCTGATTATTATTACTAACACATAATCTAACATTTTAGGTTTCACATGCCAACGATCAATAAATGAGGGAGACACAAAGGAACGATTTGCACCAGAATCAAATAGCACTTTAGCACATACTGAGTTTACTAAAAATATACTTGTTACCACCTCAGGAGTCTACTCGGCCTCAACCGTAGACATCTGGAATGCACGCCCCTTCGCTTTGGTCTGCTCGGGCATTCGCGTATCTCTCCGATTCCTTTGACAACCCCCGGATAATTGGTTCCCCGACCTCTCAATTGCAGACAATCATATTTGATATGGTTCGGAGAGTTACAATTATAACAAAAACGTGATATCCGACAGTCACTAGCAATATGGCCCGATTTTCCACATTTAAAACAAGTTTTGGAATCAATATGACAGTCACCCTGATGAACTCGGTGACACTTCGGACACGGTCTTCTCAACAAATTTGGGACTCGGTCGGTTATCAAATCGAGTAAACTTTTATTTTCTAGAATCACTTGGCGGTCCTTCCCACTTTCTTTTCTCACCCAATTGTCGGTTTTT